>OZ023299.1:1437718-2865436 GCA_964007245.1 Hypomecis atomaria | reverse complement strand
AAAACCAACCAAAAAATACGAATACCTCAGAGCTTTCTCTCTCGCGCTTTCTCCTAAAACTTTTTTACACTCTTTCGTTTGTAAAGTGGCAAACAAACTGGGCAACTGCTACTTTAGAGGCGTTGCTAATATGTACGTTGCTTAAACCTCAGAGCGAAGATTCTGTTCACATATTTCTTGAAACGTCAGTGAGTCTTCAGTAGATACTCTACAGATTTTGCAGTAGCGGCAACGATAGAGCTACACTAGGGCCGCCCACATCCCTTTCTTTTCCCTCACGTAGGTAAATAAAAACCAAAATAATCTAAAGGAGAAAGAACCTACATAACCTAGAAGGAATTACACGCACATTTTAGACAGACCTGGTAAAGTAAAACCTGCCAAACTGAGCCCAGTGAGCCTTCAGTATATCCTCCATAGACTAGCTAATGGTTGCTATAACGGAAAGCCACGCTAGAGGGCGGCACTTACAAAATCAAAGACGAACAAACCTAAAGAAGTAAGTGGTAATGGGACCAGCATTTTGGGAACTGTGCCCGCTTGTAGTGGGCTTTTAGATTAGGGTTTTCTCCGTCATCTATACATACTTAATTTTTTTTAGCTCAAGTGTTTTATTTTTATTTTTTAATTTGTTTAGGTTTGTACATATAGCATAGTAGTTGTAATATATAGTTAAGTTTTGAAATAAAGTCGCAGTAGTAGAATTTATAATATTTTAAATAAATCAAAAATACTAGCCTCTGTAAAAAGAAGTAAAAACCTACCTAGTTTAGAAAGACTCAAATCACAATTTAGACTAACCTGGTGAAGTAATTCCTGCCAAACTGCGCCCAGTGTGCCTTCAGAATATCCTCGACAGACTTGCCAGTGGCAGCTATGACGGAGAGCCACGCCAGGGCCGCCCACAGGCCGTCCTTCTCCCTCACGTGGTCCGACCCTGTCCCGAAGCTCTCTTCACCGCACAGCGATAGGCGGCCAGCATCCATCAGGTTACCGAAGTATTTCCAACCTGATAGAAAATAGGGAAACAGCGTTTTGACAAAGAATATTTATTTATTTCATTTTAAAAAAATCTGCCAAGTACGAGTCGGACTCGTGCACGAAGGGTTCCGTACAGTATGGTATGTATATACCCTTAAAAATTAATTTTATTTTAATTTTATTATTTATGATTAAAGTAAGCTTGTCTTTAAATATTCTGTGAATGATTCAAGCATCTACCTGTTACCATTATTGATATCTAGCGGAAAACAGCAAAAAATTTTGATTTTTTTGTATAGGAGCCCCCCTTAAATATTATTTTTATTCTATTTTTATTTGTTGTTATAGCGGCAATAGAAATACATCATCTGTGAAAATTTCAGCTTTCTAGCTTTAACGGTTCATGAGATACAGCCTGGAGACAGACAGACAGACGGACAACGGAGTCTTAGTAATAGAACCCGTTCTTACCCTTTGGGTACGGAACCCTAAAAATAAACACCACCAATTATATGTATATGTCGGATCCATAAAAAGGCACCGCAGCAGTTATGATTCTGCTTCAATGTGGTAATGATTTATACCACTGACCCAACAATGCTTCAGTGTGGCGTGGCGTGGGTTTAGCGGGCGAGGAGATAAAGGCGACGTCACGAACAACCAGTTTATTGCACAGAAGATTACGTATGATACAATTATAGAGAGAACTTTAAGCGAAGGACATGGCGTTCCGCAGCGTAACGCACGCTGCTACCATTCTATCAAGAATCACCAGACTAAACTTGAACCGTTCTAATCTCAGTTTTTCATAACCTCTCCCGAACCAGCTCTATTTACAACTCAATCACCCACAACTGACATCTGACATGTCACCTCGCATTTTCCCGCCCATCGGCCGATCATGCGATGTCAGTGTCACTTGAAACCTCCTTAGAATCAATCAGCAGCGTTTGTCACAAGCGTTACCCCAGGAATGTTGCCACTTCCATTCCTAGTCCTTCGAAATTATACTAAGTGGCACTATTTAAAATTAAACTTAAAGCTATGGTCCCGTTACGGCCATCTTGACATTCGCACGTCCTCGGGCGATTATCATCAGTATCTGTAACAAAAGAGCAATGTGAATGTTTGTTTATCCACAAACCCGCACTAGGCTAGCGTGGCGAGGCGTATGTTCAACATTGGACTATTCAAAAATGTCGGTATAGAATATTCATTTACCGCTTGTCCATTCCTGACATAATGTTACTTTTAGACGTGTTCGAAATGATAACTAACTATGAAGGTAAATAAGAGATGACTAGACAAGGTTTCTTTACATTAGCATAGGGTCTGAAAAACAGCGCTCATTAGGAATATTATTCGCCAAAACCACCAAATCCCATACCCGAGACCGGACAACACGTCCATTCCGTACATAATGTTACTTTTAATCGTGTTCGAAACGATGACTAGATAAGATAGTAAACAAGAGATGACTAGACAAGGTAAATAATAATCATTAATTGTTTCTTTACATTAGCGTAGGGTAGGAAAATCAACACTCACTAGGACAACTCCTTGCCAATACCACCAAATCGCACACCCAATATTGGACAACAGTGTCCCTCAAACCGCACTCACCACCCAGTAAATGCGAGAATCGGCAACTGCGTCTCTTTGACTCCAGTCCATCGGTATGAGACCGGATAACAGCGTCCCTTCGATCTTCGCAAGAACCGGACAACTGCATCCCTTCGACTCAGCCCAGATGCAACTTTCGTACAACCCACCTACGCTTATCAGATACCAGATCGAGGCATGAGACCGGATAACAGCGTCCCTTCGATCTCCTCAGAGAACCGGACAACTGCATCCCTTCGACTCAGCCTAGATGCAGTTTTCGAACTACCCACCAACAAAAATTAAATGAGTTCAGCTTTTCTTACCCTCGCTTTTCTTATTACAGAGAATTTAAGAATCACTTAAAATATTTCCTTGACCTACCTCCAAAAATAAAATCTGTGGCAGCATTGTACCAAGAAGTTTGTTGGATCAACAATAAACTTCTTGCATGGTACTGCCACCTCCTTGAGGAAACTGAAAGTTGACTGACCGAATGTTGAAAAAGCCAATCATAAATCTAGGGTCGCCATGACAACAGGCTATCATTAAATTTAACAACGGTTCCCATTATTCTAAAGTATGTACGAAAGGACTTTGTCTATTATATTCTCTTAAAAGTGACCAATATTTCCGATCTGATCTAACATGCGTGATCCGGGCGACGCGACGCGAGGTTCACTTTAAATCCAATCATTGCGCGCGGTAGTACTAGGAAACTTAACACAACTAAGTCAGATTTAGTCAAAAACACGCAGAACTACTTTCTAACTAAAATTGGACGAGCTCACCCGGGGTTTTGTCAGACAGCTTCTCGCAGATTGGTAGTTATTGCAGGTGACCCTTCCCAGCTTCCCTGGACCCTGGACCCGCTTCTCCAAACAGGCTGGAGCGATTTGTTCTAGTTAACAGTACACGAAGCAAGTTCTGTTCTTCTTCTTCTTTCGGTGTAGATTGTATCGTAGCATAGTGGTCTTCTTTGTTGTCATTCGCCATTTTCTTTTGTGATTTGCTTGATAATATAGCTCTGATTCATAGGCGATAATGATTAATGCAGTCGAAGGATTTTTCTTGTAATCCTGCATCTCCTCAGGATCTAGCCCTTCGATCCCACCTTCTGATGTCGGATCCATAAAAAGGCACCGCAGCAGTTATGATTCTGCTTCAATGTGGTAATGATTTATACCACTGACCCAACAATGCTTCAGTGTGGCGTGGCGTGGGTTTAGCGGGCGAGGAGATAAAGGCGACGTCACGAACAACCAGTTTATTGCACAGAAGATTACGTATGATAACAATTATAGAGAGAACTTTAAGCGAAGGACATGGCGTTCCGCAGCGTAACGCACGCTGCTACCATTCTATCAAGAATCACCAGACTAAACTTGAACCGTTCTAATCTCAGTTTTTCATAACCTCTCCCGAACCAGCTCTATTTACAACTCACTCACCCACAACTGACATCTGACATGTCACCTCGCATTTTCCCGCCCATCGGCCGATCATGCGATGTCAGTGTCACTTGAAACCTCCTTAGAATCAATCAGCAGCAGCGTTTGTTACAAGCGTTACCCCAGGAATGTTGCCACTTCCATTCCTAGTCCTTCGAAATTATACTAAGTGGCACTATTTAAAATTAAACTTAAAGCTATGGTCCCGTTATATACATAAGTAGAAAAAATAGTTTCTTAATATACGTTTAAGTTCTGATATTTACCTATACGAGTATGTTTAAAACATTCTTAGGAATCAGTAGAACAATAGTGTATAATAATACATGGTTACTGGTAATCAATTAGCATCCTTTTAGGGCTTATTCTGGACATCAAAACTAACTAATTTGTTTTACGACTTTTGTCAAAACTAAAAAAAAACAGCTGTTCCACACATTTTGTCGAGGGTGAACGATATTTTTCTATGGAACAGCATTTTTTTTGAGATTTGATAATAGTAGTTTATGCAACTGTCATATAATGAAGGGTATTAAAACACGAGTGTGAGTTTATGAAACGAGCGCAGCGAGTTTCATAATAGTAACGAGTGTTTTAATACCCGTGTTTTATGCAGTTGCATACACTACTTTATCTTCACTAATAAAAAAAATAATAAAAAAAAAACATATTGCGAAACATTAAATTCACGCGTACGTGTATTGTCACAGTGAACTTGGCGCCATTAAAATCTAACCAATGAGAGCGCAGCTGCGCGCGCAGGGCCAATCAGGAGCGAGCGCGCGATGTTATAATGAGATTTTACGATATCGATGTGGATATTATAACATCATGTGAAATTGCTTAAATTGAGTGTTTTGTTGTCTGCGCTATAACAGTAGTCATTATAAGTCAAGTATTCGAAACATAAGTAGAATGTTACAACATTAGTGTAGATAAAAGTTGTTAAACAAAAGTTGTTAGATTTAATGTACAGAATAATAACCTAAAATGATGCCAATTGATTTCCAGTAACCCTGTGAGCCGTGGGGTGCCGGAGCCGTGGGGTGCCGGCAGAGTAGAATAGCACCCCACTCCAGTACCAGGTGTCGTAAGAGCCGACTGAGGTACAGCGGAACCGACTAATGGCGGTATAACCATTCAATTCAGACGTAGCTAAAATGGCACAGGGCAGGGATGGGCAGCAGCATCCCTGTCGCGAAGCTACGTCTCTGCGATCGCCACCACGCTTGCCCAGCGAGGCGATTATTGGGCAAATACCCCCTATGAAAAGTAAAAATAAGACCAGGCCCCCAGTCCCCAGCAGCTCCGCTAGTCCGGGCTACGACAGCGGCCCCGGTAACGGCGGAGCAGGGGGTGCTAAGAATCACTGGAAGATGCACGGCTGTCACTCCAAAGTATTCAAACGACGACTGGCCCTGGTAACACACAACGTGCGCACTTTAAGGACCGACGAGAAGATTGCTGAGCTGGAAGAAGAGTTAAGTAGGTTGCGCTGGGATATTGTGGGGTTGTCTGAAGTCCGTAGAGAGGGGGAGGACACGATAACCCTAAAGTCCGGCAACCTGCTATACTACCGGGAAGGTGACCAGCGGTCCCAAGGTGGTGTCGGTTTTCTCGTTCACAAGTCCCTCACTAACAACATTATTACCATCGAAAGCGTGTCGAGCAGGGTTGTGTACCTAATACTCAGAATATCTGAGAGGTATTCGCTGAAGGTCATTCAGGTATACGCACCGACCTCGTCACACCCAGATAATGAGGTGGAGACTATGTATGAGGACGTAAGTCGAGCCATACGTATGTCTAAGACCCACTTCACTGTTGTTATGGGGGACTTCAACGCAAAGTTGGGCAGAAGAAGCGATGATGAGCTGAGAGTGGGGAAATTTGGATATGGACAACGGAACCCCAGGGGCCAGAGGCTGGCTGATTTTCTGGAGAAAGAGGAACTCTTCATGATGAACTCTTTCTTTCAGAAGCCGCCTCACAGGAAGTGGACCTGGATGAGCCCCGATGGTTCCACGAAAAATGAGATAGATTTCATCATGACCACCGAGAAACGGATATTCAATGATGTCTCCGTGATACACAGGGTGAAAACCGGTAGTGATCACAGAATCGTAAGAGGCACATTGGATATAAACGTTAAACTCGAAAGGTCACGCTTGATGAAGTCCACGCTCCGACCTACACCTTCCGATATCCAAAACCCCGAGAGCTTTCAGCTCGAGCTCTCAAATCGCTTTGCTTGCCTGGAGAACTTTGCGTCAGTGGACGAGATCAACAACGGGCTCGTAGAAACTGTCCAGACGGTGGGTGCTAAATTCTTTAGACCCCGTCGTACAAATAGACCTCAAAAATTTTCCGATCAAACTCTAAATCTCATGGCCGAACGACGCTTACAGAGACTGCAGTCTTCCGATGATGCAAAGTCATATAGGCTGATCAATAGACAAATTTCGAAATCCGTGAGGCGCGACATTCGTCTCTTTAATACTAAACATATTAAAGAGACCATAGAGCAGAACAAAAGCTCCAAAGTGTTCGCGAGGAATTTGTCTATTGGGCAAAGCCAGCTGACAAAGCTGAAGAGAGAAGATGGCAGTGTAGCGTCGACCAAGGCAGAGGTATTGGAGGAGATCGAAAGGTTCTATGGACAGCTATACGCTTCGGTCGCAAAGCCTGTCAACAGCGCAGCCAAAGACCCAAGAGCCAAGCTGACCCGACACTTCACCGAAGATATCCCGGACATCAGCCTGTACGAGATTAGAATGGCCCTAAATCAGCTCAAGAACAACAAGGCGCCGGGTGATGACGGTATCACATCAGAGCTTCTGAGAGCGGGTGGAACACCGGTATTAAAAGTCCTCCAGAAGCTTTTCAACACCGTCGTCCTCGAGGGCATCACGCCAGAAGCATGGAACAGAAGCGTGGTGGTGTTGTTTTTCAAGAAAGGTGACAACACCTTATTGAAGAACTACAGACCCATCTCACTTCTGAGCCATGTTTATAAGCTGTTTTCAAGGGTCATTACGAACCGTCTCGAGCGCAGGCTTGATGACTTCCAGCCTTCCGAACAAGCCGGTTTCCGAAAGGGCTTTAGCACCATGGACCACATTCATACGCTGCGGCAGGTTATACAGAAGACCGAAGAGTATAACTTGCCACTTTGCTTAGCGTTTGTGGACTATGAGAAAGCCTTTGATTCGGTCGAGACTTGGGCTGTGCTCGAGTCTCTCCAACGATGCCGTGTTGACTATCGGTACATCGAAGTGTTGAAGTGTTTGTATAATAACGCCACTATGTCGGTCCGAGTACAGGAAGAGAGCTCCAAGGCGATCCCTTTAAAAAGAGGCGTAAGACAGGGAGACGTAATCTCTCCGAAACTGTTTACGGCTACTTTGGAAAACGCCTTCAAGCTCCTGGAATGGAAAGGATTCGGCATCAATGTCAATGGCGAATACCTCACTCACCTTCGGTTTGCTGACGATATAGTAGTCATGGCAAAATCGATGGAAGAGCTCAGCACGATGCTCGAAAGCCTCAATCGGGTTTCTCAACAGGTGGGTCTTAAGATGAACATGGACAAGACGAAAGTCATGTGTAATTCCCATGTTGTACCCACCCCGATCACTGTTGGGAACTCGGTTCTTGAAGTCGTTGACTCGTACGTCTACCTAGGACAAGAATCCAACTCGGCTGGGCAGCGTTCGGAAAATTGCGTAACGTCTTCTCGTCCGACATACCTCAGTGCCTCAAGTCGAAAGTGTTCGATCAGTGTGTGTTGCCAGTGATGACTTATGGCACTGAAACGTGGTCTCTTACTATGGGCCTTATTAATAAGCTCCAAATAGCCCAACGAGCTATGGAGAGGGCTATGCTCGGAGTCTCTCTGCGAGATCGAATCAGGAATGAGGAGATTCGCAGAAGAACCAAAGTTACCGACATAGCCCAGCGGATTGGCAAGTTGAAATGGCAGTGGGCAGGACACATAGCGCGGAGGACTGATGGCCGATGGGGTCGAAAAGTTCTCGAGTGGAGACCACGTACCGGCAAGCGCAGCGTAGGACGTCCACCCACAAGGTGGACGGATGACCTCATTAAGACCGCAGGATCACGCTGGATGCAAGCCGCTACCAACCGGTCTTATTGGAGATTCATAGGGGAGGCCTATGTCCAGCAGTGGACGTCCTATGGCTGATGGATGGATGGATGGATGGAACCCTGTAAATAACTTGATATGATTTCAGTACAAGAGTAAGTAAATAACTGATGGATAAATACTTAAAAAACTTTACATTAAAAAAAAATTAAAATAAGACTAATAATTTTGTGATATTATGATTTAACTATCGAACATAACGGAATGAAGAATATGTGGTGGCCTAGTGGTAGTGATATCTGCCTTACGATCGTGAGGTCGTGGTTTTAAATCCCGGTCCCGTACCAATGAGTTTTTTGGAATTCTTGTATGGATTTTCACACCACTGGCTTTTCGGTGAAGGAAAACATCGCGAGCAAACGTGCATAATATATTATGTCCGTAAAAGAAATTCGATGGCATATATGAATCTACGAACTCGCAACGGGCCAGTGGATGTGGCCCAACCACCCTTCGTAAGCCTACGTCTTAACGCAATGGTTATAACTGTAATGTTATTTTTCTATAAGCAAATAAATAAATAGTCTTGCAGTGGACTATTAATAATATACCTAATTAAAAAACCCCCGACACAAAAATATTTGACAACAAACTTTCAATTGACAACCATTTTGGGCACATTTGTAGAATTTTGGTTCTTCCATCCCCACTTTAACCCACCATAACTCTTAAACGGCTCAATAGATTTTTATAAAACATAGCTAAGAACACTCTCGGTTAAGTTTCCTTTCATCCAAAAAAAACTAAACTGAAATCGGTTCAGTGGTTCGGGCGGTATGATGCCACAGACAGACAGACAGACAAACAGACACGTCAAACTTATAACACCCCTCTTTTTCGTCGGGGGTTAAAAAAGGCTGGTAAAGTTATGATTATGACACCGAAATGAGAAGCGTAGAAAAGATGTATAGCAGTGGGCAGACTGGACAGTAACGGGCTAAAAATAATGAATGTCACAACAAGTCGGGCAAAACAAACTTGTAGGTATCCTTTTACCACTGATAAGTGATATCATCTCCATACATCAAGCAGCAGGCGTTGAAAACATCGTTTGTTTGTCATCGGCCCTATATTAAACGATCCCGTACCTATATTACGCATGTTTCTTTTTATTAGGGTTTCGTACCCAAAGGGTAAAAACGGGAGGGACCCTATTACTAAGACTCCGATGAAGACTCCCATACAACAAACCTGATTTTTTAGCCGTTTTTCGCTCTATATTAATAATGGTAACAGGTAGATGCTTAAAATTTTCACAGAATATTTCGTTGCATACTTTACTGTACTTTAATAATAAATATATAAGGGGGCCATACAGTACGGAACCCTCCGTGTGCAAGTCCGACTCGTACTTGGCCGATTATTGCAAGAAGATATAAACAAGTATGTTATTATCAACCACGTTGACCATATGGAAGAGAATTCACATATGAAAAACATTAAGAACTTTTTGAGAAAGAATATCTTGCAAAGTAGGCTCAGACTTTATATAGTAGCCTAATAATAGCTTAATTACAATGTAATTCTTATTTTCTAATTTGATTTTAAATTGTTCAAGGCCGCCATCACGCCGCCATATTTTATAAGCAATGTCAAATGATAATAAGATCCGAAAATATGAAATTACTTTAAATTGTGTTTTTTTTTTGTAAGCAAAGTAATAGAAAAATCATTTTCAAAAGCAAATAAAGAATATAATTTAATACTGTACCAGGTAACGGCCTAAGCTCGATATATTTTTGCATTATCTCTTTTGCACATAATACTGTTAATTTTGGCTTTCCACTAGTTAGCTGGTAGCACGTCACTCACCAGTAGGCACCTCGAACATCTCCTTGCCAGTAGCAACAGCAACTCTATCCACCGCGGTGGCACTCACTAATTAGCTGGTAGCACGACACTGACCAGTAGGCATCTCGAACATCTTCTTCCCAGTAGCAACAGCAGCCCTATCCACCACCGCAGCGCCCGTAGCGGTGGTCATACTCAGATATCTCAACACCCACTTCGCTGGAAGCTTGTCACTCACCAGTAGGCACCTCGAATCAGTCCAGTCCAACTCGTCCAGTCTCCTTGCCAGTGGTAGCAGCGACCCTGTCCACCGCGGCTGTCCACTAGTTAGCTGGCAGCACGTCACTCACCAGTAGGCACCTCGAATATCTCCTTGCCGGTGGCAGCGGCGACTCTGTCCACCGCGGCGGCGGTGGGCATGCTCCTGGCGTATCCCTTGACGCCGGTGCGCTGGAAGTACGGGATGTGGTGGAGGTTGTTGGCCAGGACGGCCAGCGAGTCAGAGGGAGTCACGAAGAACGCGTCACGACCGATTATCATGTTGCGGTCACCTGGGGAAATGAATTGTATAGGTATATAGAGTGTTTAGTTAGCAAATCCAATAGTAAATTATGCTTTAAGAGAATAAAGCAGTGTCTTGTGTCACAGGCGGCAAATTGGACTCGAACGCAACGAAGGACTCATAGAGCTAAGATAACGTAAGTAAAAGTAAGTTCGTATAGGTCAGGTGTATAGCCCTAATGTCAGAGTTTTTAAGCAACCTGAAGACCTCTGATATGGCTAAATGGTTAAAACAACTAGGGCTTACAATTTAACGTGACATCCGATTCAGCCTTCATAATACGTTATATAGTATACGTATAGGGAGGTGAGTCTTCAAAGTACGCTTGGTTACAGAAGCTGGGAAGGGGCTTAGAATTTCATTCCTTTGTGTCCCATACAAAAAAAGATAGATTTTCGACAAAATGTACGGAACATGAGTTTTATTCCCAATACCAGAGTTGACTCAATAGTGAAAGTTGGCCATAATGATGAGTTTAATAAATCCTACTAATATTATAAACGCGAATTTTTGTGAGTATGTATGGATATTAGTTACTCTTTCACGCAAAAACTACTGGACGTATTGAGATGAAACTTTGCAATAACAATGTTTATACATCAAAATACACATAGGCTATAATTTATTACGATATTGCGTGAAACGAAGTTCGCCGGGTCAGCTAGTAATATCATACTCGTATATGCGTCCGTCGTGTTGGGAAACACGCAATTAACCAGATTTTATTTAAACTGGTGCGTAAGAGACAAAAAATGCCTAATAATATTAAATTGCAATACAGCATAAATACGTGTGTTATTTTTAAACTTTCGCGATTTGAACACATTATCATACTACTACACGGGACTTATCGCGCAATAAAGCTTGAGATATGAGCTAATTAAGTACCTCTTTTTCTCCTCCCGACGTTTCGACCAAGTTGCATTGGTCGTGGTCACGGGCAGACTAAATGCGACGCCGTATCACTCAAATTGAAATTGTCACCGCGACACACCACACTGACAGTGTCTGTAAAGGTCTTAAAGTCTACACCACGCAGTTTGCACTTGTTGACTACAGGATTCCACGACACTGATAGTTTGAAACCATCCTCTCGGTTGAAATTACGATGTTTTTTAATTTCTACGGCCTCACGAACTATTCTTGAGAAATAGTGACGATCAGTAGAGATAACTTTCGGGTCGTGGAGCTCGATCCAATGACCAGTACCTCCGTCAAGCAAATGCTCAGCTATGGCAGACTTCTCTATCTGGCGGTTTTTGACCGCTGCGATATGTTCTTTGATCCGTTCAGCAATAGTACGCTTCGTTTGACCTATATAGGAACTACCGCAGCTGCAATCCACCTTGTACACACCAGGAGTCTGGAACGGAATGACATCTTTCGGCGTTCTAACTTGGCTCAACAGTTTGGATAAGGGAGTATACACTGTTCTGCCCGTGACCACGACCAATGCAACTTGGTCGAAACGTCGGGAGGAGAAAAAGAGGTACTTAATTAGCTCATATCTCAAGCTTTATTGCGCGATAAATCCCGTGTAGTAGTATGATAATACAGCATAAATACGAATAAAGTAGGTGTGTCCTTGTTCATATTACGTCACCTATTTACACTGAGAGCATGACTGTATCTATTTTAATATCTAATCACCATATAGATATAATTCTTTATCATAACATAATGCTTCTATATCAACGCTGATGATTTGATACGATGGTGGACGGTTAATCTGATAATTTTAGGATTTGCATAAAAACCAATATAGTGCGATAACTCTAGAGGTTTTCCTATGGAAACTAACGTGGTTTTCACACTTTTCACCTAAAATATTATCTCAAAAAATATGCTAACAAAAATAGTAAGCGCGCCACAAAACATTAGCCACAATTCAATGTAAAACGATACTCAAATATTGTAGCAAAAGCTTTTCAGCTAAGCAAAAGCTTTTCACCTTAAAAATAACGTTTCGTAATAACGTTAATAGTTTCACTCACATCAGGTTTTAAAGAAAAGTAGAAAAATAAAAACAGAAAGCTGCCCCGAAGTCGTAGTCTTTTTTAGGACTCCGTACCCAAAGGGTAAAAACGGGACCCTATTACTAAGACTCCGCTGTCCGTCTGTCAGTCATCAGGCTGTATATCATGAACCGTTATAGCTATACAGTTGAAATTTTCACAGATTATGTATTTCTGCTGCCGCTATAACAACAAATACTAATAATATACCTAATTAAAAAACCCCCGACACAAAAATATTTGACAACAAACTTTCAACTGACAACCATTTTGGGCACATTAGTAGAATTTTGGTTCTTCCATCCCCACTTTAACCCACCATAACTCTTAAACGGCTCAATCGATTTTTATAAAACATAGCTAAGAACACTCTCGATTAAGTCTCCTTTCATCCAAAAAAAACTAAACTGAAATCGGTTCAGTGGTTCGGGCGCTATGATGCCACAGACAGACAGACAGACAGACAGACAGACAGACAGACACACAGACAAACAGACACGTCAAACTTATAACACCCCTCTTTTTCGTCGGGGGTTAAAAACGAATTAAAATAAATATTCAAGGGGGGCTGCCAATAATGACAGTAAACGTGATTTTTTTGCTCTATATTAATATTGGCAACAGGTAGATGTTTGAAATGGGGCCAAGAGGGCTCCCATATGGTACGGAATCCTTCATGCGCGAGCCCAACTCGCACTTGGCCGATTTTTCTTGACCGCGGTAATCAAGTCGACCGTATAAATGTGGTGGTCTGGGTAAATCTTCTAATACCTACTTATAGTATCTATACCAACTGTTGGTAAATTAGGACTGCCGCGAAATCATCGTCTTCGCATTTGACGGTGGTGACCAGATTAGGCGCATAAGTGAGATTAGGTCGGAACGCGCGCCGCCGAAGTCTTCCAGAAGCTGTTCAGTTGGAGAGTTCAGAGGCTATTCCATTTTTGAAATAATCTTACCGTCTCTATCGAAAGCGGCTCCGAAGTCAAAGTCTCCGCCCTTAACGGCAGTGACCATATCAGCCGCATAAGTGAGATTAGATCGGAATACGCGCCGCCGAAGTCTTCCAGAAGCTGTACAACAGTTCGGAACAGTTCAGAGGCTGTTCCATTTTTGAAATAGTCTTACCATCTCCATCGAAAGCCGCCCGAAGTCATAGTCTCCGCCCTTGACGGCAGTGATCAGATCAGCCGCATAAGTGAGGTTGGGGTCGGAACGCGCGCCGCCGAAGTCGTCTAGAAGCTGTGCAGCTGGAGAGTAGCTGTTCCATTTTTGAAATAGTCTTACCGTCTCCATCGAAAGCCGCCCCGAAGTCATAGTCTCCCCCTTTGACTGCGGTGACCAGATCAGCCGCATACGTGAGGTTGGGGTCGGGGTGCGCGCCGCCGAAGTCTTCGAGCGGCTGCACACGGCGGACGTTCTTGTCCGACGCGCCGAACTCGTCCACGAAGATACGCTGCACGTACGGACCCGTCACTAAACATGAAATAGGTATGTACTCGTAAGTTACAAACTTATCTAGCTCTACTATAGGTAGGAATATGGTTTTAACATCTTTTGTTTTTAACGCAAATAAGTCCGCGTTTGACCACCAACTCGCCTGATGGTAAGCGACGTTGTGGTCGAAGATGAAGCACGCAGACCTAGAAGACCTATTCACTCTAACCTTGAAAAGCTTTAGATTATATCTATTAGGAAACAGGAAAGCAGGAAGATTGTTCCATTCACTGGCGGTACGAATCAGAAATGTTGAGTCAAACCGTTTTGTACGTATCGAAGGAAAATCGACAGTGTAGGGATGGTAATGTGGCGTCTTCCTACTTGTCCTGTAGTAAAAAGGGGATGGTAAGATAAGGTCGTGCAGCTCAGATGCACACTCTCCGAAATGAATCCAATAAAAAATGGACAGACTCGCAACCCTACGGCGATGCTCCAGGCAATGAAGTTTTTTTACATCTGGTCCCGTAAAAGTGAGCTCTTTGAAACTTATGTACGGGATTTAACGCTACTGGCTCTTCAGTGAAGGGAAACATTGAGGTTGCATAGGTACACCCGTAGAGTAAAATTAATGTCAAATGAGAATTCACCAACGCGCACTGGGGCTAGAGTGGTGGTTAGATATGGCCTAATTACCCTTCCTGGGTAGGCCTAAGTGGACTATTAGTTGTAGGACTTTCTGAAGTTACATCGTCTGACCCCAGAAAGACGAAAAAGTGGCACACAAGTACGGTTTATTTTATTTGAGAAAGAACACACCTGTCGCCTAGAGATACACCAAGCCTTTCTGAGCTACTTTAAGGTCAAAAGTTTAGGTCACAGCGAGAAATACTTGTGTTTTTTGCCATTTAAAGCTGAACTACTCATCATGAGTTTACGAATACTAGTTTCGCGACCATGAACAGGTATCGCTAACGAAATACGTGCACTACAAAACCAAATTAGGGATCAGTCTACATATACGAGTAGTGGCACACTAACCAAAAACTAAGGAGAAAATCAGTTAATGATCTTAAGGCATGTGACATGGCTAAACAGTTTAAATAGTTAACAGGGCCTACAATTTTACGTGCAATCTAAGCCACACCCACTCATCTATCGCCTCTATCGGAGACTTACCGTAGGCACGTCGATCCTTTCGACGACCATTACTTCACTGCGTCATTAGCGCCTCGCAGTTTTTACGATGGGACTAACCCGCAATCGGAAAAAAACGGCTATTTAAAGAAAAAATAACGATTTTTTGGGACAGCAGAATTTCTTCTAGAATCCCGGATTAGGCCGATAGTAAAAGTTGTACATAATAATGCCTTAAGTTACCCTCTTTCGGCTTAGCATTTGCGAATAGCTTTAAATAGCAAATTAGTTACTATTTTGTCTATTTATCTTTCAATACTGTTTTTTTTATACCATGATTTCTCACCTCCGCTCATAGAATCGACGAGTATATTGAAAGGCTTCCTGGTCTCTGTTCCCTGCACGAGAGCCTTGATCTTGGAGAAGTCGAATATCTCTTTCATATACGCCACGTAGTCCTGGACTGAGTCCACCACTTCCACCGTGAACTGGTGCTCTGCTACCTGAAGACAAAATACACGGGCTACATCGGCCAATTGGACAAATTGTCTAGATCACCAATAGGCTACTAAAAGCTAGGCAACTAAAAAAATATAATTGGTCCGTCAGTTTGATTAAAATTATTTATCAAATATATTTAACACTTATTGTTATTTTCTTAATTAAACAATTAATATTTTTTCTTAAATCGCAACACCAACTTCCACCGTGTAGGTACAAAATTTGAATAGTTTGCACGAATCGATGTGACATCCGTGTACAAGTACATTATTGTTGACTTATCAAAAACGGCTCAGCCGATTTCGATAAAATTAAATGGGACCACCTCATTTTTTTTTTAAATCGGTTCACAATAATTGGCGAAAATATCGATAAACATACACAAAAATAAAAATACATACAGACGAGCATAGTGCTTCCTCCTTTTTGGAAGTCGGTAAAAATGATAAAGATTTTTATCGTTGTTGCTTGTGACGTCACGCTTTAGGTAGAAAGTGACGTCGCGAGCCCCCACTCCCGAACTTAGACTTGCTTTATCTTTTGCGAGCCCCCACTCCTTGACTAACTTGACTTTATCTTTGCAAGTTTTGATCGATAAAATTAAAAAATACGTGTCAAATATTTTTTTGTGATCTAACTGACGGATTAATTATTTTACCGAGACGCCATGCCTATTTACTCCCTAGAAGAGGAAACCAAGTATCGATATACATGGCAAATGATGTCAATTGACATTCCACGGAGTTAGAAACCTCTTTGCCCACTCTAGAAAAATCGAAAGTTATTACTTTTTATCTAGGGAGGGTTACAGTGGACAAATGACCAACCTATACATGCAAAAAAAATATTTAAAAAACCCCCGACACAAAAAATCAACTCTAAAATCTAACCACCATGTTCTTTCAAAATCATAGAAGTAATAGTACGTTACCAAATTTCGAATCGATAGGACATATGGAAGGTAGTCAGATTCCCTCATCGGCTATTAAAGAGCTGATGATCTTCAAACGGCTGATCAGGTCATGGTTACCTTACCATATACTTTCAATGTCATTGAAGTAGCACGGTACCAAATTTCCAATCGATCTGACATAAGGAAGTTAGTCAGATCCCCTCATCAACTAGAAAAAACTAATGATCTTCAAACGGCTGAACAGATTTTCATGAACCATGACTAAGAAAACTCGGGATAAAATTAACTACGACAAAAAAAAAACTGAACGAAAATCGGTTCATCCGTTTGGGAGCCACATACACAGTAAAACACGTTAAACTTATAACACCCCTCTCTTTGTAGGGGGTTAATAAAATCGGCCAAGTACGAGTCGGACTCGCGCACGGAGGGTTCCGTACTGTATGGGAGCCCCCTTAAATATTTATTTTATTTTAACTTCATTACTTATTATTGAAGTAAACATTAAAACTAAATATTCTGTAAAAATTTCAAGCATCTACCTGTTACCATTATTAATATACAGCGAAAACAGTCTTAAAATTCAGATTTGTTGTATGGAAGCCCCCCTTTAATATTTATTTTATTTTGTTTTTAGTATTTGTTGTTATAGCGGCAACAGAAATACATCATCTGTGAAAATTTCAGATGCCTAGCTATCATGGTTCTTGAGATACAGCCCGGTGACAGACAGACAGACGAACAGACGGAGAGCCGGACATCGAAGTCTTAGTAATAGGGTCCCGTTTTTCCCTTTGGGTACGGAACCCTAAAAACTAGAGCTATATGGTGCATCCCTCGTGTGACCGTAGCTTCGCTTCTCTAAATAACACGTAGTAAGTATTTTATATTTCATGTAAAAATATCAACTAAATTCACATACCATAGGGTGATACGCAAAATATGTATGTACAAAAGAAAATTCCCCAAAAAAAAAATACAAGTGGAGTCCCTCCATGCGGAAGAAGTGAAACTTCGACGCAACAGTGCTTTCATACCCCCTCCATTGGAAGTCGCATTAGAAGTTTTACTTCAATATACAGGGTTATTTCTAATCAATTAGCATCCTTTCCTAAAAGGACCCCCCTAGCCTATTAAGCCCCTAGGCTTATTCTGTACATCAAAACTAACAACTTTTGTTCTGCGACATTTGTGAAAACGCAAAAAAAAAATTTTGTTCTATAAAAAAATATCGTTCACTCGCGATAAAATGTATGGAACAGCTGATTTTTTTTGGGTTCTGACAAAAGTCGCAGAACAAAAGTTGTTAGTTTCATGTACTGAATAAGCCCCTAAAAGCATGCTAATTGATTAGAAATAACCCTGTATACCAATTTTTTTTAGCCGTAAGGCTCAATATTCTGTTGCATTTTTTTTAGTAGAATTTCAAACAAATCTGACATAGCGATAAATTTAATTCACGACTTGTTATGACCATGACTCATGAGTCCGCTGAAAACTTGCCAAATCACTGCCATTACAATATCTCTGACAACTATCTGATTTTTCAAACAACATATACAAGAAATAAGTAGCGAATGATGCAATGATAACGATATATAGACTTATCAACGATGATATTACACTTCAATCTTTAGATTAGATACCAATTGTGATATTTTTTTATGCAAATCCAAAAAGAAGGATGTGCTCTAATCGATATTGTATTTTTATATGAATGATACGCGACACGCACGCCATTTGTGAGCCAATTCATAATAATATTATTATGCTCCTTTTTGGATCTGAAGTAATATAATTATACTCACGTAGTAAAGCGCCATTGAGGTGACTAGTATTTGGCAAAATAAAGACACACATAGACATACATAGACTCGAAATAAGGAGTGATAAAAATGATAGATCTTTTCGAAATGAACATTTAAAAACTTGTTTTACTAAGGTTACGTATTAATCAGAAAATGTTCCAAAAAAAACTTCATTTACTGCAGATTATACTATGAGGCATCTTAGAATATCTAAAATTATTTGAAGCAAATAAATTGCTTCACATGCCTGGAGATAGCATAGTTATCATAAGACGGGGTCCAATTTAAAAAAACGTAAAACATAGTAAGGTACTAAAATATAGGTACACCTAAAAGATTTTATCAGTGAAAAAAACACCACAAAACCTCATGAGAACTGGGCCCACCACAAAAATCTAGACTTTTGTTATCAATTCCAAAATGCCGCAGCCTGTTTTAACACTAAATGGGAAAGCTGATAGGTGTTTAGGTATTAGTTACGACTGCCGAAGTGGCAGCCAAGTTCATAACATGAATAAACATTTATGGAATAAATAATTAATTTTCGCAAAAAATGGCACGACCGACTTCAACCGTGTACAGAATTCACGAATAGTTCGCATGTATCGATGTAGCACTTTTCACATTATTGTTGATTTATCAAAAATGGCTTAGCCGATTTCGATAAAATTTAAATGTATACTCTTTCCAATAATAAATGAATTTTAAAAATCGGACCACTACCTCTGTAAAAAGTTAAGCTTGGTTACACATGAAAAATATATACGCGTCGAATTGAGTACCTCCTCCGTTTCGTCGCTTCGGTCAAAAATATAATCGGCCAAGTACGAGTCGGACTCGCGCACGGAGAGTTCCGTACTGTATGGGAGCCCCCCTTAAATATTTTTTTTTTTTAATTTTATTATTTATTATTGAAGGGAATATAAAACTAAATATTCTGTGAAAATTTCAAACATCTACCTGGTACGTACCATTATTAATTTAGAGCGACAAACATCTAAAAATTCAGGTTTGTTGTATGGGAGCCCCCCTTAAGTATTTATTTTATTTTGTTTTTAGTATTTGTTGTTATAGCGGCAACCAAAATACATCATCTGTGAAAATTTCAGCTGCCTAGCTATCATGGTTCATGAGATACAGCCCGGTGACAGACGGACAGATGGACAGACTGGCAGACGTCGAAGTCTTAGTAATAGGGTCCCGTTTTTCCCTTTGGGTACGGAACCCTAAAAAACAAAGTGTTTACGAAGGTTGTATAGGCCGAATCAAACTTAAGTCTGTGAAGTTAGCTACAAGCTGCGTAAATCCCCACTCCTTGCGCTGCTGACATAGACAGACAGTCAGACAAAACTCTTTATTTATAAGCACAAACAAAAATTAAACACTATGTACACACTAAGACTAAATATGACATAGGTACTCGTACAAGTTCCTACTGCGCAGTGCGCAAGGATTTGTCTACACATAAGTCATAATTATGACTGATTACCAACCCGCACTGGCTTTTGAATCCTCAAATCTCTCGCCTTTGTCCAACAATGCGACAATACAGGCTCATAAACAAACAAACAAACAAACATAGATACTTACAGTGAAGGTTTGTACGCCAATCTTGTCAATGCCGCACACCAAGTCCGGCACAATCTTGTACTGCTTGATCTGAGTAGTGAGAGCGTAGATGTCGTTGGTGGTGCCGTCGGGCGCCGGCCCGCCGTTCGAGCAGTTGAACTTGATGCCGAAGTCATTGTTGATGCCGCCCGGGTTGTGGGACGCCGTGAGGACTATACCACCTGAAGGACCAAACCACTTCTTAAATTTGTTTGTTCCATACTTTTAAAAATACATACTTTAGTTATTGTAGTACCGTTGTGTGAATAGGTCATATTTGTTTGTCAGCCATCACTGAAATTAAGCAACGTTCAGCTCAGTCAGTCTTCAGATGGGTTTTACAACTAAGCACCACTGTGGCTCGGAGAAGACATTAAATTATAAGACCCTGTAGTTTTAACCATTTAGCCATGTCAGAAGCCATCAGGCAGCTTTTAAACTCTAACACCATGGCTAGCCACCCGGCCTACATGAACTTTTTTACTTTTTTAAAAGTAATATAAGTTAATGGCAACGTCTGAGTCATTATCATAATTATCGTTTTAGCCATAGGATGGCCACCACAGGACATACTTCTCCCCTATAGATCATCAATAAGACCAACAAAATAATTTAATAATAACAAATGGAAGCAGCTTGCATCCAGTAGGATCCTGTGGTGTTAAAAGTTCTTGTGGTTTAATCTTAATGCTAGTGAGTGCATGTCTATTGCTTAATTGCCAATACATGATCACGACTAGGTCTACATATTCAATCTTCGGCTATAACTTTGCTTTCCATCAGGCGAGTTGGTGGCCAAATGAAGCTTACTCCAAATAAAATAAAAAAGAACTTTATAACATTGGTCTCTAATCAGAAAGTAAGTCAGGGTAGTTAGATCAAACTTTTATATGTTATATATTGTGAATTGGGTGGATTAAACATGAAAATTAACAATGAAGAAACAGGAAGGCCAGAATTAGTGGCTCAATAGCTAAAAAATTTTGATGTAGAATATTAGAAACCACCTTATATGAGTTAGCCTTTATAAAAACCGACATGATAAAGGTATGATTCCGAACTCCGCTGCAGGCAGCAGCAGCAGTGCTGCCGCAGCACTACATTTCCTCATATTGCTGCCACATAATTGTGGCAGCACCACTGTGGTGTTGATCGTGATATGATTTTTATCTATATTATTCTACTCTTTGATTTTTATTTAGAGTAGGTACTTTCCATACTAGGTTTTATCTCAAAGATCCTGCTGAAACATCAATCCTGTGTGCGCTTCAAGGTTTTGAAATGCCTATCACAAAGATAACTTTTTGAAACATAATAAATATGAATACATAAAAATAACTTCAAAATTTTCTTGTGTATCTAGACAATTAATAAGCTTTATAACACAAATAATAAGCCCGATTATAGAGGCGCCAGCGTAAATTAAATAGCAACATAAAAAGCATTCTCTCTATCGAATGCCTAAAGTGAAAAAGAAACAGAACTATGCTATTTAGCTAATATAATTACGCTGCCGCCTCTGTAATCGGGTTTATAGATTGTTTATCTTAGCTAGATTTTAATTATTTTATTTTATTTTTTTAATAACTCAATTAGGTACTATTCAGTAAACTCAAAGACATTCAATGCAAAACTTACCTAAAGTTTTATATTTCCTGATAAGATGAGATACTGCTGGTGTGGAGAGAATACCGTTTTGGCCAACAATTAACTTTGCTACCTGCAAACAAAATTAAAATCATAAAACTAAGAAAAATCGAAAGTAATTTTTACAGATTCTCAGTAAGATAATGTGTATAATTTTTTAATTCATGATTGTTTACTTTTAACCTAAAGTTAAGCGCTAAAAGCCAAAGTAACTTGATACTTTTTATGAACTTACTCCATTTGCTGCAGAGATCTTTATAATTTTGTCGACAACCTCCTTGACGAGATAACGGCCGTCTCCGCCGACGACCAGCGTTGACCCTTCCAAGGCAACTTTATTGGCATCCAAAATACTTTGAATGAAGTTTTCTGTATAGTTTTCTTGAAGAAAAACTTTAACTTTTTTGCGCAAGCCGCTCGTACCCGGCTTTTGGCCTTCGTAAGGATTTGTGTTTACTATTACCACACCCGGCATTTTTGTAAATGAGAGAATCTTCTAGCGAGCGGATCGGACTGCGTAGTGTGTAATTAATTAGTTCTAAATAAATAAAACTATTTATCGCGTTTCTTGAGGTCAAAAGTGCGACTGCCCGAGATCGTCGCTCGTTACAAAACAGCTGTCAGAAATGTCAACTCAATGTCATCCAAGGTCAATATTGTCAATTTTTTTTTTTTTTTATTCGCCCATTTTGGGCAGGCTAAAGTCTTTAAGGCCATACCGCCTTTTTGTCTTACGTTTAATAATTAACAAAAGTGCATACACAAATTAAAAATAAGTCATTCTTTGCAATATTACAATAATTTCATACTTTGAGTTAAATTTCATACACAGTACTAATAACAAATTTGTACAAATGGTGATAAGTTGATGGGTTCTTAAGCAGCTCTTTAATACAGCGCGGGACTAACTCAATGTTATCATAAAGTTCAAGAAGCCCATCCATTAGCAAAAGGCGCTGAATGCCAAATATTCTCTTTGTGCCAAACTTGATGGGTTCTTAAGCAGCTCTTTAATACAGCGCGGGACTAACTCAATGTTATCATAAAGTTCAAGAAGCCCATCCATTAGCACAAGGCGCTGAATGCCAAATATTCTCTTTGTGCCAAACTGTTTTTCCTTATTCTGAGGTGCCAAATGATGGGCACTCAAAGAAGACATGGTGTCGTGGTGTAATCAATATTGTCAAAGTTATAGACGCGTTCACAATAATATTATTGGCTTCGCGTTGCTTTTACAAATAGACGGCGCGGCGGTTTTTATTATTTTATAGTACGTGGTGGTCAACGGTACCTATACTATTTTCTCAGAATTTCTAGATTTTTTTTATACCTACCGCATGCATGGTATAAAAGATGCGCGTGATAAAATTACTCGGTGTGCTCCACTGCGCTGTCTTGGGTGGGATTCGAACCCCAAACCAATAAATTCCATTATCTAGCGTCAAAATACTTTACAAAAAAGAAGAAATTAATTTTTCGGGAACTAAATTACTTATCACTTTTGCTGGAACAGAGCAAATCAACAATCAGAGCTTGTCAATTTTCTCGTTGTGTGTTATTTTGTGGATTATGAACAGGCACATAGTATCATTATGAAATCAATAATGAAAACATGCTAACAAATCGATGGTAACGACCTCATTTTTTTTCACAGCTACGATACTAAGTATGTGCCCACGTTTTACATTTTAGGGCTTACGTATGTACCCACCTATTAATAAAAACATTGTGATGGAAAATAAGAACTTTTATTTCAATTCAGGAAAATGTAAAGGTAATATTCTATCAGTACATAGCGTATAACTCCATAACCTTAAACCTACGGATCCCGCAGACAGCTGTGGCCTGCTCATCGAACAATTGTAGGTCTTCATTTAAACATTATGGACTCTCATATTATTTTGTCAAAGACTAGGCCGCAGTCACAGGCTGCAGCTATCTGCGGGACGCTTTATTCCCATCTTCTACTTCTTCAACTTGCAAGCCATAACAGCGCCTCCCAGTTCCTTCTCCAGATATTTGGCAACCGCCAGGCAGAGGGCATCGTTGTAGGGAGCTGCTACCACTTGGATTCCGACTGGTAGACCATCTTCATTTACGCCTAAAGGAACCTGTGAATAAAATGTTTGTAATGTAATGATTCGTATATTTAACTAAACAATACAAAAATATTATTATAGACAGAGACACACACGAAAAGAAAAAGACTTTTTCGTTAAATAGGATTTTAATTAAACTTAAAATAGGATTTGCAAACAAGTCCCGTTGGAATTTTATATCATTTCCTGTTTTGTAATGATTGATTGATGATTGTGTGATTGTCAGTGGACGTGTTACACTACGCTTTTCAGTACATGGTCTCCATTCGAAAAGTTTGCAGCGCCATCAGCCACATGTCCTGCAGTTATGGTCCTTCGAACTATGTGCCATGTCCACTACCATTTCAATTTGCTACTCCACTGGGCTATGTCGGCCACTTTGGGTAGAACGAAATCCCGATTTTAGCGGACTGTGATGTTAACTAAGTACAAGCTGAAGATAACCCAATATAGTCAGAAACTCACTTAACAGCTGCGCACAGATATCTGCAGCTGTGCAAGGATGGGGTTTTCTTATCCGCAGCTTGTAGCTAACATCACTATTCTAATATATTAGGTAAAATTAATATGTGATAGCTAATATAACAAGATTAAGGTTAAGGTTAATTCATAAGACTTATATGCAATTGTTTAGACTGATATAGGTAGTAGAAATATGTTTCAAATTGATTATCTTATAAGTTCATATATTGTTTAGTATTATTTTTAAGTACATAAGTTATGTTTATAATTATTTTTTTAGGTAAAGTATAAAATGTAGCGTATTGGATGTTATATAATTTGTTTTGTCGTTATGTATTGTACCTCTTATTTTTGTTGCAAATAAAAATTCTGTATTCTGTATTCTGTATAATCTGTAAAGCTATATTTTACTGTAAATAAATAATAATAAATAAATAAATCACAGCCGCCATGTTGATTGGTTCGGCCATAGATAAAATTATAGTAAAATTACTATAATTAATCTATGGTTCGGCCTATAGGGATGTGCTCTGACCTGTGTGGCGGGGCATTTGAGAGTGTTGATGGCCGCGAAGTAGGAGAAGTTGTAAGGCCGCAGGAAGCAGGAGTAGTGGTAGGGGGTCACGTGGGGGGCGCTCGGGAATAGCAGCACGCCGTCCGTCCCCAACTTATTCTGGAAATTGTAAACACACAAGTTAATGAGCATGTTCATTTGGAACACATGCCTAATAATTACTTTTCGCAAAAAATGGTACGACTTCGCACGGATCGATGTAGCATTTTTCACATTATTGTTGATTTATCAAAAATGGCTGAGCCAATTTCGATAAAATTTAAATGGAACCAATTTCGAAGTATATTCTTTTTGATAAAAAAATAATTATCAAAATCGGACCACTACATAAAAAGTTATGCGTGGTTATACATAAAAAATATATTCGTGTCGAATTGAGTACCTCCTCCGTTTCGTCGGTCACAAATATCAAATGATTTTAATAATATTAAAGATTTAACTAAATGTTTAAAAACCCCCCAACGCAATGAAATTCCTACCGCAGCTAACAAAAGAACTGATAACTTGGACACGGCTGAAACTGAGGCTTTATATTTTTTTCTGGCAGATAGACATTTTTTGTGGTAAGTTTTTGCTTATTATTTCAGCTCCTCACTATGTTTTTTCACCTTTGGAAGCAAGCGGCAATTAACGACGGGTCTTGCGTTTTGATCCTACGACCTCCGTCTCCGGATTGAATTTATAAACGTTTTTTCGCCAGAAATGTTGACACATAGAATTAATGGTGTGTTGGTATGCTAAAACCACCAATAGAATTACTTCTTACTTGAATGTCTAGGGATTTTTAAACCCCCTCGGTGGCCAGCCTTTATGCGCTCTTGAGAGCTCCGGAATCTTCAGGGGAACGCAACGGTGCTCCCAGCACTTGATTTGACGCATAGATAAGTAATACTTGACTATGATTTGACGACTCGAGCCTACTTAGGCTTGATGGTCCTCTACAACAACGGTGCCACACACGTTGTCGTCCTCCCCGGGCCCGTTTGAGTAAACAGCAAGAAGACTCTACATTCCCCTAGCAGCGAAATAAAAAGAACCCATCCAATATGTATCATTACCAACATCAAAAGAGGTTTTTAAAACGAATACTATAGGTATCTATTTTGATTGTACTTGTGTCACAAGGAAAAGCTAAAAAAATTAATTGCACATAGTTGTGCTTAGTTGGACGTAGTTGTGCCATTAAGAATACGTATTTTGGATGTCCAACTAGTTGTGCGAAAGCAGTTAGTCCACGAGGAACTCCTCTAACTTACAAAGAGGTCAGCCTTGAGTTCTTTAGTGATGTTCTCCGCCCACTCGGCGTCCGGCAGCGGAATGTACTTCAGCTCCAGCAGACGCAGCACCGCAAAGAAGCAGTGCTTGCTGTATCCTATCACCTGGAGAAAGAAGTATATTATACAATTACTGTCCCCAATTGAAGAGCAATATTTTCAAAGAAATTCATTATTTGGAGTGCCTTGGGTAGTGGGTATTATTACGACTAGTAAAATAGCCAATCAACGTGCGGCTTCAAAGCTCTCATACTGCTCATAGCTAACGCCTAGATTTTTTAGCGAATAAGTGTAACTGTGTATACAAAAAGAGTATTTTAAGTGATGAACTGGCTCTCAAAAAAGAATCATTCATAATTTCCCAAAAAAGACATTGGACGTCAACAGACGCCAACCAACCAATCTTTTTTTTTCGTAAGTAGTTAGCTCAGACCAAGAAGATCTAAGGTAGTCTACGGTAGTTAGAGTCAAAATAAACTGTACCTATACTAAAGACCTTCAATTCTGTAGACATATATTAAGTTTCTCACGTAAGCAATAAACACTCATAACTCCAAAAATAAAACATATAAACCAAGCAAATAAACCGGTGCGCCGCGCCGCGCCAGTTTACTCACTTTATTTTATTTTTGTCTTATGTTTTTTAAATTACTGTTTAACAATAATAAGGAAGTTATTCTTACTGACGAGTACCTACTTCACCAACAGAACTTAAAAATGCAAAGTCCAACTCAGCAATGCATAGTTCCAGCCCGCATTCTATGGCTATAAAAATATTGAATAAACTGCCAAATAATCCAAAAGATATCGAAAGGGAAAACTCTTTTATAAAAGAACTAAAAAATATTCTATTTTCCAAATGTTATTACACATAAGACGATTTTTTTAACGATTATCTAGAAAACATATTAATCAATCGTTCCAATACGAATCATACGAATAATAAAATTGCCATACCCTTATCAGGGTCAAATGTATAACTATACATAACATGTTAATTAAGAACCGCATTTTCATATGTTGCAATAAATGATTTGACTTTGAGAATATTACCTATATATTTTTTAAGATTTTTGTATGGTAAACTTGCTGTACCTTTTTAACCAGTTCAACAATAGCGTTAGCCTCTCCCGTGTTGTTGGTATAGATTTCCGCGTAGTTGTCAGGTTCCTTGGACATCCAGTAGGACCACAGTCGGAACATGTGGTTAAAACCTTTGTGGTAGTACTGCTGGGGAATTTTATCAGTGGAAGACGCTTCATGAGTGAATTTAGCCACGACTCTGGGAACAGTTAAAATGATGTAAAAATAAAAAGTTCTTTTCAGATTAGGTAACTGAAAGGCTTTATATAATTGGTGAAAACTACTATCTACCTATGCAACATGCTTCTGTCTTAGTCTGTTGAAAACAGTTTAAATTCCATGTAAAAAAATAGACTAGAATAGAGACAATTGTATAATATTTGCACATTTATTTGCAAAATTTTGGTGATAAATCTCCAAAATGCTTTAGATTGAGTTTCAATTGCAATGTAAAGCTATTTCTTACTTTTTCATAGCGTTTCTCATTTCAGGCCTGATACTGCTGACGTGAGGATCCAAGGATGCTTCTGTGTAGTAAACTTTGACGTTCTGAAATCATCAAAACAATTTTTAATGAGTGGAGTACCACAAGGTAGTGTAATTGCTCCAACAAAGTTAAATTACGTTATAATTTAACGCTTTCTTTTACAGCTAAAATAATACATAAGTTTGATATATGTATATGGAAGCAGCGAGTTTGATAACTGCTCCTATTTTCCTATCCAGATGATTGGATTTAAAGATAAGAAAATTTTTAAGTACAATAATGTTTCGATGACAACAATGTTCTGAGATGTACGATAGGTACTACAAACTCTGCTAGTATTAATATTGGACAAACCTTTATGTTAACATCTCTATCTAGATTGAGTTTGGTAGCCATGGATCCTGATAGAACTTTGGTCAGCGGCCCCAGGTCTTCGGCATGCTTGGAGATAAAGCCAAGAGAGAGCATCGAGTCACAGTCTTGTTTTCGGAAAAGTACTCCTATAAAAGTAATGTTAGGAATTTATTAGGACTCCCCTTAATGCACCTATGAATTATAAAATAAATTAAATTAAATTAATAAAATAAATATTTGGAGACATCTTACACACGGTCTCTGACCCCAAACTAAGCAAATGTTGTGATTATTCTACCTTTGCAGCTGTTCGTTCCAGGAGTGGGATGGTGTCCGAACATTCCGCAGTAGAATGCTGGCATGCGTGTGGAACCACCTATATCAGAACCTAAAACAAAAGTTCTAAATTACTGAGATATAAAAAATAATTGGCCAAGTACGAGTAGGACTCGCACACAAAGGGTTCCGTACTGTATGGGAGCACCCCTTAAATATTCATTTTATTTTAATGTATTATTGAATCGAATTTTAAAACTAAATATTCTGTGAATATTTCAAGCATCTACTTGTTATCATTATTAATATCGAGCGAAAAAACGGTTAAAAACTCAGGTTTGTTGTATGGGACATAACTATTAATTTTATTCTGTTTTTAGTTATAGCGGCAACAGAAATGCATTAATTATCTGTGAAAATTTCAGCTTTCTAGCTATCACGGTTCATGTGATACAGACAGACGGACAGCGGAGTCTCAGTAATAGGGTCCAGTTTTTACCCTTTGGGTAGGTACGGAACCCTAAAAATTTAACATTCATATAAACACTGCACAACAGTATGATGGGATATGTTTTGTTTAGTTTTAATATGTTCAATAGCCGTTTAATTATATTGTTTGTTTTTTTATTTAATTTCATAAGTATAGGTTTGTTTTTGACCGCGCAGATATGTAGTCTAGGATGTACCTAGCACGCTTACCTAGAAGATACCTATTTAATCGAGATTTGAAGACACCTTTGTTGTACTCTAGCGGAAAGACAGATTCGGGCAAAGCGTTCCACATTCTGGCTGTTCGTATGAGGAATGAGGATTCGAAACGCTTCGTTCTAACGCGCGGAACGTCCACCATCTCATCTCATCTCACCACCACGAGCTGCACGACCTTATCCTACCATCCCCTTTTTACTACAGGACAAGTAGGAGGACGCCACATTACCACCCCTACACTGTCGATTTTCCTTCGAAACGCACGAAGCGGTTTGACTCAACGTTTCTGATTCGTACCGCCAGGGAATGGAGCAGTCTTCCTGCTTTCCTGTTTCCTAAGAGATGTAATCTAAAGCTTTTCAAGGTCAGAGTGAATAGGTATCTTCTAGGTCTGCATGCTTCATCTTCGACCACAACGTGGCTTACCATCAGGCGAGTCGGTGGTCAAGCGAGGACTTTTTCGCGTTAAAAAAACCACAAAAGGGTGGTTTTTGAATGGATCCAGAGTCCAAAGTGCAGTACTACTCACATAAGCTGATAGTGCTGGCATATGAAGCAGTAAGGGCTCCTTCCGCGCCACTGGAGCCTCCTGGGGACCTGCCTGTGTGGTGCGGGTTTTTTGTCATACCGTATACGGGGTTGCGGGTTTCTTGCCTGCGGAGTGCAATGGAACAGGCTTTATACATGGTTATTTCTAATCATTTAGCATCCTTTTACGGGCTTATTCTGTACATCAAAACTAACAACTTTTGTTCCGCGGCTTTTGTCAAAACTAACAAAAATTGTTGTTCCATACAAAAATATCGACACCCGTGACAAAATGTATGGAACAGCTGTATTTTTTTTTTAATTTTGACAAAAGTCGCAGAACAATCGTTGTTAGTTTCGATGTACAGAATAAGCCCCTAAAAGGATGCTAATTGATAAGGAATAACCCTGTATATCAATACTTATTTCAGCTATTCCAACGCCGACAACTACAACAGGTACTCGAGCGTTGTATTTTGATGTACAGGGTTATCTGCTCATCCTGTACTAAGCCGAGAGGGGCTGATTCAGACCATCATTACGAACAACCCCTACTATGGGGCCAACCTGAAATTCAAGAAAAAACATCAGCTGTTCCATACTATAAATTGCATCTTTAAATTGACATAATGTATGAAATAGCTGATTTGATTTCTTTTCTCTAATCGAGTTGGCCCCATAGGAAAAGATGTTCTTAATGACAGTCTGAATTACCCCCTTTTGGCTTAGTACACCAGTTCTGGACAACCCTATTAAGGCTATTTATTTACTTGAATTTCCCTGCGTAGACCCTTTCTAAAGCTGGTTATTCAAAGTGCCTGTTTAGAATCAGTGAGCAAAACTTTACGTTTGTACAGGTAGCGGCACGTAAGTGTAGCGCTGAGGGTAGTGTGGAGGGGATGGTTGCGCATGGTGACCGCCATACTAAACCCATGCGCAGTCATCCCCTCAACACTTCGCTCAGCGCTACACTTATATGCCGCGACCTATAGTAATTACAAAAAAAATGCTTAGACTCTGTCCGTCTAACCACAAAAGTTTTACGCACGCTTTAGACAATGTTTAATCACGGTCACGGTAATGGTAGGTATCTAACAGTATTGTGACTCACCCCTGTCCTTGAAATATATACCTACAGCGCCACGTGGCCACGCAGTACGTATCCCGCGCTAGGGCTGCCCGCCTTCAGTATTTTAATTTCATCTACTTACTCTTTACCTAGAGTTAACTTTCTAGTTTCCATCTATTATGATGTAAAATTATTATATTTATTTCAAAAATGAAACTCGTGAATGAAAAAGGAAACGTTCAACAAAATAATCTAGCATGTATTTCTCTTCTAAGTGAATTTTATTGATTCACTTTGAGATTTTTTTTATGTTTTAGGGTTCCTCGTTTTGCTACAGAACCCTAAAAACATATCGACTTACAACGCTTACTAGTTACAAATCCACACGTTCGTTCGTCACTCAACGGCGCGCCGCGACTGACTAGCATACCAAGAGCATACCAAACTCCGAGGCGCGTAGGTATGATTCGCGTTCCGACCGTTTGTATGAAGACGGAATACTACCAATACTAATACTAGACTACTGTTACTAATACTAATACTACTGTTAGATTTCATTAGGTACCGTGGCACGGTTAAACAGTATTTAAAGCGTGTTTATATCTTCTGTGGTAAGGCGTTGTATGCCTAGTCTGTACAGCATAGTCTTACCAAATCAGTAGTTCCGGGCAGTTGGAAGAGGCAACAGGAATGGCCCCAGCCTGCTTCAGGTGAACTATCGCTGGGCTGTCTTCAGAGCTCACTTCCTTCCTCCGCGACCAGAGCCCTAAAGTCAAGGGCATGCCCTTCACGGGCTGGCACTCTTTGGTAGTGAAGGGGACGCCTGCGATACAAGAGAAAGATATACTCGTATCACTACATAGTATAAAACAAAGTCTCTTCCCGCTGTCTGTCCCTATGTATACTTATATCTTTAAAACTACGCAACGGATTTTGATGCGGTTTTATTAAATAGATAGTGTAATTCAAGAGGAAGGTTTATATGTAAAATACACCTGTGCGAAGCCGGAGCGGGTCGCTAGTTATCTTATAAAACTGAATGTTCAATTGGTCCATTGTTTTTTTTTACAAAATTGCTTTTTAAAAAGATCATGATAAGTTTCCATTTTTTTAATGAAGTAGGTACTTAAGTATAACTTTGTCATTGAATCATTTTTTTTATGATAAATGAAAAAATCATATACTTATTGTATAAGTTTCCATACAAAACTATTTTTACCGACTTCCAAAAAGGAGGAGGTAACTAATACATATGTTCGTCTGTAGGTATGAGTTTTTTTGTGTATGTTCATCGATATTTTCACCAATTGTGAACCGATTTAGCAAAATCTTTTTTAGTTCTAATGCTATGGCCACATCTGCGCCCTACGGCGAAGTTTTCGTCACTGGGGGCTCATTCATCTAATTCAAACGGTAGTAATTGGTTGTTCACGATTTGAACTACTACCTGAAGCTGGGCACACACGCTGCGATGATCGCATCTATTCATCAGATCAGTCCAGCGAGGTCCTAATATAGTTGCATTGCCAGTAGGTAGTTATTGAGGAATCAAAATGACACCCCTATTTTAATCGAAAAATATTGATTTAACAAAAAAAAATTGGCATCAAAGTTGTAGAAAATCAAATTTTAAACAACTTTTGTTCCTATAACTTCTGCTGAAAAATTGAAATAACACAAGTTATTGAAGAAATGAAATGGTACAACCAACTATTTAAAAAAATATCGATCCTACAAAAAGTTGATGGGAATCAAAGTTGTAGAAAATCAAATTTTAAACAACTTTTGTTCCCATCAACTTTTTGTAGGGTCGATCTTTTTTTAAATAGTTAGTTGTACCATTTTGTTTCTTCAATAACTTGTGTTATTTCAATTTTTCAGCAGAAGTTATAGGAACAAAAGTTGTTTGAAATTTGATTTTCTACAACTTTAGTTCCCATTAACTTTTTGTAGGATCGATATTTTTTTCAAATAGCCGGTTGTGCCATTTCATTTCTTCAATAACTTGTGTTATTTCAATTTTCCAGCAGAAGTTATGGGAACAAAAGTTGTTTGAAATTTGATTTTCTACAACTTTAGTTCCCATTAACTTTTTGTAGGATCGATATTTTTTTCAAATAGCCGGTTGTGCCATTTCATTTCTTCAATAACTTGTGTTATTTCAATTTTCCAGCAGAAGTTATGGGAACAAAAAATGGTTAAAATTTGATTTTCTACAACTTTAGTTCCCATTAACTTTTTGTAGGATCGATATTTTTTTCAAATAGCCGGTTGTGCCATTTCATTTCTTCAATAACTTGTGTTATTTCAATTTTTCAGCAGAAGTTAATGGAACAAAAGTTGTTTAAAATTTGATTTTCTACAACTTTGATGCCAATAATTTTTTTGTTAAATCAATATTTTTCGATTAAAAAAGGGGTGTCATTTTGATTCCTCAATAACTACCTACCGGCAATGTAACTATATTAGGACCTCGCTGGACTGATCTGATGAATAGATGCGATCATCGCAGCGTATGTGCCCAGCTTCAGGTAGTAGTTCAAATCGTGAACAACCAATTACTACCGTTTGAATTAGATGAATGAGCCCCAGTGACGATAACTTCGCCGTAGGGCGAATGTGTGGCCGGTCCATAAAGGGTATACCTACTTCCAAGGTGGTCCCATTTAAATTTTATCGAAATCGACTGAGCCGTTTTTGATAAATCCTTACATAGTATGAAATAAAGTCGCTATTTTCGTTTGTTTGTTTGTTTGTTTGTCTGTATGCTTAAATCTTTAAAACTACGCAACGGATTTTGATGCGTTTTTTTTAATGTATAGAGTGATTCAAGAGGAATGTTTATATGTATAATACACCTGTGCGAAGCCGGGGCGGGTCGTCTAGTTATCAATAATGTACATGGAGGTCACATCGATTCGTGCAAAATATTCGAATTCTGTACGCAAGTTTGTACTGTGTTTCTGGAAGTTGGTGTTGCGATTTTTTTCGAATTTTTTTTTTTCATTATACCTACATATAATATAAGTTACAAAGTAACGATTGTTGCCCTTGGTCCTACCATGTGTACTACTAGTAGGACAACGGGCCAGATTTTTTTGATTTAAAACACGTTCGTCAGATTCCACTTTCGTCAGAAAGCAGTTTTTTTTTATAAGTTCAGTTCAGTTTCGTCACGAATGACGAATGTGGAAAACCTCTAATGACCCTTTTGTCTGATTCCACTTTTGACATAAATCGTCAGTGTCTTCTTAGGGGGAGAGAAAAAAAGATCCTAATCCGATTAGTGATAGTCATGACTCATGACCAATAAAACAAGATTTTAAAAATATACTTTAGTGTACTTATAAACTTAAACCTAAAAAGGTGCTTACTTACAAAATAACAAAAAGATCCCGTGGTTCAGTAATTATTAAGTAGGTAATGAATTTCAAAAGATCAATTATAATTGGTCACGAGTGAAACAAATAGTAAAGTAGGATGGAGCAGGTTCTTGATAAACCTGCTACATTCTACGCCGTAGGTACCTACTTATCTCTGTTTACATCAGGCAGGAGGAAAAACGAAGGTGACGAAATATCCTACTAATTTTATAAACGTGAAAGTTTGTAAGGATGGATGGATGGATGTATGGATGTTTGTTACTCTTTCACGCAAAAACTACTGAACGGATTGAGATGAAATTTTGCAATTGTATAGCTTTTACATCAGAAGAACACATAGGCTATAAATTATAATGATATTGCGTAAATTTTCCATATTTAATCAATAAGTGTTGTAAGTAGGAAAAATTTCTGCCATCTGCGAGCTATTCTAGCGTGCGCTCCAAGAAATGTCAAAAAAGAACTGTCAAATCAAACAAATGTCAAATCGATTTTTTTTGTTTTTTTATTTTCCACCTCCTTTATTATGGGTGGTAAGGTAGGGCCTCGAAATATCATGCGGGCGAAGCCGCGGGCAAAATCTAGTATTCAATTATTATTTCGTACACAAATAATTATAGTTTGACAATAACGTAATAACCGACTTCATACTCGTACTATCGATCTCAAGCCGAAAGCAGGACGATTTGCTATTCACATCGAGCACTGTGCTCGATGGCTATTCAATAACGGTGCTGCTTTTGCTGTTGCAAAAAAAACAGGACAATAGCATCTTTAACCGACTTCCAAAAAGTAGAAGGTTCTATGTTCATCTGTATGTATATTTTTTGTGTATGTTCATCTATAATTTCGCCAAAAATATTGTGAACCGAATCGAAAAATATTTTTTATACTTAGGTCGAAAGGGTATAAGTACAACCGATTTCTTGGGACCACATTTAAATTTTAAATAAATCGGCTGAACCGATTTTGAAAAATCAACAAAAATGTACAAACAATTCGAGCGAAATATTGAATTTTGTACGCGATGGAAGGTGGTTTTGCCAATTTTTTGCGAAAAATTATTATGTTATATTGGGACAAAAAGAATTTTCCTATGAAGATTAATGCTGCATTCAGCCTCCGAAGTCAGTCCTACGTTCAATAAAGGCTTACTAAAAGCTGACATGACACAGTACCATCCATCCATCAGCCATAAGAAGTCCACTGCTGGACATAGGCCTCCCCTATGGATCTCCAATAAGACCGGTTGGAAGCGGCTTGCATCCAGCGCGATCCTGCGGTCTCAATGAGGTCATCCGTCCACCTTGTGGGTGGACGTCCTACGCTGCGCTTGCCGGTACGTGGTCTCCACTCGAGAACTTTCCGACCCCATCGGTCATCAGTCCTCCGCGCTATGTGCCCTGCCCATTGCCATTTCAACTTGCCAATCCGTTGGGCTATGTCGGTAACTTTGGTTCTTCTACGGATCTCCTCATTTCTGATTCGATCTCGCAGAGAGACTCCGAGCATGACACAGTACACTGCATCAAAATTATACAATACTTATGAGTCAGCTTGTTCAAATCTAACCTGCCTTGACATTAAAAAACGCTAATCCAAATATAATATACATTTACAATGTTTCCTGTTTAGGTATAATCAGCTATTCTAATTAATGTATTCCTTGGGTTGGGACCAATGTAATAAAAATCTAATGTGAAGACATTGACGAGGTCTACGAATAATTCAAGATATACTTCATTTGTTAGAAACATGGGCATGGTAGTGTAGACAACATACAAAGTCGCATACAGATTTTCGTAGTGTAGGTAGAGATCGCATGTTCTTGCCCATCGTGGCGTACAAATGTTAACAGCATAATTATCAAAACAATACAAGCAAAATTTTAAATAATAATGTAAAAATAAAAATAAAGAATAGTACTGATTTATAAGATGTCAACATTGTCAAAATAGTTAGAATAATGTCAAGTAAAAAGTCAAATAATGTCAAATCATAAAATAATGTAAAAAAATATTTTAATTTAATAACTTTAACTAAATAAATGTCAAACAAGAATTAATCATGTCAAACATTTGTCAATTTTGTCATCCAAGAAGTCAGCAATGCTAAATAACATTTGTCCATTAATAATTATTTTAGTTTGTTTTTAAACATGTCGTCACTTAATTCCCTAATACATCTCGGTATTTTATTGTACACAATGGGTGCCATACCATAATATATTGCCAAAACACATCGCTCAAAAGAAACACACAATTTTGTACCCCGTCGTAGTGTATAATAATTCCATCCATTTATCGGTCATAGGATGTCAAATTGCTGGACATATGCCTCCCTCCATATGTCGATCTCCAATAAGACCGGTTGTTACTATAGCTGCTTGCTTTCAGCGCGATCCTAAGGTCATCTGTCTGCCTTGTAGGTGAACACCCAACGCTGCGCTTGCCGGTCAAGAACTTTTCAACCAAATCAGACATCAGTCCTCCCTGCCCACTGCCTTTTCAACTTGCCAACCCGCTGGACTATGTTAGATTACGCAGACGGCCGTCAAATACTTACGTACTTGACTTGTCAAATTCTATACTCGTCAAATCGGTAACCTTGGTTCTTTTACGGATCTCGTAATTTGTGGATCATGCAGATAAACTCCGAGCATAGCCCTCTCCGTATATAGCTTGGGTTACTTGCATCTTAGTGTAAAAATACGTATGGGAGTTAATAAGTAGAAAAATACACGAATACCAAATATCGATGTACGATTAAGATGCTAGCATAAGTATTACGTACCCAAGAAAGGCTTTTTCCTGGCTTCATCCTCTGAAAGACCGGCTGCTATGAGCGCGTCGACTTCTCTGGCCTCCACCAGCGCTGCTTCATATCTCTCCGCAGCCACTGCATTAATGATGGGGTTCACCTTGAAGAATTTAATAGAATTTGGTAAGTAGATCCTACCTATCTACTTTTATTAACTACCACTAAATAAAGTCTTACATAATCTAAAACTACATAAACTACTAAGTACTACATAACATAAGTAAAAAGTCATGTTTTCAAAAGTATTTCTGAGCGTCTGGTGGACGCGACGGGTGACCAAAATGCTGATGTTTATTTGGCTTAACGTATAAGCATTGCCATTCAGCGTGGCAATGCAGCCAGCATGCTGTGCACGCTGCCAACTATCAGTAGAATTGAGCATTTGGATTATCTTTAGACAAGGGTCTTGTCTTCAAGGGTCTGTGGATGATCCAATTGCTTGTTATGTACTCGTAGTTATAGATTAGGTAAGTAGGTGTTGTATATTTTATGATTTGTCGTGATAAGGGATCGACGTCTCGTATAAAAATTGATGTCTGCACTACGTTCGAGCCCTGCGGCAGCGCGAGAGCATTTAGGTAATTATTTGTGGAACTGGTGGACAAAGGTCAATGTCAAAGCCGTAGCTACAGAAATACATAGTTCCAGACGGTAGGTGAGTAAAATTACATTGTGAACGTACTAAAATATTACAGAATGAATTAACACGGCATAAGCGTGAGAATATTCTTGTATTGTATTTATGTTATTGTACCAACGCTAAATATAGCTGATTTTCAAAGCCGTGTTGCAAAATTGTTTCATCTTTATTAGGACGTAATTTTTCAAGATGTGTTAAGTACAGGTTGTACAAGACTATAAATTTATCTCTGCAAAATTAGAGCTCAGGAGTCGATCTAGCTCGGTTGACCGCCGTTACCAGGCCTGAATCTGGCGCTTGGCTTCAGAAATACAGAAAATTTTATTCGGGACAAAACAACTAGATACAGAAACAAAACACGAAAACAACTAAAAATAGAACAATTCACAAACCAAGCATGATACCCATACTTTGCCACGAAACTGATCCCAACTCAGCATATTGCTGCATGGTTATTTATACAACCAGCACTGATATTATGTTGGGACCGGCGTCAAGCCTTCCCCTCGCCGCATATGAGCACGCTCTTGGACAACAACTCTGAGTAGCTGTCGCCCATTGTCTCGGCTGCAACGTCTGTGAGCCACACTTCTGCATTTGCGGGGCGAGAGTGAAAGCCGACGGCTAACACGGCCTAAGCTGCACGCGTAGTAGTATTAATTATCTTCTTTGGCGTAGCGCCGGGCGAAGACCACGCCATCATAGTATTAATAGTCTAATACAGCGTGCCTTGGTATCAGCCGAGGTCCCTATTGTTTTGGAGCCCCCCGGGTTGTCCCGGACGATGGGCGGCCGGTTGGCCTTAGGTACGCTGAATCCTTGTCAAAAAGAGCGTTGCCTCGTGTGGGATGCAACATGTGTAAGTACATTTGCATCCTGCCACCTCCCTGCTACTCAGCAATCGGCTGGTGTAGGAGTGGAAGTAGATGCCGAGACAAGCACCTGAAATATGCCGTTCAGGAATCAGTATACGACTTTGTCCCGTTTGTGGTTGAGATAGCTGGTCCGTGGTGCTCCGAAGATCGGAAATTCGTACTGGATCTGGGGTGGCGACTCAGGGATAAGAGAAGGGATCCACGCTCTGGCTCATATCTGGCGCAGCATATTTCTTTGGCGATCCAGCGCGGTAACGCCGCCAGTATAATGGGTACTTTTGGCCAGAGCACCATAGTGGTGGTCTGTCTGACTAACTGTTGATATTTGACATTGCTTCTATATTCTTTGCCGATCGTGGTGAAGACAAATCGGTCCGTTAGTCCTGAACTTTAAAATAGGTATTTGACAGCATAGTACGTCCACCAACAAGGTGGAAAGATGACATGATTAGAACCACAGGATCGCACTCGATTCAAGGTCTTATTTTTAAATATATTGAGGGGGATATGTCCAACAGATGGTAATGATGATGTGCAATTTTTCAAAGGGTATCGTCTCCCACCTTGGCGGTAGGTAGGTACTGGGGCGATGTAGATTAGATATCCATCATAAACCGTGCACCTCCTACTTTTGCGACACAAGGGATGATTTATATTAGGAAGGAGCGTGCACGGCAATTAGTGTATTAATATAATAAATACAAGTACACAATTATCTTTACATAGATAACTGAAGTTCAAGGTCAACAATCTCTTGATAAAATCTACTTATTTCTACCCAAACGGACATTGGTCTTCAGATAAGAAAATAAATTAACATACAAAAGTAAAGGTAATTTAATGTTGGAATTGAACATTTTAATTAACCTACCTATTTATTTATTTATATGCATAATAAAGCAGCATTGACTCACTGTACAGGTATCATAAATGTATACTGCTTAATGTTATTTTACTCTTATTAGGATTTGAATTCGAATTAATTTTACATTTCGGAGAGTTTGCTTCTGAGCTGCACGACCTTATCCTACCATCCCCTTTTTACTACAGGACAGTAGGAGGACGCCACATTAACATTACCCCTACACTGTCTATTTTCCTTCGATACACGTACGAAGCGGTTTGACTCAACATTTCTGATTCGTGCCGCCAGGGAATGGAACAGTCTTCCTGTTTCCTAAGAGAAATTATCCAAAGCTTTTCTTTATAAGAATCTGCTATTAAGATTTCTAATACTTAGTATCGATTAGAAACGGTTTGCATCGAACGCATGTCACACACTTAATTCTTTGTCCACTTTGTGGAAGGTAGTCCTTTCGCCCTACACATCCTGTGATAGCTGCCTCTGCGACGACTGAACAATCATCATTTTCGTGACACTGATTCGCTGCCAAAAGTATTAGCGTTACGAGCCGCATCCGTGGCGGGCACTATTCAGAATAATGTAATACAGAATACCTGTAACACATCATCAGTTACCTACCTCTTTAATCCTCTCTATAAGTGCCGTCACCAGGTCTTCAGACTTGAGTTCCTTTTGCTTGATCTTCCTGGCTAAGGTCGTGGCGCTCTCTGCCAGTATCGCATGTTTCTTGACCAAATCAGGGAGTGGCTGCCTCCTCTTTTCCCAGTACAGTGAGAAGAAGTAGTCTATGATGTGATCTATTATGATCCGGACGTACGTCAGGAACTTTACGACCTGCTCCCACATCTTGCTGGTGCTGTAAATCAAAATGAAATGGAATGCAATGAGAAGGAAATGGAAAATCAATCGGGAGGAGTCTATGTCAACGACAACTGGAGGAGGAAACTGTCAATAGTACACCAATAATTAGGCATGAAGACTGAAAAAATATGATTAGTCCGTCAGATAGACTACCAAAAAATATTAGACATGTATTTTTTCAATTAAACAAATATTGATGAAAGTAAAGCCCGCATGACGTCACAAGTGCCATACAAATGTATCGACTTCTGTGAGAGAGGTGACGTCACGACTCCCCCTCACAAACTTTGACAAGGTTTTTCTTCGTCATTTGTTTTTTGATTAACAAAAGAAAAAATACGTTTCTGATATTTTTTGATAATCTAACTCACGGACTAATTATAATCACATATAGATACTTTCAATAATGTTTTTTTACCCTGTCATCATGCCTATTTCAGACTATTTTTTCATGGACAGTGTCTTTATGGTAGGTTCATCCTACACGAGCTTCTACAATTGCACAGACCACTACTACCAAGAGTGTCCAAAACTCAGTTTTGGAGCTTATTTTTTTGCGAATGGCAATGGCATGACAATCTAAGATTGCCTAAAAACAATTTCAGTCGTTTCAAAAGTGCAGGTCAAATAGTTATCATTTTTGCGCCGCTCCAAAGATTACGCCTTGAATGTGCACTGTATTATAGTGCTGAGTGCTGTCATAGCCCTTTTTTCTCAGGAAAAATTCTTTATGAATACTATCCCGTCCCGGGTGAGCCAGGTTAATTATTATTATGTATGTGGTAGTTTCGCCGAAGTCGGTGTACCTACTAAAACCCTGGGGTGATCCGTCTCCTACGCATCAAAGGTCGGTGTTTGTTACGGGAACGCTATTCCACAACAGCGCTTATACAGGGTCATAGCCGTCATAACCTATGAAGGGCGGGTCTAGTACATCTGGACAAACAACTTTTGTACTAAGTCTCTTGAAAATTCGCAAAAAAAAAATTAGCTTCTCCATACATTTTGCCGCGCGCTGACAAACTTTTTGTCTGAAAAGGCTAAATTTTTCTTCGTGATTTTCCAAAAGTCCTAGAACAAAAGTTGTTTGTCTAGATGTACTAGACCCGCCCTTAAAAGTTTTTGCGTTTAATACATATGACCATGTATACATCTAGTTATAACAATAACCATTGATAACTTATATGATATCCAATTCTCGTAAACTTCCATTCAGGTAACATCCCATTCTTAAAACTCCAACCAAACCATTCCAACCAAACAGAGCGCCGCCGCCGCCGCCGGCCGAATCATTTTACGGTGAGAACGGCGAGCTATATGTAATTTTATTTTGATGATGGCCAATTTTCCAAGCCAACTAAAAGAAAGTATAATCTAGTCTAGTTACTTATACGAGTATGTTGCATTGCGCCTCATCGACGCAACTGTTGCGCAAGAAGTCGACGACCCAGTAATGAGTGGTTCAAGTAGAGTGTTCGTAACTGCTTGTCTAATACATATTTTGCTTGTGTTTATTTTGTGTTAGGCATCTAAAAGCATTTTAGTGGGTATTGTGAAATGTAAATAAAGTTATAGCTAAGTGAATGATGATATCATACACAGTCTATAAAGTCAAACACCTAGACTGAATACTGAAAACCTTTCAATGGACTTATAAAATTTAGGTTTTTCAAATGGGCTGTTTATTTTATTTTGGTCGGTTTTGTCAAGTATTATTACCGCCGTTTGTGAAATGATTTTCGTGATAATTTTTATTATCACCTATGTAGAGAATATCTACTCGTAAAGGCTCAGAAGTTTTTAACAGCTCCAATAGCATGAAAATTTACTCGGTGTCACTCAGGGCTCTTTACTTGGACACTATTGTTAAAAGATTGTTCTAACTGGAAAGTCCAATAAATTACTAAATCAAATGTGTGCTCATTAATTAACTTCTAAAAATATTATCTTTTTTAGGAGTCGAGTAAAAATAAGATATAGGTATTATGTGTGTGAATATTATCGCAAAGATATAAGTAGGTACATGTCTATAGATTTATCTATGAATAGTGGTTGTTTAGAAAATAACGCGGACTAAGGCGAACGTGGAGAAAACAAAATGGAAAAGTGTAGAAGAGTAGGTATGATAACACTCTACTTGAACCACTCATTAGAGTGGTTCAAGTAGAGTGTTCGTAACTGCTTGTCTAATACATATTTTGCTTGTGTTTATTTTGTGTTAGGCATCTAAAAGCATTTTAGTGGGTATTGTGAAATGTAAATAAAGTTATAGCTAAGTGAATGATGATATCATACACAGTCTATAAAGTCAAACACCTAGACTGAATACTGAAAACCTTTCAATGGACTTATAAAATTTAGGTTTTTCAAATGGGCTGTTTATTTTATTTTGGTCGGTTTTGTCAAGTATTATTACCGCCGTTTGTGAAATGATTTTCGTGATAATTTTTATTATCACCTATGTAGAGAATATCTACTCGTAAAGGCTCAGAAGTTTTTAACAGCTCCAATAGCATGAAAATTTACTCGGTGTCACTCAGGGCTCTTTACTTGGACACTAATGATAAAAGATTGTTCTGACTGTTAAGTCCAATAAATTACTACATTAAATGTGTGCTCATTAATTAACTTAAATACTACTAAAAATATTAACTTTTTTAGGAGTCGAGAAAAATAAAATGTCTTGGTATTTTGTGTGTAGTATATTATCTCAGTGACATAAGTAGGTACATTTCTATAGATTTATCTATGAATAGTGGTTGTTTAGACAATAACGCGGAGTAAGGCGGACGTGGAGAAAACAAAATGGAAAAGTGTAGAAGAGTAGGTATGATTACAAAATACCTACTTAACATGGAAGAACTGAATCAAACTACCGAAATAAGCACTATCGGCATTATTTGGCCAAGGTGACATCATCAAGCATCATTTATCTTTATTGACACGCAAACGCTTCAAGATTGTGCAATAAGTTCGTGCAGATACACTTGGATAGCGCTCCTCGGTTTTTAACCGACTTCAAAAAGGACGTTCTCAATTCGACTGAATGTTTTTTTTGTATATTAATTTTTATGTATGGCGGAGTAGTCTCCGCATTTAAGTACTCTGCCATTTATGAACCGATTGTAATAATTCTTTTTTTTTTGTTTGGTAGACCATTCTTCTGGTAAATATATTTATATATTCTCATATTTAATAGATATATACAGGGTTATTTCTAATCAATTAGCATCCTTTTAGGGGCTTATTCTGTACATCAAAACTAACAACTTTTGTTCTGCGACTTTTGTCAAAACCCAAAAAAAAAATGTTGTTCCATAGAAAAATATCGTTCACCCGCGACAAAATGTATGTAATGTATGGAACAGCTGATTTTTTTCGAGTTCTGACATTATTAAATTTTAAATACTTGCGGCCACATTGCGCAAGGCTACCCTGTTTAACTACCTATATTCTCCTATTCATATAATTACGTAAAAAATTGGTTTGAACCGTGTACGCTGTTCTTGCGGTGAAATTTGCAAAGAATATTTATAATAATACTAGGTACGTATTGCTATTAGTTACGACGCCATGGACAGACGCCGTTTGTAACACTTTAATTTAAGTTTGTGTTATGTTATTGTCCAAGTGTTTCCATAAATAGATATACAATTAAACACGTTATAATTATAACTCCTTTTTTGTCTCCCGGTTTAGTGGCCTTTCAACCGGCCCCAACAGTCTTATTCGCACATTTTCAAGTTGCAGGAGTAGGCATACTAAGCGCCACACAAGTCGGCGGATGGGAAGTTACGCGCAGAACGCTGCGCTAAAGGCAAAATATAGGTATGCGCGGGAGCCAGAGAGACTCGCGCCGGGGCTCACCCGCCCGCCAACCTCATGCCTCCCGCGCACTCCCTACGCATTGTGCACACATGCGCAATAATTAGCGAATCACGGCGAAGTGTCATCTGCGGCTAACTTCTCATCCGCCGATTTGTGTGGCGCTTAGTATACCTACAGGCCGAATCAAACTTGTTGGCGGGTGTGATGTTAGCCACAAGCTGCGCGAAACTCAATCCTGGCTGAGCATTGAGATTAGGTTTCGCCCTGCTCACTGCCATTTCAACTTGCCAATCCATGGCTATGGTCCCTATGTAGCATTTATTAATCACTAGCGTCCCGCCCCGGCTTCGCACAGGTGTATTATACATATAAACCTTCCTCTTAAATCACTCTATCTATTTAAAAAAAAAAACGCATCAAAATCCGTTGCGTAGTTTTAAAGATATAAGCAGACATAGGGACAGACAGACATGGAAGCGACTTTGTTTTAAAACCTGTTACTAACCGACTTCCAAAAAGGAGGAGGTTCTATGTTCGTCAGAATGTTTTTTTTTGTGTAGGTACTCGTATGTTCATCGATATTTTCACCAATAATTGTGAACTCATTTAAAAAAATATGTTTTTTAGTTCGAAAGGGTATACGTACTCCCGAGGTAGCGGTCCCATTAACATTTTACTTATTTAAAATCGCCTAAGCCATTTTTGAAAAATCAACAATAATATGAAAAATTATATACCGACATCGATCCGAGCGAACCATTCAAATTTTGTACACGATTGAAGTACCTACTTATGTTGTGCCATTATGTTTTGCTAAAAATAATTATTTAATTAAAACGTGATTTTGATTAAAAAAAATAACAGAAAGATTGAAATAATATCGGCCAAGTACGAATCGGACTCGCGCACGAAGGGTTCCGTACTGAATGGGAGCCCCCCTTGAATATTTATTTTCTTTTAATTTAATTATTTATTATTGAAGTGAACATACAGCTAAATATTCTGTGAATATTTCAAGCATCTACGTGTTTGTTACCATTATTAATATAGAGCGAAAAGAAAAAAAAAAGCTCGGGCTAAAAATTCAGGTTTGTTGTATTAAATATTATTTTATTCTGTTTTTAGTATTTGTTGTTATAGCAGCAACAGAAAGCTTTCTAGCTATAACGGTTTATGAGATACAGCCTGGTGACAGACAGACAGACGGACAGCGGAGTTTTAGTAATAGGGTCCCGTTTTTGCCCTTTGGGTACGAAACCCTAAATATTAAAAGAAGAGATTGAAAAAAGAATCCGTCAAATTAAGAGGTTTAAAAATGGAAAATACTAGATATTATTGTAGGATTGCGCGAGCGAGATGGAAAAGTACTTACCTACGTATTAAATGCCCTTAAGTTACTTTTTTGCGCAAGTATAGTGGCTAGTTCTGACGTCAGAGTTATGTCCGTGGAGGCCTCTGAGATGCACGACCTACTCGTATCTGGTGTCATCCGATCTTATCCGATCTAAGGTAGGGCTCAATGTCAATAAATAAATAAATATTAGGGGACATCTTACACGCGGTCTCTGACCTCAAACTAAGCAAAGCTTGTGATATAAGTTGCCAGAGATTGATACAGGCACTACATATCTTTAAATACATAAAAAAAAAACATTTGAAAAAACATTATTATAGACTAGCGACCCGCCCCGGCTTCGCACAGGTGTTTTATACAAATAAACCTTCCTCTAGCTAATCTATTAACAAAAGCCGCATCAAAATCCGTTGCGTAGTTTTAAAGATATAAGCATACATAGGGACAGACAGAGCGGGAAGCGACTTTGTTTTATACTATGTAGTGATAGTGATAACATCTAAATAATACCCAGACACGGAGCAAACACCTATGTTTGTCACATAAATATTTGCCCTTGGTGGGAATCGAACCCACGCCTAATAAAGTATCTAGACAGATATTTTGTCTGCAATTAATTGTACAACAATGGCTGTAAATCCCACTTATAATGTTTTAATGAGTTTTAATAAGTTTATAATTTCTAAGAAGCAATAATTTTGTATTTTGCATGCTCGATCAGAGTTGGATGTAGTGATACCAGATATAAGTAGTTTTAAGACCAGTACCATGTACCTACCCTACAGTCTTGCAAATAAAAATATGAATATGAATAAAATTATGACAATGTTATATGTTATGCAGCCCAATAAAGTCCTTAAATTCTCAAAGTTAGGTACTTATAGCCCGAATCAAACTTGTTGACGGGTGTGAAGTTAGCTACATACAAGCTGCAGAAAACCCAATCATCGCGCAACTGTTAAGTGAGCTTCAGTCAGGATTGGGGTTTACGCAGCTTGTAGCTTACGTCACAGCCGCCAAGGAGTTTGGTTCGGCCTATACGTGCGCAAAGCTGTGCCGCGCAGGGTTTTGAACTGGGTAGGTTCAGATCATAAACTATTGTAAGTGACACTGATGTTTGTCTGACTAGCATATAGGTACATACAGGTCGCAGCATATAAGTCTAGCGCTGAGCGAAGTGTGGAGGGGGTGGCTGCGCATGAGTTTAGTATGGCGGTCAACATGCGCAGCCATATCCCCTCCACAGTACCCTCAGCGCTAGACTTACGTGCCGCTACTTGTACGTGGCGCTTACCATCAGACGAGCGTTACTCGTAACCACCTCGTAACTCAAATCAAACGCAAAAAAAAAGTATACCTGTCTATAGACAATAGATAATTATGTACACAAATGTATATCAAAATATGCTTATCATTCTTATCACATTTCGTTCCGCACCGAAACACAGTTCAATCACTGTGTAATGCCGATTTTTACCTAGATCTAGAACTACCCCGCGCTCCACTTTCTAACATTAAATTAATCATTGTTTGTATTTTCTTCCACTCATTTCTAAACCAAAGTTTACACAGAATAGTAAAATAAACTAAAAAATAAAATTATAAGTTACGAACAGAGATACAGATAGCTGTTTTTACATTGATCATAGTGATAAATTAAAATAAAACTCACGTTTTCGGCGCGCGTGTTTACAATTTGATGTGCCGGCAAACACTGACTGAACGCCGGGCGCCGGCCGGCGCACGGGCGGTGGCGTCGAATTTGTAATAATGCAGTTTTCTGCAATTTTGTTTAATCGTAAGTAGGTATTTTGTTTAAGTAGGTTTGGTTAGGTATTGGTATCCAATATTCCAAATGCGTCTAGCAAGACAAAGGCTACGCTTGTGAAGAGTTTTCTTCACAGGTTTTCATCATCATAGCGCGTTTAGCGTAGGTAGGTATAAGACCGCGTAACACAAGTTGGCGGATGTGAAGTTAGCTACAAGCTGCGCAATATCCAATCCTGACTAATTCTGACTGAAGCTCACATAAAGCCGCGCGTTGATTGGATATTGCGCAGCTTGTAATAGCTAACTACATTTCCGCCAACTTGCGTGACGCGGCATATAGTTAGTTTGGCTAGTAGGTATGTTTTTCAGCGACGATCGAAGTTTAGCAACTTTCGACACGGTCAGTCTTTGGATGGGTGACCGCGGGTGACATATTTACAACTGAGCGCTGCAGTGATAGGTAGATAGGTATTTGACGATAGGTTAGGTAGGGCGACTGACTGGTTAATAACTTTACTATTTGTTATATTCTAGATAGGTTTAGGTTTGATAACACCCTGCCTACAATATAGTATGACAACTCAATGTTTCCTAAGTAATTTTTTTTTATGTTTTTCATTAAAAAAAAAATCGTAATTACGTAATGCTATTTTCTGCAATTTGTTTGCGTCAGAACTGTGCCCCGTTAAGGCCACATGGTTCCGTGTACTTTTTTTCGAATGATTCATATAATTTCAAATAAAGCGTCTCAGCGACCAGAGATGCGGTTCATGCAGTCTAGGGTGTAGCACGTTTATCATAAAATATTGTACCTAACATAAGATGTTGGACGAATCAAACTTCTTGGCGTCTGTGAACACGAGGCGAGTCATTGCGCAGTAGCAATTAGTAAATTCGTCATGTCAGCGAAGATGTCGCGAGAAGTGGGGATGTGCGCAGCTCTGCGCACTCTTTGGAAGTTTGGGCGCAGCTAACTTCACAGACGCTAAGAAGCCATTCGACCATTACCACAAAGCTAATTACAACGCCATTACGTTCACAATGACGTCAGTAACCTATTTCATCTATTAGAACAGAAAACATATTTTGTCGGTCTCTGTCTAATCATTACACACCATCACAGGTTAGACAGAGAGAGCTACAAATATCATATGCCAAGTAATTGCAAGGATGTTGTAGGTATACAAAGTAGGTAATTGTGAACATACGTACTGTGCCTAAGTATCCTTGAATGGGTGACCGCGGGTGGCATTTTCCAATTGAGCGCTACCGTGGCTCGGATGAAACGTTAAATTGGGTCCCGGTTGTTTTAACGGTTTAGCCATGTCAAAGGCCTTCAGGCGGCCTAAAAACTCTGACACCAGGGCTAGCCACCCGGCCTATACGAACATACATAATAGTTACGATGTACAGTCGGAATCATTTCCTGTTTGAAGTCGGTGGCTAAATCGATTTTTCAAGTCTATAATAACAAAAAAAAAGTTGTCAGATCTTTGACAATGACAACCGCCATACCTGAAAATATTTTTGACAACAGTTGACAGTTGAAGTGCTACCAAGTTAGAACGGTATTTAGCTTTTTGAGCTACTTTTGCGAGTATTATTTCTTAGCGATTTTGCGAAATACGAAGAAATGGTTAACTATATCAAATACGACTTAAGTTAATCCGTAAAATATCACAAAAAATTTTTTGCATAATTACATAGGATAACATAGTACCTAACGTAGGATAACATAGTACCTAACATAGGATAACAAAAATTAGGAACTTTTTTAAATCCTTTAGATCCAGGGGTGTGTTATTTGTATCTGGAACTTCGTTTATTGATGCACAAAATAAATTGATGATTATTATAATTGGTGATCGGTTATACATAATTATTTTGTACAATGTATATGTGGTCGTTTGAAATTTAGCGCCAAATATTTAAATTATAAACTAATTCAAAGTTTAGTCGTGGCGCTAGTGATACCTAAGTAACTTTGCTATGTCGTTTCTGTCGACGTGCAATCATAAAACAATTTAAAGTACTCATATAAAAATAAATTAAACTTTGACAACTTCGCAGTTGTAAATAACTTATATTTCAATAAAACGTTACTAGCTAATTTATTTTAGCTAAAACTTATGTGTGAAAATAATAATTACATGAGCTGATGGCAAGACAAGGGCTTCATTATCGCCAAAATATTGCGTAAGTAGAAACGTGAGCTGATTGTGAAGAAAATTAAAAAAAAAGAGATGGCAGATTATCATTTTTGAACTTGAAAAATAATTTCTAATTTTGGTTGTAATCGTTCCATTTTTAGTATTTAATCAATAAATTGTGAATTAATGGTTTCTATTTGTATTATGTATTTAGGTTCCTGTCTCTCAAATATACTAAGCGCCACAGAAATCGGTGGATGAAAAGTTAGCCGCAGATGACACTTCGCCGCGATTCGCTAATTATTGCGCATGTGTGCACAATGCGTAGGAAGCGCGCAGGAGCGGGGAGGCATGAGGTTAGCGGGCGGGTGTGCCCCGGCGTCTCGTCTCTCTGGCTCCCGCGCATACCTATATTTCGGCTTTTCTGCAGCACTCTGCGCATAATTTCCCATCCGCCGATTTGTGTGGCGCTAAGTAAACATAATACATATTTATCGCGGTTTAGATGCTTGGATAACAGTGTTATATGGCAACACTGCAGAGGTGGCCCAAACCAAAACAAATCGCACAACTTTATGAAAGTTATTTTAATAATTTTCCATACATATTACTAATTTTTAGTTTTATTTCCTTTCTGTCGCAGCGTTTTACTTGTAAGTATTTACGCTGCTAGTGTTTTTTTTTTACTTTGTCTTAATAGTAGGTATGTTAGGAAGAAAAACATTATAGCCACGTTATTAGCAGATATACCGACCACATTGAAATCACTCATATACTTAACTGGCTGCCGCCTCAGCGTACAATAATATTAGAAAGTTCTGTCAGTACTGTATTTATCTTACAAATAATGAGCTTTCACCAAGCGTTTATGCGTTGTTTTGTGAACCGGAGCGTCGGAATCAAAGTCCACTGGTGACGGAAAATAAGAACAGTTTTTCGTTACAAACTTAATTTACGTTACTTATTAGCATATTTTTTAAATACCTATTCAATAAAACAGTGACTTTGCAAACAATACAATGTGTACGAACCAGTCTGCTTCTAAAGTATCACAGGTGAGCAACTGCACAAGTACCTAGACTTATTATTTTACTAGATAATTAATTTATGTAGGTACAATGAAAAAAGTTAAGTGACATATAGGTAGACTTATTATTTTACTAGATTATTAATTTATGTAGGTACAATGAAAAAAGTTTAGTGACAATACCTTATTTATTATTAACTATTAGCTAACCCCTAAACGTTGTTCTGATATACAAAAACATTGCAATTATAAATTGAGATATAAATTATCCTATCTCTCAAGTTGGATCAAATTGCACACAGTTTGCATCTTGAAAATTAGTTCAGTATTTGAGGAGTTCATCGCGAACAAACAACGTGACACGAAATTTTTATATAATATGTAAAGATTTAGTAGAATGAACAATACTATTATGTTGTCTGTAGTTAATTAATTTCCTTCAAGTAAATATTGAGAAATAAATACTTTATTGTTTTACAAAATATGTGGGTACCTACAGTTTTCCTTAAACCAATTAGTTGTTTGTGTGTACATTTTCCTTATTTTTGAACAAGTTGCTATCTCTCAAAGGAAAATGTAGTGTATAAGAATAGAAAACTACATCTTCCTCTATTTCAGTTATCCCTGATCTTTGTTGGACAGTAGATGTTTCTTCTAATATCTAAAAATAATATTAGTAGGTCAAACCAGTGTTCAAAATGAGGTGCTCATCCTGCAGTCTGACATTCAGCAGTGGAGTGCAGTGTTGTACTTGTAAAAAACTATTTGACTTTGAATGTGCTCAAATAACTGAGACTCGCTGGAGGAACCTCGGCTCCAAACGCTCCACTTGGAAATGTGTCTCGTGCCGACCATCGCCAATTTCTTCACCGGTTCCACCACCAGAATCAGCAACCTTGGAGACTGTTCTGAAGGAAATCCAGGACATAAAGTCTCAGCTCTCATGTGTGCCAACTGTTATGGCTGATTTAAAAACAACAAAACAGAAACTATCCGGTGAATTCACTAAAACATTCTCGGAGCTTAAAAACAAGGTGACAGGCTTGGAGGCAAAAGTTTCCGAAAACACTCATAAGCATTTGGAAACAAAGCTGAATTATCTTCAAAATGAAGTAGCGATTTTTAAATCGAGGGTGTCTAGTGTGCAAAGATCTACCAGCGTAAAAAGCAGAGGGGTGCCAACTAAGGAGGTTGAAAACCTTTTTAGTCCAAGAAATTCTGTGTGCAAAAAGGTGACTGTTTACTATAAAATGTTTTATATACTCTGTGTATGTATTTTACCGGGTGACTAGTGAATAATTAGCATCCTTTTAGGGGCTTATTCTGTACATCAAAACTAATAACTTTTGTTCTGCGACTTTTGTCAAAACTCAAAAAATACATTTTTGGTTCCATAGAAAAATATAGTTCACCCACAACAAAATGTATGGAACAGCTGAAATGTATGGAATTAATTATTTACCAGTCACCCTGTATAAGTAAACTATTTCTTAGATATACTGAGTGAACATTTTTTAACTGACTTCAAAAAATGTTTTTTGAAGTGATTTAAAATATGATACAAAGACATCTGTGTATAATTATTATGTCAGAGTAAAAACAAGTCTGGGCACCAAGTGTGAGAATAACAGCAATTGTATTGACATATTTGTACCTTAAATTAACATATTTTCCTACAAAAATTTTGCTTATTAAAACAATAATTTATTTTACACAATAGGCCGCGCCATACAAATTGGCGGATGTGAAGTTAGCTACAAGTGGCACAATATCCGATCCTGACTGAAGCTCACATAAAGCCGCACGTTGATTGGCTATTGCGCTGCTTGTAGCAAACTTCACATCCGCCAACTTGTGTGGCGCGGCCTATAATTGTACTTGTCTTTCAATGATGTCAATTCGAAATATATAATTAAAATGACATATATGTATTACATCTGCATTTACATATAATTTTACAAATCAGTTTTTGTATTATGATTGTTATAAAGATATATTATCTTAAAGGGAAGTTAATAACTGAACTGTACAGAAATATTCTTAGAACTAGGTACTAAGTACTATCTATTTTATTTTCCTGTTTGTAATGTGTATAATATAATAATAAATAATAAAGCCTCAATTTCAAATTAATGATTTTCTAACTATTTGTGGTTTGTAATAAATTAAATATAAATTATGTCAATGATATCTCATTTGCGGTGTACTTTTCGTAATTAAAATAACTGTACAATGAATAGAAGTTGCACCACTCTTTTCTTCTATCGTACGGCAAGACAGTTGCAACCAAAAAGCCAACCTGCTATGGTAGATATTTCTCGTGTTAGAACCAAGCATTTTGAATCTATGTTCTTATTCACTGAGCAACAATTGTTTATAAACTATGTTTTAGAAACAAAATATATGTATTTCTGAAACAAGTCATAAAATTTCAGATACAATTATTTAGTTTTTGTAAACACTACGCGATTACCGGTATGTTTCTACGTGATGTTTCAGAAACTATCCGAAACATTGTTGCTCAGTAGATACATGGCTTAAGTTATACAAACGTGGAAGCTTTACCCGAGTCTGTTATTCCACTAGAGTACAAAACAGGTGTTTTTAATACCGAATAAATAGGTATCCTCTAGGTAAGCGTCTTACACCCTAGACAGCATATCTACTTAACATCAGGCAGAATATAGTCAAATGAAAACCTTTAAAAATAAACTTTTTTTCGCAGCGGCGCGTGAACAAGCCAAGCAAGATAGTGTACGGCATGGCGTTCAACATCTGCAAGCATGCGTTTCTCATCATAAGGACGTATCTGGACTGGTTCATTGATATCGTCTTTGGCTTGTACTGGGATGGGACCAAGAAGGTAATAATTAATATCACTCTTGAAGTCTTTGCTCATTTGATTATTTTAAAAGAGTCATGAAGCCCGATCGTAATTATATTAGCTAAATAGCATAGTTCTGTTTCTTTTTCACTTTAGGCATTCGATAGAGAGAACGCTTTTTACGTTGCTATTAAATTTACGCTGGCGCCTCTGTAATCGGGCTTATAGCCATCAACATGGCAACTGTTGCGTATCCACTGTGCACGGGTAGCATGGCAAGTAGTGGGGAATTGCCGGTTCTGGACCACTTTTTGGTGGCAACTGTAGTCTTATGTGTATGAGAATAAGGCTAAAAAATGAGTATTTTGGTGTCGCTTACGTCGTTAGTATTGTGGGTGGTGGTGTGTGTCATGTGATTGGTCGGTTCTTATCGCAAAGTTGACCTTGAGCCCATCCCCCGTGCTGTGATTGGTTCTTATCGCAAAGTAGGTCACGTGTCCTGTGCTTGGTCCCCGCCCCGGCGCCTCCCACGCCCCCGCCGTCGCCGAATCCGCCGCCTAGACCCCGCCGCCCGCCGCCTAAGCCCCGCCGCTGCCCCGCCGACGCCCCGCCGCCGCCCCGCCGACGCCCCGCCGCCGCCGACGCCCCGCCGCCGCCTAAGCCCCGCCGCCGCCCCGCCGACGCCCCGCCGCCGCCTAGGCCGCCGCCATCATAGTCGTAGTGACTAATTACTTAAAATGACGTCATAGCTACTATCTACAATGACGTCATAGCTACTACCTACAATGACGTCACTGTGTCTTATTGAGTTATTACCTACAACGATGTTGTAGTGATATATTTCTAGTGATATTGAGGTGAGAGAGGAGAGGAGAGGAGAGGAGAGAAGAGTAAGAGGAGATGAATGAAACAAAGATAATTTAAAAAAATGTTTAATTAAAAGTATATTTTTACAACTATAGAAAATGGTTTTCTACACATAGGACATGTATTATTTACAGAAAGTGTACATTTTAAACATGTCACAACATGTCCGCAAGGTATTAAAACTGCAGATACTTCTTCGATAGTGCAAATTTTACAAGACATGTCTTTATAGTATTTAATATTATCAGTATTATCCGCATTATCGTTTCGAATTATAGAGGTTTTTTCACACTTTTTGATATTTTTTACATTAGTTTTATAATCATCATTTTTATCTTCCACGAGCCTAACATAGGGACAACGATCGAAAAACTGTTTATGTATCTTGAGTGGTATGTCTTCTGAATTCCAGTCTTTCGCACCCCCATCACAATAGTAGCAGCGTACTCTATCACCTTGTCCGGTATAGAAAAATCCAGCAGCAGCCATTTCTTGAGGCTTTTGAGCTAAAGCTCGAGGCCAGGTGTCGAAACTTCTTAGACGTCTTATTTCAACGGCATATCTTGGATGTACGGGTTCAAATATTTCCATCATAATAATATCCTTTTTTTACTACAAGAATATAAAATTAAATTACACGTTGAAAGCGGATGTTAGTTATCAACCGATTGATGCGCACAATATGTGTGCTATCTAGCTACAGAGCGAGCACAAGGATATGATACATAATATGCTAAAAATAGAACTATTTATCTAACTTGAAGTGATGTCGCAATGACCCCAAGCTAGTGTTTTTATACTATCGTCACAAATATATCTTTTATCGTCATTGCTCGATAGAACTTTTTTCCTTTTACTTTGTGTGTACAGATTGTGTTTATCGCTACATATTGTATACATAGTATCGTATTGTTGATAATCACGAGCAAGAGCTTCTTTATAGTTTGCAAAGTGAATACTTCTGACAACGGCGGCGGATACTCCCTTGTTTTTCTTTACAACTTTATCATCTAGAAATTTATATGCATACATCTTAGAACGTAAACCGATAAACTCATCTATAATCCGCCCATTACTTTCATCCTTCATTAATCCGAGAACTTTTTTATTTACCAATGGTAGGTTATATATATTGTCTTTTGGAAAATCAGACGTGTCAAATTTACTCTGTAATTCAAATCTGATATCTTCATAAAAGTTGTCAGTTCTGATTTCATAAATGAAGGAATCGGTATCTGTATACATCAATTGCACATTTTTTTTATATTTAGGTAACATGTAAGAATAGTGAAAGTCGTACATTAGACGTTTTGATAGTTCCAAGACAGTGAAACCGACATATATCGGTTTGTTGTACAGAATTTTAGTCTTATTCATTTGAATTGCTACAAAATTCTCGGCAAAAACTTTTCTACTGTGAAAATTGGGGCGTTTTATATATCTCTGTACGCCGTAATTGGGTTTGGTCTTTGTCTTTATATCAGACCATGAAGTACATAAAAATACATCAACTCTTTTCGCCACATTTTCTATAGTCTTCCCAAAAATTGAATTATTCATGAGTTTATAGAAATCTTTTTCGAAAGAGTTTGCTGCCGTGATTCTTTTGTTCGTGTTAAAGTCTATGTAGGGCTTGAGCCAAGGTGATTGATCAAATGATAAGACTCTATGAATTTTTTTACATATCAGACCATGTTCTACACATTGTTTGAGATTCATGTAGTGAATTATATAATGTTTTTTAGACTCTAAATTGAGTAAAAGTTTTTTTGTTTTACCTTGAGGAGGTTTTTTTGTTTCAGCACAAAAGGGGTAATCATTGTGTAGATCGTGTAGAGAGCTTGGATACTCAATATCGACTTCCAAAACGTATCCAGTTTCTGAGTCCGCCCTCAACTGGTTAGTATCGAATGTATTGATATCATTTTCGGATAACCATTGAAAATTACCACATGGTAAATATTTACTCATGGCTTCACCGTACAAATTGTTCACATCGAGGTATATGATAAAATTACTTTCTTGTTCCGGATTATATTGAGAACCCATAAATTTGTTGTTGGCTTTCACATTACGTTTACATACTTGACTAATGCCCCCTCTAATACCGGCCTTTAAAAACTGATGCATTTCATAATCCGTTAAAAGCTCGAGGTTCACACCTGTTTGTCTGAGCATAGCATCCCACGAAAGACCAGGTGCGGTCAAGTACCTACACGGATCCAATTTGTATGAAGTCAAACAAACTTTTCGAAAGTTTTCAAAAACCTCAACCAATAGGAGAACATCAGTTTTTAAATATAAATCAGAATATTCCCCCAATGTGCTTATATTGAATGTTTTCCACACTTTTTGAGCGTGATTGTACTCTTCGTCGGTAATACCCGATTGTGATAGTGAGCTATAAAAACTCGTTTTATCAGGAAGTGATTTATCTTCGAGTTTTTCCCAACTGTCAATGTATTCATAGGGGTAAATGCCTTTACGTGTTAAAAGAGACATCTGCTCATCGTTGGGGAAATAGCGAGGTAATACCATGAGTTGATCGTTGGAAAGATTTTTAGCTAATTTCTCTAAACTGGAAGACATGAATTTGAATGAGTCTACAAATCTGATTGTGACATGATTCATCTTACCATTTTCACACTCGAAAGGAATTTGTTGACTAAACGAAATGTATTTTTCTTTATTTTGTGCAATACAAGTGAGTTTTTTCTTTCCCACGTCTCTGGCAGCTAATTCTTTGATAAAGATATGACTATCATAACCAGATAAATTATGGAAAAACACTGGTACATAAGGCGGTATTGAGTAGTTTAAGTTACATGTTTTATGTGCATACCCCCTTACATTTCCTGTCAAGTGACAATGATCAAGATGCACTTCATCTGTAGGGAGAATAACTTTTTCACAAATATGACAAGAGCTATTTTGAGGATATTGCTTAACAATTTCACCGATTGGAACTATTTTTGAGATTATTTTCCCAATTTCACTTATGTCAGAGTAAATGTTATCTACAAACTGCTTAACACAATCTTCACCACGATATGTAACAAATTTTGACAATGACTCATCATAATTACAATGAATGTAATATGCAAAGCTGTACGGTATATGCTCTTGAGTGTAATATGTATTCTTCTCTAAATCATGTTTTAGTGGAACCAATATCGATTCAAAGTCTGCATAAATAACAAACGGTACTGGAAGCTGATTTTCAAAATTTTTGAATTTTAAATATTTATCCTTTAACGTTGGTAGTTGTATGATCGCTTTTTCACACCCCAACCTCATATGAATTTTAAGTTTTTCATCACTGCCAAAATATTCTAAACAAGAAACACATATTTGCACCTTATGTTCATTTTTTGATAGTTGACATCCAATTAATCTTGAAAGGTTTTTGATCCAGCAATAGTGAGCTTTCTCTTGATCTTCAAAATATAGTAAATCAATGTGTCGATCATAGCTCTTTGTTGATATGTATAATGGTGAAATTTTGTTTTTAGACTCTATACCATAAACATTTATTTTAAGGTTATTCATAACCTCAAAACGCTTAATGTCTTTGACAGCCATTGCACAATCCAGACCTTCCGTTCTTAATACTGTATCATAATGAGGGTAAGATCTTACACGATCTGTATGTTCATTAGCTGGATGAAGAGCACTTATAACACTCCAGAAGAAACAGGCATCATCTTTATTGTGCACATTTATACAGGCTTTCTTGAGTTGCACCCACTTTGGTAGTGGGATGTAAGAACTGCCCTTCAGCAGTTCATTTTTGTTAATATTGAGATCTAAAAACTCAATCTTCTCCAGTGCCCAGCCGCTATCCTTTTCTTGAAATTCTTCACACTTGGTGACAATCTTGGAGGAAACGTCTTCAAAAAAACTTGTAAGATCGGATGTTTCAGATAACGCAACATTCTTAGAATTAAAAGATTTCAAGTCTCTCTGAATCACATCATCCTTAGTTATTATGAAGGTGCAGAAAAGTTCTATGTTTACTTTTATTTGTTTATGATTGTTCAATTCCAAAACAATTAATTCAGTGACCTTAGGCTGTGCGTTTACCATATATGTTTTCGGACTTAATTCGGAAGATCCGTTTATGCGGTAGCTAACAATTCTACACTTGAAGGCACTTTCCACCACATATGCATAATAATCACCATTGTCTTGTTTGCACAACAGCTTGTGTCTTTTAGTTTTTGAATGTTGTGTAAGTTCATTACTAAGCATTTGCACATTACAAAATGAACACTCGTGCATTGTATAACGCAGATAGTACACTACTGAATAATAAAATACTGTAAAATACTACTTATAGTACTATACATGTTTTATAGAAATAACTAGCGATAAGGAAAAGGGTCATTGAGATATAATGAAAACACAGTACATAAGCTTTAAACATGATTTTTTATTTCAGTTCAGTATAGAGGAGTAGAACAAATACTCTGTTAGATAACATTTGATTTCCTGATCAACTACGGAAGAATAATCACAAGTATTGTCTATAATGATTGATACTTCATCCAGAGTCTTGACTTGTCTCATCTTGATATAATTTTTAAAGTAATTTATTCTACTATCATAGTATGTCTTCATTTTCTCCAAATGTTGTATTCTCAAAGTGATACATTCTAGAACGAGTTTGAAGTACCACCAATCTTCATTAGAAATGCTTATAGAATTTTCTTTGATATGAATAACTATACAACTGTATGAATTTCCATGTTGATGTATGTTCAAATAGCTGATAAAGTTTGTGGTTAACGTATCCGGTGGTGGAACAAAACCGTTCCTGAAGAAAGAGGTGATTGTTTCTGCATTATCATTTATAACGCTCCATTCCTGAGGTATCATTTTTAATCTACCGCCAATATCAATGATAACACCCAAGTTATTCTCACTCTTTATCTCCGCAGAGAGTTTTAGGCTTATGCTCACATATGGGATTGAGGGACAAATATTGTATAGACATTTATAAAGATCACAATGAAATCGAGGGATAGACGGTGTGTAAGTGGGATACATCTTCACACCACCAGAACTGATTGTATAATGAACAGAGAATCTGATAAACGGGATGTCTGATGAATAGGGTGTCTGATAAACAGGATGTCTAATGAATAGGATATATGATGAACAGGCTGTTCGTTAAACAGGTTTTTCGTTAAACAGGCAGTTCGCTGACCGGGGTACTCATTGATCAGACCGGTTGGCTGTATGAGTCCGTTGTAAACAGGCGGTTCGCTGAACGGGGTGCTCATTGATCAGACCGGTTGGCTGTATGAGTCCGTTGGATAGTGTGGAGGGTAGAAAAGTGAGTGAGAGAGAGAGAGAGATTGATGGTTTAAGTGTTTATCTTTCTAACTACACCGGTTAGGATGTTGTATTCAAAGAGAGAGTCGTAGATGATAAGACAATATGCCGTTACATTCTGCGATAAGGCTTTCTTAAATTCCATTTCTAATTTTATGTCTATCGCACTGCCGTTTGAGGGGAGAGAATCGTTTTGTCTAGAACAGTTGAATACAACCAAAGGTGTTTTAGTTTTAAAATGAGATAAGCTGATGGGAACACTGGAATTGTTTACCCCATAGTATGATCTCTTAAAACTTGCAAACGCTTCATACAGCAGGGAATAGGTGCCCTTTTCAAAATCACATTCAAATGAGTCATAAGGGTAGTACTGAGAATTCAAGTATAATCGTGCATTTTGGAAATTGCTATGGTCAAATTCACTCATATTTTTTGTCACTTCATTGTTGCGTGCGTGCTGAAATCCAAGAATGACATAACGAGGCTTCTCCAGCTGTGTAGATGTCTTTACATTCCATATATTTTTGTGTGATGCAGGCAACATTGGATACTCGTACAAATCCCAAGCGCGAAATGGGATAGGGATAGAGATGTTATTTTCTACAAAACTTAAAAGTTGCAATTTCTCCTTATCTGACACTTTGATTATGGGAAGTCTCCAAGCGATACGTTTTATAGTTATATCAATTGGTGCTGTGGGCTTTGTAGCACAGTTAACATCCGTAGAGCTTCTGTTTAGTATTAATTCATGTTTACCACGTACAATCACTTTCTTGTAGTCTTCAGCAAAACCCAACAGATGGCGTAGAGGTATGTTGAAAGAGAACTCCTCCACATCTTTGAAACCACTCAAATTCCATCCGCTATTCTCCAAAGCGCTACCTTCTTCCTTGCCATATGATAAAATACCTTTCATAAGTGTAGAGATACCACAATTTTTACTCCTATCAAGTTCAACACCATTTAACTCATAGCGAATATTTTGAAACAGAAAAGCCATACAGTTGTTAACGAGAGTGCTTTCTTTGGTTTTAGAACCTTCAATCACTAGAAAACTCTCGCTCGGTTGTACTATGAGATCTTGGCTGTTGGCACAAATTCTAATCTCATCATTGTTACCAAAAACATTGTTGTATGGTACAAATGTATGATATTCAACACTCTCTATACAATCATCATACATAACTTTCTCCGCAATATTCAATATCGATGATGACGTCATTTTTATCCTCAGTTTTTTAGCGTAGGACTTCTTTCAATCCTAAAGATTGTAAAAATAAGATATTTTCTTTTCTTATTTTATTATTCTTATTGTTTAATCTCGTGGGAGTGGGAGTAGCAGCAGCAGCAATGGTAGAGGATGATAAAGTCAACGGTGCTGAAGGTGTGTTCTTCACCGTAGTACTCGTAATACTGTGACCTTTCACACTCCCGTTTGCTTTATTATAGATAATCATCTTATCTTTCTAATGTGTAAACGAAGGGCAATGTTCTCGTTTCTAAAATTAACAAGCCTCCCTTGTTCATTGATAATACGTATTTCAAGGTTTTGAATAGAGTTAACTTTCAAAGGTAGGTATACGAGGTGAGAGGGATTTTCAATGATTTGATATCCCGGCGGCACTGATGGGGAAAATTCGTGTAACACATGCGCCGGTCTATTGTTGATGAATGATCCCTGTATTATGTTGCACTCTATTCTTATAGTATTGGTGATTAGAATATTTATCGCTTGATCTGAGTAATGAATTTTACTATGATCTAACCGTTTACGTGAAAATCCAAATATACTTCCAATACTGTTATGTTTCTCAAAATGAATATCATATATGGGGGAATAAAACAAACATTTCATTGTGTTTGTGTTGGCTTCCATGTCTATTGGCTTCACAGTTTTGAAGAATCATCCCCACTGAGGTTAACGAGTTCCTGATTAATATACCGAAAAATATCCTCCAATTCGTAGGAGCCATGAGGAAGCTCAATAACATTGCTATCACCGTAATGAAACAGATTATTGCTACTATCAACATTAGGGATTGAATTGAATGTCTTAAAATGAATGAGAGCACATTCATATTGCTCGTGCGGCGATAGTTCTATTGGCGGTAAATAATTCGATTCTAACACAGATTTAGTTCCGTTTAAAGATAGGGTAAACGACATTATCACCTTTCCACTTCTAGCATGGAAATGAAATTAAAACCATCATACATCATCATTTAAACACATTTATTTAGTAAAAATATAATCACACACATTCAATAGGAAACGTAAACATAAATGCCCGCAATTAAACAAATTTTTATTTTGAACATTATTAAAATTGTACCTAATTGACGTGTCATTGACACCTTTTGACATATAATCAATTAACTCTTGAGGCGGTCTCAAGTTGCCATAACTATCAAAATATTCACAATCTTGATCTTTCTTCACATACGCCACCCAATGTGTGCCCACCCCACTCGAATCGTCTAAATTGATTACTCCAGTTTCATATCTCCATGGGGGAGATTTTCTCATCACTAGATCATCTCTCATGATTACACCTCGAAAATATGGAATATTCATACGTTTCACATATTTCACAATTTCATAATCATACAGAGCACGTTTCGGTAGGGTGAAATTTAGTTTTTTTGGTATGGCGTCATATAAAGCCCCATCCCTTTTCCGTATGGAGCCATGTACATGCCTCTTCCCACAGCCGTAGGTATACTTGGATCAGATGCACCCTTCCTTTTCTGAACCATATCGTAAATGTTTTTAGCAGCTGCTGTTACACCTCCCGCCAATGAACCGGTAGCAGCTAAAGCACCCAATATCGGAATCAATGGAAGAAAACCACCTCTTTTTGGCAGTCGAATCACTCTAGGCGTCTTGACATGTTTATTACTCATAGTTTTTTTGGCTGCTTTCACCGCAACACTTGCTAATTTGTCATGATTAATATTTCTTTTATTTTTGGATAATGTTTTTACCGCTTTACGACTGGCGGCAATCACTTTTGACATGGGCATCCCCATACCTTTTTTCACTTTAAACTTCATTATTTTATTAACGCCGAGAGCTAATATTTTTTCAGACAAGTTGGGTGACTCCTCCCAACGCTTTTTTGCGACTGAAGCTAATTCTAAATCTGCTTTGTGTCGCGCCTCTAAGGAAGGATTTTGGGAGTATGCTATGTCGTGGGATTTGCAAGCTTCATCTAAGGGGTTGATTCCAACGTCACCTCTATTTAAGCGTTTTTGTAATTTAGTTCCGGGTCCACAGTAATTGTAGCCTGGTAGATGTAATTCAAAAGGTAATTTATTAATCATGCTATTTACCAAACCAGCACCCTTTTTCCTAGAACACTTATTACATTTGGATACAGTATCATGTTGCAATTTCATTTTCAGTTTCTATTTAAGCACATGCGTCTTCAGTCTATCGTCTAAGCGAAATGAAGATTAAGAAACAGAACACGTCTTTATCTGTTAAGGATTGGAATATTTTGGAAAATTTTAATGGACAAGAAAGTAAACATAGCTCGCTGCTACCCAATAGTATAAGATGTTTAATCTGTGGTCCATCAGGCTGTGGGAAAACTAATCTATTGCTCACCCTCCTATTGGATATGAACGGATTAAAATTTCAAAACGTCTACTTATATTCAAAATCTCTAAACCAACCAAAGTACCTTTTCCTTAGAAAAGTTTTCAAAAAAGTTCCTGCCGTGAACTTTTACACTTTCTCCGATAAGAGTGAAGTTTCTCCGTTAGATGAAACGTTAAATGACAGTATTATTATATTTGATGATGTATCAATGGAAGATCAAGAATCTATACGTCAATATTTCTCTATGGGTAGACACAAAGGATTAGATTGTTTTTATCTATGTCAGACATATAGTAAAATACCTAAACAACTGGTACGTGATAACGCAAATTTTATTATACTCTTCAAGCAAGACGATTTGAATTTGAAACATGTATATGATGATCATGTAAATACCGATATGTTATGGGATAAATTTCTCTCGGTATGTCGTATGTGTTGGAATAATCAATACAGTTTTATTGTGATTGATAAAAATATGGATATAGACAAAGGACGCTATCGAAGAGGTTTCGACGATTTCATCAGCATTCAGTAGAGGTAAATGACTTAAACAAATGTTAGATTAGTTTGGTAAGCACTTTACAATGGGGCCTCCAACAGTACGGATGTTTGGTGATAAAAAAATTAAACGTAAATTAATTGAATCTGTTAACTCGGTGAAAGAGAAATTAAAAAAATTAAATACTGACAAAGTGGAAATGACGTCAATGTTGAAGGACACCTTTGATCCAATCACACAGCCTTTGAATAAAATACTGAAACAAACCTTAAAAAATAATAGTAATGTTGAAATAATTGATAAATATGAAGATCTTATCGGTAAAAATAAAAAGGAAAACCTAGATGAAAGTAGTGAAACTTTTACTGATGAATCACTAATAGATACGGGTGACATTACGAATACAACGGCCAGTTCAGCGTCAGACGAGCGTTTTGAAGATGCACCATCGCCTTCAACAGAACAAAAGAAAAAAATAATACCATCGTTCGTATCTCAATATCTGAATTCGATGGTATTGAATAATATTACAAAAATACCTTATGGTGCAAGTATAGTTGAAGACGGATATTTCATTGGCAATGATGAAATAAAATTTCACAACAATTATTTTACAATTAAAAATATACAATACAGGTATACGCCAGGATTGTGTGAACTGTTATTCAAAAAAACTCCTAACAATAATGTTATTGAGAATGCAGATGTGAAAAACTATAGTAAAATAGTTCAAACAACAAATGTTCATAAACGCAATTATTCACCACTTGGCCAGGTGCAAGGTGATAAAGGAATCAAATATACACAGTACATACGACCACACATACTTTCCAAAAGTAATGCTAGCGGATCCGGATTTACCGTCAAATCTAACATCCTATCACCGTTATCACCAAATGTTTTAAGTATGAAAAAATACTATCCTAATACGGATGTTGTGTATTGGGATGATCCTAATGAACTTATTGATAGATTACGTCTTTTGACTGCTTCACGCGCAGTTGGCAACACCGGTCATGATAATGAAATATTATCTATCATAGAGGAATTGAGTGAAGCAAATATTATTAAGCCGCCATCTTTGACTACAATAAAAAATCTGTTTGGTTAAGAGTTAGCTCATTATAATAATGACGGTGAATAAGTTTGGACGTTACTTAGTTGGTAACAAACGTTCAACATCATCATCTTACTCCTCCTTTAACCAAACATATGCAATAAAAGCATTTAGAAATACCGTAGACTGTGAAAATCGTATTTTAAGAAATGTACGGGAAGGTGTATTGAAAAATGATGCAGTAACAAAGAAACAATTGGAAGATAGTATAAATTTTTGTTTATTGAAGATTAAAAATACCTCAAAAACTCTTACAGAGATACAAAATAAGCTAAAAATTACAGCAGATGTCAAAACGAAGGTCACGAAGACTCCTTCTTTCGTTGAGGTTAAGACACCTAAAATTACAAAGACTTCTACAATTGCGAAGACTTCTACGATTTTAGAGGCTCCTAAGGTTTCAAAGATTTCTACGGCTGCGGGGGCTCCTTCAATTGTAAAGCCTCTTGCGGATGTTGATAAGACATCCACACACACACCTCATAAAGCATGAGCAAATGGCAAGTCGTTCAAGAGCTTCACAAGAATGCACGTAAAAGATTTCTACGTAGACGATTTATTCAAAAAGGTATCGACGACACCTGGCAAATTGATTTAATTGATATGCAAAAACATTCTAAAGATAATAAAGGATATAAATATATCTTGGTGTGTATCGATACCTTCTCAAAATATGCCTGGGCTCAACCGGTAAAAACTAAATCGGCCGATGATGTGACCCAATCCATGTCGATTATACTGAATAATAAGTTAAAGAGAAAGCCACTTAACATACAGTCGGACGACGGTCGAGAATTTTTTAATGAGAAATTTAAGAAACTGATGAAGCAATCCGGGATAAATCATTACTCTACCTATAGTGCGATGAAAGCGTCGATTGCTGAAAGATTTATACGAACAATCAAAACGTGGCTTTGGAAACAGTTTATGTATAAAAACAGCTACCGTTGGAACGATATTCTACTCACAGAAGTTATAGATAAATATAACAGCACAGTACACCGCACTATCAGGACATCGCCAGCAAACATTACTCATGAAAATGCGAATGCACTCTTATCTACTGTTTACAACCATATTAAGGCAAGACCAAAACCTAAATATAAATTGGGTGATTATGTGCGTATTAGCAAAAATAAAAGTACTTTTGCTAAAGGATACACCGGAAATTGGAGTGCTGAAATATTTAAAATAGTGAAAGTAAACACTACTAATCCAGTTACCTATCAAATTCAAGACGAAAGAAGCAGACCAATTTTAGGTGGATTCTATGAGCAAGAATTGCAAAAGGTGAAATATCCTGATATTTATTTGGTAGAGAAAGTATTGAAGAGAAAGGGAAATCAAGTCCTAATCAAGTGGTTGGGTATGGATGAAACATCATGGATTAATAAAGAAAACAATATTAAATAATAATGTGTTTTATTGTTGTATTTAACCTTTTTATACACGTAAGTTTTTATCATTGATTCACATAAGGATTAAACATTGAGATTATAATCACAAAGAGACAACATGATTCTTTACATCTAATTTGTTGATTTTACATAGCGATTAAACATTGAGGTTATAATTACAACACACTTCCCACGATCGAAGTTGTCGGCGGAAACGTGATGATAGTTAAACAAACTAACTGCAGTACATATCATATTTCCTTTATTAGCTCTCACACGTTCATAATGAAACAAACTTCTCTCATATACAAAGTAGTTATCTTTCCTTCATTCACCAACAATTTAATTAATACAAATGACTGCATCAATTTCCTTTGTGTGCTTACAACGTTGTTATCTTGAATACAATGTTGTTATCTTTCCTTCATTTACTTGCGGATTACTATTTCTATAGTTAGAGAGACGTGGGCGCTGACACAATATCCGGCGGGGGCGAAGGCCTGCGGCTCCGACGGAGCTCCTTTGCAGTACCTACACTGGTCCACTCCTATGACGTCATTGTAGGTAGTAGCTATGACGTCATTGTAGATAGTAGCTATGACGTCATTTTAAGTAATTAGTCACTACGACTATGATGGCGGCGGCCTAGGCGGCGGCGGGGCGTCGGCGGGGCGGCGGCGGGGCTTAGGCGGCGGCGGGGCGTCGGCGGCGGCGGGGCGTCGGCGGGGCGGCGGCGGGGCGTCGGCGGGGCAGCGGCGGGGCTTAGGCGGCGGGCGGCGGGGTCTAGGCGGCGGATTCGGCGACGGCGGGGGCGTGGGAGGCGCCGGGGCGGGGACCAAGCACAGGACACGTGACCTACTTTGCGATAAGAACCAATCACAGCACGGGGGATGGGCTCAAGGTCAACTTTGCGATAAGAACCTACCAATCACATGACACACACCACCACCCACAATACTAACGACGTAAGCGACACCAAAATACTCATTTTTTAGCCTTATTCTCATACACATAAGACTACAGTTGCCACCAAAAAGTGGTCCAGAACCGGCAATTCCCCACTACTATGGCAAAAGGACAAATTGTCCTTCCACCATTATATCCCCTCGAAGAGGAAATAAAGTATGGATTGACAATGGCAACTGACATTAAAAAGTGGATAAAATCTTTTCTTCCCTTTGCCGTCCTACCCGCTATAGATTTCCAATAAGGTCTTGATCAAATTATTGCTGTACGCGATTCTATTCTATTTATTTACTAGCTGACCCGGCGAACTTCGTTTCACCTAGTCAGAAACCTTCTTTGGCTCATGCACTATAACTGCCAAAGATCATCACATGCATAGTTTACGATTCCATGAAGGTCATATAGACAAACATTCATACATATATAGAATATATGTATTTAGAATTTGCGGAGTCTAAAACTGACATGTTGATATTTTTTTAGCTTTTACTACAAGTGCCTTGGCAGTGCCTTATTGAGAAGAAACAAAAACGAACGTAAACATTAGTAAAAGAAAGATGGCATATGAGAATAAACCAACTTGCATTGAGCAAGTGTGGTGGATATCGACTGATCTGTCTTTAAGGGTCCTATGTTCAGTAGTGGACTACTGCGAAGATGGTACAGTACCCACCTGACCACATGACAACAGTCCATCTACGTTTTTTTTTCAGTAGGTGATTAATTTTACAATGAAATAACATAAATAGGGACATATTAGACACGTTCTCTGAGCCCAAACTAAGCAAAGCTTGTCATATGGCAGCCAGAGACTGATATACTACATATAATTATAACAACCAAACTCGGAGCAAACACCTATGTTCATCACATAGATACTTGCCCTGAGTGGGAATCGAACCCACAATCTATTATTAAAAGCTTTTATTCAGTTTCACCTGTCAATCAAATCTTGAAAGTTTTTGATCCACTTCCCGGTTACCGATTGAGCTGAAATTTTGCATACATGTGTAAATCGCGTTATAATGCAATATTATGATGACAGGTGCTGATCTGATGATGAAACTGGAAGGTTGCCAAAGGAACTTCGCAATGAAACGACACAACCTCATCGAGTTTGGGCTCATTTGAATCGTCTTGGCGAGTAGTTTGTCTTTCAATGGTAACCAGGGTCTGATGATGGAGCTGAAAGGTGGTCCCAAGAACTCTGTAATGAAACGACGCAACCCCATCGAGTTTCGGCTCGTTTGATTCGCCTTGGCGAGCACTTGTTCAGTAAAAGCTTGTTTTAAAAAAAAGTTTTAAAATATAATACTTGTTTTATTATTGTTATCTTTCGTTACAGGAGCTGCCCCCACTGGAGAAACGGCACAGTCTCCTGACTTCAAGTGCAGTGGAGCTGGCGCGGAAGATCAGGACACGGGAGATCACCTCTGAAGAGCTGGTCAGAGCGTGCACAGAGAGGATAAAGGCTGTGAGTATCATTCTTCATCGATCATCGCCTGACGAAGATCAGGACATGGGAGATCACCTCTGAAGAGCTGGTCAGAGCGTGCACAGAGAGGATAAAGGCTGTGAGTATCATTCTTCATCGATCATCGCCTGACGAAGATCAGGACATGGGAGATCACCTCTGAAGAGCTGGTCAGAGCGTGCACAGAGAGGATAGAGGCCAGTGGCGTAACTATACCGTTTGAGGCCCGTGGCAAATTCGCCGGATGGGGCCCTCCCTTCTTTCTCTCCTCCCCCAATATAAAGAAGCTAAACAAATGATATAGTATTTTTTTATTTTACAATAAATTACTATGTGAAGTAGGTACGAACGATATAATTATTAAAAAAAACATAATAATTGAGAGCGAATTAAAATGAAATAACAATTTTTGTCTTAGTATCAAACAATTATTAAAATTCCTTTTTTCTGGCTTTTTGTTCAGCAAAAGTATTAATGACATCATCAAAGTTTAAACTTCGGGCCATGGAATGTTCGATGGATAAAATAGCTAAGCCGCTTAACCTTTCCTGTCCCATAGAATTTCTTAAATAAGTTTTTATCAATTTTAATTTCGAAAATGATCGCTCGGCACTAGCCGTAGTTACAGGGATGGTTATAAATAGCAGAAATGCAGTGCACACTTCAGGAAAGCTTGAAGAAATGAAATGGTTTTTTATGATCAATAAGTCGGCAAGTTCTGTTATAGAAGACTAGCTTAAAACCCGCGGCTTCGCCCGCGTTGTCCTAGTACTTGCTTAAAATTATAATAGCCCGCGATTTGGCACTTGTTGTCTTACTCGTAGCACTTGTTTCAAGATTAAAGATACTTTATTTGTCAGAAACATGGTAGCGTAAACAACATACAAAGTAGTACATAATTATGTATACAGATTTTCAGAGAGTAGAAAATGCATGCTCTTGCCCATTGTGGCGTACAAATATAAAAGGCATATTTACACTTTAAAAACATTATAAGCAGAATTTTAAAATAATATATTGTATATTAAGAATATTACTGATTTATAAGAAGCCAAAAATTGACATTTTAGTTAAAATGATAAATATGATGGATTGCTTATAATGATAATAAGCCACTATTTCGCCCGCGTTGTTGTATTGCTTTCTTAAAATGATAATGGCCCATAGATTGGCCGCGTTGTCTTAGTACATTCTTAAAATTATAAGAACTTGCAGTTTGATCCGTGCTCTCTTAGTAGGTATTTATGCCTAGGATGATATATAATATCCCGCGGTTTGGGCCGCGTTGTCATAGTACTTGCTTAAGATGATATTTTGTGGCCTGCGCTTTGGTCCATATTATCTTAGTACTTGCTTCAAATAATAATGGGCCGCACCATTTTAGCACCTTCTTGATTAATCTGAGAGCACGGCGGGCGGTGCCCCGCCAAATCAGACATTTGACTTAACTCTTTTACTATTTCCTGTGGGAACTGTTTATATCTAGATAGTGAGTATGTAAACCTATCGTATTAACATGTAAATGTAATATTTTATGAATTAATTGAATATGAATATACTTTACGTGATTATGGAAAACTAATCCATGTAATTGCCTACTCACATATCTATCTTACATAGTTAATAAATAAATAACATAAATAGTTAGCAATGTGATAAATAGTTTTCCAGAAACTCACTAAAATCAAACCAAGTTCATCAGCACATTTTAAAATACTGTTTTTTTAGGTCGTGAAAGAATATTTTTCAGTACACTCACACATGACCCATGTCGTTTCACACTTGTATCTTGTATACCAAATTTTATTCAAATGCATTCTCATGTCATGATCTAGTGCAGTGGTCGTCACACTTTTCTGTTCAAGGGCCACATACGACAGTGCGAAGCAACACTGCGGGCCGCACACTGATGAACTTGATTATAACATACCAGCCCGAGTTTTAAGTTACCGCGCTGTCCACTGAACAAACCATGGCAAAAAAACATGCGCGAGCGAAGCAAGCGCGTAATTTTTTAGGATTTTTCAGTAATTGTTGTGTAATAGACCAATCAACTGCTTTTTTTGCAAAAAAGTTTTTTACAGTGATTTCAAAACCGATGTATTATGAGCTCAAGGGCCACATACGACAGTGCGAAGCAACACTGCGGGCCGCACACTGATGAACTTAATTATAACATACCAGCCCGAGTTGTTTTGGGTTACAGCGCTGTCCACTGAACGAACCATGACAAAAAAACATGCGCGAGCGAAGCGAGCGCGAAATTTTTTAGCATTTTTCAGTAACTGTTGTGTAATAGACCAATCAACTGCTTTTTTTGCAAAAAAAAAAAACGGTTTTTTACAGTGATTTCAAAACAGATATATTATGAGCTAAGCAGACTAACGACTGCTATCATGCGCGACCGCGGTGAGCCCCAATTTTGTTTTGTTTGTTATTTTCAGTCATTTTAATCCTGGCATGAACAAAGCAGACCACGTTACTACTTATATGCGCGAGTGCCGCGAGCGTGAATGTTTTTCCGTTAATTTTTAGTTATTTGAAAACAAATATGAACATTTTTCAGATTTTAATTAAAGAATGTACCGCGGGCCGCACCAATAAAGGCCGCGTTGCCGCATGCGGCCCGCGGGCCGCGTTTTGACGACCACTGGTCTAGTGGTATTAACACCCGCTTTACAATCGTGAGACGGGCTCAAATTCTGGTGCCGTAACAGTAAACTCTTTGAAACTTATGTACGGGATTTTACGCTACTGGCTTTTCAGTGAAGGAAAACATTGAGGTTACATAAGTACGTCCGTAGAAAAAAAAACATGGCATATGTGAACACACCAACCCGCACTGAGGTAGCGTGCTGAATATGGCCCAATCACCCTTCCTGGGTAGGCCTACGTCCAGTAGTGGACTATTAAAAAGATCGGTACAGCATACGGCATGTTTGATTAAGCCATCAGTCATTTCGATTTTCCTGACTGAAGGAACCCATATTTTTCCCGGAACAATAAGACAATCTTACTCAAAACCGTTCAGCCAGCTGAAAGTGATCGAGGTAGTTGTAGGACATTCAGGCGTCGTCTGACCCAAGACAGATGAAAAAGTAGCACACAAGTATGTTTTATTTTATTTGATAAATATATAGCGTATCTCTAGACAACAGGCATGTTCTAGTGTACCATACTCATTATTTGACTAACTTTTACAATGAGACCAACCCCGAAATAGCGAAAATATAATTAATCGGCTAATACACAAAAAGTTCATCGACCCGCGACAAAATGTGTATATAACTAATTTTCGCTATTTCAGTTGATCCCATGGTAAAGTAAACACCTACATTGACCCAAGATGAAGTCTATTGGCTCACAAAATAAAAAAAAAATGTAAGCTAATAAAAGCCCATTATAAAATGTTGATGATTCATCTTTAAAAGGTTAAGGATGAATCATCAATTTTATTTTCTAAGTTTACCACTTATACGATTACACACTTTTATCATATATATATATATATATATATATTTTATCGATTACACTTATAAAATATTATATAATAGTATTTTTACGATTATTTAATATTTTTCACCGGAACCGTACATACATTAATAATTTATTCGGGATGAGAGAAAGCGATACGCTAAGACATATTGTTGCCTACTCCCATACTTAAAATTATAAAACAAATCTAGTATCGTTTTAGCAAACTGTTACGAAGGTTTTTAAGTTTTTTCCTGAAGGAACTGTGTACAATTTTCCGGAGACGTAAATATCTAATTTTCTTGTTATTTCTGTAATGAAATCTCATACAAAGTATTATAGAAATATAATCAGTGTTTTAACAATGTGTAAAACACTTTTTTATTCGTTTCTGAAGGAATCGTCTATGTTTTTCGGAATAGTGGATAAAAATACGTTAATCCATGTTGTTCCTTACTCCTATACCTTTAATAAAACGAATTCATTGTCGTATTAAAAATCCGTCATGAACTTATGTATGTTTCTTCTGAGCTTGACCGGAATTGTTTTCCAGGCCATCCACAATCCATGTCTTAGAAGTGGTGGGCTATTTCCGAACAAAATTGTAGTGAATTTCAGTATTTTTGTGATAAAAAAAAGTGATATCCTGAAGGACCCAGGACCCACTCACATTTTCCGGGAAAGCAGTACCCTATGTAGTATTTGGACTGTTTTCTAGCTTAATACCAAATTTCAGGAACAAACGTAACTTTTATTTTGTTTGAGTAGCATGTATACAAAGTTTCAAGTCAATCGGTAAACGGAATAAAAAGTTACATACAAACGAAAAGGGCCCGTTTTACTCCTTTAGAGGTCGATTTTTCAAAATTCCGTTCTTAGTGCTCCATTACGTGGTCCAATGTATCTCTGTTCCAAATTTCATGTTCGTATCTTTAGCGGTTTGGGCTGTAGGCTGTCTGTCAGTCAGTCACTCAGCGAAGCCTTTTATATAATAGATGACGTTTCTATTTCGTGTCGAAAAGCGGATCTAAAACTGAGAATTTCCTTAGCAAGCGAGACAGATATGTCTTTGTTATATAGATTGACAAATACTAAAGCTTTTTCTAATAAATCGTTATCATTTAAATTTCGCAAAGTGGCAGGTTGCAAGACATTGAAATTGGAAACAACTTTATTCATTCCAAGGAAACGCGATCTCAATTGATTAATGATGATGTCTAATACACGATAGAATATGTTCACTTTAAAGAAGCTTTCAGAATCTTGGAGACGTTCATCCTCACAAATTTCATCAAAATGACGTTTCACTTTCCTCTGACGAGTTTTTGAAAATTCCGGGTTTATAGACCACTTTACTGCAACATTATTCGCTTGCATTTTCAAATCTTCAAATTCTTTTCGGTACTTTCAGTCAAGTATCAAGTAGGTAAATTAAATAAATTAAAGATAAAAGTAATAAATTTTATTAAATGTAGGTACTAATAATAAGTACTAGTGGTCGCCCAGTGGTCTAAATTCGACCATATAATAAATTTAAATTGTAAGTGACTTAATATACATTATTAAAATATAATATTCAAACATTATTAAGGTTCTACTCTCGAAAACTAAACTACTATAACCACAGATTTGACCAAGACTGTTATTTGCCAATTTCTTTTTTGAACAAATTATATGAAACTAAAATGAAGTAAAATAAAGAATACCTATTTAAAATTTTTTTATAAAAACAAAACATGCTATAAGAGGATGCAAAACAAAAAAATCATGCGTTAAAAATATTATCCATTTAGAGCATTTTTATCGCATATTGCAATAATTATTTTTTTTATATTAAATGAGGCAAGTAAAACTTTTTTTTTAGTACTCTATGTCTATGGACAAAATGAAAAACAAAAGAAACAATTTGACCATAGAGTATGTATAGGCAAATATATATTTTTGATATGGCAGTTCTCTATGTCTCTGACCAAATTGAAAAACAAAAGAAACATGTGTGTGTAAATGCATGGTAGTGTGTGTAATGTTTTATTTATTGATTTAATGTACTTTATAAGCATTATTAATCAAAAATGTTAGTGTTCTGCACTTCTCCTACACATAAACTATAAGTGAAGTGTGCCAAATTTTATGCTCCTGCGTCCGCGCATTTTTCGTTAAAAGGAGTCCAAAGCTTTGGACGTATTAATATACAGATTAGGATCCTTCTGTGTTCGCGGCCCTCTCTGACCAGGGGGCCCCTATTGGCTCGGGGCCCGTGGCATTTTGATGTTTTGCCACCCTATTGTTACGCCACTGATAGAGGCTGTGAGTATCATTCTTCATCGATCATCGCCTGACAGTCACTTCAGTCACATTAAAAGGTGACAGGGTAGTTGACTGGTATTGAATTAATTAAAAGTATTAGGATTAGTGAATTCTGCAATCAATTATGATTCGTAAACTGAAAAAATAATTAAAATTGGCTAGTCAAGTACAGAGATATAAGCTTGTAAAGATTTTGGTAGGGATAAAGAGGGCATGCCTTGTCCCTTTTCCACAAAGCATAACATAGTATGGCGAATGTATGACACTTACGGGCAGTGACGTCATAGCCTGCCATAGTGCGCTCTTTGTCTAGCAAGAAAATATGCTTGTAACTTCTTTATTTCTAAGTTAATTTTTTTTCGTTAATCGGATCTGTTTGTGGTTAGCTGTTACATGAGGACATCAAAAAATATTAGCTAGCCTATTGCGCCGAAACCCTAGACCTATTTTTAACCGGTTTCGAAAAAGGAGACTCAATGCAACTGTATGTTTTTTTATACGGAGGTTATAAGCCGAATCACACAAATCGGCGGATGTGAAGTTAGCTACAAGCTACGCAATATCCAATCCTGACTGAAGCTCACATAGAGCTGTGCGTTGATTGGGTTTCGCGCATCTTGTAGCTAACTTCACATCTGCCGACTTGTATGATTCTACCTATCTTTTGTTTTTATATACACATCATTGTTCATAGGTGGTTCTATTTAAATTCACAGAAATCGGTCGAGTAGTTTTTGGAAAATCAACAATAATCCAAAAATGTAGCATACCTACATTAATTCGAGCGAACTAGACGAATGATTCAAATTTCAGTGTCATTCAAAGTAACAATTTCCGGTAAAATTAAAATGGACATCAAGAAAAAAGAGTACAGATAAAAAATAAGTAACATGTAGCATAAACGAGTAACAGTTACGTTATCAGCGATAGCATCGTTACGGTATCAGCATTAGCATCGTCAAGTTAATATGATTAACAGAAGTTACCAATTAAAAATCAAAAAGAAATAAATAAATACTTTTAAACGCGTTGTAAATACTTTCAAACGTTTTTAATTTTGGAAGGGCGGGTCATGTTAGCGTAGAAGATTTCTACGATTGAAGTCACTTGTGTCATTTATGGCCATAGATAAGTATGTCTATCGTCGATTGTGTATAGGGCGTATACATACTTAGATAGCTATATATACGTTGTTATGATTTTATCATATTTAGACTCTAGATAATAGTAAAAACCTGCAAGACACTAATAGAAGTGATAGACAATAGATAATAGTTCATAAACGTGTTGATTTACTTAAGCATCTCATCAAAAATTCAACAGTAGTTTTTGGCGCGAAATGTTGTCTGACTATTACGCCTAGGCCGTGCGTAGTAGTCAGACAAAAAAAACGTATACGCAGATAGAGGCAAAAGATATTAGTTTCGTCCTGTTCACACTTTAATACTAGCACATCTCGCCCTCTCTTACTTTTGTAATTATTATTATTGAACGCCCTGTCTAGTTAATACTTGACTATGTTTATGGCGAACAAAGAAATATTTAGTCATGTTTTTTATTACATGCAGGTGAATTCAATAATCAACGCGGTGACGGACCAGAGGTTTGAAGCAGCCTTGGAGGAAGCCAAGCAGATCGACAAAAAGATCGAGGAGGGCCTGCCCGATGACTACTTTAAGGAGAAGCCGTTTTTGGGTACGTGCATTTTTTTCTCATTTCTACATCCAAGTGTAAAGTAAGCCGTGGTGGTCTTGTGGTTGTAACGCTGGCCTGTTATAATTGAGGTCGTGGGTTCAATCCCGGTTCCGTACCAATGAGTTTCTTTGGAACTTATGTATGGAATTTCACACCACTGGCTTTTCGGTGAAGGAAAACATCGTGAGGCAACCTGCATACGTCCGTAGAAGAAATTCGATGGAATGTGTGAATCCACCAACCCGCACTGGGCCAGCGTGGTGGATATGGCCCAATCACCCTCCGTGGCTACTAGGCCTACGTCCTGCAGTGGACTGTTAAAAAGGCTGGTACAATACAGTACATCCAAGTTGCTTTGCAAAGTGAGGGTACTTTGAAAGTTGCATATGTTACGGGTAATGCTAGAAATAGAAGTAAACGTAGGTAATACCCGGGTTTACTTAGATATGCAACACTACGCCCCAGAGCGTCCTCCCGCGCCCACTGCCCCCGCTGTGCCACGTGGTCAAAAATGATGTACCTACATATAGTTCGGCCGTTCTACTACCGTTTTAGTATTTAATTAAATTTAATGAAATTTCATTTAATGGATTTCATTTAATGGACTTTAAAACATTAAATGGTCTATAAATCGTAAACGGTAAGTTTTACAAAAAAGTTTCACGGAAAAAAAAGATGCGAAATTTTATTTTCTACAATAATGATCTTAATGTTTCTTAGATTCCGAGATATCGGCCAAAAACATTTTTTCAAGATGACGTGTCAGGAACGCATTATCTGAACGGCCGAACTATAACAATACCCAGCCAGTGTTGGGTAAACCTAAGTATGCATGGGTACACGCCGAATTCAAACTATATTTCATTGAATGTTCGGACTTTACCCAAAAAACTTGGGTAGTACTAAGTAAACCCGGGTAGATCTAAGTTTACTACCTCTTCTAGCAATACCCGTAACGGCCGTAACATATAAATGCTCATCATTATGAACAGCTTCTACTATGGGACCAACTGCGAAATTAACTGTTTCAAACGAAAAGTTCACTGAATCTTTTTTCATTGAAATTTTCTTTCGATACGTACGAAGCGGTTTGACTCAACATTTCTGATTCGTACCGCCAGGGAATGGAACAGTTTTCCTGGTTTCCTGTTTCCTAAGAGATATAATCTAAAGCTTTTCAAGGTCAGAGTGATCTGATCTGCCTCGATCCTGTGCTAGGTTCGACCAGCGATTTCGACTAAATCGTCGACCGATCTTGCAGCTAGACGATCAACGCTCCGCTTGCCTGACTATTAATATTTTATTAATAGTCCGCTGTCCCAGCTTTTATAAATCACAAGCTATAGAGATCCTGGATATAATGTAGCAGCAGAGTGCTAGCCGAGACAAGTAAAACGAGCCCAAACACGACGGGTGTATCTTGTTTAGTACAGGAGTTCCTATGACCACCTTCCGACTCCATTATCAAATCAGCTCCATGGTACCGTATTATGGCATTGTCACGCGATATACATATGCGTGCAAAATTTCAGCTCAATCGGAAACCGGGAAGTTGGTCAAATTTAATTTGCAAGATTCCACCCGAACTTACATCCATTGCAAGTTAAATAAATGCCTGTGAAAAGCCGGTACAGTTACTTTACTCATTGCTAATTTTTGATCTATCTACATATTTGCTGTATAACTTTTAATAATTAAAAATGAATATCTAAACATATTTTTGTGTAAAGTCAGGGTTATGTTTTTAATGTTACGAAATTCCTCCACAACTTATCAAAAAAAAATTGAATATTTCGTATTTTTGGTCTCCACAACACGGGCCCTCGAGCCTAGTGTGGGACCGCTAGAAATAGTAATAAGGAATTGTTTTTCTTGCTTTCTTTTATTTTGTCTGCATGCGACACTTAAGATTCCTTTGTAATTTGTGTTTGTGGAAATAAATGATTATCTTATCTTATCTTATTTAGTAAGCATCGAGCAAATAACTAAAGAGTCACAATCGTGCAAAAAAAGTGCCCGAACCAAATTTTGCCCAAGCTACGTAGTGGGCAGGTTTTTTAGTTAGTTGCCGACTACAACGCCGCGCGATGCCAAAGTGCTCCGTCACAAGCACTAATTAGGTGACATAACGTCAAGATTCGAGAAGACAAGTCATTGTGAATTATTTAATGCAAATATCTAAGTCGGTATGTATGACGGCGCTCGGATTAATTTACTACTTTCACTTAGGGACTGTGGCTCTGTAGATATTTGCTCGAAGACAGAGAGTTAATAATGTAATGTGTTTTTAGGCGTGCCATTCACGTCGAAGGAATCCCACGCGGTAGCGGGCATGCTTCATACGTTGGGTGTGACGTCACGGCGGCATGTGCGCGCGCCAGAAGACGCGGAATGCGTGCGGTTGTTGAAACAAGCCGGGGCTATCGCGCTGGCCGTCACTAATGTACCGGAGATTAATAAATGGTAGGTTACTTCTACAGTTTAGACATTGTAGTATGAAGTTTTTACGTCACACGAAGCTAATTTCTTCTTACTGTAAGCACAATTTAGTCGTTTAGTTACACCATTTCAAACTAGATGTCAATGTGTCATCACTACATAGTATAAATAAAACAAAGTCGCTTTCTCTGTCCCTATATCCCTATGTATGCTTAAATCTTTAAAACTACGCAACGGATTTTGATGCTTTTTTTTTAATAGATAGAGTTATTCAAGAGGAAGGTTTATAATATGTATAATACACCTGCATGTGCGAAGCCGGGGCGGGTCGCTAGTCCATAATATTACTTAATAGTAAACGTACTACATTTTTAGCAGGGTGCACTCAATCTCGTACCTACCTACCTAACTTTTTTAAAGTTTAATGTTGAAAAATAACCCCTCAATCATGTTTGTGAGAAGAGGGCGACCCGCTACAAAATGCATAACATTACGCGCCTATATTTTTGCACCTAATTCTGTTCATAATGAATGAAATTTTATTGATTTATCGCCCATATATACATATTCTTTTTACAAAATAATATATTGCGACGCCAAAGTTTTTCCCCGTCTCCGCCAAAAAAATAAAACAGTTTAAAAACAACGGTTTGCACTCCGCGAGTGCCGACAGAAGTGAAAACTTGAACATTTTACAGTATCATTTATGTGGTAAAATACAATATCACACACGGACACTCGCGCAAGCGCCCTGCACCGTCTTACGAATTTACGATCAGGTCACCTGTCCTGACGAGAGTTTAACATTTTTACCCATCCAAAAAAGTGAACAACGCCTCTTTAAAAGTTTTCACTTCAAAAACAGTGGATAAATATTTAATCCCTTTACCAATACTAGGGATGCAGGAGCTCTAGAAAGCAATAATATATGGCGACGCTATGGTTTTTCCGCGGCTCTTTGCCATGGGATGCAAGAGCTCTAGAAAGCAATAATATGTTTTTTTTTTCAGGCAAGAAACCCGTAACTTGGTGTTCGGTCAGACCAACAACCCGTACCACACGGGGCGCACCACGGGCGGCTCCAGCGGCGGCGAGGCAGCACTTGGGGCCGCTATCGCATCGCCCATCACTTTGTGTGAGTGTGCACTTACTTTTACCTGCGTCATTGGAACGTTTTATACTAAGCGCCACAAAAATCTGTAGGTAGGTGGTGTGGGTCGGCGGTAAGTTGCGTCGTCGAATAACAACTGCACTATTAGAATGTTCCGTATTTATTGTTACCGCGTAGATATAACACAACACACAGAAAATACATAAATAATAAAGAGAAGGAGTAGGCGAGTGACAATTTAGTTCGTAGGTAAACAATTAGATAAATAAACAGAATTAGTCGGACGGCGCGCGAGCGCAATTCGGTGCGGACGTTTCTAGACTGCCGGCAGAGGGCGCGTGAAGGTCGGCGCGGCTTGCTCGCTCCTAGCCGGTCCAGCGCCGGGCTGCCGTAGAAACTATGCGGCATGCTGTGGCCGCTTGGAAAGTCAATTGCGCGTTTCCAATGATTCCGAATCCATAAATAAAGTATGAAATAAATATGGTTCGGAATGAATTTATAATTACGTAAATAAATATATAAAAATGAATTTGGAAAGTTTAAGTATGTCTGTCTGTATGTGTAAATAATTTATAATATGAAGAAATGTCTTGTGTTATGTATATAATACTTAATGTTTATATTAATGTATTTAAATATTATGTTTTATAAAAGTATTATAAATATATGTAAAATATATATTATGTAGGTGAGTATGTGTGTAATATTTACGAGTAGCCTACATCACTCCCCTCCAGACCGTGACTACGGTCGATAAAAATCGGGAAAACGGACCGTACGACCAGAACGCGTCTTCTTTGTGCCCTGAGCTGGGACTGGGACTGGAACTGGGATAGGTACTGGTGCTGGAATATCCGGTTGCCGTAAAGGCCTAGGATGTGGTGGGGATGGAGTAGTAGTAGTGGGGGTAGGAGTATGGGAAGGAGCGGGGTCGGTCAAAAAGTAGGCTGGTTTGAGCCGGTCAATTGAGACAGTTGCTTCTTTGCCCTTAAGCAAAATTTTGAAAATTTTATCCCCCCTCTCGAGAACTTCGTATGGGCCGGTGTAGGGAGGTTTTAATGCACCTCTCACTGCATCGTCGCGTAAAAAGACGTGGCTCGAGTTGGACAAATATTTGAAAATGAAGATTTTGTTTTTTTTGTGCCGAGAAGCGGGCTGAGGTTGAAGCTTTGCAGCGAAGCGGCGTAGACGAGTCGCGAAGTCCGAAATATCGGTACTATCTTCGATTGTGGGTTGGAAAAATTCTCCCGGAAGACGTAACGTCTCGCCATACACCAATTCCGCCGAAGAAGCTTGTAGGTCCTCTTTGAATGAGCTTCTGATGCCAAGGAGCACTAAGGGTAAGGTGTCTACCCAATTGCTGTCAGCATGGCACATTATTGCTGCCTTAAGTTGACGGTGGAATCTTTCCACTAAGCCATTACACGCTGGATGGTACGCGGTTGTTCTGCGGTGTTTGAATCCAGCCATTTTTCCAAGGTATTGGAAAAGCGCGGATTCAAACTGGGCCCCGCGGTCGGTCACGATATCGAATGGACATCCAAATCTGGATATCCATGATAGCAGAGCCTTGCCAACAGTTTCAGCTGTCATATCTGGCATTGGCGTGACCTCCGGCCATCGTGTAAATCGGTCAACCGCAGTAAGGCAGTATTTATGGCCTTGCGACTGTGGCATCGGACCTATTATGTCTATATGGACGTAAGCGAATCGAGAGCGAGGTAAGTCGAAAGTGCCCAATGGTGATGACACGTGTCGACTTACTTTAGCTCGCTGGCATGCCAAGCATTTTCGTGACCACTCGTGACAGTCTTTGCGCGCCCCAGGCCAAATAAAGCGCTCAGCAACTAATTTAGCAGAAGCTTTTGCACCTGGGTGGCTCAAGTTATGAAGACTGTCGAAAACTTGTTTTCGAAACGGTTTGGTCACGAAAGGCCTTGGTGAAGCCAGGCTTACGTCACAATACAGTTCGGTTTGGCAGTTTGGCAATTTTAGCTTTTCGAGGCGGAGTGAAGATTCATCACCAAGAAGCTGTGCCATTTCAGGGTCAGAGGCTTGTGAGGTAGCCAGTAAGCTCCAGTCAATTGGCATCTGCAATTCCTCGATTCTGGATAGCGTATCGGCGACAACATTGTTGCTACCAGATATGTGACGTATATCAGTCGTGAATTGCGAGATATAATCAAGATGCCGAAATTGACGTGGGGAGCAGTTTGCCTTTCTCTCACTAAAAGCGAAACTAAGGGGCTTGTGGTCGGTATATACCACAAAATGTCGAGCCTCCAACATGTGGCGAAAGTACCTAATACTGTCGCACAGTGTTTGATAGCACTCAAAAAATTTCCCTATGCTGTTTATCGCATTTACCGATGAAGAAATGCATTTTAAATGCAAGAGTAGAACACCCATGTGTCAAATTCCAATACTTTTTTTTATAAAACATAATTTCTATTTTGTGACCTTGACCTCAAAAAATGATTAAATAAATTCTGTAGGCGTATTTCATCAAGATATATTTTTTTGATTAATGTAGTTTGATGAAGGATTTTTAAGCGCATATTTTTCAGTTTTTATTTATGGAGAATCGCCACTGGTTACTTTATTATTAATTTTTATTCAGATTTTGGTTTTTATTTTTTTTCTCCAAAAAATCTCAAAAGTGTGTCTTGTAACCGGTACTAAAAGATATCTCTTAATTGTGTCTATCAACAGTAAAAATTGCACGTTCCATTAACGCGTCGTTTGCGAGTTATGGATTAAGGTCAAATTGTGCATTTTAGGGTTGTCACTGAGGTCAAACAAATATAATATTTCTATTTGTAATCAATAGAAAACTTTAGGTTTCATTCATTTTCATTTTCGAATATAACCATGCATTCGTCAACATTTGATAAATCTTCATCATCATCATCATCATCGCCGCCTGCAAGTTTTCTTCATGAATTGGCTTCAAAAGTTCACGAACGGCTTCTGGCAGACAAATCTTATTGGACGACCTTTGGCAGTATCTGTAGTGTCCCATAGACACAAACGGACCCGATGATTCCAGTGCACGGTGAAAGAGGTCAATCATAGTTTTTTCCCTATTCATTTTCCGGCAATGGTGTTCTCTATCTGAGCGCTAAAATTTATTGCACGATTCGGCCGCTTGCTCTTATAGCATGGCGACGAAGAGAACATGATTTTATGATCTCTTCAACGTTTACTAGAATTTTGTGTACCGTTACAGTCATTGGGTGCCAGTTAAATGACTGTACGTACCATTCCGTGAGCACGAGACTTTTCAAATCCTGTCTCAAAAGTTTAATATGTTTCTACACTTAGTCTCCTGTCAATAATGAAACCTAATGCTTCCTGCGGTGTATAGGGTTTTGTAACCGTAGAAACTTTTTTTAAAACTACGGATGGTTCCTTTAGTGATGTCAGGCAAAGTTTTATTACGTCTTCTAAATCTTTTGAAGATTTTGGGGTTATTTTGCTACCATCTTCTAAGGGAATGAAGAATGTTACTAGGTATGTCAAATCCCTTGAAATTGTCTCAGTAAAGCCTGTATGTATACAAATACACTAGTTTTTGTCGTAGTAAAAAATACCAAGTAGTTTTGATTTTATACTCATTCAAAGTTTCGAAAAATATCGAGTCTCGCCATAGTCACGTGACCGCTTGCGACGTTACGTCACAACGCGCCGCGCGGGCCGCCGCGACCCCGCGCTTAGTATCAAGTCGGCAGCGCTGTAGTAGGTGTAATAGCTTGCGCGTGTTGTGGTGTGACGTCACATCGTCACTGGGCGTTTACAACTTGTTTTACTTAAATCGGAAACTAATTGACGTATCGAAGTAATTTTTTTACTAGTATTTTTATTTTTGACAGAGAATATGGAGTGCTAATAATCAAAATTAGTGAACATTCTTCATTGCCGACGCAAAAGAGTGTTTTTAAGGGGTAGTTCCCATACATGTATCGTTGAGCAGGTTTTCTAAAATGAATGTAAGGTTTACACATGTACCATTGTTGATATATAGATCGACAAACCTAAAACAAAGAGTGCGGCCCCCCCCCTATAATTTCTAAAGTATCCAAAATAGAATAATCAATCTTTCAGAGTTTATAGACCACATGAAAAAAAAATCCGTGGAAACTATTTTGAGCACTGTGGGATCATAACTTTTTGATTAATAAAGGTAAATATATGTACAATTTTTAAACATGCACGTAGCTCAGAGGTCAATGACCTCACAAAGAAATTTCATATTTAATTACGGTTTTCTAGTAGTGAACCATCTAAAGACATCGCAAAAATTGGTTTTTATAATCGTCGTCACCATCTACGGAAACCTATCATATGCATGTCTCGACACGCACTTGACAACTTATTTGTGTATGTGAATTGCAAATAGAAGTATATGGAAGATAATATATGCATGAGATATATTTTGTGTAAATAATATACAGTGTTTTAATTAAGGAAAAAAATTATTATTGGTAATTAAAATGAAAGGTCACATTAAGTGACAACCCTAACACAAAACTTTGAAATTTGATAACTCGTAAACGACGCAAATTTGGAACGTGATTTTTTTATCACTCAATGATCAAATTAAAAAGAATCTTTTAATACTGGTCACAAGCCGCACCTTTGCGTTTTTTGGAAGAAAAAAAATGTAAACGAAAATCTGAAAAAATAATAAAAACTTGGTAACCAGACATGATTCTCCAAAAATAAAAAGTGGAAAATATGCGCCTAAAGATCCTTCATCGAACCACATAAATCTAAAAAATATATCTCAATGAAATACACTTCCAGAATTTATTTAATCATTTTTTGAGGTCAAGGTCACAAAATAGAAATTATTTTTTATAAAAAAAAGTATTGGAATTTGACACATGGGTGTTCTACTCTTGCATTTAAAATGCATTTCTTCATCGGTAAATGCGATAAACAGCATAGGGAAATTTTTTGAGTGCTATCAAACACTGTGTGTCGTATATGGCTAAAAGTTCACGGTCGTATGGCGAGTACTTTTGTTGAGCTGGGCTCAGCTTACGCGAAAAGAATGCGAGTGGTTGCCATACGCCGTCAATCAGCTGTTGCAGTACTGCGCCCATTGCCAGGTCAGATGCGTCCGTTACGAGGGCGAGTTTGGCTTGGCAATCTGGGTGTGCAAGTAATGCAGCATTGGCCAGATTTTCTTTACATTGGTCAAAGGCAGAGAGTGCATCGCCGGAAAGATGGACTGGGTGGGACGCTTTGACTGAGCCGGTTAGCAATGCGTGTAGGGGTGCTTGAATTTTAGCTGCGTTTGGTAGAAAACGCCGATAAAAGTTAAGCATCCCTAAGAAGCGTCTTAGCTCTTTCACTGTTTTGGGCGGGGGAAAATTCCTAATAGCTTCGACCTTTGTATCTAAGGGTGTCGTGCCGGAAGACGAGATTCGATACCCTAGAAAAGATACTTCGCTGGCTCCAAAGACACACTTCGAAGTGTTGAGCAAAATGCCGTATTCCTCCATCCGAGTGAAGAGTTGATGGAGATGAGCCTCGTGTTCTGCTTCTGTCTTCGAGAAGACTAGAAAATCATCAAGATAACAGAAGCAGAAATCGAGGCCTCTCGTCAACTCATCCACAAAACGCTGGAAGGTCTGACCGGCATTTCGCAACCCAAAGGTCATGTATGGGAATTCATACAGACCAAATGGGGTCGAAATAGCGGTTTTCAGGATGTCGTCTTCGTGCACAGGTATCTGATTATAGGCCTTAACAAGGTCTATTGTTGAGAAGACCCTACAGCCAGATATGCTGTGCACGAAGTCGTGTATATGCCTAATCGGATAACGGTCTGGGATGGTACGTGCATTGAGCATGCGGTAGTCACCGCAAGGTCTCCAGCCGTTATCTTTTTTAGGCGCAAGGTGTAGAGGGGAAGCCCATGGACTCTCGGAAGGTCGCGCTGTGCCGCTGCTAAGCATGAGTTCAAATTCCCGCTTAGCTACTTTCAGTTTGTCAGGAGCTAGTCGGCGGGGTGTGCACGATATAGGAGGACCCGGTGTTGTTCTGATGTGATGTGTAGTGTTGTGTTTCGGAATCATTGGAGTGCCGGAAGGGCGGGTGATCTCAGGGAAATTACCGAGAATCGCGTGATACCGCGTGTCGCCCGACCAAGTCTTAACCGAAAATACATCAGTGTGAGCCGTAGAAGCACTGGACGTTAATGTAGTAGTATTGTCTATCAAGCGCTGATTCCTACAATCTACAATCAAATTGAAGTGGCTCAGAAAATCAACACCTATGATCGCTTTAGTTACATCTGCTACAGTAAAGCGCCAGGCAAAGTTACGTCTTAAGCCTAAATTCAAACACAGTTCCACGTAGCCGTAAGTGTCAATGCTGGTCCCGTTTGCTGCACACAGCTGATAGCCGGTCTTGTTCCGTCGCTCCCGCAGTGCAGATCGAGGGTACACGCAGAGATCACTGCCGGTGTCCACGAGGAACTGGGTGTTGGAGCCACGGTCCGTCACGAAGAGGCGACCAGTTGAAGTTGGGCAATCGTCAGCCGCCATTAGCGACTGCCCACGGAGTTTTCCGCCTTCTTGAAGTCGCATGGCTTTATGCACTTGTGGACGTCGCTTCCGTGTCTTGAGTGGTACCAGCACACCGGGAATCGTCGGTAGCTGGAGTTCGAGCGGGATCGGGGTCCCGAGCCAGACGAAGAACGACGGCGCTGCGGTCTGGATCTGTTGGAACTGCATCCTGCGCGCGTATGCTCGTCAAGCTTCAGGGCGAGACGCTCCACCATGTTCTTCAGCTCCGCGATCTCGCTGGATGGCTGAGGGCGTGCGGGGCTGGAGGACGTCGCTGCGACGCTGTGCGGGGAGGTGATGTCTAGGATGCGGTCGGCCAGGTTTGACAGGTCTCCCAGGTTGTGCGAAGTCTGGGATGCCAGCACGGTCTGGATACTGCTGGGCAGACGATTGCACCATATAGATTGTATGAACTCGTCGGGAACAGCCGGTCCAGCCAGATCTTGCAGGTGTCGCAGGAACTGCGAAGGCTTCCGGTCTCCCAGCTGTTCGTGGGTCAGCAACTGCTTGACCTTGCGTTCACGTGATGCTGTGAGTCGCCGTATCAGCTCCGTCTTAATTTTGAGATATTGGTTGTTCGCAGGAGGGCTAATAATAACATCTTTCACTTCTTTAGCGTGCTGGATATCAAGGTGCGTGATGACGTTATTAAACTTGATGACGTCATCAGTGATGCCCAAGTTGTAAAATTGTCCTTCCAATAGCGCAAACCATATTTCCGGGTCGTCTGGCGAAAACGGGGGAACTTTCACAGTGACGTGCCGGATGGGTGCAGTGGAAACGCGCACTTTTCTGCACCGGCGCGTGGTGATGTTTCCCGATTCACTGTCCGATTTTGCAATATTATATGGTTTATCGGGCTCACCGTTTAATGGTTCCTGTTTCTGCTCACTGTCACTCATGTTTGTGTCCTTTAGGGGTCACCAGTGTAGGTAGGTGGTGTGGGTCGGCGGTAAGTTGCGTCGTCGAATAACAACTGCACTATTAGAATGTTCCGTATTTATTGTTACCGCGTAGATATAACACAACACACAGAAAATACATAAATAATAAAGAGAAGGAGTAGGCGAGTGACAATTTAGTTCGTAGGTAAACAATTAGATAAATAAACAGAATTAGTCGGACGGCGCGCGAGCGCAATTCGGTGCGGACGTTTCTAGACTGCCGGCAGAGGGCGCGTGAAGGTCGGCGCGGCTTGCTCGCTCCTAGCCGGTCCAGCGCCGGGCTGCCGTAGAAACTATGCGGCATGCTGTGGCCGCTTGGAAAGTCAATTGCGCGTTTCCAATGATTCCGAATCCATAAATAAAGTATGAAATAAATATGGTTCGGAATGAATTTATAATTACGTAAATAAATATATAAAAATGAATTTGGAAAGTTTAAGTATGTCTGTCTGTATGTGTAAATAATTTATAATATGAAGAAATGTCTTGTGTTATGTATATAATACTTAATGTTTATATTAATGTATTTAAATATTATGTTTTATAAAAGTATTATAAATATATGTAAAATATATATTATGTAGGTGAGTATGTGTGTAATATTTACGAGTAGCCTACAAATCGGCGGATGAGAAGTTAGCCGCAGATGACACTTCGCCGTGATTCTTCTTCTTCTTTTATGATTTGGCGTCGCATTACTGTGCATTTTCCAGTGTCAAGTATTTTGAATATTTTTTTTTATATTTTATCAAAATAGTCAGTTGTAGTTACGTCAAAGTCCAATAAAGTCGCAATCAAGTCGAAGTCATACCTCAGTAAAGGAGTGGCGACTTTACCAGAGGCGTCTTTAGAGTTTTTGGTAACAACACGGAACAACGTCACATTATATCACTTGCCTACACTCATGCACGTAAATCAGCTCACAATCAACGGAATACCACAATGTTTCACTAATTATCACTGATAAAAACAAAAGTTTAAATAATACAATCAAGGTGACATGATTTTTCCGCGTTCCTGCCAAAACTCCTCGCCGTGATTCGCCAATAATTGGGCATGTGTCAGCGTTCTGCGCACAACTTCCCATCCGCCGATTTGTGTGGCACTTAGTATACTACATTGGTTTCTTACCGAACGGTTTTACATACTATAAAGATACTAGCTGATCCGGTTATAACATTGTTCTGTTGTAAAAAAAAAGCTTCTAACAACGAGGGTATAAAAAGCTAGCTAAATTGGTAAAGCACCGCGAAGGAAACCAAAGTATCAGTTATATGCAGGTTCAAATCCTGCGGTCACGATTTTTTTTAAATTATTATTACTATATATAATAGTATAAAACAAATTCGCTTCCCGCTGTCTGTCCCCATGCATTATACCTTTAAAACTACACAACGGATTTTGATGCGGTTTTTTTTAATAGATAGAGTGATTCAAGAGGAAGGTTTATATGTTTAATATACCTGTGCGATGCCGGGGCGGGTCGCTAGTTTATTAATAAAAGAGAGAATTTGAAATGATTTTCCCCACAGGTTCTGATATCGGCGGCTCAACCCGAATGCCCGCGTTTTACTGCGGCCTGTTCGGATACAACCCCACGGCCAACCACACCAGCCTCAAAGGTACGGTACCTACAGATCGATTCTTGTATAATACTAGCTGACCCGGTGAACTTCACACCACTTTCATCTGTCACACTAACTGTAATGGCGTTAAGAGTAAACAAGTCGCTCATCACTCCATACAAACGTCGGTGGGTAATCACACCAGTGTTTGCTGTTGAATATCTAAAACTAACATTTATATCAATTTGTCTTTTCAAAATGTATGCTTATTGCTAATAAAACTGTGAAAAAAAATCTCCATTCAAATGCTATAGGCTTTGGAACATTTGAATTTTGACTCAAATTTTTAGGAAACTTTGGATGCAATAAAAACACAGAAGAACTAAACTGAGTATTTTTTTTTAAGAAAATAGCGGCCTAATTTATGTATTCGTTAGTTCAAATAACTATTATTTACTTAAATAAATTTACTAAACAGTTTTTTATAATTTACTACGGAGAAAACCTTATGCGCATTTAGAACGCAGCTGTAATTATAGGTATTTTAAAACAAATAAAAAACAAAATTATATTGCAAAAGGTGCACTTTCACTATATCTACTGTTTATCATCGAGGTTCTTCAGACAATACAGCTGAAATATCATTAATTTAAGCTACGCCAAATCTGAGTTCGTGCCGTCAAATTGTTGCACCTTAAGCGCTACCAACGACCAGATATGGTAACTTTTACATGTGGGAATATTCTGTATGGGAAAATTAAATTGACGTTTTTTACTCCAAAATTGGTCTAGCCATCCGCGACCGCATGGTATTAAGCGGACCAAGTACCAAGGGAAATAGGGATTCATTTTATTTAATTGATTTCAAATACAATCTGTTTGGATGCAGGTTGTTCCAAATTTATTTTTAGGAAAATTGTATGTAACTATGTAAATAGCTTTATTTATTACTAGATTTTGCCCGCGGTTTCGCCCGCATGATATTTCGAGGCCCTACCTTACCACCCTTAATAAAGGAAGTGGAAAATCAAAAAACAAAAAAAAAATGATTTAAAATTTGTTTGATTTGACAGTTCTTTTTGACATTTCTTGGAGCGCACGCGATAGAATAGCTCGCAGATGGCAGAATTTTTCCTACTTAACACTTATTGTTATAATATGGAAAATTTACGCAATATCATTATAATTTATAGCCTATGTGTTATTCTGATGTATAAGCTATATAATTGCTAAGTGTCATCTCAATCCCTTCAGTAATTTTTGCGTGAAAGAGTAACAAACATCCAAACATCCATCCATCCTTACAAACTTTCACGTTTATAATATTAGTAGAAAATTCAAAATATTATGTCGGCTTTAAAACAGAAGGCCAAATATGTGATTTCATATTATTCTGTTTTTAACCCCCGACGCAAAAAGAGAGGGGTGTCATAGGTTTAACGTGTCTGTTTGTGTATCTATCTGTGGTATCGTAGCTCCCAAACGGATGAACCGATTCTCGTTTAGTTTTTTTATGTCATAGACAATTTTATTCCGAGTGTTTTTAGCCATGTTTCATGAAAATCTGTTCAGCCTTTTGATGATCATTAGCTCTTTTCTAGTTGATGAAGGGGTCTCTGACTAACTTCCTTATGTCCGATCGATTCGAAATTTGGTACATACTGTGTTATTTTAATGACATTGAAAGTATATGGTAAAATAACCATGACCTGATCAGAAGTTTGAATCTTCATAAGCTTTTACAACGGCACCTGACTTCGTGACGTCATATCGAATTATCGGGACGTATATACATTACCGGACGTCTAGTATACCTTCCGGACGTTAATTATTATCGGGACGTGTATCGGCAACGAAGATGCTATCCGTACTGTCGCACCGGGGAGTGCGCGGAGAGGTGACAGGGGAAGCGGGAGAGGCGCCGCATTCCAGCGAGGTGCACAGATATTCTGACCGGGTTGTATGTTAGTTTTTAGGGTTCCGTACCCAAAGGGTCAAAACGGGACCCTATTACTAAGACTTTGATGTCCGTCTGTCTGTCTGTCACCGGGCTGTATCTCATGAACCGTGATAGCTAGGCAGCTGAAATTTTCACAGATTATGTATATCTGTTGCCGCTACAACAAATACTAAAAATAGAATAAAATAAATATTTAAGGGGGGCTTCCATACAACAAACGTGATTTTTAGCAGTTTTTTGCTCCCTATTAATAACGGCAAGAGGATTGGGGCTCCCATACGGTACGGAACCCTTCGTGCGCGGGTCCGACTCGCACTTGGCCGATTTTTAGAGTTTATTTTTTGTCTCGGGGTTTTTTTTTAAATTTTACTTTTAATTTAGGTTCAGTGCTGCGCACAGGCGCTGAAGACGCGACTACAATGGCATCGATATCGTTCGCCAGCCGGCACTGCTCGGACCTGGCGCCGCTCACCAAAGTTATAGCCGGGGATATGGCGGACAAGCTGGACCTGGACCGACTTGTCGACTTGAAGGTCACTATTATTGTATTATACAGCAAGACCTTTTATTCAGTGCACAAATTTTTATCGCGCAATAGATATCATTAATAGAACATATTTCGCTCATAAAAAGATCAACTTTTTTTTCATAAATTTTTTGTCAAACATATCCCAAAAATAATTAATTTGCATGCACCTTACACTCCAGAGAATAACTACTGCCTAAAACGTATAGCTAGCTCTCTCAAGGTCGGCGCTACCGGTCAATGACCCCTCACCGTAGGTAAATAGTGTGCGCGGCGTACAACTCGCCCCCCTCGGTTCTTAGTAGGTACAATACCTACGTCTCGCGACGCAGCCGTAGGTATTCAGACGTAGGGTGACATTGATTACCCCGTTTATCTGTATACTTTCTCTTGAAGTTATTTCAATATTTTTGTACTAAAGTGAGTGAAAGTAAAGTAGAGGTTTAATTGTTTGTTTATTATACTTTCCGTATGCAAAGTATGTGCACTTGAAATAAAATCACCCAGTATTATTAATTATTATGTACGGGTAAAGACGCCGCAACAATGGCGTCGATACATTTTGTCGCGGGTGAACGATATTTTTCTATGGAACATCTTTTTTTTCTAGTTTTAACAAAAGCCGCAGAAAAGAAGTTGTTAGTTTTGATGTACAGAATAAGCCCCTTAAAGGATGATAATTGATTAGGAATAACCCTGTATAGTTAAATAATAATAAAAAATGTATTCATTTCAGAAAGTGAAGTTCTATTACGTGGAGACCGCGGAGGATCTCCGCGTGAGCCCCATCTGCAAGGACCTGAGGGATGCAATGTCTAAGTAAGATCCTACTAATATTATAAACGTGAAAATTTGTAAGGATGGATGTTTGTTACTCTTTCACGCAAAAACTACTGAACGGATTGAGATGAAACTTTGCAATATCTTATACATCAGAATAACGCATAGGCTATAAATTATAATAATATTGCGTAAATCAAATTATAACAATAAGTTATTATATTATAACAATATGTATAGGATAAGATAAGATAGAGATGTATAGAATAAGTCCATAAAAGGATGCTAATTGATTACCAGTAACCCTGTATTATTGTTATGTGCGGTAATAGTAGTTTATGCAACTGTCATATAATGAAGGGTATTAAAACACGAGTGTGAGTTTATGAAACGAGCGCAGCGAGTTTCATAATACTAACGAGTGGGTTAATACCCGTGTTATATGCAGTTGCATACACTACTTTATCTTCACTAATAAAAAAAAAAAAAAACATATTGCGAAACATTAAATTCACGCGTACGTGTATTGTCACAGTGAACTTGGCGCCATTAAAATCTAACCAATGAGAGCGCAGCTGCGCGCGCAGGGCCAATCAGGAGCGAGCGCGCGATGTTATAATGAGATTTTACGATATCGATGTGGATATTATAACATCATGTGAAATTGCTTAAATGTTGTCTGCGCTATAACAGTAGTCATTATAAGTCAAGTATTGGAAACATAAGTAGAATGTTACAACATTAGTGTAGATAAAGGTTTATTTTGTTTTATTTTCAGGGTGGTGTCCCACTTCGCAAATGAAGCCACTTCAACAGATCTCGCCCCACAGAAGTACTACCACAAAGGCTTCAACCACATGTACAGCCTGTGGCGATACTGCATGACGCTCGAGACAGAGAGCTTCGCTGCGCTCGTCACCAACAACCAGGGAGAGGCTAACGGGGTCGTCGAGCTGTTTAGGAAGGTAAAAAAACATATTTTTAATCACTACATAGTATAAAACAAAGTCGCTTCCCGCTGTCTGTCCCCATGTATGCTTATATCTTTAAAACTACGCAACGGATTTTGATGCGGTTTTTTTTTAAATAGATAGAGTAATTAATTCGGACGGTTAATATGTATAATACACCTGCGCGAAGCCGGGGCGGGTCGCTAGTCCTTACATAGTATAAAATAAAGTCGCTATTTTTGTCTGTTTGTTTGTCTGTATGCTTAAATCTTTAAAACTACGCAACGGATTTTGATGCGTTTTTTTTTTTGATAGATAGAGTGATTCAATCGGAAGGTTAATATGTATAATACACCTGCGCGAAGCCGGGGCGGGTCGCTAGTTATGAATAAGATAAAATCATGTTAGGAAATAGCATAGAAATAAACTTCCAAAAAAAATTATGCTGATACCAAGATAGAATAATCGGCCAAGTACGAGTCGGACTCGCGCACGGAAGGTTCCGTACTGTATGGGAGCCCCCCTTAAATATTTATTTTAATTTAATTATTTATTGTTGAAGTGAATATAAAACTAAATATTTTGTGAAAATTTCAAGCATCTACCTGTTACCATTATTAATATAGAGCGAAAAACGTCTGAAAATTCAGGTTTGTTGTATGGGAGCCCCCCTTAAATATTTATTTTATTCTCTTTTTAGTATTTGTTGTTATAGCGGCAACAGAAATACATCATCTGTGAAAATTTCAGCTGCCTAGCTATCATGGTTCATGAGATACAGCCCGGTGACAAACAAACGGACAGACGGACATCGATGTCTTAGTCTTAGTTAGATCCCGTTTTTCCCTTTGGGTACGGAACCCTAAAAACCATTAAATGGACATAAATTAAACGATAAGTTTTACAAAAAAGTTCACAGGCAATAACAGAATGCGAAATTTAATTCTCTACAATAATGGTCTCAATAACTTTTCTCTTAAAGTGCATAGTTTCCGAGATATCGGTCAGAAACTTTTTTCCAAATGGCGCTTGAAGCTCCGCCTGAATCTGTCGGATCGGAAAAGTGCGATGTTAAATTCTATTTTTTACTAGCCTAAGTAATGTTTTCATAGATAGATGCATAAATCATAGTTGGACAAAAGTACTATCATAAAGGATTCAACCGCATATACAGCCTGTGGCTGTGGCCTGATACTTTATGACGCTCGAGAAAGAGAGCTTCGCTGCGCTCGTTACCGAAAACCAGCCCGGCTAGCACGGCAAGGGGAGAAAACCATTTTATCCACTCTTAATGTCAGACGTCAGTGTCAATCCATACTTTTGTAGCACTAGGTTACCGCCTACATCCCTACCACTGACACTCATGTTTAGTCCTAAGAAATATTTTGTAATAATTTTCATCTTTGCACCGCTCTGCCAGTCTTTGGCCAGAGCGCAAATACAGCGCACGTACTTGAACCAACAAACGTTTTTTATTGAACACGCGATCCCAATTTAGGCTACCCTTCTAACTGCACCTTCTGTAAAGTTATAAGTAATTTGGAGTCAGACTCATCAAGTCACCACTCAATCTCACACCCCCATAAAAGCCTAAACTTTATTTCCTCTTCGAGGGGATATAATGGTGGAAAGACTATATTTAGTCCCTTTGACATGCTTCCCGTGCAATTCGGGTAGCACGGCAAGGGGAGAAAACTATTTTATCCACTCTTAATGTCAGATGTCATTGTCAACCCATACTTTATTTCCTCTTCGAGGGGATATAATGGTGGAAAGACTATTAGTCCTTTTGCCATGCTTCCCGTGCTCCTCTCCTCTCCCTGGTTATTGGTTGGAGTCGTTGAGCTGTTTAGTAAAGTCCTACTATAATATTATAAACGCGAAAGTTTGTAAGAATGGATGGATGTATGGATGTTTGTTACTCTTTCACGCAAAAACTACTGAACGGATTGAGATGAAACTTTGCAATTATACAGCTTATACATCAGAATAACACACAGGCTATAAATTATAATGATATTGCGTAAATTTTCCTTATAATAACAATAAGTGTTAAGTAGGAAACATTCTGCCATCAGCGAGCTATTCTAGCGTGCGCTCCAAGAAATGTCAAAAAAGAACTGTAAAATCGATTTTTTTTTTTTTTCACCTCCTTTATTAAGGGTGGTAAGTTAGGGCCTCGAAATATCATGCGGGCGAAGCCGCGGGCAAAATCTAGTGAGAAATATTTACACACATACTGGAGTGGGTCGTCCGGAATTCTGGGGGTCGACGGTACCGTAAATATCGCGGGTCGAACCTGGAGACGATTAGGGGACAGGTCCGAAGCAAATGTCACTATACGAAAGAGGCCTATAACCAGCAGTGGGATAAAGCAGGCTGTGGATGATGATGATACTGGAGTGCCTATTAATATCTAAAATAGAGAATAATTGAAGTTTCTATAACAGAGGAAAACTGGTCACTGCAACTTAGTCATCTGTATAAACTGGGAGCCACTGACACTTTGTCGTGGTTGTTTGCAAGAAAACGAAACTGTAGAACATGTTTATAGGTTTTGCAATGCCACAGAAGACACTAACTGAATAGCTAACGGATTGCATGATGTTTCTGCATTGGCATTGTCATCTTATTCACCATCTAAGCTACTGGAGCAGTTATGCCAGCGGCCCAGAGCCACGTTCCGCTACTTTACGGAGCTGGGCTGGCTCGGGTAGACGCTGGAGGGGGAAATGCACAAAACACCCCATGCGGGACGTCATTGCAGGACTTATCGCCCCCACATCGAATAAGAACAGAGGAAAATAGTTTAATTTCAAGATTTTGTTGTTGTAATTGTTCCAGCTGATCGGTCAGTCGGAGTACTCGGGCGCGGCGATATTGAAGCTGTTAGACGACCAGGTGATGCCCGCAGTGGACGCCGCCTGGGCCACCGAGCTTATCAAGGAGCTGAAGGAAGATTTACTTGTGAGTACATATCTTTGTACAGTCTGTTCAATATAGTACAGGAAAAAAAGAATTTAACTTTGCACTAAAGGAGATAATGCAAAATGGGCTCAGACTAGGTACAGTAGCTCAAAAATTCCGTTAAACTATGATAAATAAATGCGCAGAGTAAAACAACCGCGTCAAATGCTTAATTTATGAGTAATTTCACATTTTCCAATTTGATATTTGTTCAGTCATTGAATTACTGTCATTTTGGTCACATGTAACCTTAATACCCGAATACACGAAATTACTTCTAATGGACACTGTTATTGGAAAAAATAACGGGAAAATCATTTTCCGAAAGAAACAAAGCAAATTGTGAAATACTGTACCCTTTAGTGGCCCAATTTCTATGCATATTTGCAATATCTCCTTTCCGATCCAATTTTTTTTAATAAGGTTTAGGATCACATACTGAGCATAAAATCACAAAATGCTAACAAATCCAGGTGGAGCTTCAAGCGCCATCTTGAAAAAATGTTTTTGACCAATATCTTGGGAACTGATGTGATCCTAAACCTTATTAAAAAATAATTTGGATCGGAAGTTTAGTGCAATGTTGACCAAAAAAACTTCTATTTTTCCTGTAGTAATAAGTATCTGTCAGCTGATCGCAAAAGGCATAGCTCTTTGAGCTTATTTTTTGTTACGTATTGCAGCAGTGTTCGACGGATTTTATGATTTCAAGAGTTATTCTTTGTGATAAAGATAAAAAAAATTGTAACCGGACTTGAACCTGCCCCTTCGGATCACTAGCCCGACGCTCTCCCAACTGAGCTAGCTCGCGCTCTAAACGTCCACCAAATTTGTGTGTTTGCCAAAGTGTTTATCACTATAGCTCGGCCGTTCAGAGAATGCGTTCCTGACACGTCATCTTGAAAAAATGTTTTTGGCCGATATCTCGGAAACTATGTACTTAAGGGCAAAAAACATCAAGATCATTATTGTAGAAAATAAAATTTCGCATCTTTTGTTTCCATCAAACTTTTTTGTAAAACTTACCTTTTACGATTTATGGACCATTTAATGTTTTAAGGTCCATTTAATGAAATTTCATTAATTGGGCCATAAATCGTAAACGGTAAGTTTTACAAAAAAGTTTGGCTATTACGCAGCTTGTAGCTAACTTCACATCCGCCAACTTGTATAGCGCGGCCTATAGCCCGTATTAGACAGGTAATCACTCAACTAGAAGTTATTAGAACTTCTGAACATAGACGAGTTAAATAATTGTTCCTACTATAGTATGACCATTTAACTGAGTCCTCGCCTGCGCGGGTACAGGGGCGCGGGGGTAGACGACAAAGGGGGACTGAGACCGGTGCGGGCGGCAGGGACCCGCCGCCCGCACCGGTCTCAGTCCCCTTTGTCGTCTACCCCCGCGCCCCTGTACCGCGCAGGCGAGGACTAAAGCTACGTATCCACTAGGCAACATTTGGCGCGCAACACGTGACGCTCAACATGTTCAGCAACGTTGCACAACAGCGCGCGACGTTGCCAGCTGGCGCGCATCATGACGCGGAGCTTGTTGTTTGCATCGCAGTTGAGCATTTGTTGTCAATTAGTGGAGACGTGACGCGCAGCAATAATGTCTGTAGTGTGGTGTAATGAACGAGTGCTCAAATTAATAGAATTGTACCAAAATTATGAATGTTTGTGGGATACTGCTCACCGAGAATATAAAAATAAATTAATAAAACAAGATGCATGGGACTCAATAGCGAAAACATTAGATGTGCCTGTAAAAGAAGTTGAAAGCAAGGTACATACTCTTCGATCGCAATTTTCCCGCGAAAGGAAAAAGTTGAAAAGTTCAAAAAAAACAGGAAGTGGCAGTGATGACGTTCTGAACATTACATGGTTTGCATATAAACCTTTGCTGTTTTTAATAAAAGGTGAAACAACAACTGGAAATAAGGACACAATTAAGAATCATGTAAGTTGTTTATTATTATTAAATACTAAAACTAGATAACCTTTCTATACCCGCGCACATGTCTGTGAGTGACACCGACGCGGGTATACGATCAACTTTTTACGTAAGTCATGTTTGCTTCCTGACTGCTTTGCAAAATTTAATATGTAACTTATATAATGTTACAATGGTCTCAAGGTATGTGATTATAAAAATTAAAAGATATTTTATGTTTGTTTTAAGAATAAAAAGGTTGATGTTTGTTTTTCCTAGCTATATGATAAAAATGTGAATTTTTAAGACTGTTGTGGAAAGACTGATAGTCATTGAAATAATAAATAGTTTATGCAAACAAATGATATTTTTTGATTTATTACATCCTATACTTCATGTAAAATTTAAAAAATATAAACGGTTTCATAAAAAAATAGCCAGGTAATAGGAACCAAAGTTACGGTCTGTCACACCGTGCGCGGGTACGAGTATAGGTGTTAATACATTTGGTGCGGGTATAGGAAGGTTAAGCACGATCATTTTGCCAAGGAACACGACCTTCTTCGCTTATAAAATAGCCAGCAAATTTATCTCTTATGGTGGATGGTGCCAGAGACATTTCCACATTTTCATCACTCTCTTCTAAAGGAAGTAGATTATTGTCTGTTACATCACCACGCCAAGAGCCGTTTATTACATTAAATTCAGAATCTTCCCTATCATAAGTTCCTGGTGGAGTATACAGAGTTCTGGAACGTTTATTTCGACTCAAAAAATTATGCAAATATATACAAGTTGTAGTAACAAGCTCAACATTATTACATTTAAGTTCTATTGGACTCCGAAATATACGAAAAACAACAGACATCACACCAAAAACATTTTCTACGATTCTTCGTGCCCGCGAGAGTCTGTAGTTGAAAATTCGTTTCATGTTACCTTTTTCGTAAGTTCCGGGGTAAGGTCTCATTAAGTTTTCAGACAACGCGAATGCACTATCTCCAACGAGCACATATGGTATTTGCACATTAGCTGATTCTAAAGTTTCCATTGGTGGCAACGATAGTGTTTTGTCAGTTAATTTCTTGTAGAATGCTGTTTCACGAAATAGTCCTCCGTCAGATGATTTACCTTTGGCACCGATATTTGCATAAAGAAAATTATATTGTGCATCCACAATAGCTAAAAGAACTATACTAAATTGTTCCTTATAATTATAATAATCACTGCCAGAGTTTGGTGGCGCTGTAATTACCACATGTTTACCATCTATAGCACCGACACAGTGAGGAAAATTCCACAGCATGTTAAATTTTCTTGCAACTTCCTTCCACTCCTCTTCATTTGACGGAATCTGAAATATTCATACACAAGTTTAATATATTAATATTTTTAGGTAGAAGATAATAACTCGACGCAACGTGAAATTGAAGATACTCAACACCAAAATGAAGATGCGCGAGCAGATCAAACCGAAACAATTAGACCAACTGGAACAAAAGTTGCGAAGAAGCGGAGTCACGATGAAAAAGTAGATGAAGCTTATGAAATAATGAAGAATGTCAAAAAAAGATTGGAGGACAGAGATACGATACCAGATAACTTTGATGTTTATGGGAAATATGTGGCCTCGGAACTGCGAAATATAAAAGACGAATATTCGACTTTGATAGCTAAACAATACATAAATAATATATTGATTGATGCTCGCATTGGAAAATATCGGCAAGAGTATCAGCAATTGTACGGCTACAGAAGTACACAGGACACATCATCAATTTCAACAAGTAATGATGGTACTACAACCCAGGATAGTGTTGAACAAAATGTTGAAAATGTTGATGATATTGACTTAACTAATATCATATCAGATTTACAGGATTGATTCACAATTTCTTATAAATGTTGATTATTTCCAAACCATTTATGAATGTTGATTATTTCCGAAACATTTATGAGTGTTGATTATTTCCAAACAAATTATAAACGTTGATAATTTCTTAACCATTTATAAACGTTGATTATTTTAATAAATCAATTTTTAATCAAGTCCTTTCATTTACTTGTACTTACCCTTACATAATTACTTAGACTCTGTATTAAGGCTCCGCAAACTTCAGGTACAATTTTACTAATTAATTGCTTAGATATCTTGAAAGTGTAGGACAGTGAAGTATAGGAATTTCCGGTTGCCAAATATCGAAGTGTAACAGCCAATCTGAGAGAAGCACTGATAGAATTTCGAAAATTTGTATTTTGCTTCGATATTATGGGTTCTATTTTTCGTAAGAGTATCTCGAAATCAGTTTTGCTCATTCGGGTAAAATTCGAGAAAGATCCATCAACCACACGGAGATCACTGAACACATTGTTTTTATTTTGTAAGTAATTTCTAACCCACCAACGTGGTTTTTTTCTTCTTGATGCTTTTTTCGTTAAAATTATAACCACTGCCGCTGAAATCAACACTAGTTCCTCGGGCGACATGTTGTCGACGACTGAGAATATGTGGACAGACAACGTTGTTAAACAAAAGTTCCGCGTCAACATTCAACAAGTTGCGTAACATGTTGTGCAACATGTCGCGCTTCAAATGTTGCCTAGTGGATACGTAGCTTAAGATAAACGGTCAGACTATAATTTGAGTATATTTTTGTATTAATAAACATTAATTTGTCCCATAGTAAAATATTTTGTACAATGATAAAGTTGACCTTGCACCTGTACCCAGAGTAAGCTGGGCTCGGAGGGCGTGCTGCTGTTCCCGTCGGCCCCCGCCCCCGCGCCCCCGCACTACTCCGCGTTCCTGCGCCCGTTCAACTTCGCCTACTGGTGCATACTCAACGTGCTGCGACTGCCCGCCGTGCAGGTATGACCTCATCGACCTTTCTATATTTATATTTCAGGGGTGGAAAATGGTCAGTAAAGTCAGTAAAAGTCTGTTTTTTTGGCTAAGGTCAGTAAAAGTCAGTTTTTTCAAAAAAATGGTCAGTGAAGTCAGTATTTTGAGGATCAGGGGCTAAAATTAAGGTAAAAGTGGTGTAGATTCTATAGATTGAGGTGACAAAAATGCTGTTTTGGAGTGGGGAGTACCTAAAAATAACCAGCAACCGAATGTCTGAAGAAAGGTCTGAAGGACAACGACATGGTCGCCGTAAATATCGCCAACGTGATGCTTAGTACATTGGCGAACGAAAGAGAAGAGGAAGAAAAGACAATTAAAGAGGCAGGAAAGATTCAAAAATATGTCGACGATAAGAAAAATAAATTAACAACTTCTTTCTTTAATAAAAAATAATTTGTTATGTTATGTAAAAAAGGTTTTGTTCAAATTAATATTTAATTGTAATATTAAGTTATTTTTTAATAATAAAAGGCGGTGCAGGTTGGCTATGGGGATGGTGGAGGCCAAACACAAAAACATTTTTCTTACTTATTTACAACTAGCAGCGCCCCGCGGTTTTACCCGCGTTGTGCCCGTTCCCGTGGGAATTTCGGGAATTTTTATACATATAAACCTTCCTCTTGAATCACTCTATCCATTAAAAAAAACCGCATCAAAATCCGTTGCGTAGTTTTAAAGATTTAAGCATACAGACAAACAAACAAACAAACAAACGAAAATAGCGACTTTATTTTATACTATGCAAGGATCATTCTCCATACACTATTAACAAATATACTTAACTAACAGTAATTTAAACAGTATTTTAGGGAGTTTTAGTCAGTAAAATCAGTATTTTTGGCCATGGACTCAGTTTCCACCCTTGATATTTTCTTGTTCTTATAAGAACATCACGAGAGCAGTACCTAACGGGTATATAACGTTGCACATTACTGCAGCGGCAAGCAAAAGAGGCCGTTGCTCGGATGATACGTGAGTCCATCAATGTCTAGTTGTGGCGAAGGCTTGTATAGTACTGTCCTCAAATAACGCGAGGAAATTAACTTAATTGAGGAAACTCAGGACCTATCGATGAGAACATAGCCTACACTATTGAAAAGGTAGGTACGTTCTGTTTCCTTCTGGGCGCCTGGTACCTTTGTTCTAAATTTCCTCTTGTCTTTTTTAGGGTTCCGACCCTATTACTAAGACTTCGATGTCCGTCTGTCCGTCTGTCTGTCTGTCAGCGGGCTGTATCTCATAAATCATGATAGCTAGGCAGCTGAAATTTTCACAGATGATGTATTTCTGTTGACGCTATAACAACAAATACTAAAAAGAAAATAAAATAAATATTTAAGGGGGGCTCCCATACAACAAACCTGAATTTTTAGACGTTTTTCGCTCTATATTAATAATGGTAATAGGTAGATGCTTGAAATTTGCACAGAATATTTAGTTTTATATTCACTTCAATAATAAATAATAAAATTAAAATTAAATAAATATTTAAGGGGTTCGGGCTCCCATACAGTACGGAACCCTTCGTGCGCGAGTTCTACTCGTACTTGGCCGATTATTAAATTACACGACAGATATGAGCTTACGTAGTAAGCATAGTAAGTTTATCTGGCCGCAAAATACGACAGATATGGATTTTCGTACAACTTTTGCCGGCCGCTGCTCGCTTGAATTTGGCCAGTACAGCGATTTCGATTTATCTGCGGATAAGCCAATCCTGACTGAAGCTAGTACTTAACTAACAGCTGCGCTATGGTTGGGTTATCCGCAGTTTGTAGCTAACCTATACCTTAAAAAGTCACTCAATAACATCACATCACTCAATAAATTAATCCCTCCGTTTGTTATAGGTGCCCCTCGGTGTAGACGCGTCGGGGCTCCCGCTCGGGATACAAGTGGCCGCGGGCCCGCGACAGGACGCGCTGTGCCTCGCCGTCGCTAAACATCTCGAGACTACCTTCGGTGGCTTCGTGCCTCCGTGCCCCACTCCGTAGTCACTGTATCATTGTATAGTAGGGCCCCCGGCAGGACCCGTGCCTCGCCGTCGCTAAACATCTCGAGACTACCTTCGGTGGCTTCGTGCCTCCGTGCCCCACTCTGTAGTCACTGTATCATTGTATAGTAGGGCCCCCGGCAGGACCCGTGCCTCGCCGTCGCTAAACATCTCGAGACTACCTTCGGTGGCTTCGTGCCTCCGTGCCCCACTCCGTAGTCACTGTATCATTGTATAGTAGGGCCCCCGGCAGGACCCGTGCCTCGCCGTCGCTAAACATCTCGAGACTACCTTCGGTGGCTTCGTGCCTCCGTGCCCCACTCCGTAGTCACTGTATCATTGTATAGTAGGGCCCCCGGCAGGACCCGTGCCTCGCCGTCGCTAAACATCTCGAGACTACCTTCGGTGGCTTCGTGCCTCCGTGCCCCACTCCGTAGTCACTGTATCATTGTATAGCAGGGCCCCCGGCAGGACCCGTGCCTCGCCGTCGCTAAACATCTCGAGACTACCTTCGGTGGCTTCGTGCCTCCGTGCCCCACTCTGTAGTCACTGTATCATTGTATAGTAGGGCCCCCGGCAGGACCCGTGCCTCGCCGTCGCTAAACATCTCGAGACTACCTTCGGTGGCTTCGTGCCTCCGTGCCCCACTCCGTAGTCACTGTATCATTGTATAGTAGGGCCCCCGGCAGGACCCGTGCCTCGCCGTCGCTAAACATCTCGAGACTACCTTCGGTGGCTTCGTGCCTCCGTGCCCCACTCCGTAGTCACTGTATCATTGTATAGCAGGGCCCCCGGCAGGACCCGTGCCTCGCCGTCGCTAAACATCTCGAGACTACCTTCGGTGGCTTCGTGCCTCCGTGCCCCACTCTGTAGTCACTGTATCATTGTATAGTAGGGCCCCCGGCAGGACCCGTGCCTCGCCGTCGCTAAACATCTCGAGACTACCTTCGGTGGCTTCGTGCCTCCGTGCCCCACTCCGTAGTCACTGTATCATTGTATAGTAGGGCCCCCGGCAGGACCCGTGCCTCGCCGTCGCTAAACATCTCGAGACTACCTTCGGTGGCTTCGTGCCTCCGTGCCCCACTCCGTAGTCACTGTATCATTGTATAGCAGGGCCCCCGGCAGGACCCGTGCCTCGCCGTCGCTAAACATCTCGAGACTACCTTCGGTGGCTTCGTGCCTCCGTGCCCCACTCCGTAGTCACTGTATCATTGTATAGTAGGGCCCCCGGCAGGACCCGTGCCTCGCCGTCGCTAAACATCTCGAGACTACCTTCGGTGGCTTCGTGCCTCCGTGCCCCACTCCGTAGTCACTGTATCATTGTATAGCAGGGCCCCCGGCAGGACCCGTGCCTCGCCGTCGCTAAACATCTCGAGACTACCTTCGGTGGCTTCGTGCCTCCGTGCCCCACTCCGTAGTCACTGTATCATTGTATAGTAGGGCCCCCGGCAGGACCCGTGCCTCGCCGTCGCTAAACATCTCGAGACTACCTTCGGTGGCTTCGTGCCTCCGTGCCCCACTCTGTAGTCACTGTATCATTGTATAGTAGGGCCCCCGGCAGGACCCGTGCCTCGCCGTCGCTAAACATCTCGAGACTACCTTCGGTGGCTTCGTGCCTCCGTGCCCCACTCTGTAGTCACTGTATCATTGTATAGTAGGGCCCCCGGCAGGACCCGTGCCTCGCCGTCGCTAAACATCTCGAGACTACCTTCGGTGGCTTCGTGCCTCCGTGCCCCACTCCGTAGTCACTGTATCATTGTATAGTAGGGCCCCCGGCAGGACCCGTGCCTCGCCGTCGCTAAACATCTCGAGACTACCTTCGGTGGCTTCGTGCCTCCGTGCCCCACTCCGTAGTCACTGTATCATTGTATAGTAGGGCCCCCGGCAGGACCCGTGCCTCGCCGTCGCTAAACATCTCGAGACTACCTTCGGTGGCTTCGTGCCTCCGTGCCCCACTCCGTAGTCACTGTATCATTGTATAGCAGGGCCCCCGGCAGGACCCGTGCCTCGCCGTCGCTAAACATCTCGAGACTACCTTCGGTGGCTTCGTGCCTCCGTGCCCCACTCCGTAGTCACTGTATCATTGTATAGTAGGGCCCCCGGCAGGACCCGTGCCTCGCCGTCGCTAAACATCTCGAGACTACCTTCGGTGGCTTCGTGCCTCCGTGCCCCACTCCGTAGTCACTGTATCATTGTATAGTAGGGCCCCCGGCAGGACCCGTGCCTCGCCGTCGCTAAACATCTCGAGACTACCTTCGGTGGCTTCGTGCCTCCGTGCCCCACTCTGTAGTCACTGTATCATTGTATAGTAGGGCCCCCGGCAGGACCCGTGCCTCGCCGTCGCTAAACATCTCGAGACTACCTTCGGTGGCTTCGTGCCTCCGTGCCCCACTCCGTAGTCACTGTATCATTGTATAGTAGGGCCCCCGGCAGGACCCGTGCCTCGCCGTCGCTAAACATCTCGAGACTACCTTCGGTGGCTTCGTGCCTCCGTGCCCCACTCCGTAGTCACTGTATCATTGTATAGTAGGGCCCCCGGCAGGACCCGTGCCTCGCCGTCGCTAAACATCTCGAGACTACCTTCGGTGGCTTCGTGCCTCCGTGCCCCACTCCGTAGTCACTGTATCATTGTATAGCAGGGCCCCCGGCAGGACCCGTGCCTCGCCGTCGCTAAACATCTCGAGACTACCTTCGGTGGCTTCGTGCCTCCGTGCCCCACTCCGTAGTCACTGTATCATTGTATAGTAGGGCCCCCGGCAGGACCCGTGCCTCGCCGTCGCTAAACATCTCGAGACTACCTTCGGTGGCTTCGTGCCTCCGTGCCCCACTCTGTAGTCACTGTATCATTGTATAGTAGGGCCCCCGGCAGGACCCGTGCCTCGCCGTCGCTAAACATCTCGAGACTACCTTCGGTGGCTTCGTGCCTCCGTGCCCCACTCTGTAGTCACTGTATCATTGTATAGTAGGGCCCCCGGCAGGACCCGTGCCTCGCCGTCGCTAAACATCTCGAGACTACCTTCGGTGGCTTCGTGCCTCCGTGCCCCACTCCGTAGTCACTGTATCATTGTATAGTAGGGCCCCCGGCAGGACCCGTGCCTCGCCGTCGCTAAACATCTCGAGACTACCTTCGGTGGCTTCGTGCCTCCGTGCCCCACTCCGTAGTCACTGTATCATTGTATAGTAGGGCCCCCGGCAGGACCCGTGCCTCGCCGTCGCTAAACATCTCGAGACTACCTTCGGTGGCTTCGTGCCTCCGTGCCCCACTCCGTAGTCACTGTATCATTGTATAGCAGGGCCCCCGGCAGGACCCGTGCCTCGCCGTCGCTAAACATCTCGAGACTACCTTCGGTGGCTTCGTGCCTCCGTGCCCCACTCCGTAGTCACTGTATCATTGTATAGTAGGGCCCCCGGCAGGACCCGTGCCTCGCCGTCGCTAAACATCTCGAGACTACCTTCGGTGGCTTCGTGCCTCCGTGCCCCACTCTGTAGTCACTGTATCATTGTATAGTAGGGCCCCCGGCAGGACCCGTGCCTCGCCGTCGCTAAACATCTCGAGACTACCTTCGGTGGCTTCGTGCCTCCGTGCCCCACTCTGTAGTCACTGTATCATTGTATAGTAGGGCCCCCGGCAGGACCCGTGCCTCGCCGTCGCTAAACATCTCGAGACTACCTTCGGTGGCTTCGTGCCTCCGTGCCCCACTCCGTAGTCACTGTATCATTGTATAGTAGGGCCCCCGGCAGGACCCGTGCCTCGCCGTCGCTAAACATCTCGAGACTACCTTCGGTGGCTTCGTGCCTCCGTGCCCCACTCCGTAGTCACTGTATCATTGTATAGTAGGGCCCCCGGCAGGACCCGTGCCTCGCCGTCGCTAAACATCTCGAGACTACCTTCGGTGGCTTCGTGCCTCCGTGCCCCACTCCGTAGTCACTGTATCATTGTATAGCAGGGCCCCCGGCAGGACCCGTGCCTCGCCGTCGCTAAACATCTCGAGACTACCTTCGGTGGCTTCGTGCCTCCGTGCCCCACTCCGTAGTCACTGTATCATTGTATAGTAGGGCCCCCGGCAGGACCCGTGCCTCGCCGTCGCTAAACATCTCGAGACTACCTTCGGTGGCTTCGTGCCTCCGTGCCCCACTCTGTAGTCACTGTATCATTGTATAGTAGGGCCCCCGGCAGGACCCGTGCCTCGCCGTCGCTAAACATCTCGAGACTACCTTCGGTGGCTTCGTGCCTCCGTGCCCCACTCTGTAGTCACTGTATCATTGTATAGTAGGGCCCCCGGCAGGACCCGTGCCTCGCCGTCGCTAAACATCTCGAGACTACCTTCGGTGGCTTCGTGCCTCCGTGCCCCACTCCGTAGTCACTGTATCATTGTATAGTAGGGCCCCCGGCAGGACCCGTGCCTCGCCGTCGCTAAACATCTCGAGACTACCTTCGGTGGCTTCGTGCCTCCGTGCCCCACTCCGTAGTCACTGTATCATTGTATAGTAGGGCCCCCGGCAGGACCCGTGCCTCGCCGTCGCTAAACATCTCGAGACTACCTTCGGTGGCTTCGTGCCTCCGTGCCCCACTCCGTAGTCACTGTATCATTGTATAGCAGGGCCCCCGGCAGGACCCGTGCCTCGCCGTCGCTAAACATCTCGAGACTACCTTCGGTGGCTTCGTGCCTCCGTGCCCCACTCCGTAGTCACTGTATCATTGTATAGTAGGGCCCCCGGCAGGACCCGTGCCTCGCCGTCGCTAAACATCTCGAGACTACCTTCGGTGGCTTCGTGCCTCCGTGCCCCACTCTGTAGTCACTGTATCATTGTATAGTAGGGCCCCCGGCAGGACCCGTGCCTCGCCGTCGCTAAACATCTCGAGACTACCTTCGGTGGCTTCGTGCCTCCGTGCCCCACTCTGTAGTCACTGTATCATTGTATAGTAGGGCCCCCGGCAGGACCCGTGCCTCGCCGTCGCTAAACATCTCGAGACTACCTTCGGTGGCTTCGTGCCTCCGTGCCCCACTCCGTAGTCACTGTATCATTGTATAGTAGGGCCCCCGGCAGGACCCGTGCCTCGCCGTCGCTAAACATCTCGAGACTACCTTCGGTGGCTTCGTGCCTCCGTGCCCCACTCCGTAGTCACTGTATCATTGTATAGTAGGGCCCCCGGCAGGACCCGTGCCTCGCCGTCGCTAAACATCTCGAGACTACCTTCGGTGGCTTCGTGCCTCCGTGCCCCACTCCGTAGTCACTGTATCATTGTAAAGCAGGGCCCCCGGCAGGACCCGTGCCTCGCCGTCGCTAAACATCTCGAGACTACCTTCGGTGGCTTCGTGCCTCCGTGCCCCACTCTGTAGTCACTGTATCATTGTATAGTAGGGCCCCCGGCAGGACCCGTGCCTCGCCGTCGCTAAACATCTCGAGACTACCTTCGGTGGCTTCGTGCCTCCGTGCCCCACTCCGTAGTCACTGTATCATTGTATAGTAGGGCCCCCGGCAGGACCCGTGCCTCGCCGTCGCTAAACATCTCGAGACTACCTTCGGTGGCTTCGTGCCTCCGTGCCCCACTCCGTAGTCACTGTATCATTGTATAGCAGGGCCCCCGGCAGGACCCGTGCCTCGCCGTCGCTAAACATCTCGAGACTACCTTCGGTGGCTTCGTGCCTCCGTGCCCCACTCCGTAGTCACTGTATCATTGTATAGTAGGGCCCCCGGCAGGACCCGTGCCTCGCCGTCGCTAAACATCTCGAGACTACCTTCGGTGGCTTCGTGCCTCCGTGCCCCACTCCGTAGTCACCATTTATAATACTCATGGCGTCGTTTGACACAGCCAGTCTTCGGATGGGTTGCCGTAGATAGGATGTCCTACTGAGTACTACCGTGCCTCGGATGACACGTTAAATTGTAGATCTGTTGTTTTAACTGTTTAATCATGTTATAAGCGTTTAGGCGGCTTAAACTCTGACACTAGGTCTAGCCACCCGGTCTATACGAACTTATTATACATACATTTCGTCGTTGATACTGGAATACGTTCTATACAAATCATATTTTTATATTTTCGTTTTTATTTCGATACGTTGCCCTAAAGTACGAGTATGAAGACAAAATGTGTTCATAGAACTAATTACATTATCAACAACGATATGGTAGTAGGTAAGTAATCACAATTTTTTTTTTATAATAGAGGATTTTTATGTCGTTTCAATCTACAAGGTGCTGCTTTGCAAAGTGCATGAACTTTCAGAAGCATTACTCGTGATTATGAACTAATTTTACAGTGGAACAAGCCACGAAATCGCTGTTTCATACAAAAAGTTCACTGACTCGACGAATTGCATGGAATAGCTGATTTTGTCATTTGGTTGGTCATTTTACTACGGGGCCAGTAGAAAATACTGTTTATCACATTTCACAATTCTCCCCAAAGTCCCTGTTCTTTGCAGAAAGTCTCTGCACTTTGCACAACACCTTTTATGTACAGTAAGGCTTTTTGTACTTAAAAAATGTTTCTGGAAAAGGAAGAGAGTTTAACTACAATATAATTTTTCCAGAATATTATTTTAGCCGTTATTGGCCTCCCTTCCCTCTCCATTTTTCTCGGTCGAAAGCTTTGGTGTTCCATCCACTGCAGTGGGAATTATTGCATTTTCCAGAATAATTAATTCAATTTGTATCGAGGTTGTTATCTTTTCTATTTAATTTTTGATCAGTATTTTTAAGGAATTATGTATAAAGAGGAAAAGAGGGGCAGGAAAATGTGCATTTGTTTGGAATTATTCCTATCCATTTCGTTATATAACCATAAGACTGAGTTGTAAGATCGTTTATATGAAAAGGTGAAAAGCTGTATAATTTGTATAAGGTGAAGGTTGGTGCAGTTAGACTGCAAAAATAAATACTTATAATATTTTGTCTAAACATGTATTTTATTTCATTAGCCACTTGAGATGTCGTCACTACAACTGGAAGTTTGACTATAAAAATTATTCAAATTACCGCCTACCTACATGTAAAATCCGTGCCATACAAGTCGGCGGATGGGAAGTTATGCGCAGAAGGCAAAATATAGGTATGCGCGGGAGCCAGAGAGACGAAACACCAGGGCACACCCGCCCGCTAACCTCATGCCTCCCGCGCGCTCCCTACGCCCGTGCTCACCACTACGCCACGCGGCGTCGGCATTGTGCACACATACGCAATAATTAGCGAATTACGGTGAAGTGTCATAGTCGAAGTGCTAACTTCCCATCCGCTGACTTGTGGCGCGGATTATGGCTACTTGATTTAGGTTTTTAGCTCCATTTTGCCCGTAATAAATGTTGACATCAAAAAAAAACAAGTGTATTATGTAGCGCTCGTAGCGTAGTTTGACTAGGTGATTGTCAGCGATTCCGCACGGTCAGTACTTGGATGGGTGACCGCGGGTGGCATTTTCCAACTGAGCGCTACCGTGGCTCGGATGACACATTAAATTGTAGGCCCCGGTTGTTTCAGCCGTTTAGCCATGTCAGAGGCCTTCAGGCGGCCTAAAAACTGACACCAGGGCTAGCCACCCGGCCTATACGAACTTACTTTAATATTTTAAAACAATACTTTTTGATATAGAATTTATCTCATTATTGACGCCTCTCTACACCAACTTGATAGGAAATTTTTAATACTGAAACTGCCTAACTACGGGCTCACTAGGGGTGCGTCTTACTTCCTATTACTTTCTACAATAGGGTTGGTGGCTGCACGGCGCTACCTGGTACTGGGTGGTAGCTCGTGGGAAGAATACGATCAACTCGTCTGTTTATTTCCCTTAATTAACCCAGCTTAGGAAAACGTCCACTCGCTACGACCCAGTACGCAGTAACTGGGCGAGCGTCGCTCATACATCTCGCTTGCACACATAATCGCTGATTCAGAACTCATACACACTTACATGGTCCCTACATCATGAATGGGCAGAAAGTAAAAATAATAAGATTATGAAATAATGGCAGACATCAGTTCAATCTTAAATCAATCTTTCCTAAGAATCCAGGCAAGGAAGATTTTCCTGTCTCTTATAGCTATTATATTATATTCTTAGGGGTGTGTAGAACAAAATAAAAACACGATCATAAAGAGACGAAATCTTTATTTGATTTTATAAATCCGACGTCATGTCGCCCGCTCCGGGCCCTCGCCCGACTGACGAGACGCTATCGCATGCACTAATCACGTAACTAAAGGAGCGACCGCATTTGGAACAACCACTGCACAATGTTACACAATCAACAAATGTAACGCTGTCTTACTCAGTTGCAAGGAAAAGAAACGAGATAGCAACATTTGAGTCTTGTTCTCGCCATGATCCATCAAAAAAGAAAAAAAACAGGACTCACATTTGTTTGAAATACTCTTGTCTAAAATTGGCATCAACAACACGCTGAACTTTACATTGAAAGATACAGATACTAATCGAGTTGTTCAAATTACTCCTTTCAAGAACATTTATAAACTACTAGCCTTTGCCCGCGGCTTTGCTCGCGCTTACTTTATAGCCTATGACACTTGCAAATAATGTGGCTTTCTATTGGTAAAAGAATTTTCAAAATCGGTTCAGTAGTTCCAGAGATTACCCTCTACAACCTTACAAACTTTACTTCTTTATTATATTAATATAGATAATACAGGACTGAACAGCTTTTTAGCTAGGTACTTCTATAAAACATCAATTCATCATCGTCAAACAGAAGGTTTAGAGAAATTAATCCACCTATAGTCTGACCGATTAACTGAGTCCACGCCTGCGCGGTACAGGGGCGCGGGGGTAGACGACAAAGGGGGATTGAGACAGGTGCGGGCGGTGAGGACCCGCCGCCCGCACCTGTCTCAGTCCCCTTTGTCGTCTACCCCCGCGCCCCTGTACCCGCGCAGGCGTGGACTCAGTTAAACGGTCAGACGATAGTTTTATAATATTTAAGCGCAACAGGCCTGATTTTTTCCTTGTTCGAAGATCATGGGACCAAATTAGAGCTTTTTCAATTAATTTTAACTTTATAGTAATGTCCCAAATGCAGTCGCGCCATATTCCCGCGGCTCGGCGCTAGCCCCGCCGCCGACCGCGGAGAGAAGATTCACAATAAACGACACGTCTATACCTAAGGTTTCTATTATAATATCACTTGGATCGCTCAATGGAATGGATTTGTATCATCACATAACGGCACCCTGATCTATTCCGTATTTACATCACAATAAGGTTAGTTTGTACATAAAAGGGTCTGCAAGTGCGAAAAGAGTTGAAGGATAACAATTCCATTTCTAAACGACGAATATATAAAGGTCAAATTAAATATCTCGGCTGTGATGTTAGCTACAAGCTGCAGATAACCCAATCCTGACTGAAGCTCCCTTAACAGCTGCTCGAGGATTGGGTTATCCGCACCTTGTGGCTAACATTATAGCCACTAAACTATCTTTCACTATGGAATCAACACGGAAATCGCGAAAATAAATCAGCTGTTATTACAAAGACAAAACAACTGACTTGATAGAATGTATGAAATAGCTGTTTCTTTCCTCAAACTCAGTCTTGGTCCCATAGTAAAAGTTACGTCATAATGACGAGTACAATGATATCCTAGAATATTTCCGTAGTCTTAAAATACATCCCATACATTATCATCCAGGTCGTTTCGGCCTTGCAGACGTAGGTACTAATAGGAAATTGTCTTAAATTTTAACTTGTTGCACATGAAGCGTTTGTACAGCCGCTAGAAAGGAATGATAGCTACGGGTGCCGGCTACACTTGTCCACTCGCGATAAAACCGGACACATACATAAACAGATCTCCATATGAATGAATGAATGAATGAACGCTTTATTGTTAACACAAAATACAGAAAAAATACACAGAAAGGAAAAATAAAGTAACTTAAAACTAGTGCAACAAAGGGCGGCCTTATTGCTGCCATATTAAAATTGGTTATGCTGTTTTTCTTACCTACATTAAATAATTACTGAAGGTGCGTTCGGGTAGCCTACTGATGGCAAAATAACCAGTTAATAACTAATATAAATTAAAAATTAAAAAAAAACCTCGACACATTGACAACCATTTTGGGCACATTTGTAGAATTTTGGTTCTTCCATCCCCACTTTAACCCACCATAACTCTTAAACGGCTCAATCGATTTTTATAAAACATAGCTAAGAACACTCTCGATTAAGTCTCCTTTCATCCAAAAAAAACTAAACTGAAATCGGTTCAGTGGTTCGGGCGCTATGATGCCACAGACAGACAGAGACACAAACAGACACGTCAAACTTATAACACCCCTCTTTTGCGTCGGGGGTTAAAAACGCCAACAACGATCACATTCAGTGTTCGTTTTGAGAATGTGTGAGCAAAAGTGGCATTTTTAACTGTTTTCGTTCACTGTTCGGATAGCTCAAAAACAGTTAAAAATGCCGTCGTGAACTGCCACTTTGACCCACCTGCGGAGGTGGGTTCTGTGTGATCGTTTGAGTTTGACGTTTTACCGTTCGTTTTGTGTAGTGAGCAAAAGTAGCATTTTTGGCGAAATTCCCAAACCGAACGGTTTATTTCAACGCTAGTTTTGCAAACGCTAAAAATGCCATCGAGCCCAAAACGAACGCACTTTGTTTAGTTACTTTTAGGTATTCGTATTGATAGGTGAGTTGTTACTGAAATACTAATAAAAGTTATGATTTAAAAACTACACTTTTTATCTGTGACCAAATTACAGAGATAGAAAGAAAAGATTTGATAAAAAAAACTGAAAACGTACTAAAACTACTAAACTTTATGTATCTATGCGAAATAATTTTAACAATGATTATAATTGTAACTCTGTTGATTTCTTATGTATGTGACCGGCTCTAGGAACTAAGAATTCTGACAACGACTCCCTTTTTACAAGAAATGGTCGCTGTCAAAACTACACGACACGGAGAAGGGAGCTACGGGTGCCGATTTCAGCTTGATTCATCCTGACGATACAATGTCAACCTTAAAACCTAAAACTTACAGCACAATTTTCGATTCGAATTTAAAATGCTCTCACGCAAAAACGATATCATCGTTAGAAATTGTAACGTATTTAGTGTGAAATAAGGTTTACATTTAATCGTTTTTACGAAACCGGTGTAATAGAATCGAGCTCATCTCATGAACGATACCCTTAAAGAGTTCGATCGCTGATGAGACCCTTTGATACCCTTTAGGGCTTTACGCTCGGCAGCGCAAAACTATTTCCTGTTACGTCTACATATTACGATAGTTTCTTTCAAATTACACAGTAATAGTTCAAAAAATCTACAGTGTAGAGTTTTTATTACACGGCGACGTACTAAAAAAGAATTTAATTGAAAATTACGTGCTAATTTATGTGCTAACGTCCGCGTTGCGCGCCCATTTTGTGTCGAATGTCGCCACGTTAAAGTTTTTATATCTTTTATTTATAGGTTTGATTTAATACCGTCTCGATCGACTGACAATTTTTTACTCTGCTTTCCATAGGTTAACTATTATAGAATCCGTATTCACAAGCATCTAGAGACAAGATTTTTTTTCAATCGTTACAAAGCATTTCACGAATGATTAAGATGTAAGACAAGTGTAACAGTCGAATACTAAAACGGTATAATGAAAAAGTAAAGTTTGAACGATTTGTGGCGCGCACCTGTCGTGAATACGGAATCTAAATGGTAATCCGTGGATAGAAGAGAATCGATCGAGACTATTTTGATTCCTATATTTGGTTAATGGATCACTTTCATAGAAAATCTTATTTTGAAAAACGATGTTGCGGCTTGAGAATTCTAGAAAAGTTTTTTTTTAATAAAGATTTAAAACTTTTATTCTTTTCAATTTAATTGATCCACCAACGGCACCAAATATAGGAACCCACTCCTATGATTACAGGACACAAAAAGAGATTTTAAGAGAATTTTGCTCTACGATTGTGACCTGTAAACACAGGACAATACAGATCACTAGGGAAAACACAGTGACAGTGTAGAGATTGAACTAAACTAGAATCAAAATCTTGCGCCCCGCAAAGACCATACCTACGTATTTCTTATCTCTATTTTTTATGAATATCTAATGTCAAATCAACAATTAAGAAGCATTAACAACAAACACAGTTTTTTGTACGACGATTAACATATTTGTTTCTATAAAAATAAAGTCATTGATTCAGTATCATATTATAGTCATATAGTGTATCATAAATGACATTATCATATAGTGTGGCCTATCGTATATTTACGACTAGATCAAAAGTAGGTTTTGATCTATATGTAATAGTAAATAGTCATAATGTCAAAAAGTGAGAAAAGTCAAATTTAAAAAAATTGCAATAATAAAGTTAAAAAGTATACAAAACAAATAAATGTCGTCGTTATTCACCATCTCATGAATGTATGTGTCAATAAGTCAAATTAATTCAATACTGAGATGGAAAACCAATCGAAATGCGTTTAAATTAAGAATGAGTAATTACTAATTATTATTATCCTCGACAGGCATTGCAGGGCCTGGCATACATTAGCTCAAGATAGAAATAAATGGAGAGCGGGTGTTGAGGTTGTGGCTCAACGTTGAGACACTAAAGGCTGCTAGTGCTAGTATGTGGGGGCGCGAGAGAATGAGTTCGAGTATGGTGTGGTGAGGAGTTCAAGCGGCCTCGGTGCGGCGGCGGCGTCCCGGCGCGGGCGGCAGGCAGGCCGCCGGCGGCAGGCAGCACGCGGCGGGCGGCAGGCAGCACGCGCGCAGCAGCCGCAGCAGGAGCGGCGGCTCCCACGGCGCGGGGCCGGAGCGCGCCAGGATCTCGCCGATCACTCTGCGAACACCGTAACACATCATTAGGGACGACTTACACTCTGTCCTATGAACAGTGGCACACAAGTAGCGGCACGTAAGTCTAGCGCTGAGTATACTGTGGAGGGGATGGAAACTCATGCGCAGCCATCCCCTTCACACTTTGCTCAGCGCTAGACTTATATGCCGTGACCTGTGACAGGGCTGGCAAAATGCCACAGGCTCCCGAGGAGACCCCGGCCCAAAAGACCTCTTGAGCCAGGCCCAAAAATAATTAACAAAATGTTGTACACAAGTACTTGTCTATATTTAGAAAAATGAATCCTGGTTGTTAGTCTCACTAAAACTCGAGAACAACTGAACCGATTTGGCTAATTTTGATCTTGAAATATTTATGGAAGTTAAGGTAAGGTTTAAACGGTAAGAAAATTTAAAAAGTTGCGATAATAATAATAAAAACATTAATTTCATTTTCCCATACAAAATGTTTCTGCATGTAAAAGTTGTCATTGACGGAATTGACAGATGGTGAGATGAAGACGACGGCAGCTAGTACATAATAAATTTTATATAATAGGCGGGATACAGGAAGTATGATTGGATCACGGCGAGACACAGGACGTGTCATTGGCTCACGGCGGGACAAAGGACATGTGATTGGCTCACGGCGGGACACAGGACGTGTGATTGGCTCACGGCGGGACACAGGACGTGTGATTGGCTCACGGCGGGATACAGGACGTGTGATTGGCTCACGGCGGGACACAGGACGTGTGATTGGCTCACGGCGAGACACAGGACGTGTGATTGGCTCACGGCGAGACACAGGACGTGTGATTGGCTCACGGCGGGACACAGCACGTGTGATTGGCTTACGGCGGTACACGAGACGTCACAGGATGTGTGATTGGCTCACAGCGGGATACAGGACGCGTGATTGGTTCACAGCGAGACGCAGGACGCGTGATTGGCTCACGGCGGGACACATGGCGCGTGATTGGCTCACGGCGGGACACAGGACGTGTGATTGGCTCACGGCGAGACACAGGACGTGTTATTGGCTCACGGCGGGACACAGCACGTGTGATTGGCTTACGGCGGTACACAAGACGTCACAGGATGTGTGATTGGCTCACAGCGGGATACAGGACGTGTGATTGGCTCACGGCGAGACACAGGACGTGTGATTGGCTCACGGCGGGACACAGGACGTGTGATTGGCTCACGGCGGGACACAGCACGTGTGATTGGCTCACGGCGAGACACAGGACGTGTTATTGGCTCACGGCGGGACACAGCACGTGTGATTGGCTTACGGCGGTACACAAGACGTCACAGGATGTGTGATTGGCTCACAGCGGGATACAGGACGTGTGATTGGCTCACGGCGAGACACAGGACGTGTGATTGGCTCACGGCGAGACACAGGACGTGTGATTGGCTCACGGCGGGACACAGCACGTGTGATTGGCTTACGGCGGTACACGAGACGTCACAGGATGTGTGATTGGCTCACAGCGGGATACAGGACGCGTGATTGGTTCACGGCGAGACGCAGGACGCGTGATTGGCTCACGGCGGGACACATGACGCGTGATTGGCTCACGGCGGGACACAGGGCGTGTGATTGGATGGTGGCAGGATGAAGAACGAGTAATTGGCTGACGGCAGGATGACAGTGCACGGTTGGCTGTAAGTGGAAGGTCCACAGTACCTGTAGCGCGGCTGAGCGCGGGGCGGGCGGCGGGGCGCGCGGGGCGGGCGCGCGGCGCCTCAGCTCGGGAACTTGCAGTAGAGAGCGTAGTGCAGCTCGTAGCCGGAGAAGCGACAGTGCTGCTCCTCCTGCGCACTGTACGCGCCCAGCGACGGGAACTGCTTCAGCGCGCACGCGCCGCGAGCCGCTGGAGCGTCCTGCAACACACAACACAACTCCGTTGTAACATACGATTATGGTCCCACGCAAAAGGTGTTAAGGTTGTCACGAAGCATAGCCTATAATTAGTCAGCAGCACGGTACACAACTTGTGATTGGCTGGCTCCAGTATGTACCGTGCTGAATTGGCTAGCGATATATACGTCGGGAGGCACGTATAGGTCGGGTAGCACATAAACGTCGGGTGGCAGGTATAGATCGGGCAGCACGTATAGGTCGAGTGGCACATATAGGTCGGGAGCACGTACCGGCGTGGCGAACACGGTGAGCACGAACTTGTTGGGGCGGAAGGCTTGCAGCACGCGCGCGATGACGTCATCGTAGCACGCCACCGGCACGTTGGACTCGAACGACACGTACGAGCACGCGCGCTCCGGCGTTATGTGGATCGTCATGTAGCAGCCCTGGGGAATAACAGACACGTTTTTTATTTATAATTGAGTATGCAGACCACGGATCAGCAAGCGCAGTCGTACGCTGCGTCCATGGATATAATAAAGATAACAGGAACGCGCTGTATTCAACCGGATTTATTAGAAATCCATAGGGGAGGCCATGTCCAGCAGTGGACGGCTGATGTATGGATGGATGGATGGAGGCAGACCACGCATTCCTCAAAGATAGTTATTGATGATGAGTTATGTTATACTTTGTAAGCAGTGGCACTTAGTACTAAACAAGCATATGAAGTTCCTGATCGTAGCATCGATCATACAACTGCTGTCTATAGTCATCAACCAATCACAGACATCAATTGAAAATTTGAAGGCACTGATTAGTCGATCGACAGGCCGCAACCGCAGGCGGCAGCTGACTGCGGGATGCTTTAGTGGACAACTGCAACACTAGAAGCGTCTTGCCTGCTATTTGGCTATATTCTTGGTACCTACTTGAACAGTGTCAAATTATTTACGGAGGAAGCTATAATGTAAGATTCTTTGAAAGACTCGAGATGCTCTCAAGTTCTGAACCTGAGTGGAATAAATCAATAGACTATAGGAAGAGAATACTAATAATCAGCCAAGTACGAGTCGGACTCGCGCACGGAGGGTTCCGTACTGTATGGGAGCCCCCCTTAAATATTTATTTTAGTTTAATTTTATTATTTATTATTGAAGGGAATATAAAACTAAATATTCTGTGAAAATTTCAAGCATCTACCTGGTAACATTATTAATAGAGAGCGAAAAACTTTTTATGATAAACATTTCAAAAATACCTTGCGTCTTCGGAAGACGCAAGGTTCGAATCCTGCATCCGCGACGCAATCCGAAGACGCAAGGTTCGAATCCTGCATCCGCGACGAATTTTTGAAATGTTTATCATAAAAAGTAACTCTTTGAGATAAACCTAGTGTGGGATGCACTATAAAATTAAAATTATTTCAGAGCGAAAAACGTCTAAAAATTCAGGTTTGTTGTATGGGAGCCCCCCTTAAATATTTATTTTATTTTGTTTTTAGTATTTGTTGTTACAGCGGCAACCGAAATACATCATATGTGAAAATTTCAGCTGCCTAGCTATCATGGTTCATGAGATACAGCACGGTGACAGACGGACAGACAATGGGAGCCCCCCCTTAAATATTTATTTTATTTTGTTTTTAGTATTTGTTGTTACAGCGGCAACCGAAATACATCATATGTGAAAATTTCAGCTGCCTAGCTATCATGGTTCATGAGATACAGCACGGTGACAGACGGACAGACAGACAGACAGACGGACATCGAAGTCTTAGTAATAGGGTCCCGTTTTTACCCTTTGGGTACGGAACCCTAAAATCTTTTGACTAGGCTCAACTGGAATATGGTAATTTTTGAAATCAAATTGATTTTGACATAGAAGATTACTCGATTAAATCGATTTCAAATTAGTGTATTAGGGCCAATTATGGTGGTACCATCTAACTAGCTAACCGACCTAAAGACCTCAAATTTGCTAAAAATCCTAATCGTATTACGGAGTCACCATTTAGAAATGTCACTGTCACTGTCACATTCAAATTTTAAATCGAATGAATGAAAACCAACTAAATCTAACTACATTTAGAGATTTAGGCGAATTTGGTATTCTGGAGACACACTTTTAGAGCTGTCTGACGTCATCTTTAAGAATTTTAATGAATTGAGGTTATGTTTTTAACCAGTACCGAATTAGATGGTGGTTAAAAATAATTAAGCTCAAAAGTAAGTTATAAAGAAGAAATGCTGTGTTTTTCTCCAATTAAATGTACTTAGTTACATTTAACATAGCTGATGGTGTTCCTATAAATATTGATTTTAGTTATATTTCATGTGAATTCGCGATGACAAAAATGTTGACGAAACTGTCTTACAATGATTTTCAGCAAAAACTAGAATGAAACAGCTGGACTTAACGAGTCAAATTAATCCACCTCATCATACCGACCACATTTTTGTTGAAACAAAGAAAGGATTACCATTTTGTGGAAAGCAAAGATAAGAAGTACATTTGTACACACAGAAATGTAACTAGGTAAGTAATTTACCTAGTTACATTTCTGTCCATGCAATTTATTAATCCGTAGGATCACACTAGATGCAAGCCGCTTCCAACCGATCTTATTGGAGATCCATAGGGGAGACCTATGTCCAGCAGTGGACGTCATATGTCTGATGGAATGTATTAATAGTAGCTATCTAATTATAATAAGCTATCCATTACATCCAATTAGAAATGAGGATATGCATAGAAGAAGCAAAGTAATTAATATAGCTCCGCGGATTGACAAGTTGAATTAGCTGTCGGCTCGGCAGGGCCCATAGTTGGGCAACTGACAGAGTCAAGTTCTCAAATGAAGATCACAACAATCGGCAAGTGCAAAGTAGGATGTCAAAGTATACAGATGCTATCAAGACTGCATGATTGTACTAAATGTAAGCCGCTTCCATATAGTCTTATTAGATATCTCTAGCGGAGGCCTATGTCATTAATAATTCTTATGTGAGCTTGCCTATGACAGTAGAATTGTGCTTTAAACAAACTTAAAACCCTATTTGCTAAAACATACATAGGACCCGGCATTATGGGCGGATCTCAAACTTCTTGGCCGCTGTGAAATATGCTACAAGGAGCGCAAAACCCAATCCTGACTTCAGTCAGCCTACAAGCAGCATGAGGACTGGGTTCACACAGCTCGCAGCTACATCCACAGTCGCTAACAAGTTTGATTCGACCTATACCAGCGAGAATAGTGAAATATTGCACTAGGGTAATAGTTGTAATTTGATAATTATTTATTGCTTACATTTTATAAGTTGTTATTCAGTACCCATGTTCTGGTTGCTTGTTTGTTCTACATATATGTAGAGAACGCTATCAGGTTTTGTACATTTTGTTACTGACTCTATGTTTCAAATAATTATGTAGTAGTTATACACATTTTTATCGATTAAATTAATTTCCAGATACCTCTCGATGACCAACTTTAGAAACAAGACTAGGAAGTTGTGAACCAGTTCGATGTATAGTAATGGCCCTAATATGTAATCATCATCCTAAATTGATCATCGTGTCAAGACTTCAACCAGGAGCCATAACAAGATGAGGAAGATACAGATTGTTATATCGGCTAAATAAATGATAGACTGTTGATTATATTGTGGTTTGTATTTTCCTTGGCAGGGCAAAGCAAAACTACAGAAAGAAATAAGAAAAGATTTAATTCAATACAAAAATAATTATTCGATACAGTCATTCAATTACCAGGCAGTTTTTAATATCAATCACTTTTTATTACCCATCAGCTTTATTTTACCTATCACTTGATAAAGGTAGTTAATTACTAAAAATATATTAGTATTCAGTAGGTAAGCTTCAGCTTAACAAATAACAGTCCAATAAAAGATCACAAGAACACCACATCAATTATAATATGAAATGCTTTCTTCTATAATAGGTATTCAAATTCATTTATTTTGTGTCTTATTTATGTACAAGTCAGGTTACAACATTTATATCAATAAGTAGAATGTAACAAAACAACCACTTATTTACAATTAATAATTTAGAACTTGTGTTAAAAATAGTAGTAATGACTAATCATGGATAATATATTTATGTAAGAAAACTTAAAATGTAAACTATAGCATCACTTAAGTAGAATCATACAACTTGGCGGCAGTGATGTTAGCTACAGGCTCCCAATCCTTACTGAAGCTCACATAGCATCTGTGTGAGGATTTTGGTTATCCACAACTCTTATCTAACATAGCTTGGTAGGGATAAGTGTACCAGCCGAACATAACAGCTACCTAGTGGTATGTCTCGGTCTATTTATACAATATTTAAGGACTTTTATAGGCTAAATCAACTTACAGACCGAATCAATTTACAGACCGAATCATACAACTTGTCGGCTGTGATGTTAGCTACAAACTGCGGATAGCCCGATCCTGACTGAAGCTCACTTCACATCTGCGCTTAGGGTTGGGTTAGGTTAGGTTAGGATAAGTATACCAGCCGAACATAATAGCTACCTAGTTGTATGTCTCGGTCTATTAATACAATGTTTAAGGACTTTTATAGGCTATATCTAACTTTTTGGCTGCTTTGAAGTTAGCTACGAGCTGTGCAAAACCCAATCCTGACAATCTCACATAACAGCTGCGTAAGGTTTGAGTTTTGTGCAGCTTGTAGCTAATTTAGAACATAAATATTTTACAGACCGAATCATACATCTTGTCAGCTGTGATGTTAGCTACAAACTGCAGATAGCCCGATCCTGACTGAAGCTCACTTCACATCTGCGCTAGGGTTGGGTTGTCCGCAGCTTGTAGCTAACAAACACTGATATTTTACACAATTTCACAGTTTTAGGGAGTTTGCCTTCTCATGGTTTGGTCTTAGTACCGTCATTGGTGTTTTCAATGTAGTAATCTTTAGTAGTAAGCTTGGAAAGTGCTGTAGACCACCTGCAGACGAAATTTTAGCCGCTGCTGATCTGAAAATAAAAACAACATTTATATACTTACAACTTTTTTAGTTTTAAGAAAAGTTTATTTTCCTGGAAACAAGATGACAATAGAAGTCTGTATTTTCCTGTAATTAGCGAATACCTACCTATTTACAGCCTGTTTAGCTTAATAACTGCTCAAAAAGCCTTGTTATCTTATTACGATCAATTCGTTTAAGCATATTTCTTGTCCGCCGCAGCAATACCTATTGTGTGTGATAACGCCTTTGGATCCTTTATATTTATGTTTTACGCTGGCTAGGACTATTATTTACCCTAAGTAGCAAAGCAAAACGAAATAAAAACCAAACAATTTTGTTTTGTAAAATATAATAATTGTGGGAGTGTTGCCACAATATGAATTAAAAAACACCCGGCTTTACTTTCGTCCCGGTGTCTTACGTTGTTGTTTTGTTTTTAATGTGATGAAATACGTTATACAAACGATCTTGGTAAAGTTTTATATTGCGGAAATGAATATTTTTTTTAAATTAATGTATGAATTTTATACGCTTATGATTAACAACAACATTAACTCTAAACTTTACTCAAAACTAAAATCCTATTGACGGATAGTTGTTCTACTAAAAGAACCATTTGCGCTGCATATGTGCACTTGCACTGAATGCGTTCTGTGGTCTGTGGCTCTTTTTCTGATTTTCAAACGTATACGTATTAACTTTGATAGATAGTACGAAAGATCCGCAAAGTTGCGTATATGACCTAGCCGTCTTCATACAAGTTTAATACTTACCTACGTCAAAAATAATGTTTCTGGGACTCTATTTCTGAACTTTGAACGGTTTGTACGCTTACGGCACTTCGACAGATTGTGTAAAGAATCCGTAAAGTTACGTTTACGTCCTTGCTGTCTTCATACAAATTCCGTATACGGCCGAGCCAATACGAAAGTCAAAAACAATGCCCCGGGGGCACGATTTTTGAATTTCGAACGCATCAGAACTTTGACAGATTGTATGGAGAATCCGTAAAGTTGCGTATTCGTCCTAGCCATTTTCATACAAGTTCCATATACGGTCCTGTACGAAACTTAAAAATCATGCCCCTGGGGCATCCCTTTTGACTTTCGTACGGTTCAGACGTGTAGGGAGCTTGTATGGAGGGAGAATGAACTTTACTACGGATTCTTCATAAAATCTATGAAAGTTCCGTATACGTTGAAGTCGTTCGAAGTTCAAAATAGAGCCCCAGGTCACTTGCTTAAATGTTTTTATTTATGAAGCCCGAAATACTATTATAAAAATTGTTTAAGCAATAATATGTGGAAGTGGTAATTAACTTGTAGCACTGACTACCTCTTTCTTAATTTTTAAATCGACGAAGCCACAGATAATATTAAAAAATTGAACTAAATCGCTGTCAAGCCGGTCACTTGATGGTGTGTAGACGGCATTACATTATATTTTTAAGTACATTTTTTTATCTGTGAACTTCCTTTAGATGAACCTAAACAGAGTTAGCCATCGTTCAATTTTTAACTAAGTGGTGCCTTTATAATAGCAGTTTCTGACTAATTAACTTTAATTTAAGCAGTCACTAACTTTAGAGAATTTTAACGTGGTGACTTTGGAATTGGGCCTATTGTCCTGTTGAAGTAACTATTACCTCCTAAACTAAAGAATATATATCTCTACCTTAGAAATAAAATGTAGTTTGTTTTACACACTTTAACATCAATTGGATAACATATTTCCTTGACCTGATGCACACAATTTAATCTCAATTGACTTTGTTTCTTATCTTCACGGCAACTATATACATATATTGAATACCTAACTAATTATCTAACCATAGCAACATTGTATAATATAACTTACAGATGGTATATCCTTATCTCCCTTTAGCAGCAGAAAATAGAAAATCTAGTTTAACGGTTTACTATTGTAAATATTAATTACATTACATTGTTAGTACAGGTCGCGGCATATAAGTCTAGCGTTGAGCGAAGTGTGGAGGGGATGGCTGCGCATGAGTTTGGCGGTCAACATGCGCAGCCATCCCCTCCACAGTACAATCAGCGCTAGACTTACGTGCCGCTACTTGTACTAGTATTACCCATAACTGTTTATAAAATAGCAAATTAAAGCCATAGTTGATTAAAATCAAGCTTTGTGGCTTTTAAAACACAGGCTATTAACTAAACAAAATGTAGGGAATTTCACAGGTCTATGAAATCATCATAATTAACAACATTGACTATGGGGCCAATCCGAAATTCGAGAAAAATATCAATTGTCATACGTTTTCTTCATTCCGAGTTGCAATTTTGTATAAAAAAAAGCCTTCGAGCAAATATCTATAGTCACAATCGTGCAAAAGTGTCCAAGCCAAAACTCTGCCCAAGCTACGTAGTAGACAGGTTTTTTCGTTAGTCGTAAGGCGATTGCAAGCCGACTGCAACGCCGCGCGATGCCAAAGTGCTCGGTTACAAACACTAATTAGGTGACATAACGGGTAAACGGGTCATTGTGAATTATTCAATGTAAATATAGACGTAGGTATGTATGACAGCGCTCGGACATTTTTTTACTACTTTCACTTAGTGACTGTGGCTCTGTAGATATTTGCTCGAAGTAAAAAGCAGATTTTTTTCTCGAATAGTTGATGGTATGAATCACCCCCTAAAGATTTAGGATAACGCAAGCAGATAACCCTGCACTACTAAAACGTATTAAACTAGCGCAAAAATACACAAAATTTTGGTTTCATAATACAGATTTAATGGCAAAAACAAAATGGACTTACATCTTTAGCGACCCCGTTCATAGAGTAGCCGCACGGGTCGAACAGGAAATCGTCTATGACCATTCCCGGTATGATTTTATCGATGCCGGACTCCTGCAAAAAGAAAAATACCAATTAGAAATTCTTGATTCATACTATTATTTGAAGAATGGTCCCAGAGAGAAAAGGCTCGCTTAAAAATGTGAGGCGCGCGAGTATTTCAACCTCTTACAGTAAGGTTTTAGGTAAAGGAAAACATCGACACAGCCCGCACACTCCGCGATTTTTCATACAAAATCTGCTATCTTACGCACACTAACACAGTACTTACTCACAGACAACACACATACGCACGGTCGCTACACGTGCATTTGTGTGCGGAACGTCTATGGCTGTCAGCGATCACCACAACGTGACGACATGCTGCGTGAGTGACACAGTTGCGTACTCAATTTGCAAAAATGAATACAAATCTAGTGCTTAAAAAAGTATAACAATTACTTAATTTGGAAGCATTTTAACGATAAGTAACCGATCTACTTCATTTTAAAGAAAATATCAAGAGGAAGTTACCAAATAATGTAAAATAAGTTCCTATTATTTATCCTTAGGGGAACATTAAAATTTCTTGTTTTGTTACGTATCATTGATATTCAACCATACACAGTACAAGTCCTCCCTATTGTCACAGTTTAGGTAGTTTTTATTAGAAAATCCACCGGCTTGTGCAGCCCGCGCTCAGATAGCAAGTTCTGTCCGCGGACGCGGGGTGGAAGTGAGGAAGACTCAAACGGGTGGGGGGTAACGAGTGGCCGTTCTATACGTAGTATTATTTTATATTCTTTGACATCGTGAGGCATACGTCTGTAGAAGAAATTCTGTGATGTATTTAAAGAAATACTAGCTGACCCGGCGAACTTCGTTTCACGCAATATCTTTATAAATTATAGCCTATGTGTTATATTGTTGTATAAGCATTACTATTGCAAAGTTTCATCTCAATCCGTTCAGTAGTTTTTGCTAAAGAGAGAGGAACAAACATCCATACAAACTTTCGTTTCATCTCAATCCGTTTAGTAGTTTTTGCGTAAAAGAGGAACAAACATCCATACAAAACTTTCGCGTTTATAATATTAGTAGGATTCATAAATATAAATAAAAGGGGAAATTTTGCAATTGGAGAAAAGGAAATTTTGGAAATGGGGCAATCAGAGATACGAAAATATTGGGAATGAGTCAATATGGGAAAGGGAAGTATTGGTACCTAATGATGCAATCAGGGAAATTGAAATGAGGCAATCTGGAAAAGGGAAATGTCGGAAATGACGCAATTGGAGAAAGGAAATTTTTTAAGAAAATTTATGACAATTTTATAAAAGAAGAAATAAACTTTAAACAGGGTATAATTTGGGAAAAGAGCGTTTTTGACTGTGAATAAGGACATAATGGAGAAGGAACATTTTGGAAATAGGGGTAAGGGGAGTTGTGAATTGGGGAGAATTCGGAGAAGGGACAAGTTGGGAAAAGGGAAATTTGAACGGTTGTTTAAATACCCTGGTAGCGTGCGCGGCGTCCTGCGAGTACGCGCGGGTGAAGATGTCCATGACCTCTGGATCGAGGTCAGACATGAGGATCTCGATGGTCTGGTCGGGCTCCGCCCCGCGCCCCGCGCCCGTCTCGCGCTGCTCCTTCTCCACCGCGTCCACCGTGCCTGAGGAACGTACACCTTGATTACTCTCAATTGGATACATTTTTCAATGCACTATCCATTCACGAATTGGGATTATATCAACTTTTTCGTGGCACGTCTACGGCCTTCTATCGATAAACTTCGGAAAGTGCTCCCAAGAATTGCACAATTTTGTCCTACCCGCCCCTTTCTTTTATCGTACGGCTAGACAAACGCGACCAAAGCGCAACCCCTTTATGGTGGACGTTAGAACTAAGCGTTTCGAATACTCATACGAGTACGAACAGCCCGAATGTGAAACGCTTTGCCTGAGTCTGTCTTTCCTATAAAGTACAACATAGGTGTCGTCAAATCTCGAGTAAATAGGTATCTTCTAGGTAAGCGTGTTACACCCTAGACCGCATATCTGCTTGACATCAGGGAGTATGTAGTCAATGCCTGGAGAATAAACATCTGGCATATTCTCGTTTAGCAACATTTTCCTTTCACGAATTTGGACGTGTCTACTGTGTCTGGTAAGTAAAAAAACCTTTCTTATCGGAATACGTTTTCTAGTACTCTCAGAATTACTCATCCGTTGTCACTATCATCAATATCACTACATAGTATAAAACAAAGTCGCTTCCCGCTCTCTGTCCCCAATCCCCATGTATGCTTATATCTTTAAAACTACGCAACAGATTTTTATACGGTTTTCTTAAAATAAACTAAGTGATTCAAGAGGAAGGTTTATATGTATAATACACCTGTGTGAAGCCGGGGCGGGTTGCTGGTGATAAATAAATCGATGACACAGACGAAAGAGCAGTCAAAAAAAGCAAACCACAAACAATTTCAGCTCTTCTCACTGTCGACACGGCAATACACTAAAGATGCACCTTTCTCGTAAGGGGATGCGGATATATTATATTCATTACTTTACTACATAATTGTAAAATTGTAAAGGTACCTTCAAGCGGCAGCAAGGTGTAGAGGTACCAGCAGTCTTGGTCCGGCCCCATGATGTAGGCGCGCCCGTCTCCGAAGAAAGAGTCCAGCAGCTTCACCTGGAACGAAATACACACTTCTCAATAACTTAGACAAAGGTGTTCAAAATTCAAAGTGAGTTATCGTATCTGGCCGTGGAGTGCCGGCAGAGAAGAATAGCACCCGCCTCTTGTATACTCCGCGGCACAAAAGTTGATGGATGTGAAGTTAGCCACTAGCTGCGCAATATCCAATCAACGTGCGGCTTCCACGTCCCGTCTCGCCAGGATTGGCTATTGCGCAGCTAGTGGCTAACTTCACATCCATCAACTGGTATGGCGCGGAGTATACCAGGTGTCGTAAGAGCCGACTGAGGTACTATCCAGCATCCCTGTGGCAATACGTAGCTGCGATTGCCACCACGCCTGTAAAGACCAGCAGCTCTGAATTCTCAGTCCATTCAAGAGTCCTATTCAAAATCTATTAGCGTTTAAAATTTTGTCGAAATGCAAGCAATTTGACCGCAAGATTGCCATCACCGAAGGAACAGTGAACACAATATTAAATAACGACCTTTCTTCTTCTATCTTTGACTGCCTCGGTGGCTCAGTGGTGTTTGACTCTGACTGAATCAATGAGGCGTGGGTTCGATCCACACCCAGGGCAAACATTTATGTGATGAACTTAGGTGTTTGCTCTGTGTCTGGGTGTTATTCAGGTACTATCTATATAAGTATGTATATGTAGTATATCAGTCTCTGGCAGCCATATCACAAGCTTTGCTTAGTTTGGGGTCAGAGACCGTGTGTAAGATGTCCCCTAATATTTATTAGTATTATGATAAAGGCAAAATAAGGCAGAGTTTATGAACCAAGAAAACACATTTTTCCTAGTACGCACGTTCTTAGCTGTTATCTTGCAAACTGAATGCAATGTAAAAATAAGTACATGTACCGTACTGTCTTTTTTATAGTCCCCTGCAGGACGTAGGCCGTACCCACGAAAGGTGATTGGCCATATCCACCACGCTGGCCCCGTGCGGGTTGCACATTTTAGATGTAGGTATTATATTCTAAGCAAATAAACGAATTGATTGATAGAAATTAAACACGCTATTTTGTCCAAAGTTCTAAGTAAGCGTGTTGTTACACCCTAGAACGCATATCTGTTTAACATCAGGCAGTACGTGGTCAAACGCAAACCTATCACTACATAGAATAGAACAAAGTCGCTTCTCGCTGTCTGTCCCCATGTGTGCTTATATCTTTAAAACAACAAACGGATTTTGATGCAGTTTTTTTTAATAGATAGAGTGATTCAAGAGGAATGTTTATATGTATTATACAACTGTGCGAAGCCGGGACGGGTCGCTAGTATGAAATAAAAAAGGAAATTCAGCATTAGCAATCTAAAACATAAGTTCCGAATCTATGTCCGTCCATTTTGTTCCTTGTGAACCTAGAGATAATTGACAGTGAATAATTTTCTTAGAATAAAAATTTCTTAGAAGCCAAGTAACCGCTGATTTGTGGTAGAAAACCACTGGGAAAATAGCAAACGCGCAGAAGGAAAACACGAAGAGCACGCATGATGAGTAAGGCAGCTGATATCGCCCTTTAAATCGAGGTCTTGACCTCTTATCAACGGCTCCACACGCCATTTCATTATGTAAGGAGATAACGGATGTAATTATATCAGAATTTTGTACTTGAATGACGTATGTGTACGTCAATGACTTCAACTCGGGTGATTATCTTCTTTCGTCTGGGGTGTAGATAATCTCTGACACGTAGCGCTCATAGCGTAGTTTGACTAGGTGTTTCTCAGCGATCACCGAAGTTAACAACGTTCCGCACGGTCAGTCTTCGGATGGGTGAACGCGATTGGCATTTCCAACTAAACGCTACCGTGGCTCGTATGGCACGTTAAATTGTAGGCCCCGGTTGTTTTCCCTGTTTAGCCATGTCAGAGGCCGGTCAGAGAAAGCCGTAGTGGTCTAGTGGTGATGACACCCGCCTTACAATCGTGAGGTCGTGGGTTCAAACCCACGGGACCGGGACCAATGAATTCCTTGGAATTTATGTGTGGAATTTCACACCAGTGGCTTGCGTATGTGAATCCACCAACCCGCACTGGGCCAGCGTGGTGGGTAAGGCCCGATCACCCTTCTAGGGTAGGCCTACGTCCTACAGAGGGCTATTTAAAAGGCTGGTACAGTACAGTACATGTCAGAGGACTTCAGGCCGCTTAAAATTAATCACTTTTTTCGATGTTAAGGTTGATAGATAAAAGCATTCATGTTCAGTGAACATATTCAACCTCTGGAAATATAACAAGGATGCAATAGCTCTAAATACAAGAATAGGAGAATCCCTAAGAAAATATCGTGGATTGCTACTGATTTGCGACATACTCGTAGATACTGACGCTCTGACTATTAGTTTAAAATCTATTTTGACAGTTATAGGTGTCGATGATGATGATGACGATGATGACGCTTTCCACGACAATTTCGCATTAGCCGAAATCAGCGTGGAAAGCGGAATTTTCTTTTATTTCTGTATCTGGGTTACTGATGAGTCTATAATACCATATACCACAAAAGTTTTACGCACGCTTTAGACATTGTTTAGCAGTACAAATTGCACGGTTAAACAGTGTTTAAAGCGTGTTTAAATCATTTGTGGCAAGGCGGAAAGTGACTTTATCACCATCATATCGGCTGAGTAAGACGTCCACTGTTGCACTCTCCCATGCATAGATGTCCAATAGCACCTGTTGGAGGCAACTTGGGGTCCCGGGTTTTGGATGGTCTTATCCAGTACCTAAAATAATCGAGAATAAGCGAAGATCTTCGTTTTAACACGGCGAGTTTGCTTTCGTCTGTCCAGATGTTGGTTTTCGTCTACAGGTCGCATTTTTCAACGGATCTCGACAAAGCTTGGAACAGAGGTTCCATACATTAATATAATTTTTTGTCGTATGCGATTTTTGATAGGGGGGTGCTTTTTGTTTTGTTTTGCTGCGTGATATCCAATCAACACGTAGCTTTATGTCTGCATGAGCTGCAGTCAGGATTGTATATTGCGCGCCTGTAGCTAACTTCACATCCGCCGACTTGTATAATTCGGCTTATACATTTGCTAATATCCTGCCGCGACGACGACAATGTCTGTGTTTAGACGACCGCTGACCCGCGCTATCTCATTCTTTTTTAATGGTTATCAGTTCAGCGTAGTAATTGTACAACGCGCAATGTGGCACAAGGTACCCGAGTTCATAGTGACACGAGTAGAAGATAAAGCCATTTTGTTCTAGAAGCTGATTGAGGAGTTCGTGAACTTGTGACGACGATTGGGGTTTATTTTGGTGCATTTTTGCTATTGGTTAGATTATTTTTCAATTCTTAGAATGACGATAAGAAAAAAGACAATTGTGTTTATTATCCGAATTCAGAAGTGGGATCTAATTCGTCAGATGTTTTATTTTGTAAGGAAGTCTAAACTAATAGAAAAGCTAACAAGCATTTTATTTACACTGTAAACAAAGTCCCTGTAATCGCGGGAAGGACTAGCGTTTAGTAAAACAGGTAACATAAGTAGTATGTGACTCAAATTACTTTTTAAGATGTACAGGTAGATACATATTTTTGAGAGAAATATTTCAGTTCATTTTTTATCTGCGTTATCATAATTTTGTATCTCCAGGGTTGGACATAGGTTTTCATAGATCTTCCATAAGGCTAGCCGGAAGCGGATAACATTCAGCTAGATTTTTTTTAATTACTTAGTCTTCGTTAGTCAGTGTTCAGCGAATTGGAGCGCACGAATCGGGGCAATATTTAATCAAGCGTGTGTTCGGCCCGTCTCATTGTCTCGGAGCATTCATGTTTTGGTAGGTAATTATTGAATCGTGACACTGGCCTTTTCAATAACAGTTTTTGCCAATTGTTTTTAAAGCGTTACGTTTCAGAGTTTTATTGCAATTTGAGTATCGACTGATTTTCAAGTGTCGGACAAGTCTCATAGTCGAGCAATAAACTATCGCCGGGAGTAAAAATAAGTTTGTCATCACAGTGAGTGTTCCATTGACATCTGAACTGTAATTTACTCAATGTATAGGTATTTTTTTATCGTTATCAGCTCTGTATTTAATCTTCCGAATTTCTTTGCTGGGTGGAATTACTTTCCTCTTCTTAAACTAGAACTACTAGACTAATAACTAGACTAGAAAGGTCACAGGGTCAGGATCTTGGTCAAATCAGTAATTCTTAGTGGTTTCGAACTGCATTACTGATTTGACAAAATCGTCGTTAGAAATAGGGTAACGGAAATCTTACCTAATGCAGAAACTACCATACCATTAGTTCTACTACTACTCCAGGCCAGACTTTCAAGGATCCCGATCGGATTCGTTTCAGATGTAGTGCGAAACTACTCTTTCGATTACTAAAGTCGAGTTTATGAAATCAGAGAGAAGTTACGTTGGTTTGAGAAAACTTCGTGCACGCGTAGCGTGCCACGTCGCGCGCGAGGGCGCATGGCGCCTTACATACCTCGGAGTCAAAGTTGTCGTGCGGCGACAGTTGCAGGTGCGGGCGCGCGAACTCGCGGCGTGAGTAGAACACGTTGTGCACGCGCGCGTGGCCCGCCACGTCGCGCGCGAGGGCCAGCACGGCGCGCACGCAGCGCAGCGGCGTCGTGGTGCCGCACGTCTTTAGGATCCAGCGGCGCCGCGACACGAACATGCTGCTCTCACTGCAACCAACAAAACATACCACTTACTAAGCAATATTAGACAGCGTATAAAGTAGTCATGAATATACGAAACGTGATAGAGTTTCGTGTGATATTTTAAAGTAATGCAACATTATTACTAGACATGTGGTCAACCTTTTTCAATTACATAATATGTGTGACATTTTTGATCAACTTCATTTTGGGAAATTTTTACAATGGGGATAGGACCGTCATACTGTCTCATAGTATGTTGTGACACTTCAATTTATTGTATGGCGAAATAGCCGTTGGAGAATGATTTTACTGAACCAAACCAGTGTGAACTAAATACCATTCTGCAGAATTTTAGCCCCAGATTAAGCACATATTGTTTCAAATATATTCCTACACCTACCTAGAGTTTCAAACATATTACACCACTCCCTGCCGTGTACTACCACGTTTCGTCATTTTAAGTCCTTCAATGCAATCTTAAAAGCGTGTTACTGTAATTTGCAACCAAATAGTCATTTTAGGCTAAATAATGCCTTATCAAGTTGCCCTCGGCACGACCCCAAGATAACAGCTGTACTTTGGAACAACCAGGATAGTAGTTTAGTAGTTTCGACTCTATCATCAGTTATATTTACTTTACAAACTAGACAAAAGCAGTTCAATTCTAACAAACTTATCTACAACACACATAGGTACTTGATAAATTTGTACTAGAATAGCTATGTCACTGTAGTAGTGACCCGAGTGACCGTAATGTTTTGTTAGAACAAATTAAAAGGAAGCTTTATTGTATCTCGGAAGCAGATAATATAAACAATACAACGGTTTGTGCTAGTTCGTAGAACTTATAATAGGTATATTGTGCGAATATGATCCAGTATCACGAAATATAATGCTTTTTATTCATGCTTTACTCGGAAAATGCTGGTTGACGAATCGTGACGGAAGATAATGCAAGTCTGCAGTTACGATAAAATAGGGGTTTACCCACAAAACAAGGTATACAGTCACATACAAAGTTGTAAACTTATTTGTTGCAAATGGCTAACATTCCTTATACTCGTATCTAAAAGCGCTACTGGGAATTTGAAACCAAAACTGTTTAAAGCATAATATTCGCGAGCCCCTGCTCTGGTCACCGCTTACATAAAGCAGTTATTTACCAGAAATTATTGGCCTTTCATAAGGGTATATTTACATAAGTATTAAGTATTACGCGCTGGTTTATTTTATACGAAGATGCTTACTTCTCAGGTTCTTACGCCAACTTACAATAAAAAACTTTCAATTATTCCCAAAGCCCGCCGATAGTAGTAATTCGTCAGAAAAAGACGTATATTTTAAGCACTATAGTCAAACCGTTAAACTCAGACATCGCCTGCGCGGTACAGGGGCGCCGGGGGAGACGACACAGGGGACTGAGACAGGCGCGGGCAGCGGGTCCCCGGCGCCCGCACCTGTCTCAGTCCACCTTTGTCGTCTACCCCCGCGCCCTTGTACCCGCGCAGGCGATGTCTGAGTTTAGCGGTTTGACTATAGTATATTTTAAGTTATCAGCCAAAGATAGCGGAGGTCAAGTTGGGAGTAACCTTTCGTGCGACACTTTCTGATAACTATTATCTCGTACAATGAGGAAATCTTTATCAGCTTTTGGGCAACGGACGGCTAAAAATACGACAAGGGGACATAACCTTCGCTACTGCAGTTGGTAGGACTTGAGACTGGCAATGCGGTCGCTTTAACGAGGATATCTTTGCTTATTGAATCTGTACCTCCAGAATGTCTTTGTCAAGTTTTTATACGCGTTCGATACTATCGATGGAGTTAGTTAAATTGCAAAGTTTGTGGTTTGTATAGCGTCATATGTGTGTAGACTCAATTTCATTTCCATGCATTATATGATTGTTTATGTTAATACTAGGGAGAGGGACACAGATCACCTCAGTAAACAAGGTAAGCCGTAGTGGCAAACGTTCGCCTTAAATCGTTCATAGGTTCAAATCTCGGTCCCGTACCAATAAGTTATTTGGAATTTTCGTACGGATTCGTACACAACATTTTAGTTAAAAAAATATTGGGAGGAAACTTGCATTTGTCCGGAAAATATTCGCCAGCGAATCCCTTTCCGCTGGCGAATATTTAATCCAAGACAATCTCCCTTCAATGCTAGTGTTAGGAGTGATTGTTTATAGTAGAATAAGTTGCGAGATGGAAGGCCCGGCAGTCTGCCGCCAACGATAGAATAAGACGGACGTCTGTAATTCTGTATAATCAAGTACAATAAATAGTAGTTCCGAGTATACAGTGTTTGATTGTTCGACTCATCATCTTATATCAGAAGAGGGGACGTTGAACCGAAATGTTTAACGATAATAAAAGACGCCCACGAAGCCGAAACTGAAATGGTCAGCAAGACATCTAAAAAAAAAAACACGCCATGGACTGAAACGTCCAGCGACAATAAAATACGTCCTCGAAGCTGAAACTGAAATGGTCAGCAAGACATAATAAACGCCATGAACTGAAATGGACATAGACGATAAAAGACGCCCTCGAAGCCGAAATTGAAATGACCAGTAATACATTTTAAATGCCATCGTTCAGAGCCAGAGCACGACTACACTGCACGATTACACTAGAGTTCAGAGTGAGAGCACGACACCCGGCGGAAGAGCAGATGGAAGCAGCGTCATCAGTCGCTATCCACGAGGAACAGAGATACCCGAAGTCCAGGGACGAGAGATGGACGTGCAACCACGGAACAACAAATATCCCAGGGAAGTAACGTAGAGTAATTACTTGTTGATATTGCTATAAAACTTTTGTCGTAGTTACTCATATTACATTCTTCAGATGTGATTTCGATTGATCATGGTTAGATTACCAAATTACGTGCTTGAGTTTAAGTATGTTGATACACACGCGGCCCAGAGCAAAAGCTGTTCGGGCCCCTTATTTAAATAAACACGTGCACGTACTGTACCAATTCATAAACAAAATACCTATTAAATTTCTTGGTACAGTGATAACAGGCCTAGTTATTGTATTCATGGAACTGAGTAAGTTTAGTTTATGTACTAAAGATTGAATATACATAGTGTTTATTTATTTTTTTGGGTTTAAAAGTTGATAAGACAGATATGATTTCCTTTAAATTTTTACTATGGTCTGTCTTTTCTAATTTACATACAAAAACCAGAGTGTTGTATACATGGTTGTTTATGTGAAACACGTCTATTATATTCGTATCAGTAATTGTCGGTAAATTAAAACCGATTTATGAATGAAAGTAACTAACATTAAAAACAGTTATGTACCTTTCGGCACGGTCAGTATTTGGATGGATGACCGAATGTGGCATTTACGACACGCTAAGTTGTAGATCCCGGTTGTTTAAACCGTATACCCAAAAAGCTATGTCAGAGCCCTTCATGTGGTTTAAAAACTCTGGCACCAGGGCAGTCACAATGAAGTCTTTGTTCGCGCTTACCCAGTAAATGTGAGATGTGATTGCGTCATGTTAGGTAATCCAACACAGCGACGCAGGCGGTCATACTCCCGGGGAAGTACTCGGATTAGGTCTTGCATACAGGAATGTTAATACAATATTTTATACTCGCAAGTCCGTTACACGATTAGAAGCCGTATCGTTTATAGACGCTGAAACTCGATTGAGTCTCATAATACAGACTTGGTGTTTTATACAACTCATGGCGGTCGATTACACTCAAGTTATCTTCGAACAATAAGTATAGAACAAAAAAAAAAGTTTAGCTTGTTCCGAGTGAATATATAACTATTAATGGATTTCTTTACCTATCATTAGGTTAATTCGATTGATGTAAATATACATATATATCGTACCGGTATAAAATTTCAGGAAAAGAAATTACCGCGAGAATGGTGTGAGACTGGTGTGGCAGGTCAAAGTCCTACGAGTGCAGAACTTCATGGCGAACTGTTGCTGCCAGTGACGGTGGCTGAGTCAACTCGATTGATGCAGGCAAGCTCCAGAAACAAATCTTGCAAAGACGTCTCCACGTAAACTAGTACTAGTAAAGTAGTATGTTGATACTACTAAGTATTAGTAACATAACTCAGTTTATTCAGAGTTTGGCGTGATCAAATAAAAAAATTTTATAATAAAAATAAAATAAGTATACCCACATTTGACCCATCTCAGAAAAATCAGAGAATAGAAGGTTGGAAATAACCAAGGTTAACGTATGCGCACAAATATACAAATGGACTGCCTAAACTTAATGGTCTAAACTAAAGAGGTGGTATTGTCATTGGTTGGGTCATGCAATTAACGATTGCTGCGGGAGAAAATATATAATATTTTTCCAATATATTGTAAACATTTTAAAAAAAAAAAGGCATTGGAATAATTATAAAATACAGTGCTATGTGGATTTTAAGAGTGATTGCACACTAAATGGGTACGATACTTATCATAGAGGTCTGACAGTGACCGACGCCCAAAGCATTGTCAAACATTTAACTATTTCCTTTATGTAGTTGAAATAATATTCAGTAATCTGTAGCAACATGCATGCGGTTTTTATGCATTTCAGGCATGGCAATATTATTTTCTTATTTGGGAACGGTCCCTACTGTATTTTCTAAATTATTGTTGCATTTGATTAGTATGATATTATTTTTAATTGTTTTATGATACCGTTTAATATATTTTAGATTATTTGTCAATTTACTAAATATCAAAAAGAGGGCATGGAACAATAACAGATAGAAAGTCAAAGTGGTGATAAGATTCTCATACAAATAAAAGTAGATGCGACCATAAGTCAATTTAATTACGTTGAATGCAGAGATAGTGGCAATAATTCCTATTATATACTTAAAGGGGACAGCGTAAGAATATAAGAGAATGACTATGTAGTGTTGTGTAATGGGCACAGGTAATGGGTGACATTATAATGCGACTATTAGAAAATGTCAAATAGCTATAAACAGTGTATCGGAAAATTTCGCAAAATTTCTGTTTCATCTAGCAGCAAATGCATAGTCTTTATCTTGCAGCAAGCTAGTAGTCGTGTCAAGCTCACTTGAATATGATCCAGAAGTAATCCCGCAACCTTTTGGCACTTTTCACATAACGGACGAAATTAGAGTAAACCAAATGTCACAAGAACAATCCAAAAAATTGTTTTGCCAAACCTTGTCAGAGCTGGGGTGTACCGATAAATCTAAAATTGACACCTTTCCTGTAATATATTTCTCAGCAGTATTCCAAAGGACAATAAATAGGCTGGTTGACAATATTTTGATGCCCTCTTGTAACAGCTAACCATAAACAAAGCCAATAATTATCGAAACCGTAAATAAAGCTGATTATCGATATCAAAAATAAAATCACTTTAAAAATGAAGAAGTTACAAGCATATTTATTTTCTTGCTAGACAGAGAGCGCACGACTAGATAACACTGAAAGTTTGTAACATGGGCTAGATCAAAGCAATTATTGAAAAAAGAAAAAAAAAAACTAAGTACCAAATTTTTTTTTTTTTTTTTTAGATTAAAATTTATTAACCACAGACTCCAGGGTCTGTGCCCTTTGTTAACTAACATTTACAATTATTTAGGTATACTATACAAAGAGTGTTAGTAGGTACTTGAAATAGCCTAAGTTAGTCAATGCACTGCGTGAATGCCACGAGCAGACCGGCGACCCGCAAGCAGCACCCGATCACGAGTATGACACATGTGCCAGTCATCATTCTCCTCGACCATATTTGAGGGAGGAGAACGACCCGACACATGATGCCGCCGCAAGAAGGAGCCCTCGATGGCGAGCATGAATGCTCGGGGCATGCACACAATGCTTATTTCTTATAAATTACAAATACACATTTTTTACATCCTATGCCAAATTTGTTGCTTTCTCCTGGCCCAAAGCCTTCATCACCGCCTCGTTCCGATCTCTGACGGCCATCTGCAGGTTGTATTCCTTGATGGTCTCCGATGACGCAGACGATGCGCGCCGCACGAATCGACTGATGGCATCATTTTCGATGTCGTCGGCGTAATAGATGAAGGTCCCAGTGTGCCGCGATAGTGCAACGACCGCGTGTGAGACGCTCTCGTGTAGTCTCATTTTCGGCTTTGTTTTTATAACGATTACCGACTCGTACGTTAGTCCCTGAGCTTCGTGAATGGTAAGGGTGCGTGATCCTGAGCCTCCCCCATAACCTTGACTTAAGTACCAAATTTGAAAGTAAAGCTTTTCAACAATTTAAAAAGGTACAGAACATCCTTAAATAATACGATTTCAGAATTTGGTGGCAATTTTAAAAAGACGTGTCATCGTTTCTTTGAAGTTGGCGCACAAAAATTTTCAGTGCGTATTTTTTTTTGTGACTTTCGATGTAGTCTAGGTTTATTTTTTCTTAAAATCACAGACTTTCTATATTTAAAGTTGAAGTCCTGTCTCTGATCAGTGTTACAGGCTAGTTTAATGGATCGAGGTGTGATTATTGTAATCTCAGTGATGGTTCTCGTCAAACGTATCTGTTAACATTGACCATCCAATATAAAATCATAAAGCATTGATTTTATATAAAATTCCGATAAGAAATGGATATACCGTAAAATTTGAAAAAGGTGTGGCATTGGCGGCATTGTTGTGAGTTATATACGAAAAATCTTTTGTTAATGTTTAGCTGGTAGGAAGCTCTGCGTTAGATAGTTACCCAATAATTTGGCTAAACGACAAAAATGCCGCGCTGGGGACCCATCAAGCATAGTAGGCCTGCTGGTTCTCATACAACGATTATACAGATTGATAAGTACCTAATATATTATACAAGATAATGAATAGTGATCCACGTATAGAAGACTATAACGTCACTGCCTGTAAGTAGCATACATTCGTCATACTATGTTATGCTTTGTGGGAAAGGGACAAGACATTCCCTCTTTATTCCTTTTCAAGCTTATATCTCTGAACTTGATAAGCCAATTTCAATTATTTTCAGTTTATATTTCAAATTATATTGAACTGCATAATTCACTTATCCTAATACGATACTTACTGCTGCATTAAAAAAAAAAATTGACGAAAAATTCTACAACTACAAGAGGCTAAAATGACATGAAATGTAAAGATTATATTACATCCCAGAAAATTAAAATATGTTGGCTATGAAATAAATTAACATTGTCTAAGATCTGGAAAATCAACGACCGATGCTCTTGAACAGTTTGCAATGCACACGAAGTGAGACATTTTATAAATACGTATCACTATCACTACATAGTATCAAACAAAGTCGCTTCCCGCTGTCTGTCCCCATGTATGCTTATATCTTCAAAACTACGCAAAGGATTTTGATGCGGTTTTTTTTTTTAAATAGATAGAGTGATTGAAAAGGAAGGATTATATGTATAATATACCTGTGCAAAGCTCGCTCGTTTTTATGAAATATAGCTAAGTACTTTCGGTTCAAAATTTTCTAAGCATTGCTAAATACACTTACTAAACCGAACTTAGAAAAGGAAAACATGGTCTTGATTACTGACTAACAAGAATCGTTTGTCAAGCAAAGATTTTTGGTTACCAAAGATATTTTTTTATAAACATATATATATGTATGGACTGTATGTTGTAGTATTTATGTGTACGTAGTCTGAATGTAAGTACGAGTACAAATTTAATAGCAAAGATCCAACAGGGCATAAAGAGGGCACTCCGCAGTCAATTAACAAAAAATAAAAATAAACATTCGATCACATAGTCTTTTGTAAAAAGTGCTAAGAATAATTCGTATTCACTTGCAATGGATGTACCTATATAAATTAGGGTGGAATCTTGGAAGTTAAATTTGACCAACTTCCTGGTTTTGATTGAGCTGAAGTTTTGAACGCATATGTATCGCGCGACAATGCAATAATATGGTACTATGGAGCTGATCTGATGATATAGTCGGAAGGTGGCCATAGGAACTCTTGTACTAAACAAGATATACCCGCTCGGTTGAGCTCGGTTTACTTGTCCCGGCTAACACTCTGCTGCTACATGATATCCAGGATCGCAAAAGCTTGTATGTAGAAAGATATATTTTTGCAATAATTTATAATATGTACAATCTTATTAAAATTGTTATTTTGACATATCCTAGGGTGTTGCTCGTAGTATATAATGTATACTATTTGAACGCGATTTCCTTTTTAAAAATAAATGATAATCTATCTGTGTACATGTAGAAAACATAAATCATGATGTCAGCAAACGCAATGAAAATGATCAACAGACCCGGAAGAGTACCTAGTACAATATAAAGGAAATTAAGGCTATTATTTTATTAAGCTTAGTATTTGGTAAAACTAAATAAGATTTTTACTAAACTAATACTTTATAAGGTTATTTAAAAAATCAACTGTATAACTAAGACGTCTATAATTATATCCTAGCGGACAAGTTGGCGCTTCACAATTGCTTTAACTGTAAAAATGATGAATGTTACTGATGGCAAACTAAAGAGCTTCTTAAACTTAAATTAGGTATTCATTATTATTTATTATTCATATTATTGGGACTGGGCTGGACATGTCTGCCGAATGCCAGATAATCTTTGGGCCAAAATAACCACCGATTGGACACTAGGCCATAAACGAGCTCGCGGCAGACCTAAAAAGCGATGGCGGGACGACCTTGACAGGCACCGGAAGGACTGGCATATTTTAGCCCAGGATAGAGATAAGTGGAAGGAGGGTAGGGAGGCCTTTGCTCAACGTTGGGACAGAATAGGCTCCTAATAATAATAATAGGTATTCAACGATTTTATTGATAAGAAATAAAATAATAGTAAAGAAATGCTTATCACAATGATAAATCTTTGAGATAAAATCTAGTGTGGAAAGCACTCTAAATAAAAATCATAAAAGAATAGTAATTTAATATCTTTTAAATTTTAGTGCGGTGTCGATAAATTTACAAATGTTTTTATTGTGATATTGTGAGAGTAATATTAAGATTTTGTTATGATATTGTGAGAGTCATGTTGGGCTGGTAAAATATTTGGTTTTGATAGATCAACCGATATTTTACTAGCTAAAGTTTTTTTTTGAAAATATTAGTGTCGTGTTGATAGATCCACGGATATTTTCAATGGAAATTGTTGTAATGTGATGTTGGAAGAGTAATATGGGGCAGGTAAAATATTTGGTTTTGATAGATCAACCGATATTTTACTGGCTAAAGTTTTTTTTTTGAAAATATTAGTATCGTGTTGATAGATCCACGGATATTTTCAATGGAAATTGTTTTTTTTTTTTTTTTTTATTCTGAATAGGTTTGCGTTTGACCACATACTGCCTGTTGTTAAGCAGATATGCGGTCTAGGTTGTAGCACGCTTACCTAGAAGATACCTATTTACTCGGGATTTGAAGACGCCCACATTGTACTTTAGCGGGAAGACAGACCCAGGCAAAGCGTTCCACATTCTGGCTGTTCGTATGAGGAATGAGGATTCGAAACGCTTGGTTCTAATGCGCGGAATGTCCACCATAAAAGGGTGGCGCTTTGGTCGCGTCTGTCTAGCCGTACGATAGAAGAAAGGGGCAGGTGGGACCAGATTGTGCAACTCCTGGGCGCACTCTCCGAAGTGGATCCGGTAAAAGGCCGATAAACACGCTACCTTACGTCGATGCTCGAGACTTTGCAGCTGCGACATAGTCAGAGTGTCGTTGTCGATCAGCCTCTTAGCCCGCCTCTCAATCGACTCCAGAGCCTCCAGTTGATATTTGGCGGAGCCATCCCAAAGGTGAGAGCAGTATTCCATGCACGACCTGACTTGAGCTTTATACAGACTAAGCAGTTGCTCAGGTGTGAAATACCGTCTCACCTTAGAGAGAACACCAAGTTTTTTGGAAGCTAATTGGGCCTTTGACTCTATGTAAGAGCCAAAGTTAAGAGTCGATGAGAGTGAAACACCTAATAGTTCCAAGCTGTTAGTTACCGGAACGGAGACACCACGGAAAGCGGGAGACAATTGGAAGGGTCTCTTTTTGGCCGAAAACAGACAGGCTTGAGTCTTCGCGGCATTAAACTTGACCAGGTTAGCATCACCCCAGTCAGAAACCGCCTCCAGACTCAAGTTGAGCCGCTCGACCATAGCCTCTCTGTGAGACTCGATCTGTGGCCCGCTGGTACTCGCATCGGATGTGTAGCTCTCCACGACTGTACTGTCGTCTGCGTACCCAAAGATTCCGGGCTTTAGCAGATCATTGATATGCAGTAGGAAGAGGGTCGCAGAGAGCACTGACCCCTGAGGAACCCCGGCATTGATAGCCATATGATCTGACGAGCAGCCATCTACGACCACTCGTATCGACCGATGGTCGACAGGTGTGAGATTGGAGTGCAGGCCCCGAATATTGCACAGGTGCACTTTAAGTGAGAGGGAGTGCTGCCGCTGTGTACACGTTCTTTTGCTTCTACTGTTTCTCATGGTTATTTGCGGAGTAAAGTAGGTAGAAAGTCGGTAGTGGAACGAGACGTCACTCTGCAGATCCAGTGGTACAACGCACAAACCACACACATCTATGGTAGACTAGCCTGGAGACCGCGGGGACGCCCGAGCCCCCCCAAGGATGTCCATCGGGCCCTCTCGTCCGGTCGCCAACCGGCACGATGGCGCATCCCTGGGATTTTTCGACAGATGGCGGGGCAGCCTTTCATGAGTGGCTAGCTCACTACTTGGGCCCCCTACTATCTGCGGTCGGCCAGCGACAAACCGTGCCTCGGATCCCGCTGCCCTCCACGACTAGTCGGCCGATGCGGCAATCGATGCGTGCACCGTAATCGATCCACCAGAGGACGCTACTGTTCCGACCCGACTTTCAGATTGGCGTCACCAGACTTCGCGCCGGAACACGAGCTCAAGAGAGCCGTTTGGCGGCGCGGCTTAGTCTGGTGGGTGGTCTCTCGCCGCGGCTATAGCCTACCACCAGTATGGTTGCTGCCTGGTTAGCACCACCCAGGACCACGTGTGGGGGACAAAAAATTAAAAGGGTTCCTACCCACGGACGAAGGCAGCTCGGTCCCAGATGTTGTAATGTGATGTTGGAAGAGTAATATGGGGCAGATAAAATATTTGGTTTTGATAGGTCAACCGATATTTTACTGGCTAAAGTTTATTGAAAATATTAGTTTCGTGTTATTTTTCAATAAATAAAAGTTTAAATGAATACCTGCATGTTGCTGAAATGCGATATTGTGAATAGATACTATATTATTTTTATTGCATTAATGTTAGACTTGTAAGAGTAGTATTGTTTAAGTTTGAGGACAAACTTAGTATCAGGAATAGGCCGAATGTTAGAATTATTGTTTTTTTTTATCATTTATAAAGTTACCATTGTATTAAGTAAAAAAAAACTTTAGAGTGATTGTTTTTCCTTTATCGTTGTATCAATAGTATTAATATCAGTCAGGATAGTTCGTATAATTTATAAATTTACCATTGTTTTAATTAAATATTAGTCAGTATAAGTTATCATTTATAAAGTTACCATTGTATTAAGTAAAAAAAAAAAAAAAACTTTAGGGTGATTGTATTTCCTTCATCGTTGTATCAAAGTATTAATATCAGCCAGGATAGTTCGTATAATTTACTACCATTGTATTAATTGAATATTAGTATACCAGGATAGTTCGTATAATTTACAAATTTACCATTGTATTAACTGAATATTAGTCATTATAAGTTTGAGGACAAACTTAGTGTCAGGAATAGGCCGAATGTTAGGAGTGATTGTTTATAGTAGAATAAGTTGCGAGATGGAAGGCCCGGCAGTCTGCCGCCAACGATAGAATAAGACGGACGTCTGTAATTCTGTATAATCAAGTACAATAAATAGTAGTTCCGAGTATACAGTGTTTGATTGTTCGACTCATCATCTTATACTAGGTTATGTTCAACACTGGACGATAAGTAAAATATTGAAAACTGCTAAGACTAAACGGTGTCTTCAAAGAAGAGTCGTGAGTCCACTCCTAAATTAAATTAATAGGCTTGTTAACTAAAAAAATATAATTAGTCCATCAAATAGATTGTCCAAAAATATTAGACACGTATTTTTTCTTTTGTCAATTTAACATAAATTGATGAAGATATGCCCGTTAAAGTTCCGCGTGACGTCACTAACCGCTATCAAATATACCGGCTAGTGCCGTCACGAGCCCCCACTCTCAAACTTTAACAAGGTTTATCTTTGTCACTGATTGTTTTATTGACAAAAGAAAAAATATATGTCCAAATTTTTTTTTAAATCTAACTGACGGACTAATTATGATCTTTATACCTAGTAAACATCCCTATTCTAGCGAATCAATCAATATACATTATACCTACATTGCAATTTAACTAAGGTACGTCGTGTTTATATCCCTATTTTATAGAGTTAGGAAATATGTACTAACTTCATTGTTTGCGCTTAGGCTACTATTTCTAGGTCTGCGAGGCGTAAAATAAGCTTGTTATCAGTTCTAAGTTTAGACGAACTGTGTCGGGTCGTGTTCATTGTCTACCGTCTGTATCGTCTATTAAATGACACATTTAGTTATCAGCGTCTCCAAGAAATTACACAGTAGGTTAAAGACCATGGATATCACAGTGTAGCGCTTATAAAGTAGTTTGGCTAGGTGTCTGTCGGTGATCACCACAGTTAAGCACCGTTCGGCACGGTCAGTCTTCGGATGGGTGAGCGCGGGTGGCATGTACAACTGAGCAATACCATGGCTCGGATGACACGTCAAATTGTAGGCCTCGGTTGTATCAGCCTTTTAGCCATCAGAGGCCTTCAGGCAGCTTTAAAACTCTGACGCTAGGGCCACCAGTAGTAGACACCAGGCCTATTTGAACTTAATTTTTAGGGTTCCGTACCCAAAGGGTAAAAACGGGACCCTATTACTAAGACTCCGCTGTCCGTCTGTCTGTCGGTCTCCAGGCTGTATCTCATGAACTGCTATAGCTAGAAAGCTGTTTTTTTACAGATGATGTATTTCTGTTGCCGCTATAACGACAAATACTAACAATAGAATAAAAAAATAATAATTAAGGGGGGCTCCCATACAAAAAAATCTAAATTTTTAGCCGTTTTTCGCTCGATATCAATAATGGTAACAGGTAGATGCTTGAAATATTCACAGAATGTTTAGTTGTATAAAAATTCAGTAGTAAATAAATAAATTAAAATAAATATTTAAGGCTTCCATCCAGTACCTACGGAACCCTGCGTGCTCGAGTCCTACTCGTACTTGGCCGATTATTATATCACAAATATTACCTAGAAATGCACTAGAATATTCGTCGTGAATCATATAGAGCTCTTTTGTAGACCTCGCCTGGGGAAGTACCACACCGCATACGATTGACAGTAACAGATTATAAATCCACCACAAGAATTACTGAGAATTTCTAATTAAAGTGCAATGTGTCCAAAAGAGTCCAGGGTTTCAGTTCTAACGGAGATTTTTAACGCTTTATATCTATATTTAATGTTAAAAAAAGTAACTAGAAGAACTCTAAGCCTAATATGGATAGATAAGCAACTCTTATTTACTCAATTGTGTATTAAAAATTATACAACAGAAAATCTCGATTATTATAATATACCTAATTACAAAACCCCCGACACAAAAATATTTGACAACAAACTTTCAATTGACAACCATTTTGGGCACATTTGTAGAATTTTGGTTCTTTCATCCCCACTTTAACCCACCATAACTCTTAAACGGCTCAATCGATTTTTATAAAACATAGCTAAGAACACTCTCGATTAAGTCTCCTTTCATCCAAAAAAAACTAAACTGAAATCGGTTCAGTGGTTCGGGCGCTATGATGCCACAGACAGACAGACAGACACACAGATAAACAGACACGTCAAACTTATAACACCCCTCTTTTTCGTCAGGGGTTAAAAATAAACCTAAAAGTTTGTTGCCCACAAAACGATCTCATATTTTTACTCGTAAAACGCTTTTTCTTGTACTATTTTTTAAATATGATACAATTGGCAAGGGTCTGAAGATAACGGCAAAATAAAGAAAGGTCTCTGTATAGGCCGCATCACACAAGTTGACGGAAATGAAGTTAGCTACAAGCTGCGCAATATCCAATCAACGCTCGGCTTTATGTGAGCTTCAGTCAGGATTGGATATTGCGCAGCTTGTAGCTAACTTCACATCCGCCAACTTGTGTGATGCGGCCTATACAGAGACCTTTCTTTATTGTGCCGTTATCTTCAGATATAAGTTTGACGTGTCTGTTTGTCTGTGTGTCTGTCTGTCTGTCTGTGGCATCATAGCGCCCGAACCACTGAACCGATTTCAATTTAGTTTTTTTTGGATGAAAGGAGACTTAATCGAGAGTGTTCTTAGCTATGTTTTTATAAAAATCGATTGAGCCGTTTAAGAGTTATGGTGGGTTTAAGTGGGGATGGAAGAACCAAAATTCTACAAATGTGCCCAAAATGGTTGTCAATTGAAAGTTTGTTGTAAAATATTTTTGTGTCGGGGTTTTTTTAATTAGGCATATTATATCTTATGTAACAAGTTAACAACTAACAACACGTGTAGCACACAAAGATAAACTAACTCATCGTTTATAACAAGTTTGCACTAAGAATACCTATCCTGTCTTACATAAGAATATGGAGTATAGACGCACATTCGTTTACAAAGTTCCGAACCGGTGTGCAAATAAGCAATATACGTATGTGTGTTAGTGTCATACAAATGAAACGTGTGTTCAAGCACAGAATAACTACCAGTGACTGTAATGACCTACTGTTTACTACCTTCCATTTTGACTACTACAACAAATTGGTATTGAATTTTTGGTGCAAACATGCTTTTACTAGTAAGAACCCCTTTTATAGTTGTTCCAAAGAAGTGGTCTTTTAAAAGAGCTTTTTACCGACTTCCAAAAAAGGAGGTTTTATGTTCGTGTATATGTATTTTGTTTTGTGTATGTTCATCGATAATTTCGCCAATTGTTAACCGAATCAATCAAATCAATCAATCAAAATGTTTGATTGACATAAAATAAGGTACATGTAAAATAATGAAGCCTCTGATTCCCGAACTAGCCAGGGGCTGTACTAGGGAAACAGAATCGATAAATTATTTATTTTTTAATTCGAAAGTGTATACTCCTGAGGTAGTCCCATTTCAATTTTACAGAAATAGGCTGAGCCGTTTTTGAATAATCGGCCAAGTGCGAGTCGAACTCGCGCACAAAGGGTTCCGTACTATATGGGAGCCCCCCTAAATATTTTTTTTTTTTTTAATTTGTAATTAATTATTGAAGTAAACATAGTTTTAATATCCTGTGAATATTTCAAGCGTCTACCTATTACCGTTATTAATATCGAGCGAAAAAAATTGTTTTAGTAAGTATTTGTTGTTATAGCGGCAACAGAAATATAGCATCTGTGAAAATTTCAACTGTCTAGCTATCACGCTACAGCCTGGTGACAGACAGACAGACGAACGGACAGCGGAGTCTCAGTAATAGGATCACGTTTTTACCCTTTGGGTACGGAACCCTAAAAATCAACAATAATGTAAACAATCAAGCGAAATATTCGAATTTTGTACACGATGGAAGGCAGTTTTGCCATTTTATGCGAGAAATAATTATAATTAAAAAGCGGAGTTTTTCAGTCCACGAGGCATGAGCGTGATGAGAGGACGGATTATATAGACAGAGTTATATTTAGAGGAAGTGCACCATGCGCATTCGCACGTGCTGTTTATTTATAAGAGAAGGCACGTTGACTACACTCGATACACCATATCTTTAGCTGACTCTAGGAATAACTTCACTAAATTTTGTACATGTTCAACACATTCAGGGGGATGTCATAAAGTTAGAAATGCTGTGGCTAGTGCTTTCGTACTGTAAGTCTCATGTAAGCTACTCCTGCTTACGTTATGCCTAATAGCTAGGGGCGAAATAGGTAGTTCAATTTTAAATATGTACTTGCAGAACGTAAGTATATATGGATAAGACCTAAAATCCCGGGAATTTTCCACATTTGTCAGCATATTTCAAACAAAATTTAGTTCTTTACCCATTAACGCCCAAAATGAAACTACCGGTAAAAATTACTGGCATTTGCTATATATTGCTAACTAGCGACCCGCCCCGGCTTCGCACAGGTGTATTAGGTTTACATATAAACCTTCCTGTTGAACCTCTCTATTTAATAAAAAAACCGCATCAAAATCCGTTGCGTAGTTTTAAAGATATAAGCATAGGTACATGGGGACAGACAGCGGGAAGCGACTTTGTTTTATACTATGTAGTGATACGTAGGCAGAAACTTGAATCCAAAAGTATAAATATAAATGAGTGAACAATAAATCAGGACCAGTCCCAAAAACTTGGTTTAAAGTAACCGTTTGCGATGGCCTGAGACGAGCTATGCGACAAACTTATTATTTCAGGGAGCTAAAAGCGACAGCTCAAACCTCACACAGAAGGTTGGTAATTTAGCTGAGACATTTCGACGGTGGCTCCGTTACAGACTTCAGATATAATTTGGTGGCGCCGTCAGCTTTCTTCGAAATTGCAGACTACAGGCATGCGACCCAGACGGGCGGGCCGGTTTCGGCAACTTTTTTTACATCATTTCGCCAGGACTTCCAAGAACTACAGGAAATAACAGAACTAAGTGTGTATAGTTTGGTATAGGCCGCGTCACACATGTTGGCGGATGTGAAGTTTTCTACAAGCTGCGCAATATACAATCCTGAGTGAAGCTCACATAGAGCCGCACGTTGATTGGCTATTGCGCAGCTTGTAGCTAACTTCACATCCGTCAACTAGTGTGGCGCGGCCTCTATCAATTTCTGAGAGACCTTAAGGCCGGTCTTTTGGAAGTCCATTGTTGAACATAGGCGTATCCGCCCAGTTGAGCCAGAACGGATTTGTGGATTCACTTAGGTACGGCATAGAATTTATTCTACGGACAGTCAGACACATGGAGGTTGCCTCACGATCACTTCACCGAAAAGTCTAGGCGTGAAGAGTGAAAATCTGTACATAATTAAGACATGATTAAATGGTTACAACTATCCGGACATATCATCTGAGCCACGGTAGCGTTCAGTTGAAAATGCCACTGTCGCCCACCGCTGTGACCAACTGACCACCCATGCAAGCATAAATTGTAGCTTTGGACTAGATTCAATGCATTGCACAGCAAAACTACAAAGATAGCATGTAATCGTAAAATTATTTTAGATATGAACAGATAAGAGATATAGATGGAGATATCTATAAAGATGTATATTTGTTCAACAATGTGTAGAGCCTAGATTAGATATTATAATTATGTAAATATTTACATTAAGTCACATGTTCTTCGATACTTTTACTCGTGAGGGGACAATACTATGGCTCTTTTTATAAACTAACAAAAAAACAACATTATTTTAGGAACAGATTTTCACGCTGGTGCTTCACATTAGGTATAATGGAGCGATCCCGAAAAATACCGATAAGTATTGCAAATACGACGAAATCCCTAAATGGTACAAAATTCACCGGGTCATATAGTTTTGAATGAAAATATGTATAATGAGGGAGTCTGAACATTTTTGGTCCAAATTGTTAGAGCGCATTCAGTGATCAATTCAATATAAGTATACCTATTTATTTACATGACATACATGGCACATTCTTAGTTTATTATACCTAGCAATTTAAGTTAGATTTAAATTACTTATTAGCCCATAGTTAGATAGTAATTTTTTTAAGAAGCTCGTCTGCGTACAAAAAAAAACATGATACACAAGATTTGTTCGTTAAAAAAATAAGATATCAAAGATACGTATCAAAAGTACCTACTTAGTAGTATGAATTGTTCTTCATCCAATGTCTGATTGTGTTATCGTACAAATCAATTGCATTCGATAACAAACACTGCTTTACAAAAGATTTCACGTAATATTTTGTCATATTCAAAATCGTTATCACTTATTATCAGTTATCTGTGAAAGGTTACGTCACTGTTACGCTTATCAATGCGTCTAGAAAAATCCATACTAAGAAATTAGTGTTTAATTTGAGTTGTTACATTGTTATGCTTTTATGAAGTTTGGTCAGCTGGTATAAAAACAGATTAGCAGTGCTTGCGCAAATGTTTTACAAGCTATGCTAAAATATTTTTATTATATCGATATTTCTGGCTGGTGCTATATTGAGGTTGTAATCTCCAAATCAAATACTGCCACCAAGTGCAGAATAAAAAGCGAATGATAGACGTCAAGATATTATAAATTACCAAACGTGTATAGGTCCAATCAAACTAGCAAAGCGATAAGGCCGCTAGTTAGAAACCTATAAATTGTTTGTTTTGTCCCTGTAATTTGTTTTATGTAATGTGGTTTGTCTAATAAAGTGTTTTTGATTGGTTGAACTTTTTAGAGGTTGTGATGTTAGCTACAAGCTGCGGATACCCCATCTAATCCAATCCCGACTGAAGGATGGGTTATTTGCAGCTTGTAGGTAGCTAAAACATCACACATCACGCCAAGAAGTTTTAATTCAGCCTATATAACCTTTCGCATTTCCAATATAACGGGTAAAACATAAATAATAATTGTTCACGTCTTCGAATCATCAACAAATTAACAAGTCGCATGCAAACTCAGCTGTTAATTGGCTTTCAAATATAAATGTCCACATCTTTGAAACGTGAAACTTAGAAGTGAAGTCTAAGTGCGGCACTGTTTATTGCTGTTGAATCAAAATTCGATGAAAAAAAAACAGCTGTTCCATAACACATTTCATGAACTTTCGACAAAATTTTTAAATTAATTTCTATAAACAGCTCATTATTTTTTCCATTGCGATTTGTAATTTCGATATTGAAAATCAAATCGAATCAAAATCAAAAATATTTATTTCAGTCAACATTGATCCATTCAAATTCAAAATTCATTTATTCCATTGACATATTACATGCGCTTAGGAACGTCATTACAAAATAAATATCATTGCAAAATTACAAAATAATTGAACACATAGAACTATTCAATAAAACGAAATTATACTCGTAGGTACTTAATAAAAATATCAGCAATAGCATCGTCAAGAACAATATCACCGAAAACAAAATAATAGTAATGGTTAGTAAACATGGTTAATATTGGTCCTATAATAAAAATTGGTCACAATGACGAGTACAAGTATATCCTAGATTTCCTGAACAAATTTCATTGTCTAGCTAGATATAAACATCCCACGGGCCTAAACCGACACCGAATGGTAACAAGTGACACATTTAGGAATTTGAAACACGGGTTGAATTGTTCACACCCTCGAGTTTTCCCTTCATCGTCAGAATAGGCATGACTGAGTAAAAAAATAAATATTATAATTAGTCCGTTATTTAAGTTTATAATTTTTTTTTCAAACAATACATGACTAGGTTTTAAGATATTTTATTCTCAATATAAGATATTACATTACTTCCATGAGAACACAACTAAATTTAATTATTAAATAACAGTTCATCGTTGCTGAGAAAACAATTTTTAAATAATACATAATGTAACAACTTTTAAAATCTTTCACACTGACTGATTGATAAACCTTGTCAAAGTTCTGGAGTAGAGGCTCGTGACGTCAATTCTACGAGAAAAGTGTTATACTTTTCACGTAGAACTGTGAACTGACGCTTCATCAATTTTTGTTTACTTGACAAAAGAAAAATTATGTGTCTAATATTTTTTTTAAATCTACTAGCGACCCGCCCCGGCTTCGCACATTATACATATAAACCTTCCTCTTGAATCACTATCTATTAAAAAAACCTCATCAAAATCCGTTGCGTAGTTTTAAAGATATAAGCATACATGGGGACAGACAGCGGGAAACGACTTTGTTTTATACTATGTAGTGATCTGACTAATTATATTTCTAGTCATCTAGCTGACATCAAGTCGTAAGTTAGCAGCTTCGACAAGAAATCTGATGTAAGTGCGTCACAGCCTGTTGAATGCATCACAGCGCGCAGGTGCCGGCAGGATCGATACGAGAGTCGCCGGTATCCGGCAGCCGCCCGTCGATATGCACTGTCGGGATCTAGAACCTACCATCTAACTGGTAAACTTGCCACATAGTCGACATACCGCCTGCCAGGCTAGGATGCATACGAAGTAATATTTCTTTCGACGTCTCAGAACGAGACAGCGTTATGGCAATGTCTATATCTGTCACTTTTTCACACATCGAAAAGAGTTCTTTTCGTGGCTTTTCATGGTCGTATGCTGGACTAGCTACTACGTACTACCTACGTCGTAATACGATGTACTTCTTCCTTCATAATGCGGACCACTAGGGACTGGAATGCCCTACCTCCGTCATTGTTTCCCAACAATTATAATCTGGATATCTTTTAGACAAGAGTGAATAGGTACCTCTTCTAGGTCTACAATTCTACATACTCCATCTTCGGCTACAACTTCGCTTTCCATCAGGCGAGATGGTGATCAAAATACGAGTATGTAGCCCTATTATCAACAATAAAAAAACTCAGCTCTCGCACCATCGCAATCTCTAATGCTATGGTATCTGAAACTGGAGGTTTGTAACCATTTACAGTAGATTTTTAGGACGAGACTACGAGGGAATAAGTACGTTTTTTTAGACACCTACCCTGTTACCCAGGTTTAGAAAAAGGATACTCCTGGACGAATATCGAGACGGTACTGAAGATTAAATTGTGGGTCCCGATTGTTTTAACCGTTTTTTTTATCGCGAATAAGTCCGCGCTTGACCATCAACTCGAACTTGAACCGTTTAGCCATGCCACAGCTTTTCTGGAGGCTTTTGACACAAGGGCTAGCCATCCGGCCTACACGAACTTACTACTTACTAGACTGACGTTAAATGATTAAATTAATCAGTATAGAGGCCATATTTTTATCTGTAAGCGGAAGAAAAGCACTAGCAATAGTTGGTTAGAAGTTCACCCATAAATGTGTTAGTATAATAAACTTTTACGATCCGCCCCCCGACCGCCTAAGCAATAGCAATCGTAATAGCAATCGTTTATGACTTCATTTTAGACATTTGGCACCGCCTATGTGACGTTAGCCATCAATTGCTTTGCGCGGATTGCGAAAGCAATCGTTGAATGAACAATTTTGATGGCTAACGTCACATAGGCGGTGCCAAATGTCTAAAATGAAGTCATAAACGATTGCTATTACGATTGCTATTGCTTAGGCGGTCGGGGGGCAGAGCATCTCAGCGTCTCCCACAAACCGACAAAGTTTCACTTGCCAACTACCCATGATACGATAGAGACCTTACTGTATGAAGTGCCAGCTATCTAACTACTCAAGGAAAGATCTAGACCTTACTGTATGAGGAAAACTTCGATTTAGTTCAAAATCATCGCATGGAAATTAATAATAATACTAGTCCAAAATCAAGCAAAGTACCTAGATGATAATTGATAAAACTTAGAAATAAAAGAACCACGAAAAACATTTCATTAAAAAATTAAACCTAGGATAAAATTAATTAAGGTTATCAAACCAACGCTGTATAAGTTGGTAGGATAATGATAAACACTTCACTAATTTGGCGGGTTCGTAGTACAGCGTTCTAGCTTAATTGGACAAAGCATCTGGGCCGGAATCCCAGAGGGATACAGGTTCAAATACTGCGAGCGCGTCAATTTTTGAAATAACATCTATAAACCTAGTGTGTGAAGCACGATAAAAATCATCTAAAAGGTTAATAAGTTTCAATTTCTAAACTATCATGCAATACAAATTCCCTGCTCAAACCATTTAAATCACAATCAATTTTACTCATACTAAAGTTAGGTTTAAACTTCAAAACTGTCAAACAATACAAATCATAATCTTATTCGCTGATTAAACCCAGCCAGCGCGATAAATTAAGGTCACCGAGTCAAGTGCAACTAATTTACTTTGTAGATATCGGGGTCATATGATTAGGCCGTTAAAATCTCGGGTCACATGTTGCCACGCTGCCCCCGTTTCCAAGTTCAACGGGTCAGTAGGTTATTCTTTATCGACTTGCTCCTGTGGGATCCTGTACATCCTGGTGCAAATGGCACTGACGCAATTTTCGGACACTTAAAAATAAATCTTTGGTCGTCTTCCTCCCTTTTTAGAGAGTAAGTTTTAAGGCCAAATTCAATAAATTTTGTTGACTATTTACGCTTAAAGGTTTTACGGGCTTTTTATAATCGAGTCAACCTTTAAATACATAACTACCCTAGAGTAACAATAATCAGCCGAGTTTTGCTCGGCACTTATCATCATCAATGAGTGATATTAAATTTGTCATGCCAAATCATTTTCATTCCAAGAATGTGAGCGCGTCCTGCAAAGTGACAGTAAACAATTTCGGTGATATAAGATCTCCCTGTCTTACGCCGTTTTACAATGGTATATTCGCCTCAGTACTACTACTGTCTTCTCGTAATACCTACATGGATAATATTAGCAATATTACTACAACATTAGTTCTATTACAATCTAGCTCACGTCTACAAACTCTAGTCTTATTTAGCAATAGACTCATTGTTGTCAATAGGAAATGCTGATGTCCCAGCGGGCATAGGCACCCAGAAGTTGGCAACCGTCCACGAATCGGTGTTTATTTTGACGACATCAATTTCACCGCAAGCGGTCGGCCATTTTGTGTATTATCAAACAAAACGTATCATAATGTAGCGTAGACTTTACCGAGGTAACCACCACTCGAAATTCGCAAGACGACCTTTGGATTCAAGGCTAACCAGGTCTGATTTTCGTGAAGACTACCTATGCTACGTAAGTTACACACGTCCTGGAGGTCACCTCACCATCGACATTTCTATGGATATATTGTTTGTCCAGTTAGTTTATGAACTTTATCAAAAAGATAACTTCGTAGAACGTCTTTTTATTGAAAACATTTTAGATAAGTTTATCGAAATAATTATTTCTTACGGCGTCTATGGGTAGTAACAATTATGCAATTGGTTTGTAATTATGGAAACTCATGGATTGATATTTAGCTTTTTATGATTACAAATAGCCACTGCTTTAGAAGTCAAGAACGTTATGAATAAACTGTAAAGATTATTTACTATAGACAGACGGAGCCAATGGCTTCATTGTCTTTCAAATTGTGTGCAAAAAGATATTGACGAAAAAATAATGTTACCATGGCGAGATTCGTTTGGAAACTTTACATAAAAGAGATCTTTATCTCAGTCTAGGCTAACAATATGTAACCTGCCAGTATTACATAACGAGTAACAAGACCTTGAAATGCGAAGACTGGCGTGAGTCGGTAAGCTACCTAGCAACTTGTGTAGGCATTTTTTGCAGCTGCAAAGCCAATTTATTTCATAATTTGGACAATGAACCGTGACTGTATCAGGTATCATTAGGAATATGATTGCTCCGTTTGCATAAACAATTTTAGGTGCTATATTGTTCCAAATAGTCAATATCATTTACACATTTTATTTATTTATTACGGATTGTACATGATGTACACATAGTACAAAATAAAGTCGCTTCTCGCTCTGTCTGTCCCGATGCTATGCTTATATCTTTAAAACTACGCAACGGATTTTGATGCGGTTTAATAAATAGAGATATTCAAGAGGAAGGTTTATATGCACAATACACCTATGCGAAGCCGGGTCGGGTCGCAAGTTAATTATATAAGTTATTTAACTAGACGTATCAGTCGTGTTAAAGTACTAGAAGTAGATAAAAGCTTGGATACTTAGATGTTATAGTACAGATATACCTAATAAGTTGATAGAAGCTTAGTCACTTAAATAACATTATAATATAAGGTGAGTACATATACTATACTTATTATAGTTTCATGCCATAGCACAGATATTATTTTTTAGTTAGATAATATAAAAAAGGAAAACCTTTTACTAAAAAAAAAAAAAAAAAAAAAAACACTTACATAGATTATTTTGATACGCAATATATTTAGGTTAGTACTAAAAATAAGTACCTAGTAGATAGAAACTTATATAATTAAAATAAAAAGAAGTAATTTGTTTTAGAAAATAATTAGTGTTAAGAAGTAAACATGTAATTTTTTATAAGAGTGCAAGAAATAAAAGGCTATTTTAATTTATTTTATTTTTTATTTATCAGTCGTGTTGTGTGTGTTAAAATTTAAAGTAATCACAGCAACAACGATTAAAACTTCGGATTTTTATAAAATTAAAACATGTCAATATATGTACAATTAATTACTATTACAATTATTAGGTACAAAATAATGTCAATAAAAATATCAATTAAAATATCTCGTCTAAATTTTCGAAAATAAATAACTAATTTCCATATCTCTTATTTGGTTCTTGTTTTTAAAACATGGTTACGATAAAAGTTTTTGGCAAAAATACGCCTTAACTAAGAGTACTATCATTACTTCCGCGACCTAACCTATCATGTATGAAAATACGGTAAATAAATTAAAGCTAAATTAAATAATAGAGCTTAATTAGAAGCCCATTTATCATTGTCGGATATTTTTTTCAATTACGTAAGTTATCGTTTAGTATCCAGAAATATAATATTTGTAGATGAATTTGATTTTCTGAGCGTGATAAAACTGTGTACAATATTTATTGTATTTATGCGCACTGCGATAACTGTACGAATTTACTTCACTATTGATAAAGTAGGTATGTACTTAGTTTAGTTTTATTTTGCTAGTGATTTCATACATATGAGATATTATTATAAATTACAGGCCACTACTGTGACCATACGAGGTAATACGAGATATGCATCTTTGAACATAACGCTTCACACTCATGGGTCTTACGTCTTACTAGAACTTCCTGTGATTTTGGGGAGCCAATGAACAAACAAAGACAAGAACTACATACATTCACCCAGAATACATGTCATAATTATTTCAATTGAAATACCGAGTATCTGCTCGGCTGGGTATCTAAACCGAAACGCAAACATCAAAAGTAAAGATATTATACTATAGTCAGAATCAAACTTTTTGGCGGCTGCGATGTTAGCTACAAACTGCGGGTAACCCAATCCTGACTGAAGCTTACTTTACACGCGGGGATTGAATAATAATAATAATAAATAAACAATAGGGGACATCTTACACACGGTCTCTGACCCCAAACTAAGCATATCTTGTGATATGGCTGCCAGAGACTGATTACCCAATATTTTAAATCCATACTTATATAGATAATAGATGACTGCTTCGGTGGCTCAGTGGTTAGTGACCCTGAATTCTGGGTCAAAGAGGCGTGGGTTCGATCCCCACCTAGGGCAATCATTTGTGTGATGAACATAGATGTTTGCTCTGTGTCTGGGTGTTATTTAGGTACTATCTATATAAGTATGTATTTAAAATATGTATATGTAGTATATCAGTCTCAGGCAGCCATATCACAAGCTTTGCTTAGTTTGGGGTCAGAGACCGTGTGTAAGATGTCCTCTAATATAAAAAAAAAGATAGTACCTCTATTATTATTCTATTTTTTAATTTGAATTATTGTTATTTATAACGTGTATATGATGACGTGTAACTTATTGTTATAAATAAATGAGTATGAGTACACCCAGACACAGAACAAACACCTATGTTCATCACACAAATGTTTGCCCTGGGTGGGGATTAAACCCACGCCTCTTTGACCCAGAAGTCAGGGTCACTAACCACTGAGCCACCGAGGCAGTCTGGCATTGGGTTATCTTATCCGCAGCTTGTAGCTAACATCACAGACGCCTATAAGTTTGATTCAGCCTATACCAACAAAGCCAAAAGGCTCGTCAAATATACCTATCGAAACTCGAGCATTCGATTGCATATTTGCATCCATCGATTTGTTTTTTCACGTCTCTATTGATTGCATCAAAGATCCGTTATTTGGTTTCATTGTCGCACAGATTGTTAGACAAACAGATCAGTTAAGACCGCGTAAATATTACAATTGGGTCAATATTTCTGAACTCAATACATTTACTCGACTTGTTTGGAAAAATAATGCGAGACAATGAAAAAGTCGTAAAGAACGGCCTTCTAGGCTATAGAAGAAACGATACCATAGAGAACACACGAAACATACTCGTAATCGTAACTCTCGTAAGGTTTTATTACAAAATTAATGGCTTTACAACCACCATGGCTGTTTTATTCGCACATTTGTACGAGTAAGTAAGTACATATGCATTGAATTTCTAAATATAAAATTCTGTATTAAAAAAAAAGTTGGTCAAAAGTTTGACATCGTTTGATTCAACAGAAGAGATCGTAAAAACTGAATGGGTAAGCTCTTTCAATCAAACAAAACCAAAAATACTACAAACTGAGTTCAATTTAAAAATCCTTAAATTGTTTAAGTAGTTAATAGTAAATATAAGTGATTTTTAAATCTTTATTAATGCGGGATTACGCGAGCGAAACGAAATATTGGCGTGTCAAATCCCCTTAAAAGAGAACCGACTAGCAACCTACCTACCGAGGGCGGAAATAAAGAATTCGGGTAGGCTATGCTGGCGATTATAATCGGAGGGGGTTTATAGGGCTAGCGAAGGAATAAATTTATACTTATTCTATGATACCGTTTGAAAAAACAATGTCTCTCTAGCCATTGACACGAAAAGTTACTGTAGATTAATTAAACTTCCTTGTAGAAATCCCATTGAGAGATATTCCCCATTTCATGCCCAGTGCACTGTTGTTAATGCACTGTTCAGCAAAAAATAATTTTTCACAAAAATTAGCACAACCGAATAGTTGAAACCATTGCAAGCTACGTACAAAGCATCGATGTATTCCATTTTTGGGTCGTTCCGTGAATGGATTACTGTTGACTAGCGACCCGCCCCAGCTTTGCACAGGTGTATTATAAATGTAACCATCCTCTTGAATCACTCTATCTATTAAAAAAAACCGCACCATAATCCGTCGTGTAGTTTTAAATAGATAATCATACATAGGGACAGACACGGAAGCGACTTTGTTTTATATGTACTCGTACTATGTAGTGATTATTTCGGACCGACTTCCCAACAAAAAAAAAGAATTTTCTAAATCGGACTACTCAGTAACAAGTTTTCACGCTTTCAAACACGAAAAAAAATTGACAACCTCCTCAATTTCGTCGGTCAAAAAGCTGCCAATGCGAAAGCACCTCTAGCGCTAAAAGCTTGAAAGACTTTCGGAGGCTCTGTTAGCCTGATAAAGTCATTAACATAACATTGTTGTATCCAAATTATTTGGACTGTGTCTAGTTTGTACATTCTCTGTAAATATCTTTCTGACTAATAAAAATAACTGATGATAAAAATAACTGATCTGACTATTAAAAAAGAACTTTTAAAAATCAAAAAAATATAGCGTTAAAGAGCATCATCTTCAAGCTGTCGGCGTCGCAGCCTCTCGAGCCACCGAGTCGAGAGTATGGACAGAATGTAGATGCCGCGTCAGCGTGTCTGTTCAGTACACAGCGCATGCGCTGACAGCACCACCTTGACCTTACCCTCGCACCCCCACCCTGCGACGTGGCAAGTTTCCCCCATTTATCACGGAGCTTCGAGACGTGACGACTTCACGCTTGGTTTAAGTACATCTGCGCAGGACCGGAAGAGCTTCAGAACTTTAGCTCTACTCTGTATTTGGAGCGACTTTCGTCATTCTATAACTTCGTTAGTCTACCTAATAGGTAAATAGAGTTAGAATAGGCTGGGTGGCTTTTTCTTATACCCGATAACTCCGATAAGTAAGCCTTTAAGGTTACACGGGTATGTTATGTTTTTTAGAAAACTCCTGGAACCAATGTCTAATTTAGCAATGCACAGTATTGCACAGTTCTAGCTCAAATTCTATAGATTTCAAATTATATCGCTTAATATTCAATAAATTGCCAAATGATTTAAAAATTTTCGTATTATCCAAATGCTATAACACATTGGACGATTTTTAACGATAATCTAGAAAACAATAATAAATCCTAGTACGAACAATAAAATTGCCATACCCATATAGGGTCAAATGTATAACTATACCTACAAAAGATGTTAATTAACACGTTGACTGCCATGTGTATCCTTTCGGATACACAATGCGCTACATTCAGAGGCCACGTGTTTCTTTTGGGAAACACACGCATGACTAACTTTGAGGCTTGTGTGTCTGCGAAGAAACACGTTTTCATACATTTTACTACGGTTTCTAAAACCTCTGGCCTCCACGATTGTTTCGGTCCGAGTGGGTTTTTTGTATGACTTTTTGCTAAAAAAATATGAGTGAAAAAAAAACACCAAAAATTTTTCTTTTGTCATTTATTTAAGTTATTTATAATCATTTTTTTAGCATGCAAAATCACGAAAAATAACAATAATCAGGCTTAATAATCAGTGAAGTTTCTCAAAACACTCCTCACAAAGCAATGTATTACAAACAGAGCAAATTTTGCTTGTTTGTTTTGCAAATTTGACTTTGCCATCTACAGTTATGCCTTTTCTCCCATACATTTTATAACATTCTACACAACATCCTTTACGCTTTTTAGGAGGGTCCCCCTTTACATTCCCTTTACATTAGGTTTTTGGCACAAAACTTTTTCAGGGGCCCTGTGTATCTTTAAAGCACACGCGAAAATTAGTGAAAATTAGTGGAAAATTAGACGAAATATCAATGTCTATAGTATTAAAACAGCATAATAAAGCCGATAAAGCAATAAAAAAGCAAAGTCCAAAAAATGAAAAACACCGAAATATAGCGTGGCAGTCAACGTGTTAAGAACCGCATGTATAGGTAAATATTACATGTTGCAACAAATCGGGTATTGAGATTTTTCGACACGGTAGCACAACCGGAGTTTACAATTTAACGTGTCACGGTAGAATAAACGTTGAAACAATTTTTTGAAATTCAAATTTTGGATCTCCATATCCATTTAAACGTATAAAGTAACAAGTGTACAAAAGTGTGTGGCAAATTACACGTTACGGGCATCATTGCGTTCAATTGTATCCGTATATTTAACAAAACTTTGCGCATAGTTAGATACTTGAAATTTAAATTTAATTTAATTTTTACTTTCCGTCTATTGAAACGCCGTAACTGCGACTAATTTTAGCAAATCGCTGTTCCAAAAACATCGTAAAGCCACATCCGTCAGAGACTCATCCGTAAAAATCAAAGTTAATATTTATAATTCTTATACTTCTCTTGTCCGAAAATAGCCTAGTACAGTACTATAGTTAGAGACTTGAAATTTAAATAAAATCATAATCAGCGTTAATTCGACTTTCCGTCTTTTGACACGCCTTAACTGCGACTAATTTTAGCAAATCGCTATTGCCAAAACATATTAAACCACAACCGTCAAAGACTCATCCGTGAAACTCCAAGTTAAAATTCTTATACTCTCTTGTCCGAAAATAGCCTAGTACAGTACAATAGTTAGGGCCTTGGAATTTAAATAAAATCATAATAAGCGTTAATTCGACTTTCCGTCTATTGACACGCCTTAACTGCGACTAATTTTAGCAATCGCTTATCGTTACCAAAACATCGTTAAACCACAACTCCAAGTAAATAGTCGTCAAAAGTATCTCTCGTCCGAAAATAGCCTAGTACGCCCACCTATCCCGCGGCGGCGGCAAAATCCGACCGGGTAAACAAATCGATGACACCGTCGTGCCGTACCGTGAGAGAATGCTTCGCTACCCCTGAAAATCTTTACAAATAAAATACCGACATAGTTAGACCATTATTGTAGGCAGTTTGTATGGATCGAATCAAAAAACTTGGAGGTCATGTTAGCTATAAGCTGCTGATAACATCGCGCAGCTGTTAAGTGAGCTTCAGTCGGGATTGGGTTATCCGTAACTTGTAGCTAACATCACAGCCGTCAAGAAGCCAGATTCAGCCTAGTTTACTAGGTCTGTTAGAATGAGATTTAAACTTTAAGATACGACGGGTTTAAGTGGATAAGAGTCGATTTCAATAACTGATCGCGGGAAGCCCAGATGTCAATAAACAAAACATATTTTATAACATACTAGCTGACCCGGTGAACTTTATCTCACCATCTGTCATGAACAGTCCATGACAACTTTTACTTGCAGGAACATTTTGTATAGGAAAATTAAATCCATGTTTTCACTATTTATCTCGCAAGTTTTATAAATTTTCTCAACGTTTAAACCTTCCCTTAACTTCCACAAATATATCAAGATCAAAATTAGCCAAATCGGTTCAGCCGTTCTCGAGTTTTAGCGAGACTAACAACCACGATTCATTTTTTATATATATAGATTTGCTCGTAAAGTGGCTGTAATTACACCAATTTCAACATCGTAATGTATTTCATTACGCACTTGTGCGTTATTGTAATGTAAAACGCACGAGTGAACGATACTTTTTAAAATCTTAGCAAAGAGTTTTTATGTCAGAAAAGTGGTCAACACTTTATGAATAAAATTAACTTTGGGAGATAAAATATAATAAATGAACATTTAATTCTTTAATTTAATTAATTTTGACAATAAATTACAACCATTTATTTGTAACAAAAACACAAAAATATTAATTTACTTTATTAGTAATACTGGCTGTTTTTGTACCTTTGCCTAAAAAAACGTTGATGCGCGCGCATCGCTAATTTGTAGACAAGTAAAGATTTATTCGTTTAAAAAAGTCCAGAGTTTTATTAATTTCCTCGCAAGTATGTTATAAAACGTCGTATGACATACGTGCGCTTTGAAAATTACAGCCTCTGCTTCCTTATACCGCACTTATATCATAATGTACTATTATTCTAATCAGCACTAGCACAGCATAGCTTTCGTTCCATGTCTCAGTTAGTTATTGTCTCGTTTCACAGTAAGTAGGTACTTTTTGCAAATACAATAGAGGAAATAAATGATGACCTTCTAAAAAGTAGATTTAAATACTCGTAGTATCTGTTTCATTCAAGCAAAATCGTATACACATACTAAATAAATAAACCGACTATCATAATCACTATCAATATCAGTACATAGAATAAAACAAAGTCGCTTCCCGCTGTCTGTCCCCATGTATGCTTATATTTTGAAAACTACGCAACGGATTTTATTGCAGTTTTTTTTTAATAGATAGAGTGATTCAAGAGGAAGGTTTATATGGATGATACACCTGTGCGAAGCCGGGGCGGGTCGCTAGTGGTATAACAATTATGTACCCTATAAAATTGTGACCAACATGATTGTCCTCTGTAAATTGTGGTCCACATTTCGCGAACTGCGTAAAAAGACGAGAGACCTCTTCACAGACAGCCGGGGAGGGGGTGGCGCCCACAGACACACCCTCTCACCTCAATATAACACAAATAGCACGGTTGAGCACCTAGGCTTTGATCGAAACAAGCTTTGGAAGGAAGGACTACAAACACACAGCTAGGTACGAGTACTACTGGCTTTGATCTAGGCAGACGGCTACCATTACGTAAAATGTAGTCTTTACTTATTGTAATAGACCTAATTCAGCTATATTTATTGCTTTTAAGTATCTACTCATGCCAGTATTAAATTACTGTTTAGTCGTTACTTTGACCTATTGCGATATATATTTTTCAGTATTCTTGTAAAAAAATAAACAGCCTATATAATTAGTATGTTGTGTTTTTTCACTTACTAAATTAATCTAAATGTAATCCTTACATAGTATAAAATAAAGTCGCTATTTTCGTTTGTTTGTTTGTCTGTATGCTTAAATCTTTAAAACTACGCAACGGATTTTGATGCGGTTTTTTTTAATGGATAGAGTGATTCAAGAGGAAGGTTTATATGTATAATACACCTGTGCGAAGCCGGGGCGGGTCGTCTAGTAAATCTATAACTAATATATCTAAATACCTAAGTCGGTATGTATGACGGTGCTCGGACATTTTTTTACTACTTTCACTTACGGACTGTGGCTCTTTAGATATTTGCTCGAAGCAAATTCCCCAATAAGACCGATTTAGCATCGTTGAGATTCAATTTCACAACACTGTAAATATAAACACAGTTTTCATCTCGATTTGCTGTAATAGTGACCCATTTCTGTCTAGTTTTCTTAATCTATTGTTTATGCGGTCGTTAGTTTTATACCAGCAAAAATAGGCACGATGTCTGGGTAAAAAAATCATAATTATAATTAGTGAGTTAGATTATCAAAAATATATAGGACATATAGTTTTTCTTTTGTCAAATTATAATTATGTTTTTTTTTACCCAGTCATCATGCCCATTGCACAGACTATTTAAAGCAGTTAGTTATGCTCAGCGTTTAAGTACTTCCTTTTATTAAAACGCTTCTGGGTTTAGTACCAATTAAAATTTGAAGTACATATTCGATTACTGAAATATTAATTTCCCTATAATTATCTACTACAAAGGTATCATTGCGTATCACTACATAGTATAAAAAAGCTTCCCGCTGTCTGTCCCCACGTATGCTTTTATCTTTAAAACTATATACGCAACGGATTTAATTGCGGTTTTTTTTAAATAGATAGAGTGATTCAAGAGGAAGGTTTATATGTATAACAGACCTGTGCGAAGCCGGGGCGGGTCGCTAGTTTTATATATTATTATGTGCAATGGCATGACAACTAACAAATGTGCTAATGAAACTTTCACACTGATCGAACTAGCAGGTGAATACAACGTTTATACTGTTGTTTCAATCGTTTAGCCATGGAGGCCTTCAGGCGGTTAAAAAACTCTGACACCAGCATCGAGCTATATTACTACGTATAGAGAGGACGACGCACATCCCTACCATGTTCCGCCCAAATGCAGCCATATGGCTGCACATCAATTAGTTGCTTGCTAGCTCTTGAGTACATCAGTCTAGTTTGTTTTAAAACGAAAAAAGTTCAAAATTATTGAATATGGTCTCGTGTGTGTCAATATATTGCACGAATAATACAAAGAATACGGCGAAGTGCAAAGGAATAACTTTCATCGGTGAGTAATTAGAAAATTCTTTTACAATTAAATGCAAACAAAATATTATCGGATGGCGCGTGGACGCCATGTTGCGATACTTTTCATAGACTAAAAATGAAGATGTGACATTGTGTGTGTAACAAGTGTAGATAAAATTAGGGTTTGTTCCCAGTGTTACTACCAGTAGTAAGAACGGGAAACGAATTACTCTTCTTACTACTACGGTTGAAAGTTGTTAGAACAGTAAAAAAAATTACTCCTGTTACTACCGTAAAATTATAATAACAAAAACAAACAAAACATGACAGATTTGTACTTTAACCGAATTTAAGTTGGTAGGTATTATAATTATAAAAAAAACAAGAACTGTTACCAAAAACTAAACAGAAAAATTGCTGTAGTACCTAATCAAAACAAATTATAAGTATTATGTTCACAGATAGGAACTCTGTGATTATGTTTGAAAAATTTGCATAACATTAAAAAAACATGGAAAATCAACGAATTTCTTTGTATTCGTCGATCCAGTATTGTTGTGTTGCATATTTTATAATAAAATGAAAAAGGTTTGATGTACAGGGTTATTTCTGATCAATTAGCACCCTTTCAGGGGCTTAGGTATTATAAACATCAAAATTAACAACTTTTGTTCTGCTACTTTTGTCAAAACTAAAAAAAAATAGCTTACGTGGAAAGGTTATTACTAGTATTGGGCTAGTATAAGCATTAAGCTACCCCTTACTAAACTTTCATAGAAATCTGTTTAGCCGTTACGGAGTTGACTGGGAACAAACACACTTACACATAAACTTTCGCAATTATAATATTAGTGTGATTAGGCAAACAGTGGTATATTATATAAAATACTTAAACGAATGAATTAGTTTAACTTAAATATTTATATTATGATATAATATTACGTTCGTCGTGGAAATCTTTGGGGGAGGCCTATATCCAGCAGTGGACTTCTACAGGCTGATGATGATGATGATGAATATAATATTTTTTACTGATCAATAATTCAACTAATATTATATTATGAAGAAGAAAAAACAAAGTACGAATTCAATTGAAGCGTGTGTAGGTAATATAAACTTTGTCACTTCTGTAGTCAGTCAGCATCTTAGTCTATAGAAACGACAAGTTAGTGCAGAACGTTGAACGAAACGCGTAAGCGCTTCGAAGAATCGCGGCGCTTTCGACCTTTTTGCCACGAGAAAACTATACCTTAAAAGTGTTCTAGCGCTGCGTGTTTGTACTGGCTGATTAGACGGCTAATTATTGTTACAGTGCTGAAGCGCACTTTAGTTATATTCTTAACAAAATTGAGCATGATATTTGGTCAGGGTAGCTCCTCTATACGTAGTAATATTTCCTCAAAGGACACCAGTGTGCTTAGCATACAAGACCACGACAAGAGTTTATCGTCGTGTGCAAGGGTGACAGATATATGCTTCATCATAACTCTGTCACGTTCTGACACGTCGATAGTATAATTTTATGGTCCTTATGCTAAGCCCGCAGGGCTAGCCAACTTACAAATATTGGACGACAAAGCGACATGCGCGCACGAAGGGTTTCATACTGTATGGGAGCCCTCCTCAAATATTTTATTTTACTAATTTTATTTTAATTTAATTATTTATTAAAGTAAGCATGCAGCTAAATATTCTGTGAATATTTCAAGCATCTACCTGTTACCATTATTGAAATCAAGCGAAAAACGGCTAAAAATTCAGGTTTTTTGTATGGGAGCCCGCCCAAGGGGGGCGGGAATAATATTATTTTTATTCAAGTTTCAGTGTGTAATCTTGTGACGTAAACGAGTGTCAGTCGAACCATCAATGGTACTATTGACATAAACCCCTATATTAGCACTTGTTACTTGTCACAAGCGACTTTTGACTACCTATTTCAGTATTTTTCCTAGAAAAATAACCTCAATCCGAGTCCAAGCCGGTCTAGTTTTGACCTAGCTCATTACAAAGCCAGGCTACCACATTTACGGCACTGCGACGACAATACCTGAAAATCGATTAAATCGCCCAAAACGAGTGGGCACTTACACTTATTTAGGTTATGGCATTGGGCAACACTTGGCTCTTGACGGGCTATTACATTTGAGTAATTTCCTTAACTGGTTGTGAAGATGCTTGAAGGGAAACAATTAGTGATTCATCTTCTAAAAGACAGATGATATATTTTGATAAATGATTTTCCTATTATTTTCTTTTATAAAAATCACAATTTAAAGAGTTTTCTTATTTTTGGATCTTATTAACTTTTGACATTGGTTGTAAAATACTCGTATGGCGACGTGATGGCCTCCTTGAACTAAAATCAAATTAGAAAATATGAAATTCCATTCTAGTTAAACATTAATACCGTTTTTTTAACTGTCAATTTGTTAACCTTATTTCAAAGCTTTTAAAATCTGAGCCCATTTTGCAAGTTCTTCTTTCATATACACACATACTGTGTGTCTGCCTGTGGTATCATATCTTCGAAGCGAGTGAATGATTTTGATTCGTTGATATAGGAAAGCTTATTATGTGTTCGAGTTTTTTATAATTCTACATTTGTAAGTTTTAAACTTAAATGATATGGTTAGCTGAGGATTATCACGGGCTGTAGATGATGACGATGTTTGATAACAATTCTCGATTACTAGACTGGCATTGCATTTCAAGCAGTAGCAGTAGGTACTACAGAAAAAAAAATTACTTGTAAATGGCTGAGATGATCATGATGACACACCTATATCTATGACTGATTATTTAGATTGCAGTGTTTTGAAGAACTTTGCCAAGGTCACCGTTGTGACGCTCTATTATTTTTGTGCAAAAATCACATTGCAGTTTTCTAGGAGAATCGAGGCAAAAAAACGAATCTTCACTAAATAAATCCCGTCTTAATGGAAAAAGTGACCTCGATCTATTTTTGTCAGCAAACACTATCACAAAATGTTTGTATACAGCCGTAGCACAGTTGTTTCAGTAGACATGTATTAGTTTTAAAATAGGATAGGTTGACGACCGACCATGGTATATAAACAAACAGAACGGAATAACACAAAATAATGAAGCTAAAACGAAATAGAGACACAATTGACACTGCTGAAAAAGTAACAAAAATATGCAACATCAATACAATTTGCAATAAACCCATAAACATAAACTAAATCGGGGAATATAAGATTTTTCTATTGCTCAAATGATTTTTATCGTGCTTCGCACACTAGGTTTATAGAAATGTTATTTTTGTGATAAACATTTCAAAAATTGACGCGCTCGCAGGATTTGAACCTGCATCCCTCTGGGATTCCGGCCCAGATGCTTTGTCCAAATTAAGCTAGAACGCTGTACTACGAACCCGCCAAATTAGTGAAGTGTTTATCATTTTACTACCAACTTCTATTTTTTTCTTCAATCTTTTTCTATTGCATTCAAATACAGCGATTATGAGATAATGTTCTGTTATCTGCCTGCGTCATAATAATCAGTTATATCTCTACAATATTTGCACAGACCTACACTATCTCCGCCTTCCTATTCAGGATGTTTACATGCAAGACGATGTAGATAATATCACTAAGTAACAGCCATACTTCAATCCGAAATAACATCTATTTCATCGTCATAAAGTCTGGCTTGCTTTCCCCGACGTCCTGTATTAGTCTACGTCCAAGGAAGTGTTTGAACACAAACGTGCCATAGGAACTTTCCACGGGACGCTATACCGAGATGTTTTGATAGAGAAATAAACAGAAATATTTTTAGAATTGAATGGGAAGTTGAAAGCTTCGTGCCTCTATTTACAAAGCTTCAAAGAGAGTCTAAGTCCGGGGTAAATAAAGGGCGGGCTACTACAATGTGCCCAAGTTTAGAGTGGCAAGTTGTTTAGGTGGTGGTATTCTAAGGTCCGCTCTGTATCAGAAGGTCTATAAGGAAAAAAGAGTAGTTTGCAGATTTTTTTTAATTTTTAGTAGATTTTTAGGTTCTAATTAATGGTATAAAAGAAAGAGAGCGAAAGAAACTGAGCAAGCAGGTGAAAACGAATGCAACGAGTTTCGAAAGAAGTGGAGTTAAGCTTCAAGAAGCAATAGAATAGATCAAAAAAGAGAATGGCACAGAGATTGAAGAAAATATCGAGAGAGCAAATGAGATTGATCGCAAAGACTAAAGCAGTGGAGAAAATATTGGAATACCGAATGAGATACATAATTTCCAGAGTAGAGAAAGTACTCAGAGAACGAATGAGGCGAATGTTGAAAATTAGAAATTGCGAGTCGCAACTGCAATAGTTGAAAAGAGTGGTACACTTAAAGTAATGAAAGCAATAATGTTGATGAAGATAAATCACCAACAAAAGTAAATTTAATTCAAATATACAGCAATAGGATGCACAACAATCTCGTGATCCCACGTCAAACAACTTTCCTGAATAAATTAGATTTGCCAAAATACTCGTAAGTAATACATTTTGAATTAATGCCAGGTTTACTCATAGAATAGATAATGATGCCTGCGACGAGACGTAGACAGTATGACGCAACGTACACGCGCGTGGTAATGATAAATAATCCTCTCCTATTCAACCTTCCTCAGAATTAGTTATGTAAGAGTTATTATGGTGGACAACATATATTATAGATCAATGGCAAGAATAGAAATACATAGTCATGAAGAGAATCAACAAGTCAAAAGACAGTAGCTATTACAACTGGATTTTAGATATGGTTTTACTTAATTAGCACGCACGTCAAGCGAATAAATTTTACGACTTCACGTATTTTACACGCACTGATTCTACAATAAAAAATCTCATGTTTTTGAATGGAGTGAGGAATGACAGCGGTGTCGATGACTCATCGTTACGTGGTATCTAATTTGTTTAGGGTGAAGTAGTATTTCGAAAGAGCGTGACAAAAAAATACTAGCGTCTCATTTATTATGCCACAGCATAAAAATACTTATTCAAAAGATGCGACAAAATCGCCGCATAAATGCGACAGAATTAATTTACATACATCAACCAGTTGAATAATTTTATCTTACTATGATGATACAAGGTAAATGATATCAGACTCGTGTTTATAATTGCAGTCATTTATATAATCCTTATTGTTTATGTGCAATAACTACAATTTAAAAGCGATCTTATTTTACTACCCATTACAGAACCGTAATTTATTGTTTCAATTTACTGCAGTGCAAAATTAAACAAATCAGATTTAGATGTTACACCAGAATTGACACAGTAATTGTAAAAATCCCGCGACGACCCATTGGTCCAGCAAGAAATGCAGCAACCGGAAAAAATTGGAAATGAATAAAATTAAACGTAGAATACATATAGCAATAAAAGCTCCTAATAGCTCATGATGACTACTGAAAACCTAGTGAACATTTTAAACAATTTGTTCACAATGCCAAAACCCTCAGTCTAGCAGACAGTCAACGTCCTATTACGAAGTCCCAGCGACCTACTACGGTCCTCAGACGTGTTTATGGCGATTCTTCACAGCTTCTCTCACCGCTTGGCCCAGTGCCCAGGAAGCTAATACGTCATGATACGCAATACGTAGATCACAGAATAATAACTACTAGAAGCCTAACCACTCGGCTTAGGAGTTCGGGCTTTAGCGGCAGCGGCGGCGGAGGGTCTACGGGCGTTCGGAATGGGACGTCGCGTCGCCGCGTCGTCGTGGAGGCATTAGAACATTTTAGTACACTACTTCTTTGTCGCTCGCCGCCCCACGCCCCGCTGGAGCTAATAGCGGCGAGGTCGTGGCCAAGAGGTAACGCGTGAAGTCATTCGGGGGATCTTCTGGCCATAAAAAAATGTATCAATTTTTAACAATCGAAACGAGATTCTCCTTCTTGTCTCTAACTAGTGTCATGTTAAATCAATGCATCTCTTTCACATTATCTCGATTGACGACATTATACCTCTGGGATCTCTGTGACGTGGATGAACTATTCTATTCTGTTACAAATATGATTTAATAGGTACGTGAGAATAGACGCTGTTGGCGTAAACTGCGATCAGCTGAGATTCTATTAAGTAAGAAATATGTTTTCTTTCTGAAGCTTTAGAATTAGGTCTTGCAGCTGTTATTCTAGGAACTGGACGGATTTATCGCTTGTACTCTTTATATTGATTTACTCCATGTTTTCAATGTTTGTTGATGTCGTGGCGATTGTATTGTTGTTGGTTCAGTTTTAAAATAATTTTGTAATCTTCATTTACATCTCTTAAGCATAAACTTTGTACAGTTTATTCAGTTTATAATAGGTACCTATCATTGTTAATTCCTAAATAATAGTCTTTATAGGCTTTGCCTATAAAGACTTTGATGAGCTTTCTGTTCCGCTAGAAAAGTAACATCTACGTTTCGATTTATCCCTAATTTTAATTTGTGCAGAAAACAGATTTGTCGATACGGGAAACGGGCCTCGTTACCCGATCGACGTATTTTGTTTTATTTCCGCTAATTCCGTTTGTAGATATATTATGTATTTTAAATGTAAAATTACGTTAAAACAAATTATAAACCATATTAAAGTTAGGTTTACCTTTTTTTTTTAAATTTAAATAATTTTCACACATAATTCTCAAAAACAAAAATTAGAGCACGTTACGCGCACATTTTCATACAAAACCACGTAGAACTACAAGATCCTTCTATAGCTTCTAGCTCGTTTCCCAGTTCAAGATCGACCCAGTCCGACACAATAGATATGACTGGGTAAAAAAAATCATTATTATAATTAGTCCCTGAGTTAGATTAGGTATCAAAAATATTGGACACGTATTTTTTCTTTTGTCAATAAAACAACAAATGGCAAAAATAAACCATGTGAAGGTTTGGGAGTGGGGGTTGTGACGTCATCTCTCTCACGAAAGTCTATACATTTGTATGACACTCGTGACGTCACGCAGAACTTTAACGGGCTATATCTTTATCAACTTTTGTTTCATTGACAAAATAAAAAATACGTGCCTAATATTTTTTAATAATCTATCTGACGGACTAATTGTTTTTTAGTCATCATGCCTGTTGACGAACAATCTAGAAGCTGCAGTTCAAATGGTTCAATAAAAAGTCTGCTATCGACAGCGACCACGAGACAGATCTCGACACGCTCTTAGCAACAAAGTTTCTTATCACTTCGATTTAGCGTAGTTTACTATACACGATAACCTAAATTCGTGAGATGACGGACGAGAACCTATGACGCGTTGGAATTGCTGGCAAATTATCGATGACTTGGAGGGAAGTGTACGAGGGAGGCTCTGGCGTATTATTTAAAGCTTTCGTAGACTTTTTTCTAGTACCAGGATTTGACCAACTGGGAGATATGTTGGTCGGTCGGTGGGTTACTGTTGTGTTAGCTGTGTCGGGGTAGAAATTCTCGCACTGACTGCTATAGATACTGTAGCTGCGTGGCTGGCGCGTGGCAAATGAGGATATGCAACGCGGGAGTCGATCGTTACGTAACTTTATAGTAGAATCTAAATATTGTTACGAGGAGCTCTCAAGGTCTTTATTGTTTGCATAACTGGTTAGATTTTTTGGTCTTGTTTTGCATGCCCAGTCCAGTCTAAGATAAAAATAAAAGCTAAGTTGTTGGCTGGTACCTAATGCAAAATCTTTGCGGAAGTCTGATAAAAAATCCCAATGGTTACGTAGGTATTATAGATTTCTAAAGGAAGATGGGGAGAGAACGGAAAAACGAACTTTCAATTTGTATACTTTTTGGAAATTATTACCTAATGGATGACCCATAAAATTCCCAGAACTTACTCGTACTTGTTAGTAAAACTGCCTTTCTTATCAACTTTCGCCATGACGCATTATAAACTCGTGTTATGATTATGACACAAATTAACGGTAAACATTTGACAGCTGATTAATTAAAGTTACTGACTAGGAGACGATGGTGCCAGACAGACAAATAGACATACAAACACACGTAACTATAGAACACCCTCACAACATTTTGAAATTCGGGATAAAATACGCTGCCCTCATTGACTCCCCACTATCAATTATCACTACATAGTATAAAAGAAAGTCGCTTCCCGCTGTCTGTCCCCATGCATGCTTACATCTTTAAAACTACACAACGGATTTTGATGCGGTTTTTTTTTTAATGGATAGAGTGATTCAAGAGGAAGGTTTATATGTTTAATACACCTGTGCGAAGCCGGGGCGGGTCGCTAGTGAAAACATATACATGAGGGTTTCCGCTTTCCAGCAGGCACCCCTAGCATAAGCAAAGAGATTTAACCAATTTAACCACTTTTAGTGCTGCCCTCCACACACACAAGAACACAAGAGGGTTTCTCCAACCTTCCTTTCTAGCAACCCTCCATCAAAATGCATGAAGGTTTTCCCCTTTCCAGCAGTCCTCCACCAAAATACATGAATGTATTCCCCTTTCCAAAGACCTCTACCAACGCCCAAGGTGAACGTGATTGGACTATGAGGGTCAAGAAAACTATTCATCATACAACAAAGTGCATTAGACATGCATTTGGTCTCAATAGCGCTAGCCCGGTACACAAAGTGGTCAATTTAATGATTGAAGTCTTCTTGGATAGCATTTGATAGTAACATGCACCGATCTTGGACAATAGAAGAGAGAGAGAATGCTCAATGTCATTTTTTATTAGGTCACCCTACAAATATCGCCTTCGACGATAAGCGTAGCATTCCTTTAGTTAGTCAGACATGTAGTTAGTCAGTCAGATTTCAATGAATTCGATATTAACTTTGAAAATATAGACCAATAGATATTAAAATGAAGACCATTTACGAATGGCCCTTTCACGCGACCGGCCAAAGTTTTTAGTTCGAAAGGGTACACTCCCGAGGTGGTCCCATTTAAATTTTACAGAAATCGGCTGAGCCGTTTTTGAAAAAACCAACAAAAATGTAAGCAATTCGAGCGAAATATCCGAATTTTGTACACGATGAACATCGATTTTCGCTAATTGTGAACCGAATCGAAAATTTCTTTTTTAGTTCGAAAGGGTATACTCCCAAGGTGGTCCATTTAAATTTTACAGGAATCGGCTGAGCCGTTTATATTCGAATTTTGTACACGATGGAAGGCGGTTTTACCATTTTTTGCGAAAAATAATTATTTGTCAAAGGTCATTGATGCTAACAATAAAATATGAATATGAATGAAATTTCCGACAGCTATGTTATCGACATTACTCATGAATTAAATGTGCTTGTCCATAGTCGGTTTTTCAGTCATGCCTACAATGGGTTTTTAATTCTAATTCGAAGTGGGGGTGATAAGTCCTGCACTGACGTCCCGCATGGGGTGTTTTGTGCATTTCCCCCTGCAGTGTCTACCCGAGCCCAGCTCCTTAAAGTAATGGAGCATTGGTCTGGGCCGCTGGCATAACTGCTCTACTAGCATAGATGGTGAATGACCTACAATAATACCTACAATCGGTTGTTCAGTCATAACTACAATGGGTTTCCCCAATTATAACTTTTATAAAAATAGGCATAAGGATGTCAACTTGTTGCTATGTAGGGATAAAGAATGAACAATAAGTTTGTTTGAAATACCTATATGCATAATTGTAGGAAATAATTGGTTTTTTATTATTAGTAAGCAGGCAGTTAGGTATTTAGTTAGGGTTGCAGTCTAGATGAGTTTTTGTAGTTTGCAGTATAAATAGTGGTGCAAAGTTGCAAACAAACATAACAATATGAGATAACTAAAATCACCATAACTATGGATGACAATTTTGCTAAGCATCGAAATATAGGTAATCTACTCATATAGCAGCCTCGGATTTTTTTTTTAAATATGTTACATAGAATTTTATTTCAAAGATGTAAGATAATTTTGAGATCCATAGGGGAGGCCTATGTCCAGCAGTGGACGTCCTATAATAATAATAATATTAAATAATATTACTAAGGGGACATCTTACACACGGTCTCTGACCCCAAACTAAGCAAAGCTTGTGATGTGGCTGCCAAAGACTGATATACTACATTTACATATTTTTAAATACATACTTATATAGATAATACCTAAATAACACCCAGACACAGAGCAAACACCTATGTTCATCACATAAATGCTGGCCCTAGGTGGGGATCGAACCCACGCCTCTGTGATCCAGAAGTCAGGTTCACTAATCACTGAGCCACCGAGGCAGTCAAATAACCTATCGCTGATGGATGGATGAAGATCATTTTACTGTGATTATCATGAGCTTCACATTTCTAGAATAGGTTTGGCTTGCTCCATACTCCTTGCTATATGTATTATTTTTGTCAAAAAGTTTAAAACGGTAAAAATAAATATTGTACGTCAATGACATTATAAAAACAGTAATGTTTTCTGGTGTTAATTATGGCTTATCAGATTAACATCAGTATTACTTATGTAGATATAATTATGACAAGTATTATATAAGGTAGGTATCTATCTATCATGATTCGTTGATAACTGTAAAAGCAAACAAGATAAAATAATACTATTGGTAAAAGGTAAATAGCATTGACCTGCAGTAATCAAGGTTTCGTTATGGTGTATTTATGGTATCTTATACAAGGTGTAACAGAACGATTGAAAAATACTTAAACCACACATGCTCAGACATATTTAAAACTTACCTCATAAGGTCTCATAATCCTCAGTATGTTAGATTACGAGTTATACCAATTTAAAGTTTTGCGTAAAATAACCTGATGTCAACCCTAAATGTATCAGCTGACGGTAGACGGCCTTGACTGACAAAGAATAAATAATAAATAATAAGGTATGCAGAAACATTTTATTTTTGCCTACGAAATCGTGGACGGGCTTTTACACTCAAACATTTAGGTAAGTAGGTACATGGTCATAGGTACAAGTTACAAGGTCATAGATTGATGTACCTAACTCATCTGAACTGCCTAGACTAGAACATGTTGTAAGTACTTGTCGCATAAAATGATTACATCGTCTATGTAATACCCTTTCTGACGTAGCAGAACTATAAAAAATATTCATCAAGTTATTTTATTTTTTTGTCACTCATACCTATTTGCATCAGTAACTGTAGGTAAGTACCTAACTACCTACTATGTAGCATTTACAAAAACGCAACTGTCGTAAATTGTGAATTCAAGTTGTATCTATGCACTAATAAAACAGTCATTGGACGTGATATTTTAAGTGGCGTAAAACCTGACAATAGGTCTTAGCACTCTGCATATTCTACCAGCTCTAAGTTATGTCGAAATAAAAGATACATACCTATTTAACTACATTTCAAGTTAAATTTTGTGTTAGCTTTAAAAAAAACATCAAATATTCTGGACACGACACGAAAATACCTATACTGTATTCAACGAAACGAGCTAATAGGGAAATCAAGCGCTGAACGTCATTGGTTGCCGATAAGGAGCTAAGGGTGCGTACACGTTGCGACCAAATGTCACTTCGATTCAGTCTCTTGAGCGGTGCAGACGTATTGTTTGGGTGCTTGCTTTCAGTGTGTTCGAAGTGTTTTGTTTTACGTTGACCCGGCTTGTTTACTGGACTGATTCCTACTTATCTGTTGACTCGGCGTTGAGAAGTATTGGTTTCAAATTTTCCAAAAGAAGCCGAAATAGTATGCTGACTGAAAGAGATGATATATTTTTTTGGAGAAGAAACTATTTACGCGCGATACGTGATGCAAGACAGTCAGATTAAGTAATATATTATTTGGATGAAACATGGGTGAACAAAGGCCACACTACAAACAAGGTGTGGATTGATACGACAGTTCAAAATGCAAGAAGTGCATTTTTAAACGGTCTTACTACTGGCTTGAAGAATCCGTCTGTTGAGTTTAATAATTAATTATTATTAGTTTTGCTGCAGGTAGCCTATACCTACCTACCTGCTTCACACCTGGGATTTATCTTCACTGAAGTGGTGTGACTCATTATTGTTATCTATTGTCGGCTTCTTACAAATTGCTTTCTATTGTTACATTGTTGTTTCTAAGTTAGGAAAAACATCTGCTTTATACCTGATATTCTATAATTGTGTGAAATGTTCACTTGATAATGATTAACGAAATTAACTGACTGTTAATAATTAAGAGATGACTCAAGTGATTCAAAAAGCGAATAAAGATTTAAGAAAATATTTTGTGTTTAAATCAAATCATAGCATTATTACCTAGCATATTCGTTTTACACACAACATCAGAGCATAAAAAAAAACATTTTATTCAGTTTTTTTCTTTCAATTACAATTTACGTTAGCAATGTAAACGCAGCCTTACATTTTCGTGAATTAGCCACGCCCATTGACCAATCCTGATAATTTAAGTCCATGCTGCATCCCTATCACTTTCATACGATTGTGCAAGGGAGAGGGCGCCATATTAGCTCGTCTCGTTGAATGAAGTATAGGTATTATTTTAACTGTAAAAAGAGCGACACGAAAGCCAAAGTAATATGATAGTAAGAATGTTTTATAGCTTTTGCTAGGTTCACTCCCAGATACTTACATGCATTAAATTGTTTGATTTAGTTGCCATAAGAAATACAATTATTATTTGATGTCATTAAAATACTACATTCAAAATAGAAATCACGCGTAACAATAGGTATCAAACCAAAGTTAGAGCATTTCAACTTTCAACTACGCATCTGTATTTTTATTCTTTGCCATCGGCGAAAGTCCACGTTGACTGCCGGCGTATACACAGACGAGCCGCAAAGGTGCAGAAACAAACACCGAAACCAATCACAAATCAGCCGGCACTATGGCGGCTCTTTAGCAAAATAAGCTCCGCCCCCCAAAAAATATGATATTTAAAAAATGGGTTCCGTACAATTTTTTGTTCTAGTATTGTTTTATTATGGTAAAATGATGTCTAAAGCTTTGTTATTTAGTTTCTACTACATCCACCGATTCATCAGCCATAGGACGTCCACTGCTGGACATAGGCCTCCCTTAAAGATCTTCAATAAGACCGGTTGGCAGCGACTTCTAACCAGTGCGGTCCCGCGGTCTTACGGATTCATCCGTAGATCAACGTCATGCATTAGAATTTTCGTGCTTGCAAAACTTGAAAATTTCTAGCGATCGCTGCGCTCGCGCATTATATCAGTACACGTCTCTCTTTTGGTGTTACTGAAAAGACCGTAAAATTTTCGCGCTTGCTGCGCTCGCGCATAATAAAGGACTGGCGTTCTTTTTTCCTCATAAAAAAATAACCGTTATTCTGAAAAACTTATAAATTTTCGAGCTCGCTCCGCTCGCGTTTTCTCGAAATGATTTCTTTTCTTTTGCTTATTTAAAATATCGAATCAAAACGATTAATTGGAAAAACGTAAAAAACATATTTTTATTATATCGTCAGTCCACCTAGTCGGTGGACATCTTACGCTGCACTTGCTGGTTTGTGGTCTCCATTCGAGAACTTTACGGTCCCATCGGCCATCCACTCTTCGATCAATGTGCCCTGTCCACTGCCACTTTAATTTGCTAATCCGTTGGGCTATGTCGCTAACTTTGGTTTGTCTGCGGATCTCATCCAAAAAAACTTAACACTAGGGCTTACTTGCTTGGCACTGGCAGTCACGAAAAATAAGCAAAACAGATAATAATATGCCATGCAGAACTCAGCTATTCCTCATCAAAAAAAAACTTTCACTAAAAACGAAATTCAAAATAATATGACTACAGAACCCTAAAATTTTGATTCCAATTTTAATAGAAATAATAGAAAATTAAGTCATTCGCTCTCTGACCTCGCAGAAGTGAAGACGTTTTCAACTCTAATCGACGCGAATTCTACGAATTACGATTTACGATGTCTAGGCAGTCTAGCATAATATTCTCAAATGCTGAATGTTATGATATGATATTGTGTGTCGGTGCTTCGGATGGCAACTACCGTGCCGCGCACGAACTTTACCGTCAACGGTTTGTAGAAGGCAGGCCGCTTTCTACCCGGCGGACGTTTCCCACTTACGGATTTTTTAGACGGATGTGTCTACGTCTGCACAGTACCGGAAGCTTTCATGGAAACAGAAACGAAGGACGACCCACTGGTCGAGTTAGTTCAAATCTCGAGACGCGTATTCTGCAACATTTTGAAGAAAACCCAAGAACCAGCACACGTCGAGCAGGAGCGGCGTTGCACATTAATCACATGGAGGTCTGGAGGACGCTTAACAGTGATGGTCAACATCCATACCACTTTCGTCGGACGCAAGAGCTGCTACCCGCTGACTACGCACATCGGGTAGCCTACTGCCAGTGGCTGGAACAGCAAATTGTGGTGGACCCGTTTTTTGTGGACAACGTGCTGTGGACAGACGAGGCGACGTTTACAAGAAGCGGATTGGCTAATCTGCACAATGAGCACGTGTGGGCTCACGCAAATCCACATGTCTCGACGGAGTCCAGTTTCCAGCACCAGTGGCGGATAAATGTGTGGGCGGGCATACTGGGAGACCGCCTTATCGGCCCTATTATTTTGCCAGCGAGCATGAACGCTGAGGCGTACATGGTGCTGCTCAATGAAGAACTGGAAGAGGTATTGGAAGGTCTGCCGCTGACCACGTACCGGAGCATGTGGTTCCAGCACGACGGAGCGCCCGCGCACTATGCGCGCCGCGTACGCGAGCACCTGGACGAGCGGTTTCCAGAGCGTTGGATAGGACGCGGGGGACCGGTACGCTGGCCACCCAGGTCACCAGACTTAACGCCACTAGACTTTTTTTTGTGGGGGTACATTAAAAACATAGTTTATTCCGTGCCGTGCGACTCAAGAGAGGAGATGATCCCTCGTATCGTGGCGGCATTCGAAGGAGTCACCCCTCAAATGCTGAGAAACGTTAGAAGATCAGTGGCTCGTCGTGCTCGGTTGTGCTGCGAGCGGGAAGGCCAGCATTTCGAGCCTTTCCTTTGACATGTATTAAGTGTTTGTGGACGCCTGTTGTGTGTTAACTTTAAGTGCCTAAGCAGGTTTGTAGAAAATAAAAATGGTGAATTTGTTTTAAAACTATTATTTTGTTTATTTTCTATCACTCCTGAGTGTTCATAGAACCTAATTACCTAAGTAGGTAGGTAATTTATTTACGTCATTATAAGATAGGGTAAGTACCTACCTACCTACTCGTACACGTAATCCCTACCTAAATTGAGTATCTACTTAGTGTAAATAGGAATTTTCACATGATAGGATACTATCATGTGAAAATTCCTATTTACGTTATGATAGTATCCTATCATGTGAAAATTCCTATTTACGTTAAGTAGGTAGGTACGCACTCAAGTAAAAAAATATTATGGTACTACGAGTAGGTAGGTATCTTAATTTCATATTGCGATCCACGAGTTTTTAGCTGTTCTTAAAATTTACTGTGTTAGGCCTCAACTCGGTACCTAGGTCTAAGTATCTAAAAAGTAGGTAGATAGCCTTTCCCTTCCTAAAACATAATTAGGTAACCTAACTAGCATTTCGAACCTTTATTAAAACTTTAATTATTTGTGGACGCCCGGACGTGGCAAATAAAAATACCTAGTGAATTAGAAACCTAGGTAGGTATTTTAACTACGTCATGTTAAGATAGGGTAAATTACTTTCAAAGGTGCCAAGGAACTTTACAATTAGATAAGTAAATAGGTATTTGCATAAGATAGGATACCTACACTAGGTAAAGTAGGTATTCTATCTTATGCAAATACCTATGAGTAGATACTCAGTGTAGGTATCGTATCTTATGAATTTTTTTATGTTACCTACGCACTCAAGTAAAAAATAAATTATGTAGATATGGGTACCTAGGTTACCTAGTTATGTGGGACCTAATTCATTAAACTTTTAGAACCAGATAAAAATTCGTGGATTTCAAAATGAAATTAAGGTAGGTGTGTAGTATGTACCTAAGCTCAATTTTAGTTACTTAGCGATCCACGAATTTTTATGTTTTTAAAAGTCTACTGAATTTGGAATCAGGTCTAGGTATCTAATAAGTACGTAGCCTTTACTTCCTAAAACAGCATTAGGTAACCTAACTAGCTTTTCCTTGCTTAATTTCGAATCTGATACTAGTCCGCGCCGCGCCCGCAAGTAATAATCGAGTTCGCGTGTAGGCCCGACGGAAGCGGGGGAGCGAGCAACGCACGGGAAGCGGGGGGTACGGCGCTCTTCCGAAAGGCCGTACGGCGCGGTGCCGAAAGGGCACGGTGCTTTGTCGGCACGCGGCGGCGGCGACTTGAAACCGTTTGACGCGAGCCATACCGCGCGCTGTCGTACGGTCACCAACCTCACTACTTTAGGGCTGTCCAAAATAATATGAAATAAATATTTATTTGTTTTATATGGAAAAAATAAGATGACGTGTGAAGTTTAAAATTCATGCAGGTGATTCGTGACTAGATACACATACATGGCGTTCAGTATTGTTGAACCTTTCTGTTACACGTTGTATAGTAAAAGTAATTTCTGAGATATTCTTAGTACCTACTTAGAACAGTATTGTGTAATTTAAAAAAAAATATGATTTGTAGAATTAGCCAAGTCAGAGACCTTTAGGCGGCCTAAAAACTCTGGCACCAGGGCTAGCCACCCGGCCTATACAAACTAACTTATTTTTTTTGTAGAATAAGTAAACCGATTTGTGTTTACATTCAATACTTTTACAGTTGAAGAAATGTTGCTTGAGTTGTATTCTTTTGCATGCTGTTATACCGGGTGACTGGTAAATAATTAGCATCCATTTAGAGGCTTATTCTGTACATCGAAACTAACAACTTTTGTTCTGCGACTTTATATTGTACTTTAATATAAAGTCAGATTCGGTTAAAGCGTTTCACATTCTAGCTGTTGTTCGTATGAGGAATGCGGATTCTAAACATTTGGTTCTACTTCATTAGCAGTAATGTTATTGATAGGGTTCTCGACATATTGTTGGGCCTTCTAGGCAAACAAAATATGGCTTACCTCTGGCCTTTAAAACCATATTTTTACAGATTTTTTTTAATTATGTTTCAATACAGCCTTTATATCAAGTTTTCTCCTATATTTTCACTAAAATAGGGTTTTTGAGGATGACTTTAGAAACTTTTTAACTAAAATTGACTTGGCACTGTTCATTAGTTAATAATGAAGTGGACTCACCTAAGGACATAAGCGTCGACTTGCTCGCTCTGTGTGAAGGAGATGATCTCGCAGCGGACTATCTTCAGCACATTCTCCCACTGTTGGCTATAATCAAAATATTCATAGTGAGTAACAGTCAAGTTGGGCTTTTAGCCTACCTAATTAAGTAGCAGAGAAGAATTAGAATTAACCTGTTTTTTTACAAGATAAGTTTTAATTATTTATCATTTTAAATAAAGGTAGGTACCTAGAGGTTTTTTCTGACTGGTTTAAGTACTTAAAGATTTAAATCGATGATGGATTATAAATTAGAGATTTATGGTGCCTCTGAGTAAATATTTTGAAAAATCGCGCGAAGTGTCGCTCCTTTCAGAAGCTAGCCAATGGCGTTCCACAAACCAACCGTCGTCGAAAATAGGCAAAACAGCTGATTCCAGAACTTTCTACCACAACAAACACATCAAAACAGTAAAAAATCGATTCACCATCAATTTTCAACAACGAAATTCATATGCTACATTCAAATACAGGAATTTCTGTGTTATTGATTGGGTGCAAGGTGGAGGCCGGTTGATAAAACTACGATGAAATTGTGAACTTTGCCGGTAACCTAAATAGAAATGCAAGTGAATTATGTACTTATTATGTAAGAATGTCATCATAAAATGCATCGTAGTTGCAAAACCCACACTTACCGGGTAATTTTCCGAAGATCCGCATTTTTTGCCGGCGTGAACCATATTTCGATGAGCTTCTCCACACCTTCAAAAAATTGCTCATTATTTTCACTACTAGATATTATTTCTGTTTCAGCCATTTTTTCTTGTAGTTTCTTTCCTTTTTATTATTTGTTTAAAAGATTTATTGGAAATAATTTCCTCAAAGTTGTCGACACACAACCTCAGTGAACAAAAGTCGAAAATTGACTGAATGAATGAATGAATTGAAACAAATTATTGGCAAAATCTTGGTGAAAGAAGAGACGAAACTGCCACCATCTCCTTCTATCAGAGCGAGCGAGCCGGCGCGCGCGTTTTCGGATCACGAACGAGCGGGAGGCAAAATTGCGAAACACCAGCTTTTATATTCAGCCAGTTTTTATTGGCACTATACAAAAAAAATATTACCCAATCCCTAGTAAAATTATCTACGGTTAGTGAACGAAATCGTGCGTAAAACTTATTTGCTGGTTCAGAACAAAAATCAATTACCCTATTTTTACAACAAATAAAGTTTTAAAATGAGGCTCTTTTCAATAAAATAATAAAAGACAAGTATGAAGTGTCAATTCCAAGAGGAAGGTCACAAGATAGTATTTTGTTTATATTCCAACTATCGATTATTTCTTAAGGTTTTTGCAATTAAGATAGATGCTCTCAACATAAGCTTTGCTTCTTTTTGCAACTAAGGCTGATACTGTAGTGTTACAGTCAGTCAGCACGGAAGTGCATGAACTAAAAAGTATGGTGGAAATAAGTTGATGCACTTTTGTGCATAAACTGACTACTTCTTTGGTTTCTATGTGAATCTGTATGTGGCCTACCTCGTTAAAACTATCTAATCATGATCCCTAAATAAGTTCCCGTAAACTTAGGATGAGAAGATTTACTGTAAAGGCTAAAAAAAAAAAAAAATTCGCGAGGAGTTTGATGTAAAATGGCAAAAACCCTAGAATCTAGGGCCTAGATCATTCAAACGCGTGCTTTCCGAGGGCAACCGCCTTATTTGTCAACTCACGACATGAGCCGAATCTATGGAGACTCAATAGTAAAACTTTATGAAGTCTTTGAAGTTAGCTACAAGCTATGCAAATCCCCACTGCCGCTATCGTAAGGTAAGATCAACTATTTGGTTTTCATGAAATGTTATCAATCAAATCTGTTATTGAACCATTGCTTCCATTTACAAGTACAGTGCGACATAAAAGAGTTGAAAATAAATGAGGGCACCACCATCGCTTTGCAAGCAGATTTAGCATCATTTTGTTCATGATATTCTTTTCCTGTTCACAATCCACAAAATAACACAAAAGAAAAAAAATGCATGAAAACTAACATTGATTTACAGATCACGTAGTGGTTCCAGCAATCGTGAGTTTTTTTAGTTCCCGAATACATAATTAATGTCTACTCTTTAGTGTCGCACTGTAATATCAAAGTTAATTATTTTTAGACTACCCTGTTAGTTGGTAATATTGTCAGTACTGGCAGCACTGTTATCATTAGTTCAAGTTTAGTTCAAGGTTCAAATAAAATACCAAAATAATTCCAATAATTTTAGATTATGAAGCCAGCAATAATTTTTTGTACTCTTAATTTACTTAGTTTATCTATTCAAATTTTTTATCTGAAACACAAAGATAAATACTAGGTTAAAAATTGTTATTTTCTGTCATAAATTTTCAAATGCTGCAACTAAATTATGTATATGACCGCTTTCAACTTTTTTGAGTGGTCTGAATTTAGGCTTGGTAACAGGAATGCTGGGAGCAGTGTCTTCATCTTTATCCTCTTCGTAAAAGTCTTCTATATTGGGTTCCAGGTCTCTTTTCACCGAAGTACTACTGGATGGTCTTTTGTCTCTCTTTTTCTTCTGTTCTTCCACATTGCAGTTTAGTTCTATGAGGTTCCGGTATATTTTGTCATTAAAATGGAAGTTCAGCTTCTTTGTTACCTGAAAATAAAATAAGATATTGATTTGCTTAGCAATGTTAAATCGATATTCTTCAAATAATAGTAGGTATTATGCAGTACCTAAAGAATAAGGTAGAAATCTATTATCTAGTTTTGTAGCGCAGTGGTACATGAACATGAAAAAGAAAGATGTATTCTTACTTTAGCACTGATTTGTTTTTTATCTACATTTATATCTTCAATAGTAAGTGGTGGTGGCGAAGATACTTTAACATCTGATAGATATCGAGCTAATGCTTCGCTAGAGCACAGTGTTGGTTGATCTAACTCATTTTCTTTAGACGAGGAGCCCGAACTTTTAGCAGTTTTGGTTCGAGATGTAGAACCAAATTCACGGACAACATTCTTCTTTCCTGTGGGCTTGACATGTTTCTCACAGTTACGGACAAGAGTCTTTTTCACTTTAGGATCGGCTCCAGACCTGTACATGCTTAGTTTTACTCGAATGAAAATAATAAAAAGAAGATAACAAATTAACAAAACAACTTTTTATAAAATTCTGAAAATTCAAACTTTGCTTTGCTTGCATTGCTTTGATTGGTTGCAACTAGACCGTCACAGTTAATTAATAACAGTCAGTGTCAAAATCAACTGTCAATAATTTCCGACGGTTCGCAAGAAAGTGCAGTCCGAAAAATTGTTAGGAAACTCCTCCAAGAAACCCTTGCCTATACAGATGCGGTCAGTGCTCCAATCTAGCGTTTGTAACAACAGTAATTTGATAGTACAATACCTATTACGTATTAAGCAACCCCGGGCCACGTAAATACTTACTTAACAGAGAATGGCTGTCAATTCAATGTAACAAAAAATAATTAAGGCACTTTTTGCCTAAATACCGTACATTTAGGCAAAAAGTGCCTAATTGGAGAATGGATAAAATCGCTCATTCGACGATGCAGTCGATAGTTTCGAATTAGGGATGATTTATATTAGGACAGGATGGGCACGGGATGTGTCGTGGCCCGTACGACGCCCGGACGGAGCCCGTCCGGGCTTATACACAAAATGTATAGAACGTACGTTGTACGGGCGTCGTACGGCCCCGTCCGGGCGTCGCCATCGTACGCGCCACAATAAAAGTGTATGGTACGTGCGTAATACGGGCCACGTCCGGCTCGTCCCGCGCCCGTCCCATCCCTTATGGATGATTTCTATTAGGATGGGGCCCGTACGACACACGTACGACGCACGTTCCATACATTTTGTGTAAAAGCCCGGACGGGCCCTAGTTTTTTGAAAAATTCTTGAAACGATTGAGACCCCAAAATAACTGCACAAGTGTGTAACATCTGATTTTTACAGAAAGAAACCCCGGGGAGTACAGATGTGTTTTTTGTTTAGCGAGAATTCTGAGGATTCGGAGAACAATAGCCGAAGGGTCATTTTATGAGTCACTTTCATTTTTAGGGTCGTCTACCTAGCAACAACATTCAACAAATTACCTTCTAGCCAAATAATCAATTTTGTCTAGTGTATGTACAAAAATTTCGGGGTGAGGGGGGGACCGGTCCCCGATGTCCCCCCCTGGATACGTGCCTGTATCCGGGCGTCGTACGGGCCCCGTCCGGCCCATCATGCGCCCGCCCCGTCCAAATATAAATCATCCCTTATGGCTGTTTGAAAATAATAACTATTATTCTGCTTACCCATGATTGGGTGGCTCAAACTGCGTTTGACTGAGGGAGGTTTTATGACATATGATTGTCAACTCTGTTTCGAATGTAATACTCAATGTCACATTCTTTTCAAGTTTTTAATTGTCATTGTCAATGTCAATTTTCACTTCACCTTCCACTTCCACGATTTGTTGATGTGTGCGATTTCTATTTTAATTAATTTATTTTAATTTGTTAAACAACAACTCAAATACTTTTCATTCACTTTTCAATTCTTGTTCTTGCTGTCTCTTTTCATTCAAAAATTGATATGTCCACCAAACCGGCACCATTTCTTGTAAGTATGTTCGGAGAGTTCAACCTTGGTGATGATCGTAAAAAGTGAATTTCTCAGCGATATTGTGATTACAGAACCCTGATAACTTGCCGGTGGAAAATGTAACGTTGTCGGTTTCTAACTCTGGAGTCTTGCAGCAAGTGAAGGCATTGGTAAGAGATTTTTTAAGTTTGAAACATGTTGTGCAACGTCAGTGTATCAGTTAGCAATATTATTTTTATAGGGGAAACCCCGGTATTATTTGTTTGGATTCCCGATGTTTCAATGGGATATTGGCAACAAAGCATTTTCAGTAATAGATATGCCATATTTGTGGAGGCGTGGGTGCGATTCCCACCCAGGGCAAGTATTTTTGTCATACACATAGGTGTTTGCTCTGTGTCTGGATGTTATTATCTATATAAGTGTGTATTTAAAAATGTATATAATAAATAATAAATTGTTTATTTCCAAAAACATATATGTAGTATATCAGTCTCTCGCATCCATATCACAAACTTTGCTTAGTTTGGGGTCAGAGACTGTGAGTAAGATGTCCCTTAATAATAATTTTATTTATTTGTTTTCAGGATCCGTTTTGGGTGGAGAAACGTGAGCTCACATTATATGAAAGACCACCTTCGGGCACCTCAATGTTGCTTGGAGCCATGGAGGCGTGGAAGACAAAGATGGAAGGATACCTAGAAGATATCAAGTGGTTACTGAGCTTAGAATATCATAAGTAAGTCTGGAAGAGCTAGCTTGTAAACACAGTGACATATAAGAACCATTTATTTTTATTTTATTGTATCAGTCTCTGGCAGCCATATCACAAGCTATGCTTAGTTTGGGGTCAGAGACTGTGTGTAAGATGACCCCTAATATTTATTTAATTAATTTTTTTAATAATATTCACTATTGAAATTCTTATTAAGTATGTGTACAGGTTGCCTTGCAATGTTTTCTTTCGTTGCTTTAAATTATAGACTTCAAAGAACCCATTGGTACTGGACTGGGTGTGTAGGTACCGGTTGTGTGTGTGGCAAACATTAATTTATCACATATCAAAAAACAATATAGCGGGCTGCCTCATCACATAGGGGTACAAAAAATAAAACCTTTTCTCAGAATTACTACATTTAAAAAACCATAAAAATTGGTAAAACCTTTTCAGAAGAGCCCCACAGCAAGCTAACATTGTGATACGAGATTTATACAGGGTTATTTGTAATCAATTAGCACCCTTTTAGGGCCTTATTGTGTACGTCAAAACTAACAACTTTTTTTCTACAACTTTTTTTTTAAATATCAAAAAAAGAGTTGTTGCATAGAAAAATATTGTTCACCCTCGACAAAATGTATGGAACAGCTGAATTTTTTTTTTGAGTTTTGACAAATGGAAAAAAAAAATTGTTATTTTGATGTACCTACAGAATAAGCCCCTAAAAGGATGCTAATTGATTACAAATAACCCTGTATATGTATATTAAATTATAATTTATTCCAGATTCTGGAGCACAGTCCTGTTTCACCCGGCGTGCATGGACTCCCTAGTGTCGTTCCTCCAGGAGTCCAACCCTCCGTACCTGCCGCAGCATGAAAGCAGAGACGTACAGCGGCTGTATGAAGATATCAGAAGACTAGTACTGGTTGTGTTCAGCAGGCTTGTTACTAATAAAGAATCTAAGGTATGTTTGTGAAATAGGCTTGTTTACTAAAAAAATATAATTAGTCCGGCAAATAGATTGTCAAAATATATTAGACACATATTTTTTCTTATGTCAATTTAACAAATATTTATGAGGATATAGCCCGTTAAAAGTTCCGCGTGACGTCACTAACCGCTATCAAATGTACTGGCTAGTGCCGTCACGAGCCCCCACTCTCAAACTTTGACAAGGTTTATCTTTGTTACTAATTGCTTGATTGACAAAAGACAAAATATGTGTCCAATTTTTTTTATTATTTAACTGACGAACTAATTACCTATAATAATGATTTTTATACCCAGTAAACATTCCTATTGCTTCGTCTTATGACACACAAGATGCTTAGTAATCATTATTTATTTTTCGCCAAAACAAACAGACATAAACAACTTCCACTGTGTACAGAATTCAAATAGTTTGCACAAATCAATGTATTATATTTATCAATGTAGTAATTTTCACATTATTGCTGATTTTTCATTTCGATGAAATTTTAATCGACCACCTCTGAAGTATTATCTACCAGACTTAAAAGGAATCATCAAAGTTGGTTCATAATTGGCAGAGTACCTAATCGCGTAACATACATACTTACAAAAAACATTCAGACTGGAACAAATTGGAATTGATGAGCTCACCAGTTCCAATTTTTTGGATGGTAATCCAATTGTAAATATATTTGCATGTGAAATTTTATGAACCATATAAGTAACCTTACTTATTCTGTTTGAAATGGGGTCCTAATGGATCATGATTGGTAGTATGCGGAGTTGAGGTCTAGGATGTAGCATATGAATCTGGAAAGCATATTTAAAAGACCCCAGACAAGCCAGGAAAATCAGATTTACTAATAGGGATACGAAAGAATCAAGTCATTTTAAAGTAGTGTTTTGATAATAGTGTAACTTAAGACACTTGGGTAAACATTGCCAACAATGGCTTGTTTTCAGTTTTCATGAATTGGGTGCATTGTTACAAATCACTCATGTTCTGTTGATTGAAATTATATTAAAGACTTCTTATCATTTTATTGTGTATTTATAGGTTTCTTCAGTTTTATTAAATACTAGCGACCCGCCCCGGCTTCGCAAAGGTGTATTATACATATAAACCTTCCTCTTGAATCACTCTATCCATTAAGAGCCCTGGTGATCTGTAATTATCCATACAAACGTATTACGCTGTTTTCTTCCAGGAAAATACTTATAGAGCTTCAATTTTTTGTCATAAAATTAAATTTAGCTGTTTAGACTACTCTGTCTTTTCTATTTCTTGATAAGTTAATTATCAGGCAAAATATGACCCTTCAAAATCCCAAAAAAAATCACCATTATTACCGACGTCTTTAGAGACCTACCAGAAGAGACTAAATAATATCTAACAAAATATAAAATGACAGAATCATGAACACATATCAAAAAACCGCATCAAAATCCGTTGCGTAGTTTTAAAGATTTAAGCATACAGACAAACAAACAGACAAAATAGCGACTTTATTTTATACTATGTATTGAAGTACCTGTAGGTAGGGCTGAGCTGTAGGCTACTACCGGGGTCCATAGGTGGCGGATAATGGATCGGCGTCGAGATATCGTCGCTAGCTGCTCTGGCAGTCCCCGACCATACAGCAACTTCAAGCTGTCTTAGGCTCATGGACGCGAACGTCCTTACGAGGCTGAGACAGAACAGTCGGCATCAGTGTAGGATGTCCACTCAGGGCGGCGGCGGACGAGTACTTCGAGTACCAACGGCGTCTCCCACGGGTCAATTGGCTCACTACACATCCACCAACCCGCAATAGACAAGCGTGGTGTGTTAATTGTCTAACCCCTTACCCTCAATGACAGACACAACGAAAACCAGGCCCCAAGTACCCGGGGACTCCAGTGGAAATGTCTCCAATGGCGACAGTACGGCGGCACTACCTGGAATCAGGGGGCCAGATAATCTCCGGGTGGCGGACTCCCACTGTCGAACAACCATGGCTTGTCAAAAGGATACCGAAAAATTGAACATTTTAACCTATAATGTTCAAACACTCAGAACAGAAAGTCGAATAATCGAATTAGAAAACGCATTAGAAAGCATTAAGTGGGACATCATTGGGCTAGCAGAGGTGAGAAGAGAAGGCGAAGACATCATAGAAAGAAATAACAACATATTTTACTATACAGGTAACGGGAGTATGTTCGGCGTAGGGTTTTTAGTCTCAAAGAAGTGGAAAAACAACATTTTAGAGTTCATTTCATATTCTGAAAGAGTAGCAGCTTTAAAATTCCATATAACTGACGGAAAATGTCTTAAAATCATTCAAGCTCATGCTCCAACAAGTGCTCATTCTAACACCGAAATCGAAGAGTTTTACACTCTCGTCAATAAAGCTTACGAGGAACATCGCAGCACATATACACTCATAATAGGTGATTTTAATGCCAAAATTGGCATTAATTCAAACGTTACTAGCAATATACTAGGTCCACATGGCTCAGGAACACGAAACGAACGTGGCACAAAACTCATAAATTTTGCTTCTCATTTAAACCTTAGCATCAGCAATAGCTTCTTTTTCAAAAAATCTCACCGACGCTGGACGTGGCGCTCCCCAGACAAAAGAACCAAAAATGAGATTGACTTCTGTCTCTCTTCGAGTAGGCGAATTATCTCAAATGTAGAAGCACTCAATGCTATTAAATTTACTTCAGATCATAGACCCCTACGAGTAAAAATAGCTTTCAATTTCAAAATAATGCGATACCAACAGATCAAGAAATCAATCAAAAAACTTGACAAAACCACACTCCTAACCAATCAAGAACAGTTCAATTTAGAATTGGCAAATAGTTTCAGTGTTTTAACAGTCGATGACTTAGAAGATGTGCAAACACAATATGATCACATTAAAAACTCTATACACAAAGCTAGCCAAAAAATCAAAACCATTAAAAGCAAAGAACAGAAACTCAGCCCAATGACTAAGCACCTTATTGAAGAGAGACAACTTCTAACATACTATACCCCAGAACACAAGGCCAAAGACAGGGCTGTAAAGCGAAGCATACGCAAAGATATCAGACAACACAACGTGAAACGAGTAGAAATAGCCTTGTCCAATAACACCTCCTTAAAAATCGCCAAAAAGGGCATGACTCAAGGAAAATCCTCCATCGTAAGTCTTAGGGATGACACTGGAATGAAACAAGGTGATAGACACAAAGTGTTACAAATAGCTACAGATTTTTATAAGAAACTTTACTCAGAAAATTCAATACCCTCACATATCACTGAATATTCATGTCCAGAAGAAGTGGCTCCTATTACCGGTTATGAGGTACATAAAGCACTTTCAGTCATGAAATACCATAAATCTCCAGGCCACGATGACATCACAACCGAAGCTCTCAAATTAGGAGAACCTACACTTTTGCCGCACATAACCAATCTTTTTAATTCGATACTACATACCGGTACATTTCCAAAATCTTTCTGTCATTCCAATATTATCCTACTCCATAAGAAGGGTGATAAATCCAACATCGAAAATTATCGACCTATAAGCCTCGTCTCACATCTATACAAGACATTTATTAAAGTCATAGAAAACCGAATAGCCGGAACTTTAGACAAACATCAACCTCCCGAACAAGCTGGTTTTCGCAAAGGTCTCTCCACTACCGATCACTTACACTCCATTAACCAAATTATTGAAAAACATACAGAATATAAACTACCCCTTTATCTAGCATTCGTCGACTACTCCAAAGCTTTTGACAGTATCACCCACACATCTATTTTTAGTGCGCTAGAAAACCAAGAAATCAATAAAACATACATACATTTACTCCGGAGAATATACTACAATAGCACAGCTGCAATAAAATTGAACACAATAGGTCAGTCCTTCAATATAGAAAAAGGAGTCAAACAAGGTGACCCCCTGTCGCCAAAACTCTTCACAGCCACACTCGAAGAGGTCTTTTGCAAATTGGCACCTGGCTGGGACGAGAGGGGCATTCTCGTCGGAGGCAAGAGACTTACCAATCTCCGGTTCGCCGACGACATTGTCCTTTTCTCATCTTCAGCAACCGAGTTGGGTCAGATGCTTCAAGATCTAAGCAGAGCAAGCCTTGATGTCGGACTGAAGATGAATATGTCAAAGACCAAGTTAATGACCAATAGCACGAAGCGCAAGATACTAGTTGAAGAGGCAGAGATTGAGTATGTCCATGAGTATGTGTATTTGGGCCAATTAGTCTCTTTCCAGGCGAGACAACAAGCAGAAATTACACGCCGAACTGAAAACGCTTGGAAGAGCTATTGGTCCATGAAAGACCTCATGAAGGGAAATTTGCCACTATCCCTGAAACGCAGACTCATGGACGTGTGCATTCTGCCTATTCTCACATACGGAGCGCAAACTTGGTCTTTGACTAATGATCAAAAGTCCGACCTTGCGGTTTGTCAGCGGGCGATGGAACGCAGTATTTTAGGCGTAAAGCTAACAGATCGCATAAGGAACACCATATTGCGTTCCAAAACACAAATAGCTGACGTGACCCAAAAATGTGCCAACTTGAAGTGGGACTGGGCTGGACATGTCTGCCGAATGCCAGATAATCTTTGGGCCAAAATAACCACCGATTGGACACTAGGCCATAAACGAGCTCGCGGCAGACCTAAAAAGCGATGGCGGGACGACCTTGACAGGCACCGGAAGGACTGGCATATTTTAGCCCAGGATAGAGATAAGTGGAAGGAGGGTAGGGAGGCCTTTGCTCAACGTTGGGACAGAATAGGCTCCTAATAATAATTGAAGTACCTAATAGTCTAATAGGCATGATTATTGGCTAAACAAAAATTATTATAATTAGTCAATTAGTTTACAATTTTTTTCTTTTGTCAATCAAACAATAAATGACAAAGATAAGCCATGTCAAAGTTTGGGAGTGGGGGCTCGTGACGTCATTAGTGCGACGTAGTCTATACATTTGAAGTGCACTTGTGACGTCACGCGGAACTTTAATGGGCTATGTCTACGTCAATTTTTCTTTAATTGACAAAAGAAAAAATACGTGTCTGATATATTTTGATAATTTAAATCACAGACTAATTATTTTAGTCATCTAGTCTAGCCTATATTTGGCAGTCAATGTGAGACATTTTTTCTAAGACATTAAAATCTAATAGAAACAACAAATTTCTGAAATGATATCACAAAGATGTCTTCAAAACTAAACCAAAAACATATCTTCTACATATATATCTTAGAATAAATAAACTAGAGACCAAGTGTGCTTCATTCAGTACACAAATTAAGAATAAAACCGAAATTCGCGTTTTTTCTTGTTCCAAGCGAAGTTTGGTCCAGTAAAAATTCTTATAAGTAGAATCAAAGTTAATATAGTCAGTGAACACGAGACAAGTCTTTGTGCAGTAGCGAATTAATATTTCAGTCGGGGTGAGGAGCCGGGTTTTGCACAGGGTTCCACATATACCATGTTATTTACGCTGTACTCTTAGACCAAATAAAAAAATCAAGACAGAAGGTTGAGAAACAAACAAGTGAAGCCGGCAAAACTACGCCTCGCCGTGCACTGACACAATTACACACACCATAGTCAAGTATTAACTAGACAGGGCGTTCAATAATAATAATTACAAAAGTAAGAGAGGGCGAGATGTGCAAGTATTAAAGTGTGAACAGGACGAAACTAATATCTTTTGTCTCTATCTGCGTATACGTATTTTTTGCCTGAATAGTCAGACAAAATTTCGCGCCAAAAACTACTGTTGAATTTTTGATAAGATGCTTAAGTAAATCAACACATTTATGATTAAAACTATTATCTATTTTCCGTAGCGTAGTTTGACTAGGTGATTGTCAGCGATCACCGAAATTAAGCAACGTTCCGCACGGTCAGTACTTGGATGGGTGACCGCGGGTGGCATTTTCCAACTGAGCGCTACCGTGGCTCGGATGACACGTTAAATTGTAGGCCCCGGTTGTTTTAACCGTTTAGCCAAGTCAGAGGCCTTCAGGCGGCCTAAAAACTCTGACACCAGGGCTAGCCACCTGGCCTATACGAACTTATTTTTTATCTATTTTCTATCACTTCTAGTAGTGTTTTGCAGGTTTTTACTATTATCTAGAGTCTAAATATGATAAAATTATAACAACGTATATATAGCTATGTAAGTATGTATAGCACATCTTTTTTCTCACCCCCCTATACGCAATCGAAGATTCTAGTCATACTTATCTATGACACACACAAACACGTACAACTAAACTAAGGCTTGGCTCGTCAGTCGAACTATGGCGGCGCAACACCGACGCACGACACACACATATAAAAAAACCGGCCTCACTTGTCTGTCCACGATGTTCTGTCTTGATTTTTTTATTTGGTCTGAGGCTGTAACTATACAACTATGTTGGTACATAAAATTCCCAAAAATACAGAAATAAATGATTTATGTTTTTTTTTCAGTCCCATTGGATGACCAAAGAGTATATGGGCGACGTTCTATACAACAAGTTTATATTCACGATACCTATAATATGGGATATCTGCGCGACGTACGGCGTGGACAACCCTCGACACGTGTCGCGACTGCTCGACAGCGTGTTTGCGATACAGCCGCAGTATGAGAGCGATGCAGTCGCCGCCGTCGCTTTTGTGTTAGAGGTAAATTTGCTTTTTGTAAAAACTCACAAAATACTCCAATCATTGTGTAACTGACTGAAACAATTTGCCATTGAATAGTCTCCCTCTTTTCTAGATAGGATATTAATAATCGGCCAAGTACGAGCCGGACTCGCGCACGGAGGGTTCCGTACTGTATGGGAGCTCCCTTAAATATTTATTTTATTTAAATTTTATTATTTATTAATGAAGTGAACATATAACTAAATATTCTGTGAAGATTTCAAGCATCAACCTGTTACCATTATTGATATAGAGCGAAAAACGGCTAAAAAATCAGGTTTGTTGTATGGGAGCCCCCCTTAATTATTAATTTTATTCTGTTATTAGTATTTGTTGTAACAGAAATACATCATCTGTGAAAGCTGAAAGTTTCAGCTTTCTAGCTATAACGGTTCATGAGATACAGCCTGGAGACAGACGGACAGACAGACGGACAAAAAACGGGCCCCTTTTACTAAGACTCCGCCTTAGTAAAAGGGGCCCGTTTTTACCCTTTGGGTTCGAAACCCTAAAAAGTCACCATTCATCAAAATCATGAATTCAGATATTTCTTTCATAATTGAGAGTTATAGTAGTCTGTAATCATAAAGCCGCTACACTTTTCTTTCTTTCCAATGTTACAGGCATTCAAATACATAATTCTACAAGTAAACAAGGACTACGATAGCGTTGAACCGCCGAACTTACCGGAGACGTTCAAAGGCTTCACAGAGATCAGACGTCCGTCGTCCAGCAAGGCTCAGGACAAACTGACGTTCGAAGTGCTGAAAGACATTGTGATACACTTGTTGGACACGGCGATGACGTTGAGAATATTTGTGGAGGTCTACCCCAAGGCTGTTAGGATATTTAGGAAAACGAATTTTGTAATTAGGTGAGTTGACAGTATTTTATATAGGACTAGCTGCCCGCTAGTGCCGTGGTGGTCTAGTGGTAACGACACCCACCTTACAATCGTGAGGTCGTGGGTACAAATCTCGGTCCCGTACCAATGAATTCCTTGGAATTTATGTACGGAATTTCACACCACTGGCTTTTCGGTGAAGGAAAACATCGTGAGGCAACCTGCATACGTCCGCAGAAGAAATTCGATGGCGTATGTGAATCCACCAATCCGCACTGGGCCAGCGTGGTGGATATGGCCCAATCACCCTTCTTGGGTAGGCCTACGTCCTGCAGTGGACTATTACAAAGGCTGATACAGTACAACAGGGCAGCTGCCCGCTCCGGCTTTGCCCGGGTACGATTTGCTAAAGACGACAGATTTTATAAGTATTGTGCCGATTTGTGCCTATATACCCACCACGTAATGCAGGTATGGGAGTTTTAGTAAAGATCCCTATTTAAAAATATGTAACATAGCCTATGTCATCCGGAGATAGTGTAGCTTTCCAATGGTAAAATAATTTTTCAAATCGGTTCAGTAGTTTCAGGTTCACCAAACAAACAATCAAATCTTTCCTCTTTATAATATTGGTATAGATTAGACACAAGCGTCCCGCAGACTGCTCTAACCATAACATCCTTGATTTAAATATTTCGGCTTCTGTGATTGGTCAGACACTAGGCTGTAGCCTCTGGACACTGCTGTCTGTGGGACGCTTTATGCTTTTTATGAGAATGCATTGTGAATACTTTATTTTTTTGGTTGTTGTTGTTGTTGGTCTTCTGCTGTCTATTATAGAATCAGAATCAGAATAACATTTATTGCTTGAACTGTGTACAAGTTTAGGTGTTACATTAAATTTTAGATCTAACAGTTTATCCTAATAACGGACATGCAATATAGGTAGTATAGGGGTGGTATATATGTAGAATATATACAAAATACTAATACACATGCCTTCTACTAAATATACCTACAAATGAAAATAGACCAAGAGTTACAAATATTACATAGTTATACACAATGAAAATAATCCTAAATCTAATTTTCTAGGTACAATTTTTTTATATAATCATCGGTATATGTATAAAATTCATCCAGTGTATAGAACGCTTTATCTGTCAACCAGGGATATAGGGATTCAATACTTTTTATGAGATGCAACTCTGATATTAATATGTATTCTTTAACTAACACTAACTGATTTGGTTAATAACTAATAAAACTGACTAGGTCACACTTTGATGCCTAACCCTAAAATAGTAAAAATAAACAGCTGTCCCGTATAATTTAAGCTGGTCAAATCAATGAAGTGAACTTTTTATGTAGAACAGTTAATTTATTCGACAAGACTACTTCAGCGTTGTACCATGATAGAAATTGTTAAAAATAATAATCATCATCATAATCATCATCAGCCTGTATCGACCGACTGCTGGGTATAGGCTTCCTCTCCCTTGTGCCAGTTTTCCCTGTCTCGGGCTGATCTTATCCACGCGTGTCCCGCGATGGATCTGATGTCGTCGACCCATCGGGCTGGTGGTCTGCCTACGGAACGCCTGTCTGCTATTGGAAGCCACTCAGTCAGAGATGTACTCCACCTTCCATCATCACGTCTGGCCACGTGTCCTGCCCAGCGACACTTGAGTCGCGCAATACGGCCTCCAACATCCGCAACCTTTGTCCGTCGTCGGATTTCCGTATTACGGACTCGATCTCTTAAGCGAATGCCTAGCATGGCCCGCTCCATCCCTCTTTGTGCGACTCTCACTCTGTGCACAGTCTCTTTTGTCAGCGTCCATGTTTCAGCACCATAAGTCATTGTAGGCAGGACACATTGGTTAAAAAGCTTGGTTTTCAGGCATTGCGGTATTTTCCGATCCCTGAATACGTCGTCGAGTTTACCAAAGGCTGCCCAGCCAAGCTGTACGCGGCGTGAGATCTCCTTTTTGCGGAGCTCGGGATCGAAAGATAAACATAGATAAAAATAATAATGTTTATACTAAATCTGCCTGATGGAAAGCGAAGTTATAGCTGAGGATAGAGTATGTAGATCTAGAAGATACAGCTATTCACTCTTGCCTTAAAGACACCCAAATTGCAATTGTAAGGAAACAATGATGGAGGTGGGGCATTGCAGTTCCTGACAGTCTTGGAGAAAATAGGTTCCGGGGCCTTCTAATCTGTACCATTCCTTCCAGTATAGTCCAACTCTACGAGTACGGAATCCCGCAGCTATACGAGAAGCTGGATGAAACGGGCGACCAGACCAGCATAGCGTACACAGAGGTAGAGGGATATATCGACACGGCGCGAGAGGAGCTCATAGACGTGTTCAGAGAAATACTGGCTTCGTACAAGAATGCTATATTTAATGGAGAGTGAGTATTTAATTTTATTCTCATACTAAAATCACTATAGTTCGGCCGTTCAGAGAATGCGTTCCTGACACGTCATCTTGAAAAAATGTTTTTGGCCGATATCGCGGAAACTATGTACTTAAGGGCAAAAAACATTAAGATTGTAGAAAATAAAATTCGCATCTTTTGTTTCCAGTAAACTTTTTTGTAAAACGTACCGTTTACGATTTATGGACCATTTAATGTCCAATAATGTTTAATGTCAAAAAATACGTTTACGATTTATGGCCCATTTAATGAAATTTCATTAAATGGACCATAAATCGTAAACGTATTTTTTCTTTTGTCAATCAAACAATTAGTGACAAAGATAAACCTTGTCAAAATTTGAGAGTGGGGGCTCGTGACGTCACTAGCCGGTACATTTGATAGCGGTTAGTGACGTCACGCGGAACTTTAACGGGCTATATCTTCATCAATTTTTGTTAAATTGTCAAAAGAAGAAATACGTGTCTAATATTTTTTAACAATCTATTTTACGGACTAATTATATTTTTTAGTAAACAAGCCTAATTGTAATGCCTGAAATATTTTTTTACTTAATCTATTTATTGAATTTTCCGTGCGCTCCAGAGGCAATATCCAAAGCCAGGTGGAAGAATACCTGGCGGTGCTGCTGGAAGGTTTGTCGGAGAAGCTTCTAATTAAAGACTACAACGCCAGCTACCCCGTCAGCGAAGACCTGGATATGCTGCGGCAAGCCTACCCGGACATGTATCCTTTACATAACTATTACTTTTATGTTTTAAAATGCTCCAATACACGAGTTGCTACTAGTTGTCAAGTTTATTTCAACACTATCGTGTTGACATTTGGCATAATTTTTAAAATCTATTTTTAGGGTTCCGTACCCAAAGGGTAAAAACGGGACCCTATTACTAAGACTTCGATGTCCGTCTGTCCGTCTGTCACCTGGCTGTATCTCATGAACCGTGATAGCTAGGCAGCTGAAATTTTCACAGATGATGTATTTCTGTTGCCGCTATAACAACAAATACTTACTTAAAGCAAATTAAATAAATATTTATTTATTTTTCCTATACAACAAACGTGAATTTTAGGAGCTTTTTCCTCGCTATTAATAACGGTAAGAGGAATAGGGCTCCCATAAGGTACGGAACCCTTCGTGCGTGAGTCCGACTCGCACTTGGCCGATTTTTAATTATTATAATAACATGCACTATTTAAAAAAATGCAGTTAGGATCTGTATCAAAAAGAAATCAGTTCACGGCAAAAATATAGATTCTCCTTTATGGAGGTTATTTATAGGCACGCACGACAATTTCTCAACATATCAAAACTCCATATGACCCGACTATGGTCAACAACAGACGTAATCGGGATGTTGTTATAAACTTTCCTATTTTCAAAACCAGTTTCGTAAATACGCAATACTGCTTTCTATCACTTTACTTATATAAAAAACTAAATAGAAAACCTGACTTTTATTCTTTAAATAAAACGGAAGCTAAAAATAAAATTTATGCATGGCTACAGTCTCTTTCTTATGAAGAGACTGAGCTGATATTGAGCATAGTTTCTTGATATTCACAGACTTATTACCACTAAGAATAACTTAAATCACATATACATGCATCAATTAAAAACGACTATAATGGCAATAATACCTTAACTATTTACTTAAGAAATCACATTTTAAACAAATCCAAACTATTCGAAGTTTCTATATATAATAATGTTTGCATAAAATTATTTTATAATACTGCTTATATGGCATACATACGTAGGTTATTTGAGCTACAAATATTTGCAAGTAATGGGTTAAGCCTAACGCACGCACACAGTAACACAACTGATAAGAAACCTGTCTTCGGTGCAGCGGTGAGCTCGACACTAGGTACTTGTATTATAATAAAAAGGTTTACTCAAATGACCGGCGTATTGACGTGTGATTCATGGTAGGATTTTATTGTTACCGTATTTGGGATATTCCCTTTCTATTTATATTATTCATCAATTATTATTAGTATTTATAAGATAAGTGCTTTCGATTAGACTAAAAAATTAGCATTTTGTACACGTAATTTTTGACGCGTTGGAAGACGTTATGTGCCCAGGATTCAGATTTTCTTGTCTGGGTACTAACTCACATTTAATTTAAGTATTTATCTTGCATGTACACATAGCTTTATCTTATTAATTTACCATATATTAATTTCTGTATGTGTTGTGTACTGAATTCAATAAAGTATTTATTATTATATATATATAATATAGGGTTCTCTGCTTGCCCTGTACTTGACTAAGTAACAAACCAAACAAACAAGTAAGGGGATGATTAAAAACCATCATTTGAACAACTTTTACTAATCCAACCCAGAATTCAGGAAAAACTGTTGTCTTATACATGTTATCGAACTAAACTAAAACCAATCTGACAAAACTTTATCATAAAACTTTAACCAAACCACAGAGACTCTGTAAAGACTGACTTCATACTCCAAGCGATCTATTCAAACCTCGACGAACCAGTGCCAGAGCTATCATCACAACCCATAACCAACGGACACATAGAAACCAGAGACAACCTAGTAACCAGTGACAACCTAGCAACCAGTGACAACCAAGTGACCACAGATATACCCGACCACGTGAAAGAAGAGTCGTTAATAAGCGAAGTTAAGGATATCTTGCCACATCTAGGAGATGGGTTCATATTGAAGTGTTTGCAGCATTATGGGTTTAATTCTGAAAGAGTTATTAATAGTATATTAGAAGATAATTTAGCTGAGCCATTAAGAGGTAAGATATACTGAACATAGCACTGTTTTAAATAGTTATTAACAGTATCACAAATCTGTTTTCGAAAGCTTTCAACTTCAGTTTCACTTGCTCCTCAAAAGATGGTGAGAAACAACGGTGATGTTGTGTAGTTTATTTAATGTATATCTACATAGCCGATTCTATTAAACTACTTTTAAGTAATGCGGTTTCGGTAGGTTCTGTGTAGTGTAATTATGAAAAGAAAATGTACGCAAATACAAGATTGCGCTGATAAAGTCCTCATGGGCAACGCTAGGACTAGGGGTAACTTCTTTTCCCACTTTTGAACACTTCAAAGTCAATAATAGGCCCAATTATAAAGGCGCCATCGTAAATTTAACAGCAACGTAAAAAGTGTTCTCTCTATCGAATTCCTAAAGTGAAAAAGGAACAGAAACTTCATAATTGGGCCTATTGTCAAATTTTCTGAGGAGGGCCAAAGTAGCCATTTACCCTCTCTAGAGAAAATCTCAAGCCCCGCCAATGAAAGAGCTAAAGAAAGTAAAAGCAACATTTTGATTGTTTCAGGTCTAGATCAATCCCTACCCATAATTCCACCCGATCCTCTCGACCAGAAGTTCCTAGAGACGGGCGTCGAACGGCTCAACATATTCGACGGCGACCGGTTCGACATCATGAACCGCGACGACGTCGACGTAGCCAATATGCATAAAGGAAAGCGGCGGGACAAGTATAAAAACTTCAAGGATTTGTTGGACGACAAGACCGAGGTTAAGAAGCTGGGAGATATCTATAGCAAATACAAGTAAGTTTTATTCTATATACATTTAAATATGTATAGGCTAATATGCAGCATATTCGACGTCGTAAATTTCGACGACGTCGACGTAGCCGATATATATAAAGGAAAGCGACGCGACGAGTATAAAAACTTCAAGGGTTTACTTGGCGATAAGACGGAAGTGAAGAGGCTGGGAGATATGTATAGCCCCTTCGGTGGCGTGCGACTAGAATCTGGGCGGGAAAATTCTGTTAGAAAGTGGCGCTGTGCCCAGGCGCCCAAACTCTGGGCACGCGCGTCGTCTTTTGTTTATAATCTAATAAGAGTTGACGGGACCGTGTCATCCCGTTTTAACATTTACAGAGAGGTAGCTAGAAAGACAAATACAGAAATAGTAGTTATATAGGCTAGTTCATTACGACTACATTATTTCTAAAAATCGCGTTTTTAGAGTAGGTCGCGGTAGAAATGCAAAAAAATTAGCGAGGGGGCGTGCCACTTCCTAACTTTCTGCTAGATGGCGCTGCGTGCTATAAGGGATTGCAAATATAAGTAAGTTTTATTACATGCCCCTTTATAATATAGGCTAATATGCAGTATATTCGGGGTCACTAATAGTGACAACTTCGATGTAGCCAATATGCATAAAGGAAAGCGATGGGACAAGTAAAAACACTTCAAGGATTTACTTGACGACAAGACCGAGGTAAAAAGTTGGGAGATATCTAAAGCAAATATATGTATAGGCAGATGTGAAGTTAGCTCGAAGCTTCGCAATATCTAATCCGGATAATAGTTTGTATGTTTCGGCCTATAAGTGATTCACATAATATTCCTTGTTCATTTATTTTGAAAAGAATATGCAATAAATTCGATCACGACATGGATCACTATGCATATTGGCTAAATAATAAAATAGAATCTCTGACAAATACCTACAAGAGAAAATAACTTCCTTCACGTAATGAACGTGTGTGCATTTGCGCACAGAGATATTTGAATGTGTGTTAGTTTTTTTCTAGTGTCTGTGTGTAATGTTATCTCTTTTCAATTATTTTTCTGCTCTTTCCAGCCTAGTATGCGATGAAGTGGCGATGTATTCGGACGAATACGACGACACGTACGACTCGGATGGAGTCACACCAACCGCTGACACGGCAGCTGACGAGAGGAGGCCTTTTGTAACTCCACGGGCCTTACTTACTGGAAGGAAAGCTGAGGTAAACATTACTAGATTACTGTCGAATACGAGGACTTATGACCGATGGGGTCGAAAAGTTCTCGAGTGGAGACCACGCACCGGCAAGCGCAGCGTAGGACGTCCACCCACAAGGTGGACTGATGACCTCATTATGACCGCAGGATCGCGCTGGATGCAAGCCGCTACCGACCGGTCTTATTGGAGATCTATAGGGGAGGCCTATGTCTAGCAGTGGACGTCCTATGGCTGATGGATGGATGGATGGATGGATGGATAGTTGAATACGACACGTATGACTCAGATGGAGTGACGCTTACTGCTGACATGGCAGCTGATGAGAGGAGGCCTTTAGTGACTCCACGGGCCTTACTCACTGGGAGGAAAGCTGACGTAAACTTTACTATTACATTTATAGATGAATACGATACGTGTGACTCAGATAGAGTGACGCCCACTGCTGACACTGGCTGACGAGAGGAGGCCTTTTGTTTCTTCTAGGGCCTTACTACTGAGAGGAAAGCTGGAGTATAACTATATTATACATTACGGCATCACAGATACTAGACACTACTGGTTTCTTCTATGAACATTTACGAGTATGCAGGCTTTGGTGATGTTTTCTTTTACCGATGTGTGAAAATACGTACACACATTTCAGAAAACTTTCATATGGGACTAAGATTGGAATTAAAACCATGATTGCAAAGCGAACGACCACTCACTAATCCACCACGGCTTCAAAGAAGCGTCCCGCAGACAGTTGCATCCTGGATCAGTCAATCACATGGCTTCACTTTTATACATTCCGGGTTCTGTAATTGGTAGTACACTGGGCCGCAGTTGTCTACTGGACAATTCAATATCAGAGCGCTAGAGTGCTTTCACATAATAAGCGTTTCTATCGCGCGACTAGTGCTGCACAGCTAATCTCTTCACATTACAGCGACTGCTGCAGCGCAGACTGGCGTTGAACTTGGAGTGACTAGCTCCTTTCCAATGTGGATTCCAGCTGCGCTACTTAAATATGTATGGATACGAGTTGCGCTACTGCAGTGTGACTTAGAAGCGCGATAGAAACGTCTATATGTGAAAGCGCTTTTATATCATTTAAATCACAAAACAAGTCATTTTATTTCCCACCTTTAGGAGGAGTCATCGTCCGAGGAAGAGAGCGTGGATCCCGGGCCGAGCAGTAGTGCCAACGTTACCAGTGTTACCAGTGGTGCCGCCAACAACAGGATGGACTTCTGTCGGAACCCCGAGGAGATGCGCGCGCGGAGAGAAGCTAACATGCAGGCGAGAAGAGGGAAAGGACAAAGGCCGCCGCCGCAGCCCAGGTATATAATTTACTAGATTTTGCCCGCGGCTTCGCCCGCATGTTATTTCGAGGCCCTACCTTACCACCCTTAATAAAGGAGGTGGAAAATAAAAAAACAAAAAAAAATCGATTTGACATTTGTTCGATTCGACAATTCTTTTTTGACATTTCTTGGAGCGCACGCTAGAATAGCTCGCAGATGGCAGAATTTTTCCTACTAACTTAACACTTAAAATTCTGCTGTTATAATATGGAAAATTTATGCAATATCATTATAATTTATAGCCTATGTGTAATACTGATAAACTGGGTTATTTCTAATCAATTACCATCCTTTTAGGAGCTTATTCTGTACATCAAAACTAACAACTTTTGTTCTGAGACTTTAATCAAAACTTAAAATTTTTGTTGTTCCATAGAAAAGTATCGTTGACCCGCGACAAAATGTATGGAGCAGCTGTTTTTTGTGAATGTCGCACAACAAAAGTTGTTAGTTTTGATGTACAGAATAAGCCCCTAAAAGGATGCTAATTGATTAGAAATAACCCTGTATAAGCTATATAATTGCAAAGTTTCATCTCAATCCGTTCAGTAGTTTTTGCGTGAAAGAGTAACAAACATCCATCCATCCATCCATCCTTACAAACTTTCACGTTTATAAAATTAGTAGGATATCCCACTTTTCTTGCCTGGCCACAAGTTCAGGCTTTAGCGGCAGCGGGGTCTACGGTGAGCGTTCAGAGCCAGACGTCGTGGCGTCATTACAACGTTTTACTACATTGGTTTCTTACCGCTCGTCGCTCCGCGTTCTGCTATCGCTTATAGCGGCGAGCTCGTGGTCAAGAGAAGTGGTCGTGAGCTCGTGGTAGAAGTCAGTGTAGTTATTCCGGTGAATTTGGGAACAACCAAACTAATTTAGTAAAACACAGCTTGATATTGCAATATTTCGCGGGTGAGCGAGGAGCGCCGGTGGTGTAGGAATCACGGGGCGCGGGTGCGCCGGGCGGCGGGCCGGGCGCGCGGCGGGCGCACCTACTTGGAAGCCGGCACGGGAACCGGTTCTTTGTTTTGCCTGCGCTGCTCGCTTACATGACGCGCAAATATTATTTATTTAGATATTATTATCATTTTTAGGGTTCCGTACCCAAAGGGAAAAACGGGACCCTATTACTATGACTTCGATGTTCGTCTGTCTGTCTGTCCGTCTGTCACAATAAATTCGTCTAAATTCAATTCCTAAACAAAAGGAATCGACCCTAAATTTTCACAGATGAGCCGCTATAACAACAAACACTAAAAACAGAATAAAATAAATATTTAAGGGGGCTCCCATACAACAAACGTGATTTTTAGGAGTTTTTTTGCTTGCTATTAATAACGGCAAGAGGAATTGGGTTCCCATACGATACGGAACCCTTTGTGCGCGAGTCCGACTCGCACTTGACCGATATAAAGGTATTTTATTTTACTTATACTATTTTATTTCTTAAAAGAAATCCGCCATGTTCCAGGAGTGGTGACGTAATCGGCAAGCCCAAAGGGCAAGGTCAAGAAAAGGACGTCCTGGTGAATCGGGAACGGAAGGAGAAGCACAAGTCGTCGCGCGCCAACCACAACAGGAGGCAGGGCGCCAGCTGGAAGCGGAGCCAGGGGATGATGCCGTCTTAAACTACGCGCACCGGATGTACTCTTGCCTTGTAATAAGCCTTAAATACCGAATCCACTATAAAACTTTACTGAGATGAAAGTGATTTGGATCATCATTATGAACAACTTTTACTATGGAACTAACCAGAATTAGAGAAACTGGTGAACTGGAGAAAAAACAGAACTGGTGTTTTAAGCCGAAGGGAGGTGATTCAGACCATTATTGTAAACAAGTTTTACTATGGGGTCTGGAATATATATAAAAAAACAGCTGTTCTGTTCCATACAAAATAGGAACTCGGAATCAACAAATAGTAAAATAGCTGTTTAAAACTCATCTTCGTCATTACTTGGTAATTGTTAAAAAGATATAATACTTTTTTTGAAGGTATGTAATGTATCGTAAAACTTGTTCATTATGATGGTCTGAATCACCTCCTTTCGGCTTAGTTCACCAGTTCTGGATATATAGGACAGCTGTTTTTTCGTTAAATCCCTTTATTAAAAGTTGTTATTAGTAGTTATGTCCTCTCGTTTCGGATTAGTACAAGGCGAGTCTAACACCCGTTTTACTTGAGGAAAGATACAAAATGTGGTCCGAAATACACACCAACAGCGTCTATAATTTGCGTTAATATTTATTTATTGCCAAAGTGGTACAACTGACTTCAATCGTGTACAAAATTCGAGTAGTTTCGTTTCACCCGATTTCAATAAAATTTAAATGGGACCACCTCGGGATTATACCGGGTGACTGGTAAATAATTAGCATCCTTTGTGAACCGGTTTAAAAAAAATATTTCTTAGTTCGATATTTTTATACAGGGTGACTGGTAAATAATTAGCATCCTTTCAGGGGCTTATTCTGTACATCAAAACTTGTTAGTCTATGCATACCATAGATAATAGATTTATATCAAAATAGCGATTGTCGCGCCACCTGCCCATTGTATGTAGCACTAAGTTACGTCAATTAAAATGTCAACTTTTGATTCAGCCAAGCGATCGATGTGTTTCATTATACATAGGTTATGGGATTAAATAGTGATATTTTTCGGATTTACGTTTAAATCAGTCGAAAAAGTGATACACAACTCGCAGTATGTCTCAAAATTATATTCAAAGTGTTCCAAAACTGAAAGGACGGGAGAATTACGCCGAATGGTGCTTCGCCGCCGAAAACTTACTCGTGTTGGAAGGCATGGCGGATTATATCAAGCCGGCCGCCGGCACCGATATAAAAATGGCAGAAGATGCGAAGACTAGAGCAAAGCTGATATTGACGATTGACCCTGGATTGTATGTACACGTTAAAAGTGCCACGACGTCGAAAGAATTGTGGGAGAAATTGAAATCAATGTTCGATGACTCCGGCTTCAGTAGGCGAATCACGTTGTTACGCCATCTTATTTCGCTACGAAAAGAAAACTTCGATTCAATGACGACGTACGTAACACAAATGATTGAAACGGCACATCGTCTTAATGGTACGGGATTTACAATCAGTGATGAATGGGTCGGCTCATTGTTATTGGCGGGTTTGCCAGAAAAGTTTTCGCCGATGATCATGGCCATAGAACACTCAGGCATACAGATATCGGCAGATGTAATCAAGTCAAAACTGATTGACATGGAAGTTTCAATTGATAACTCAGCGGAATCCAGCTCTGCATTCGCTGCGAAAAAGTTTATATCGAAAAAAGGCGCCAATTTCATGAGAAACGAAACTTCAAATCGACAAAACATGTCAAGTGAAAAAAATGCAGTAACTTGTTACAAATGTAAACAAACAGGACATTATCGAAATAAGTGCCCATTATTACAAAGAAGTAAGCAAACAAATGCGTTTACTGCAGTGTTTCTCAACGGAAAGTTCAACAAGAGTGATTTCTACATCGACTCAGGTGCGAGTGCCCATATGATTGCAAATAAGGACTGGTTGGTGAATTGCAATTATAATCAAACTTACCCCGATATAATTGTGGCAAATGAAGCCAAGTTACCAGTGTTGTGCGTCGGCGATGTGAACATTAGAACCGACTGTAAGTACGAAACTGTAGTAAAGAATGTGTTATGTGTGCCAAACTTAACAACAAACTTGTTGTCTGTAAGCGAGCTCATTAGAAATGGAAATAACGTTCAATTTCAGAAAGAAAAGTGTTTGATTTATAATCAAAAAAATGAGCTGGTCGCTACAGCAGTTTTAACAGAAGGAGTATATAAGTTAAATATACAGATCCGGGATAATTTGTTGGCAGCATCTGCGAAACCAGATGGCTTACTATGGCACAGGCGACTTGCACATATCAACAGCAATGATCTAAATAAAATGAAAAATGGTGTTGTTGAAGGATTATCATTTCCAGCAAATTATGACACATCAAAAACAAATTGTGTTACGTGCTGCGAAGGTAAACAAATGAGATTACCCTTTCCTCATCAAGGAAGCAGGAGCACAGAAACATTGCAAATTGTGCATGCAGATGTATGTGGTAAAATGGAAAACAAATCCATTGGAGGTTCGCAATATTTTATTTTATTCATCGATGATTACACCCGCATGACTTTCATATACTTCTTGAAAAACAAATATGAAGTATTTGACACCTTCAAACAATTTAAGTCTATGGTTGAAAATCAGCTGAACAAGAAAATAAAGATATTCAGGACAGATAATGCAGGTGATTTCTGCAGTAATGAATTTGAAAATTACCTCAAAAGTCAAGGGATAATCCATCAGAAAACAAACAGCTATACGCCAGAACAAAATGGAGTTTGTGAACGAGCAAACAGAACAATAGTAGAAAAAGCAAGATGCTTACTATTTGATGCAAAATTAGAGAAGAAATTTTGGGCTGAGGCTGCGAACACAGCCGTCTATCTTAAAAATAGATCACCGACTTCAGCATTGCACAACATGACACCCTATGAAGCGTGGTATGGGAGGAAGCCAGACTTAAGTCACATTCGTGTCTTCGGCAGCCCGGTAATGGTACATATTCCAAAGGAGAAGAGACTAAAATGGGATAAAAAGTCTGAAGAACATGTACTAGTTGGATTCTCAGAAAATGTCAAAGGATATCGAATATACAACCCAAACAAAAATACCATTACTACCAGCAGGGATGTAATTGTGATGGAGAAGCAAAATGGAAGCTGCAGTACAGATACTTCTACATGGATATTGGATGAGAAAGAAGTTTCAGTGGGGGACAACCCAGAATGCACTGAAAATACCAGAGATTCAGTGGGGGAGACTACTGTGAATGAATCTCTGCTCTCAGATTCCAGTACATCAGAGTATACTGATCCAGAAAGTGATACCAGCAATGACACCGTAGTACCATCCTGCAGTGATGACACAGCTGACAGCACACTTCTTGAGGTGCCAGTACCAGAAGAGCCAATAAGAAGTAAGAGGACCAAGAGGTCTCCTCAGAGGTATGGTTTTTCGAATATTTGCGTTTCCAGCTCTCCAGAAGTAGAACCAATTGTCTTCTCAGAGGCACTGAAGGGGCCAGAAGCCTCTCAGTGGAAGCGAGCCATGGAGGAGGAGCTGCATTCATTTGAGTGCAATGATGCATGGGAGCTCGTGGACATACCCAGTAATGCAAACATAATACAATGTAAGTGGGTCTTAAATAAAAAACTTGATGTCAGTGATAACATTAGGTATCGTGCACGACTTGTAGCTAAGGGTTTCTCTCAAAAACATGGCATAGATTATACAGAAACTTTTTCACCTGTAGTTAAATATTCCACACTTAGAATGTTATTTGCATTAAGTGCTCAACTCGGTATGGACCTAAGCCATCTAGATGTTAGCACAGCGTTCTTAAACGGGCATTTAAAGGAAGACATTTACATGTCTATCCCAGAGGGTTTTAAAACAAAATGTGACGGAAAAGTATTAAAACTTAAAAGGGCTATTTATGGGTTAAAACAATCCTCTTTAGTATGGTATGAAAAAGTGAGAGACCTACTATGTAAACTAGGATTTAAAAATAGTAAATACGAACCTTGCCTATTTACAAAATTTAATAATAATGTAAAAATTATTGTAACTTTGTTTGTCGATGATTTTTTAATTTATTCAAACAATGTATCTGAAACTGAAAAACTGAAAGCTGCTTTAAACTCAGAATTCAAAATTAAAGACCTTGGACCTGTTAGAAAATACCTAGGTATGAAAATCAATGTTGATAAAAATTGTAACACTATAACTATAGATCAGCAGCAATATATTGAACAATTATTGTTAAAATTCGATATGCCTGATTGTCGACCGGTAGATACTCCTATTGAATGTAAATTGAATCTTGAAAAGTCTGAAAACTGTAAAGCTGACATTCCATATCAAAAATTGATTGGAAGTTTAATGTATCTAGCTGTTTTGACTCGCCCTGATATTGCATATTCAATAAGCTATCTAAGTCAGTTCAATAATTGTTACAATGAAACACATTATAACTATGCCAAAAGAATCTTAAAGTATTTACAAAAGACTAAACATTATTGTTTAAAATATAGCAAAAATAATGATGCAGAATTAAAGGGATTTGTTGATTCTGATTGGGCTAGTTGTGAATTAGATAGGAAGTCATTCAGTGGCTACTGCTTTACCATGTCCGGCTCTGTAATTTCATGGCAAAGTAGAAAACAACAAACTATATCACTGTCCAGTACAGAAGCAGAATATGTAAGTCTTTCTGAAGCTTCTAGAGAGGCTGTATATTTAAGAAACTTGCTGTATGAACTGACAGGAAAATTATATGTTATTAAATTGCATTGTGATAACCAAAGTGCCCTGAAAATGTCAACAAATCAATATTCAAATAATAGAACAAAACATATTGATGTTCGTTATCATTATGTTCGTGATTCTGTAAAAAATGATTTAATAAATGTGCTATATACCCCGACACATGATATGCCTGCTGATTTATTAACAAAAGGGCTACCATCTGTAAAACATTATAGATTTATGAAAATGTTAGGTATTGTAGAGTAAGATAGCAGGTATGTAATATAATGTAGATTTTTATAAGTAGATTAAACATTATTTTGATAAGTGGGGGTGTTAGTCTATGCATACCATAGATAATAGATTTATATCAAAATAGCGATTGTCGCGCCACCTGCCCATTGTATGTAGCACTAAGTTACGTCAATTAAAATGTCAACTTTTGATTCAGCCAAGCGATCGATGTGTTTCATTATACACTGTACATCAAAATGTTGTTCCATAGAAAAATATCGTTCAACCGCGACAAAATGTATGGAACAGCGGATTTTTTTTTTTTTCTGTCAAGAGTCGCAGAACAAAAGTTGTTAGTTTTAATGTACAGAATAAGCCCCTTAAAGGATGCTAATTATTTACCAGTCACCCTGTATAAAAATATCGAACTAAGAAATATTGATTTTTTAAATCGGTTCACGGCGAAAATATCGATGATCATACACAAAAAAATACATATAGACGAACATAGAATCTCCTCCTTTTTGGAAGTCGGTTGAAAAACCAGCGTCATGCGAGCAAAATCATCTTGTTCTCATCTCTTTCCCCCAAACCGCGGCAGAAGAGTACACGTATATAATTATAAGGATACTACTGTCCTGAGTGAGGCGTATACTGTATTGTACTGTACTCAGCACTGCTGGCGTAATTCGGACCGATTATTCTAAGTAGCAAAATATACAGGGCGTATTATATTTTACTGATCCGTGACACTTGGAACTATACTTGGATTTTTAATTTGATGAAGCATAATTATCAGTAGAGCTCTGGTAAAAAAAATAGTGCAAGGTTTTGGTCCTCTATCCGACATATGTATCTAAGGGCTCGTACACATAGAACGTCCGTTTTACAGGTCCGTTTAAATGTATATGCTGTTAGCGTATGTAGTTGTATGAGCGAGTTCACACAGAATACAGTATTCCTGATCCAGTAAAAAATACCGATCCGACAAAATAAGCAGCAATCCGTTTGACAGGTCCGTTTAAACGTATATGTTATTAGCGTAGGATCCATTAAAATCGGTTCTGTAAATGCTGTGTGAATATTACCACCAGTAGTGACGGTTCAGTTAGAAAGGATCCTGTAAAATCTTACAATCAATCTTATCTTATCTTATCTTTAACTGAACCGCTATGTGTACGCGCCCTAACTTAACGCGCCTAAGTATTTTTTTTATTCGCGAATTCCGTTTGGTGTAATGTTTTTAATTGAAACATTATGTTGAGATTAAACCGAGTTTAATTTATGTTATTAAAATAGCATTTCAGCGCAATTTTTATTGTAAGTATTTTAGCGCTATTTTTTAAACTAAACTTAGGCACGTAATACGCACGTTTTTTTACGGAATCACGCTGCTGTTTACTGATTCAATCATAATTTGAGGGGTTAGTACAGGCTTACACGTAAATTGAAACTACAGTAGTTTCCGTATGGCTCTGTACATTTTTGTACGAGTCATCTGGCGAAAACGAAAAAGAACTAAACGTTGTAAAAATAGCTTGATACGCGAGACATTGACATTGACAGACGCGAAATAACTCACGCCCATGAAGTACCATAATTTTTATAGGCAAAATGTTGTCAATGTCAATGTCTCGCGTATCAAGCTATATTTTACAAGGTATAACAGAAATGTATGAAGCCACACGCAAACGCGAAAGTTTAAGTAAATCATGCAAAACCTGTACTAAAGGCTCTGAAGGCGTAAATTACACGTTAAGAGTCAGGTGAACTAGGTTTTTTTTTACAAGAAATGAAATAATTATCCTTACTAATACTATATTGTAAATCCGAAAGTGTTTGTTGGTTGGTTTGTCCTCTTTCACGCAGTAACGGATTGACTTGATTTTTTGGCCTGCCGGGCTAGGATAAGCACCACGCATTATTTCTTTCGACATGTCAAAACGAGACAGCGTTATGGCAAAGTATATATCTGTCACTTTTTCACACATCGAAAAGAGTTCTTTTCGTGGATTTTCGTGGTCGCATGCTGGACTAGCTGGACATAGTTTGAAAGACGTAAAGTGACATAGGCTACTTTTTATCCCGGAAAAATAAAAGATTCCCATGGAATAGCGCAAAATAATATTACGCGGGCGGGGCCGCGAGCAAAAGCAAGTTAGTCATAAAAGTAACATTTCGATCTGTCAATTTATTTCGTCGAATTAAAAGTCCAAGTGCACGATAAAGGCCGATCCGCACACAACAGTGCCGGCACGTGACCGACAGTTCCGCATCATCAGTGTCAGTGAAAAATAATATTGTCGCATACATTTTGTATGACGCTATCCGTACTCGTCAGTGACAGTGACGTTCAGTGATATTATACTGTTTAGTACGGATAGCGTCATACAAAATGTATGCTACAATATTATTTTTCACTGACACTGATGGATACGGAACTGTCGGTCACGTGCCGGCACTGTTGTGTGCGGATCGGCCTTTAGGGTCCATTCCAACCGGCATGGTAGCATTCTAATGCACATTGCGGTAAAGATTAGCCCTAAGATATAATATAACTGACCACGACTCAGATTTGTTATTATTATGTATTGTACGTTATGTTTATCAAGGTTGTATTGTGAATAAACACCACATGTATTTATAATAAAATGTTTCATTCAACAAACTCAAACATTCGTTTTAGATGAGATCAACGCTTTATTGCACATCAAGAAATCAACAACGACAAGAAATAAAAAACATCGCCGTAGGGTTGCGAGTCTGTCCATTTTCTATAGGATTCATTTCGAAGACTGTGCATCTGAGCTGCACGACCTTATCCTACCATCCCCTTTTTACTACAGGACAAGTAGGAGGACGCCACATTACCACCCCTACTCTGTCGATTTTCCTTCGATACGTACGAAGCAGTTTGACTCAACATTTCTGATTCGTACCGCCAGGGAATGGAACAGTCTTCCTGCTTTCCTTTTTCCTAAGAGATATAAATAATAAATAAATAAAAATAATAAAAATCTAAAGCTTTTCAAGGTCTAAGTGAATAGGTATCTTCTAGGTCTGCGTGCTTCATCTTCCACCACAACGTCGCTTACCATCAGGCGAGTTGGTGATCAAGCGCAGACTTATAGCGATAAAAAAAATACTAAAACAGTGTAACAATGGGCGACCTTATCGTTTACAGCGATCTCTACCAGGAAACCTTAGAATGGAGAGGATAAAATTAAATAGCGTAGGTAGGTAAATACTGGACGGGGTGCGCAGGGTACTATCGAGGAACCAATTATGTAATGAATCTTTCGCAGGGGCACCAGCGAGCGTGGGCCAACGAACGGCTCAGATTTAGCTTCAGTGGTGGTCTAGTGGTGATGACACTGGCCTTATACAATCGTGAGGGAGTGGGTTTAAATCCCGGTCTAATGAGTTCTTCGGCATTTATGTACGGAAATTCACATCACTGGCTTTTCAGTGAAGGAAAATATCGTGAGGCAACCTGCATACGTCCGTAGACGAAATTCGATGGCGTATGTGAATCCACCAACTCGCAATAGGCCAGCGTGGTGGATATTGCCCAATCACCCTTCCTGAGCAGGCCTACGTCCTGCAGTGGATAATTAAAATCGTGGACTAATAAATTATCTTCCCGCTAAAGTACAACTTGGGTGTCTTCAAATTCCGAGTAAACAGGTATTTTCTAGGTAAGCGTGATACACCCTAGTCCGCATATCTGCTCAACATCAGGCAGTAGGTATGTAGTCAAACGCAAACCTATACGGAATAAAAAAAAGGCTGGTACAGTACAGTAGGTACATTGCTAAATTTGAGTTTAGCATTTTATTTTATGAGTAGGTAAGTAGGTATGTGATGATTCAAAAAAGCATTTATAGTTTAGAAAATTAAGAGTTGTCAACTACAGCCTAATTGAGCCTAGCATCCTTTTGTAAGTTGGCTTTAGAAGTTCGTAAAGCGAAAGAATGATGTCAATGACGTGTTATCTTCTTCACGAATATTTGTGAAACCATAAAACTAGCTTGCTTTGGAGCATCGTGTAAATAATTGTTTAGAGTTCTAACTGGGATTCCTTCATGTCCATGCAGATATTTCTACTCTTAGATACTATATCAGATCAAGCATTGAGATCCAGACTGTGACATGGTATACAGATGATAGATTAATTGTTCAATAGATTGTGTACTAAGTTTAGTACCAACATATATAGAAAAATTAGTTACCAACATACCCTTTTAGGGTTTAAGGGTTATGGTTTCATAAAATCAAAGAGGTTTAATTTTGCAAAATCAAAAATAACCTATTTACGTTGTACGGCAACTGGCATTGTAACGAGGTTCTACTCGAATACACAGAATAAAACCTCTTTGGTGCCCGTATCAGTTCGATATTATTGAATAAAACCTCTTTGCCCGCGTTAGGCTATGACAATCGAGCTACCCATGGTCTTATTTTTTCATGTAGTATTTCCATTCTCTTTTATATTATAAATTGTATGCGATTCTATGAAAATTCGTAGGTACGTACATTCTACTTTGTTTTTGACCGACGAAACGGAGGAGGTACTCAATTCGACGCGTACCCATTTTTATTTTTGGTTTTTTTTTGTATACATTTTCTTCGAAATTGGAAATCCCATTTAAATTTTATTGAAATCGGCTGAGCCATTTTTGATAAATCAACAATAATGTGAAAAATGTTACATCTACCTATCTTTCTAAGCGATTGAAGTCGGTCATGCTATTTTTTGCAAAAAAATAATTATAATTTATTGTGAACAATATCGAGTTGCCTAATGAGTAGGTACTCATTAGGCAACTCAGTATTGTTCAGTTCCTCGGTATTGCTCGGTAGTGTAGGTACACTTAGTGAATTTATGACGTAAGTAGATATTACTTATATTCTTAGGGTTATATTTTTTCGCATGATGTATGAAAAGTACAGTATTGACCTCTAGAACCAAGTTTGTCTTCATCTTGGGGACTTGAACCCCTCGCTTCACTCAGGACTCTAAATAATTCCCTCGCTTCGCTCGGGAATTAACTTAAAACACCCTCGCTACGCTCAGGGTCCAATTGTCGCCCGTGACATAGGACATAACTTGGTTCTCTTGGTACCTACATAATCTACTATTGAATGGCTGTGTGAGGAATGCATTTTTTCTAATTCTTATTATATATTCGAGTAGGTACCCTCGCCAAAATTACCATAAGATTGTCATGCGCGCGGGCGGACGTGGCGGGTGTCATATGACGAGCGCATGCGCATTCAATATCTCTGTCTGTGTTGTCGCGCCGGCTTAGGTATGACTTGTTGTAGCGAGTGGCGCGATTTGATTATAATTTTTATATTACTTTACTGAATATAGTGAAACATTTATTATTGTAAGACCTGGACTCTGTGCATACCTATGTTCTGGCAAATAAATAACTTTGACTTTGCTTGGAAAGAATTTCCATGAATTTTTGTGGTTGAGAATTTCCTCAAGCGACAGCAGCATAATCAATCTGTTTTATAAAGATATCTGTGATTATACTAGGTACTCATTTCAGACAGATCTAAGTTTTAAGGTGTTCTAACTCTAATCTATACCTTGTAAAAAATAGCTTGATACGCAGACTTGATAGACATTGACATTGACATACGCGAAATGACTCACGCACATCAAGTACTATATTTTTTATGGTAAAAATGTTCGGTACACAATTCTGTACTTCATGGTCGAGAGTCACGAGCATGAAGTACAACATCGTGTACCGAATATTTTGACTATAAAAATTATGGTACTTGATGTGCGTGAGTCATTTCGCGTATGTCAATGTCTCGCGTATCATGCTATTTTTTACAAGGTTTAATGAATCTAATCGTTTTCTACGTTACCAAGCCCCCACCCCTACAACAAAGGCTTGCCGGCGATCGTAAAATGCTTCATAGAGCCATTACTCGCGCTGTCTTCACATACAATAACGCAGATATCCGAGCCACGGCTCTATACCGGCTTTAGACTATTATTCAGGTTTAGTGCTGCTTTTTGTTGGCTATAAACTGCCTAATGGTTGTGCAAAGGCTGAGTTACGTTTGAATTATGCAACAAAGTTTTCTACAAGCATAGCCAGTGTATTGTATTTATATACCTACACTAGCTAGAGCTAGCCTAGGTTTGTTTGGCTGGTACGAGTATATCTCTATATTTGCCTGTGTCTAAGTGAGGAAATAAGTAGGTATATGCCGAGTGGCTTACCCTGTTGTCAGTTTTTAAGCAGCCTGTGGGCTTCTGACATGGCTAAAGGGTCAAAACAACCGAGGCCTACAATTTAACGTGTCATATCATACGAGTCATGGTTGCGCTCTGTTATAAATGCCATCCACGGTCACCCATCCGAAGACTGACCGTGCCTTCGGTAATCACAATGAAACACCTACATAGTTGAAACTGTGCTACGAGTGCTATATGCTATGTTTATCTGTGTGCGGAGTAGGTGCCAAATGAATAAACCATAATGTCCATCATATATTTCAACGCGGTTTTACGAAGAATGTTTTAGTTTATGAAATACTAGCGACCCGACCCGGCTTCGCAGAGGTGTATTATACATATAAACCTTCCCCTTGAATTACTCTATCTATTTAAAAAAACCGCATCAAAATCCGTTGCGTACCGTTGTCTCAAATATATAAGCATAATCGTACATGGGGACAGTCAGTGGGAAGCGACTTTGTTATATACTATGTAGTGATAGTGATTTATTTAGTTATTCTACACTTCCAAGAATGAGAAATTGGAAAAAAAAATATTCAGTTCACATGTTTGTAATATTAAGTAGGTAGACCGTACAACTGTAAATGAATGCACTGCAAAATACATCTGCGACATTCACTGCTTGATAGGTACAATACTCAAATATTATGTGAACTGTACCACGCACAGATCAGGGAACAAGGGTACCACGACACGCGAATGCTACCTATGAGTGACCACCTGTAGACAGCACTACATCATGTTTTAAGCGACACAAGTATGTAGGTCATAGGTATTATTTTCGCGATATGACTGCTCTTTACTATGGGTCAAACCCTGAAATCGCTTAGTTATTAAAACCTACCCCTTATAGCTTTATTTTTTTACATAGTTACAGAAGTAAGTATAAAATAAATTACTATGGGGTCAATCATGAAATCGCATTGTACTACTCCTTAATGAACACACCATATATTTTATATTAAGTAAGTTAGGTCTATTCGTTAGACATTGTACAAAACATAAGTTTTCTGTAGATAAATATTTTAACTTAAAAGATTGGTGTACAATGTTGTTTAAACAGGCTTATTTCTAATCAATTAGCATCCTTTTAGGGGCTTATTCTGTACATCAAAACCAACAACTTTTGTTCTACGACATTTGTCAAAACTAAAAAAAAATAAATTGTTGTTCCATAGAAATATATCGTTCCACGACAAAATGTATGGAACGGTTAATTTTTTTTGAGTTTTGATAAAAGTCGCAGAACAAAAGTTTTTAGTTTTGATGTAGGTACAGAACAAGCCCCCTAAAAGGATGCTAATTGATTAGGAATAACCACAGATCAGGGAACAAGGGAGATTTGGCATGGGCTTTTTACAGATCGAAACCCGGTGCATCCAAGGGGCTGGGACCCTTACCCCACCCACTTCACTAACACAAAAACAAAAACTGTAAGCATAGCACACATGTTTGCAATTGTCACGCACACTAAAAACTTGCTGCAACACAAATTAGCCCTTTTATTGCCTACAAACAAAAGCAGGGATGTGGTTTTGACGTGCAGCTATGCATTCAAAATGCAAACACTTTGACAAAGTAGAGATGAAAAGTAATAGTCGATAGATAAAATTCGATAAAATTTATTTATATGCAATGGTACAGAGTAATTTTTAAACTAATTAAGCTATGCTATGAAATTCTTAACTGTCCTACAGCGTAGTACAGTTTTTTATAAAACAATAAAATAATACTGTTTAATTTTACTAGGGATCAAGTTAAATGCCCAAAACAGTTGTAATTACCTAGCTCTCTTTAATAGATGTTCTTCCAGGTTTGAGCAACGGACCCATCTGGCGCTCTTTTTTATCTTATATTGCTCTATTGTTGTGCGAATACTGCGAATAACTTAACACTAAACAGTCCCTAACTAACGGATTTTATTGATCATTTTAAGTTCCATAATTCCTTGGTCCCGTTAAGAATCGTGGGAATTTAAAGCAGGACGTAACACTTTCATTTCATTCATCAAAAGTCCTTAATTAAATTAAATCTTGATGAAGTCTGTCTTGTCTCTCAATGAAGTCTTATCTCTCCTCCTGCGGCATTTATCCACTTTTCTTTTATTTTGGGATCTTTTGCATAGTTAAAAACTCATTAATTTTATTATTACTTGTAAATGACTAAACAATGATGGACTACGCAACGAAAAATATCGACAATCATAACATCGACAGCTCATCTCACTCTACGGACTCTACCAGCGGCCGCACCATGAAAAAATTGGTTTCAAAAAGGTATCGCTGGGATGCATATCCATTGCGGCGTAAGAACAGCATATTCATGGCGTGCCTCATACTACACAAGCAATGATACGATACTTAATGTTCACTAACACTAAAATAGGAGCCCGAGTGCGTTCTTAGTCGGGATTATTCCTTAGCTTGTGCAGATATTTTATTTTGCCGAATTTACTAAATAATAAATAAGCATTAGGGTTCTTACAAGTGAAATGAGATTCCATCTTTGGTATAATTTACTTTACTACTAGATTTTTCGCAAACAACTACTGAATAACTAGGCATTTTGAGAAAATTACCGAACTACTCGTACGTCTTGCCACCCGAGACGTGAGTCTCGAATGATAGTGGACGGGACTAAAATGGGCTTCAAGTTGCCCGAAGGGCCCCGCCTACTTACCATATCTCCCTTGTTCCCTGATCTGTGGGAATAACCCTGTATAATAAGCCAAGTACGTCTGACCGATAGCCCACCTGCCAGCACCTGCTGTCACTTCACTTAAAAGGCTTCAGCGGCGGATTTCCGCTTCCGCCAGCATTTTAGGCACCTATGAAAGTGTGGTGTCTATGACGGGCGTCGTGTTATCAAAATTCATGACTCGGTATTCATGTGAAGAATCACAACTTTCTACATAGTTACCACGGATACATGTATGTTTCACACAGATATTCTCTGTACAAATAGGGATTGGTCATTACTTTTATTGCGAGTAGGTATTTTATTTCGCTTTTGTCCACTATAAGCCCGATTACAGAGGCGCCAGCGTAAATTTAATAGTTACGTAAACAGCGTTCTCTCTATCGAATGCCTAAAGTGAAAAAGAAGAACTATGCGAGTATAAGCTAATATAATTACGATGGCGCCTCTGTAATCAGGCTTCATGAGTATCTTGCTACTATCTTTCATTACATGTTGGTACACAGAGCTCAAAATACCTATAAGAGAGTACCTACCTATTATTTATTGTAGGTATACTTATTATTACTATTTGGTATTCTACTAAGTAGGTATATCATATCATATAGTATTGTAATTGTATGTTTCAATGGCGAATACTTTCTTTTTTGCGTAGTCGTGTAAAAAAATCGAATTTAAAAAAAAAAAACACAATAAATACATATTTCAATTAACTTAATTTATTTTCTTTATTGTCTCTGCGCGTGAAATACTAGTAAATGTTGACGCAATAATCTAAATTGATAAAAAAATAGTATTTTGGTTCAGCAGGGCAATTCTGTCAACCGATCTCGTTACTAAGGTGACATGTTCTTGAACCTGTCTCGTTTTTCTGACAGTTTTGAGCTGTCGGAACTGTCAGAAAAACGAGAGAGGTTCAAGAACGTATCACTTCCGTAGAGAGATCGGCTAACAGAATTGCCCCCCAGATCTAAAACCAACGTACAAAAGACATCAACGCGTTGCGCGTTCGCTCAATTGTTCAGCATAGACTTGATTTATAAATAATTTGATAACCTTTCGTTAGCCTTTCTCCGCGGCTTCGCCTAGTATTAGCATAATATGACACTATAAGCCCGATTATAGAGGCGCCAGCGTAAATTTAATAGCAACGTAAAAAGCGTTCGCTCTATCGAATGCCTAAAGTGAAAAAGAAACAACTATTCTATTTAGCTAATATAATTACGATGGCGCCTCTGTAATCGGGCTTATTATCCTGGTAGTATCACCAGGAAATCAAGACGATCCGTCGCATTGTAGTTACCTACGTAAATACAAGTACCTAAAACAAAGTAGCAAACAAACAAAAATAGGTACCTACGGTATTATTACTCATATTAAATATAGTACAGTTAGAATCTTAGAAAAATAAGTTGAATCAATCGAATTTAAACCATTGAATTGTACCTACTATTTTATTTATTCTGTGATTAGACTGAAGTTAGAAATATTATTTGCCATTTAGAGTAATTCTTTCGTGAGATCTTTCAGGTGCATGTTGGCTGGCCGTGTTCGGGAGCGAGGGACGAGTATGATTACCCGCGAGATCCTCTTGTACCTGTGGGCACACGTTTTATTATATTACCCGTAATGGCGGCTATTAGGGCGGGCCGGAGATTTAATAACCGAGCGGCGCGCGCGCAGCTCCGGTAAAATTGCGTACGCAGCTCCCCGCGGCGGCTAGGGATGGGACATGTCGATATTTAGTATCTTTTTTTTTTATCGAACAAGTATCGATTTAAGTCTATTATTTTTAAACTTTCGTGATTTGAGCACATTATCCTAATACTGCGGGACTTATCGCGCAATATAATATGAGCTAATTCAATACCTCTGTTTCCCGACGTTTCGACCAATTTGCATTGGTAGTGGTCACGGGCAGACTTGATTTGCGATTTAAGTCTTCTTAATTTTACCAGTCTTTAATAGTCCACAGAATACAGTCCAAAGTGGGAGCATAAAAGAGCGATGGAGCCATATCCACTTCGTGGGTTCTGTTGCGGCAGTTGCGGCTTAGTAGATTTAGGTAGGTACACACACCGTCAGAGTTCTTCTCCAGACAGTCTTCGACAGGTTTGGACCGGTCGTCTTTTTTGGTCAAAAACGAGACTTCAAATTGTTTCGTAAAATTTTTGTAGAAAATCTATCGATACTGTCAGCGTCGGTGTAATAATTATATCGGGGATATCTATCTATATCTTATCGATTTTCTGTTAATTTAGTACTTCTCCTTATTTTCAAAGACTCGTATTCTTCGATGCAAGTGTCTGATCTGCTTTATTTGAAACTAGCTGACCCGGCTTCGTTTCACGCGATATCTTTTATAAATAATAGCCTATGTGTTATTCTGATGTAAAAGCATACTATTGCAGTTTCATCTAAATCCGTTCAGTAGTTTTGCGTGAAAGAAGAACAAACATCCATACATAAAACCTTTCGCGTTTATAATTTCAGTAGAATTTGTCCTTCACTAACATATTTCATCCCCGGAAAGTTTATCGACCTTACTATATAGCTGTGTATATTTTCCAAGTAAATATTCTTACTCTAATGCACAACTTTATTACAGAGTTTCACAGACACAAATTTATTGTTTCTCTGCAACAGCATGATTTGTTTCAAAATAATTCTATCGATCTATCAAGGCAGTAATATCGATAAAGTAGACCTTCCCTAAGGCTGCGTGGGTAATTTATTTCCCATTCAGAGTACCGGCTCGATTATTATTATTGTTCCTCGAAAACTGACGGCGCATGAAATGTAGTTTCGTGGCTACAAAGTATTTGATGTTTTCCAAATTGCAATTGTCTCCGGTTTTTACATACTTTTACGTTATTTTATGTGGATTTATTCTGTTGCGTCTATCTTGTATAATTTGTACCCCACATTGTTATTTTCGTTCTAAAACTCCATTAATATTCGAATATGTACCACGTACAGACAAGACGTGTAAGTAATAGGATGTCCACTAAGAAGATGGACAGAAAAGTCCTAGGATCAACTAGGTTTAAAACCACCAACTCGGTATTTATTTTTTTGGTGTTCAGAACCTTTTAACTGCAATTTGGCAATATTAAATACGACTCTTTTTTGTTTAGTTAGGCTCCATCTTCATCATCATCATATTAGCCTTAGGAAATAGACACTGTTACACTGCTGGACATAGGCCTCCTCTATAGATTTCTTGTTTGAAGCGGCTTGCATCCAGGGCGCTCATGCAGTTTTAATTAGGTCGTCTATCCATAGATAGATATTTTTCTGTCTGGCTTAGTTAGAAAAATATCTTGGATGTCTTCTTGGCTTGGATCCCTGGTTGGGCAGATGTTTGAATGATAAATTTAAATACCTGTTCACATTCATTATCTTTATCTTTGGGTAGTTAAGTATAATGTAGTTTCATTCATGGCATTCTTTTTTTTAACGCAAATAAGTCCGCGTTTGACCTTCAACTCGCCTGATGGTAAACGATGTTGTGGTCGAAGATGAAGCACGCAGACCTAGAAGATACCTATTCACTCTGACCTTGAAAAGCTTTAGATTAGGTATATCTCTTAGAAAACAGGAAAGCAGAAAGATTGTTCCATTCCCTGGCGGTACGAATCAGAAATGTTCTCAACAGTGAATCCTAGTGGAAAACTAGGGATATGTTTGGCAGCTATGAGTGTGAATAATAAAAAATCTCCGAAAAAAGAAAAAGATTGAAACCCAACAGGAAGCGAGATATCCAGCGAGTTTGCAGGATGACCGCACAAATTAGGCAAGCTCCTCCTAAAAAGCAAAAAACACAATAGCGGCTCCAAGCTCTATCAAACGGCGTCATTTCCGAAATTGAGTCAGCTGGCAGTCACGCCATTTCCGAAATTGAGTCAGCTGGCAGTCACGCCATGATGAGATTTTGATGGACGAAAAAAGTGACTAATTTGGCGGTTATTTTGAATTAGAGAAAAAATTAGGGTCTCCCAAGGGACAGGTAAAAAAACCACTGCTCTACGATAAGTGATGGACCGAATATGCCTTGGCTATGAGGCTTTCATAAGCGATGATCAATCAAAATGATAAGGGAACCAAAATCGGCCTAACGAATTAGGGTAAACGGCCCAATACTCGTGAATTTCTGAACTTCGGTGACTTTGCAGCTCTGTCATGCTGAAGGTAATTAACTTTGAGGTCTGAAAATTTTTGGAGAGGTCATACACTTATCATTCTGTACGTGGAATATATTATTATTATAATATAATAACAATAAGATCGATATAAATATTAAAATAGTAAAAAAGACCCATATGTCCCAATGCCCGTCACGTTTGAGGTAATTATCGTCAAAGTGACCCAAAAGTCGTGATATTTTTTACTGAATTTGAACCTTATTCGCTATTAAATAGAGTATAATTATTTTGTCCTCTAAATGTAATTTGTAAAATAATAAAACGCAATATATTGTTTTATTATTTAATCAGGTATCTTGAATCAACAAAAAAATAATTATTTCAAAATTTACTTTGAGTAAAATACGTAAGGAATACGTTAGATCAGTCCCTTGTCTTATATCCAACAATAATCCGGTTGTTAGGCACATGTGATACAATAAATAAACATTTTTACTGAAACAACATTGTCATAATTATTTATATTAAAAACAGCTAAAAAAACTGTATGGTAGCGACACTCAAAAAAAATCTGAGATCTGGTGATCAATAATATGAAACGTTATCACCCAATGAGTAAGCTCATTGTGAGAGGGGTAATATTGTTTTTATTGCACATAAATTATTTATAGGTTCTTAGAATACATAGTCTTGATTCTACGCGGATAGTCTATTCTTTATTGCAATGCTTCTCTAAGTGCCCGCCAAAATCAGTTTATAAAACTCAAAAATGTACCTAAATCTTTATAATCTTAAACATAATTATGTTTAAGAGCAAAAGACTGTTGAATTATATATTTAATTTATTATAATAAATTAAATATATAATTCAACAGTCTTTTGCTACTATGGCCTATGACTTTTGTTTTACAAAACCTTAGGTTTCAGTTTCACTTTTATCATATTAAAAAATGTGGATTTCTTTTTTTCAAATGCTCTTCTTCTTCTTTTGTCAACACAGTAGGCGGTCCTATTGAGCAGTCGACCGAACTTCTGCCATTAATTTTATCAATCAAAGTCAATCTTGGTACGTCAAATTCTTTTGCAGCAGAAGAAGGAGGTATGCTGAAGTCGCGCCCTACTGAGGTCAACCATGATAAATATGTTCAGGCCCGAAATCGCTGCAATAAGGTGTGTAGGGATGCAATGCGTCGCTATGTTCATGCATCAGATGATGATGGGAATCCAGCTAAAGTCTGGAAATTTCTCAAGTCTGTGGGAATTGGCAAATCTCTCAATCAGACACTTCTGCTAACAATATTGACCTTAATGCCTTAAATTTATATTTCTCATCAGCTCCCATTATGTCGGATGTTGATAAAAGCTATACTCTACGTTATCTTGCTGCCATTACTCCTCCCGACTTTCCTCCTTTTGAGTTCAATCGTTTCACTGAATGTGATGTTAGGAGGATTCTAATGTCGATATCCTCCAACGCGGTTGGCGGTGACAATGTGAGCCGGAACATCCTTTTGCCTATTTTAGACATCATCCTTCCTATCCTGTGTACCATTTTTAATAATTCCATTTCTTGTGGAATATTTCCTACAGCCTGGAAAGATGAACAGATTATACCACTACCAAAACAATCCAATCCCAAATCCTTTTCCAAATACCGACCTATCTCTATCCTTCCATTCTTATCCAAAGTTCTGGAGCGTCTTGTCCACAGACAGATGAACGATTACCTTAATAGACATGATCTCCACAATCCTTTCCAATCTGGTTTCCGTCCTGGGCACTGTGTCTGCGCTCATTAAGATCACCGACGACATACGCTTGGGTATGGATGACGGTAAGCTTACTGTTCTAACCCTGTTAGACTTCAGTGATGCTTTCAACACCGTTGACTACGACATTATATTAGTATTACTGTGCTCTTCTAACATGTCTCCATCAGCAATCGACTGACTTCACAGTTATCTGTACGGACGCCGGCAGCGGGTTTGCCTTGGAGATACTTTTTCTTCCTGCGGGCTTAGCATAAGGACCATAAAATAACACTATCGACGTGTCAGAGCGTGACAGAGTTATGATGAAGTATATATCTGTAACCTTTGCACACGTCGGTAAACTCTTGTCGTGGTCTTGTATGCTAAGCTAGCTGGTGTGACACTACTGCTGGTGTGCCACAAGGCGGCGTGCTATCTCCTCTTCTTTTTGCTTTTTTCATTAATTCTATATCGCAACGGCTTACTTTTTCCCCTCATCTTTATGCAGACGATCTCCAAATTTATTCGCAAGCTCGGCTAGATGATCTAGATTCAGCGATAGCTGCTATACATTCTGATCTCTACCAAGTAACAGAGTGGAGCAGATCATTTGGCTTGAAGATCAACCCCGCAAAGTCACAAGTCATCATAATTGGCAGCTCTTATAATATTACAAGATAAATACAAGATAATATTACAAGAATCGACTGGTCCGAAATTCCTTGCGTAGAGTTCGATGGAGTCACTTTGCCATATAATAAATCTGTGAAAAACCTCGGTGTCATGTTTGATCGTACGCTATGCTGGGATATTCATATTAAAACAATCAGCTGCAAGTTGTTTGCTGCTGGTAGCTCTCTTAGATGGCTCCAAAACTTCCTACCTACTGCTACTAAAGTTGCGCTCGTACAGTCTCTTCTTCTTCCTATTTTAGATTACGATGACGCCAGCTTTTTAGATCTCACTGAAGTCCAACTTGATAAGCTTGAGCGTCTCCAAAATTATTGCATTAGGTTAAATTTGGGTTACGCAAATATGACCGCGTCTCTCATTTTCGTACTAAGCTCAAGTGGCTTCCGATTCGTCTTCGTCGGAATGCTCATATCCTTAATCTCCTTGATAATATCCTCTTCAATCCTTCTACTTCATGCTATCTTAAAGACTCTTTTTCCTTCTGGCAAGATGCATATTCCCTTCCCATCCGATCCAAGGATAACCTTTCCCATAAGACCCCTACCGCACGGTGTGAAACTTTTTACGGACGGTCTTTTGCCTTTCAGGCAGTCCAGTTATGGAATGCCTTGCCCGTTACTGTCAGAAAAGCTTAATCACTCAACGTATTTAAAGATCAGGTTAAAAACCTGCTGAAATTGTTAATTCTTTAACTATTTAACTGTTGTTGTTGTTATTTATGTTGTTTTATGTAATTAGTATATTGTAATGTATTAGTTTATTATTTAGTCATAGGTTTCTTTTATAATTTTTTATATGTATTGTTTTCTTTAATTTTAGGTATTTTAAGTATTTATATCAATTTTATTAGTATGTATGTTTATGATGTATAATCAAACTTATATTTTTAACTAATGCGCACCCTGTCCATTTTTATACGCTTTCTGTCTTCTCCATCCTAAGGTTGTCTGGCAGAGATCGCTATCAGCGATAAGGCCGCCCATTGTTACACTGTTTATTAGGGTTCCGTACCCAAAGGGAAAAACGGGACCCTATTACTGAGACTTCGATGTGTTCTGTCCGTCTGTCTGTCTGTCTGTCACCGGGCTGTATCTCATGAACCATGATAGCTAGGCAGCTGAAATTTTCACAGATGATGTATTTCGGTTGCCGCTATAACAACAAATACTAAAAACAAAATAAAATAAATATTTAAGGGGGCTCCCATACAACAAACCTGAATTTTTAGACATTTTTCGCTCTATATTAATAATGATACCAGGTAGATGCTTGAAATTTTCACAGAATATTTAGTTTTATATTCCCATCAATAATAAAATAAATATTAAAGGGGGGCTCCCATACAGTATGGAACCCTCCGTGTGCAAGTCCGACTCGTACTTGGCCGATTATGTATCTTTGTTTCTTCTTTTTGTTTATTTTTTGGTGTGCAATTAAGAGTTTATCTATCTATGCCTTTTGCAACAGCTTCCATAGCCTTTATCATAGCCTCTGTTGTGTATTTTCTCTCGGCCATGATGATCTGTAAATTTTCATTCAAGCAAACTGATGTAATTAAATGTTGTCAATCAATGCTTAGGTATAAATTGCACATAAATTAAGAAACATCATAAATTAGTCTGATGCACATAACACTGTCATGAGAAACTTTTAGAGAAAACACGTGTGTCAGGTAGGGTTGATTTGTCCGGGTTCTGGACTCTAAAATCCGGGATTTTCACGCGACTTGTCCTGGTTGCCGAATTTTAGAGTTGGCATCCCTAGTGTCAGATCGTGATATGTATGAGCGACGGGCATCCTTTTTTCTGGGTTAAACTAGAAAACTAAAAATCTTATTACGTCGAACGTTGATCACAAGGTGGCTCTGACGAATGTACCTACTAGTAGGTACGGTGCTCTGATTATAACTGTAAGAACAGACCAGATTCAAGCTGCTTCCGCAGGAATACACTAGATGAAATCTACTTCCGACTGGTTTTGGTATTGGAAATCTGTATCCAGCAGCAAACATTCGGACCTACGGCCTAAATCCTAAGACTTAGAAAAGATTTGCGCGTCCTATTTTAACACAAAACTTGCTTTATACGTAACCGCCAAGTACCGAAATACAAACGAAAAGCTTGATAGATGATAGGACAAAAATATTCCGACAAAATGCATTAAAACACAATAGGCGCGCGCATTTTGTAAACGTCAGTATAATTATTCATATCTAGATCAAAAATAGCTTATTAAATTATAAATTATCTTATGCATATTTTTGACACTGAGCCATAAAAAAATGTACCTTATGTCGTCTCTATTAAAGTTTAATTTTAAAAAAATAACGACATAAGGTGCACCTTTCAAAGTGAATAGCAAGTGTGTCCCGATAGCCGTTAATTTATTAATTATTATGACGAGCATTGGGACAAATCGGAGTTACGGCGCACCATTACCTGACACACGTAATTAAAAAATCTATGATTAAAGAAAGCACAATTTTATAGGTTATAATGTTAGAATATTAATCAAGCTTTAATCTCATTATAATTTCGCTTACAAAAACGAACAACTGATCCAGTAAACATTGAATCGAACACGGCAAGTCAGTCGTCAGGTTCAGGAGCTAAACTTTGCAAAAAACACAAAATTTCGGAGTGCTGCACTTTAGATAAACACTGCGCCTAGGCCATAACAGATATGACTAAGAGTTTCCATTGAAATTGAAGCTAATATTACCGAAAATTTGTTGGCATAAAAAGTTTTGATGTAAGTTTACGTATAATTTAGTAAAAGTCTTTTTATTTAATTTTAACGGGCATTGGGACATTGTCGACTTTGTGTACACTTACCCTAGCGAGTTGAAATTACAGTAGGCAGGGTGCATAGAAAGCTTTGCAAGTATATTAAATTATTGCTCTAAAATGTGTATGTTACTGATTAAAATATGAACAACGTATGGGTCTTCCGACCCATAAGAATGTTCTGTTTCTTTTAGATATTAAAAATTTAATGATAAATATACTGTATGTACAAATTGTTTAGTATTATTTTATTTACATATTTATTTTATTTTATTTGGAAAACATACAGTGTTATCAAGCTAAATTACCAATACCCTAAATAACCATTCACTATTAACACGTTTTCGCATATGGAAGTCTAATAATGCTTGTTCATTAGCTTTAATCAGTGCAACAGTAAACAATATTTTCAATACGGTATACAGTTACTCGTATGTTAAGTTGAAAGTGATTATAAATTACAAACAGAGTCGAACCAATCATTAGCAATCTTAGCTTTAATTTTAGATATACGTGTATTAACAAGTCAAATTCAGGAAAGTCAAGATTATTATGGTATTAATAACCACGCGGAACGAAACACTTACAATGAAATTGTTGAAATTATATTTAAATGTTGTTTGATAAGCAAAATACTTATGTTAAATAAATTCCCTAATTACGTTGGGGGTAATCGACTTAATTAAATAAAAAATATCATCCAAAGGAGACCGCGTATCGGTTTTTTTTTTATTCTGAATAGGTTTGCGTTTGACCACATACTGCCTGATGTTAAGCAGATAAGCGGTCTAGGTTGTAGCACGCTTACCTAGAAGATACCTATTTACTCGGGATTTGAAGACGCCCACATTGTACTTTAGCGGGAAGACAGACCCAGGCAAAGCGTTCCACATTCTGGCTGTTCGGTAAGCGCAGCCAAAGATGACCACCTAGATTTGCACCATAAGTAAAAAGTTTTCCCACCATTTTAAGTAAAAAGGGTTTCACAACATATAGTACTGTATGAGAAACAAGTTTAACATTTGTAATGAATTACTTTGTTGTATCTTATGTGCGGTGTTCGAGTCGGACAGTTAATTACTTTAATTTCACCCACATCCCGACACTTATTTTCTTTTTAGCTTAATGACTGGACCATGGGTCTAGCCACTTACTGAGCTCCCCCGTTAACTGCGTAGCTATACGATAGAGCCACTGTACCATTTCCAAGCAAAACTGTTCTTCAAATTTTAATTTAACAATTTGTCCGTAGTGTGTGATTAAGTTGGTGGTAGTAATACTAGGCCTGTTTAATTGTCTGTCTGCCGCCGGTCTGTTATTATGTAATGGAGGTTATTACTGGCGATGTGTCCGATAGATAAGATGGGCAGATCCTAATGCCGATACGAATCAATTAAGAATGGGTTGTGCAATCAACAGCTGATGCTGTATGGTCAGTGTGGTCGCTTGAGTGTCTCATCATCATCGTAGCCTCATGATCACATTATATTTATCACTTACTAGCTGTCCGTCCCGGCTTCGCCCGGGTACAATTGGTTAAAAAAAGCTAAATAGTAAGACCCCAATTTTTTTTGAAAATATAATATAGCCTATATATGTTCACCGGGGATAGTGTAGCTTTTCAACAGCGAAAGAATTTTTCAAATCGGTTCAGTAGTTGATCATTTACGTGACCCCCGGGCATACGATGTGGCGTGGAGCCCAAACTATTCATAGATCACGTAGGATTACTGGATGCTGGGTATAAAGACGAATTTTCTAATGTGAAGTTTAATCTGGGACTATGGATACCGCGCACTACACAATCAAATCTTTCCTCTTTATAATATTGGTATAGATGGCATATGTATATAATATATGCAGGAAATAGACGTGCTCAAACTGCTCAAGCTATCCTAACCGAACCCACCTAATACTAGCAAGAGTAGTTTTCTGCTATTTGATTTTAGTAGGCTCTATAAAATATTTTAACTATTTGTTGGAACTGCTTGAAGACAATTGAACCAAAGTTTTAGTCTATGACTAAGTAAATTAAATTGCCATTGAACCATTACGCGAATATCCCTAACTTATGACAATAGCACGCTAATCTGCTCACAAATGAAAAATTGTGTGTGGAATGAGAATGTGAAGAAATTGCTCAGTATAAAAGTAGGAACAGTGTAAGATAGAATATTTGGTTTATTACATTTTTTTAAATTAAAAATTAATAAACTTAACAAAGCAATGACTATGACTCCAGTAACATAATCACTAATTAAAAGATTGTAGGAATAACAGAAAACTGTACATTAATTGAGAATTTCGTTCTTTTTGGAAGTAGTTTGAAAACGTAGTAGGTATTGTGTTTCATGCTATCTTGTGCAGATCAAAGCGTTGACCCAACAACTTTCAATATTCACAGGATGCAAATTGGGATCAATCGCTTTCGGAAATGATAATATTATCGAAAGAGATACTCGTAATGCTAAGATATAGCTTACTTATTGTATAATATTTGGGCTATATTTATTTCTTACATATTCTATACTGTCCAATATTGTGTGCTCTCACTTTTGTACCTATTATTTCCTCAAAATATTCTTCAAGAAAGAGAGTATAGGTATGTGTAATTGTGTAAGCGGAAGTGGTACGTACGTGTATGTCCTTATTTATACACATTTTCCGTCTTACCACAAAAGTTTTACGCACGCTTTAGACAATGTTTAACAGTACAAATTGCACGGCTAAACAGTGTTTAAAACTTTTGTGGTAAGGCGGTAAGTCACTATTTTCACGAAATTTGTAATAAAGTATAATGAGTATACATTTATTGGCCTTGTAAGAAAGTTGCTATTCAATGATTTTCACAAATAGATACAAAGTTTTACTTAGTATAAATGCGAGTGGATTGTATACGCTAAAAAATCTAAATATGTAACTTAAACCTATTAGCAACATACCACTTTTGACCATTACCTGGGCTTTGATCACTTTTACGTTTAAAAATAAGCGTAGGTAGATACATGAATATTTTCACGTTTGAAAGTAGGCTTATCCTCCTTATATCTTGATCTTGCGGTTCCAATATATAGCTGTACGACATATATAATTTAAAAAAGTAAACGATAGGTTTGTTTTGGCAAACTCACGTAAGTAAATAATTAGCGACAAACTTTACTTAAAAACTCATAACAAAAATTTAACTAAGTACTTCATATTTTTCCTTCACTGACAGTCCCGATCTTATCCTAAAATCATATTATTTCTTAAATCTTCTTACGGTTCATTTCCAAAAGATATCAAGATAATTTTAATTTAATTTAAACATTTTATGTGCATCCATAATCGGGCAGTTGTCTTTTTAACTTGTAATTGCGGTGTACGTCTGTACCTTACAAAGTAACCAACTGCAAGCCTTTTCAAAGATGATGACATGTTATATAGAAGGGCTCATTTGCTAGATTTATTTTTATTTTCACACTTACATGTAGTATAATATAGGGTTCTTTTACAATGTAGGTAGCACGTTTAAAAATATTGACAGTTAATAATGGGCTCGAGTAGGCTGGTTTCTTGTAAACTATGCAATTATTAGGTGTTTTCTGATTTTCTAGAAATAGGTACGTTTTTATGTTAAAGTACGTGTTTAAGTTACTAGACTGGTCTCATTTAAATATACGATACTTAGTTACCTTTAGAACGTTGAACTATAGTGAGTGTACCGGTTATGGCCATTTGGTGTCAAAATTATTGCATTAATGATATTCATAAACAATGTAATACCATAAATATTGCTTGTGTGAATCTAAATGTTTGAAAATTTTACTAAAAATATTATTTTAACATAAATATGTCTTATCAATCCTTAAAACTCTACACCTCTGAATAAAAAATAATAACTTTTTGCTCTAGAATTTAATATTATTTGAAAATAGATACGCAACTAAAAAAAACATATCTGTTTCTTTTTTAACTTCCACAGTCTAAACGTTGAACCGATTTCTAGTAATAAGTTTTTTGTATACCCTCAGAGTTAGTACCTTAACATAATATAAAATCTGATTGTTTTCCTTTAATAACAATTCTAAATCCGCCAGCTATCAAAACCTGATATCAACATTGATACTCTCAGAGCTCTTCCCACTTTAGGCAATTAAGCACTAATGAACCATTCTGTAGCATCTTCATTAGTAAATTTATAGCTCTATCAAGCCGGACAGAGCTCAAAGCCGACAAGCCGGCGGACGTCGCCTCCTTGCAAAAGGGCAACGTACAATTGCATACACCGGCATTTTACCACTCTGTCACAATAACTATTTCATCCTGAGCCAAAGCGTATTCCCTCTTCTCTGCCTTAGTACCTTCGATCAGCTTACCTATAAAGCTCTGCATTAGGTCTTAGTACATACGTAAATGAAAACTACAGTAGGTACCTGATTTCCGTGTGATTCTTATACACTAATTTTTGATAAGCGCCTTTAGCGAAAACGAGGAAGAGCCCGAATAGCTTAAAAAAATTGAGTCACTTAAAAAGGTTTTTTTTTTTTTTTTACTAAGTATACCTACTCGTACATAATTTTAATGAGTATAAATACTCATTCTAAGGCTTCAAAACATAACCTTGCGTGAATAACCGGTTGAAATTTTTTCTCTCAACTATAAAGTATGGAATAGTTTCGTGATTATTAATGTCAAAATTATCATAAATGCACAGAAATGTGAAGTTATTGAGCGCAAAATTAAACAACACTCATCGAGTCCCTTGCTGACGCGTGGTGTAGCAATCAATGCATCTCTGTTGGAATATCTCGATCGACCGGGTATATCTCTGATTACAGGTTGAATCATCATTGCGAAAAGGTTCTAACATATTTAGTTATGCGAATAGTCGATAAATTCGCAACGATCGTTCACTTGACGTTTATCGATATTTAATTATGAACTCGCTTCGATACTTGATATCTATAAGTTGCTACGCGACAATGATACTTTTGCAGTGCAGCGGGAAGCCATCGATGGGTTTTATAAACTGAAAAAAAAAAATAAGTCCAAAAAATGTACGCCGGTATCTGTGTTCTCAAATTAAATTAGTTGTAAAGAGATATTCACAGATTTGTCGGGGAGATTAAAAGAAAGCACACGTGACCAGATTGCTGGCCTGTATTTTGGGCAGAAAGTTAGCCTCGCAATTCAGCGAGGCAAAGCGGCCAGCATTTTAGGCACGTTGCCTGAGACTATTTAAACCTTTTGTAGATTTAGACAGTGTGTAATTTTTTAACTAGTTTACTTTAGATAGGATAATTTAGTTTAGATAGGTCATTTAAGTTTATATTTCTATGTTATTTAAGTTACTTTTTAATAAATTATCTGTTAGTTGTCAACTCAAAGCTAGCCGCTAAAAGAACTTTGATAATTAATACAATGTTAAAAATTTATTTAAAATTTTTTAATGTTATACAAATACAGTTGATCGAAAATTTCTTGTAAGCGTTGAAATTCAGATTTAGACTCATTTCTAAGAGGAAAATATTTTTAATTCCTATAGATTCAAAAACTTAATGTAATACTTAAAAACCCCTTTTCTTAGTTAGGGTGTTCGATCGAGAATTCCTGATCGAAGGTTGGGGTTTATAAACGTTGTTCTAAAAATGTTTACTTTTCAAATCCATTTTTAAACATAATCAAATCTAAAAATAAAGTGGTTTTTGTTCATTGTACTATAAGTTCTTATTTTGAATGCCTCTCTAAATAAGTTGGTCGAGTTAAGAAGCATTATGCGAAGAACCGGTTCTAGAGAGGAGAAGATGTAGTGGTTTTGTGTACTCGTACAAATGCAAGTTATCTTCGATCGCCTATCGGTTCGAAGCACCTGCTGCGTAATGCATGATGGTGATGATTACCAACACAAAATAAATACTTTTTATTACTAATAAACACTAGTAGATCTCGGAACAGTAAACCTCGTACTGTTTAACACAATTTTCATAAACCTATAATATAAATCAAATATCTCAACTCGAACTAGACCGATTCCATTCATACTTGCAAATCTTCTTAGGAATTAGATACTAAACAATAGGGTAGTTGACTGGTATTGAATTAATTATAAGTATTAAGATTAGTGAATTCTGCAATTCATTATGATTCATAAACTGAAAAAATAATCAAAATTGGCTAATCTAGTTCAGAGATATAAGCTCTTTACAAGCTTATATCGTAGGGATAAAGAGGGGCCTTGTCACTTTCCCACAAAGCATAACATTAGTATGGCGAATGTATGGCACTTACGGGCAGTGACGTCATAGCCTGCCGTAGTGCGCTCTTTGTCTAGCAAAAAAATAAACTGACTTTGACTTGACTTTGATCGAAATCGGTTGATAAACAGCGCTACAGTTCCAAGTTTCAAGATTACAGTTCTAAGTTTGCAAACCAATCAAAAATCGCAGACGACAAAAAAACAATCGTTGCAAAATGCGACTTGCAGAGGAAAATGAACATCCTTACAGACAAAATCAAAATTGACAAGTGAAAACTGAGATTCTCGCTCACTTCGTTCGCTCGCACAATTATTTACTCGTAAGAGTTGTTGTCTTAAGGCCCCTGGGGTTCTACTTTTGAATTTCCAACGCCTCGGAATGTATAAGGAACCTTGACAGATTGTATGAAAACACTCTACATTGTCTATAGAAGTTGCGAATACTCCATACAAGTTCCGTATACGACCAAACCGTGCGAAGTTCAAAAATAGGGCCCCTGATCGACGTACAAAATAAAACCACGGTTATTAAATTTTCTCTATGGTATGACAGTATAACGGTAGGTATATGTATAAGTATAACCACAGAGAAAACTTTAAAACCGCGGTTTTATTTTGTACGTCGTTCAGGGGCTTAATGTTTTGTAAATTTTGTAGTACCTAATTGTTGTCCACTGACAAAATGCACCGTTGATTTAACCAAGACTGCATGAACGCCCTGGATGCAAGCCGCTTCCAATTCTTATTGGAAATCCGCTGGGGAGGCCTATAACAAGCAGTGGATTGCAGTTATAATGATGATGACGTTCTGACGATCATATACTTAATACCTACTGTATACCTAGTATGAATACTGGTCATAAAAATTGAGTACATAATACGATGTAATTTACGTTACATTAATTTTATAGGTACCTACCTATATAATTTACCTACTTTGTCCATCCGTAGTTGGCCAGCCCTACAGAACAAAGCGCGCCGCCTGCGCTTGCGCCGATATAATATATTTTATCTGCAATATCCTCCACGATTACGATTACGATGATGCTCTGTGCCTTTACAGCATACCTTTATCTTTCTGTACCTCAGATATACTAGAAATTCTTTATCAAGTATAGGTACATTATTATTATAAGCTATAGATAAGTAAGAGTTGTACAGAGTTATTTCTAATCAATTAGCATCCTTTTAGGGCTTATTCTGTACATCAAAACTAACAACTTTTGTTCTGCGACTTTTGTCAGAACTCAAAAATAAAATCGGCTGTTCCATACATGTTGTCGCGGGTGAACAATATTTTTCTATGGAAAAACAAAAAAAAAATTGAGTTTCGACAAAATAAGAAATAACCCTGTATAATTTAGAGGAAAGTAGAAATACATTTTGTAGTAATAGGACTCTCTTTAGATCGAATCAAAATCTACGGGTAGGTAATGACGATATCCGGAGTAGAATCGATGTTATTGATATAGATTAACTACCTAGTTGAAAGGGCAGTGGATAGGGCACATAGCACTATTGATTTATAGGATCGAAAAGTTCTCTAGTGGAGTCCACGTATCTTAGACCAGGCAATCGTAGCGTAAGACGTCCACGTACAAGATGGACTGGACAGATGACCGCAGGATAGCGCTGTATGCAGGATAGCGCAAGCCTGTTCTTTGAGCAGGCGATATATAGGGGAGGCCTATGTCTATAAGGGGATATCTTATGACTGATAGGAAGAAGAAACAGAGTCCGTCAACATAATGTATTCCAATACGTACAATGACTAGAAATGCCCTAAATATCAGTTTACATGAGAATAATTTCTTGAAACCTATTCTTCAAAAAAAAAAGCGGTTCACATTTGACCACATTTGAATTGAAGCAATTGAATGGCTTGAAATCAAGCGGGGTTCATTATTTCTTTTTGGTAGAGCTTTCAGCCAGATGTAGTTATACGTAGCATACTTTATTTTTATAACAACAACAAAAAGTAAAGTGCTGTAATGACAGTGGGTCAGAATGTCGCCTATCGACAAAACCTCGCTTGTTTAGTCGACAAAGGCACGACAATCCCACAAAAACATGAACCTGGGGACGAGCGGCGACCACGCCAAATTATACCACAATCATTGTAGAGACCCTTTACACGATACGACATCTTACGACAACACGGCACGAGGACACAACATACGATGTCGTGACGATATACGACGGTACTCACTTAAATAAAAAACTATCATAGTAGGTACGTACCTACTATAGTTTTTTTCTTAGAGTGCGTTACTTTATTACACACAGTGTGTTATAAAATAACTACAAAGCTCGTGATTATATTTTAGTGCACAGAAAATTATTTTAGGATTTTGATTACGAGCGAAAATGTAATTTTACTAGAAAGGTACTTACTTCGTGCTAATTTTATTATTAAAAATCATCATCAACTGATGGGTTGAAATTTAAAATAGCATATAGGTAAATTCATCAACTACGTAGATTACGTAGAAGCTGAAATTTTGTTCTGAAAACAGAATAGAATAACGCTATAGGTAATTTAGATTAATGATTAATTATTTGTACAGATAGATTTAGAGCAAGACCAATCATTTATCAAAGGCTTATAATATTTATCGCTTTCTTTATCAAAACTTGTGTCATGGAGATAAGAACTAAAGGAAAAGTACTAAGGTATAAGCATAGGTAAAAGTTGGCACAGCAAGCTATTTCAAGCTTTTCTGTTACCTTTGTTAAGACGGTAGCTGAGCGCCACGGAATTTGAGAAGTAGATATTTGAACTAAACTATTGCTGTCGCGATACGCCCAAGCCAGGGAGCTTCTATGTGTGGTGTGATGCAATTGTATTTGTGTGTGTGCACCAACTCCGCCCGCGCCCTTCCCGCGCCCGCCCGCGCTCTACGCTCAGGCGGACGGCTGGTGTATTCTTTTGAATTGTAGCAAAATATGGTAGGTACATAAGCTCCGGTTTTTTGGGATAGCGCATAGCAAACGAAAACATTTATACTGAATATTTTTTATCGAATTAGAAAGCTACATTATTTTTTACACATATAGGCGAAGTAGGTATTTTGATTTTAATTTTCTTTCGAATAATATTTTTTGAAAAAACCCTTATATATAGCCAACTTTACACAATTGACCTCAAGCTAAAAGCTGCGAACAAAAATAGCTATTTAACTAATCAATTTCTCTAGGCGCTGCAATATACATACTTACTGAAAATTCTACCAAATACCTAACTTAAGATATACCAAATAACTTTTTTTAAGGAAAACACGCACATAATTCTTCAGTTAACAGACAATAAACAAAGTTTAAAAATCTTTTTAAAAACAAGCTTTTATTTAAATTAAATAGTCCAAAAAGAAGAATCTGAACTTAAAACTGAATTCAACCTATAAATTTTGAATATTACACAATTTTAGGGGTATAAAATCTTTCGCGAGATTTAGATACGTAATAAATAACAGATAGCTTCAATATCTGCTTCAAAATTGCGTTGCATGGTTTGACCCAAAAAATATATTATTTACATACATACATTGCAAGTTAAACATAAACTTGAGAATTGGCTCAGAAAAATCGAATATGTGACGTAAACAGAACATACACGAATTGCAAATCCCCTTCTTTTTGTAGGCCAGTCAAAATGAAAGGTTTCTCAATTCATCATCATCATTTCTGTCACGTGACGTCTAAAGGTGGATACACGATACCTCTTTACAAGGTCTTGTTTTACAAAGTGAAGAAAGTTTCAGAGGTGTACCTAGCTACACGTTCGTTATTATGAACAAAGTTTACAATGTTTACTACATTTTGTTACAAGTTCATATTTGTTAATTTATTAACTATGCAATTTATGTCATTTTAAGTTTTGATATTGTAGCATTGTTCAGATTTATATTGAATGATTATAATTTTGTTTTTACAATTTAATATTTAATCATTTATTTAAATTTATAATTTAATTAAGTTAACTACAGCTATTTTAAGTTATTGTAATTTTAAGTTAATTATGCTTTGCTTTAGCTAAGCTGAAATTTTAAGGATAATAAAATTATAACTACAATTGTAATTGGTTTGGATTGACTTGTATCTTGTAAAAATAATATGTATACATGAATATGGGTCCAGCTGCGGATTTCGTGAACTAAAAATCAGCTGTTCCATACAAAACTGCAACTTGGACTCTACAAAATGTATGACACGATTGGTTTTTTCTCGAATTTCGGTTTGGCCACATATATTAAAAGTTGTTCATAATAATAGTCCGAATCACCTCCTTTCGGCTTAGTACACCAGTTCTGGATAACCCTATATATCTGGACATATAAAGCTTCTTGCCTTTTATATTGTAACTATTCCCGTATTTTCATTACGCGATTAGTCCCGTAGTGTAAAAAATAATTAAGAATTCAATTAAACATATGCAATGCTTACTGTTTGGAGAACTGCTTGTCATACTTAGGTTCTACTTTGAAGGTTTAAAAAAGTTCTGTAAACTATTAGCAAATTAAAGCAGCAGTGGGTAGCACACACCATATAAATACAGGATAGAACATCCACAAATTACTACACACTTTTCAGCAAAACTCAGTGGATAGGCAAGTTAAAATGACAAAGGGCAAGGCACATAGTTCAATGAACGGATACTACGGATAGCCAATGGGGCTGTTTTCTCGAATGAATCTCACGTATAATTCGCGCGACACAAGTCGGCGGATGGAAAGTGAGACGCAAAACGCTGCGCAATAGGCAAAATATAGGTATGCGCAGGAGCCAGAGAGACAAGACGCCGCACGGGCACAACCGCCCGCCAACCTCATGATTCCCGCGCGCACGCCCGTGCTTACCACTACGCCGCGCGGCGTCGGCATTGTGCGCACATGCGCAAAAATTAGCGAATTACGGCGAAGTGTCATCTGCGTCTTACATCTCATCCGCCGACTTGTGTGGCGCTAACTATACTGGAAAGCACAGCATAGAACTTATTTATTTTATTAGATATACGAGTAGATTTATTTATTTTGTTGAATTTGTAATGTGACTGATTATGTGTTTTTAATTATTTAATGTTGTGTCTTTGATAATTTAATAATTTAATGGAACGTTTTTCGCTTAGGTAAGTGGACTAAGGATAATTAATTATATTTATACCTTACAGTTATTACACGATTTTAGAGAGCACGTGATTTTCCTGATTAGAACTATTATTTCGCTTTAGGCGCAGAATTCGAATAATGCCACATAGTTTTAAGAATGCTCAATTTTACGAATGCCCAATTCTATAAATGCCCAATTCTCACAATGGCCAATTCTAAGAATGCTCAATTCTCAAAATGGCATAATAATTTCAAATAGAAAAAATCGGCCAGGTACGAGTCAGACTCGCGCACGGAGGGTTCCGTACTGTATGGGAGCCCCCCTTAAATATTTTTTTTATTATTTATTATTGAAGGGAATATAAAACTAAATATTCTGTGAAAATTTCAAGCATCTACCTGGTACTGTTATTATTATAGAGCGAAAAACGTCTAAAAATTCAGGTTTGTTGTATGGGAGCCCCCATTAAATATTTATTTTATTTTGTTTTTAGTATTTGTTGTTATAGCGGCAACCAAAACATATCATCTGTGAAAATTTCAGCTGCCTAGCTATCATGGTTCATGAGATACAGCCCGGTGACAGACAGACGGACATCGAAGCCTTAGTAATGGAGTCCCGTTTTTTTCTTTGGGTACGGAACCCTAAATACACATTTTAATTTTAAAAAAACACCGGTAATTAAAGCACAACCTCTTTAGGGCAAAGTTAATAGGTTGGAAAAGAACAACTTTTACTATGGGAGCAACTAACTCCGCATTGGCGATTAAAAACCAGCTGTTCCATACACTTTGTCCATTATCGATGGACTTTTTCTATGGTATAGTTGATATTTCTCGCGGATTCGGCTCTGGTCGGTCCCATAGTAAAAGTTATAATGTCCTTAACTCGCAAGCGGAGGTTGTTTTAGGTACCGGTAAGCCCTTACATGTATTTAAATTGTATTTTTTTTAGAAAATTCCTAATCAAAATTATGTTGCCATTTTGAGAATTGGGTATTCATAGAATTATGATTTCGTAGAATTGAGCATTCCCGGATTACTTGGGCATTATGAGAATTGGTTATTCTGCGCCTAACTCATTTAGATGTCTGCGGATACAGCACGATATTCTGTATAATCGCTGCAATATGTCGCAGCAACTAAACGCCTATATTCCATACATAAAATCTTTTCTTCAAAAGTAACAAACGTGCAACGGTCAAATCAGAGGATTTGAAAAAACAAATAATATTTTTAATAAACATCGATATCGATGGACATCACTAGAGCATCGACAAAAATATCGACTATTACTACATCCCTAGTGCTTGTGTACGTATAGGTTTGAACCTCCCTCACCTCGACCCTACCCCCGCATCGTGCGATAGGGACAATTGCAGCTCAGAGCGATTTATACCTACAAAAAACATGGCGAGACAACGTTTCGTATTACGCTGTTTTCTTCTTCAAAAACTTAATCTATCAAGTATTTTTTTATGTCAAAATTTAAAAAAAATATGTGTTCATGATTCTGTCATTTTATATTTTGTTAGATATTATTTAGTCGCTTCTGGTAGGTCTCTAAAGACGTCGGTAATAATGGTGAATTTTTTTGTGATTTTGAAGGGTCATATTTTGCCTGATAATTAATTTATCAAGAAAATTGAAAATTGAAGCTCTATAAGTATTTCCCAGGAAAAAAACAGCGTAATACGTTTGTATGGAAAATTACAGATCACCGGGGCTCTTAAACTGATTAGGTATTAAAGAGTCGATAGGAAAAAATCTATAAGTCAGTGCCATATTTTGTTTTCCGTTCAGAAAATGTCGTGTCGCCAATTGTAAAGGTATCCCCATCGTCGGCATCACAGAACGGAGAGCTAATTATTTTTTTACCACCGACTTTTGGCTCAGTTTGATGACACATAATAACTATAAACCATATCCTGCTATCTCAGCATTTTCGAATCATTTCGAGTCCGCCGAAATATTTGGAGCATTCTTATCCGTAGCTTCGAGTCTGGGAACCGCAGCTCTACGCTATTATCTGCTTTAATAAGGCTTTAATTGGCTTAATTACCCGCAATTGACAGATAGACGACGATTCATTAAGAGAAAATGTTAAAAGCTTAGGATAAACTTGTAGAAATACGCCGAACGGCCAGTTTGTGATCAATTAGACATTTCTTTAACTCTTGTTTAAAAAACGTAGAGTTCTACGTCCATGGTATTCTGAGTAATTAGATAGATAAGTGCATAATGAATAGTGATAGACAATTGTCTATCATGAAAGTTTTGTTAAAATTATGGTAGATATTAGTAAGTAAATTTTACTCAAATAAAAACTACGTTACAGCTGTCTTATTCATATTAGGTTATACAGCATGCGCGAGAGTGAGTGGAACAAAAAAAACGCAATGTCTGTCGCATACTTCAAAATCACCAGTTGGAATGTCAAAATGGTTAAAATTTGGTTAGATTAGGTCATTTGTCTTTTTCGGTCTTCTAGTAAGAAGGTTCAAAATTAAATCTCCGATCATTTTTCTTTTTTGAATTTGGACACCCTAGATAGCTCAATGCTAGTTTGTGAAACCTTTCGAAATCCGTAAGTTCGGGTGTATGTGCATCTTTATCTAACACCTTTTAAATTTCATATTTAAAATGGGACAAAGTGATGTATATATCTTGCTATTTTAGTACTGTTTCTAGTACTTTGTTCTTATTCTATGATTCTACCCTATGCTACCAGCGAGAAACATGCGCTGTCGGTACTGCGCAGTCCATCTGTCAGCCATAGGACGTCCACTGCTGGACATAGGCTACCCCTGTGGATCGCCAATAAGTGCGTTGCGAGCGTTGGAAGCGCCGTGATCCTTTAGGACGTTTTTCGCTGCGCTACGTATCTCCACGGAACTTTTCAACCGCGCAGTGAAACAATCTATTCCGTTCAAAGAAGACTAAAATCAAGTCAGTTGTTTTGCGGATAAAACCACAGCTCTACCTACTTTTATATATCTCTATCTCCGCTGGAGGAAACGGTCGGTATTAAAAGGCGATATTCCTCCGGCTCTAATGACCCGTAATTACGGGCGGTAATGGCGAAGCGGTTGCCCACAAAGCGCCTCCATCTTGGTTTTTGTCTGTCGGCCGCGCATGCGTGAAGCGACGCCCGATGTGTGAAGGTTTTATGCATTTGTGTTGGATACTTCTTTGTGAGGTCTATAATAGTTCTAGGTAGATTGGCAATAGGTCATAGAGAGTAGGTAATAAGGTTTAGATGAAAAAAATGTTAGGTACACTCCCAACAACATATTTTAACTGAAATACATACCTACATGAACCATCGCCGGAAGTTGATTTGTTTTTTGTTAGTCTACGATCACATCAGTATTAAAGTAAGTAAGTTCGTATAGGCCGGGTGCCTAGCCCTGGTGTCAGAGTTTTTAGGCCGCCTAAAGGCCTCTGACTTGGCTAAGTGGTTAAACAACCGGGACCTACAATTTAACGTGTCATCCGAGCCACGGTAGCGCTCTGTTGAAAAATGCCACCCGCGGTCACCCATCCAAATACATCAGTATTAAATAGTGTTAGTGTCGCCGTATAACTTTTTCGACTTAGTATCGTGGAATGCCCGTGTCCAGCAGAACAGCGCTAAGAAAATTATGATAATGCACTACGAGTGGAACACAGATTATGATAATGCAAAGTAGGTAAAAGGTCTTTGTAATAATGACAATCAGTATCAATGGAACACAGAACTAAAGGAGGACGCGATAGACAAATCAAAATAGAATTAAAAAATGTAGACGTACGGCTGAGATGTTGTAGAATTTGTAGATGGTAAACAATATCAGTGGTACTGAGTGGTACCACGAATCAGAGAACAACTGAACGGTGAGTGAAATTCGGTCAAAAAAGTGACGATGAACTGAATAAAAACATTAAGCGAGAGAGATAATATTTAGGTGATATATTTGTGAAAAAACTGAAACGTGGTCTTTTACTGTGGGCTTTATAAATAAGCTCTATAAAAAAGACAACCCAACGCGGTATGCTTGGAGTCTTGTCAGTGGGCAGGGCACATAGTTCGGAGTACGGACGGCCGATGGGGCCGTAAAGTTCTCGAATGGAGACTGTGGACCAGCAAGCGCAGCGTAGGACGTCCACCGACTAGGCGAACTGACGATATAATCAAGATCGCAGGAACACGCTGGATGCATGCCGCTTTCAACCGTCCTTATTAAAAAAATCTTTAGGGGAGGCCTATGTCCAGCGGTAGACGTCCTACGGCTGATGGATGGATGATGATACGTAACATAGGGATGTGGCGAAAGGAAACGTCCTACGTCGACTTCACCTAGTGCAATAAGGGCAAGAAAAAAATGCAAGTGGAGTCCGCGCGGTAGTAGTGAAACTTCGACGCAACAGAGTTTTCATACCCCCTCCATGGTAGCGTTAAACGCTTAAAGCAACCTTGTTGGAAGTCGCATTAGAAGTTTTACTTCAATAATGATGAAGGTAATAACGCCATCACGCGTGACTGGCCAGTTTCGAGGTAGAGAGCATCCGTGTAATGGCAGTTCCCGCGGGCATCGGACAGTCGTTACTAACTGCTACATCATCTGCGGCCGTAATCAACCTCGCCCTGTAATCATCCACACAAAAACATCGATTCGACACTCTACTACGATTTTATTCTAGGAATCTTTTTGGAACGGAATTACGTATTGTAGAGTTATAAAAATTATAAAAACACATTGTATCAATTTTTATATGAAAAACCGGATACACTCACGATAATATTTGAAACGGCCGAGCCATTGCATCAAACACATTACATTTTATCAAAAATAAATTAGTACATATGATACTTATAATCTCTAGTTGAGATCTTTTTTATTTCTTTTTAGCACAAGCACTAGTTATTTCAGTTTGCTGGTAAAAGAAACAGTTGATACAGGTGACTCAAAAAGTTGGTTGTGAAAAATGAGCCGCTGGATGCAAGCTGCTTCCAACTGGCTTTATTGGAGATCTACAAAGCAGTGAACATTCTGAAAAAGGATAGGAAAATTAAGGCTTATTTAGTTAAATGATTGAACAAAAAAGTAAAACAAAAATATAGTTTATAAATCTAAATAAAAGAGGTGCTTTGCCATTTTATTGCAGTAAAATGTTGGTTATGTGTGAGTGATGCAATTTAACTCGGTAATAGATGAACTGATTTCTTATGAATGCAACAATCCATAGTATAAAACAAAGTCGCTTTCTCTGTCCCTATATCCCTATGTATGCTTATATCTTTAAAACTACGCAACGGATTTTGATGCGGTTTTTTGTAATAGATAGAGTGATTCAAGAGGAAGGTTTATATGTATAATACACCTGCCTGTGCGAAGCAGGGGCGGGTCGATCGCGGCACGATTTTAACTTTTATCATGTAATTGCTACACTGTGCAAGTTTTGTTCATCGCAAATAATTATTGAAATACGTATGTAAGTAGTTAAGTTATACCAAGTTAAATTGGTTGGTATTAAAAGTATTCAAATATGTAGTTTCAATGTTTTACAAGTATTGTAAGTAGATATAATACTTGGGTAGAATATATATCTTACCTACTTGTGAGCTAAGATAGCTTCAATCCCATTCATTCTATTATACCCTCTAGAGTACAAGCAAAAACTGTTTCATAATCTTAAAATGATTTAAGCCGATATCGATATTAGACACGGCGAGAGATGATTTTTATCGATTACAAAAAATATGTCGACGTCACTGCCTTGACCACGAATTTTATAAGGATGTAGAGACGCTGGATTGGTCTGATTTATTTGAATGATAATCAAATTCCAAGTTTAGATTTTAAGTAATATTACGCGATGATAATTAACTTAATTTTGATATATACCTATATTTAGGAATCTATGTAAAAATCCCAAAACATTTTATCTTCTTTCAGTTCTTCAATGTTACGAAACTCGTATAAATAAAAATAAAATTAAAAGATTTCACTTTTAAGGTCTAAAAAGTTCAAAGATTGTTGTTAAAAACAGGAAATTATCTGTAAAAGATTGATCATCTTACCTCAAATGTTTTACGCACGCTTTAGACTTTGGTTAGTAGTACAAATTGCACGGTTAGACATTGTTTAAAGCGTGTTTAAATCTTTTAAAGTAGGGCGGTTATTTTTTTTTAGTTTGCTTCAATCTTGAAAATTAGTAAGATAAAAATTGTGTAGGCTTGGGAGGCTTTTCCGAAGTAACACATTAGACAAATTTTCACTAATATCAGATAATCTGTACCTAAGTAGGTACCTACGTATCTCAAACAGTAATACTGCATAAACATACAATAGGCCCAATTTTGAAGACGCCATCATAATTATAATCGCAGCTTAGAATAATTCTGTTTCTTTTTCACTTTAGGCATTCGATTGAGATAACACTGATTAACGTAATCGTAACTGATATTAGTGAAAATTTGTCTAATGTGTTACTTTAACAACATTCGGAAATTTACTATTAAATTTACGATGGAGCCTTCATAAATTGGGCCTAATGTTTGTATAGGTACAGTGCAATATCTACTAAAAGGATCTGTAAAACAACAGTCATCAATTTTCACATAGTTTTCAGTATTTTGAAAACTACGTTATAGTATGAACAAAATTATTATCCATCTGTTTCTTCCAGTACCATCAGATCAATGTTCCTAATCCAAAATAGAAAAAAGCCGGACATTCATTAGGCGTCATTGAAAGCTCACGCTCGCCGGACGACTTTAATGCCCGCCTCTTTCATTACAACCATACCAATTTAACTATTCACCTGTTAAAATGACAGAACAAAAAACACGACCCGAGGAGAACAGATTTGTTCTAAAATTAATATAGTGGCTCTCCTGCCCAGCTGTAAATATAATTTGGTCGCTCTGTACATCAGTTTTTTATACAGTTTTGTTTTAAAAATCAACTAATTATTCGTGGCTTTGTATCCAACTCTATTCAACGTCGAAGCTTCGGAACGCACTTAATTGAGATTATTAATACGAGTACATACTCGAGCTTTATTCAAAGTAAGACAACAGATATTTTTTTTGTTGACAGAGCTGTATGAATATGCCCTACGACCCTACGTAGCATTTGATTTCTAGATGTGTTTATAAGGTAGGTTTACTTACGATTTACGTCCCATACATCTGAGAGAGGCACATAACTGAATTATCGAATCGAGACCACGAACTGGCAAATGCAGCGTGCGAATACGAAAAAAACTAAAATAAAGAGAAACACGAAAAAAGGATCCATATTGAAACCAACATGGCGCTTGCAATACCGTCCTACTTTTCGTTACAAAAACTTTACGATTCCAATTAATCAAATTGCAGCACCTGTACTGGATTGGAGGTAATTAATAAATGTTATATTATTGCTATTAATAATATATTGCTTCAACTTTCAATTTAGTTGATAGAGTCGATATTAATCGATGTATAAAAAAGTTTATCGCCACTAAAAAGTTGATTGCGTTAATTTTTTTAAATCAAAAGTTTGTAGTTTCCTATGGTGATGAAATAAGAGGAGAATGTAGTCTTGAGGCTTAGCCTACTTAATTTTTTTCAGAGTTCGAAATTACGTAAGTTTTATTAAGTTATTGTGTTTGATGATTTTAATAAAGCAAAATTATAAAGCATTGAAGTATTTTTAAAAAAGCTTTTTTTTATGTTAGTGTTATGGAGTTAAGTAGTCCAATATTTACCGTGTATTTGACCGACGAAACGAGGAGGTAGGAATAACCACGCATATCTTTTTACGTAGTGGCCTGATTTTGATAATTTTTTTTTATTAGAAAGTGTATATGTACTTGGAAATTGGTTCCATTTAAATTTTATCGAAATCGGCTGAGTCATTTTTGATAAATCAACAATAATGTGAAAAATGTTACATCGATCCGAGCAAAATATTGCGAATTCTGTACACGGTTGAAGTCGGTCATGCTATTGTTACGAGATGGGTTCTTGGATAATCAGTTAAAACGCCGATTGTTCACTTTGCACTTTATTGCACAAAATCACAGTACACACGACACAACTGGTTCGCACAAACACTTCACACTGGCACTGAAATTCACACAACTATTCACTTTACAATCACTGGTACCGCACTTGAACACGAGATGTTTTCACTCCGGTATAAAACGCGATAACTGCCACAAACGAAAACCATCGCCCTATTTATATCGGAATAAGGGTTCTCTAGAAATCTGTAGAATATTCGGTGCCATTGTGACTGACAAAGTAAACAAGTGTAAAGTTCGAGAAACCCTATTGTTCCTAATTATTACAAAAACACCACAAAAAATCTAACAAACAACAAACAATAGACGCGACACAAAGGCCGGTGCCGCCTGAGTCATCAAACCATAAATCTCGCGGTTAAGTGTAAACAACTAGCCGTCGTACCGCGCGCGGCCACAGATGAATAAATAGTTACAAACGGCGTGGCCTACTGCGTAACACCACCTCCTCCCAAGACATGCTCGTCCCGAGCATCGTTGCATCCGTGATATCGCGCCAATCGATCCACGTGAACTATTTTGGGGGCACCTCGAGGTCCTTTCTGTATGCGGAACGTCACGTCGTTGATCTTGGTCACCACTCGGTACGGTCCATCCCATTTGGCTTGTAGCTTTGGAGACTTTCCTTTGCTGCGTATGGGATTGTGCAGCCATACCATCGAGCCTTCCTCGAACCCAGGATTGTTAGCCCTTCTGTCGTATCGAGTCTTCATTCTTTCAGATGCTTGCTGGCCATGCTCTCTAATGTGCTCATAGATGTCGTTCATCTTGTTCCGGAGGTCACTGGCGTACTCAGTTATGGGTTGTGGAGAATCCGGTGGAATGCCAGTTATTAAGTCGGCTGGTAGCCGTAATTCACGTCCAAAATTGGCAAAAGCGGGAGTGACATTTGTGCTCTCATGAACAGCACTTCGGTATGACAACAAAAATGGCTGGATATGCTTGTCCCAATCCCGTTGTTTGCTTCCGACTACTTTTGCCAGGTACCTCTCCAGAGTTTGGTTGAATCGCTCCACCATTCCATCTGATTGCGGGTGGTAAGACGTTGTCCTTGTTTTGTGTGCACCCATTAACCGGCACGTCTCTTGAAACAGCTGAGATTCAAAATTTCTTCCTTGGTCACTGTGGATTTCCAATGGTACTCCAAATCGACAGAATACTTCATGCACCAATTTGTCTGCTATCGTCGATGCCTCTTGGTTCGGAATTGCGAAGACTTCCGGCCACTTGGTGAAGTAATCCATGACGACAAGGAAGTACTTGTTGCCACTTTCACTCACAGGAAATGGTCCGGCCACATCCAGTGCGATTCGCTCCCATGGTGCTCCAACATTATACAGCTTTAATGCTCCTCTGCTGCGGGTATGCGGACCTTTCACTGATGCACAGCTCGTACATTTCCGTACCCAGTCTTCTACGTCATCTCTGCAGTTGATCCAGTAAAACCTTTCTCGAATTTTCAAGAGTGTCCGTTTCACACCCAGATGTCCTCCCGAAAACCCTTCGTGGTACAGCTTCAAAATTTCAGGTATCTTTGCTCTGGGTACAACCATTTGGAGATGGCACTGATTGCCACGAGCATTTTCCCATTTTCGGCAAAGTACTCCCTCCTGAAGCACCAGACTATCCCATTGCGCCCAATAGCTCTTTGTCGTAACACTCATTGAAGCAATAGCACTCCAGTCTGGCTTAGGGGCATCTGATTCCATCCATTCAAGAATCGGCTTGATGTCGGCGTCTTCTTCTTGTGCAACCTGAAGGGTTTCTTTCCATTCGTCACCGATGTCAGCTTTGAGCATTCTGACGGGCACTGAATCTTTCGACTCATGTCTTGAGCAATGCTTGCAGTCCTCTGAGCATGGCCTTCTTGACAGTGCGTCCGCGTTGCCATGAGATTTTCCACTGCGATGCTCCGTGGTAAAGTCGAACTCTTGCAGTTGCTCAATCCATCTTGCCACTTGGCCTTCGGGATCCTTAAACTGTAGTAGCCACTTTAGAGCAGCGTGGTCGGTCCTCAGATGGAATTTTCGCCCGAGCAGGTATTTGCTAAAATGGCGCAATGTCTTCACCACTGCAAGTAGCTCCTTTCTTGTCACACAGTAGTTTCTTTCTGGCTTGGACAGGGATTTGCTGAAATACGCAATCACCACTTCTTGGTCTCCTTTTCTTTGTGACAGTACTCCTCCAATGCCGGTATTGCTGGCGTCAGTGTCCACGATGAACTCATTCTCGGTGTCCGGAAAGCCAAGAATAGGCGTATTACAAAGTCGCTTCTTTAGCTCTTGAAAAGCTGCGTCGCAATTTTCATCCCAGAGGAAGGATCGTTTTTCCTCAGTCAGCCTATGCATCGGCTTAGCGATGTCAGCAAAGTTCTTCACGAATCGTCTGTAGTAGGAGCATAAACCCAGGAATGCTCTAACTTCCGTCTTGTCTTTTGGCACAGGCCAATCCTTGACAGCACTGACTTTTCCTGGATCCGTCTGTACGCCAGCTTCGGAAATCACATGTCCCAGGTAATTCACTTGCCTCTTGAAGAAGGAGCATTTCTTCGGACTCAGCTTGAGATTGGCTGCGCGAATCTTAGTCAATACTCGTTCCAGGTTTTGCAGGTGGTCTTCGAAGGTTTTTCCCACAATTATGATGTCGTCCAAATAGACAAGGCATGCATCTCCGATCAATCCAGCGAGCACTAACTCCATTAGCCTTTCGAACGTAGCGGGGGCGTTGCACAATCCAAACGGCATCACTTTGAATTGCCACAGACCTTTTCCCGTAGAAAATGCGGTCTTTTAATAATAATATATACTTTATTGTACACCAAACAAAAACAGATACAAACATTCTTAGGACTAAGTATATTAAAGGAGTACAAGGGCGACCTTATCGCTCATAGCGATTTCTTCCAGGTAACCCGTGGAGAGAAAATACATTAAGGATTGGCAGAATAGTCGGTGGTGCATTTATAATAGATATTTAAAAAAAATCATAATAATAATACACATGGTAATTTAAAATATATACTACATACATATATAGACACAATGTATACATACATAAACATATACATACATAAATACATAAGTACCTAAATAATTAACAAAAAGATAGATAGTGATTATAAATAAGATTTTTGAAAATAGGTAGTGACTTGGCCTGCCTGATGGCAGCAGGCAGCTCATTCCAGAGACAGACAGCTTGTACAGTAAACGATTTAGTGTAGGACAGATTGACGTGGGAAGAGGTGTGGATTCTAAGCTTAAGAGCTCGTGAGGGTCGCAAGGAACCAGAGTGACCAATAATAAATTCGAATCGTTCCTTAAGATATGGAGGGATGGTAGGGTTGAAAAGGATTTTATAAAGGAAGGAGAGAATGTGGGTATTACGGCGAAGACGAATCGGTAACCATTTGAGCTTTTGTCGAAATTCAGAGATATGATCATACTTTCGTAAGCCAAATATGAATCGAATGCAGAAATTTTGTAAACGTTCAAGCTTGTCGAGTTGCTCTTCGGTTAAATCCAGATAGCAAGCGTCAGCGTAGTCTAATATTGGGAATAGGAGAGATTTTACAAGCGCAGTTTTGGTAGCAATCGGAAGAAAGTTACGCAACCGTTTAAGTGATGCTGCAGAACCAAAAATTTTCCGGCTCACCTCAGATATTTGGGGATTCCAAGAAAACTGGCGGTCCATGATAATTCCTAGGTTTTTTACAGTTTCGCTAAACGGTATTGGGATTCCCTCGAACACTACCTGCGGGAGGCGGAACCAATCAATTTTGGAGATCATGCGGGAACTTCCGATAATTATTGTCTGAGTTTTGGTTGGATTAATTGTCAAGCCATATGATCTACTCCAGTCCCCTATATGTCTGAGATCAGCGTTTGTGGTCGCAATCGCCTCATGCAACTGCTCTAAAGGAGCTTGGGTATATATCTGCAGATCGTCTGCATAGAGGTGATAGGAAGAAGATAATTGTTGAGAGATAGAATTTATAAAAATTGCAAAAAGAAGTGGTGATAGAACGCCGCCCTGGGGAACACCAGCAGTGATATCACACCAGGATGAGTATGACTCATCAATGCGAACCCGCTGCCGGCGTCCAAACAGGTAACTACGAAACCAATCAATTGCCGTTGGAGATACGTTAAGAGAGCGTAGAATTTCCAACAGGACGTCGAAATCCACATTGTTAAAAGCGTTGCTGAAATCAAGTAGTGATAGCACCGTTAGCTGACAATGACCAATGCCATCTCTTATGTCGTCGGTAATTTTAGTTAGGGCTGTCACGGTACTGTGTCCAGGACGGAATCCGGATTGAAACGGGTTGAGGAGATTGTTCTTGACTAAGAAGGATAAAAGTTGTTGGTGAACAAGCCGCTCCAACACTTTAGACAAGAAAGGAAGAATGGAAATTGGGCGGTAGTCTGAAAAGGAATTTGGATTAGGTTTTTTTGGAAGAGGTGTAATTTGAGCTTCTTTCCACATTGATGGAAAGGTACCCGAGGAAATTGAAAAATTGAGGAGGTATTGGATGACAGGAGTGATCTCATCAAGTATTGGCATGATCATTTTGCGACTTATACAATCACTACCGACAGCGTTGGATGAAATGGACTGGATACTCTTCTTAACGTCACAAGCGGTAAATTGATCGAAAGTAAAAGCGTCGTGGTCGGGAGGATTGACGGAAGAAAGATGTTTCAAAGTGGCAGCCTTCGCTGATCCATCAAAATTAGAAGACGAGGAAAAATGTTGATTTAGCAAATCAATGTTTAAGTTATTGGAAATACTATCTTGACGAGTTTTGCCTACTCCCATTGACCTGAGAAACTTCCAGACTTTAGCAGGATCACCATTTTCTACTGAGGTATGAATATGTCGGCGTTGTGCATCCCTACACGCTCTGTTGCAGACATTGCGAATGTTTGTGTACTTCTCCTTGGACGCGTCAGATTGGCACTGTTTGAATTTGCTCTTAGCAGTTAATTTTTTGTGCATAAGAGCGCGTATTTCATCAGTCAACCATGGGGCTGGTGCATGTTTCATTTTGACAGCTCGAATAGGTGCATGGACATCGTATAATTCTGTCAAAATCCGGTTAAATTCAAGCAGTTTGTCATTAATATCAGTTGCATTAATTACATTAGACCAGTCTAATTTCTGGGCATCTTTGCGCAGGTTGTCAATATTCATACTACCAAAACTACGTTGCAGAAGAATTTTGGGCTTGGCTTTAGGTGGGCGGACTTTATAAGACAAAAAGATCAAATCATGGTGAGAAATATCATCCGCCGCACACTGATCATGCTTAACAACATGATTTGGAGAGGTCACAAGCATAAGATCGAGAAGAGAAGGGTTATAATTAGGTGGATTGTGAGTAGCTTTAAGAGGAAGGATAGTGAAGTTGAGAGCCTTAGCTATTAACTCAAATTTACGAGATCTATGATCTTGCTTCAATAGACATGTATTAAAATCGCCCATTACTATGGTGTGATCGTAGGAAGTAGAATGACTTTCTAGAAGAGTTTCAAACGAGGAAAAGTAATTAACATCCCGAGAATGAGGGTAATAAACTCCTAGAAGTATTTTGGTATGATGTAGTACGACTTCAATAAGAAGATGTTCTCCGGCGTCGGATGGCGGCGGCTGCGCAGACATACTAATTACAGTGAAAGGAATGTGAGTTCGAAGATATATGGCTACACCACCACCACCCTTGCCAATCCGATCATTTCTTACGAGTCGAAAGCCTGGCAACGCTACTGTAGAAGAAGGGAGAACCGGTTTTAACCACGTCTCAGAAACTAAAATAGCGTGGATGTTGGGATGTACAAAAGACGCAAGCATTTCTGGGTAATGAGCCGTAATACTTTGGGCATTTATGTGGAAAACATTAAAATTTTTAGGAACATCAGAGATCATTGACTCAATGGATTCAGACAAGGAAGGAATGCTACAGAAACTGTTCAAACTGTCACTGTTAGATGTAGTAGAAGAGCACGTAAGATATTCATCATCACTACTAGACATCACAATAGGTACTTGTATAAAATATAAAAATATATAATAATAATAATAAAATACACACACAAAAGAAATACAAATCGTCCACCTGCCAACTGTGTTAACGTGCTAGACATACAAAAAAAAAATATATTATTACACTGCATTAATAAAATTAATAGTTAAATAGATTTACAACATAATTAACAACTTTGAAAGAATTAATACAAAAACAGCCTAAACAGAGTAGGTGCTAAAAATGCTCGCACACAATACAAAAGACTTTCACTAACAAAAGAATATTGTAAGTAGAAAAAAAAAAAAAAAGCAAAATAACGCACAATCTTTTGGCAAATGCGCAAGACGCTACAGTTCGCAATATCATTCTCACTAAATGACATCTACAATTGACTTTGACATATTGCACGAAATGCACGACAATACATTTTTAAACGTCAAAGTCATCTCGATTCTATCTACGTCTAACCTCAAAGTGTGAATTGCAGTGAAAATATAAAATTGTTATTTATAAACGTTATTTAGAAGAAAATTGCGAGTACCTACGTTTTAAAATAAAAAAACATGACAAGACGTATCATCGAACTACCCTGTTCTCGATTCCTACTGTGAAAAAGTTACAATTTGAACGAGACTTCGATTACTTCTTATTCACGGCGACTTTTTCTCGCCTGGGCCTCGAGCTTGCAGCATCCTTGACCACAGCAGGCACCGCCCGACTCCCAGCCGCCTGCGGCGGCTGCGGCTTGGCACCTGGGACGATCTTCTGCACAGCATCAAGGTCCCCCTTGGCATTGACGCGATGTCGAGCGCCGTCCGGGCCGAGAATGAAGATATTGCCCTCACTCGTCCAGCACTTCGCAACTCCAAATCGCTGACGCGCTGCCAAGAACAAGTCATGCCGTGCCTTCGTGAGGAATTCGGATAGCGTGACACCCGAACCCTTCAGACTGGTCTTCGACTTCCAGATCTTATCACGAAGCACCACATCTCGAAGCTTGAACAAGATTGGTCGCGGTTTTCCAGACGTCGCACGCCCCATCCGATGACATGTGCTGATGTCGGCGCAACAGAAGCTTGATATTTTCAGCCTCTCCACCACAGCTTTGGTGACAACATTGCAAGTGTCCTCGTTTGGTTCCTCAGGAATTCCGTGCAGCAACAGGAACTTCCGCCGCGAGCGCATCTCAGTTTGATCGAGCTGTTGAGCCAGCATTCCAATCTGGGCTTCGACAACCCGGAACGTTGTGACGACTAAGTCCTTGAAGGAGGATAGTTCCGCAGCGACACCTTCCCAGGTGGGCGTCTGTGTACTTGGCATCTGCCCAACAATCAAATCAAGGCGCTTGTGAAAAGAGTCCATCATTTCACTCATCGATTGTTGAATGGCGTCCATTTTGTTTGGCCAAAAGTGAAGCTCACAGGTAACTTGTTGATAAGTGAGTTTGCAGTGTAGTTATTAAGGAGATAACACTCAGTGGCAGGCAGGGTGCACTAATACTTGCATTTAAACATCAATTTGCTGCGTAAGTACACTAATAATATTTTTATTTATTAAACTATGTGGAGCAATTTAGAAAAGTTGTTACTTATTTCACACCTACCCACAAACTGCCAATTTGCCAAACTGCCAACTGCCTTTTCCTTATCTTTAGGGTCTATTTCCACTTGCCAGTACCCGCTCTTCAAGTCCAGCGTAGTGAACCACTTCATGCCCGTCAGTGTATCTAACGTGTCATCGATCCTCGGCAAAGGGTAGCTGTCCTTCTTCGTTACGTCGTTGAGTCGTCGATAGTCAACGCAAAACCTCATACTTCCGTCCTTTTTTTTCACCAGAACCACTGGAGAACACCACGGGCTGGATGACGGTTCTATCACACCGGTGCGTGCCATGTCTTCGATCATTGACTCAACTTCTTTTTCTCTGGCAACTGGTATTCTTCTTGGCCGCTGTCGTATCGGTAGCACGTTTCCTGTATTTATTGTGTGCTTCACTAATCCAGTTTTCCCGTTGATGGCATCATCGAGGGCAAATATGTCGGTATAGCGCTGCAGCATCTTCTTTGCCAACAGAAGTTCTTTTCCGGTCAGGTCTTTACAGGAATCTTCCAATAGCGTTGATATGTTGTAACTCCCAGCACAGTTGTATTTCTCCTTTGGTTGTTCTTGGCATCTGCGCATCCAGTCTACTTCTTCACAAGTACCAATTGGGGTTCCTCCTTTAATGAGTTGTTCCTCGTTACTTGTGTTGAGCACACGCACTACAGCAGTATTTGTAGTCCTCACCAGGGTCCGAGCCACTAACCATGGTTGGTCACCTTCCGATTGTTCAATTAGCACACATCGTCGTTGATGTCCCAACTTTGGCGGTAATCTAACTGCCACAATGGTTTCCGATCTAGGTGCAAGGACTGTTCTCTGCAGACAATAAACCTTTCCTGATATGGCGCCCTCCATGAAGATTTCTTCTCTTCCACACTTCAAGATTCCTTGGTTGACGTCAATCTCACAATGATGTTCTCGCATGAAGTCAAGACCCAGAATGCAATCGTCAACTATATCAGCCACAATTACTTTGTGTTGGAAAGTTTTCTCACCCAACTTTAACTCCACCAGCTTCTCTCCTCGGACGGATATGTGCTGACCGGTCGCCGTCAGAAGTTGAACAGTTTTGCAGCTTCCGAAGTTCGTAAGAAAGCGCTTAGCCAGTCGGGAACTGATGACAGTGCGAGAAGCTCCAGTATCCAATGTCAGCTTGCAAGAAGTTCCATTGATGGCACCATTGATGATCAGGCTGTTTCCATCGTGAGCTTGTGAGACCAAAATCTTTGGGGCCTTTTCTAGACCGGCCAGCACCCGCCCCTTGGTCCTGGCGCTTACTCGTTTCCCTGCTGCTGTGTGGTTTCACGGTTTGTCTGTTCCTGTAGTGGTCGATCGTTCCTTGTTCGGCGTGGCTTCGGGCAACTCCGCCATAAATGACCTCTTTCGTCGCAGTTGTAGCATCTTGGGCCAAATCTTGTACGAAGTGATGCTTCCTTTACCTCCCTTATATGTTGGATGTCCTTCGCTGGATTTCGTACAGCCTCGACTTCTAGGGCTTGAGCCAAAGCTTCCTTTAGTGTTTTATGATGCCCGAGTTTCACTGCAGTTCTAACTTCGAAGTCTGCTATACCGTTAGAAAATGCTTCCACCAAATGTTCGTCGTTGGGTAATGGTGCTGACTGATAAGCCTTCCGGAACAGTTTCTCCACTTCGACAGCCCACTGCTGAAGACTTTCGTTGCGACGTTGCACCCTGTTCTTTAACTGCGCTCTGTACACACGCTCTAGGTGCTCATCACCGTAGCGACTCTCCAACGTTTCCATTAATTTATCGTAGGTCACTTCCTTGCCCACCGCATCGAGAATACTCAGGGCTTCATCACGAAGGCTCATTATGAGGGCGTTCATGGCTTGGTCTTTGTCCCATCCATTGGTTTTAACAGCGGCGTCAAATTGAATTTTGTAGGCTGACCATGATGATGTCCCGTCAAAAGGCGTCACTTTGATCTTCTGTGAGGCTGGCGAGAAGGTTGTAGATGCAGCGGTTCCGCCTCCAGACTTGATAACGTTGAGGGCTTTCCTCACATCGGCGATTTGTGCTTCCGCTTCAACAATACGGGATTCGTGCTCCTTTATGCTGGCGTCGTGCTGGTCGACTGTATCCTTGACCTCTTTTATCTCGTTACCCAAAGTCGTCTGCAGGCTTGATAGCAGCTCTTCTTTATTGCGATCCAATTTTTCTTCAAGCTGGCGAGCCTGTTCTCTGTTGCGGTCCAATTTTTCTTCCAGCTGGCGAATATGGTTCTCGTTGTTGCGGGCCTGTTCTTCCAGTAGGCGAGCCTGTTCTTCTCTGTTGTTGCGGGCCTGTTCTTCCAGTAGACGAGCCTGGTCTTCTTTGTTGCGATCGAACATCGACTGCATCATCGACATCATTGCAGCCATATCAAATGCCACAGGGGTGGCTGGTGCTGCAGCAGGTGTTGCAGCTGGTGCCACAGTAGGTGCTGCAGGAAGTGCCGCAGCAGATGCTCCCGGGTTTCTTGAGTCGTCGTTGGTTGCCTCGGACTCGCTGGCTTCCATTAACAGCGAACTGCTTCCGAAGCGTCGTGTATCGACCTCCTCCTGGCGGCGCTCCTGCTCCTCTAGTCGGCGCGCTTCCTCCTGCCTGCGCTGGTTCCTTGTGCGAGGTGTCTCGTCGTCGTATGGCGTTACCGGCATTTTCAGTTATCCACCCTTCTGACACCAAATGTTACGAGATGGGTTCTTGGATAATCAGTTAAAACGCCGATTGTTCACTTTGCACTTTATTGCACAAAATCACAGTACACACGACACAACTGGTTCGCACAAACACTTCACACTGGCACTGAAATTCACACAACTATTCACTTTACAATCACTGGTACCGCACTTGAACACGAGATGTTTTCACTCCGGTATAAAACGCGATAACTGCCACAAACGAAAACCATCGCCCTATTTATATCGGAATAAGGGTTCTCTAGAAATCTGTAGAATATTCGGTGCCATTGTGACTGACAAAGTAAACAAGTGTAAAGTTCGAGAAACCCTATTGTTCCTAATTATTACAAAAACACCACAAAAAATCTAACAAACAACAAACAATAGACGCGACACAAAGGCCGGTGCCGCCTGAGTCATCAAACCATAAATCTCGCGGTTAAGTGTAAACAACTAGCCGTCGTACCGCGCGCGGCCACAGATGAATAAATAGTTACAAACGGCGTGGCCTACTGCGTAACACTATTTTTTGCAAAAAATAGTTATTATATTAAAAGCTATAGGTACAGTACAACCTCGTTTTACGGAATCTCTAACAAGTTTATTTATGTTATCTATAAGGTGGGCTTCGACATTCAAGGAGGTCTGCATATCTCAAAAGTTATTTATCGATGATACTACATCATCGAGCGAGCCGAAATCGACTCACGAACTTGATAGCTCGATTACTCGATTATGCACGGACGAGTTGAAAACACAAGCTGTCAGAACCAAGCCAGCTATAGCAAATGCGTCGACCGCTCAATGCCAAAAGCTACGGCAAAAAAAATCAAGCCAACTTTAAATGCATTTAAATGAGCAATAAAATGCAATGAAAAGGTTTTCTGGGTCAGCAATATGGTTAATTAAAAACGTCGACAGTGGAATAACGTTATGATAAGGGATATCAGAAGGACGCCGCCGAGACGATGGAATTTCATTTTAATTGGTTCTCAGAGCGATAAAGTGTAGTGAAATTTCCGTTTTATGGACACGAAGCGTAGGTGCGATGAAGTAAAGCGCGTATTAAATGTTAAATGAGGCTTGATGAGTAGTTGATGATGACATCAGTAGAGCTTTCGGAATAAATCTTTGATGTTTTAATATTCGAATTTAATCTTCTACACATCTAAAGGACTGGAATGCATTCGTAAATTTCACAGTAACAGTTAAAGTCCTTTGATGCTTAAGGAAATGACTCAACTTTATGAATAGGTAGGTACACATTGGTATATTTTGTCACGTTTTTTACGTTAATGATTTGCTTTGCGTATTATTCCTGTTTTATATATGCATTCGAAATCTAAACTCGACTTTAGATATGAGTGAAATGTGATAGTGCTTTCCTGTAATTTATAGGTACCTACCTACCTAAAGTACTGTACTGTACTGTACCAGCCTTTTTTAATAGTCCACTGCAGGACGTATGCCTACCCAGGAAGGGTGATAGGGTGAAGTGTGAAAAGTGAAGGGTGACCTACAGTAGAGTAGATTATTTCACAATAAATTATCAGTCTTACGACATCCGCTGCTAGACATGGGCCACTCCTATGGATATTTCCAATTAGCCCAGCATGCGATCATGAAAAGCCACAAAATAAACTCTTTTCGACGTGTGAATAAGTGACAGATATATACTTTGCCATAACGCTGTCTCGTTCTGACAGGTCGAAAGAAGTAATTGTATTACTTCGTTCGCATCCTAGCCCGATAGTTAGAAGCAGTTGGCTTCTACCGTGTTCCTGCAATGCGGTCTTGATTACATCATCGGCCACCTAGTCTGTAAACGCCCTGCGCTGCGCTTGCCGGTACGTGATCTCCATTCAAGAACTTTACGGCTCCATCAGCCATCTGTTCCACGATCTATGTGCCCTGCCCCTTGCCATTACAACTTGCTAATCCGTTTTTCTGAGTTGATAAATGTAGATTTCATATTCATGAATATCAATTTATCTACTGAGAAAAACGGATTCAATCAAACGAATCTATGCAAATTTTCGAATATATATAGATTTTGAGCAAAATTGAGTAAGTACAATATAAACAAGTATTATAAAAATTAAAACAAGCTTTTACTGAAAAAGTGCCGCCAAGACGTATCAAACGAGCCGAAACTTGATTAGGGTTGCGTCGGTTCATTACAAAGTTCCCATGACCGCCTTCCAGCTTCGTCATCAGAACCTGGTTACCATTGAAAGACAAACTACTCGCCAAGACGATTCAAATGAGCCCAAACTCGATGAGGTTGTGTCGTTTCATTGCGAAGTTCGTTTGGCCACCTTCCAGCTCCATCATCAGATCAGCACCATGTCATCATAATATTGCATTGTCACGCGATTTACACACGTATGCAAAATTTCAGCTCAATCGGTAACTGGGAAGTGAATCAAATTTAATTAGCATGGTTTGATTACAGACCGACAGACAGACAACGGGACAGGTGCATCTAAATAAAAATTTGTAAAAATATGGGTATTATAATGTACAAATGTAATGTAAAAGGTACCAACTTTTTAAAAATAAATTAGAGAGCATGACCACACTCATTTCACTTCAACCTAACCGCACATCCGAAGTCGTTTTATCCGACTCCCATCAATTTGCCGACGGAGTGTGGCGAATGGATTCTGCTCACCGCAGCCGGGGCCGGGTCCAATCCGCAATTGTAGGCTATAAAGACACGTACATAAATATCAACTACAACTATACTGCCGGCGAAAATCTCGAACTAAAAAGTCTCTCTCTAACTAAAAAGTCAGCTCTCAGTTTTGTTTCAAAAGTGCGGTAGTGGCTCTATCACGGAAATCTACAGTTAAGCTGGTCGTATATTAAAGCGTGGTTATGGGTATATTGTATGGGATGACTGCAATTTTGGTTTTGGACACGCACAGATGTGAATTGGACGCCGCCGGCTTGCTGTGGTTTCGTTGAATAGGGCTAGGGTCTTTTTGGAAACCAACAATTTGTAACTGACTTTGAAAAGATGCCAGAAAAGAGCTTATAGTTCTCGAGTGGAGACAACGCACTGGCTTTTTAATTGACGGGGGCGAAATCATTAACAGCCCCAACTCAAACGGGTTATGTGGACTTTACCACTAAAACCCCCTCGGTGGCCGCCCTCTATGCTACTCGTACCACGACTCACAGAAATGAGAAAGAAATTTCTTGAAGTGAAAATCCCATCTAAATCTTTTGCGTTAATAAGTAGGATAGGGCCTATTCTGTGTAAGTAGGTAAAAAATCTTATTGCGTATGGACATGCTTGAAACGCTATTTTTTTGTTTTACTCTTTGTAGAGAAGAAAAGAGTAACCTATGCTATCTAAAGAAGAGATGAACCTAATTTTGTAACAAGTAACCTCTTTGAAATAAAATAGTTTTTACAAGCCGTTTGATGAGTCATCCGAGCCATGGCAGCGCTCAGAAGCAAATTAGCTATTCCACGCTCACCCATCCGAAGACTGACCGTGCTGAACGTTGCTTAATTTCGGAGATCGCAGACAAATCTAGTATGACCTGCTAGTCCAGCATGCAACAACGAAAAGCCACGACAAGAACTCTTTTCGAAGTGTGAAAAGTGACAGATATCTACTTTGCCATAACGCTGTCTCGTTCTGAAAAATCGATAGATTTTTTTTAACGCAAATAAGTCCTCGTTTGACCACCAACTCGCCTGATGGTAAGTGACGTTGTGGTCGAAGATGAAGCACGCAGACCTAGAAGATGCCTATGCACTCTGATCTTGAAAAGCTTTAGATTACATCTCTTAGGAAAAAGGAAAGCAGGAAGACTGTTTCATTCCCTGGCGGCACGAATCAGAAATGTTGAGTCAAACCGCTTCGTACGTACCGAAGGAAAATCGACAGTGTAGCGGTAATGGTAATGTGGCGTCCTCCTACTTGTCCTGTAGTAAAAAGGGGATGGTAGGATAAGGTCGTGCAGCTCAGATATATTACTTCGTGCGCATCCTAGCCCGTTTGCATGAGGAAACACCCGACAAAACTTCTTTTTTGACCACTACAGAAGAGGTGAACCTAAATGATGTAACTAGTAAAATAACCTCTTAGAAATAAAATAACATCTTTCATTAAAGATGAATGTACTCGTAAGTTAGCAATAAACACCGGAGTGAAAGTAAAGCTCCGCCGCGGCTCGCAGTTGTTTATCGTTCTCTGATTATTATTTATTATTATTTACGATTATTACCGCCGGTCTCGTAATGTCTGCTCTGGTTATTTTAATAGAAACGAAAGCTGCTCACAAAACTTGCGCGTATGGCTGTGAGATTTTAATTAATTTACTTAGGTGTAACTTGCTTTGCCGTACCTATGCTTTGATCTGATGTTGCAAAAGGAGTCCTCTTTAAAACTTATGTTTGCCAATTGTTGCAGACACGCTTTCTTTTTCCCCTAAACCATTACAGTCATAAATAACATTTTTGATTTAGTAAAAAAAACCTCTAATCATTCTGTATCATATCACGTTAGCTTACAAATAAATAAATGTCACTTGCAGTCACCCTTTGTGAAGATTGATTATGTCATACATACCTATATCATAACATCTCAACTAGGTGGTCCTAACTCCTAACCCATAGTCTTGACCGATAGACTGAGCACTATTTTACCTAGCCTTTGGCTATTAAGACTCCGCCAATGTTCACAATCGAATCGATATAAATCTAATATCGATGTAACCAGTTCTTTTATAAAATGATTCTTCCTGAAAAGAACAAAAACCGTCGTAAATCGAATGCGGAGGCGCAGGCGCAGGCGGGGGCGGGGCACGGCGGCGTTGATGACTACGCGCGTCCAAAATTGTGAACTAAAACTTTGCTGCCAGAGCAATCAATGTGCTGGCAATGTTACGTATGTGGCGCCACCACTCGCGTGAAAAGCTATCTTGCGCGAGCTCTAATGCACGCCCTGATGATGGACTTCAGACCATCGCAGCTTCGAGCCAAAGAGTACGTACGTACACTGCCTACTATTACTACGGGTCAGTTGTTTGGTGTGGATACTAGGGATAGGGGTGTGGGTTGCGAGTATTTATGTATATCGATATCGACGAAAATTGTTTACATCAGTCGTGTGAGCCTTGAATTTTTACCTTCACCGATAAGCCAGTGGTGTCTATAACCTGTCTATAAATTCTAAATAAGGGATTCATATCAACAATCTTACGATTCTAAGACAAGCATTCACTAACGATGCTACCTAGCTTCATGTAGGTACCTATTCATAAATGCCGTAAAGATGCGCGCCGGAGCCGCGCTGGCACTCGCCTCAACTTGAGAAAGATTGCCAAATGAGGTCGAAACTGGAGTCATGTGTGAAATGACTACACCTACTTAACCACGTGAGTTCATTCCTGTTATATAATTTAAAAAAAGTGTGAAAACCAAAACCAACCACGTTGGATTCTGTAGTAAAATATCGATAATATCCTGATTCTGATTCGTCCCAGCCCTAGCCCATGTCCCGGAGGCAGTCCGTCCCTCACGTCGCGTCACGACTAGCAACCGCTACCAAGCTCTTGATATCGCTTTAATTTCTTCCAATATCAAACTTTACAAGTTTAATTTAAATACATATTTAAGTAAAAACAAATATTTGAGGTACCTACGTTTTTCGCCCGATCAATAAGTATTACAAATAAAAAGTACGAAGACTAATTAGATAATATCAAATATCTGATCATTACCAATGTTACCATCGAAGGTCAAGGTCATCAGGTTATAGGTAGGTATCAGGTAGTAAAAAACCTCGATCTCGTACAATTAATTCCAATGTAAAAAAAACTTCGATCTCGTACAGAGCTACACAGTACAGTTCTTAGAGCAATATTTTGAGAGTTTAATTCTCTCGATGTTATCTTCAAATGCTGATCAAAAATATTTGTTCCTAATTAAGACATACCGATCCGTTTGCTACTCAAATCCTACAAACTGTTTTGTATTCATGTATGCGAACCCAAATGCATTTATCATGTTAAGCTTACCTCAAATTGTCGCATTTCGGACCCAAAAATCCAAAACAAATTCATGAACATTTTATCCGAAATTAATTTATTTCAATAATAAATTGCAATTTCATTGACTTTATCGGCGACATAAAAGACGAGCTAGAAGGTTTGCCCCAAAACGGGCAAAATGTCAATAAGCATTAACTTGGAGATATCTCGAAGCTCAGAATTAAAGTTTTATTTCTTTGGCTGTAAAAAGGTTTGTGCGAGTTCGACGATTCTTTGTAGATAGAGAGGCGGTGGTGGAAATTACTGAACTGTATTAGGAAATCTCTTGGAACACTGTCATAACCAAATATAACTGCTTTCAAAACAAAACTAACAAATCTTCTTACAGTAAAATGTTATTACAGCATACAGGTCATACAGGAGTACCTTGGTGACAAAGCGCATTAATATCACGACATAACATATATGTATATAATAACATACAGGTTATACTTGGACATTTAATTTTCAAAGTTAATATAACATACTACAATTTAGATTTAAATTTAGCTTATAAGGATTACTTTATTTTTACAAGGTCGTCAAATAGACTTAAGTAAAATAAGCAAATATAATAAGCTGTGTATGTTAATACTCTAATTATTGGTGCAAATAAAATTTTCTGACTCTGATTCTCATGTGGCTTGACGTCAGACATACTAGCACGGGACTTTTGCTTGCCCTATACAAAGCCGAGCCAATATATAGCCGCCCTATGCAAGCTGTGGTGGTCTAGTGCAAGCCGTGGTAGTCTAGTGGTTGTAACGCTGGCCTGTCATTCTTGAGGTCGTGGGTTCAATCCCAGTCCCATACCAATGAGTATCTTTGGAACTTATGTACGAAATTTAACACCACTGGCTTTTCAGTGAAGGAAAACATCGCGAGGCAACCTGCATACCTACGTCCACCAACCCACCACTGGGCCAGCGTGGTGGATATGGCCCAATCACCCTTCGTGGGTAGGCCTACGTCCTGCAGTGGACTATTAAAAAGGCTGGTACAGGTACAGGATACTATGCCGAAAGGGGTGGTTATGAACAACTTTTGCAATGGGGATAGTATTAAATTCGAAAGAAAAACATCTGATCAAAATTGCACTGCAATAGGTACCGGCAAAATGTATAAAACAGCGGATTTTTTTCTCGAATTTACAGCTACGTTAACTTCTTAATGACCACAATTATACACACACATTTAAGGGTTACACACTTAATTTTCCCAATCAATGAGGAAAACCAAACATGTATTGCCAGCGTAATAAAATAAATTCAACCACAATTACCAAAGCATGCGTTCAGCGGAACTCCGAGGTGTAATTGCGACAATTAAGTGTTGCAACCTAAAGGCTCGGCGCAAAGATAAAAGAAATAATGAAATAAAAGAGTTAATTACTCGCGCGATGTTCTACGTAAACAATTATGGTACATATTACGGCTTTTTGTAAGTAAATTGTACTTTACTTCAGTTCGCAACGGTATTTTTTGCGCAAAAAATGGCGACGCAGAGAAACGAAGCAGGTGTGAGAATTTCTGCATAGGTATTCTTAGTGTTTCTATAATTTATTGTCTGTCTGCCGTTAAGGTATTAAATGGGAAAAAATTAGGTACAAAACTTAGGCTTCGTATATGTAAGGGTATGCCCATATTTTTTAGAGACTATGTCTATGACTATAATAATGTTGCTGATTATACTCGTATTACGATGTATAAAACTAGAAAGCTTGTCCCTCCGTGACTCTACTAACTCTATAAACGATTTATTTGACATCAGACAAGATCAATCGCAAAACTAGCAGATACCTTATGTTAGAAAAGATTTGATTCAAATGTTCTGTTCCGTAAATTCTAAAAAGTCGATTAAACAATAATTGATTACTAGTTGATTGGATGGTTATAAGTAAAATCCAATTTTGTAGGTACTTTGTTATTTTTTTTTATTATTGCGAATAAATCCGCGTGTGGCCTCCATCTCGGCTGAAGGTGGTGAATAATTTAGAGTTCCGTCTCCCGGCCCACTCGGGCGATACAAAGCTCTCAGGGTAATCGAATTGATTCGTTAATTACCGGTTTTATCTCGGGTCCATTAGCGTCCCACGGCGATCGGCGATCCGACTAGCGGCCTACGTATTGTATGAGAACCGATCACTGCACTGAGAGCATTGGAAAAGTTGGAAACTAAGAGTAATGTTGTTTTAGAACACTTTACCGATTATATGAGAACCGATCACCACAGTGATGGCCTTATAAACTGAATGTAATACATATTGTAACTAGCGACCCGCCCCGGCTTCGCACAGGTGTATTACACACATAAACCTTCCTCTTGAATCACTCTATCTATTAAAAAAACCGCATCAGAGTCCGTTGCGTAGTTTTAAAGATACAAGCATACAGACAGCGAGAAGCGACTTTGTTTTATACTATGTAGTGAGTAGTGATAGACAAAGAACTGCCGAAAGGCTAAGAAGACGATGGCGCTCAAAAGTATATTTATTAAATTTCCATTAAGACTCGTGGCTTGTATCCAGAGTAAGTTATGTGTCCAGCTCACTATCGTACCAGTTAGCTGTTAGAGGCATTCAAGGCTTACAAACTCTGACACCAGGGCTAGGCAACCAGCCTGCACGAACCTACTTTTTATCAGTGTCATTTACCGGTGACTGCAGAAGTGCGCACACGCATCTCAGAGACCCATTTCGATTCATTAAGACCCTTTTAAACATAATTTATTGTGAAACAAAAACTCCTCCAAGGAGGTTCTTCGTTGCTTGCATTCTCATTCGTACGCTGACCAGTGTAATTTGAGCTTTGAGGATGATTCTCTTTTAAACTTTACTTAACTTATGTACTTACTACACTACATTTTACACTGGTTTGGAAAAACAAAATGTTAAAGGTGCCTAGTTTTCTTGTAGATACAATATTTTCTTTGAGCTCCATACATTTCAGAGATTTACTTACCTTTTAATTGTATTGTACATAGATGTCAATGTTCGCCGATTATGTTATTTATCGGTTTTTAGCCGTTTTTAGTAGCCGTGGTGGTCTAGTGGTTGTAACCTTGTAACGCTGGCCTCTCATTCTTAAGGTCGTGGGTTCAATCCCGGTGCCGTATCAATGAGTTTCTTTGGAACTTATGTACGGAATTTCACACCACTGCACTGGTTTTCGGTGAAGGAAAACATCGTAAGGTAACCTGTGTGCGTCCGTAGAAGAAATTCGATGGCGTGTGTGAATCCACCAACTCGCACTGGGCCAGCGTGGTGGATATGGCCCAATCAGCACCCTTCGTGGGTAGGCCAACGTCCTGCAGTGGACTATTAAAAAGGCTGGTACAATCGATATTTCGATTCAGAGGCGCAATATACAAAAACACAATATTGGTTCTATCTGTCCAAAAATCTATTTAAAGAAAATTATGTTAAAATCGAAAACTGAATACCCCTAACTTCTTCCAGGTTTAGATTTCAGCATCATTGGTAAATTGACAAATAGGACCAATATTTTGTTTTGGATATATTGTCCAATGCATCGTATAATACAACGGATAATAATGGCAATTTAATGATATTGTCACTCTGAATGGAAATAAACACCAGCATTTTGGTCACGCGTCGCGTCCACCAGACGCTCAGAAAGACTTTTGAAAACCAGGTGAGCTCCCGGCCTTGACGGACCCGATGAATAATTGTACTTATAGATAGAGATAGGTATACAATAATTGTAGCAGGTCAGAAAGGCAAAGCTTGGTAGAAGGCATCACAATTACGAGTAATTAAGCTATCGTTAAGCGGTCCGGCGAAGTCAACAATTTGTCACGCTCGCTCGTCGCGGCGCGGCGCGGGCGCAGCTGCGGGCGGTAGAGGGGGGTTTAATTGACATGAATATTACACCTTCAGAGAAACAGTTTACACCTTCGGTACAAGAATGCCTAGTTGGTATGGAGGCGTGGGTTCGATTCCCACTCAGGGCAAGCATTTTTGTGATGAATGTTACTATCTGTATAAGTATGTATTTAAAATATGTATTGTATTTGTAGTACGTCAGTCTCTGACAACCATATCAAAAGCTTTGCTTAGTTAAAATTATTTATCAGAGCATATTTTTAGGGTATAAAGGCAAAGGCTAATAAGCTGTTAACAAAGGCGCAATTTGACTCCGGTTATTTGAACCGTTTAGCCGTGTTTAGGATTTGCGCGGATTTAAAACTATGTCATTAAGATCTTCACGGTTCGTACTAACCAGAGAAACCGTTATAAAAAAATATACAGCTGCTATGTCTAAGCCAAAACCTATCGAAAAATATTTTGTAAATGAAAATTCTTTTGACTAATGTATTCGCTAATCTATATTTAAATGTCATCGAATTCGACATTTTGAAAATCTAAATTTTCAGAGATTGGTACATTTGGATATGTTTATGCTACGCTTGATGGTTGATATCGATAACAAGAGACCAAGCATGCAAAAATGTCCACCAAGTTATTTTTTTTTTTGGTTAGTAGTTATGAAAACCATGGACTGAAAGGCAAACTGTAGCATCATTTTAAGGATAAAGGCTGTTCTTTAACAAGATTTTCTCCTCAGCAATTGAGAGGAGTCTCAGACAGCGTCCATTAAAGTCGCTTTGATGCGCCGGCGCAGGTAGCTATAAACGTAGCTACCTCAGAGATCTAGAGAGGGGTGTTCTCTTTACCCGAAGAGCGTAGTGCGCCTTCAAATCTGCCGCAGGTAGAGCTGCAGCAGTGCGGTGGCAGCGCTGCAGTCGCGCTACTTTGTAAATCCATATAAAAACTGCACATTGCGGCAGATTTGGAGGCCCTTATTTGTAGCAAATACTCATACACTGCAAAATGTAAGCTTACATAGTACACATTTTAGAAAGTAGTGTGTGAGCGCATAACGATAAGTGGTTTGTAGAGCTCTATGAGTAGGTACCTAATAAAAAAAATATTTGGGGACATGACATCTTAAACACGGTCTCTGACCCCAAACTAAGCAAAGCTTGTTAAATGGCTGCCAGATACTGATAGACTACATATTTATACATATTTTTAAATACATACTTACATTGATAGTAACTAAATAACACCCAGACACAGAGCAAACCTATGTTCATCACATAAATACTTGCCCTGGGTGGGGATCGAACCCACGCCTCTTTGGCCCAGAAGTTAGGGTCACTAACCACTGAGCCACCGAGGCAGTCAAAATAAATAATATAATTAAATGGCGTTGCGCGTAGTTGTGACTTTATCCAAATAGTGGCATGCATAAATTGGTTATTTTTTGTGAGAGGTTCCCGCTAGATGGGGCATGTCATGCCCCATCTCTCAAGATTTATGGTACCTACCTTTTATGAAGATTACACGTAAATCGCATACTGTTACTAATTTGCCTCTGTTTTATAGAGTTTATACTGTCGGTGTAAATTGATTTTTGGTTTTAATTATATCGTGTGGGAATGGAATGACTGATGAGTAGAGAGCCGGCCTAAGAAATACTTTACTGTACCAGCCTTTTTAACAGTCCACTACAGGACGTAGGCCTACCCACGAAGGGTGATTGGGCCATATCCACCACGCTGGCCCAGTTTGGATTGGTGGATTCACATACGCCATCGAATTTCTTGTTGGGACGTATGCGGGTTGTCTCACGATGTTTTCCTTCACCGAAAAGCCAGTGGTGTGAAATCCTGTAGGTACATAAATTCCAAGGAACTCATTGGTATGGGACCGGAATTGAAGCCCACGACCTCACGATTGTATATGGCGGCTGTCATTGCCACTAGACCACTACGGCTTTCACGGCACCTGGGCTACGCTACGATATAATTACCTTTATAACATATTTGCTCGTAAAGTGGCTGTAATTACACCAATTTCAATATCGTAATGTATTTCAATACGCACTTGTGCATTATTGTAATGTAAAACGCACGCCGCCACCGACTGCTGTCACTCTGTGGTCTCGTTTCTCCTACTTATTTTTTTTTTTTTTAAGTATACATTGCCTTATAATGTTTAGTTACAATTATAATTATGATAATGTAACAGTATACACATTATAACCCTGTTTATAGGGTGTTGCAAATGGTACATTATAGATACTAAAATATAAGTATACAATCGTTTTGGAGATAGTTCTTATATTAGATACAGATAAATAACTATTATTGTCTTATATATTTTGTGAGGTTGAAACTTTTTCGTCTAGATATTCATCAACTGTGTAATAGCATTTTTTTGTCAGGAAATATTTGAGTTTCTTTTGGAACTTTTTGATATTTGTCTCTTCTTGCAAATCTCTCGGTAGGTGATTGTATATTTTTATTAGCATATATTCTGGTCCTTTTCTGATCATTTCTAGTTTGGGCTCTGGAGCTACGATTAAATGTTTTCTACGAGCGTTTGTGTTGTGTTGGAATAGGTCTGGATGTTTTTTTACAAAAGTGGCTGCTTCTAATATATATAGGCTTGGAAGTGTGAGTATATTTTGTTGCATGAAGTGCGGTCTACAGCTATGTCGCTGTTTTATATTCATTAAAATCCGGATACATTTCTTTTGAATTATAAATAGATCTTTTGCGTCAGTGCTGTTTCCCCATATTATGATTCCGTATTTTAGCCAAGAGTAGGCATAGGCGTAGTAAGCTGTTTTTGCGGATTTTAAGTCTGTGTTAACTTTTAAAACTGATAGTGCATATGTGAATTGCAGCATTTTCGTTCTTATATTTTTAACATGATTTTGCCAGTTAAGGTATGTGTCCACGGTGATGCCTAATAGTGTTGCACTTTGTGTTTCATTTATGTTCGTGCTGTTTATTAATGTGGAGAGATTTAGTGGTGGTTTTTGATACGGATGAAATTGTATTAGTTTTGTTTTCTTTGTGTTTAATTCTAAATTATGTTTTAAAAGCCAAGATTTTACATTTGAAAACGTATTAGTAATATCAGCTAGTGCGTTGCCGTTTGATGAGCAGTTAAATAGTAATGATATATCGTCGGCAAATATCACACATGGCGTATCTAAAATTTTTGGAAAATCGTTGATATATATTAGAAAGAGCACACATGCTACTACACTGCCTTGCGGAATGGACCAGTTCAGTGTTTGTATGTCTGAGTTTATAGATTTTTTCATGGCAAGGTTGTTTGAATGGTGATCTATTTGTACAAATTGTTTCCTGTTTGATAGGCATGATTTTAACCAGTTATACGGTTTTCCTCTTATTCCTATCTGATGTAATTTTTGTAGGAGTATTTCATGCGAGACTTTATCATAAGCTTTCGTCAAGTCCATGAGAAGGCCAATGGAGTATTCTCTGTTTTTTATACTTTTTAGGATGTGTTGTGTAAAATTATAGATTGCTAGGGTAGTGGAAGAGTTTTTGCGGAAGCCGAATTGGTTTTTGTCTAACAGCTGGTATTTTTCTAAGAAGTTATAAATTTGGTTTGAAACTACGCGCTCAAATATTTTTGAAATTGCGGGTAATATGGCTATTGGTCTATATTGATTAACATCAGTAGCTTTTCCTGATTTTTTGTATATGGGTTTGATCTTGGCTATTTTCAATTTTTCTGGAAAGCATTCTTCTTCACGCGGCGAGTTTGAGAGACATTACGGCACTTGTGCGGTAATGTAATGTAAAACGCACGATGCTTCGACTGATGCACGACTTTCACTCCGAGTCAGAGTGCTCCATTCCAGTGCATGTCTTCTAAGAGTTTTATTCATTTCCTCGCAAATATGTTATAAAACGTCGTATGACATACGTGCGCGCGTGAAAATTACAGCCGAGGCTTCCTTACAGTTACAGCCCTCTAGGGCTAGCAATATTGCCTCGGCTGTAATTTTTAACTTACAGCACTTATATCATAATGTCATATTACATTATAAGATAAATTGATTGAATTGATCGGTTGCTTCAAGACGTTTTCCTTTACCGAAAAATCAGTACATATTACATATTACGACATATTATGTCAGCCATGGCCCGTCTTACAATCTAAAAGTCGTGTTTCAAATCTCGGTCCCGTACCAATGAGGTTTTTGGAACTTGTGTACGGAAAATTCATAATTTGTACTCATTTTTCGGTCAATTCAATCAATATAACCTCTCTCTTATGACTCCTTCAGCACGTTGTGAAAATTTTTATGGTGAATCGTTCGCATTCCAGGCTGTTCAGCTTTGGAATGCATTGCCTGTGACGATATATTAGACGCACTCCATCTCTGGCGGTTTTTAAAGAAAATGTATGTAATCATTATATGTCGCAGTTGCCGTCTCTAATTATTCTCCAAAATTATTTATTTTCACTTATTTTTGTCATCATTATAACCTGTTTAATCAATCATTATAGTCATTTATAATATCCGATATAGTTGATTTATTATTTTTTTTTTTTTTTTAAATTATGTATAAGTAGGTTATTATTAGAATGTATGTTGTTTAAGTAAGTATATTTATGACTTTCATGCACACCCCGTCGCCTATACCTTTTCGTTAATCCTTCACATGTAACGGTTGCCTGGAAGAAATTGCTTTTTAGCGATAAGGCCGCCGATTGTAACACTTGTTTGAAGTTTCTAGTTTAAAATTTCCTAGTTTATTTAAGTTTTGCTGTGTCAATAAAGAATGTATAGTATCTATCTATCTATCAATCAATATACCTTATAATGTACATTGCATGCATTACGAACATATTAATTATTTATTACGTATTACAATGTACAGTGGATACGTCTGGAGAAGAAATTAAATGGCGCATGTGAATCCAGTAACTCGCACTGGGCCAGCGTAGCACCAATCATTTGTGGGTGACTTTATGTTCAGCAGTAGACTATTAAAAAGGGCTAAGTCGTTTTTGAACAATCAACAAAAATGTAAAAATTGTATACGTAAATTCTAACGAACTATTCAAATTTTATTCACGCTGGAAGTCGGTTTTGCCATTTTTTGCGATCTATTTTCTATGGGATCACTTTTTTCTTTCATTTGATACTAAAATATAATGCTGAATGATAATTTAATCCGTGCGTTTTTTATTTTAGCATATATTACAAACTAGGTACATACCTAATTTAAATAAAATAGAAAATGTGAATCTCAAAACTCAAAGATAAATTTACCGTTCCATGTAGGTAGAGTCATACTTACACAACACCCTTTTGTAAGGATGGTTCTAAGATTGTAAAACTAAACAAAGGGAACTCAAGAAAGACTTGAGGGTAAATGGTGATTGTAAGCAAATTGCTGGTAACAAGTTACATAAAAGACTCATTGCATCGTTGCGCTTGTAATAAAGGTTTTGTTATTTTATGACGTTATTTTTTGTAATTATTAAGCCTTTTTTGCTATTTAGCAGTGAGAGTAGATAATTTTCCTGAGAACATTTTGGTAATTTTTACCTGCTTCTTAGAGAAATGGGGCAATGGTATTTTTACAATGAATTGTATTCTTTTTGATAAATGAATTGCAACAAAATAAAACTAGTACTTGGAGACAAACATACACAGGGAACTGGATCTAAAACACCGAAAGATGAAACCAATAATGATAGACTAGATGTTTTTGAGAAAGATTTTGTAACAAAATGTACTTTTTATTGTGAATAAATAAAAATCGGCCAAGTGCAAGTCGGACTCGACGAAGGGTTCCGTACCGTATGGGAGCCCTATTCCTCAAGCCGTTATTAATAGCGAGCAAAAACTACTAAAAATCACGTTTGTTGTATGGAATGGGGATTCCATACAAGAGGGGTCTTAACTATTTATTTTATTCAGTTTTTAGTATTTTTTGTTATAGAAGCAACAGAAATACATCATCTGTGAAAATTGTGCCTAACTATCACGGCTTATGAGATACAGCCCCGTGACAGACAGACAGACGGACAGACGAACATCGATGTCTTAGTAATAGGGTCCCGTTTTTACCCTTTGGGTATAGAGCCCTAAAAATGGCACGCAGCGTAAGACGTCCTCCTACAAGGTGGTCAGACGAGCCGAGTTATTTGAGCCCTAGAATTGCGGGTTTGTTCACACTAGTTCGATTGAATAGTTTGATAGTTTGAAGCTAATAGAGACTTTTGTTTCTCATTTTGTTAAACTTCGAACTAGTGAGAACAAAAATTATCATATTAATCATAAAAAGGTATTAAAAAAATAACATTTGTATATTAAAATACCTGATAAATTAAACGAGTTTTTGCAATTTATTACGATTGTTCATTAATTTTTATGATTATACAAGCGCCAATAGCGCGTTGATGTCTTTTCTTCAGAAAACTGTTGTACAAGTAGATAATTATATGGATATTTTTTTATAAAATTATGTATTGAAATGTTATATGTATAATAATAATTGGCCAAGAGCGAGTCAGACTCGCACACGAAGGGTTCCGTACCGTATGGAAGCCTCCCTTAATATATTTTATTTTATTATTTACTTTTGAGGGGCGGAGGCGGAGGCTGCAGAAGACGCTAAGCGGCGCAAATACGCATCACTCACAAGTGAATATGTATTTATCCCGCTTGGTGTCGAAACTTTTGGTCCATCCCTAAAAAAATATATTTAACTTAGTTTCGCCAAAACTTATTGACGCTGCTGGTGACAAGAAAGCTGGCTCATTCTTCGCGCAGAGAATTTATCTAGCAGTTCAGCGCGGGAATGCAGCCAGCGTTCTTGCCACTCTTTCACAAGGACACAATCTTTTTTTCGAGTTTTAGCCGTTGTTTTTGTAAATAATTTTAGGTAGGTATTTTATTTTGTGTAGTTTTAATTTGTGTAAGCGACATCTCCGCGTTGATATCCTTTCTTTAGAAAACTGTTGTGTAAGTGTTATTTCTTACACAACAGTAGTAGTAAAAATGTATGTAGGTACTAGCTATAGCTACCCACCCACGTTATTTATTCAAAATAATTTTCCATCGATAATCTTGCCAAAATCTACATATTTACCTAACAAACAAGTTGTGCCCAAAAGTGAACCTACTTACATGGCTCACAACTTTTTGTGAACCATTAGGTTGCTGATTAGGCCTTTACTTAACCAGCAACATATTATATTTACTATGTAGTCTTAGAGCGCTTGTTTACGGCTGTTTTTTTTCATCGGACAACGGACCGTCAACAAACAAATGCCTACATTTTTCGCCGGATGGATGTCCGGTGCGTCAACACACGTTCATTATAAACCAAACACCACCGCGAGTCTGGTAAAACAAATTGCCGTGAACAAGCGCTTTTAAAAAGCTTCATGGAGGTTCGAGTAGGTAGTCAATTATTTTATATTGCATATTCTATGCACCGCTGCGGGCTGGGAACGGAGGAAGGCGGAGGGGGGAGGGTAATAGCTGCGCCAATTCTACACCACACCACTATGCTGCGCTACACGCTATCCTGGGTACAGTGCATACGAATATTGGAGGTGTAATGCGCGTACGCTGATAGCCATGGTGGTAAGTGGTAGTTTCACCCTACAATCGTGAGGTCGTGGGTTCAAATCCCGTATCATCATCATCACACCATTAGCTTTTCGGTGAAGAAAAACATTGTGAGGCAACCTGCATACGTTTGTAGAAGTAGAAGAATATGATGGCGTTTGTGAATCCACCAACCCGCACTGAGCCAGCTGGGTGGATACACCCTTCGTGGGTAAGTCCTGCAGTGGACTATTCAGAAAAATACATGAAAGTGGTACAGTTAAGGTGGTTTTTTTCTCTTTTTTACTGACTTCCAAAAAGGAGGAGGGACCATGTTCGTCTGTGTGTATGTTCATCGATATTTTCTCAAATTGTGAATAAATTTTAAATAATCTTTTTTTTAGTTTGATAGAGTATACTTTCGAGGTGGTCCCATTTAAATGTTATCGAAAAAAGATGGATGATAGATGTATGAAGATGGATACATGGATGTCACATCGATTCGTGCAAATTATTCGTATTGTGTACACGGTGGAAATCAGTGTTGCGATTTTATGCGAAAAATAATTATTTGTCATTTTTTTGGTAGCTTATCGTTTATGGTTTGGTTCTTGGTAATTAGTACGCAATCAGCAACCACTACTGAAATTCATTTAAAGTCAGTACGGTTAGTTTTCGGCTGGGTGGGCGCTGAATGTGCACTAAGTGTTAAGGCTGGGACCACACGTTGAATGGTAGGATCCCGTTGTTTTCTTTTCTCTTAAACACCTTCAGGTGGCTTAAAACTCTAACACCAGATCTATAGCCGGGTGGTTAATTGATTATAGACGTGGTGTCAGTTTTTAAATGTACATTTCAGGAATTCTCAGGCTGTGAAGTGCAAACTTTAGTAATATTTGATATGGATATTTTAGCTGTTATACTAATGTACATACAAAACTTTGCATTGTCATAGCAGAAATGTTTGTACACTTGCCGATGATAAGACTACATTTGACCAGCAATCCAGGTAACTAAAGATGGAGCCTTTATGATCACTGCCTACAAAACTAAATGTCCATATATCAAAATACCTAAAAACTATATCTAACTTGTAAATTGCCTACGGCGTAATATGTCTTAAAAGCCTAATGCCTAAAATCAATGAACAAGTACCGTTGTAGTTTGTAGGAAAGATACCTATTCAGTTTTACTAAATATCCAGATTGTAATTGTCAGGGTACAAGGAAACCTTTAAGCGCAAGGAAAGCAATGTACTTATAAGCAAATTTTACTAACTAAAGTTGCACCCTAGTCGGTAGAGTAAGTTACACAACCCACCCGGGAGACCTACATTTGAGCGCAAGGAAAGCAATGTACTTAAACTAAACGTAAATGTACTTAAACAATAAGGAAATTTTACTGACCAAAGTTGCACCCTAGTCGGTAGCGTGAGTTGCACAACCCACCCGGGTGTGGGCACCGGACCGGTGTAAAATTAACCGTCTGCGCCGACATCAAAGGCACCGCCGCCTTTGTGCGCGCCGCCCATTGTCTCCCACACGTTGTTTTATACTCTTAATTCCACGTTGTCATGTTAAAAGTTTATTACCACTCCGAAATCACACCACATTAAACCTTAATCCCTTACAATAAGTCAAATATCAATTTCGCTGAAAATAAACTCGGTCCTCGCGCTTTGATGTTTTAACTGTAGAGAACAGAGACTTTAATAATACGAATTAGGGACTAATTTAGCTTTGATTTGAAGTTTTTGTCTGCTTTTTTGTTTGGTTTACAGTTTAATAGCGGAAGAGTGTTAAAAGGGTTCCAAATTGAGATTGAAGTTATAGTTTTGGCTGTAGAGGGTGTCTCTTTTATTACCGCTCTATTTTGACTTTGTCGCCATTATACAGAGGTATAACATATACTGTGTAATTTACGCTCTGTGTTAATGTTACAGTATTGTATCAGCCTAGAATAGTAAATTACTGAACATAAGCTCCTTCAAAAGACAAGCAATAATTATAAATGCTATAAAGTACTATAAACATGTTCTCACAATTTAATAAAACTAAGATCCCATTCTTCATTAGCACACAGATATTTCTCGACACGTCCGCACCTCGGTTTACACTTCATGCCACAATTATTAGTCGCTCTTATAAAGTCACCTTACTATGTGACACATTAATTGTTCATGCCTATTTATGAACACAGTTTATAAGTGTAAATGCTGCCAGCTGGGCAAGCTGTCAACTGGCAATGGACTTGAGCATTTGGGTTATCTTTGACCTTCAATGGTCTCTGGATGATCCAATTGCTTGATAAGTAGTAGTAGTGCAGTTTTAGATTATACAAGTCTTGTATTTAGTGGTAGTTAATAAAGGAACTTGCCCTGTAAAAATGTTTATAAGTCCACACAATTTTTCTCATGTTGCAAAGCTGTGAAATCTTCAGCCTTCCACTCTTGCGCTTGCCCGGTATTCATCATGTTACTTCAGCGAAAAATTACTAGCCGTAGTTGCCAAAAGGTAGTAACGATCGCCCAGCAATTGTGAGGTCAATAGTTCAAATTCCGGTCCCGAATCAATAATTTCTTTGCAATTTTCGTACGACTTTTACACCACGGGCTTTTCAGTGAAGGAAAACATCGTGAGGAAACCTGTACAGTGTATACGTCAGTTGAAGAACTTCGAAGGAATTTGGGAACCCATATACCCGCGCTGTTCCAGCGTTGTGCATACAATCCAATTGCTCTTCATGGGGTAGGCCTGTGTTCATCAGTGGACTATTCAAAAGGCTGGTATACAGCACAGTACAGCCAAAAATGTGTCTTAAAGTGTATCGCTGGCGAAGAAGAGTCGTTTTAGACGTCGCGTCGTGCGTCGGAAACAGTTTTACCACCGCGACGAATCTCGCACTCTGCGTAGACAGCTCCTCAAAGGCTTTGTGCCGATGACTCGCTTCTTTACCATCACAATGACTATACACAGATTGTGAAATAGTTGCCAGTAAGCCAAGGTCCCATGGAAGATGATAAAGACGATTCAAGATCTTGGTAATACAATTATACACGCTGTTGTATGCACTTATACTTAAGAGGAAGGATGGTCTGTAATTTTCCATACAAACGTATTACGCTGTTTTCTTCCTGGAAAATACTTTTAGAGCCTCGATTTTTTGTCATAAAATTAAATTTAGTTGTTTAGACTACTCTGTCTTTTCTTTTTCTTGATAAATTAATTATCAGGCAAAATATGACCCTTCAAAATCACAAAAAAAATCACCATTATTACTGACGTCTTTAGAGACCTACCAGAAGAGACTAAATAATATCTAACGAAATATAAAATGACAGAATCATGAAAACATGTTTTTTTTAAATTTTGACATAATAAACACTTGATTGATCTTGTTTTTGAAGAAGAAAACAGCGTAATACGAAACGTTGTCTCGCCATGTTTTTTGTAGGTATAAATCGCTCTGAGCTGCAATTGTCCCTATCGCACGATGCGGGGGTAGGGTCGAGGTGAGGGAGGTTCAAACCTATACGTACACAAGCACTAGGGATGTAGTAATAGTCGATATTTTTGTCGATGCTCTAGTGATGTCCATCGATATCGATGTTTATTAAAAAGATTAAGATTAGAAAGTTATTTTTCAAATCCTGTGATTTGACCGTTGTATGTTTGTTACTTTTGAAGAAAAGATTTTATGTATGGAATATAGGCGTTTAGTTGCTGCGACATATTGCAGCGATTATACAGAATATCGTGCTGTATCCGCAGACATCTAAATGAGTTAGGCGCAGAATAACCAATTCTCTTAATGCCCAACTAATCTGGGAATGCTCAATTCTACGAAAGCATAATTCTATGAATGCCCAATTCTCAAAATGGCAACATAATTTTGATTAGGAATTTTCTAAAAAAAATACAATTTATATACATGTAAGGGCTTACCGGTACCTAAAACAACCTCCGTTTACGAGTTAAGGACATTATAACTTTTACTATGGGACCGACCAGAGCCGAAACCGCGAGAAATATCAACTATACCATAGAAAAAGTCCGTTGATAATGGACAAAGTGTATGGAACAGCTGGTTTTTTATCGCCAATGCGGAGTTAGTTGCTCCCATAGTAAAAGTTGTTCTTTTCAAACCTATTAACTTTGCCCTAAAGAGGTTGTGCTTTAATTACCGGTGTTTTTTTTAAATGATTAAATGAGTTTTTAGGGTTCCGTACCCAAAGGGAAAAACGGGACTCCATTACTAAGACTTCGATGTCCGTCTGTCTGTCACCGGGCTGTATCTCATGAACCATGCATAGGCAGCTGAAATTTTCACAGATGATATGTTTCCGTTGCCGCTATAACAACAAATACTAAAAACAAAATAAAATAAATATTTAAGGGGGGCTCCAATACAACAAACCTGAATTTTTAGACGTTTTTCGCTCTATATTAATAACTGTACCAGGTAGATGCTTGAAATTTTCACAGAATATTTAGTTTTATATTCCCTTCAATAATAAATAATAAAATTAGAATAAAATAAATATTTAAGGGGGGCTCCCATACAGTACGGAACCCTCCGTGCGCGAGTCTGACTCGTAGTTGGCCGATTTTTTCTATTTGAAATTATTTTGCCATTTTGAGAATTGAGCATTCTTAGAATTGGTCATTGTGAGAATTGGGCATTTATAGAATTGGGCATTCGTAAAATTGAGCATTTTTTAAAATATGTGCCATTATTAGAATTCTGCGCCTAAAGCGAAATAATAGTTCTAATCAGGAAAATCACGTGCTCTCTAAAATCGTGTAATAACTGTAACGTATAAATATAATTATACTTAGTCCACTTACCTAAGCGAAAAACGTTCTATTAAATTATTAAATTATCAAAGACACAACATTAAATAATTAAAAAACACATAATCAGTCACATTACAAATACAACAAAATAAATAAATCTATATCTAATAAAATAAATAAGTTCTATGCTGCGCTTGCCAGTATAGGTAGCGCCACACAAGTCGGCGGATGAGATGTAAGACGCAGATGACACTTCGCCGTAATTCGCTAATTATTGCGCATGTGCGCACAATGCCGACGCCGCGTGGCGTAGTGGTAAGCACGGGCGTGCGCGCGGGAGACATGAGGTTGGCGGGCGGTTGTGTCCATGCGGCGTCTTGTCTCTCTGGCTCCTGCACATACCTATATTTTGCCTATTGCGCAGCGTTCTGCGCCTAACTTTCCATCCGCTGACTTGTGTGGCGCGAATTATACGTGAGATTCATTCGAGAAAACAGCCCCATCGGCTATCCGTTCATTGAACTATGTGCCTTGCCCTTTGTCATTTTTAACTTGGCTATCCGCTGAGTTTTGCTGAAAAGTGTGTAGTAATTTGTGGATGTTCTATCCTGTATTTATATGGTGTGTGCTACCCACTGCTGCTTTAATTTGCTAATAGTTTCAACTTTTTTAAACTTATTCAAAGTAGAACCTAAGTATGACAAGCAGTTCTCCAAACAGTAAGCATTGCATCTGTTTAATTGAATTCTTAATTATTTTTTATACTACTGGACTACTCGCGCAATGAATATACGGGAATAGTTACAATATAAAAGGCAAGAAGTTTTATATGTCCAGATATACAGGGTTATCCAGAACTGGTGTACTAAGTCGAAAGGAGGTGATTCGGACTATTATTATGAACAACTTTTAATATATGTGGCCAAACCGAAATTCGAGAAAAAAACCAATCAAGTCATACATTTTTTCGAGTCCAAGTTGCAGTTTTGTATGGAACAGCTGATTTTTAGTTCACGAAATCCGCAGCTGGACCCATATTCATATATTCATATAATTTTATTGGTATCAAAATACAAGATACAAGTCAATCCAAATCAATTACAATTGTAGTTATAATTATAATATCCTTAAAATTTCAGCTTAGCTAAAGCAAAGCATAATTATCTTAAAATTACAATAACTTAAAATAGCTGTTGTTAAATTAATTAAATTATATATTTAAATAAATGATTAAATATTAAATTGTAAAAACAAAACGATAATCATTCAATATAAATCTGAACAATGCTACAATATCAAAACTTAAAATGACAAAAATTGCATAGTTAATAAATTAACAAATATGAATTTGTAACAAAATATAGTAAACAAAGTAAACTTTGTTCATAATAACGAACGTGTAGGTCATAGGTAGGTACACCTCTGAAACCTCCTTCATTTTGTAAAACACGACCTTGTAAACAGGTATCGTGTATCCACCAGTAGACGTCACGTGACAGAAATGATGATGAATTGAGAAACCTTTAATTTTGACTGACCTACAAAAAGAAGGGGATTTGCAATTCGTGTATGATAAGATAAGATAAGATATATTTATTGGCCTTATAACTACAAACGTTACACTAGGCAAGTCAAATTTACAATTGTATCACAAATAATCACAATGCATAAAATTCAAAAATAATAATAAAAACAAAACTTAAGTAATACAATATCAATTAGGTAGAAACAACTATTATAAAATTAGCAAAATTTAAAACTGTTAGGTAATTCAAGGGCTTAAAAATAGGTACTAATTACTTCACATATTCGATTTTTCCGAGCCGATTCTCAAGTTTATTTTTACAAGTTTATGTTTAACTTGCAATGTATGTATGTAAATAATATTTTTTTTTGGGTTAAACCATGCAACGCAATTTTGAAGCAGATATTGAAGCTATCTGTTATTTATTACGTACCTAAATCACTTGAAAGATTTTATACCCCTAAAATTGTGTAATATTCGAAAATTTATAGGTTGGATTAATTTTAAAGTTTAGATTCTTCTTTTTGGACTATTTAATTTAAATAAAAGCTTGTTTTTAATAAGATTTTACACTTTGTTTATTGTCTGTTGAAGAGTTATGTGCGTGTTTTCCTTAAAAAAAGTTATTTGGTATATCTTAAGTTAGGTATTTGGTAGAATTTTCAGTATGTATTATGCAGCGCCTACAGAAATCGATTAGTTAAATAGCTATTTTTGTTCGCAGCTTTTGGATTGAGGTCAATTTTCTAAAGTTGGCTATTTATAAGGTTTTTTCAAAAAATATTATTCGAAAGAAAATTTAAATCAATATACCTACTTCGCCTATATGTGTAAAAAAAATAATGTAGCTTTCTAATTCGATAAAAAATATTCAGTATAAAGGTTTTCGTTTGCTATGCGCTATCCCAAAAAACCGGAGCTTATGTACCTACCATATTTTGCTACAATTCAAAAGAATACACCAGCCGTCCGCCTGAGCTAGGAGCGCGGGCGGGCGCGGGAAGGGCGCGGGCGGAGTTGGTGCGCAGCACACACACAAATACAATTGCATCACACCACACATAGAAGCTCTCTGGCTTGGGCGCATCGCGACAGCAATAGTTTAGCCAAATACCTACTTCTCAAATTCCTTGGCGCTCAGCTTTCCTCTTAAAGGGGCACTTATATGTATGTATTCCATCTTTCGTGATGTGAGTAAAACCCTGAATTTGTAAAAAAAAAACATATTCCATATATTTTGATGCCAACGAGCTTTTTGTTTGTAGCATTTGATTTTTTTGTGTTTTCTTTTTTGTGTAGATAGAAACACTGTAAGACTTGTTATCTGTGTGTAGTTGTACAATTGGAAATGGCTCAGCTTTCTAGATATATCTTCGATATTTTGTTATATCTTATCAAAATATACTACCTACACAATAATTTGGTTTAGACAAATCGTAATGATCCAATAGTTTACCAGATGACACACTTTCCTTAAGGTACCTACCTACTTATCTTGTGACTCTTGTGAGATTAACAGGGCGGGGGGTAAACCGCTGCACGATATTTGTAAACAAGAAGCTATGAATAATGCAGGGTGTGACACGACGACACGTCGACAGTCGACACGTCGTCACGCGGCCGCGGCACGCTCGGGGAGCCGGCTGACAACACTTGTATCACAACATGTTCAGAAGCCGCAGCCGTTAACAGAACGTTACGTGGAGTAGCTTAAGGTAAGTTAGTTCGTGTAGATTAAATTACTAGCTCAATGCTATGAATAATGCAGGGTGTGACACGACGACACGTCGACAGTCGACACGTCGTCACGCGGCCGCGGCACGCTCGGGGAGCCGGCTGACAACACTCGAATCACAAAATAGGACATGTTCAGAAGCTGCAGCCGTGAACAGAGAGTTACGTGGAGTAGCTTAAGGTAAGTTAGTTCGTGTAGATTAAATTACTAGCTCAATGCTATGAATAATGCAGGGTGTGACACGACGACACGTCGACAGTCGACACGTCGTCACGCGGCCGCGGCACGCTCGGGGAGCCGGCTGACAACACTCGAATCACAAAATAGGACATGTTCAGAAGCTGCAGCCGTGAACAGAGAGTTACGTGGAGTAGCTTAAGGTAAGTTAGTTCGTGTAGATTAAATTACTAGCTCAATAGAAGGCTATGAATAATGCAGGGTGTGACACGACGACACGTCGACAGTCGACACGTCGTCACGCGGCCGCGGCACGCTCGGGGAGCCGGCTGACAACACTTGAATTAAATAACAACAGTTAAATAAAAATGCTAAAATATTTTTTTTTGGTTTTTTTTTTGTGGTACATAATAGGACATGTTCAGAAGCTGCAGCCGTGAAAAGAGATGCTGAGGCTGACTGAGGCTCTAAGTCTAACATCAATTAGAGGCTATGAATAATGTAGAGCACGTAGAACACGTGGCGTAGCACACGCCACGTAGACACATCGTAGCAAACTAATTATGTCAATAACCTTGTATTAGAAATTAGCAGGAGAATTAATAAGTAGAAATGATAAAGTAGAAAGAATTGATTATAAATTATTTATTTGATAGTTAACAATGAAATATTTAAAATTGCAAAAAATGTAATTACTCTACGCCACCCCAGTTCTCTCCTATCTGCTTGGTCCCACCGCACAGTGGGAGGCTGCACACCTACCGCGCTCGGTGCACCACGAGAATACATCAAGGGTTAGGCGCCGATGACAACACCCTCGCTGACACCAGAAAAACCCTTGTATTTTGACACCGCAAAACAACCTTCTGGGATTAGTTGAACACCAGGAAGCTTTTGCACGGTGTTGGAAGACACTTTATAGTTCATTATTCGTCTTGTTGGGTTCTATTATCTTTACACATATAATTCTACTGTACGTGTGTATATCACTAAACTCCTCCTAAACGGCTGGACCGGTTTGAATTATTTTTTTGCATGCGTTAGGGTGGCGCCCTGGATGGTTTAGATTCACAAATCAGCCCGGCGCTGCAGTGGGTCCGCTAGTTATTTAGAAAATCATAAACAGAGGTATACATAAGTACAATGAGAGTAATTATTTTTTATTTAAACTGGTCATCATAATTATAACATTAATATACGTATTTATACGCTATGAATGTAGTTTTAGTACGAAGGCTTATTAATTGTAGAATATATGTAGTAATATAGCAAGGTAGACTTTCTGTCTAAAATATAGGCCAACATTTAGGTTTAATCAATAACTAGCGAACCGCCCCAGCTTTGCACAGGTTTATAATACATATAAACCTTCTTCTTGAATCATTCTATCTATTTTAAAAAACCGCATCAAAATCCGTTGTGTAGTTTTAAAGATATAACTGTATCCATCCAGATATATATGTACCAATGTATGCTTAAATCATATAAGCATACATAGGGACATGGGTACAGCGGAAGCGACTTTGTTTTATACTATGTAGTGATATAACATCTCTGTACATGTTTACAAACTCAAGTAAAAAAGTCACGAAGATGTCACAGAATTAATTCGTGAGGTCGGCTGGCAACAGTTATTTTTGTTGATAACAATTTCATGTAATTTCCACATATCAAGCCAATTTTAGAGCGGAATCGTCCGAAGTTTTGTTGCTTGTTTGGTCGAATTTTGTCCAGTAGTTTTTGTCGAGCCGTTCGTCATAGTTTTTGTCCCGCGACGCTTCGCCAGCCGGCATTCCGTTTAAATTGTACCGACTGACAGGATGACCATGCTTCGATGGCTTTTGGAATCGTAGAGTGAATTCTAAGAACTAAATTTGCTTTACATTTACCTAACTTGTTTATACAGGGTTATTTCTAATCAATTAGCATCTTTTTATGGCTTATTCTGTACATCAAAACTAACAACTTTTGTTCTGCGACTTTTGTCAGAACTCCAAAAAAAATTAGGTGTTCCATACATTTTGTCGCGGGTGAACGATATTTTTCTATGGAACAACAAACATTTCTTTTAGTTTTGATAAAAGTAGCAGAACAAAAGTTGTTGGTTTTGATGTACAAAGTACAGAATAAGCCCCTAAAAGGATGCTAATTGATTAGGAATAACCCTGTATATAGACTAGCTGCTTATCCCAACTTTTTTTTAGGTTTTTGTTAGTTGATAATAAATATGAACATAACTGTATGAGCACACTAATCACGCTTACATTATATTTACCTACACAGGGAGAATTTAAAACCTTTAACACTTTATTTACGTTTTAGACTTTGTCTTCCATGATGTAGATGTCATCAAACGTAGTTTCTTTAACATGTAATATTTGTATCTTATCTTCTTCCAAGTATGCTTGCGTCCTTCATATGATTGAAATGTAAGCTAAATGCAATGTGATCTTGTCTGCTTGGTCAATTTTCATACTAAGTAAGTAAGTTCGAATAGGCCGGGTGGCTAGCCTTGGTGTCAGAGTTTTCAGGCCGCCTGAAGGCCTCTGACATGGCTAAACGGTTAAAACAACCAATAATAATTTTCATACTAAATTTTGGTTAGAACGCTTCCAGAGTTCTAAGCCTTCTATCGTGTTATTTGATAAAAAAAAATCGTATTCGTCGTGGCCACCATAGCCGATGGCAGCCAATGCACGTCCCGTTTTTGTCCCGGGCAGTCTGCGCGCGCAGCTCTCGCGGTAATTACGTCACATCCAGGCAAATGCGCTTTTTGGCCGCGCGGTAATGGCGGCGCATTGTTGCGAAATTAGCCCACTGCTGGACTGCGGTGGCTATTACAATTAACTTTGGAAGTCGCATCACAGATAGTTTGGAGAGGGTTAGTATCGCATATTATTTCTTTATGCTATGAGGTTTTGCATGTAGAACTAAATTTACAAAAAGTGCACTGATCCCTACCAGGAGGGAAAGCTTGGTAGGGGTACCAGCCAATAATTTGGAATACATACCTACAAGTTGTTGAACTGTTGATTTTGTAGACAAGGTATAGATTCTAGAATATATCACAGTACGTTTCTTTAGAACAACTTATTATAACCCCGATATTGCGAAAAACATCAGCTGATCCATACATTCTGTTGAAAATCGTTAATTTTTTCCTGTGGATCAACTGACAATTTTTCCACAATTTCGAGGTTAATCCCATAATGAAATTGATAATTTTGATTAATTTATGGCGTTTATCCGGTATAACATCAGGGTTCTGAATTTTTGCAGTGTTCTGGATTTATTAAAAATTCCTAATTTTTGGTACGGATTTATTTTGCGTGCGTTGATGTCTTTTCTATGGAGAATCAGTCGAATTGTTTTTCGGAAGAAAAGAGATAATGGCAGAAGAGGAACCCAACGTCGGTCAACAGTAGTATCAGGATGATGATTATTATCATTTATCATTTGATTTCTGTTCCATACGTTTAAAAATAACAAGTAAAATATCTGCAATCTTCATTTTGCAAAAATATCTACACATCTACATATATATTATTGTGATTGTTTCACGTTCCTTTGAAACAACAACAGCGTATTAAAAATTACCAGGAATATAATATTACACCTGAGCGGAAGAACTTATTCAAAATTCAATTGCAAGTGTTTGAATTTCGCGAATAAAGCAATTTGCATGTCAACTCCGTACTTATCACCATACAATTGACGCGTTTGTCGGCGAGTGCAGGCGGCAGCCTTTGACGTTATATGATGCTATTTATAGTGATAGGACGTATCGGGTGTCGTAATGACCCATCAGTATTCTAGACTTGGGCTAGTGTCGTGCAGCTGTTCCTGCGGGTTTGGACGCGAAGTTTTGCGCGACGGCAAGCGTGGAGAGATTGCAAGTGCCAAAATGTACTTTTATCCGTAGCACTACTACTAGTAGTGGGTTCAAATCCCGGTCCCGTACCAAAGAATTCCTTGGAATTTATGTACGGGACTTCACACCACTGGCTTTTCGGTGAAGGAAAACATCGTGAGGCAGCCTGCATACGTCCGTCGAAGAAATTCGATGGCGGATGTGAATCCACCAACCCGCGCTGAGCCAGCGTGGTGGAGATGGCCCAATCACCCTTCGTGGGTAGGCCTACGTCCTGCAGTGGACTATTAAAATGGCTGGTGCAGTACAGTTCTACTAGTAGTGTCACGGGAAAGTAAAATTTCCCTTCGTTCTATTAGTTGAACCAAGCGGTAGAGCCACGGGGGATAAACGATTGAATGTTGTCGCTGCAAAATCCTTATTCGTATAGTATCGATGCATTGTTGGGTTGTCGGATATTATTTTCTGGTAGTGCAAGCGGTTGCCTTTGAGGTGATACACTGTTATTTATGGTGATACAGACGTATCGGATGTCGTGATGACCCATCAGTATTCTAGACTTGTGCTAGTGTCGTGTTTATGTTCCTGTAGGATTGGGCGTGAGGTATTGCGCGACGGCAAGCGCGGAGAGATTGTAAGTGTGAATGTTGTCAATGCATTATCTTATTTCACTTATTTGTATTGTATTAATGGGTTGTCGGATATTATTTTCTGTGAGTGTAAGCGTCTTACATTGTCTTTGCAATCATGTTTCACAAACGAATGAATAATGATACGCCATAAATCACATTTTAGCAGTCTTTCTTGCATGATAGAGCGTACGTGTAGTCTTTGTGTACGTGTACCCCTCAACCTCAATACTTCGTCACAGTATAAATAACAGTAAGTACTAAGTACGCTTGGTACGTTCTCCGCTAGTCGATGCACCATAAACCACATTTTAGCCAAGTTCTAGCAGACTTTCTTGCAGGATAGAGTGTACGTGCAGTATTTGCTTGCGCTCCTCAATACATCGACGCAGTATAAACAGCAGTAAGTACGCTTGGTACGTTCTTCGCTAGTCGATGCACCATAAACCACATTTTAGCCAAGTTCTAGCAGACTTTATTGCAGGATAGAGTGTACGCGCAGTATTTGCTTGCGCTCCTCAATACATCGACACAGTATAAACAGCAGTAAGTACGCTTGGTACGTTCTCCGCTAGTCGATGCACCATAAACCACATTTTAGCCAAGTTCTAGCAGACTTTGTTGCAGGATAGAGTGTACGCGCAGTATTTGCTTGCGCTCCTCAATACATCGACACAGTATAAACAGCAGTAAGTACGCTTGGTACGTTCTCCGCTAGTCGATGCACCATAAACCACATTTTAGCCAAGTTCTAGCAGACTTTCTTGCAGGATAGAGTGTACGTGCACTATTTGCTTGCGCTCCTCAATACATCGACACAGTATAAACAGCAGTAAGTACGCTTGGTACGCTCTCCGCTAGTCGATGCACCATAAACCACATTTTAGCCAAGTTCTAGCAGACTTTCTTGCAGGATAGAGTGTACGTGCACTATTTGCTTGCGCTCCTCAATACATCGACACAGTATAAACAGCAGTAAGTACGCTTGGTACGTTCTCCGCTTGTCGATGCACCATAAACCACATTTTAGCCAAGTTCTAGCAGACTTTCTTGCAGGATAGAGTGTACGTGCAGTATTTGCTTGCGCTCCTCAATACATCGACACAGTATAAACAGCAGTAAGTACGCTTGGTACGCTCTCTGCTAGCCGATGCGCCATATCTGACGTTTTAATTACGATTCCCGGGTGTATGTGGTGCGGGTGTGGTCACAATGTGAGCGGTGGAGCGATTAAGATTCTAAATAAAATAAACGTAGCCGTAGATCTACACTTTTTTAAACATCTGATTGGCAGAGAGATTGAGACTGGATAAAAATCAAATAGTGGTATAACCAGTAATCAGTAGTATGCGAGACGAGCCCGCGTACTAGTACTGAAATCTTGAAAAAGATCGTCAAATGCGGTCAAAACTTGAGTAGGAATTATTTAAGAATACGTGAGTATTCCGTACCTATACCGTATTTTAAGTGGAAAAATATTTCTCACCTATTATAATATTTTCCGTAATTCCGTCACCTAATATTTTCCGTACCTATGCCGTATTTTAATTGGAAAAATATTTCTTATTTTAGATTAATTTTAAATGCAAAAAATAATTAAACTAGCTGATCAGTTGACCTCGCGGTTGCGACACGTCTCTTAAACTGAATCTTATTGAACCTATATCTCGACTCGTACTTGGCCGATTTGGTTTATACTCCGAAAACCAAACCTTGTTAGGATTTAATTACTGAGTAAACAATATTGCCAAATAAAATCGAAATAAGCTGATAAATAGCACGACAGCAATTTCCCCCTTTTTGAGGAAAATACCCGTCCAATCAGAAATCGCAGACAAAAAAATATCCCTACACATAGAATCTGTGTACCAAGTTCCGTCGAAAATCGTTGAAAAATGCGACCTGTATGGAAAAATCAACATCCGGACTAACGAAAGCAAAATCGTCTTGTTTAAGCAGAGATATTCGCTTCGGTCAACAAAAGACCTACAGATTTTTTTTATTTCTTTGTTGCATAAAAAATTTAAGGCATCAAAGAAATAAAAAATACTGTAACCGCTATCCGCTAGCACTAGTACTACAACCCTCACCCCGCAGTCCACGCATGCGTCCTTAATTAGGCATTCCTGCGGCGTCCGGCGCATACGCAGGCGGCCTCTTTGTCGGCGCCTCGCCCCGTCCCGCTCGCACAATGCATTGCTATTCATGCCGCCGGCCAGCGTAGTCTGACCCGCACGACCCTTTCAATATCAAACATAACTACTAACAATGAAAGACCGACTTATACTGGGCAGTGCAACTTTGAAATTTACTTCGATTTTTTAGTTGAATTTCCACTGTAAACGCATAAAAATAGGGTTGAAATTGTTTTAGTCGTAAAGGGTAGTATCAAAGGTGTTATTTGAGTGATGTAATGAAGGGACCTAATTGTATATTCAATGGAAGATAAAGGCACGAACGGGAAACGAGCGTATCTCTTTCATATCTCTTTGCAGTGATGGCGATAGCTGCGTGGAAAGCGCGGGAAAATGGACTTTAATTCTAGTCTCTAGGGAGGGAGTTTTGTTTTAAGCTCTATGAGTTGTGATAAGATAAAAAAGTACTATTCCTAATATGTAATGATGTCGAGATCTTTGCTTTAAACTGTAGTAATAACTTGTGAAGAGTTCTTCGAGAGTACTATTTTGTTATAGTCATTATAATTAAGTGGTATAATGTAGTGGAATTAGAGGAAGACGAAAAATGTAGAGAAAAATACTATCTCTCTAAGATGTTCTTGAATGTTTTAGTTAGTAAAAATAGAGATCGTAAAAGAAAAACCAAAAATGATCGAGCCAATTGAGAAAAGAGAGAGTTCATATGGAGGCTTAAATTGGTTATGACGTCATCGAGAGGATTTATCGTAGACCCCCAAATCTCTCTGCGTGTTCTTCCGCTTACCACAAAAGTTTTACGCACGCTTTAGACAATGTTTAACAGCACAAATGGCATGGTTAAACTGTGCTTAAAGCGTTTCTTACGTAATCGCCAAAATTATATTTGCTACATAGATAATTCCTATTACATTTTGGTCGCTGAATTAATACCATTGCGTCTTGGAGACAACGGATCAGCTATATTCGTTCATGCTCTACGTCATAATTTTCTTTCAAAGGCAGCTCAAATTTTGAGTAATGAATCGATATCCCAGCGGCGTGTGGGCAAAACGCATTAACTACCGAACTACTTCTGTAAAAGCATTTTCAGGAAGTGTATCCGAACCAATATCATCTTCATAAACTACACCGGTCTATCAATAACTCAGCTATCTCTGTAATAGCACACTAATAAACATTTCCGAACCTCTCAATTACCAACACTTTTATTGCGGCAATTTCGTAAAATAAAATCCAGCCATGGGCAGATACACTTAATTTTATACGTTCTTCATTGTCTCTACATCTCTCTCTAGCGTTGAGATAAGGAAAGAGATGAGAGATAATGACTCCCACTGATTGCAGTGAGCCGTCGAATTAGGGCCTTTTTTTTCTTTTGGTCTTAATGCCCTGTTCATGCGCTGAGGCCTTTTATCGGAACACATGCACGGTGTTGGGGTCGTATTCTCAAAGCGGTGGATGTTTTCCATTCTCGAAAACGTCTGCAGATAATTCAACTTAGGGCAAATAATGATAGATAGGTATATTCTTTATTGTTAACACAAAGAGCACAGATAACGCGATCTCTGCCAGGCAACCTTTGGATGGAATAGGAATACAGAACAAGTAAAGAATTAATGATAGGTAATGAAAGATATTTTTTCCGAATTATTAAATTGCTTAAAGTGATTACTTAAGTTTCCGTACTGTAGCGATTGTATTGTATGGCTTTCTGAAAGTTCTGTAAAAAAAGATATTATAAGTTATATATATTGCTCCCAAATTAGGGCAAAAAAATGAAGCTAGGAATTAATAATAAAATATGACACAATAATACTTAGCTAATATAATTACTTTCTGAACCAGACCAAACTGCGACAACCTAAAAAGTGGTCAAATAAATCCTTGTAATCTTTAAATAACTATTCGGTATCGATAGCATGAGACCACATTTCAGAATAGGCCCCGAAGGCTGAACCACTGAACGCACCAGGCAGAGTCGGACCGGTTTCGCCTTTGCCTTTGACTCGCCGCGCCGCGTTCGAATTTTAAATCAGTCCGCTTCGAACCGAGCTCGAGAGAGGACGTGTTTTGTGATACAAACATTCTATAAAAACATGACGATACTTTATTTACGTTTGAAGTTTCAAAAACAGTGATTTTGTGACAGATATAACTGAATATGACCGTCTTATAACATTTTGTGACTTTATAAAGTAAAATTAAACACTATTGTAGCTGAATATGACAATATCTGAAACTTTGTGACAAAATATGAAGTTCATATGAGAATTGAGTGTGGATATTCAGTGTTTTTGACCACGATGGCTTGGATTTGGCTGGTGCTGCTGGGGGCGGTCCTTGTGTCTGCTGAGGAGGAAGGCGGGAAGTGCGAGAGGATCAGACTGCCGCTGTGCCAGGACCTGGGCTACAACTGGACTGCGATGCCCAACCTGATGGGGCACAAAGACCAGAAGGAAGCTGAAGAAGCGGTAAGCAAAGATATATTTTTGCATTTAAAATTACTCTACAAGTCCTTTTTATTATACCACACTATTCGTTGCATATATAGACAAAGTAATATATAAATGTAGTCAATGAAATATATTGTACCTAGTATATCATTAGGTTGGGTAGTTGAATATTTAATCTGTTTACTGTAATTTAAATCTACAAGATAGAGTCAGAGTCAAAGAGTTGTCTTTTTGAAAAACATGGACATACAAATTGATAGAAAGCATTTACTTGTTTGATAGAAAGCATTTACTATTGGAAATTTAACAATCTTTTGTTTTTGAAATATAAAGATTGTTTTCAAGGGTTACAACAGAAAACTTCAACTGAAGTCCATTCTCGAAATTTACGAAGTACAAGCTTGAAAGTGAATAAAACATTCTTTGAAAATATAAACAATGTTACCCCTAACAACTTGGAAATCAATAATTTTAATATTCTGTAGTCAACTACCCTTGCAGGGGAGACTTACAATAGATTTTATGGTTTGTGAAACTGATATGGCATATTGTAAGGGGTTGGTTTTGCTTTAGATACCATAGTTGGCAGATTGTTGTCACGTTTGAAGTAGAATTTGAATAGTTTCTCACGGGAATTTGGAGCATGGATTCTATTAAAATGTAGTAGGTACTGTACAGTACCAGCCTTTTTAATAGTCCACTGCAGGACGTAGCCCTACCCACGAAGGTTGAAATGTAGTAGGATAGTAGTTAATTGACTTACAGATTAATTTACAAATCTAAAAGGTAACTAAATGGTAAATATTAAAAGGTAGTATAATACCACTTTCAAAGTTTAAAAGAAATTTCGAGACCCAGACTCTTCTTTCTGAAACTTTTTTTAAAAGGAACTTACACCATCTGAAATCCTAATATTTGAGTGGAGGAGAGAGACTGTACCAAACTAAAAATTTGATGGAAACATTTCTTCAAATGTAACAATGTTTTAAATAACTATATTTAGTTAGAAGTACACCAAAATCGGCACGACTGAAGACTGTATGACAGTCAATTTAGCTTCAGTTCAACTGTCTGCTTGTCGTCTGGAGATTTAATTAACTAAGCTCTACGAACTGTTCTAAATTAGTCCCTCTAATGGTAGAGTGGATGACCGAGGACAATAGAAGACAAACAACTCATATTTACAATAGAATGAGCAAAACTAATAAATGATGCTTGAGTACTTTTGCATCAACGTTTATAGTTATAGCAACGTTAAGATCTGATAGACTGTTTATCATAATTATACCACAGCTTTCTTAGGTTATCAAATGCTGGGCATAGGCTGATAGGCCCCATTTGTGAACTATAGATTTCTGATAAGAACGATTGAAAATAGCTTGCGATTAGCTCGTTTCTATGGACTATACGAGTTTATAGTCGACTAAAAGGTGTATTGTATACTGTATAAGCATAACATTATAATATGAAGTTACTTGGTAACATGACACAAAATCTTATACTTATATTATATCAACGCAGTGCTTGGTGGGTCCCTTTGGGTTTTGAACTGGTAGATAGACTTCTGGGTGGCGTAAATCTGTCATGTTCTTGCTTATAAGACGTTTAGCATCAGCTTAATGCTCATCTTTTCTTTAAATCGCATAAAAACCACATTTGGTGTAGAAATAGCTTTTTATTACGTGTTATTGCGAATTTTGTGTAGATTGTGTTGGAGATAGCGTGAAAACACTATGTTTCTCGTGTGATAATCGTATTAACGTCCCAGTCTTTCTAGGAACAACAATCTTAGTCTTAATCTAGTTCAACATGTTTTGAGAATGGACATCCGGTGACTTTTCGCAAAATTAGGTACCTATGTCGTGTTTGCTAAAAATATTAGCCTTTGGTACGACTCTACTAAATAACATTTTTAAAGATAATTTGGAACAGTTTGCAATTATCGTCATATTAGATTGGAAAGCAGCAAGGGAAGCCACAGACAATTTTTCATTACCCTTACCAGTGGCAATAATATTGATAGTGCAGTCTTGTCCTTTACCTTTAAAAAGATTAGATTTAGATACTAAAAACTGGAAACCCATATACTTTAAAGTAGAAACAGAAACAAACACAACATCCCTACATAAATGTAGGGTATTCGAAACGAAAACCCTCCGCGAGCAATCGTTGAAAATATTGCCATGTCGAAAAGCAACAAATTGCCCTAGATATCCGATCGACGAATAACACGTATAAAAGTAGTTGTTTTCGTTGTCGGTGGGCAACAAACGATAGCGCGATAAGGCCGACAAACAGCGGCTTATCACCGGCGCATCAAAGGCACGCCGGCCGCCTTCTACGGCCGACCGGTTCACCTGCCGATGCTTTACCTGTGCCATTACTTCTACCTAGCTCTTTAGGGCTGCCCATCCTGTTCTACTATCTATACCACAGACAGGCCTAATCTTTACTGGTATGCTATCATCTTGCTTTCCAAAGGAAATGTTTACTCGAATTTTAAAATAAATTAGTCAGTATCTTACCTTGCTTTCCCAGGAAATGACTAATTCTTCGGCTGGCTTTGTCCGTATTCTTAAAACTAGCACTGGCTGTCCATTCTTTTACTATGGTGGTATCTCAGGTATCTTCTTAGGATGACCACTCTGTTTCCATTTTGAAGACTCCTTGAACACCTTTGAGTATTATGTTCTATCTAACTTTCTAGTGCTAGGCATTCTGATTTATCCAATCGTAAGAGTATATTTATCTCAGAACTGCCTAACTCTTCATTTTGTTACAATCTAAATACGCAAAATCGACATGAGTTTAGTTTCTGAGTAGAGACAGCTTGAGACTGTATACTCAATGAGATTCAGGTGCATTCTTTTATTTTTATTATTTGCTTCCAGATTTATAATTAACAACTTTCGATTTTTGCTTTTTGATTTTTAGATAACATTTACTTAGTTTTCTTTGGAAAAAGATTCCTCATCTTGATATTCTCTTCTTTCTGATAATATGATAAAAAGTGTATCATATACGCATATAGATATAAGGTTTCTTATTTACAAAAACAATATACTTAATTTTAAAGGCGCCATCGTAATTTTAATAGAAATTTATAATATTTTTATCTCTTTCAAATACATATAGCGAAAAAGACAACAGCAATATTTTAAGTTGCTATTAAATTTACGATGGCGCCTTCAAAATTGGCTACAATATAAGTATAGAACTATATACCTAATGATAAAAGTACTTATAGCATACATTTTTCGGCGGTCCGATCAAAAAAAAGGTAAATGAGTGCACTTTCCCAGAATTTTGTCATAGCGCTCGCTCAGTGCGTGCGGCACTAGAGAGATAACAGTAATCCCTACCCCCTAAATAGCCCCACGATATTGGATATTACACGGGATTAACCAATAACACACACTACCGGATTTTAGTGATGTGTTGTTGCTAAAATGTTATCAGGTAATTTCTATTGTTACGAATCGGTATTTACGTTGAACACGATACAATGGCTTGAACTACATGAAAATGAATTGAATTATTAATCAACACAGTGCAATGGACATCTAGTGATAGTCAAAATTCACTAGTTCATACTAGTTACGTGCCTATAGTCCAGTGTGCTGGCAGCATTATCGCATTGTGTGGTAATCCCAATGTTCTCGTTTATTTGCTACTAGCGGCCCGCCCCGGCTTTGCACAGGTTTATTATACACTAGCATCGCCCCGCGGTTTTACCCGCGTTGTGCCCGTTCCCGTGGGAATTTCGGGAATTTTTATACATATAAACCTTCCTCTTGAATCACTCTATCCATTAAAAAAAACCGCATCAAAATCCGTTGCGTAGTTTTAAAGATTTAAGCATACAGACAAACAAACAAACAAACGAAAATAGCGACTTTATTTTATACTATGTAAGGATATAAACCTTTCTCTTGAATCACTATATCTTTTTTAAAAAACCGCATCAAAATCCGTTGAGTAGTTTTAAAGATGTAAGCATACATGAGGACAGCGGAAGCGACTTTGTTTTTGTTTTATACTATGTAGGGGAAGGGCGGGCAAGATGGACATGATAAGAATAAACGGCTGTAACTATATATAACTTTTGTATTAAGCTTTAATACTTAACTTAAAATAATCATTTACTTAATTACTATCATTGGAAACATTGAGATCAATCAAATCTAATACAAAAATTGAGTTACTCTTACAATAACAAAAATGTAGAAATTATCCATCTTGCCCGACCAGGGTAGGTAAGATGGATAACATAGTAGGGCAAGGTGGATCGTGGAGCTATAGGTAATTCTAGTCATCAACTCATCGCAAAAATACGAGCCATAACCCAGATAAGAGGAGCAGAGTTCGTGTGTCCAGCGTTGACATCCTGAACATTCGATCCAGTCTTCAATTAAAGGTGTTTTGTATGGTTCTTCACAGACTGTGCAGAAATAAGCAGGCTCAAGCTGATCAGAGCTTTTTTTGAGCGAAAATTTCTGGCCAATCCTAAGATTTTCCTTGTTCTTCCCATGCTTGGACGTCGAAGGTTTGTCCGAGGCGTGTGTACCCTTCGAATTCGAATTAGAACCTGTTGAATCCAGTACTAACTTGGGCTTCTTTTTTTCTTGTTTTATGTTTTTTGCCAGGGTTTTTGTCATTTTGTTAAACTGCTCATCTTTAATCGGCGTGCTGGTGAGGATTTCTGCTTTTTGTATTTTCCTTTTCCGTTTAGTAATGTTTTGTCTAGTTTCTCGAGGTATCGGTCTGATATGGGCCGGTGTAACTTGTGTTTCTGCAATCAATTTTGTCTGTAGTGTCTCAGTATCCTGAGATTGGTGATCAGAAGTTGATTTGCCGATTTAAAATCAGAAAGAGGAGTATTGAGTAGCTTCTGGGAGCTTAGAGGGCTTACACTGCGTAGGTTCTGGAACTGGAATCATCATACGTCAAGCATCTCTCAAATGAGAGATGCTTGGCGTATAGATGAACTTTTTGCTTCCTCCATGGCACGCGCCAGGGATTCCGAAGTCCATGATCCACGTTGGGTCTTCCTTACGTACGTATTAACCATCTGAAAAGATTAAATCTACATTAAAATTAGGTTTTAATATTCGGCGGGCAAGATGGAAATAGCCTGATCCATCTTGCCCACTCGGCTCACTTTGAAAAAAAATACGAATATCTCGTAAAATGAAACTGATACACAAAAATCCATTCCAACTAAGCAAATTCAATGTTAAACAAATGAAAATAACAACATGTCATATATATTTATAAAAAAACAACAGAAATTTTCACATTACTTACTTTTCAAAACATCGAAAGTTCGGAACACAAAACGTAAAAAAGCTCCTACGACGAGCGTCGCGCGCAGGAGACTGGCGAGGACTGAGCGGGGGGAGGCAGGCGGCGCCTAGGCACGCTGTTGTCAATGTGCGTTCGTGAAATTTCACCGCATCTTCGGGATATTTCGAGTATCCATCTTGCCCGCTCTATCCATTATGCCCGCCTTTCCCCTAGTGATGATACAGTATAGGTATAGGTTGGAGCTTCAAACACCATGAAAAGCTATCCAAGCATATGAAGAAATGATAAACTTTCTTGAAAATACATACTTACTTTTAAAAAAAATAACTATCTCGCTGTGCCAAAGTGAGTATGAATAAGATGTTTGGTATAAATTGTCTCTTCTTCCGTTTGTTTCTCTTGCTTTTTTAGGGTTCCGTACCCAAAGGGTAAAAAGGGACTCTATTACTAAGACTCCGCTGTCCGTTTGTCCGTCTGTCCGTCTGTCTGTCTCCAAGCTGTATCTCATGAACAGTTAAGGCCTGAAAGCTGAAATTTTCACAGATGATGTAGGTATTTCTATTGCCGATATAGCAACAAATACTAAAAGCAGAATAAAATTAATAATCAAGGGGGGCTCCCATACAACAAACCTGATTTTTAAGCCGTTTTTCGCTCTATATTAATAATGGTAACAGGTAGATGCTTGAAATTTTCACAGAATATTTAGTCATATATTCACTTCAATAATAAATAATTAAAATAAAATAAATATTTAAGGGGGGCTCCCATGCAGTACGGAACCCTCCGTGCGCGAGTCCGACTCGTACTTGTCCGATTATTTAATACAACGTTAGCTTATTTTTCTGATTTTAGCGCATCTTTTTAACCATTAGTAGCTGGTTTCGATGTAACGAAAAAACCCTAAACGTTGCTATTGCTATCATCAATTAGCATACCAATCCAACACTACTGGCAGTACAATGATATGGGCTATCTTTACAGCGGTGCCAACTACCATTTATTTTTATTTATATCTGTTATCAGGCCGCTATCGACGCCTTAAGTGGCGATGTATATCGGCCTTAATGCGCCCTATCAGCGGCATCGCTTTTACCCGACACATCTGATATATCTGTACTTAAACCAATTTTGCTTCGTGATAAACGAAACGTGTATTTGTCATGAACTCGTGATGTAATGCTTTGCGGTTTCGCTCGCGTTTCGAATCTTGTTTTGTTGATGATTTTTACAAAATTCTCGGGTGTGGAATGCGAGCTGGTTTGTGGCATTGCACGAGCGATGCACCCATTAAAATCCTTCGGGTTATCATTTGTCTTTAACTTTTTTTTCACTTTAAAATTCAGCTTTACAAGATGCTCGAGAGTCTTCAGAAGTAGAAAACTCGTCGAAAATTATTTCGGTCATAAGGACAACGAAAACCAACATTGAAGTTCTTGTCGATTGTAAGTAATACTTACAGTTCAACATACGCCCCCTTTCATTAAATATTTTGTTGGTTACTAACGTTTTTATATCAATTATGACGTTCAAATTAAACGTAAAAAGAATTTAAGTTGTAATATGGAAAAAAAGTATTAACGCTATTCCTAACTATTGAGTCGTTTACCATCATGCGAGTATGAGATCAAGTACGGACTAATTTGCATTAAAAAAATCGCAACCTTTTAATGAACGAAAAGAAACCTTGGACACGTAACGTAGACACGTAACGTTTTTGTAAAGAATCACCGACACTTAGGTACGTTTCTTTCTAGCTCTGATAAGGAGTCTGGCCTCGTATCTCCTTTTCGCTTTGTTAATGAAGAGCCTGAATAATTGCTGGATTTAATCGCCGATTCATGAATAATCAACTAATAATCAAAGTCGCTATCGTTCCGACGACGTAGGTTTGATCTTTGCTTTGAGCATTATATTATCGTTTCGTACTCGTATTTAAATGTAATACTACAAAAAATCATTAAGACGTTCCGTTTCATTGCACGTTGATTTTTAACCGTACTTATAATGATTCCGATTGCTAATGTAAAGCTGTAGCTAGTTCTTCAGGATTATTTTTAAATAGGTCTTTGCCAACCACTTGTACAATTTTTATGGCATAGTGATAGATTTTATCTACCTCGCTATATTTGCTTCTAACTTGTCTTTCTTGGCTTTTAAGATTTCTGGAGTGGACATATAAGTTTCTAGACCCTCGAAAACCATGCTCCTTCGAAAGCTACAACTTACTTAGGTCCAATACATGTTATTAATATAACGTGACCAGACGTCCCGTTTTGAACGGGACTGTCCCGTTTTTCGATAATCTGTCCCGGTGTCCCGAGAAAAACGCCCGGGAAGCAAAAATGTCCCGTTTTTAGAAACTGCGCAAAAAATAAATAGCAGATTGATTGGCTCACAAATCGTTGAAAAAATTAAAAATGTATAGTATATTGTGCTACAAGTTTTGCTTTAGCGCCACCACTGTAACAGCTACAGTAAAGTGGTAAAAGAAGCTTTGTTACAGAACGAACATAGTACAACCCGGTCAGAATATCTGTGCACCTCGCTGGAATGCGGCGCCTCTCCCGCTTCCCCTGTCACCTCTCCGCGCACTCCCCGGTGCGACAGTACGGTTAGCATCTTCGTTGCCGATACACGTCCCGATAATAATTTACGTCCGGACGGTATACTAGACGTCCGGTAATGTATATACGTCCCAATAATTAGATATGACGTCACGAAGTCAGGTGCACAGATATTGTGACCGGGTTGTAGGTGGGTACATTACTCTATTTTTATTCCAACTTGAAGTACCGTAATCCCCTAACCAAGCCCCGTAAGCTGGGCAGTCACGTTTTGATAAGCTCTCATCCCATTTCCAAAAAAGCCACGATTTCCAACGGTTAGTGAAATCGCGGCATCTGCACACGACCGACATCATCGCTTCAAACGTTAACATACCGCTTCCTTACAAGGTCTTAGTCACTGTTGTATAGTCTGTGGACACAGTGCCTCATTCTGAGAGGCCTACGTTGATCTATATCTGTGATCTCTGTGTAGTTGTTCAGTGATTTTAAACCTTTTTTCGCCAAGGTTACTCGTAATTCACTTCACGATCTATTTTTCTAGTCTAAGACATCTATCGTGTAAATAGAGATCTCATCGCAAGGCTCACAAAAAATAACTGAAAAATGTATGTTAGTACACTATTGTAAAAAAAAATACCTTAAATATGTGATCAAAGCTACAGATAGAAATAGTTACTTAGTTCGGTAAAGGATAGTTAAACTAACAGTAATTTGCGTAATACTATAAGAGAAAGTATTATATGCTATCATGCACAGAACTGTGTACCGTCAGATTTATAAAACATACATTAAAACTTCAGATAGAAAAAGATTACGTTATTATTTGTTACAATCATATAATTTTTACCTCACGTAAAATATAGATAAATAGTGTGAACGTATTATGTACTTCGGAACTTTAGCTTTTAGGGACCGCTGGCACAATTTGAGAACCATCGCTACAATGAGTTAAGTGGGACCAAAGTGGGACGGTCCGTTCTCGGGTTCCGTCCGATTCGGCCACACCGGCCATCGTTCATTCACCTTCATCGAGCAATTAAACTCATTCTAGGGCGATGATTGTCGTATTCGTACTCGGCTACATAATACCAGTCCCCGTTCCGAGTAGTAAATCATTTCCGACGATAAAACTTATTTTAAATTCGTCGGACGACATCCGACGATTTAAAGACCGACACTTTTACACTTCAAATAATTGTTGTAAATTCATTGACATACGCAACACACGCGTCTTTGTAGAGATGGGGTAAATTAACGTCTATGAGATACCGATAACGAGTGAAGTAAATCTCTTTCTCTACGGACTCTACGGTGGTGGACGCCAAATTGTGGATAACTTATTTGAGTTTGTGGCTGGCAGCTTCAATTGTACCTATAAATTTGCTTTATGAGTTATGTTATGTGTCTTCAGAAACCACTTGCATACTCATACATCTCAGATGAATTAGCATGCTGCAGCCATTATCTATACATATATGTCTACAATTCAATGATATTTAAAAATGCAACCATTCTGGTAAATAGATTCTCAAATCTGTAGTTAATACGTAGCCTAGGTATTTATCTAGAGCCACCTAGATCTTACCCAGTCTTAGCAAAACCAAAAACTACAAAGTGAATAAAGTATTGTATAACATCAGTTTCACCGCCTCTAGATTATATTTATCTCGATGCAAGAATTTGTAAATCCGACGCAAACAGTCCGAGGCCAACAAAAGCGGCTTTTAGCTCTCTGGAAGGTGGTAATGAGCCAATTCGAGGCACCCACACCTCCGCTCCGACTATTAGCACCGACTAAACCAACAAACTGGCCGACACGGAGAAATGCGCGTTAAAAACCAACTTTACGGCGCAGAACTGTACAAGAATCTCGCGAATTACTACCAAAAGAACGATGAACCGAATATAACCTCTATAAAGAAGATTAATGCCGTAGTATTCCTAGAATAGAATCGCGTTGCGTAGAGAATCATAAAAAGAGTAATTTAGTGATATAAAACAGTGTAACTACGAGATAAACATGCCCGAATCGATTGCCCAAACAATGTACTTACTGTAAATTGTTATCTACGAGTTATGAAGTGCAGTAAAACAATAAAAGGTTTAAAAATATTCAGATAACGCGTTGCGCAGACAAAAGATAACCCATTGGCCTATTTCCGTCGGCATTTCTGTTGAAACACTTTATATTGGCCGTTTTTTAGGGGTGCCGGTTACCAGGTACAGCTGTAATGTGTTATTGAGAACTTGAGATGTATTCCGGCACCCTATCATTATCGCAGGTATGAAGATAAAAGGCCCGCTGTTTCACGGATGAAAGAAAGTTTTAAATGGTGTAAAGTCATCTCGGATTCTACCGGGGTTTGTCTGTCGGCTATTGTGTGGGTACTGTGCGTTTTCACGGTGATTTTAGAGACGTATTGTGTCAGCACGTCTGTTTTACATAGATTTGAATATGTTATCTGTTTATACGGACATAGCTCGGAATATTTTAGTCTTGAAAAGCGGTTTGTTGTTGTACGTTGCTTCTATATTTTAACCAGGAAAGATGAATGTTTTTCGGGAGTTGGTATATGAGTTTACCTATACCTATCTATGCAATGTTAGAAAGAACATTAAGTATGTCTTTAGTTTTGTTTTAGCGTCTATATTTATGACTGTAGTACCTAGATGTAACTCCTAATAAACACTATGACAGTGGAAAATAAATATTCAGAATCTATGCCCTCAGTCGTCGAGTAAAACATGTTCTGTTATGAAATTACAAGAATAACATTGTATGTGTCCGAGCATAAGATATCAGTCATATTTATGGCTACATCGGGCCTGTTTCTGAATAACTTAGCACTTTTTGTGGTAAAAAAAGCCATGTTCTTTGCGGCCGCCTACCTGACTGTAATTAAGGGGCAATTTGTGAGCGAGGCCGCCGCTTGCGTACAAAATATGAGAACGCAGAAGAACTTTTTAATGAAACATCTCTTTGTTGAATGCCTCTACTTCTTAAGTTTGCATAGAGTTGGTAAAATTGTTCGAGGAAGTAAACTAAAAACTGAAGTACTTTGCTTTTAAATGGATCAACATTCCGCTTTGTGGTTATACAAGTTTATATTAATAATAAAAAGTTTATGACACGTAGAGATGGTTTAGTTGACTTTGTAGTATTTTCAAATACAGGTTACAGATAGGTAAAATAGATCGGGTTAGTTTAGAAAAGTCCGAGAACTGGTTATTATAAGTTAGATTAGAGATAACGTTTAAAGAGAGTGTGATTTGGCGTTATTCAGGGAGAGATTTCATGAAAGTTTGAAAAGAAATGAAAAAATCAAGAGTACCTAAATATTGTTCAAAGAGTAGTGTGTAGATGAATTCTTGTAAAATACGTATTATTTGCTATTTGAAATATTTTCAGAAGCCTATTTTATTGGATGTCCAGATTTCAAAAAAATTTGAAGTTTCCCCTCTGTCTCCGTATTCAGAAATGGTCGTTTTTGCCCGGGCCTGCCGCGGGCCGGTGTTTTGTTCACTTCTACGAAGCTATGATGAATGTCTGGCTCCTTTGTGTGTAGACCGTGTCTATTAGATTACGTGTGGAAGATGAGATTGTAATGACAAATGTGATTTTTATTTCACACAGAGAGAGAAAAGATCGCTACATGTTCTCCGGATTTGAAAAGGAAAGTAGAGTTCATATTGAAGCAAGTGTGAACGAAAAACAACAAGCTAATAAAAAACATTTAGATGTGACTATTCGTATTAGGTAAAACCTGTAAAGATATATGTATTGTAGAAATAAATGAAATGAAAATATTAAATGCAAAATCTATCTTAATTTATTTATTCTTTATTTCAGACGTACAAGTCCATATTACAAAAAACACATTAAAATTATCATGTCAATATATTGTTTTAAGTACTTATGTATAATCATTTTGACATTCTTGCGGTTTAGTGCTCTGTATATTTTAAGGGGTAAAACTGAAAACAGGGTGAAAAAAGGGTGGCTTGTAGAGAAATAACTATACCGTATTAATTACCGTAATGGGTTCTGCGCTCTCAGTCCAGGGTTTGCGTACTTTCAAGTCCGCGTGCATCTTCATACATTTTTGTTAGTTTTTCCTCGTTTCCGCCAGGGGCGCTGTACAAAAATGTATAGAGCCATATGGAAACATCTGTAGTTTCCATTAACGTGTAAACCTGGACTAACCCCTCTGGATGGTACAAAATGCGATAGAAGTTAGAAAAGTAATAGCTGATATCATTTTTCTAATTAGAAAATGCCACTAACGTGGAAAATTTCTACCTATTAAAAGTAAAGGGCGAAATAAAGCTAGGTACTTTATTACTACTGATAGTTTTGAAAAAGTTTAATCGTCATCGATTAATTTTTCCAAGAAGTTGGTCATGAAGAAGCGACCGCAGCCTGTCAAGAAATATTCTGAGAGCTGGCTAGGGTTACCATATCCATGATATTTCAAAGGCTTTTGCTACGGTTGAGAAAAGTTTCCGCCGTAAAAATGTAATAAAGGCAACAAAATGTGTAGTTTGCATAATCCTCCCTTAATTGGACTTAAAATTGATATAAAAATCGGATTCATTTTTACTCTTATGATATTTAAAAAAGTTAATTTAATGTGTTGAAAAAAAGTTAGAAAACATGTTTTCAAAAACTAATTTCAAGCATTCAAAACTGGTTTACGATAAGATTTCTTAATTGAGTAGATGTATAGGAAGAATCGTTCACAGAATTCTTAACCAAATACACTCAGGTTATATTTTTTTATACAAATGAGTGAGGAGATGTGCAATATGTTCGTCTGAAATCAAATGCCTGTTGTTCAGGAATTTGTGTAATTAAATGGTAGCCCTAGACGTGCGCGGGCGCATGCTGCGCCGGCGATGGCGGAGCGATTTTAATGGCGGTTTAATTACGCCGCTAACAATCATAAATGACCGGTAATAAAGCCGTGGAGTGCGTTTGGCGTGGGTTCGGGACGGAGTGGTGCAGGTTCAAACTGCTAGCGATGTGGTAAGGGATACACGGATAACAGGGGATTTTTAATTAATGTAGGTACTTAAACAAGTATACCACTAGAATTGTAATATGCGTGTATGTGGGATTATAGATGTAAGTACCTAAACTTTGGAGTAATTTAGACTTCAAGGGCCGGATTTTTCAACTTCGCACGGTTTGGTCGTATACGGAACCTGTATGGAGCATTCGCAACTTCCATAGATAATTATAGAGTATTTTCATTCAATCTGTCAAAGTTCCGTATACGTTCCTAGTCGTTCAAACATGAAAAATAAGGCCCCATGTTAAATAACCCCTGAAATGAGAAAATTTTAACCACTTGAATAATTTACATAATATTTGAATATGTGCATCTTAACGAGTTGGATGTAGAAACTTTCATATAGAGGGACACAGCGATCTTATAAGGGTCTCTAAAACCTAGATTTAGTAAATTATGTTTTGCGTAAAACATAATTACATATTACATTTTTGGCTTCGTAACTTTGTTCAGTAAATCAGATAGAGCTAAATTTATTTTATACTCTATCTGTGTATATTTGGCTCAACGCAAAAGCATTGCCATTCATCGTGGCAATGTAGCCAGCATGCTGGGCACGCTGCCAACTGGCAGTGGGCTTGAGCATTTGGATTATCTTTAGATATCCTTCAAGGGTCTGTGGATGATTCAATGCTTTTTATGTATACGTAGTTTTAGCATATATGTAGCACCTATTGTATTTTGTTGTAGTTAATAAAGGCACTCTTGCCCGATAAAAAAATCTATAGACAAGTTTAATAGTATTTTATATTAACCGCCTCCGCTGTTAGCTTGGACTACACACCATGTTCGGCAAGATCAAACACTTGCGATTACCGCAGCGATGCGCGCGCGGTTCCATTCGTTTTATTCCTTCAGCGCAGTGCGTCGACCCTCGATGCGATCGACCGACTCGACCGACTCATCGATCGGACTGATACGACTCGATTTGCTCTACTGATCGATTCAGCTGTACGTCTGTAACTATCATACGGCATGTATAATCGATTAATTAGCAAGAAGTAATCGAGTACCATCTTATCGAATGCAGATTGCTCGTAGCTATACTGAGATACTTGAGATAGAAATGTGCAATGAAACCGAGCAAAGAGTATCTACGATCTCTTTAAAAAAATATAAGAAAATGTTCATTTCATAAGTCTGTTGATGGTCGAGGCAAAAGATGGTAGAGAAACGAACATAGAACCTACTTTACAATTTCTTTTAAAAAACAAAAGTACCGGCAAATCACGTAAATTACCCATATTAAATTGATTTCAGATAGGTGGCAAAAAATGTAAATTCAAACAATAAGCTAAGGTGAAAACGGTGTTTAATACTATACATACTATATTGTTATAAATAAATAAATATATTAGAGGGACATCTTACACACGGTGTCTGACCCCAAACCAAAGAATATATAATAATACTACGCCCAAACTGAGCAAAGCTTGTGATATGGCTGCCAGAGACTGATATACTACTTATACATTTTTTTTAAATACACCCAGACACAGAGCAAACACCTATGTACATCACATAAATACTTGCCCTGGGTGGGGATTGAACCCACGCCTCTTTGATCCAGAAGTCAGGGTCACTAACCACTGAGCCATCGAGGCAGTCAAACATTATGACATGCATGTTTGCCAGCCACTAGTTTTGCCCTCTGAATATTAGTTTCCTTATTCAGAGGTTTTGCCACAATAATAACATGTGACGCCTATACAACAGATTAAATAGAATGGTCCATAAAGAATGGAAGATTCTCCAAAATGGAGTGTTGATTATAAAAAGATGGCGGCCATCACGGGCCGCGGTGGGAGGCGGAGGAATGCTGCCCAATTAGATAGATCCCGGGTTCGATTCCCAATCCGACACGCCTGTAGGGCTATGAACTTTGACCAAAAATTTACTTTAATTAATCTATTTATTTTAATGAAATGAAATGATATTTATTCCACAAAAAACTCGAAGACTCTTAATTAATTAACACTGCTGAACATAGGCCTCCCGTAGGGGTTTCCAATGAGACAGGTTGAAAGCGGTTTGAACGCGTTCCTGAATTATAATCAAATATTAAGCCCGATTACAGAGGCGCCATCGTAATTATATTAGCTAAATAGCATAGTTCTGTTTCTGTTTCACTTTAGGCATTCGATAGAGAGAACGCTTTTTACGTTGCTATTAAATTTACGCTGGCGCCTCTGTAATCGGGCTTATTATGCGATTATAAATAATAATTTACAGAATACTAAAATAATCTCACATTTAATTTTTAAATCACTGAGAACTTGAAAAGGTTAATGAAAAAGTATTTAAGCCTAAGAAAATACATTCTATACATATTCTGAAAGAATAATGCCATGTGCTATCAGCTATACCATGCGTCAATGGCAGCTTTAAAAATATGTTTTACTCTACTGTCTCTACTTTATATCCTCCCCTTTTGCTTTATGCAGGTTTTTTATCCATACTCAAAGTTGTAAATGTTTAACTAGACTAGAAAATGCAGACGATTTACCGACATTTAAGCAATAATTACTCACTACTTTACTTTTACAACTTGATATAATACATAATTTCATTTATTAATCAACACTTAATTTTATTCAGAAAAAAAGTAGAGTCGATGGCCCTTCAAACGAATACATGGTCTCAAACATGAAGCTGTGTTTTATTTATAAAAATACTCGTAGGCATGATGGCTGGGTAAAAAAATCAATTATATAATTAGTCCGTGAGTTCATTTACGAGTGTAAAAAAATATTGAACATGTATTTTTTCTTATGTCAAACAAACAACAAATGACAAAGATTGGGAGTGTGGGCCGTGACGTCACCTCTCTTACAGAAGTATATACCTACATTTGTATGGCACTCGTGACGTCACGCGGAACTTTGACGGACTTTATCTTCATCAATTTTTGTAAAGAAAAAATACGTGTTTAATATTTTTTGATAGTCTATCTGAGGGACTAATAATTATATATTTTTTGTCTACATGCCTATTCTCATTGTAGCGTATTGCGACAACCCTACGTTACATTTGAGCCGCTATTATTATTTTTATTACGGACCGGAGGAGATTGCGGCGTCATCGGAAACGTCCGACACGGAATGTACCTAATGCAGACCTGACACGGCAATACGTCGATTATCACCATCATATCACCGTAGGACGTCCACCGCAGGACATATGCCCCCCCTGTAAATTCCCCAATAAGTTAGATACTTAGATACTCTAGTTTGCACATTGAAAAAGAAACATTAAGAAATTAAACAAGGAAAACGTCTGATAAGGAATGTAATGCAGTGCTGACTCGTCAATATGTCGATTATCACCATCATATCACCGTAAGACGTCCACCGCTGGACATATGCCTCCCCTGTAAATTCCCCAATAAGTTAATAGATACTCTATTTTGCACACTAATAATAATACCATTTAGAAATTAAACATGCAAACAACGTGCTACAAGTGGCGGTCTTATCGCTACAAGCCATCTCTTCCAGACAACCACTGATTCCAACCACTTGGGAGCGGCTTCATTGGTTATACCTGTTGTCTTTATCAGATCGTTTTTCCAAATTATCAGATCGTACTCGATACATGAATCCTCATGAGATTTTTTATTTTGGATACATTCCTGAAATCACGAAATAAACAATAGGGTAGTTGACTGGTATTGAATTAATTAGAAATATGAGAATTATTAAATTCTGTAATTAAATATGATTCATAAACTGAAAATATAATTAAAATTGCCTAATCAAGTTCAGAGACTTTAGCTTGTAAAGATTTTGGTAGGGATAAAGAGGGGATGCCTTAACCCTTTCCCACAAAGCATAACATAGCATGGCGAATGTATGATACTTACGGGCAGTGACGTCATAGCCTGCCATAGGACGCTCTTTGTCTAGCAAGAAAATAAAAATGCTTGTAACTTCTTTATTTCTAATTTGATTTCATTTTTGTTTTCGTTAATCGGCTCTGTTTGTGAATAACTGTTACAAGAGGACCTCGAAAAAAATTGTCAACTAGCCTATTGTTTCAGGGTAGTCCGTCGCCGCAATTTCGCTGTTATTTTTTTAAACTAAGAGGCTCTCGGTACTTTTCGCAAAAATCTTTTAAAATAACCTTGTTAATACATAAAAGGAGTAGAATTACCGACAAAACAGCGAAATCACATGTATGGGCGCGACAAGGGAAAAACGGCGAGCTTCATTCAAGCGTGCCTTTATACTGGCTTTGAGGCTGTGGACGAGACAAGAACAGAGAGAAAGCTTTTAAATTATAGAAATCAAAAAACCATACATCCAGCATCTGCAAGACGTACACTGCTGAACATAGGCATCCCTTATGGATTTCCTATAAGACATAAAATCACGAAAGAGTTATAACGAAATAAAACGCGATAACAAATAATTTACTTTACAAAATCTACTATAAAATGTATTAAATGACGCTGTTAGGTTAAGATGAAAAAATCAAAGTCCTGCAGCACCCACACTAAGATTTTTCGTACTTATCGGCTCTGAAATCGGAAAATAGACTAATTATTATTCTGTTCCCTACATTTGTTAATAAAATATGTCAAATTCTTTTATCGAACTGTTTTTCATTTTTCGCGATTTAATCTTTTCACGAGTTAATTTCAAAGTACAAATTGGCGATAATGCTGAACGTACAGTAGCATTCTAGAATATGTCCGTTGTTTTATGAAACCCTTTGTACAGGTATGTAAAGTAGTATTGTATTTTGTTGTAGTTAATATAGGAACTTTTGCCCGATAAAAAATTGTGAAAAAAAACTTTTTCTATACTATCTATACCAATTTTATAAAGAGGAAAGATTTGATTGTTTGTTTGCATTTAATAGGCTCCAAAACTACTAAACCAATTTGGAAAATTCTTTCACTGTTGAAAACCTAATCCCCGGTGAACGTCATAGGCTATGGTATATTTAAAAAAATAGGGATCCTTACTATTTTTTTTCTTTTAGCCAATCGCACCCGGGCGAAGCCGAGACGAGCAGCGTGTATTATATGCAGTTACTTCTCTGCCTGTAACATCTGTGCCGCAATAGCGATGGCGGCCGGTATAAATAACCATTAAAAACGGTTTATCTCGAGACGACAACGCCGCTTCGTTCTGTTGTCAATTAAGTTTCTGCGGGCGCATACGATAGCTGCCAGCGGCTGTCCCTGCCACCTGACGACTGCCTTGTAAGTCTTGTATTGCTGCCGTGGACATATAATAAGCTATTCTATAGCGTACTATATTAATGTATTTCATTTAGCATCTAACTAAAAAGAAAAACAATTTGACAAACACAAAAAAGAGAAAAAAAAAACATCTGAAAAAATGTACCCATCAAATACAGAAAGAAGCACTTACCTTACTTTTTTGTCATTGATTTACAGTTTTACACTATTACTTATATTACACATTTATTATGTATCTACTTATGCAAGCAATCACAAAATGGAATAGGTACAATACTTAATTTTGGATGCTAAATGTTGTTACTGACTGACGAAACGGAGGACGTCAATTCGACGCGTATATATATTTTTATAAACAAATATAACCACTCATAACTTTTTACGTAGTAGCCCGATTTCAATAATATTTTTTTTGTTAGAAAGAATATACTTTGAAGCTAGTCTTGTTTAAATTTTATCGAAATCGGCTGAACCATTTTTGATAAATCAATAATAATGTGAAAAACGCTACATCGATCCGTGCGAAATATTCGCGGACTCTGTACACGGTTGAAGTCGGTCATGCCATTTTTCGCAAAAAAATAATTATATCTTGGTGAAATCGAACGTAGCCTCTTTGCAAACAGAAAATATAAAAAAAATGATTTTGTAACATCAAGTAAGTAAATAATAAAACTCAATCACTAGGTACATTCCACTATACTTCAGTTACAGAAACTGTTTAAATAGGTACTACCTTCATAACTTTAAACAAACTGTCAACACAATAATTTATGAGAAATGTCTCTTTTTTATTACTCAGGAAAAACAATTCAATGTAACTCTTCATAATCGCTTACTCACTATGGAAACTGCTAAACATTAATCACCATTTTACTTAAAACATACATTAAAAACCTTTGTTTTTTTTTTGCTAATTCAATGAGCCAGCACTCGGCGATAATTAGCAACATAAAATAGCTCTACTTGGTTATTGTCTTACTCCTCCACGGATATAAGATTAATGGGGGATAGGTTATGAAGTAACATGACCTGAGCTAAGCTTTTTTTAAAATGGCGTCGGATTCACTAACTACACATACAAAATAAAAAACAGGAACTTTTCGGAAGTCGCTACTGTGACAATTGAACTAGTCTTCAAATGCAAGGAATTATACCATCTGGTTTTTCTAAAATGGCAGACAGCTTCAAGCTTCAATTTTACCGAATCTTACGTCCGATCCTCTATATTTCATTAATCCACGGTTTCCTCTGATAAATGACGAAATTACCATTCAGGTGTGACTTTTGGTATAGTATTTTTTTGCTAGCTAGCTTGGCCATTAAAAACAGCTAAAATAATGAGGTTAATTAAACTTCACACATTAGCACTTTGTCTTGAGTGCCCCGGGCAGTACTCGTATAAATCCTTGTCAAGCGTACTACATATTGCATAACTGTTCCTAGGTACGATTCCGTGATGTTATTCTGTGCTTAATTGATTATTTTATTGTAATATTGCTTTAGTTAACATGAATACTATACAATTTTTATTACACAATACAGATTTCTTAATGTGCTCATCTGTATTTTTTCAAATTTCTAAAAAGTATACATGCAATATGTAAATTTAAATCGCGTAAAGGAATCCTTCAGGAAGGAAGAAAGGTAAAATTATGTATCTATAGTAGTCTGTGGAATAATTGAATTGGTTGTTGTACATTCACTATCAGACATAAACCTTCTCTATGGATTTCCAGTAAGATCGGAAGCGGCGAATTTGATAACAACCACAGAGAATAGATACAAATATATTCTCTGTGGTTGTAATCAAATTCTCCATCCTGCACGGGTAGCATGGCAAAGGGACAAATTGTCTTACCACCATTGTATCCCTTCGAAGGAAATGAGGTATGGATAGAGAATGACAACTGTTATTAAAAGTGGTTAAAATGGTTTTTTCCCTGTGCCATGCTTCCCGTGCTGGAAAGTACCTAATTTAACAATTGCGTTGGTGTTAAGATATCTTGATCTAATAATGCAGTCTATAGAAATCGACTCCATGATCGCACTGGTTGCTCAGACTTTAGTAGTTTACCTACAATCGTCGTCAAGCACTAGACGGCCTACGAATGAAACGAAACTACTACTTACACAGTATAGATAATTATAAAGCATTATCTATCAAACAGGGAAATACTATTTCCTCGTGTCACTCAGTCGTACTGAAGACTACTGAGTAATATAGATAAATAATTACATCGACTCATTACGAGTATCCATTAATCTTTCAACGTAGCCATCCGCCGTAGATTATAGGATACATTCTCCATCGTTAGAGACCAACTCCATCTCTTTTTGGGTTTATAAAAATGCCACGAGAACGAAAGAGAGGGCTTGAGGTTTAAAGTGTTTTGTGGGTAAATTCTCCAGCATTCGAAACCATTTTCCTCTCTGTTTGTGATATAAAAATGCCACGAGATGAATAGAGAGAGGTAGCAAGGTAGATCTCGCGGAGGTGCGATAAAAATCTCAATTTATTGCATTCCTCTCCGATTACTTGCATTAATGCGGCGCCTAATGGGTTTAAGTTTTCATTTGTTAATGTGGGCAGAGATTAGAGTGCTCTCGATGAGAGATTTAATTACGAAGCGAAGATCTTCAGAGGCAACTTTGTTGGCGAATGTTAGTTTAAGGAATTTGATTTGAAATCTAATAGAATCCTTTAAAATGTATTTAATGAATTCGTCATGTAATAACTCGAAGCGAAAATACAGTAAATTTTTTGGAACGAGTTGAGACTTTAATGTTAAAGTACAATAAATATACTTACTTTTACTCTGATAAAAGGATGAACCACCAGAAGGACGGTTTTCTATGAGAACAAGCGCATTGCGACCCAAGTTATGTTTTCTTTTCAAAAACTTTGCTTGAAATATATTTCTATGTTCAATATTATATTTATACTCGGATTTAAATTATTTTTACGTCATAATCAGCATAAAAACATGGTCAACTAAATAAACGAAATTATAAAAATACTTACTTATAAATAATTTACTTATGGCAAATTCCATTGCGCTACCTACGTCGACAGGTAATCAGGAGGTCTTTTCACGCTCCATTGAAATTTTGAACTTTTGAGTTGCTATTCGTTCGTCAAAGCTCAAAACATTTACAACCATGCACAGGAATTCCTATTCAAACAAAACAAGTATCTTCCAGCGGGAGATGCGACTCGCGACCCAATTAGAGCTAAACTTATCAGCTGTTAGTTGATAAGAGCTGGCGCCACCAACACAGATTTTACGTTGTTATCACATTGCATTTTTAAAGTATTTTTTCTTTAAAAAGTTGTATTGTACTTACTTAGTACTCTAGTATACGAAGTGACTAGTAGCAGGTTATTTTTTGCCTAAAACTACCTTAGAAAAATAGAAAGTACCTAATGGCTTTCAAATTTTCTGGGGTGCGCTAAGCCAGAGTGGAAAAAGCTCACTCGTGCCCCCCTAGATACGCTCGTGAGAAAGGCTGAGGTTTTATTACAGTTTCAGGTTTGATCCCAAAAGTTGGTCATATCATCTTCAACGTTTTTTCCCAAAAAAAAATATATTGTGTGTTTAGTTAGATATTAGTATTTTAACCGACTTCCAAAAAGGAGGAGGTTCTATGTTCGTCTGTATGTATTTATTTTTGTGAATGATCATCGATAATTTCGCCAATACTGAACCGAACCAAAAATATATTTCTTAGTTCAAAAGTTTTTACTGCCGAGGTTGCCATTTAAATTTTAAATAAATTGGCTGTGCCGTTTTTGAAAAATTAACAATAATGTAAACAGTTTGAGCAAAATATTCGAATTTTGTACACGATGGAAGGCGGTTTTGCCATTTTTGCGAAAAATAATTATTTATTGTTATTATTACGAGCAATATAATTAATTTAAGATTTCCCAGTAACACTTTGGACTAGGTTCAAAACGGATATGGCATATTAACCGAACGGCTTCCGGCGACATTTATCTAGTCAAAGTACAAGCTTGCCAAATTCATAAAAATTATAATGATTGTTTTCTTGGAAATAATAAAAAACTAGATAAAATAATTTGTTGTTTCATAATTTCGGAGTTGGTTTTATGGTAAACTAGCGACCCGCCCCGGCTTCGCACAGCTGTATTGTACAAATAAACCTTCCTCTTGAAATACTCTATCTACCACGAAAAATCGCATCAAAATCCGTTGGGTAGTTTCAAAGATATAAGTAGACATGGGGACAGACAGCGGGAAACGACTTTGTTTTATACTATGTAGTGAAGTAGGTGAATATAATATACCTATGAAGACTTCTAAAAGCTCTTGCATTTTGTAAAGTAGCTTGTATTTTTAATGCGACACAAAATGTTATGACTCCGACACAACAGAACGTTTACCAAGAAAACGACACAATTGACCTGAAATTCTTCAGTTTTTACTAGCGCTGGATATACGTAAATATCGCCAGATGATCTTATTTAAACGTTTAGTTCTCATTACTTTGACGTGTTTGTCGTATATTTCCTGTAATATCCCATTAGTTTGTCGGTTTTGAAGATTAAGACGTTTTTAGGGTTCCGTACTCAAAGGGTAAAAACGGGACCCTATTACTAAGACTTCGATGTCCGTCTGTCCGTTTGTCACAGGGCTGTACCTCATGAACCATGATAGCTAGGCAGCTGAAATTTTCACAGATGATGTATTTCTGATGCCGCTATAACAACAAATACTAAAAACAGAATAAAATTAATATTAAAGGGGGGCTCACATACAACAAACATGATTTTTAGGAGTTTTTTTGCTCGCTATTAATAACGGCAAGAGGAATTGGGTTCCCATACGGTACGGAACCCTTCGTGCGCGAGTCCGACTCGCACTTGGCCGATTTTTTATGTCTATTGAAGGTTAAGGTATGACATTAATGAGCTATGTCTTGAAATCCTGAGTCTTTATTGATTAAGGGCGTTGGTGTTTGCATTTCAGTTCGCTTGATGGTGTACAACTCAATTGCAATTGACCGATAAAGGGGTGGTACTTGAATTACGAAGGAATGATACGCTTTGCGATCTTCGTACGTGATTTATATTTATATTATTGGGTGTTATTTAGGTACTATCTATATAAGTATGTATTTAAAATATGTATATGTAGTGTATCAGTCTCTGGCAGCCATATCACAAGCTTTGCTTAGTTTGGGGTCAGGGACTGTGTGTAAGATGTCCCCAAATATTTATTTATTTATTCTATGTGCCGTAAGAATTGATCTCAGAAACCCCAGATTGAAATGTAATTTTAAATCCATGTTCGACCACTTTAACTACGAGTTTGAAACCATCGTTACATCAGCCGTCAGAGTTCTTGAATGGAGAAACGCACCGCAAATGCAGCGTAGGACATCCGCTGACAAGTTGATTATACAATCTAATCTAGACTTTAGTCACATTCTAAATGTAAGCTGATTTCAACAGCGGGCAATTCTGTCAACCGATCTCGTTACTAAGGTGACACGTTCTTGAACCTGTCTCGCATTTCTGACAGTTTTGTGCTGTTGAAACTGTCAGAAAAGCGAGAGAGGTTCAAGAACGTATCACTTCCGTATCTATCCGTAATAGATCGGCTAACAGAATTGCCCCGCTGGTCTTATATTAGAAATTAAATAAGGAAGCATAGGACGCCCACTTCTAGTCATAAGTCTAAAAGTGAACGTTTTACGGTTGATATGATGATTATGATAAATAGGTAATAGTTATTGCCCTCGCCTACGCGCACGTGACAGACAGACCTACCCGTGGTTACATTACAACACCCGTTTTACGAAGTGCTAACAGCGTGAAGAGCAGACCGACGCACGTTTATTGCCCGTCATATAAGTATTTTGGTGTTTGCCACATAATATGTATTATTTATTTTAACAACTCTTGAAAGAGAGTAAAAAACTGTTGAAATGAGACAAGGTGACTCTGAAGCAAGGTGTGACTTTAGGCTAAAATTATTTTTTATGTCATTGACCGTGATACTCGTATCCAACGTTAAAGAAAAATAAGAAAGGTACACGAGGTGACAGATGTTTTCTAACTATAACTGAGTCTAACTTGATTAAGCCCCTAGGAGTTAGTTGGAAACGAGCCGCTTCCAACTGGTTATTTTGACAACTTACGATATTTCATTGTTGGTAGTCATGTGGCTTAAACCAAATAAAAAATCAAGACAGAACGTCGTGACCAGACAAGTGAGGCCGGTTTTACATACATGTGGTGAGTGCGTCGGTGTTGCGCCGCCATAGTTCGACTGACGAGCCAAGGCGTAGTTTCGTTGTACGTGTATGTGTGTGTAATTGTGTCCGTACGCGGCGTGGTGTAGTTTTGCCGGCTTCAATTGTTTTTTCACAACATTCCGTCTTGATTTTCATTTGGTCTGAATATGTGGCTGACATGATAATACTCGTATTCATCAACATCGTCTATGCGTTGAGCCGTAGGTTTTCCTTTCCTGAACAAAGGTCTGCCCTAATTAATTAATCTATAATAATAAATAGTAATCCCTGGAAAATCCGTTCGCCTTCTACAAAATTTAAGATTTCATTTCTTGATTTGGATTGTTTCATTTTAATCAAAATAATTAAAAATCAAACTTCGTTTCTCCGATCAAGTTTATTTCTATCGGCACTTCTCCAATTAAGATTTTATTTTTATATTTCTGTAGGTATGTAGAGTTCATCAAAACATGAACAACAAATTCAATTAATAACCCATGCATCAATTGATTACGCAGTAGGCAGGCAATCAGAGGCAATAACATTTTTTCCCAACCAAAAACAGGATGATCCCATAAAATATGTTCCAAATGATGATTTAACGCGAAGAATTAAGAACGCTATCTTACATTACGCGCTTTTCTGTAATGTAAGTTTGTATAGGACTGTGGGGTAGCCCTGGAGGCAGAGTTTTAAAGCCTTTAAACATACTTTTTGACATACTTGTTTGAAATATTGAAACAACTTTTGTGTTCATACAAAAAATAAGGAACGAAATGCTACTGAAACGCACACTGAAAAAGAATACTTGTAATTTTCTGAAAATAAATATGATTTTCTTTTTGAACTTTCTGCTTTATTTTTAACTCCTGATAAGGAATGTTAAAATTGACGAAATCTGTGTATTTGTGTGTCTAAATTTGCTTACTTTTAAAACTATTGTGATCGAGATAGTTCATATTTTATCCATTTTAGTAAAATATACATATGGCTTTCCATGAATGGATTGTATTGCAGTGTGAACTTTGTAGCGGAAAATATAAAATTTTATACATTATTTCTAAATGAATGACATTAAAAATTTAATCGCCAGCCGAAGTCCGAGAAGCGGTTTCCTCCTCTTAAGCCAAAGAACGTTCATCAGCCGCGAGCAATCTCGGCGAATTGTCTTCTCTGTAAAACGCCGCTGTGTCGAATCTGAAATTACCAAGCACACGCCTCGCTGATCCAAAATCACCTTTATCTCATTGGATTAAGGTTGATGCAACTGCAGGGTAGAGCTGGATAATAGCCCGTTGTGCGGCTCACCGCACACGCTTTGCTGGCCCAAAACCACCTTTGTTACCTTGTAGTAAGGTTGCTGCAAGTGCAAGATGAGGTTGCGCTTTGCTGACCCAATACCACCTTTATTGTGTTGTAGCAAGGTTGCAGCAAGTGCAGTAAGATGGTTAATGGCCCCGTGTGAGATGGTCACGATGCCGGCGATGATTATGAATTAGGCACGCTCGGACGCAGATGGAGTATTAGTTACTCTGTAAAAGGGACGACCGGTTCAGAGTAGATTACGTAGCAGTTTGCTGCAGCAGCACTTGGGCTGTAGTGTAGCTCCTTTTTGTTGATTATACTTACTAACAAAACCTTACAATTGTTGCAAACGAGAACAATAGAGAAAATATAGAGCTAACTACATGTTGTCTTTAAAATTATATCAAAGATAGTCCAAGGGCGAGTGCTAGGAGCAGACTTTCATTTCATTTCGGTGATTCAGTCTCTTTCAATATTTTTGCATACCCTGCATACTCGTACCACTATGTACATATTTTTAAATCTCTCAAATCTATAATCTTTACACGTGTTTATCTGCGTTGGTGTCGCAAAGGAACAGTAACATGAATAACGAGTATATTCGTATAAGCTGGATGGCTAGCCCTGGTTTCAGTCTTTAAGCCGCTTGAAGCCCTCCGAAATAGCCTTTCAAGGCATATATGTACCCATACATGTGCCATAAACAACTGCTGTCAGTTGTTACGCCGCTCGCGATCACCCATCCAAATAATGACTCTGCCGAGCATTGTTTAACTTCAGTGATCGCTGAGAAAAACCTTATGAAACTAAACTGTTTGAAAAAGTAGTATAATATATTTTGCTGACAGCCCTACTCCTGACGTGGAAGACAAATCAGGAAGTGCAGTGAAGTGAGCCAACTGTAGAAACTGGGCCGCGGACAGCGCGCCGAGAAATTGTAGCAAACCATGAAACTACATACGGAGAAATTGTAGTCACCTACAAACTAGTATAACTACATTAACTATATACTCGCGGTGGGGCGAGCTTCGTGCAGTTTTACTGCGAAAGGTGCGATCCACTTTGATGTGCGAGATGTTGATTGAAGGGCTTTCTATAGTTCTAAGAGCTACTGGAAAGTGTCAGCTTTATAGTCACTAACTCTTATTTCTGGGGAAAACTCTTCGTAAAGTTAATTTGAGTACTATCAGGCTTACGAGTACCTTATCCAGCGGATTCGTACTGTAATCAATAAAATGGTAGAGAAACTTATTTCAACGTGACTATTATGAAGTTTTTTTTACGGCTTTTTCTTTCATGGTTCCGAAACGTTTATCATTTATGATTTTGTCCTTTCATTAATTGACTGCCTAGTGCCTAGCCCAAGACCACCTCAAGATTGATAAAATTGGATCAGAGGCCGATGAAATTAAACCTGTTTTTCTTCATTTAACTTAGTTTTATTGCGAATCACACGCTTACATTTTGGAGGGCTTTTTCAGAGAGAGTGATTGAGAGATGAAAAACATTTGACATGACATATTAATGACAGTTTGGGCTAGGTCCAGAAATTACAACTAAATATTAATTATTTAACAAAGATCACCGAAAGCAGTTCTACATGCGGTTCGTGGTCACCCATCCGTTTAGAATGTCAAGTGGGAGTTTTGCAAATTAAATCGAATTACTTTTACGTCGCGCTAACCGAGCGCGCCGAGCACACACGCGAGCACATTGACACACGCTTAGTTAGCCAATCACTGACGTTGCCGTGCTTGTGTCGGATCGGTTTGGCGCTCGTTTCATTACCATAAAAAATACTCACACTTAGCTATTCAGTTTTCTGTACGTGACACAAGATGGCGCTGTGCCATTTCCATAGAAAACACATCAAACGTTAACGCAATCGAGTTCGAGCGAGAAACTCCCATTTAGCCCTCAGATTCTGTTCAATAATTACGAGCATGATCGATAGACGTGTGACTTCTGAGTTTATGAAATTCTGAACTATGTATTTTACAAATTAGGTACTACAGCAGATAATCCGCTCTAAGACTGGCCTGTGTACTCTACCTAACACTGAGCTCTACTCCCGTGTCATGAGAAGGTGAGAACCTCTGAACTCGAAAACAATATGAAATGAAATTGGAGGTGTCCTAGTGAATTGAATGAATGGTATAAGAACGCTATTACATTTCAGCGACTCAGCATGATCCGATATTTCCCACATACCGACATAATTTGATCCTAACATCTCATTCTTCTGTAGGACTTGATACCGAATCTGCAGCGCGACTATTTCCTGTAAATACTTACGTACCTAAGCCGTAATTGATTCACACTCATGATATACACTCATAAAAGCTATGTCAATCTATACTATAAATAGATTAAAGGCTTAATGTTGGTGAACCAATGGGCAGTGAAACAAAGCGATGGGCTAGAAAGTATACCTTAATAATCGGCCAAGTGCGAGTAGGACTCGCGCACGAAGGGTCCCGTACTGTATCGGAGCCCCCCTTAAATATTTATTTTATTTTAATTATTGGTTATTAAACTTAATATACAACTCAATATTCTGTGATTTTTTCAAGCATCTAACTGTTACCATTATTAATATCGAGCAAAAAACGGTAAAAATATCAGATTTGTTGTATGGGAGCCCCCCTCAAATATCTATTTTACTCTATTTTTAGTATTTGTTGATAAAGCGGCAACATAAATAAATACACCATTTGTGAAAATTTCAGCTTTATAGCTATAACGGTTCATGAGATACAGCCTGGTGACAGACGGACAGCGGGGTCTTAGTATAGGTCCCGTTTTTACCCTTTGGGTACGGAATCCTAAAAAAGCTTATCACATTAGGGAATAAGTAGAATATATAGCATATACATATTATTATTATGGTGTATGGAAAAATCGTATTTTTACTAATTCACAAATGCTTCAAAGATACAACAATGTAATATTTCCCACAAACCGACATAATTTGATCCTCCACTGCACATTTTTCCTAGGATCTGCTACCGAATGAGCGACGATAATCTAAATAAACGTAATGCGAGAGTTGCCGCGCCTGTTTACTTGGCGGCGGCTTTGATCTCGGCGCTAGATTAGGACGTAGTGACTAGAGGTGATAGGGCTGTCCCACGGCTGTCCGGTTCTAGACTTATCTAACTTCTTTCATTTATTAACCGACTTCCACAAAGGAGGAGGTTCTATGTTCGTCTGTATGTATTTTTTTTTGTATGTTAATATATTATTTTGCCAATTGTGAACCAAATCGAAAAATTATATTTTAGTTCGAAAGGGTATACTCCCGAGGTGGTGCCGTTTAAATTTCACAGAAATCGGCTGAGCCGTTTTTGAAAAATCAACAATATTGTAAGCAATTTGAGCGAAATATCAGAATTTTGTACACGATAAACATCGATAATTAATATCGCCAATTGTGAACCGAATCGAAAAATTCTTTTTTAGTATGAAATGGTCACATTTAAATTTTACAGAAATCAGCTGAGCCGTTTTTGAAAAATCAACAATAATGTAAACAATTCTAGCGAAATATTCGAATTTAGTACACGATAAAAGTTAGCTTTGCCATTTTTTGCAAAAAATAATTATTGAAATTCTAAAGGTGCCATCTAGAATCGAGCTGCCAACTGCAACTGCCACAGCACGTGCAGCGGCTGATACAAACTAGTAGTGCAGCTGTGGCCGAAACAAATGAAGTCAAATTCCAAATAGCACTTTTAGTAAACAAAATCTGTCGAGGTTTTCGTTTTAGCTTTAGATTAGGACGTAGTGATCAGAGGTAATAGGGCTGTGTGTGACTATGAATTCTAGGCTTTCTAGCTGATCAAGATTCTTAGTTATTATTATTATCTACTACCCCGTAGTATATAGTAATAGCACATTATTATTATATGTATACTACCCCGTAGTATATAATAATAATGTATTAAGTAAATCGCGAAAGTTCAAAAACAACAAGATTCTTAGTTAACAAGATGTTTTGAGACTTTGATCCCGACTCTAGATTAAGGGATCACCCATTAATCATGTAAAGTTTTTTTAGCAACTTTTAATTTTCAAATGCTTTACAACCACATCCCCCACCAAGTGATATTTTTACAAGATCATTTGTATTTTTTTACAAGTTACGTTTCGTTCTACATCATTCGTGGTTTGGTGATTCAGGGTACACCAACTTCTTTTCAAATTAGACATTAATCGGTATATACATTCACAACACGAACGAATTTTCTTACTTTCGTCCTACATAATGATATGTATTTCGATTTTTCGGAATTGAGAATTCCGTTATTAAAGCTTTTGACAGCCCTAGCTTCAGATATTGACGAGTAGCTGGTAGTGTGCATCAAAGGGCTTAAGCTAATGAAGTGATAAATAACTACAGAGCGAGTAAAACCCAGAACCGCTTTGTAAATATTTTAAAGCGATATTCAATCGTACAGTCAAGACTTTCTTTAAAAATGCACATCTGAAACATTTAAGTACTTCACTTCTTTATTTGTTCAGTTCAGTTATCAGTTATAAAAATATGTACAAAAATAATTTTATGAAAAATTATTCACAGATTGTCGATAGCAGTAGCGACAATAGATTAACAAATGATACAATGTTGCAGACATTTATCTACATTTAAATTAAATAATTACGTAGTTATCTCAAAACTTACACTCATCAATCACAATTTATAGAACATTTATTTACCAACCCGCTCTGGGCCAGCGTGGTGGATAAGGCCCAATCACACTTCGTGGGTACATTTTCGGAAACTCCGTGGCAATATTTAAAGATATGTAAATACAATACCGGGTCCTACAAAAGTCCTCAAAAGAAGCTAAACAAACTGATTTAGACATGTAGGTACCTACCTAAATATGTTGTGTAATTATTATAATATATTTTAGAGAACTATGGATTGTCTAGATAAACTTAAGTTAGGTTTTAAGGCAATATTATTACTGAACTTTATCATTGTAAATTATTGAATAAATAATAAATAAAACAAGCATCAAGTCTTTCAATTTCTGAAGCAAGCTACGAGTAAGTACTCGTCCATCTCCAGTGCGCGTCCCGTCCAGATTGTCTACCTCGCGTCACACGCGTGGATAAGTTTGTCGTCGTATAAACCGTTTAAGCCATACAAAGCTGCTTTGTAGCCGTCATAAAGGGGCTATATCGGCGCGTTTGATGTCGCCTTCGAGCCACAGCCTGTATGGTAGTCTCTATGTCTTTATGGGGGTGTATGGAAGCTTGAAATAACCGTGTATAGGGGATTTGAGGGCGCTATCATTGTTTGAGTGTTTTATGAATCTGTCTGAACTGGATTGTCTTATTCTATTTCTATAATCTCAACGTTGTAATGCCATACATAAAGCATTATTAAAATCCGCTAGTATTAGTTTTCTTAACATCAGCGTCCGTATTCCTTATCAACATAACGTGACTTAACTGGCCAAGCATTATTTTGCGAATTTTGTTTGCAATTGTATTGTATTTTTTACCTAATTTATGACGTTCTAATTAAATGAAAACTGAGTTTACATTATAATATAAGAAATAGAAATATGTTTCCCGCAAAATTCTTGTAAACAAAACAACTTGGAGGTACAAACCGCATTTTCACAGAGAATCACCCTGGAACATGGAAATGGCTTCTATACTTCGAGCAAAAATCTATAGTCACAATCGTGCAAAAAAATGTCCTAGTCGCTACGTAGTGGGCAGGCTTTTTGGTTAGTTGTAAGGCGATCGCAAGCCCACTAAAACGCCGCGCGATGTTGAAATGCTCGGTTACAAGCACTAATTAGGTGACATAACGTCGAGATTCGACAAAACGGGTCATTGTGTAAATATATAAGTCAGTATGTATGACGACATTTTTTTACTACTCACTTAAGGACTGTGGCTATGTAGATATTTGCTCGAAGCTTCTAAATCTAAATGTCGAGGATTTACGTTAGGAGTAATTATTCGATCCACCGTCCCGTGACGCGCGAGCACGGTCCATCTCAACTGCACCATCCCGATCTCCGAACATCAAAGCTGCGCCCGCGCATCGGCTATTTTCGGATCAACTCGGCAATTAATTTTTTGTCGCCCGACGATCCCTTTGTTGTAGAAAATGTTTGAAATGAGAGCTTGTGATCTTTTTTGGAGAGATTTTATGTTTTCACTGTGTGGGATCTTCCGAGTTTTTGGAAAGAAACTTATGTGATACTATTTGTCTTATTTCGGAAAATAACTTTTGTATTCTCTAGGCTAGAGTATTTTGTTTGTAACACTTTCGGATGGTCTTTATTTGAATTTGAAATGCATTCCTAAGACAAATAAATGTAGTCAGTGTGTCTACATTTTTCTTTCAGATAGGTAGGTACAACGTTATATAGCGAATTTTTTACATTGATTAATTAATTATTGCCTAATTTTAAAATAACGATTTTTATTTTAAATTGTAAGCCTCTTTACAGCCTGCGATTTGTACTTAGTAATTATTTGATTTTAGATAAATTAACATTATGTTTACTTTGTCAATGAATTTAAATATTTAATAATATTTTGTGATGATTTTTTTTTAAATGACACGGCATTTGTGTATCTTGTATAAATAATAATATTAGTAAAATGTGAAAAAAAAAAATGTTAAGCCGGACGAGTATATTAATGAATCAATATTATGCAATATTTTTTGTAATAAGTATTAGGTTCCATTAATAACAATAAAGTTATCTTATCTTATTTTATAATTCTGATTAGATATTTACTTATATCAGTACTTATAAATCTTATAATATTATGACGGAAATATAACTTAGCTTATAGATCTTAAGTTTTCTTACTTCATATTTCTGAACAAACTTTTCGCTACCTACTGTAGTGCCTTTTTTAAACGATATAAAACGGGACTCACTCACGTGTTCGTATTGTAGGGTTACACATACGAAGGCTACTCTATCTCACTCCACCATGTTATGTTTGAGAGTATTTCTGTTTCTTTCACATTGTTTATATCATGGTAAAATACCTCTTTGTTCGTTAGCTTAATCGCAAGGCAGATAGCTTCGGGATTATTAGACGGAGTAGACGGCGCTCGCGCCTGTTCTATAAAATGCATAATATAATATTTTACAATGATTTAATTAATAGAGTTATGTAACTGTGAACATGGAAAATGTAACTCATATAATCACGTGTAAAATGGAAAATATACATAATGTATGGAATATACTGGACGACGTTTGATTTCCCTGACCTTAGGATAAAAGGTCAGAAGAGGGGATAACAAGAAAATATACAATTTTCTTGCCACGCTCGCTCGCTCGGAAAAGCGTAAGTTGTTGTTGCATTTTATTTGGTAATCCAAACATACAGACATGCTGGATTTTTCTTTGTATTTTGTCATTTCCTTTAAAATATAACCACAACCATAATTATTATTGGTTTTCATTAATTTGAGCAACGAACTGTTTTTTTTCTTTCTTTCTACCACCTTAAAAAAAAAGAGGAAGTTTTCAACACTGATGGATGATTTCCTTTTTTTTATTTTTTTTTATCAATGTGTTGTTTTAATACCTAGAGTTTTATCATACTAATATCTTATTACACTGTTATGAACTACGAGTATGATGTGACTGCGATCGAAATGTGAAATGCCCAAAGAATCTAAGTCATTTAATAAAATAACATTTCAATTTTGCTTGTTGTCTCTCTGTTTAATCTAACTGGATAGGGTTTGAAAGAAAGTGCGAGATAATTTTAGTAGCTAGCTCTAAAATAAGCAAAAAAAAAAAAAAAAAAAACTGTATGGTCGTATAATTTTAAGGACGAAATAGTTTTTGATAATCATACATATTTATATATTTATTTTGACGAAGTTGGCGAAGGCACATTATTCTGCTGTTTATTTATGTAATGTGTACGGCAGTCATGGATGTAGGAAATAAGATATAGTAACAGAAATCATAATGTTTTCTGGAATGACGTAATGGATTTCGAAAATAAGGTGGAATATCTAAAGCCGAGATGTTTTCGGGAATGACGTTGACACGACCCATTACGCATTTAATTTTCGCCTGTCGCTGACATTTATACTAAGAAAATAAAACAATGTACAATTTATGTAGTACTATTGTACATATTTACAAACAAAAACAATGTAATATTATCTAACTTTACTTCTTATCCATTATATTAATACATCCATGATTTCAGTTCGTGCCAAGAGGACACATCGTATTGCTCAATAATAATACAACATGACGATTACAACTAACGTAAAGCTAGAACAAAGAAGTAGTTGTCAATGTAATCTGAGTTCGTTTTACAGTCATAACAGTTGCGTTAAAATGTCGCGCAAACGTAGACACTTTTTGTTGCCGACACGGCCCACCATCACTGGGAAGCGTAGTTGCTGTGTCCTGTACAGTAGCGGCGATAGGATACAGTCGTGAGTCGCCCGTTGCTACTACTGGTCACTGATAACCGTAACAATAGCGCACAATAACGTAATTCAGTAAAATTGTAAGGAAATTTTGTCAATGTTGCTTGTGTCTTCAACTATCTAGCAACTTTGGTTTTCAGTTAACGACAATCGACACCGAACACTTTTTGATCGTCGTTAAGCATAATATTATGCTAAGTGGAAGCAACCGGAAAAAAATGTTTTACGTATGCGCAGGGAGTGAATGATTTCATACTGGTTCAAGTATTCATCGGTAGATTGTATTTGACACAAGACACAAATGTGTCAATGTTTGCCTTAGGCTTGCGACTAAAAACTTTGCCTTGTCGTTGAAATACTTTTGTTAGGTATTTGTTTTCTTTTACTCATGGTGTGATCTTTAGTATGGCCAAGACATATATTGCACATGCCACGTTGATACAGGAAGTACTGCACTGATTGATATCAGCTAAAATCATGTTTTGAGTATTTACCCTCGCTACGAAAACGCACTTACTTAATGTTTTTCAATCGGGCTCAGTTTGCTTGGGATGAGGTCAATTTAATATTTGGAAAATTTAGAACTTCTATTGACGCGGTACAAATATGAAGCTTTGGCAGTTCACGTACATAGCTGTAAAATTTCTAGATATCGATCATCGCAAGTTAGTTCTCTAAACGGATATCTGAAGTTATTTCTTAAAAATTTGGTAGTTGTAAGTGACGGTCAGGACGTGCCATCACCAACTTAAACAACATACATAAATAAATAATAGAGTGACTCTTGTTAAACATTTTTATTAAGCTAATTCGTGGAAGTTTCAGATTACAAACGAATGGAGGATAACGGTGAATGTGTCCGAAGCGTGAGTCCAGGGGCAGGACAATCGCATAGGACGCATGCCGGAGGACCCATGGGATTGGGTCCTGGAAGGAGACGCGTAAGTCCAGGTGCAGGACGATCGCGTGAGGCTTGCCGGAGGACCCATGGGATTGGGTCCTCGAAGGAGACGCGTTAGTCCAGGGGCAGGACGATCGCGTAAGGCACGTACCGGATACCCATGGGATTGGGATCTGGAAGGAAATGCGTGAGTCCATGGGCAGGACGAGCGTAAATAAAGTATACCGGATACCCATGGGATTGGGATCTGGAAGCAAATGCGTGAGTCCATGGGCAGGACAAGCGTAAATAAAGTATACCGGATACCCATGGGATTGGGATCTGAAAGGAAATGCGTGAGTCCATGGGCAGGGCAAGCGTAAATAAATTATACCGGATACCCATGGGATTGGGATCTGGAAGGAAAAGCGTGAGTCCATGGGCAGGACAAGCGTAAATAAATTATACCGGATACCCATGGGATTGGGATCTGGATGGATGTGCGTGAGTCCATGGGCAGGACAAACGTAAATAAAGTATACCGGATACCCATGGGATTGGGATCTGGAAGGAAATGCGGTACTGGATCTGGCAGAATCTGGAGGAAAAATGAAGAAGGAATGCGACCCTCACGATCAAGAAAAAAAAAACGATAACTACTCAATCGATACGAATCAAGGGAAGATTAGCCACCACCTAGAAGGTTTAAGTCTAGTAAGCTACGAGTAAATGATACGTTTTGGAAAAAGTTAAGAGCACTGACAAACGATACCGGAATTCGACCTCGTTGATTTAAAAAAAAAATACAAAATGTGTTACGTAAATAACTAAAGTAGAACAATGTGCCTATAGAAGATCTTGCAAAGTAGGTCTTTACCTTGTAGAGTAAAACAAAACAGGTTTAAAATATGGTAAACAAAAAAAAAAGCGGTATTTAATGTTTAATTACAATGGAATTTCGTATTTCCTAATTTGATACTAGTTCAAGGCCGCCGTCACGCCACGTTATTTTACAAGCAATGACAAAATATAATGTGACCCGAAAATGTGAAGTTCTTTTAATTGGTGATTTTTAATAAAAACAAAAATAATAGGAAATATAATACATTTTCAATAAATGATTAACTAAATAATGTACGAGGTAATGGCCCGAGCTCTACATATTTCTTTGCATTATCTCTTTAATTGGCGAAAAAAAAAAACATAACACGGAGGTCTAACTTCGATATTACATACACACTAAGACAAAATGGTAAAGAAAACTGATCGAATCCTCTCTCTATATACCGAGCTCTTAAATGACTTATTAGCCAAATCAATAAGGTGTTGTAGTGGTGTGGAGACTTATTACTAAAAATTACATAGTTAAATATGTGTAAAACCTGTGGTAGGCAGACAGACTGTAAATCTCTACTATATGACATTGAAAATCGACGGTAAAAGTTGGTACCCAAGCAGAGCAGTTCAAGGATCTGGAACAGGTATTCAAATATTTACGAATCGTTAAGACTAGTCAGGCGAGAGAAACTGAGTGCGACACGAAGACCAAATGAAAGAAAGTTTGGACCCAATCCAAACTATGCGGGATTTATCAAACCAGGTACTAGTTTGACATATTTGGACATTAGATGTTTCGATTGTCATGAAGTCTGATATTCTAGCTATAAATGTAATAACAGGTTTATATCCTGAAATTCAATAAAATATAGTAACCGAGTCAGGCATCAAACATCTAACTGTCCTAGGAACAAGGCTGGAAACGAAGCAGACAAGGGCAAATTGTCAGGTAATAACTTTAAACTAAAACAGGTTTCGGGGACATGATTTATATGCTGTAGAGGAAGGAACACTGTAGCATTCCGTCCTTGATGAAGGAGGTGATAGATCGCAAATTTCATGTTAGTGAGTTACGAGCCTCTGAAGGTAAGGAATATTATTTATTTCCCGATCAGTACGAGATTCGGTACGGAACATGGAATGGTATTAGTAGACAATGCTTTGTCATATAATATTTCTATAAAACTAGCGGTCCCGGTGAACTTCATCTCACCATCTGTCAAGTGTCAATGACATTTTGTACATGCCGGAAAATGTTGTATGGGAAAATGAAATCCATGTTGTTGTTCTTTTTCTCGCAACTGTTAAAAAAAATTCTCACCGTTTAAACCTTCCCTTAACTTCACGTCTTATTTCAAGACAAAAATTTGCCAAATCGGTTCAGCCGTTCTCGAGTTTTAGCGAGACTAACAACCACGATTCATTTTTATTTATATAGATTTACCAAATTAAAAGAATACTAGTATACCAATTCTTGCTTTATATCATCTGACAGCTACAATGGAACTTAACACAGATGATTATAACGGAAGTCTTACAAGACTTCAGGTATATAGTTGCAGATTTTAATAAATAATTTAATAATACTGGAGGCACGATGACGCAAGCAGACACCCTCAGCAGATAGACTCAGTAAGTAGACCTATAATTGAACCACATATTTCGAATCTACTAAATCTGCTGTTACATACTGCAGTTACATCAAACTGTTGATTGGATTTTGACCTTTTAATTTGGCAATGATGACGTAAAGAACAATGAAGATAATATATTATCTGACCCCTCAGTTTTAGAAGCTGATTGAAGTTCATTAAAAATATTAGTTTAATAAAGGTGCGGCCTACCAAATGGTTAGATAAGAAATGAAATGATTAGTCTTACGTGGTGTACGATGGCAAATTCTGAAAGGTAAGCGTGAAGATGACAAACTACACCCAATAGTCAAAGTTAGAACATCTCTTCACACCATTTAAGCAGAACATTTAGGCCTATTAGCTAAAAATATGAAAGGGGGTTTACAAAGTACGCAAGTAGACATCCCGCGAAGGATGCCAAATCAGTGACTTCTGTGCGAAAAAATAAACATTTTCATCTGTTACTATGGAATTCCTTCACGCTTTATTACTGGAAAAGTTACCAACTAGTTTAACGAGCAAGTCATTTTAGGAATTTATCACATCACATAGCATCAAGCAGGCCAAATAAGCAGGTAGACCGATTTAGCAGGACAGTATTAGATGCATTTCCAGCATCTAAGCATGGACATGGAGACAATGATCAATTATAGGAAGAACATATTTCTGAAAGGAGCAACAGGTAAGTGGCGCTGCTTATTACAATAAACGCAGAAAGACCCCAAATCCAAAGCAATAAGACCTAGCAAGAGAGAGACCTAGTAGAGTGGAGAAATAGGTGTCACATGATGGTAAGTCCCAAAAATTAACTCTAAATATCGAAGACCGTACCGAATTTCCGAGATTCTTCTCAATGACAGATTTCTGATTGGGGGCACACTGCTGTCTTATAAGAAAGGCAAAGAATTTGAAACTTAATTGCAGTTGACAAGATTCAGATCAGACAGTTAAAATGGGTACTCAAAAGTTTTTTTTTCATAATTTCTGTTATTTCTTTGCATTAGCTTTAACCTAATTAAAATCCACAAATGTATAAATGTCACTAATTTAATAGACTTAAAATATTAATTCCAAATGTATAAATGATATAACAGTTATAAATAATCTTGTTCTCATTGTTGAATTGTCATGTATACTTAACGACTAAGGTACTAATATTAGTATTGTTAATAGTGCTCATTTATGCTGTACTGAATCTACCTTTTTGTCATATTTGAGATAGTCTAATCGCCAAAACACAGGTTTTAGCTAGATATGTAATGCATAATAATTGTTGTATGTATTTGTAAAGTAGGTACTTTTACTGAAATTTATTAATTTGTATTTTGTAATCAGCCTTGAACGATTTTTAATAGGGATTTAGTATCTCGTCTGATAGAATCTAGAATTATTATTCTAGTGATAATGAACAGACGTGAGTTTTAATAAAAACACTCGAATATAAAGAAAATAATGACAATTGTAAATTTGTAATTGAAATTTATTAAGTCTGTCATGTAAACAAATTTGATTTGAACTATTTATTGTATCATAGCAGCAATGCATGCTTATTAAGTCCTCAATAAAACACTCAAACATAAAGAAAATTATGAAAATTGTAAAATTGTATTTGAGATTTATTAAGTTTGTAATTTGAACCAATTTGATTTAGACTACTGCATTATAGCAGCAATTTATGCTTATTTAGCAGTTGACTTTCTGGTGCTTTGTACTAAGTATTATATCTTGATTTGACTTATTCGATGTTATGTAACCTAAAATATAAATATTGGCTTTGTCAACGTAAGAGATAGAAAATTACTTTTAACTAAAATAAAATACGTACATGATCGAATACATTATAGTACAATTTAAATTAGTCTATATTATGTTTTTTTACATTTATAGATCTTTTTACTGACGTATAATCAAATCGAATGTTTTGGTCGACCAATAATTACTACTATTTTATTGACGTGTACTAAACTGTATGAATAAATGAATATGAATATGAATAGTAATTGCAAATAATTATTTAACATAAACCAAGTGTGAATTGAAAAGTTAGTAGGAAATAGTAATTTTGCATTATGCATTACTTACAGTACATTTTTGAAGCTACATTGAATAATTATGACTGTTATAACGTTTTTTTTAATGGAGCATCTCTTATCTTATATAATTGGACCATAAATTAGCCGTTTACCTTTCCATTTTACTAATTTAAATGTTTGCTAACTCATTCATAGCGATGAGACTCGCTAAAAGTAGGATGGCCGAGCTGTAGGGTTACACATACGAAGGCTACTCTATCTCACTCCACCATGTTATGTTTGAGAGTATTTCTGTTTCTTTCACATTGTTTATATCATGGTAAAATACCTCTTTGTTCGTTAGCTTAATCGCAAGGCAGATAGCTTCGGGATTATTAGACGGAGTAGACGGCGCTCGCGCCTGTTCTATAAAATGCATAATATAATATTTTACAATGATTTAATTAATAGAGTTATGTAACTGTGAACATGGAAAATGTAACTCATATAATCACGTGTAAAATGGAAAATATACATAATGTATGGAATATACTGGACGACGTTTGATTTCCCTGACCTTAGGATAAAAGTATAGTTATAACACGACTGTAGTTTCGGTCGCGTTCGGCGACCTTTCTCATGTTGGCGAGTGCTAGCATGCGGAGCCGTCTCGCAATGCACTGTAGTGCCATTTATTTTTCAAAGGTCCATTTTCTTGGCTTAAATTATATATTTATACAATCTGTATAGATTATAGTTATTCCAATGATTTTTCAGTACAAAATTTCATAACCTGATAATCTAGAAAATCGAGCAATATTACCTAGCTATCTCTAAATCTCTTTCAAAAAAGCGCTCCTTATACTAACATTAGCATTACAGTTGACTTACTCCCAAAAGCTTTTTTATGTAGAATACCGAAGTACTTCTAAAAATATTCCTTTCATGATGTCATCTATCAATCGGCACCTTTTGAAGCGCATGTTTACCGAAGCAAATAAATAATACCACTCCTAAGAACTCAATGGAACGGCTTAAGTAAACAAAATTCTCAAGTAAATACCGTCTAGCAAACTTAACTTACACTTCACTCAAACCATAAACCTTACCGCCAAGATCTAAGGTTGAATTTTCAAAATCAAACAGAAGATTGTAAAGTTGTGTTCTATATCAATAGAAACCCTTGTATGTGATCCCAAAACATCCGATACCACTTTATGTGAGCAAATGTTTGCTGCGACGGCTTTAATATATTAATTCTAGAGAAAACCTGTTTACACTTGAAACTGAGCGTTTACAATATTCATATTTTCACATGAAAACTCGCGTAAACTCAGTTATACATGCCAGGGTCTCAGCCCGCTAGGGAGTTAGGCTTATCGAATTTACAAACTAAGGACACAGTTTTGCGATTTAGTTTATATTCATATAAGTAAGTTCGTATAGGCCGGGTGGCTAGCCCTGGTGTCAGAGTTTTTAAGCCCCCTGAAGGTCTGACATGGCTACATGAAATATAGAGCTAGATATAATCGTTCCTAACATGCGCATGATGTTCCTAAGATTTGCGCAAATCTTACAACTGTTAACATGCTAAAAGTTGTTGCCTGATTAAAAAATCTGCGATAAAACTAAAAATAATATCATAGACTTACCTAGAAGGATAATATTCGGCTTTAATCTTCTATAAGTTTTAACTAACTACATTTTTAAAATTCTGTCTCCGATATCCGTAATATTAAGTAATTAAGGTTAAATAAGCTTTTTTAGGTACGAATATTCTTGTAATGTAATGACTATAACTAAGATTCTGTCTCCGATATCTTTTAAAAATTTTTTCTTACTGATCACACTGTCTGGTACGATTGTATAAAATTATGCCACACCCTATCAAACAGGGTATACATGTAAAAAATTAGAATTAGTTTCTATGTACATGTGTTTTGCATAAATAAATAACTATAACTATAACTAAAACTAAAAATTTAATGTTGGATAATGAATGATTTCATACTTCGTACCTTATCATAATCAAAGGTACTTACTAAATAAGTGCAATGTCAGAAGTAAAGTACCTGCTCTATCTCAAATTTTCACCTCATTTAACGAGAAAATAATATTCTACACGCGTTCAAAATATCAAAACGGATGTGATCCAACAAAACACAATGAACAGGCTACTTACTACTACTTACCTATCAAATCAAATAACAGTTCTTTCTTAAAACATCTTAAGTGATACCTATCTAAGCCTTTTCGAGTGCAAACTGCAAATAGCTCTATTTCAAAAGAATTATTTGTTTGGTTCAAGAATGAAACAAATCTAAAAAATGTTTTTGAAGTTCGGTCTACCGGTCTCTAATAGGATAAACTCAGGTAAAACTGTTTGTTGCGTCTTTGAATGAAGGTAAAATACACATCCATCCATCAGCCATAAGAAGTCCACTGCTGGACATAGGCCTCCCCTATGGATCTCCAATAAGACCGGTTGGAAGCGGCTTGCATCCAGCGCGATCCTGCGGTCTTAATGAGGTCATCCGTCCACCTTGTGGGTGGACGTCCTACGCTGCGCTTGCCGGTACGTGGTCTCCACTCGAGAACTTTTCGACCCCATCGGTCATCAGTCCTCCGCGCTATGTGCCCTGCCCATTGCCATTTCAACTTGCCAATCCGTTGGGCTATGTCGGTAACTTTGGTTCTTCTACGGATCTCCTCATTTCTGATTCGATCTCGCAGAGAGACTCCGAGCATAGCCCTCTCCATAGCTCGTTGGGCTACTTGGAGCTTACCAATAAGGCCCATAGTGAGAGACCACGTTTCTGTGCCATAAGTCATCACTGGCAACACACACTGGTCGAAAACTTTCGACTTGAGGCACTGAGGTATGTCGGACGAGAAGACGCTACGCAATTTTCCGAACGCTGCCCAGCCGAGTTGGATTCGGCGATTGGCCTCTTTCTTGAAGTCGGACCTACCTAACTGGACTACTTGTCCTAGGTAGACGTACGAGTCAACGACTTCAAGAACCGAGTTCCCAACAGAGATCGGGGTGGGTACAACATGGGAATTACACATAACTTTCGTCTTGTCCATGTTCATCTTAAGACCCACCTGTTGAGAAACCCGATTGAGGCCTTCGAGCGTCGTGCTGAGCTCTTCCATCGATTTTGCCATGACTACTATATCGTCGGCAAACCGAAGGTGAGTGAGGTATTCGCCATTGACATTGATGCCGAATCCTTTCCATTCCAGGAGCTTGAAGGCATTCTCCAAAGTAGCCGTAAACAGTTTCGGAGAAATTACGTCTCCCTGTCTTACGCCTCTTTTTAATGGGATCGCCTTGGAACTCTCTTCCTGTACTCGGACCGACATAGTGGCGTTATTATACAAGCACTTCAACACTTCGATGTACCGATATATAGTCAATACGGCATCGTTGGAGAGACTCGAGCACAGCCCAAGTCTCGACCGAATCAAAGGCTTTCTCATAGTCCACAAACGCTAAGCAAAGTGGCAAGTTATACTCTTCGGTCTTCTGTATAACCTGCCGTAGCGTATGAATGTGGTCCATGGTACTAAAGCCCTTTCGGAAACCGGCTTGTTCGGAAGGCTGGAAGTCATCAAGCCTGCGTTCGAGACGATTCGTAATGACCCTTGAAAACAGCTTATAAACATGGCTCAGAAGCGAGATGGGTCTGTAGTTCTTCAATAAGGTGTTGTCACCTTTCTTGAAAAACAACACCACCACGCTTCTGTTCCATGCTTCTGGCGTGATGCCCTCGAGGACGACGGTGTTAAAAAGCTTCTGGAGGACTTTTAGTACAGGTGTTCCACCCGCTCTCAGGAGCTCTGATGTGATACCGTCATCACCCGGCGCCTTGTTGGTCTTAAGCTGATTCAGGGCCATTCTAATCTCGTACAGGCTGATGTCTGGGATATCTTCGGTGAAGTGTCGGGTCAGCTTGGCTCTTGGATCTTTGGCCGCGCTGCTAACAGGCTTAGCGACCGAAGCGTATAACTGTCCATAGAACCTTTCGATCTCCTCTAATACCTCTGCCTTGGTCGACGCTAAACTTCCATCTTCTCTCTTCAGCTTTGTCAATTGGCTTTGTCCAATAGACAAATCTCTTGCGAACACTTTGGAGCCTTTGTTCCGCTCTATTGTCTTTTTAATATGTTTAGTATTAAAAAGACGGATGTCGTGCCGCAAGGATTTCGAAATTTGTCTATTGAGACGCCTATATGACTTTGCATCATCGGAAGACTGCAATCTTAGCGAGCGTCGTTCGGCCATGAGATTTACAGTGTGATCTGAGAATTTCTGCGGTTTATTTGAACGGCGGGGTCTAAAGAACTTAGCACCCACCGTTTGGACAGTTTCTACGAGCCCGTTGTTTATCTCGTCCACCGACGCAAGGTTCTCTAGGCAAGCAAAACGATTCGAGAGCTCGAGCTGAAAGTCCTCGGGGTTTTGGATATGTTCACGAGTAGGTCGGAGTGTGGACTTCATCAGGCGGGACCTTTCGAGCTTAACATTAATATCTAATGTGCCTCGTACAATTCTGTGATCGCTGCCGGTTTTCACCCTGTGGATCACGGAGACATCATTAAATATTCGTCTCTCGGTGGTCATGATGAAGTCTATCTCGTTTTTCGTGGAACCATCAGGGCTCATCCAGGTCCATTTCCTGTGAGGCGGCTTCTGGAAGAAAGAGTTCATCATAAAGAGTTCCTCTCTCTCCAGAAAGTCAGCCAGCCTCTGGCCCCTAGGGTTCCGTTGCCCATATCCAAATTGCCCCACCCTCAGCTCATCGTCGTTTTTTCTACCCAACTTTGCGTTGAAGTCCCCCATAACAACAGTGAAGTGGGTCTTAGACATATGAATGGCCCGACTTACGTCCTCATACATAGTCTCCACCTCATCATCTGGGTGTGACGATGTCGGTGCGTATACCTGGAATGACCTTCAGCGAATACCTCTTGGATATTCTGAGTATTAGGTATACCACCCTGCTCGACACACTTTCGATGGTAATAATGTTGTTGGTGAGGGACTTGTGAACGAGAAAGCCAACACCACCTTGGGACCGTTGGTCACCTTCCCGGTAGTAAAGCAGGTTGCCGGAACTTAAGGTTATCGTGTCCTCCCCCTCTCTACGGACTTCAGACAACCCCACAATATCCCAACGCAACCTACTCAACTCTTCTTCCAGCTCAGCAATCTTCTCGTCAGTCCTCAACGTGCGCACGTTGTGTGTTACCAGGGCCAGTCGTCGTTTACGGGAGTGGTAGCCGGGCGTCTGCCAGCGATTCTTAGCACCCCCTTCTCCGCCGTTACCGGGGCCGCTACCGTAGCCCCGGGCTAGCGGAGCTGCTGGGGACTGGGGGCCTGGTCTATTTGGTTTTTCCATATCGGGGTTTTTGCCCATAATCGCCGCGCTGGGCAGGCGTGGTGGCGATCGCAGAAAACGTAGCTTCGCGACAGGGATGCTGCTCCCCATCCCTGCCCTGTGCCATTTTAGCTACGTTTTTATTTGAATGGTTATACCGCCATTAGTCGGTTCCGCTGTACCTCAGTCGGCTCCTACGACACCTGGTACTAGAGGGGGGTGCTATTCTACTCTGCCGGCACCCCACGGCCTAAAATACACAATTGGTAAAGATTGTAAATGTTACGTAAGTATAGTAAAAAAAAAATCGAGAATCTCCTTTTCAGATATCGGTTCATACTTACCAGTCGCAGAAATGGTAGAGCTAGAACAAATTCCGAATTTTTTTATGTGATAAAATTGCGGAACACCCGCCCTGAATGAAAACAGTAATGAAAACATAATAAGAAGAAAAACGAAACTAAATTTTCTATTTTCCTTAATGTTGTTCTGAAACTGTGAAGTTGGTCGGTTCAACTCTATTTTTGTTTAGACTGGAATATAATACCCATAGAGATCTAAAGGGAGCGTTTACTGTTTAGTCTACTCACTGCGCGAGACACTTTCCCGTTATGAGATTAAGATTCCCGTTATGACTATTTAAGAGATGCAACATTTGGAATGTACCTAAACTCTAAGATCATGTTTTTTTTTGTTTTTTGGATGTGTATTTGGCAATACTACTTTGAAATTGTTACTAAATTTTAATTTAGAATTAATAGGTACCTAAGCTTGTATGTAAATATGTTTTTGGTAAATAAACATTTATTTATTTATTTATTTTATTTATTTATTTATGAAGCAAATACAACGTAAAACGCATAATTTACAAAGCATACTTTGCAGAATTCGGTGTTGTGTAAGTGCATATCAATTAGTAATTTTTTGGACTCTAAATAATATTTATGTAATTACTAGCTGACCCGGTGAACTTCATCTCACCATCTGTCAACTGACAATGACAACTTTCACATGCAGGAACACTTTGTATGGGAAAATAAAATTAATGTTTTTAGTGTTTTTACGCAGTTTTTACAAAATTGTCACCGTTTAAACTTCTCTTAACTTCCACAAATATTTCAAAATCAAATTTAGCCGAATCGGTTCAGCCGCTCTCGAGTTATTTTTTTATATATGGATTGGGTTGTGATTTTAAACAGTTTGGTGCGGAATTAAGACCCCGCAAGATTCAGAGAGCATATCCCATCTTATAAGATCTGTGAAATTATTTATGCAATTACTCGTAATAAAGGAAGTTCCTAATGGAAAGATCATAGACCACACCTACCTACATAAGACGTGGTGAGTTCCTCAGAATTTCTTAAAAAAACACCTTAGACAGGCGGAAATAGTCAAACTTCAAAGATCCCTAATTGCTACGGAACCCTAAAAGCATTGCTCTTCGATTAAGACGCCTCTCCCAGTAATGCTGGCTTCACATCAAAGAAATGGTTCCTTTGAACTGCGATCAAAGAATATCTCTGATTATAATGTATTGCGATACATATTAACATTTATTGAATGAATAGCGTTCCAATGCGAAAGAGACGTAACTCGTGTGAAACGGATTGATCTCTTTGATTTTTCCATCTCATTTCGATCATCAAAAGATTCTGTTTTATTAAAATTACTAAGTAAGTATATTAGCAATTTGCCCCGATTTTGTCAGGATATCAATTTGTACAGTTATTTTTTTATTTGTCTAAATGGAACTTGAAACTTGGACTGAAAGTGGAACAGCCAGAATGTGGAATGTTTTGCCTAGGTCCGTCTTCCCGCTAAAGTACAACGGGTGTCTTCAAATCCCGAGTACATACTCGTAGGTATCTTCTAGCTAAGCGTGCCACACCCTAGACCGCATATCTGCTCAACATCAGGCAGTATGTAGTCAAACGCAAACCTATACGGAATGAAAAAAAAGAACTACCTATTACGAACAGTAATTATGGTGAATACCTAAGTTTAAAATTGTGTACGAAGATGGTATTGTAGGTAATCTGCTTCAATTAAATTGGTATCAACAAACAGTACTAACAGGCTATAGGTACCTACCTATATTCATTCAATACTAGAGATCATGAGCTCAAACAACAGTAGCACAGCAGCACAATGCAGTCAAGGATGTAACACGATTAACCGCAGCTGTTCCGGAGACAACGTACTCGTAGGTAACCAATGTCAAAGGAAAACTATTGATCTCTCTATAAAAAACGGCATAAATGTTCACTAGAAAGATATTTAGCTAATCAGTTAATTTCCCTACTCGAAATGTGAAGTCTTGCCCTTTGTGGCTCGCCGGTGGCACAAATTGGCGTCTCGTGGCTCTGCACGCTGCCGACAAGGCCGTTCCTTGAAAAACCTTTTTGCTGCCGGCCTCTTATCTGCTGCGAGCTGCGAGTCCGCCAAGGCGGGAAGCAAGTATTCAGTACAATGCAACCTTTCTCTGTGCAACTTTGAGCATTGAGTTCCTAGAACTCGTAGAAGGGTACCCAGATCTCCCCTATGCTATGGAAACGGCTTGCATCCAGCGTGTTGTTGCAGTCTTGATTACATCGTCGGTCCATCTAGGTTTTGGGCATCCTACGCTGTGCTTGGCGATAATTGGTCTCCATTCGTGAACTTTACGGCCCCATTGACTATCAGTTCTTCAAGCTATGTGCCCTGCTCACACAAATATAAAAAGAACAATACAATATAATACAAAAGTGAAATTCTTATTACCTATACGTATCGTATCGAGAAAGAACCCTTTACACGATATTTTACCAGCCTTTTTTTAATAGTCCACTGCAGGACGTAGGCCTACCCAAGAAGGGTGAGCCGTAGTGGTCTAGTGGTAGTGACACCCGCCTTACAATCGTGAGATCGTGGGTTCAAATCCCGGTCCCGTACCAATGAGTTATTTAGAATTTATGTACGGATTTACACATCTTTTCGGTGAAGGAAAACATCGTGAGGCAACCTGCATTCGTCCATAGAAGAAATTCGATGGCGTATGTGAATCCACCAACCTGCGCTGGGCCAGCGTGGCGGATATGGCCCAGTCACCCTTCGTGAGTAGGCCTCACACGATACAGGAATCATTAATTTATTAATAAATGTGACACTACAGGGTTTTTAAAAGTTCTGAATTTTGTAGTATGATTCTGTAGGCCAATTTTGTATGGTCCTAAAATGGACAGTTAACTGACGGGAGGCACATAAAGGTCCATATAACGTGCATTGAGCTTTATGTCGTGATGAGGGGTAATACGAAACGTAGGGCCCCTTACATTTTACGGCGAAGGTTAAACGATGAACAAAGTGGTACTTTGTTCCGAGACTCAAATTACGAGCTAAGAGGTTGTGACTAAAGAAGCATGCTTCTGGCACAGCTGTAACTTCAACATTCATTTTATTGTAAAGACTAAGTACCTACTGGTAGATAACTAAAATATAATAAATTACAAAGTATTGTACAATGTGTAGATACAATGTTGCGAGTTCTGTGTTAACATGACGATTTTCTTTATATTGACGTACAAATAAAAAATTTTGCAACCTAAATAGGTTAGCAAAACTGAAACATATATCTATACCTACGTACCTACACCGTATATTCGGTTACCTATAACTTCAACATCAATACGGTTTAAAACAAAAAATGCCAAGTCGATAATCTTCAAACAATGATTGTATAAAATATTAGGTACGACACCCAAACTTGTACTGTACTGTACTGTACTGTATCAGCCTTTGTAATAGTCCACTGCAGGACGTAGGCCTGCCACCCAAACTTGACTAGACTAAATTGGCAACATGGACGACATCCATTTAGATGCCGCCTATTCGGAAGCATCATCAGTGTAGACCTTAACTTACACTTTTGGACCCCCAATATTTATTTCTATAATTTTTCTAACGAAAGAAAGAAAGTTTTATTTTTATTTTTTTATTTACCAATACATGATTAAATTACCAACTGCAATGAAATTCCCTAATCCCAGTATTGTACCTAACTTCACAGCGAAGCTTTCAGTGGATCCCAAACTCGGCTAGGCCGGTCTCTTGGGAGACCTTACGAGTGGAATTATTCTAATCGAATTCGCGCTTTAACATTTTAAATGGGACAATGAAGACCCTGTATAATATTTACGTCAATCGCACATTTCCCCAAGGCCAATTCATCTGATTAGGTACACCTATCTGCGATGGCTACGATTATCAGGCCTCGCGTGTCAGATTGCAGCAATCTGATAGATTGCGATCAGATATGTATCACTTACTTACCCAAGCATGGTTTTAATCTTCACCGTTGATTAACCATGCCTAGTTCCAGATAAATGGGTTAGGTACTCATTCGAAGATAGGATAGGATAGATATGTTTTGGATCAAATATTTGAGAAAGGCTGACCTATATTTGTAGTTTTGTATAAAATTAACGGATTTCAAATTAATTAGCCCAACGTGTTATGGAGAGGGCTATGCTCAATTTCTCTCTTCTTTCGCGAGATCAAATCACAAATGAGATCTGCAGATGACCCAAAGTTACCGACATAGTTAGCCCAGCGGATTAACAAATTAAAGCGGCAGTGGACAGGGCACATAGTTCAAAGAACGGGTGGTAAAGTTCTCGAATGAAGACCACGGACCAGCAAGCGCATTGTATGACGTCCACCGACAAGGTGGACTGACCATATAATAAAGATTATAGGATTGGATGCAGACCGTTTTTAACCGGCTTTAATAGAGGAGGCCTATGTCCAGCAGTGGACGTCCTATGGCTGATGGATGGATGGATGGAAATATAAAATTAGACTTACTATTTTTATGATCTTATCTTTCGCCTACGTACCGGCAAGTGCTGCATAAGACGGAAAAGCTAGACAGTCAGTCGCAGCATCCATAGCATGGCAAAGAGAACACAATTTGTCTATTTGCCGGGACAGCAATGATGAGATATAGGCTCACGGGTATAGCTTGGGGGCAAAGCACTGTTCTGCAAGAGATCATACATCCTGTTCCATTACATTATTATAAATAAAATAAAAAAATAAAATTAGAGTCCGAAGTATTTTAGCAGGCTCATTATGATTTTTATTTTTTATTCCTAGAACAGAATATCGCGAAATGTTATTATTGATCGTCTCAAAGAGATAGTTTGAAATCATTGATAAGTATGAAAGATTATATCCATAGGGAAATATCGATAGTGTTCGTATCAGCAAAATATTGCCGTTTGGAGTAAATTATAAAGGTTGTAAAGATTAATTTGTTATTATGAGTTATCGGTGTTCGTGGTATTGGCGGCGTTTTTAGAACAATAATAATGAAACTCTATTTTCCTCTTTATAAATTGTTTCCGAATTAATTATGTTTATCGACATATGTATCATTAGAAATTTGTTAGGTCTTAGGTATGTACTAATTAAAGCATAATTAATTATGTTTTATTTTTAACTCAACTAAAACGACCTGTCTAAAACTTTCGTCAGGCAGTTTATTTACCTTTTTACTCTCCGTATAATTGGGGTCTAATTTGGTAACAAAACAGCCCTCGACCGGTAAACGTCGACAGCGAGTTGCGTGACATCCGTCTCGACAAAAACGCGTCTCTCCGACCGACCTTGCCATTGTCTCACGACGGGCTTTTTGTTTTGAGACGTTGAGCTCGTTTCTGAGGGCCGGAGTATTTCGGTTTGTAGGACTAGGGGAGAAACTTTTTTTTTTTTTTTTTTTTTTTTTTTATTCTGATTAGGTTTGCGTTTGACCACATACTGCCTGTTGTTAAGCAGATATGCGGTCTAGGTTGTAGCACGCTTACCTAGAAGATACCTATTTACTCGGGATTTGAAGACGCCCACATTGTACTTTAGCGGGAAGACAGACCCAGGCAAAGCGTTCCACATTCTGGCTGTTCGTATGAGGAATGAGGATTCGAAACGCTTGGTTCTAATGCGCGGAATGTCCACCATAAAAGGGTGGCGCTTTGGTCGCGTCTGTCTAGCCGTACGATAGAAGAAAGGGGCAGGTGGGACCAGATTGTGCAACTCCTGGGCGCACTCTCCGAAGTGGATCCGGTAAAAGGCCGATAAACACGCTACCTTACGTCGATGCTCGAGACTTTGCAGCTGCGACATAGTCAGAGTGTCGTTGTCGATCAGCCTCTTGGCTCGCCTCTCAATCGACTCCAGAGCCTCCAGTTGATATTTGGCGGAGCCATCCCAAAGGTGAGAGCAGTATTCCATGCACGACCTGACTTGAGCTTTATACAGACTAAGCAGTTGCTCAGGTGTGAAATACCGTCTCACCTTAGAGAGAACACCAAGTTTTTTGGAAGCTAATTGGGCCTTTGACTCTATGTAAGAGCCAAAGTTAAGAGTCGATGAGAGTGAAACGCCTAATAGTTCCAAGCTGTCAGTTACCGGAACGGAGACACCACGGAAAGCGGGAGACAATTGGAAGGGTCTCTTTTTGGCCGAAAACAGACAGGCTTGAGTCTTCGTGGCATTAAACTTGACCAGGTTAGCATCACCCCAGTCAGAAACCGCCTCCAGACTCAAGTTGAGCCGCTCGACCATAGCCTCTCTGTGAGACTCGATCTGTGGCCCGCTGGTTCTCGCATCGGATGTGTAGCTCTCCACGACTGTACTGTCGTCTGCGTACCCAAAGATTCCGGGCTTTAGCAGATCGCTGATATGCAGTAGGAAGAGGGTCGCAGAGAGCACTGACCCCTGAGGAACCCCGGCATTGATAGCCATATGATCTGACGAGCAGCCATCTACGACCACTCGTATCGACCGATTCCTCAAGAAATCTGATATCCATGCGCAGAAATCAGCAGGCAGGCCGTAAGATGGAAGCTTGCCAATTAGGCTCTCATGCCAGACCCTGTCAAAAGCTTTGGAGATGTCCAAGGAGACAGCCAGCGCCTCCCCGTGCTTTTCGATGACCTCACTCCAGATGTGTGTGGCGTACGCCAGAAGGTCCCCAGTAGACCGGTTTCGGCGAAAGCCGTACTGATGGTCACTGAGTAGGTCATTCGCTTCCAGGTACGCCAGGAGCCTGTTGTTAAGGACACGTTCCATACTCTTGCAAAGTATGGACGTGATCGAAATCGGTCTGTAATTGGCAGGGTCGGCACGGCTACCTTTTTTGGGTACAGGCTGCACGTTAGCAAGCTTCCAAGATTCGGGCACTTGACCTGTCTTCAGAGATAGGCGAAAGAGGCGAGTCAGCACAGGCGACAACTCAGGCGCACAATTCCTCAATACAATGGCCGGAATACCATCAGGGCCACTGGCCTTGTTCACATCAAGACTGCAGAGAACCTTGAGAACCTCCTTTTGCCGGATATGTATATCACTCATTACAGAGCCACAATTTGGCAAAGTAGGAGGTCTCGCACTACCGGGGTCCAGACGCGAAGACTCAGCAAATTGAGATGCAAATAAATTTGCTTTCTCAACCGCGGTATGGGCCAGCGAACCATTGGGTTTCAGCAACGGAGGCAGTGAGGGGCGGCAGAAGTTCGCTTCAACCGATTTAGCTAGGGACCAGAATGCCTTACTACCCGCAGGGTAAGAAGCAAGCTTATTGCCTATTCGACTAATGTGATCAAAGCGAGCCCTCCGCATAACCTTTTTACAGGACTTAGCAGCCCTATTGTATGCCTTCTTCCTCAGACGAATAGACGAAACGAAAAGACGACGCCAGGTATGCCTGATGCTTTTGCGCTTCGGCGCGTCCACATTCAGGTCCAAACCAGGGCCGAGCTTTGCTAGACAGAGGCACGTCCGAAAATGGGATGAAGTATTCCATGGCGGTACGAAGCACATCTGTCACGGCATCCGCGCACGTAGAAGGATCATCGGAAGAGAAGCAAACAGACTGCCAAGGGTAAGATGCAAAGAAACACCGCATCTCATCCCAATCCGCTAACTTGTACCGCCACACTCGCCGTGACCCTTTGGGGCTGGGGTCTGATGGGGAGTAGACGGATACAGATTTCACCAGACAGTGGTCAGATGAACCTAACGGTGAGGAAATCGCCACTGAATAACGGTCTGGATCGGTGGTTAGCAGAAGGTCCAAGCAGTAGGCTGTGTGCGAGTCAACGTCAGGTACCCGTGTGGCGCCTTGAACCAGCTGGGTAAGATCTAGTGTCAAGGCAAGCTTGCGCGTCTCTAGCCCAGCATGGTTAGTGTCTAGGTATGGGTGTAGCCACTCCTTGTGGTGGCCATTAAAGTCCCCCAGGATCACTAATTGGGCTGAAGGGTAGCTGAGTTGAGCAGCATCCGCCGCCTCACTGAGGTATTCAGTGAGTCTGGTTGTCTCCTGGTCCCCGCTATGTGATCGGTATACACAAGCGTAGATAATTTTCTCTAGGCCAGTGTCCGCCAAAGCCCAGAGCACTGAGAAAGAGGGGTCTTCAAACCTACGAAGGCGCAGAAAGCAAATGTCATCCCGGGCGTACACGCATACACCCGCACGTGGTTTGAAACGGTGCTCCAGTGAATACCCTGGGTAGGAAAGATACGACACGTCGGATGGACCAGCAATCTGCGTCTCCGTGAGAAACAATAGGTGGGGTCGATCTGTCTCAAGATGATGATGGACAGGTGTGAGATTGGAGTGCAGGCCCCGAATATTGCACAGGTGCACTTTAAGTGAGAGGGAGTGCTGCCGCTGTGTACACGTTCTTTTGCTTCTACTGTTTCTCATGGTTATTTGCGGAGTAAAGTAGGTAGAAAGTCGGTAGTGGAACGAGACGTCACTCTGCAGATCCAGTGGTACAACGCACAAACCACACACATCTATGGTAGACTAGCCTGGAGACCGCGGGGACGCCCGAGCCCCCCCAAGGATGTCCATCGGGCCCTCTCGTCCGGTCGCCAACCGGCACGATGGCGCATCCCTGGGATTTTTCGACAGATGGCGGGGTAGCCTTTCATGAGTGGCTAGCTCACTACTTGGGCCCCCTACTATCTGCGGTCGGCCAGCGACAAACCGTGCCTCGGATCCCGCTGCCCTCCAAGACTAGTCGGCCGATGCGGCAATCGATGCGTGCACCGTAATCGATCCACCAGAGGACGCTACTGTTCCGACCCGACTTTCAGATTGGCGTCACCAGACTTCGCGCCGGAACACGAGCTCAAGAGAGTCGTTTGGCGGCGCGGCTTAGTCTGGTGGGTGGTCTCTCGCCGCGGCTATAGCCTACCACCAGTATGGTTGCTGCCTGGTTAGCACCACCCAGGACCACGTGTGGGGGACAAAAAATTAAAAGGGTTCCTACCCACGGACGAATGCAGCTCGGTCCCAAAACAAGACTTATACAGACTTAAGACTTAAACAAGACTTTTCAGACTTAAATACAAAACGGGTATACTTACGCTACAAGATTCGCAGGGACTCCCTAAAATAAGCGACACTCGACTTTCTTATTTACAGAAATACAGAATACAGAAAATGTTATTCGGGACAAAACAATTAGGTACACACAAACAAAATACGGAAACAATATATATTTAGTTAACCTTCCATTAATAGAGGTTTATCGTAAGGGTTATGTTACTGTTATGTGTTCTAATTGTTTCTTTCTCTTCTATTCCAGATGGCGTCGCTAGCGGAGGTGCTTACGAGCGGGTGTTCAGTGCACCTGCGGTTCGTGGTGTGCTCGGCCTTCGCGCCGCTCTGCTCGGAAGAAGTATCGGGCGCGGTGTCGGCGTGCCGCGCCGTGTGCGACGCTGTGGCGGCGGAGTGCCGCGCGCGGCTGCCGCCCGGCGCGCTCGACTGCAGCGCCTTCCCGCTGCGGCCCGACCGCCGCCTGTGCATGCGCCCGCCCAACGCCACCGACGCCGAACCAGAACCACCCGCGCCCGCCGCTCCAGCGCGCTGGCCCGACCACACCGCCTGCCCGCCCGGCGGAGACTGCCGCCCCGGCTGCCCCGACCGCACTGCGTACAGCCCAGAAGACAAACGCGCCGCCGAAGCCTGGATCACGTCCCTCGCGTGGCTCTCCCTCGTCTCGACATCCTTCGCGCTCCTGACGTTCTGCGCCGAACCCGCCCGCTACCGCTACCCGGAACGACCAGCAGTCTGGATAGCGGCTTGCCACGCGGCCGTCGCCCTGGCACACGTCGCCCGCGGCTGGCTGGGCTCACGGACCAATGATATATGCACGGGCGAGGCCCCACCCACTTGTATAGCCTTCTTCTCGCTGACGTACTATTTCACGCTGGCAGCGGACGCGTGGCTGGCAAACGCTTGCGTGTCGTGGTATCTGACGGCGGCGAGCGAATGGTCGACGGAGGCGTTGGAGCGGGCGGCGGCGTATTTACACGCAGTGGCGTGGGGCTGGGCCGGCGCGTGGACTGCGGCGGCGCTGGCGTTGAGACGCGTCGCGGAGGATGAGGTGACGGGAGCGTGCGGGGTCGCGGATGAAGCTGCGGGCGCTTTGGTCGCAGTGCCGCGCGGGGCGTTGCTGTGCGCTGCGGCGGCGCTGGCCGCGGCTGCCACGCCGGGCGTCGCTCGCGTCAGGAGAGCGTTAGGCACGAGCGGGGCGCGACGCGTGGGCAGACTGGCCGCGCGGGCGGCAGCGGCGGGCGCGCTCTACCTAACATTAGCAGGCGCGAGCGCCGCAGCAAGAGTTCTAGAAGCCAAAGCGGGCGCCGGCACGCGCGTCTCTCTATGCCTCTGTTTGGCGTGCGGCATCGCAGCCGGCGCGTGGGCGTGGTCGCGCAAGTCGGCGCTAGTCTGGCGCCGGGCGCTGTGTCCGCCGCGGAAGGCGCCGTGCTGTGCCCCGCCCTTACTCCGCCCGCAGCACCCCTACTACAAGAGACCTCTACACGTTTCGCGAGTGTGATACACAACACGGATACTCAGTGACCTCATTGTGCTTTGTACCTTACGAAGATATGAACTTTTGTGGATTGTTTGATTGGACGCTCAGTGTATATAGTGCCTTGTGTTATGGACTGATTACTTAATATACATTGGACACCCAGTGTTCTCTGTAGCTTATGAAAATGTGTTCTGAATTTATGTATTATGGACTTTTTAATTGACAAACAGATTCAAATCTGTTCAGATCCTGGCTTACATTTATTGATCCAGGGTCTAAAGCGTCTTTAAGACTGCGTGTAAAGACCTTGCCTTCTGTGAAGGCACTCTCGATGTACAAAATGTAAATGTTGTAATTATTAAATACACCGTTGTTTTTGAAATTGTCGTTTTAATTAAACCCATATTCTGTTGCATAAGTTTATTGTAACATTATAATACATGGATTAGAATAGTTGATATATAACTCTCTATACAAAACTCATTAATTACATATAGTACACGTTCCTACAATATGACAATTATTTAGATAATTAACCCTGATAGTTTACAATTTAAAACCCCGACACCAGAGCCCAAAGAACACTAATTTTACGTAAACAATAAGTTATTATGACGTTATATTTCTATTATTTCATTTAAACTAAATAAATCGATTTGCTCATTTACTACCGAGTTATGACTATTAAATATTCGTAATAACTATATTTCAAATATATTTCGTATTGAACCCAGAAACGAAGTGTAACTATATGTGTAGCAAAGAAGGATGCAGAGACTTGACCTGTCAAAACATTTTTATTCTATTTTTTGCAATCATGGAACAAAACACATTTTCTAATAATTATATGTGCTTCAAAAATGTGATTTTTTGCTGTTTTCATATCACTTAGGTATTAAAATAAAAATTAGACCACCAGAAAAATTACAATGATTTTTTATTGTTTTTACCATTTTAATCCCCTACCAATGCTTGTGTGGTCAAGTATTTTTAAACTTTATTAAAAACGAACTTGTACATATCAGAACAGTTTTAGAAGCGTCATAAATTACTCTGACGAACATAACATTTTTAGAAATAAACTTGGGAGAAAATGAGTTTATTTGTATACAACAGGTATTCGTATGTATGAGCTGCCGACATCCTTATTTGCAATGTATTGTGTAAAATGCATAACTACAATAGAAGTGACCATAAGGTCAAACACAGTTTATTAGTTTGCATACGCAATTGTGATCCCCCCAAAAATTGTGTCCTTTTGGCTCTGGTACAAACAAAAAAACAAAGTGAGAAACATACACGCTAAAAGACAAATCGCTAACGAATATAATAAATAGATTTTTAGATAATTAATTATTTAAAAAGTTAGGACCTGGAATGTATGAAGCAGACAGATACGCAGAAAACAATAAAAGACCTAATAAATAAATAAAATAGGCCGTAGTCGTATAAAATACTGTAAAAGTCACAGAAAAACTTGTAACTTGTAAAAATCGGCCAAGTACGAGTCGGACTCGCGCACGGAAGGTTCCGTACTGTATGGGAGCCCCCCTTAATTATTTATTTTATTTTAGTTAAATTATTTATTATTGAAGTGAATATAAAACTAAATATTCTGTGAAAATTTCAAGCATCAACCTGTTACCATTATTAATATAGAGCGAAAAACGTCTGAAAAATCAGGTTTGTTGTATGGGAGCCCCCCTTAAATATTTATTTTATTTTCTTTTTAGTATTTGTTGTTATAGCGGCAACAGAAATACATCATCTGTGAAAATTTCAGCTGCCTAGCTATCATGGTTCATGAGATACAGCCCGGTGACAGACAGACAGACGGACAGACGGATAGACGGACATCGAAGTCTTAGTAATAGGGTCCCGTTTTTCCCTTTGGGTGAACCCTAAAAACGATATTAGCGCCATCTAAGACATGAACTAAAACAAACCCACGCGCAATTTAAGCCAATCAAACTTTATGGCGTCTACCAACACGAGGCTAGTCATTGTGTAGCGGCACGTAATTCTAGCGCTGAGGGTGCTGTGGAGGGGATGGCTGCGCATGTTAACCGCCATATAAATAAAAATAAAATAAACAAATATTAGGGAATATCTTACACACGGCCTCTGACCCCAAACTAAGCAAAGCTTGTGATATGGCTGCCAGAGACTGATATACTACATATACATATTTTAAATACATACTTATATAGATAGTACCTAAATAACACCCAGACACAGAGCAAACACCTATGTTCATCACACAAATGTTTGCCCTGGGTGGGGATCGAACCCACGCCTCTTTGACCCAGAAGTCAGGGTCACTAACCACTGAACCACCGAGGCAGTCAAAAATTCAGCACGTTTATATTCATTAGCTACTGTAGGTATATTGAACTCATGCGCAGCCATCCCCTCCGCACTTATGCCGCTACCTGTAATATAGACCGAATCATACAAGTCGGCGGATGTGAAGTTAGCTGTAATATACAATCCTGACTGAAGCTCACGTAAAGCAGCGCGTTAATTGGATTTCGCGCAGCTAGTAGCTAATTTCACATCCGCCGACTTGTATGATTCGACCTATAGCATATTTGTTATGTCAGTTTCTCGAGGAGTGAGGATGTATGCGGCTTGTAGCTAACTTCAAGACGACACTAAGTTTGATACGGCTGTTAAACCCTAGATAATAGTATGGACTTAAGATTTCTGGGGTGCCCAAAGAAATTTCTAGAGTGGTACTGAATTTATGAAACTAGCAGCGCCCCGCGGTTTTACCCGCGTTGTGCCCGTTCCCGTGGGAATTCGGGAATTTTTATACATATAAACCTTCCTCTTGAATCACTCTATCCATTAAAAAACCGCATCAAAATCCGTTGCGTAGTTTTAAAGATTTAAGCATACAGACAAACAAACGAAAATAGCGACTTTATTTTATACTATGTAAGGATAATCCTTTTTCAATAGACAAATAATACTTTATCTATAAAGTGAAAATAATGTTATTATTAATGGTTATTTTTAATTTAATGTTTCTTTCATTCTCTTTATTTTAAGTATCAAATTTTGTAACAATTATGTATACAACTGTTCTCCATGCTGTGTGCTCAATGCTCATTCTTTTGGACCACAGAATCGGTCAAAAATTGTAAAAAAAATTATATAATGTATTTTCTGTAGTCTGTTATGAGTGCCTAATAAATAAAATAAAAATAAAATCCAGTTTTGATATAAACATATTTTTTTTGCACAAGTTACAAGTTGACCTGTGTTCCATTAGTTAGCTATTAAAGATAATAACAATACATTTTAACAGCATAGATTTTAGTGCAACGATATTGCACAGTCAATAAGCCCGAAAACAGAGGCGTAATTATATTAGCTAAATAGCATAGTTCTGTTTCTTTTCACTTAGGGCATTCGATAGAGAGAACGCTTTTTACGTTGCTATTTTATTTACGCTGGCGCCTCTGTAATCGGGCTTAATATTGATATAAAATAAATAAGAGTGATTTTTGTTTGAATTTTGTGTATTCAAATCTAACTAAACTGTAGATAGAAGATTGTTCTTCAAGTGTCAAATAGTTTTGCAATACGGCCAACCTAGTATGTATGTGGCATTGCGGAGGAGCCACTATTGTGATTTCTTGACAAAATCGATAGTGCCATGAGAAAAAAAATCTGGTAAGTATACATATTTTAATGTTTACTACAGAATAAGTCGCGTTTAATTGCATTTTCGTAGATGTAAATTGATTTCATCTAATAATTTCAAGTAACCTAATAAAATATATTTTTTCTAAATTTTATTGATATAAATTCTTCAAGTTAACAATAGACAAACAATAAATACGTCATCTAGCAATAAAAAATAATATATGTAGTACAATGCGACCAATTCATCTATAAACTGAGCTCGAGGAGCCACTATCGCATCATCTAATCTTTACTCCGTGAAAAAACTAAGTTAACTAACATAACTATAGACAATTTGGTGACACGATACAAAAGAAAATAACACTTATCTTTTTACAGCCAAGTCCCAATATCGCACTCCATCGGCTATCCCTCTTGAGACATTAAGGAATCGAACACTTCAGAACCTCCTTTCTCATTTACTGAGCCGAAATAACTCGAAAAGTTGAAAATACTAGACTCCTGCCGAATATTGTCTGTTGAGCCAAATTGAGCTTTATTCTTGTGCATTGGAGTCGCATTTGCGCTGAACGATTTCTGTTTATCCACAACATTTAGTAAAGGATTCTGTAGCTCTTGTTGCGGTTCGTATAAGGTCGCTTCTCGCGTGATTTCTTTAGCTTCATTGTAAGGGTTTGTCAAGTATTCAGCGTATAGCTCTCCTTGTTCGATCGTATCGGGCGATGAGGGAGAGATGATATTGTCGTCGTAGTTGATGTCTAGTACGGTGTTGTGCTCTAAAGCGGGGGCGGAAGGTTCAGGTTTGCTTGCGGGCGCGTCATTTTGTGGGTATAGTATCGGCATAGGTTGCGGCTGGAACGAAATGCCGATTGGTGTTGATTTCATCTGGAAATTAAATAAAAATATTTACTAATAGAACAGTGCATACAGGTAATTTTCTTACCTAACACTTTGTCCAAGTATTAAGAAAATACCATCGAACTTAAAAACCAATAAAAACAATTGAAGAGAGTAATAATAAAAACTTAAATTTAAAATTTTAAAAACCCCCGACACAAAAACACTTCAACAAACATTTGTAGAATTTTGGTTCTTCCATCCCCACTTTAACCCACCATAACTCTTAAACGGCTCAATCGATTTTTATAAAACATAGCTAAGAACACTCTCGATTAAGTCTCCTTTCATCCAAAAAAAACTAAACTGAAATCAATTCAGTGGTTCGGGCGCTATGATGCCACAGACAGACAGACAGACAGACACACAGACAAACAGACAGACACACAGACAAACAGACACGTCAAACTTATAACACCCCTCTTTTGCGTCGGGGGTTAAAAATATAAGGAAACAATACTTAGATTTACTGGCATATAAAATTTCTTCGGTGAAGGAATGCATTTTGATTGAATCGGCATCCATCTAAAGAAGAAATTCGATGGCTTGTGTAAATCGACCGATTCGGCCCTAGCCCGCGACGGGTCAACGTGGCGGATAAATAAGTCAAGGTTAATCGCTCTACAAAGGTAGGCTTATGTTCAACCGAGAATTAATTGCTAAATCTACCCAAATCTTTCCTTCATTCTAATTTATGTTAAAACTAGCTTTTGCCCGCGGCTTCGCCCGCATGATATTTCGAGGCCCTACTTTACCACCCTTAATAAAGGAAGTGGAAAATAAAAAAAACTAAAAAAATCGATTAGACATTTGTTCGATTCGACAGTTCTTTTTTACATTTCTTGGAGCGCACGCTAGAATAGCTGGCAGATGGCAGAATTTTTCTAAAATTTACGCAATATCATTATAATTTACAGCCTATGTGTTATTCTGATATATAAGCTATATAATTGCAAAGTTTCATCTCAATCCGTTCAATAGTTTTTGCGTAACAAACATCCATCCATCCTTACAAACTTTCACGTTTATAATATTAGTAGGATTACAAAACTTAAAATATTTTCCATGCAAATAAGGTTGGTAGAAAAAGTTATCTACCCCATTCCAAGGCTGCTAAGGCACCGAGGTAGTGAGTGGCGGCTAGTCGTATTGACCAGAGCCCTTAGTCCAGGTTTTGCATAGTTTACTTAAACTTTCGCGTTCGCGTGTGGCTCCATACATTTTGGTTAGTTCTTCCTCGTTTCCGCCAGGGGCGCTGTACATAAATGTATGGAGCCATACGGAAACAGCTGTAGTTTCAATTTACGTGTAAACCTGGACTAACCCCTCAGATCATACAAGTCGGCAGATGTGAAGCCACAAGCTGCGCAATATCCAATAAACGCGCAGCTTTATGTGATCTTCAGTCAGGATTGGATATTGCGCAGCTTGTAGCTAATTTTACATCTGCCGACTTGTGAGATTCGCCCTATAAAGCGGGTTCCGGATCGGCACCATGCCGCTAATGTCACCTACCTCATTCAAAGGCTGCAGCAGCACGGAGGAAGTGAGCGGCGGCTGGTCGTACAGCGGGTTCCGGATCGGCACCATGCCGCTAATGTCACCTACCTCATTCAAAGGCTGCAGCAGCACGGAGGAAGTGAGCGGCGGCTGGTCGTACAGCGGGTTCCGGATCGGCACCATGCCGCTAATGTCACCTACCTCATTCAAAGGCTGCAGCAGCACCGAGGAAGTGAGCGGCGGCTGGTCGTACAGCGGGTTCCGGATCGGCACCATGCCGCTAATGTCACCTACCTCATTCAAAGGCTGCAGCAGCACCGAGGAAGTGAGCGGCGGCTGGTCGTACAGCGGGTTCCGGATCGGCACCATGCCGCTAATGTCACCTACCTCATTCAAAGGCTGCAGCAGCACGGAGGAAGTGAGCGGCGGCTGGTCGTACAGCGGGTTCCGGATCGGCACCATGCCGCTAATGTCACCTACCTCATTCAAAGGCTGCAGCAGCACGGAGGAAGTGAGCGGCGGCTGGTCGTACAGCGGGTTCCGGATCGGCACCATGCCGCTAATGTCACCTACCTCATTCAAAGGCTGCAGCAGCACCGAGGAAGTGAGCGGCGGCTGGTCGTACAGCGGGTTCCGGATCGGCACCATGCCGCTAATGTCACCTACCTCATTCAAAGGCTGCAGCAGCACGGAGGAAGTGAGCGGCGGCTGGTCGTACAGCGGGTTCCGGATCGGCACCATGCCGCTAATGTCACCTACCTCATTCAAAGGCTGCAGCAGCACGGAGGAAGTGAGCGGCGGCTGGTCGTACAGCGGGTTCCGGATCGGCACCATGCCGCTAATGTCACCTACCTCATTCAAAGGCTGCAGCAGCACGGAGGAAGTGAGCGGCGGCTGGTCGTACAGCGGGTTCCGGATCGGCACCATGCCGCTAATGTCACCTACCTCATTCAAAGGCTGCAGCAGCACGGAGGAAGTGAGCGGCGGCTGGTCGTACAGCGGGTTCCGGATCGGCACCATGCCGCTAATGTCACCTACCTCATTCAAAGGCTGCAGCAGCACGGAGGAAGTGAGCGGCGGCTGGTCGTACAGCGGGTTCCGGATCGGCACCATGCCGCTAATGTCACCTACCTCATTCAAAGGCTGCAGCAGCACCGAGGAAGTGAGCGGCGGCTGGTCGTACAGCGGGTTCCGGATCGGCACCATGCCGCTAATGTCACCTACCTCATTCAAAGGCTGCAGCAGCACGGAGGAAGTGAGCGGCGGCTGGTCGTACAGCGGGTTCCGGATCGGCACCATGCCGCTAATGGCCGTCGGTGCGACCAACGCGGGCGACGGCTGTGGCGGCGTCTGCGTTATGTTCACCGGGGAGTGGGCCAACGTTGGCGCAAACATGGACGATGGTGGTGCCTGAGACGAAACAGAACAAGAATGAGAATAGGTCCAATTTTAGAGGCGCCATCGTAATTGTAATAGCAATTTAGAGTAGCCCTGTTTCTTTTTCACTATATGCATTTGATAGAGAGAACACTATTTTACGTTGCTATTAAATTTACGATGGCGCCTTTACAATAAGGCCTAATAAGATAATTAAAGAATATTTTAAGTTCGTAAAGGCCGGGTGGCTCTAGTCCTAGTATCAGAGTTTTTAAGCTGCCTGAAGGCCTCCGACATGGCTAAACGGTTAAAACAACCGGGGTCTACAATTTAACATGTCATGCGAGCCACGGTAGCGTTCAGTCGTAAATGCCACCCTCGGTCACCCATCACACACCCAAAAAAATATACCCAGTTATCATGCCTATTTATTGGCCTTATAACAATGCGTCACAATGGGCAAGACATTTCACATTTTAAATAATTTAAGTGGATAACTAAAAAATGGAAATAACAATTTTAACGTAATAACTGCACGCGCGAAAAAGTGTCACGTTCCGAAACAAGCGCGGAACAAGCGCTAGAGAGGCATGATCGGTCTAAGTATGGTTCGTTTGGCTTGTTTCAGTTGTTGATTCAACAATGTTTTCTTATGACGTTATCACGTAAAATAAATTATTATAAAAATATAACTTTTTAAATATACAAGCTTTTTTGATCCTGGATATAATGTAGCAGCAGAGTGCTAGCCGAGACAAGTAAAACGAGCCCAAACACGACGGGTCTGTCTTGTTTAGTACAGGAGTTCCTATGGCCACCTTCCGACTCCATAATCAGATCAGCTCCATGGTACCGTATTATGGCATTGTCATGCGATATTCATATGCGTGCAAAATTTCAGCTCAATCGGAAACCGGGAAGTTGGTCAAATTTAACTTGCAAGATTCCACCCGAACTTACATCCATTGCAAGTTAAGTAAAAGCTTGTTAAAAAAAACAATCTAATACCGTGGACGTAGGGATTAACACTGGAGACGTTGGCGCGTAGGTTGGTGAAAATGTTGGCGGCGTTGGCGCGTACGTTGGCGACGACGAAGCGTACGTTGGCGACATTGACGCGTACGTTTGTGAAGTTGGCGCGTACGTTGGTGATGTTTGCGAGTTTGGAGCGTATGTTGGGGGGTATGTGGGTGTTTGGGCCAACGTTGGCGCGGGTTTAGGAAGGGCGTTACTGTTGGGGCCGGCGGGGAGGATGGTTGGCAGGGACGTTGGCAGAGGAGGGTGCATGTGGCTTGGCAGGTTGGACACTGGCTTGCTGTTGTCGTTCACTGGAACAAGTACAATTAAACCGTTTAAAACCTAGATAGGTAGCTCCACCATAGATTTTATTGAAATACAATTAAGAACAAAAACTATAGCTTTCAAATCAAAAGATCGCGTCAAAATTTAACAATTGTTTGGGAAATACCACAAATTGATATATACACTGATTACTACAGTAAAAAAAGAATTTAATTTTGCACTAAGTTTCCGATCCAATTTTGTTTTTCATAAGATTTAGGATCACTTGCTGAGCATAAAATCACAAAATGCTGACAGATCTAGGAGGAACTTCAAGCGCCATCTTGAAAAAGCGTTTTTAGCCGATATCTCGGAAACTATGAACTTAAATGCAAAAGTCACGGAAACCATTATTGTAGAGAATAAAATTTCGCATCTTTTGTTCCCAGTAAACTTTTTTGTAAAACTAACCATTTACGATTTTTTGTTCTCTACAATAGTGAAATAACTTTTGCCCTTAAGTGCATAGTTTCTGAGATACCGGCCAAAAACGTTTTTTCAAGATGGCGCTTGAAACTCTACCTGCACGGGAAGCATGGCAAAGGGACTAATAGTCTATCCACCATTATATCCCCTCGAAGAGGAAATGAAGTATGGATTGACAATGACATCTGGCATTAAGAGTGGATAAAATGGTTTTCTCCCCTTGCCGTGCTACCCGGGCTGGATCTGTCAGCATTTTGTGATTAAGTAGTCAGCTCAGTAAGTGTTCCAAAACCTTTTAAAAAATAAATTTGGATCGGAAATTTAGTGCAAAGTTGTCCAAAAAAAACGTCTATTTTTCCTGTACATAGTAGATGTGGGCCGAGGTGAAACCATGGCACACATACGTCATCAATGCCTAGCCGTGGCTACTTGTATAGTAGATATACTAGATACTTTTCTAAAATAATGCGGGTAAATCCAAAGGAGCATCCAAAGGAGGCTGTCTGGAAGAGATCGCTTTTAGCGATAAGACCGCCTTTTGTGCCTATTCTATCTTTGTTTCTTTTGTTATGTTTTTCCTATGTGTTGGTGTCAATAAAGTGTTGTTGTATTGTTTTGTAAATTAGTTATTAAAATACTTTTCAAAAAGTAGCAATTTTTTCTCACTAAGCCGTTTTCTATTTTGCAACATAGAACCTTTGACTAGTCACCTCTTTGGTAGCCATGTTTCAGACTTAAAGATCGTTGCATTTTTAAATTCACGACTTGTAATTTATTTGTCCGCAAAACCACTACGCGCTTTATATTTGGCTAGTACAGCAATTTCGATTTATCACGAAGAAAGCTGTCAAAATAAGATAAGATAATTTAAATAAATAAATAATAAATATTAGAGGACAACTTACACACGGTCTCTGACCCCAAACTAAGCATAGCTTGTGATATGGCTGCCAGAGACTGATGTACTACATGTACATATTTTAAATACATACTTATATAGATAGTACCTAAATAACACCCAGACAGAGCAAACACCTATGTTCATCACATAAATGTTTACCCTGGGTGGGGATCGAACCCACGCCTCTTTGACACAGAAGTCAGGGTCACGAAAAGAAGAAAAGAAATAAACGAAAAGTAGCAATTTTTTCTCACTAAACCGTTTTCTATTTGCAAGTCATCTCGAAATAAAACCTTTGAGTAGTTACCTCCTTGGTAGCCATGGTTACTTAGACTTAAAGATCGTTGCATTTTTAAATTCACGACTCGTAATTTATTTGCCCGCAAAACCGCTACGCGCTTTATTTGGCCAGTACAGCAATTTCGATTTATCACTAAGAAGGTTGTCAAAATAAGATAGGATAATTATAGAATATTGTGAAATAAATTATGAAGCCCTTGACTAGAGAGGAAACTAGATAGCTGTATTTGATTTACCTTGCGGAAATAGTTCCTCTTTGAGATTAGGCAGAAACTCGCCGATCTTGTTCCACGTAATGTACCACAGATCGTTGTATGAGCCTTCCGCATTGCTGAATATCTGAAAATAAAGCCGAACCTTTATAAACTATGTTTTAAACAAAGTGTAATAACTGAACGTATTGTGCCACCAAAGATGAGACTTGAGAAACCACTTTGTTTGTAATAAATATACAAATTCTGGATAATTTGCCATGGTGGTCAAGAGGTAGTGTCACCCGCCTTACAATCGTGAGGACGTGGGTTCAAATCCCCGGTCCCATACCAATGAATGGCTTTTCTTGGAACACCACTGGCTTTTCGGTGAAGGAAAACATCGTGAAACAACCTGCATACGGCCGTAGAAGAAATTCGATGCCGTATGTGAATCCACCAACCCGCACTGGGCCAGCGTGGTGGATATGGCCCAATCACCCTTCGTGGGTAGGCCTACGTCCTGCAGTGGACTATTAAAAAGGCTGGTACAGTACAGTACACGACTGTAACTGCGCAAGATCCCCCACCACTGACGCTCGTCAAGTCCCATCGCACTATACTAAAGGAGGTGACCGACCATGACAGTAAACAACTTTTACCCAACCAAGAATTCGAGAAGAAAAAATCAGCTGCTTCATACATTTTGTCGATTCCGAATAGCAATGTTTTATGGAACAGCTGTTTTTTTGTCGTATTCCGAGTAGGCCAAATAGTAAAAGATGTTCCTTGTGATGGTTTTAATCACCCGTTTCAGTTTAGTATAGGGAAAGCAGATAACCCTGTATATTACAATAGGACTTTCTAAATTAATAATCGGCAAATTGCGATTCGGTTTCGCACACCTAGGGCACAGCCCGGACACTCCGCGATTTTTCATACAAAATCTGCTGTCTTACGCACACTAACACAGTACTTACTCACAGACAACACACATACGCACGGTCGCTACACGCGCATTTGTGTGCGGAACGTCTATGGATGTCAGCGATCACCACATCGTGACGTCATGCCGCGTGACTGAGACAGTTGCGTATTCAACTTGCAAAAATGAATATAAATCTAGTGCTCAAAAAAGTATAACAATTGCTTAATTTGGAAGCATTTTAGCAACAAGTAACCGATCTATTTCATTTGAAAGAAAAAATGAAGAGGAATTTAGCAAATAATGTAAAATAAGTTCCTTTTACTTATCCTTAAATAAACATTAAAATTTCTTGTTTAGTTACGTATTATTGATATTCAACCATACACAGTACAAGTCTTCCCTATTGTCACAGTCTAGGTATTTTTTATTACATAATCTACCGGCCAGTGCAGCCCGCGCGCAGAGTACACGACTCGGTACGTGAAACGCGGGGTGGAAGTGAGGAAGACTCAAACGGGTGGGGGGTAACGAGTGGCCGTTCTATACGTAGTATTATTATATATTCTTTGCCTTTGGTTCCGAACCGTATGGAAGCCACCCTTAATATATTTAATTATAATTTAAGTATTTATTTTAGAAGGAACATACAATTTAATATTCTGTGAATATTTCAAGCATCTTCCTGTTGCCGTTATAAATGTCGAGCAAAAAAATCACGTTACTGGTAGATATTTATTTTATTTTAATTTAAACATTTATTTTTAAAGTGCACAGAAAACTAAATATTCTGTGAATATTTCAAGTATCTACCTATCACCGTTATTAATATCTGGCGAAAAACGGCTTAAAATTCAGATTTGTTGTATGGGAGCCCCCCTTGAATATTTTTTTTTTCTGTTTTTAATATTTGTTGTTATAGCGGCAACAGAAATACATCATCTGTGAAAATTTCAACGTTCTAATTATCACGGTTCATGAGATACAGCCTAGTGACAGACGGACAGCGGAGTCTTAGTAATAGGGTCCCGTTTTTACCCTTTGGGTACGGAACCCTAAAAATGAATAATGTTCTTACCCTGACAGAGTCCATGACGAGTATCATGTTCTTGAGCGACTCTAGGGCCGCCTCGGTTAGCGGGTCGTCCGCGCCCGCCGATATCAGCGCCCTCTGCACTTCCACCACCCGCACCCACAGCGCGCCGAACGTAGGCCGCGGAGACAGCGCCGATAGGTGTTGCAGGAACACCTGGAAACGCAATTAAAGGATATATTGCAAATAAGCATAGAAATTGGGCCACTAAAGGGTACAGTATTTCATAATTTGCTTTGTTTCTTTCGGAAAATGATTTATCCGTTATTTTTTACAATAACAGTGTCCATTAAAAGTAATTTCGTGTATTCGGGTATTAAGGTTACATGTGACCAAAATAACAGTAATTCAATGAGTGAACAAAAATCAAATTGGAAAATGTGAAATTACTCATAAATTAAGCATTTGATGCGGTTGTTTTACTCTGCGCATTTATTTATCATAGTTTAACGGATTTTTTGAGCTACTGTACCTATTCTGAGCCCATTTTGCATTATCTCTTTTAAGAAAACATGGGGAAAACATCATTATCTCGTGCATTATTTCGATTTTATTGACGATATGAAGTTCACCGCGCCAATTCGTTTATTATACTCGAAAGTGACAAGCGATACACTTGTTTGATGTTAACGTCACTGAGCCATCCAAAATTCGAAACACAATCAAAACCGACACAGCACTGCCTTCGTAATAGGCATGATGACTAAGTTAAAAAATAATTATTAAAATCAGTACGTTCCAAATTTAAATCACTTTACTCCCTAGGGAGTTTCATACAACATTATTGACCTGCTATAGCCCTCTAAATTGTGTTAAGACTGTCTTAACACAATTTAGAGGTTAGAGGTAAATAACTTGTTTTACATACAAGTCGGAAACTGAGACATTTCGCTCAATTCGTTTCCTCGGTCAATAAAAACTTCCGAAAATGTGTTTTTTTTTTTGTTTGCTGTAAAATCTGCTATATTTTTTTCTACAAAATACTGTATTTTTAATGAAAATGCTGTAATTTCAAGTAGCCTTCACTGTGATTTCAATTCCTCAATCTGGAAACTCTGATACAACCCGCGTTATTAGATCTTATTCACTTTGGTTCGCAGTATCGAAACATTTGACATTTTTCATTACATGTGACATTGTTTATGTATATGATTTTTTTAATGTATGAAAAACGAATTATTTTTAACTTTTGACGAATCTAGACACGCGGAAGCGTGTCCAGCCAAGTCTAAGAAAAAGGAACTGGCGACGCGACGTTTGTAATATTACACGAACCATTTCGAGCCACTTTTGACCCCTTCATAACTCGAAACCTATTTAACCTGTATATATGAAATTTAGCATATTTATTAAAGTTCTTTAGCTTATCTACAATACAAAAATTCATTAACTTTGCTCTGACGGTTAATGAAATATTAACGTTTCAAAACCGGGGTTTCATTGACTGATTCACTCACTGACTTATAGAACAAAAACTTAACCCACTTCCAGATGACCTAGAAACTTGATATTTGGCATCAAGGTAGACTATCAGGCATATACAAAGGAAAAAATGTAAAACTTTGAACTTTTACCCTCCAACCCTTTATAATAGGGGATGAAAGCTTGTATGAGACTTCCACAAATGTTCATGCTATAAGTCTAAAAATTGATATAAAGACCTGTTAGAAATAATAAAACACGTATTTCAGGATTTTTAATAAATCAGCCCCCAACCATTAAAATTGGGGGATAAAAATTTTGTATGTCATTTCGAAACTTTTGATGCCAGAACTCAGAAAATGGATATACGAACTCGTTGTAATAGATAATAAAACACAATTTCAGGATTCTTAATAAACCACCCCCAAGCCCTAAAACTGGGGGATGAAAGTTTGTATGACACTTTTGCAAAGTTTGATGCTAGAAATCTAAAAATTGATAAAGGGACTCTTTATTACAAAGATAATAAAACACGTTATTCAAGATTTTTAGTAAATCTCCCCCTAACCTTTAAAACTAGGGGTTAAAAGTTGGTATGAGACTTCCGCAAGTTTTGAAGCTAGAGATGCGAAAATCGATAAAATTACTCCTTGTAGTAAACTACAAAAAGAAGTTAAATCCAACAAAAACATTTTCATGTGAAATGAAGCCAAGTCTAAATCACAGTTCCCACTATCAAAAAGTTGTCAGATCTTACGTAAAGCCAAGCTTCTAACTCTATACGCCTAACTCTATAAGTCCTTACTTCACAAACTCTACACCTTAGTCAATATATGCGGCTTGGCTGTTTCGCTAACTGCGCTTGGGCGTAAAGTAAAGATTAATTCATTAATTCTGTTATAGTTATACAAACAGTTCTCGTTGTAACGAAACGGCCAAGTCACATTACATTGACTGTAGAGTTTGTGGAGTAAGGACTTGTAGAGTAAGGCGTGTAGAGTTAGAAGCTTGGCTTTACGTGAGATCTGACAACTTTTCGATAGTGGGAACTGTGATTTAGACTTGGTTTCATTTCACATGAAAATGTTTTTGTTGGATGTATACTTACACTAACGCATTAGGCGTGAACCTCACTGAAATTAGTAAGGTAACACGCGTCTCTAAAATAAACTTCGTTAGTTCGTAGTGATATGTGATTTTAGATCAGATTGGTTTGAAGTTGGTCAAATCCTGTCATTATTATACAACGCAACGCCATCGCGGGCTATTTTGCATGCTAGCGCCATCTAGCTTTACTAGCGCATACATTTTTGTTGTATACTACGCTCAGAAGAATTTTTCTTATTCTATGATACTACCTACGTAACTGCATGGAAGGTTCACTCGACGAAGTCAACGATCTCCGTGTTTTATATAATAAAAAGGAACTAGAACCTTATCAAAACTTAATAACGTTATTTTTTTAATTCAATGTAGTAAAAAGACAAAAACGGTCGAGAGTACTCTTAATTTTCAGTTGCTTTGTCACTTTCACATAGTTGCTATTATACAGGCTGTTCAGTAAAGAGTGAATTACCACCCCTACACTGTCGATTTTCCTTCGATACGTACGAAGCGGTTTGACTCAACATTTCTGTTTCGTACCGCCAGGGAATGAAACAGTCTTATTGCTTTCCTGTTCCCTAACAGATAGATATAATCTAAAGCTTTTCAAGATCAAAGTGAATAGATGGTAAAGCGCGGACTTATTCGCGTTAAGAAAAATGACAGACAGACGGACAGCGGAGTCTTAGTAATAGGGTCTCGTTTTTACCTTTTGGGTATGGAACCCTAAAAAAACGTCTCTAATATTTTTTCAAGAAAGAGGCCAATCGCCGAATCCAACTCGGTTGGGCAGCGTTAACGTATTCTCGTCCGACATACCTCAGTGCCTCAAGTCGAAAGTTTTCGAACAGTGTGTGTTGCCCGTGATGACTTATGGCACAGAAACGTGGTCTCTCACTATGGGCCTTATTAGTGAACTCCAAGTAGCCCAACGAGCCATGGAGAGGGGAACGAGCTATGCTCGGAGTCTCTCTGCGGGATCGAATCAGGGATGAGGAGATCCGTAGAAGAACCAAGGTTACCGACATAGCCCAGCGGATTGGCAGGTTGAAGTGGCAATGGGCAGGGCACATAGCGCGGAGGATTCGTGCGCTGTTTGCTGGCTCAGCTCAGATGTCGACACCGAGTTGCTCAATCTGACACATTTTTTTAGCATCGCTCGCTAGAGATACGCTACGCTGTTTGACCTTGCGGTCATATAACGTTACCTTGCAAATGATGGTGTTGGCGCGCGCGGCAGTCGCTCCAGCAGTGGAAACTATTGCGCTGTTTGACCGACCTTGCACATGATGGTGTTGGCGCGCGCGGCAGTCGCTCCAGCAGTGGGAACTATTGCGCTGTTTGACCGACCTTGCACATGATGGTGTTGGCGCGCGCGGCAGTCGCTCCAGCAGTGGGAACTATTGCGCTGTTTGACCGACCTTGCACATGATGGTGTTGGCGCGCGCGGCAGTCGCTCCAGCAGTGGGAACTATTGCGCTGTTTGACCGACCTTGCACATGATGGTGTTGGCGCGCGCGGCAGTCGCTCCAGCAGTGGGAACTATTGCGCTGTTTGACCGACCTTGCACATGATGGTGTTGGCGCGCGCGGCAGTCGCTCCAGCAGTGGGAACTATTGCGCTGTTTGACCGACCTTGCACATGATGGTGTTGGCGCGCGCGGCAGTCGCTCCAGCAGTGGAAACTATTGCGCTGTTTGACCGACCTTGCACATGATGGTGTTGGCGCGCGCGGCAGTCGCTCCAGCAGTGGAAACTATTGCGCTGTTTGACCGACCTTGCACATGATGGTGTTGGCGCGCGCGGCAGTCGCTCCAGCAGTGGGAACTATTGCGCTGTTTGACCGACCTTGCACATGATGGTGTTGGCGCGCGCGGCAGTCGCTCCAGCAGTGGAAACTATTGCGCTGTTTGACCGACCTTGCACATGATGGTGTTGGCGCGCGCGGCAGTCGCTCCAGCAGTGGGAACTATTGCGCTGTTTGACCGACCTTGCACATGATGGTGTTGGCGCGCGCGGCAGTCGCTCCAGCAGTGGGAACTATTGCGCTGTTTGACCGACCTTGCACATGATGGTGTTGGCGCGCGCGGCAGTCGCTCCAGCAGTGGAAACTATTGCGCTGTTTGACCGACCTTGCACATGATGGTGTTGGCGCGCGCGGCAGTCGCTCCAGCAGTGGGAACTATTGCGCTGTTTGACCGACCTTGCACATGATGGTGTTGGCGCGCGCGGCAGTCGCTCCAGCAGTGGGAACTATTGCGCTGTTTGACCGACCTTGCACATGATGGTGTTGGCGCGCGCGGCGGCGGCAGCTCGGCGCGGGAGACGCTCCAGCAGTGGGAACTATTGCGCTGTTTGACCGACCTTGCACATGATGGTGTTGGCGCGCGCGGCAGTCGCTCCAGCAGTGGGAACTATTGCGCTGTTTAACCGACCTTGCACATGATGGTGTTGGCGCGCGCGGCAGTCGCTCCAGCAGTGGGAACTATTGCGCTGTTTGACCGACCTTGCACATGATGGTGTTGGCGCGCGCGGCAGTCGCTCCAGCAGTGGGAACTATTGCGCTGTTTGACCGACCTTGCACATGATGGTGTTGGCGCGCGCGGCAGTTGCTCCAGCAGTGGGAACTATTGCGCTGTTTGACCGACCTTGCACATGATGGTGTTGGCGCGCGCGGCAGACGCTCCAGCAGTGGGAACTATTGCGCTGTTTGACCGACCTTGCACATGATGGTGTTGGCGCGCGCGGCAGTCGCTCCAGCAGTGGGAACTATTGCGCTGTTTGACCGACCTTGCACATGATGGTGTTGGCGCGCGCGGCAGTCGCTCCAGCAGTGGGAACTATTGCGCTGTTTGACCGACCTTGCACATGATGGTGTTGGCGCGCGCGGCAGTCGCTCCAGCAGTGGGAACTATTGCGCTGTTTGACCGACCTTGCACATGATGGTGTTGGCGCGCGCGGCAGACGCTCCAGCAGTGGGAACTATTGCGCTGTTTGACCGACCTTGCACATGATGGTGTTGGCGCGCGCGGCAGTCGCTCCAGCAGTGGGAACTATTGCGCTGTTTGACCGACCTTGCACATGATGGTGTTGGCGCGCGCGGCAGTCGCTCCAGCAGTGGGAACTATTGCGCTGTTTGACCGACCTTGCACATGATGGTGTTGGCGCGCGCGGCAGTCGCTCCAGCAGTGGGAACTATTGCTCTGTTTGACCGACCTTGCACATGATGGTGTTGGCGCGCGCGGCAGTCGCTCCAGCAGTGGGAACTATTGCGCTGTTTGACCGACCTTGCACATGATGGTGTTGGCGCGCGCGGCAGTCGCTCCAGCAGTGGGAACTATTGCGCTGTTTGACCGACCTTGCACATGATGGTGTTGGCGCGCGCGGCAGTCGCTCCAGCAGTGGGAACTATTGCGCTGTTTGACCGACCTTGCACATGATGGTGTTGGCGCGCGCGGCAGTCGCTCCAGCAGTGGGAACTATTGCGCTGTTTGACCGACCTTGCACATGATGGTGTTGGCGCGCGCGGCAGTCGCTCCAGCAGTGGGAACTATTGCGCTGTTTGACCGACCTTGCACATGATGGTGTTGGCGCGCGCGGCGGCGGCAGCTCGGCGCGGGAGACGCTCCAGCAGTGGGAACAGCACGCACTGGAAGCACGCCTCCCACCCCCCGCCCCCCATCGCCGACAGCCCCGGCACTAGCAGCGCTCGCTGGAGGTACGCTATTGCGCTGTTTGACACCTGCCGAACGAAAATATAACTGCAATATTCTTATTCTTATTTTATGTTTTGGCGTCGCATTACTATGCATTTGCCAGTGCCAAGTATTTAGTTGTAATATTTTTTTTGATATTTCATCCAAATAGTCAATTAGTCACTATCATAGTCACGTCATAGTCCAATAAAGTCGCGGTCAAGTCCAAACATAGTCCAAGTCATACCTCAGTAAAGCAGTGTAGACTTTACTAGAGGCGTCTATGGAGTATTGGTAACAACATGATACGTCACATTATATCACTTGCCTACACTCATGCACGTAAATTAGCTCATAATCAACGAAATACCACAATTTTTCACTAATTAGCAAAAAAAATTAAGCGGTTTCATATTACCAACTTGACGGAACTCTACTTAATCGGGTTGTACTCGTTCGAGACCTAGGCGTTATGTTTGATTCTAAACTTTCTTTTAGGCCTCATTATGATTTCATAGCCAACAAAGCTAGTAGAATGCTAAGTTTTATTCTGCGTACAGCTAAGCCGTTCAAAAGTATCGCCACTTGGATCATGCTATCAACAGTCTGGTGAGGCCAGTTCTAGAGTATTGTTCTTCGGTCTGGTACCCAATATATGACACGCACGTGGACAGACTTGAAGCCATTCAGCGTAGATTTTTGCGTGCATTATGCTGTAGATTGGGTCTAAGGCGCAAAGTCAAAGAATATTTCGACAGATTAAAAAAAATCCATATGAAAACCCTGGAGAGTCGCAGAACTGTAACAGATTTATGTGTCCTATACAAAAAAGTCAACGGTGTTTTTGGCAGTGAGCTGTTAGGTAATATCAACTTCAGAGTACCATCTCGCTCGGTTCGTAGGTTTCAGCTTTTCAACTCGACACCCGCTTTCAATAACGTCTCACGGAACATCCTTTGATTAGGATGTGTCGTGCATACGACGACATATCTAACCCCCCAGACATGTTCTCTTGCAGCTATGCATCATTTAAATCTGCTGTTAATAATTTCTTTTTGAATTTTTATTTTATATCTTAAATTAAATCTCAAAATTTGATCTTACTATAACTAATTGTGTACTGTGTAACCTTTTTTAAGTTGGATAAGTTGTGTGCGGTTATAATTGGACCTTAGGTTCAAAATGTTGTACTAAGTCTATTATTGTTATCTAATACTAACCTACTGTCTGTAACCGAACCTATTTAAATAAAATAAAATATGTTATGTCGTTTCAGAGTTTCAATTTTGTATGAAACAGCTGTTTTTTTTTTAAATTCTGGGTTGGATTCATAGTGAAAGTACAGGACAAGCAGATAATCCTGTTTAACATTCTAACGTATGCCCAAGAAGGTAGCTGTTGACACTGACAATGTAGACCACCATGTATAAACACAGCTGACAATAAATGATCTTGATTTCTTGAACGGAATAATCCGTGAGCCCACTCTCCAGAAATGTCTATAGGTCAATAATACACAGTGACCCACAGCAGCATAGTTTTTCATTAATAGTGCAGAATACCTTGTATACTAAGCGCCACACAAGACGGCGGATGAGAAGTTAGCCGCAGATGACACTTCGCCGTGATTCGCTAATTATTGCGCATGTGTGGACAATGCGTAGGGAGCGCGCGGGAGGCATGAGGTTGGCGGCGGGTGTGCCCCGGCGCGAGTCTCTCTGGCTCCCGCGTATACCTATATTTCGGCTTTTGTGCAGCGTTCTGGCGCATAACTTCCCATCCGCCTATTTGTGTCGCGCTTAGTCTAATTCACAATTAAACAGAAGGCTTTAAAATGATGAGATATGAAAATGTACAACCAACAATGTAAAAAAAAATAGGTGGATGAATATTACCTGTTTCCGCCTATCCGTGCAAAATTGCGCGATTCCTTGTAACAATGGCTTCCACGCCACTTCCCATAAATCGTAATCTTCAGCACCTACAGGAAAAAAAAAATTATAAACTAAATTTAGTGAAAAACGGATAAGCAGATAGTAATAAAGTTATCCAATATTTCAACTCGTATAAATTAGGCTTCGAGCAAATATCTACATTCTACAGAGCCACAGTCCCTTAGTGAAAGTAGTAAAAAAATGTCCGAGCGCCGACATATTTATCGACTTAGATATTTACAATAATTAATTCACCATGACCCGTTTTTTCGAATTTCGACGTTATGTCACCTAATTATTGCTTGTAACCGAGCACTTTTGGCATCGCGCGGCGTTGTAGTCGGCTTGCAATCGCCTTACGACTAACTAATAATCGGCCAAGTACGAGTCGGACTCGCGCACGGAGGGTTCCGTACTATATGGGAGCCCCCCTTAAATATTTATTTTATTTTAATTTTATTATTTATTATCGAAGTGGATATAAATTTAAATATTCTGGGAAAATTTCAAGCATCACCTGATGCCATTATTAATATAGAGCGAAAAACCTCTAAAAATTCAGGTTTGTTGTATGGGAGCCCCCCTTGAATATTTATTTTATTTGTTTTTAGTATTTGTTGTTATAGCGGCAACAGAAATACATCATCTGTTGAAATTTCAGCTGCTTTGCTATCGTGGTTCATGAGATACAGCCCGGTGACAGACAGACAGACAGACAGACGGACATCGAAGTCTTAGTAATAGGGTCCCGTTCTTCCCTTTAGGTACGGAACCCTAAAAAGCCTGCCTACCACATGGCTTGGGCAGAGTTTAGCCTCGGACACGATTGTGACTTGTGACTATAGATACTTGCTCGAATAAATTAGAACATACATAATAATTGTTTATGATCGACGTGACTAATTCAGAAAGTAAATATTTGTAAGTGAAGATATAATTAAATTAATATAATAATTTTAGGAAAAAATGGCAAAACCTTCCAAGGCCTTCCATCGTGTACAAAATTCGAATATTTTGCTCGAATTGTTTACATTATTGTTGATTTTTCAAAAACGGCTCAGCCGATTCTTTTAAATTTAAATGGGACCACTGAGTATACTCTTTCCAACTAAAAAATAATTTCTCAAAATTGGCGACATTATCGATGAATATACACAAAAAAAAAAAAAATAATAACTGTATACTTATAATTTTGTGAGATAGATGTAAATGTATTGTATTCGTTTTCATCTCAATAAATAATTGAATTTGATTAAAAAATAATTTAAAAAAAACTGCAGACGAATATAGAACCTCCTCCTTTTTGGAAGTTGGTTATAAATTACCTTCTTGTTCGGCTTCGTCTCTCCACCATTTGAATATCTGCGCCGTTCGACTGTGTAGAGTGTGCATTAGGTCTAGTAGCTGAAAAACAAACGAAAAAAATATATATTTATTTTTATTCCTTTATAATTTTACTAGCGACCCGCCCCGGCGTGGCACAGGTGTATTATACATGTAAAACCTTCCTCTTGAATCACTCTATCTACTAAAAAACCCGCATCAAAATCCGTTGCGTGGTTTTAAAGATATAAGCATACAAATGGGGATTGGGGACAGACAGCAGGAAGCGACTTTGTTTTATACTATGTAGTGATTAGTCCGTGAGTTAGATTATCAAAGAAAATTGGACACGTAATTTATCTTTTGTCAATGAAACAATAAATGACAAAGATAAACTTTGTCAAAGTTCGGGACTTGGGGGCTCGTGAGGTCACTTCTCTGTCAGAAGTCTTTATTTGCATGTGACTTGTGACGTCACGCGGAACTTTAACAAGCAATATCTTCATCATTTTTTGTTTATTTGACAAAAGCAAAAATACGAGTCTATTGTACTGTACCAGCCTTTTTTTAATAGTCCACTGCAGGACGTAGGCCTACCCACGAAGGGTGATTGGGACATTTCCACCACGCTGGCCCAGTGCGGGTTGGTGGATTCATATACGCCATCGATGTTTTCCTTCACCGAAAAGCCAGTGGTGTGACAGCCAGTGTGTTCACACATCGAGTCTATTATTTTTTGATATTGTTTTGGTCATCTGCCTAATGCGTTGAATCATTGAAAATGAATGCTAGTTCAGTCGCTAAGGCATAGCCAATGAATTAATACAAATTGAATGAATTTTTAAAGCATAGGGGGTCACATTTTTGAATTAAAATCCAGACTATCGGTTCAAAAATTGAGCTCTGGCCTCCTGCATCAATCATTCGCTTGACGGTAATTCGCTTGGTAGAAGAAGGTAAACGGGCGGCAGCTGCCAGAGCCGCGAATAATTCACATAAGGTCTGTAGTCACCTGTATGCTGACGAGGTGGTACTGGTCGACCTTTCATCAACTTTCAACCGTAAGCCGTCCACATAAGGTCTGTAGTCACCTGTATGCTGACGAGGTGGTACTGGTCGACCTTTCATCAACTTTCAACCGTAAGCCATCAACATAAGTTCTGTAGTCTCCTGTATGCTAACGAGGTGGTACTGGTCGACCTTTCATCAACTTTCAACCGTAAGCCATCAACATAAGTTCTGTAGTCACCTGTATGCTAACGAGGTGGTACTGGTCGACCTTTCATCAACTTTCAACCGTAAGCCATCAACATAAGTTCTGTAGTCACCTGTATGCTGACGAGGTGGTACTGGTCGACCTTTCATCAACTTTCAACCGTAAGCCATCAACATAAGTTCTGTAGTCACCTGTATGCTAACGAGGTGGTACTGGTCGACCTTTCATCAACTATCAACCGTAAGCCGTTCACATAAGGTCTGCAGTTACCTGTATGCTGACGAGGTGGTATTGGTCGACCTTTCATCAACTATCAACCGTAAGCCGTTCACATAAGGTCTGCAGTTACCTGTATGCTGACGAGGTGGTACTGGTCGACCTTTCATCAACTTCCAACCGTAAGCCGTTCACATAAGGTCTGCAGTTACCTGTATGCTGACGAGGTGGTACTGGTCGACCTTTCATCAACTTTCAACCGTAAGCCGTTCACATAAGGTCTGTAGTTACCTGTATGCTGACGAGGTGGTACTGGTCGACCTTTCATCAACTTTCAACCGTAAGCCGTTCACATAAGGTCTGTAGTTACCTGTATGCTGACGAGGTGGTACTGGTCGACCTTTCATCAACTTTCAACCGTAAGCCGTTCACATAAGGTCTGTAGTTACCTGTATGCTGACGAGGTGGTACTGGTCGACCTTTCATCAACTTTCAACCGTAAGCCGTTCACATAAGGTCTGTAGTTACCTGTATGCTGACGAGGTGGTACTGGTCGACCTTTCATCAACTTCCAACCGTAAGCCGTTCACATAAGGTCTGCAGTTACCTGTATGCTGACGAGGTGGTACTGGTCGACCTTTCATCAACTTCCAACCGTAAGCCGTTCACATAAGGTCTGCAGTTACCTGTATGCTGACGAGGTGGTACTGGTCGACCTTTCATCAACTTTCAACCGTAAGCCGTCCACATAAGGTCTGTAGTCACCTGTATGCTGACGAGGTGGTACTGGTCGACCTTTCATCAACTTTCAACCGTAAGCCATCAACATAAGTTCTGTAGTCTCCTGTATGCTAACGAGGTGGTACTGGTCGACCTTTCATCAACTTTCAACCGTAAGCCGTTCACATAAGGTCTGTAGTTACCTGTATGCTGACGAGGTGGTACTGGTCGACCTTTCATCAACTTTCAACCGTAAGCCGTTTACATAAGGTCTGTAGTTACCTGTATGCTGACGAGGTGGTACTGGTCGACCTTTCATCAACTTTCAACCGTAAGCCGTTCACATAAGGCCTGTAGTCACCTGTATGCTGACGAGGTGGTACTGGTCGAGCGTGTCGACCTCTTCGTCGCTGGAGTCGGAGCGCGCGCGTCGCGCCGAGCTCGGCCGGGAAGATCTTCCTTCGCGGGGCTTACTCGACCTTTTACCTGTACATAGATTACACTCAGTATCATTATACACAATTACACATCATGGTGGCGCGAGCGAACAGGCGCACGGCGCGCACCGCCGCGCGGCAGTTGTGCGGCGTCACGTGCGCGACGTCTGTTCCGACTCGCGTCACTGTAACATGCCGCGGCTGCGACAGCTAGTGTAATGTCTCACCGGCGTGTAGCGTGGCGCGAGCGAACAGGCGCACGGCGCGCACCGCCGCGCGGCAGTTGTGCGGCGTCACGTGCGCGACGTCTGTTCCGACTCGCGTCACTGTAACATGCCGCGGCTGCGACAGCTAGTGTAATGTCTCACCGGCGTGTAGCGTGGCGCGAGCGAACAGGCGCACGGCGCGCACCGCCGCGCGGCAGTTGTGCGGCGTCACGTGCGCGACGTCTGTTCCGACTCGCGTCACTGTAACATGCCGCGGCTGCGACAGCTAGTGTAATGTCTCACCGGCGTGTAGCGTGGCGCGAGCGAACAGGCGCACGGCGCGCACCGCCGCGCGGCAGTTGTGCGGCGTCACGTGCGCGACGTCTGTTCCGACTCGCGTCACTGTAACATGCCGCGGCTGCGACAGCTAGTGTAATGTCTCACCGGCGTGTAGCGTGGCGCGAGCGAACAGGCGCACGGCGCGCACCGCCGCGCGGCAGTTGTGCGGCGTCACGTGCGCGACGTCTCTCACAACAAGGGCTAGAGCCTCGCAACAACGCGCTAGTGCTGCCCCCGAGTGCGTCCGCAGCGTGACGCCTTCCAGCCCCGGCTCCCAGGACGTGCTTGAGGTTGCATCGTTTTTCACCTGAGAAAAATTCAGATAATATAAATAAAGTAAGCTGAGATACTGAGTTTTCTCATTTAGAATTGCCAATAGAGATAGAGATTTCTTTAAGATGTTTGGAAACGTGTACGAGCGATTTGACGTTATGCAACTCGATTGCGCCAAAACCCGTGATTTCCCGCGACGCCTCATCAGTTTTACGAATAAGCAGCAAGATGTTCGGTGCTTATTTGCCCGATTGGTGATCAAACTATGTAGGTGATGGCAAGGCAGTGCTGTAGCTCATACCTTTCACAATTAGCGGTTTTACCGCGGTTTACAAAGGTCAATTACAATGCGCTTACCAGTATCCACCCCTGTGTTTGCGGCGAATGAGAAAGCTCGCTCTCTGAGGAGACGCTCTGCGGCCGGCGCTCGCTCTCGTCTTCAGAACCCTCCGATCGACTTGAAGCTGAAAGTATAATTATTAAATAACTTGACCGTTACTGGAAGCTTTTATAATGAGAGAGCGTATCCCTTTCCGTCGAACAGCTAACGTTTTCAGTCCCTTTAAGCGTTGTAACCGGAAGCCTCCAGGTGGCGCCCCTGTAGCGACTGCGCGCCATTTTATTTTCTAGGAAAAATGGCGTGCCTTTTGGCCTCATTGGCGTTGAATTTTTCGTCGAAGCAACAGCTCCGGGCAGCTCTAGCTAGCTCCCGGCCTGTTGTACAGCTTATTTTTATAAAATTATTATCTATAACTAATATACAGATTAAACTCAGTGAATATGTGGTGGTGCTCAGCATCGAAATGAACACGTTGTTTCCAAGAAATAACGGAGCTAAGTATAAGTACCTGCGCAGTAAGTTCCCACATATTATTACATCTATTTCTCTAAAAATGGATTTTTTAAAGAAATTTACTGTGCCCAAGGTTTGAAAACCAGGGTGGCATAGCAATTACTAAATAAATAAATTTTTAACGGTTTTTACCGTTCGTTTACAAAATTTTCAGCAGAGCCTAATTGGTTTTAACCAAGAGTGCTTCAAATAGGGCAATCGGTCGCCCTATACAATTGTTTTCATCCCTGTTTAATAAATTTCCTTTAAAAATAGATGAACGCGACTGCTTCAAGCGGTCAAGGTCGTGTGATGTCAGCTAAGCAGAGCTTCTTCGGCAGCGGGTAAGCGTGCTGAACGTTTCCAACCAGATGGAGAAATGTATCGATGAAAATTGGTGAGCGAAATTTGGATTCTTAGTAGAACTTCTTTAAGCTTATATTGCAGCAGAATTTTATTTATACGGCAGTTTAACACTGCAGTGTTCATATATTCGGCACCGTAAGATATACCTAGGTTTCCTAAACCTAGTATCAAGCAACCTGGGAAAAATATACGGCACCTTACGATAGCCGAGAAATAGCACCCACCTTACGATTTTTAATCTTATTTTACCAAAGAGTTTCTAAAATGGTCAGAACTTTATCTCAGTTGATAAAATTTTGTGCAAAGTTATATTTGATGCGTTTAGATTTCATTTTATTCGTTAGAAAATGAGCAAATACTTTCAGCTGTTTCTATTGAGCTTACTGAGTACCTAAGCGCCTATTTGCGAGCAACTTTTGTTCTTTCGACTCGAAATATACGTGATATTACAAATACCGCCGTTTTAGGGTAAATGTGTTTTTCAGAAACTACCTTTCTGATTATTTTTAGCAAATTGTTTGACAAAACCATGTATAACAGTATGGAAGAAGCAACGTTACCATGCTTCAATGCATGTGAACCACCCTCGTGGGGTCGGTATTTTTAATACCTTCTTATGAACGGATCAAGCTACCTGATATCAGTGGCGTGTGCTTGAAATGAACATGTTGTTACCGATCATATAATGATAAAATCGATATAATTATAAACGAACAGGTTAGCGCACCTACCGGATTTATGCACATCATCAATAACTACCCTCATGGAGTCAGTGCTTTTTGTGAAATTCACTACTTGGAAAGTGAGTGATACAGTGTACAATGCACTTTTATATCATATTAATTAACTACCCTCATGGGGTCAGTGCTTATTGTGATACATGCCACTCTCGCGGAGTGAATTCTACACGATTTATGCAAATAATTTAAAAACTGAGTGTAAATGTACTTCCACAAATCATAACAAACATTTGGCTAGTTTAGTTTCGGCCACTACCTTGTACAGTATTCAATTATTTGCGTTATTTGTTTTGGAAAATGAAATTCCTATTATTTTCTTTCATAGAAAATAAGAAATTCTATTCAAATTAAGCATTCAATACGGTTGACCTTATTTTAATGGATGATTTGAGCTACTGTACATAGTCGGGTCTTTGCATACTATCGTCACAATAAGCTTGTAATAAATCACTGAAAAACGTAGTGATTTTCTTCCGACAGGGAGGTCAGGGAGTATTCTCAAACCAAAGCAGTAATAATTTGTAGCATACCCAAAAATAATAAAATATGTAAGGGTTTGTGTAAAATGGGGCTTATATCATTAAAATACATTAATTAAATATACCATATTAAAAATCAGGCTGTTATTTGTAGGAAGTCTGTAAATAGTAACAACATAATAATATTAAAGAAACATGTACACAGCTCGCATCTATTTAAATTCTATTAAATCTCTTCACATTTTCGGGAAAGAAAACCATTCAATGTTCAATTTTGCAAGTACCCTGTTAAGGTGATAGCAAGACTTGCTTGAGCAGTACTATGTTGTGTATCTACTAAAATAGAAACTAATTGGAGAAAATTAGCATGTCTTATCCGCAAGGATAGCAATCGTGAACATGTGCTCTTACCGATATACGGAAAACATAAATTAATTGATAAACGTCACTATGAAAGTGAGTTACCCACATACTCTTTGTTTTTCGCATATAACAAAAACCGTGTAATACTAATAGATATTTAAACTGTCGTTGCGATATTTATTTTATACTTAATCCATACCCCCTATTTCTACTATGTTAGCAGTGTTTAAGTTAACTATTATAAAATGAAAGTCATTTTACATGATGTAGATATTATTTGAGTACATTATATATCGGCATACCAGAATGCAAAGCTACTAAAGGCCCAACAACATATCTACCTACCTACTTTATATTGTGTAATATAATGTTTTTCTATTTGAAAAAAAAAAAAAAAAAAAAAAATTGAGAATAAGGTGCATCCTACCAGTGCCTACCTAATAATTGTGTCTGCGACTACAAACGTGTTGGTAAAGTTCGTATAGTGAAATAAAATGACAAACAGATGCGATACCATAATCGCATGACTAATCTGTCATATTTAGGTTTAGTTTATAGCCGCAGGATTTTTATATTTCATGTAATGGCGTTCTTAGTTGTAATTAAGGAGAAAACAGTGAAATTATGAAGAATATTAAATATAATCGTGAGTTGTATCCGGTTTTTCATATAAAATTTAGTAATGAATCCTCACGCTAGTTTTAATGAAGTGATTATATAGAATGTTGATGTCTTTGTGTTAATACATGCAGTAATGCATGTTGCATTTGTGGCCAGATAGATTGTGTGATCTTCCGTCGCACGGAAGAAAACGTGAAGACGAGTTTGTTTACCATCTTGGCTCAGGCTAATACCCCTTTTAATGTTGTATTTTGTATTAATGACCATTTATCATAATAATATTACATTATGAAACTTTTTAATTTACTTAAATACAAACAAAATAAGAATGTAGTGTTCGTAAAAATAGATTGAAACAAAAATGCGCGTCAGATAACCCTAGCTTTTATGGTGTGGAGGGTAGGTCAGGTCTTACTACCTTCTTTTTTCCACAAAACAGCACATTGTTGGATAGATCATCTCAAATATTAGCTAAAAGAGACTAAATTTAATCAACACAAAAGTTAATGTCTAAGTATTTATGAAAAATATTATAAATATTTCTGGCAAGTACATAGGTTACGGTGCACTTTACGGCGGCGGCGCCTACGCAATGTATAAAATTAATGCGATTACTTAATTTTTGAGAATGTTGTAATCCAACATAATAATATCATTGTAAAAAGCAGCCTAACTAATTTGCTTTACATAAAACTAATCGTTAAGTACAGATTAATCCTACATTCGCAATTTGACGATCGAGCCGGGAGTTATTAAAAATTCAAGGGGCTATTTTTGCCAGTGGTGTTTTTTGTGAGTTATTTCTCAGTTTTTGTTTTCTTTTGCGAGTTATTAATCAAGTGAGTTTGTCAAAACTAGTATTGGAACGAACTTAGCTACCTATTTCTCACACATTGTTAGTCGCAGCTTAAACAACTCTTATTAAAAGTAGCGCTATTGCTTCGCATGACAATTGGAAATCTTCAGGCGCAACTCCAACTGATAGCTATAAGCTAGAGACCATTAAATCTATATTAAATCTATAAAGATTTACTAACATACACATGTATCCTGTACGTATAAGTACGAGACCAATAACTGTACCGTGACATTTAATTGCATAATTACTTTGATTTTATTTTAGCTGCCATTGTTTGACCATTGTTTTTAGTGGGTCAGTGACATTTTTTATTTTATATTTTTAATATATTCTTTCAATTTTATATTGACTGAATTGGCTTCTACATAACTACTATGAGGTCAAAATCTGAAGTAAATCAACTTTCGAGATTTATTGCCAAACTATCGACTCATGTCGAACGGCACAGTCTAAGCAAGCCACCTACCGCCCCTCGCGGGGGAGAGGTACACTAAATGCAACAGTTCCATCGCGTGGAACTCCCTGCTTTAGTAATGTCGCAAAATATGAATGCATAACGCATCCTTGCAATAATGGCACAGGCTAAGTAAGCCATCCACCATCCATCACGAGGGAGAGGTACTTGAAAAGTAACAGTACCATCGAGTGGGACTCCCTGCTTTAGCAATGATGCAAAATATGAATGCATAACGCATCCTTGCAATAATGGCACAGGCTAAGTAAGCCATCCACCGCCCATCACGAGGGAGAGGTACTTGAAAAGTAACAGTTCCATCGAGTGGGACTCCCTGCTTTAGCAATGATGCAAAATATGAATGCATAACGCATTCTTGCAATAATGGCACAGTCTAAGCTAGCCATCCACTGCTCCTCACGATGGAGAGGTACTCTAAAAGTAACAATTCTATTGCGTGGGGCTCTCTGCTTAGTAGTGACGCAAAATACGAATGCATATTGCATTCCTGCAATAATGTAATGTAAATATCATTACCGGACAAATCCTTCTCAATAGGATCTATTATACGATGTCAGATTCTTTCAGGTGGCTCAGAAACCCGGACACTTGGGTTAGCCACCCAGCCTAACCGTAAGTACAGGTATGCATGTAGATATGCGATGAACACAACGAAAACGCGTTGTTATAAAATCCTCGTGGGTTTATGTACATATTAAAGCTTTACGTATGTTGTAAATTATTTATACGTTAACACTTTGTTGTTGTATATTGTTTTTATTTGATTTTGCAAATTAAAAGTACTCTTGCTAAATAGGTCATGTTTATTGAAGATAATGGCCTAAGTGACCGGAAGATTCTTGATTTCCATTTTCTTATGGGATTTAAGTTATATTTTATATTTTCTGGACATTATTCACTATAAAGTAACTTAATGTATTTGAAATCATTAGTAATTAAATTGTCACCCGAGCTATAGATCTCACATTGGCGTAATCACATTGGCGTACCTAATACATAATCATAAGTTATAATTTAAAGCCCCACTCCAGGTGACGCCACCAGGCGATAACAAACAGAATCTCATTATAAAAGCTTCCAGTAACGGTCAAGTTATTTAATAGCAGCGTTTTACCTGAAATAAAACGCATATTAAAATACTTACCTTACTGGAAGCTTTACTTTTAATTTCTGCCTGGTGGAAATTACAAAAATTAACGCAATGAGGCCAAAAGGCACGCCATTTTTCCTAGAAAATAAAATGGCGCGCAGTCGCTACAGGGGCGCCACCTGGAGGCTTCCGGTTACAACGCTTAAAGGGACTGAAAACGTTAGCTGTTCGACGGAAAGGGATACGCTCTCTCATTATAAAAGCTTCCAGTAAGGTAAGTATTTTAATATGCGTTTTATTTCAGGTAAAACGCTGCTATTTTAAAAGATTTTAGTACAGAGAGAGGTAGTGCTGAGGCTGCTGCTGTAGGCTATGCTGGAGAGGAGCTGTTGCTGTTATTTTTGAATTTTCGACAAATTTACTGAGGTAGATAGACTCATCGTTTTAACTATTTTTTACTAAATAAAAACAAATTATTTTGTGAAACATCAATGATGGAACAGAACACTACATTATTTTTTTATAGCATTTGTAACAAATGGAGACCTCATTAGCACCGTGGGATCGCGCTGGTTCAAGCCTGTTTTAACCGGTGTTATTGGAGATCCAGAATTGAGGCCTATGTCCAGCAGTCCTATGGCTGATGGATGGAGTGTACATACTGGTAGAGACGGCAGCGGACGGTCGGTCATTGGGCCAGGCGCCGGCGCCGGCCGCGCACAGTAGAGCAAACACCACGTCCCATTCCTGTGCGCTGTGCACATTCTGGGCGGACGTCTTCACTAACTCGTACAGGCCGCACGATATCTGAATAGCAAAATAAAAAAAAATAGCAATAATATATACAGGGTTATTTCTAATTGATGTTAGCTAAGAACTGCATGTAAATTTTAGATGTTGCAATAAATGATTTGAGTTTGAGTTTGATCTGTAATAATCTATTCTCTAACACTAGTATTTCTGTATTGTAACTTTTGTACGTTATTTATTACCTCATCGGAACTTTTAGCTCTGTCTCTAAATGGCTTTATACGGGGTTATTTCTAATCAATTTGCATCCTTTTAGGGGCTTATTATGTACATCAAAACTAACAACATTTGTTCTACGACTTTTATTAATTCTCAAAAAAAAAGTTGTTCCATGGAAAAATATCGTTCACCCTCGACAAAATGTATGGGACTGATTTTTTTTGAGTTTTGACAAAAGTCATTGAACAAAAGTTGTTAGTTTTGATGTACAGAATAAGCCCCTAAAAGGATGCTAATTGATTAGGAAAAACCCTGTATATAACCATTTAAAGACAAAGCTAAAAGTATCGATGACGTAATAACGTACAAAAGTTACAATACAGAAAGACTATTGTTAGAAAATAGATTATTACAGATCAAACTCAAACTCAAATCATTTATTGCAACATATGAAATTTACATGCAGTTCTTAGCTAACATCTTTACATATATGTAACCCTAAAAGGGTATGGCAATTTTATTATTTGTATTGGAACGATTTATTATTATGTTTTCTAGATTATCGTAGAAAAAATCGTCTATACTTCCGCCAAATTCGATGTGAAATGTTTACCAACAAAGCGTTGCCTAGCAACCACTGACAGCAGGGGTAGAGAACTTTTTTTTCTAATGCTCAATTGCTCACGCTTCTGCCCGTGGCTTCACTCACTTTATTGTAACAAGAGCGCCGAATCGTATCGACTATATGCATCTCGATTATATTTAACGCGATTTTGTATTATATAAACTAGTTAAGCTCGCACTCCAAGGCTTCCGTACTGGCATGTAAGTAGGTAGGTACTTACATAAACTATTAAAACATTACTAGGTACTATAACTCAAACTATTAACCGACTTCGACATTGGATGAATGTCACGACAAACTGAACTTTGCAGTTGATTAACCTTATATGTAGATAGATGTACGTGACTCAGCTGCAATGATAAGTTTGTAATCGAAAAAAGTACTTTTTTCGTGATGTAATTACAAATTTCCATATTTCGCAGTTTTTCCATTACTTGTAGCAAAAGACCAACCTTAATGCCAACTTTCATGATATAATTCAAGAATAATAAAAAAGTTCCCAATTGTTTGAGATTTCTGCACTCAAACGAAAAAATGGCTAATGATTGATGCAAATTTCAATGTAAGTAATTACTGAATATTCTGATTTCTTTTAAAACTCACTTCTTGGCAATTTGTTATTGCTATTGATCTATAAATACAGTAAATATGACTTTTCGATTGAAATTACGAAAAGTCTGGACGATTTATATGACAAACTATAGAAATTCTGATATCCGTAACACTGTCTTGAAGTGATAACCCTAAAAATGATTTTTTTTTGTTTACATTTATTTCACATCGCGTTTGGCTTTAGTATAATGTGTAATATCATTTCCATAATAGGATAATTTTTAGTTGTTCTATGAAACAGTTTTCTCTTTCGATTTCTTTTAGATTATTTGGCAATTTATTGAATATTTTTATAGCTATTATTTGGGCTAGAACTCTGCATTGCTAAGTTAGACTTTGGTTCCACGAGTTTAAGTCTAGGTTCAGGTCACGATGGACAGTAGCGCATCTAGGGCAGGGCCAAAAAGCAAAATAGCCAGATTTAAAATTAGTCTTGACAATCATACATTTAAATGATGTAATTGTCTGATTAGCAGCGGTAATTAGACTGCAGGCGCGTATTGGTCTCAATGCATACTCGTAAGTCGGTACGTAGCACTCAGTGGCGTGCACACAGTTTTAAGACAGGGTAGGCAGAAAATTTTGCTCACCGAAAACACGTTGGTTTTGGTTCGTCGTCTTGTCGATTGATAATTATGAACATTATAATGTAGGTAATTGCCAAATGCCAGCTCAAATATCCATAGATTGACTGCTTTTATAGACATATCAATTTACGGATATTCGAAGTGGCCTTTCGGCGCGTTTGTTAGATGTTTTGTAATGTTTTGTAACCGATGTCGTTCCAGACGGTTTTATTATTTGAAAATAGTAGACAAACGAAACAAAATAACCGATTACTGTGTATGCAACCTGTCAGCCAATGATATGAATCATATTGTTTTTTATTGAATTTACGACTGACTTTACCTTTAATTTGTATTAATTGCAAATCCGGTGTAGCACGACCTATCTCGATAACTAGTTTTTTTCACAGAAAGATAGTTTTGAAAACGCATCATATTTTATTTTCTCAATACACACACCATGTCGCGCGTTACGCGAGTCGCAATATAAAAATAGGTAAGTCGAATTTCTATCTATTTTTCTGGTATGGCAATACTGGGCTGTATAGTGGAAACTCGATTCTTGCTATGGCAACCCTTATGTTTTTCACGGGCAGTCATAAGGCAGTCTAGAAGCGAACGCTGCGCGGGAAGGTTGTGGACTTCACCCTTGGCTGGGAGACAGGTAGAGGAACTTCACCCTTGGCTGGGAGACAGGTAGAGTGGCTGACTCCAACGCTGGCTCTGCGCCAGGATATCGCAGTGAGTAATTCAGTCCTGTACAATAATGTAAATGAAATAATAAGATAAATGTGGGTATTCCAATAGCAATGTGTCTAAGTAAATGAGCGTGGTATTGGCTCGTTAGAAACATAGCCGTTATCAACGGTTGGCTGGAGTGTGGCCTACGAGCACACTGGTCGATGTTGTTGGAGTATAAGGGCGGATCTATGGGGTGGCAGGAGGATCCCGTAGGGGCAAAGCCCCTATGTCCGGCTGGTGCCAAGGGGGCCTACTGACCTCGTCAGCATGGCCGGATAGCGTAACACCAGAGCACATAAATAATTGTGTTCAGACTGGGCCTACTGACCTCGTCAGAATGGCCGGATAGCGTAACACCAGAGCACATAAATAAGTGTGTTCGGACTGGGCCTGCTGACCTCGTCAGAATGGCTAGATAGCGTGGCACCAGGGCACATAAATAATTGTGTTCAGACCGGAGTCATCGACCAAGCCGGATAGCCAGGAGTGAACCCCATAAGGGTCACATAATCAAAACCCACGCAGGCAAAGCCGAAAGTAAATGCATATAAATATATTGGAATGCCCACATCGATCACACCACCTCCCTCATATTAACTAACATGCGAAGCTTTCTGAATAGATAATAATCTTTGTCCCCCTAACTCATATCCTAAGATTATTCTAATATAGCTATAAATAGATTGGTATGAAAGGGTGCGACAAAAATGGTGGAGATGCTGGGATCTGTTGAACATATTAAGCTCATTCCTAAGGCATCAGAAACATTTTACACATTCTTTGTAGATGAGATCGTGATCCCAAATTATCATTGCAACAAAGCGGTAAAAAACGTCTTAGTACCGACTACCGACATTTTTCGAGTCGGAGAAAAAAATTATTTTTAATATTAAAGGATGGAACTAAAACTAACCACACTGAACCCTTTCGAACGTAATGATTGATTCCTCTATGCCTTTCGTTCGAAATTAGACAGTTTTGGAACATCAGGTACATAGACTACAAGATATGAGTTTTTATTTTTATTTTTATTTTTTTTCATGTGCATGAAACATCCTTTAAAGTACGATAAGCTATTTTAAAAGTGAGGGACACGAATTCCGGACTTAAATGAAGTATCTACTAGATCGGTTACATGAACAGAGCTAACTAAATTCTAAACAAAATTTTCAATTCTTTGGTTCGAATTTTGTTGAATTTGCGATGAAGATTGCTACGCATTATAGTTAGTAGTTAGTCCTGTATACGGAGGGCGCTGGTAGCCAGTAACACAGTTTAATTACTTGTACAGGCACCAGCCAGACCTCAGAATAAGGAAAAACCAGAGCCAGACCCATAAGCTATTTGTGTAATCTATGTTTGTTACTGGATATTGTATAATTAAGACTAATATTTAGTAGATTTCAACATGAGTTATAATTAATAGTGAATTGTAATACTGGTGTCAATAAAATCATTTTATTTTTATAACTCGGTGGTTACATGCAAACACCAGTAAGGGAGCGGAACTCATATAACCCGCCCAAATCAAAACATCTGAAAAGTATAATAAAGTTATAGTTTGTGACTACTACTTATTTGGTCGGATAATACCGCGAATAAGAATTAACTGTTTAGTCATATTTTGAGTGCTATATAACGTAATGAATATACCGTACGCCCTAGCTACGAATTTAAATACAATTCGAGGGAACTTTTAAGTAAAGAGAAATTCGTACATACAAAATATTAAAGGTTATGTTTTCAGAGTTTGGCTTAATACTTTCGCAGCCTAATTAATAATATAACACCATGTTTTATACGAGTATTTGCGTACAAAACTCAAATCGAACCGTTGTGATTAAATGAAAATCGTGCACTATTCACAAGAAATTAAATTTCTCGCAAATCACAACACGCGTGTTAGTCACATACCCGAAATCATGCTTTGTTTAAGTCTGGACGCATTTCTGAAAGTGAGAGCGAAGACGACCAGAACGATGGTTAGTCTTTTTAAAGGGCTAAGAGCGTCGGTAGAAGCCAAAATTACGATGATCGCAGCATCGGATCGCGCGGCCTCCGGACCTGACATATAAACCGTCCCACAAACTAAAACGTGCGTAAACGCATGCGGCCCTGACTTAGAATTGAGATTTATCTATGGTCATCTAATTTCCGGTTACATGTCAATTTGACATATCAGATTAAAAGATCAATCACTCTTCCCGCAACTTAACATACACCAACAGTTTTTGGGTCATCGACCCCACTTTATAACTCCCCCGCCAGTGACTTAATTTAAATAAAAGGGAAAACGAGACGAAAAGGTGAGAACCGAAATTCGCGATAAATCATCGCGGATGGAACGAGTTTTATTTTTTGGGATTGAAGTGCAAAGGACAAAACTAACCGGAGAAATTTTCAGATAAGAATAACGTATCGCAGTCCAAGCAGTGCGATAGCGATGCGGCATCGGGTTTTGGCGAAAGATACAATACCAGCACGTGGACGCGCCTCCACCCGGCAGCCGACACGTGGCAAAGGTGGTACCCCATACCAAATCCGGTGAGTTTTTGCACAAATTTCACTTAACGTAGTGATATTTAACGATGTAAAGGCGCTCATCTTGTCGTATTGCTTCTTCTAGTGCAAATTTTATCCGAAATCAAAAAGAATGGAAGAAATCCTTACGAATCGGCTCCGATTACGACAAGATAGGCTCTGTCAGTGTGTCGTTTTTATTAACGGGGAGATAGACGAAAATGGGTTATCTATCGAGCGAGCTACATCAGCTATGACCACTTTAAGGCAACTACTGCCTAAATTAGAGGAAGAAATCAAGTATTATACGGAAAAATCTTCGAACCCACTGCCGGCCGCCGTCAGCGAGGCTATGGAAGTTCAGCTTAAGGCGGAAGATTTACTAACGAGCTTGACCGAGGTCACGTCGGGAGCGACCCCAGTAGGAAATAGCGCGTACAATCCGGGCGCAGCAAAGCTCCCATAGTTAGAATTACCCAAGTATTCTGGCGACAGTCTGCGATGGAGTGAGTTCTGGGACCGATTTAGCACCAATATCCATGAGATGAACATGGCAGATGCTGATAAGTTGGCCTACCTTGTAAGCTGCCTAGAAGCAGTAGCTTTAGAAACGGTAGCCGGCCTAACCATAACTCACCACAACTACGGAATAGCGTTGGATACCTTGATGAAACGTTTTCGGTTAATTAGAGCATTAGTACTATCTAAATTCCCTGAAAAGGTAGTACACGAATATCACCTGACACGCCTCGACTCTGAGAAAAATATACCAACGATCAGAAGATCTCTACAGAGGATCGTCTCTGCTATAGAAATCTCTCAGGACTTCATAACTGTCCCACAGGCAGAGGCTATCGGCTAATAGCGGCCTCCTCTTTCCTAATTTTTACAATATTGTGTGTGGCCGACTGCGTAACTTTGCAATGTCAATTTATTATTTGTAAAACTAATTTTGTTATAACAATTTAACTTTGTGATGATAATTTGCTTTTGATTTTAGTGATGACAATTTAATTTCAGTTTAGTAATGAGCCATTTTGAATGTATAATTTAGCATACCCTTAAAGGGTCAAATGTATTTGACATTAATATAACATGTTATCTAAGAACCGCATGTAAAAGAATTACATACTCGTATGTTGCAATAGATAAATGAAAACAAATGAAAGTTCTACGGCAGAGACACTACATAGTAGGACGGAAGAGAGGCGAGGTCCACAACAGGGACAGCCAGATGGGAAGGAATTTTTTTTAACCGAAAGAGGAAGTCTACGGATCATTCTGATGCTCCAACGACAAAGACTTTGTAAATTCTGCCCCACCAGAGTATAGAGGAAAGAAAATGGAAAAAGCCAAAAGTCTTGGACTATCTTGGGACATATGCAAGGATACTTTGGAGCTGAAGGTAGACGAGACCCACTTCACACCGAACCCTCCTATAGAAACAAAAGGAGATGTACTACGGGCACTAGCACGATTCTACGATCCATGTGGATTCTTTTGTGGATTGGTTCTGCCGATTAAATTGCTTTCCCAGCAGGTCCGTGAAGAAAAATACAAATGGGATGATAAATTACCTACAGAAATCCTGCAGTCACTGAAAGAAAACCTAGAGGATCGGAGGGCACTAACAGAAGTTCAAATTCCAAGGCGCCTTGCAGGCGTAATAGACCCAGATGTGCAGTACGAGCTGCATAGCTTTTCCGACGCTTCAGATAAATAAGCCCACGCTGCTGTTGTATGCTTAAGGACAACAAGACAACAAAGATTATGTCGTACCTATAATGATTTTAATGCTACGTTGGATTACCTTGATATCTTTAATGATTCTCTCACCGCTATCAAAAATAAGATACTGAAGTCTCTACCTGAGACGTTTAATGTTTGATTTTCAATAACTTAACCTTTATTTTTTTTTTATATTTTGTGTTTCTAAATTGTGATAATGGTTTGCAATAACTAAATATGCCTAACCACTAAGTAGTTTTTTAAAAATGGTGATATACAACTATTAAAGGTGATCATATCAGATCTTTGTATACCTACCAATATAATAGCTTATAGTTTCAATATGTTTACTGTTGGCGTATCTATTTAAATAAAAATAAAAAGCCTTATCAGAACAAATGCCTCCTTTGTAAATGGCCAAGTCACGTTCAGCTCAAAACAAAGATAAAAACGATCTAAAATTACCACGGTTGGAACTATTGGGATTTCTAATAGCTAGTCACCTGCTAACATATGTAAAAATCAAACATAGATCTTCCAATCAAGAAGGAATCATTCGGGGTAGTCCTGGGGTGAATGAACTCTGATAAGCTCCTACCACCGTTCGTAGCAAATAGAGTGGAAGAAATTAAAAGAAACCACAGGCAGATGCAAATGCACTACATAAACACAAAAAATAATCCGGCTGAGTTCGCGACAAAACCCGGTCTATGGAAACAAAATCAAGAACTCTGGTTTGATGGGCCAGAATTTCTCAAACAAGCTGAAGCTAGTTTCCAGACGATAGGTATTACGATTCTCTTAGAACTCTTTTTTTTTCTTTTTTTTCTTTCTGGTAGGAGGCTCTGGATCAGAATCCAGAGAATGACAACAATGACAACATCATTTTCCGGATGAACTGAATGGGAAAAATACTCATTTGTCAAGGAACCTAGATCTACTCGTATTCTTAGATGTGGATGGATTATTAAGATGCAGAGGACGTATGGCTAACGCCAAATGGAATTACGACAGAAGATATTCCATACTATTACCTAAAGATAGCGAACTGACACACAGCATCATAAAGATAACGCATGAGCAGAACTATCGCGTCAGTGCTACGCATGCACTAGATATAGGCAATTCTGGATACCTCAAGGCAAAGGGCAGGCACAGAGTGATCTGGTTCAAATTGACATCCGATATCGGAATAGGAGCAATTGGAAAGTAGTAACATAGTAGAGCCGGTCAACAGACCGGGCAACCAATGAAGAGTCGTTAAGGTCAGGACAGGAGACTGTCATTACATGGTCTATAAGATACTTGTATCCGCTAGAAAATGGACGCGGTATACAATCTTCAAGTTAATGAAACTAACCCCATAGAACATACTACACATGACAGAGCCTGCGCTATCACCTATTAGGACAGTCTCGGATAAACGGAAAGTATTGATTTCGCTCGGCGGGGGAGAGAAAGAGGGGGGGGCCCGGCAACAGGGGAGAGTTAGGGAAAAGGCAGGCGAAACCGACAGCCGCAGGCGCGCCAGATGAGTACGGCGCAGAGGGGGTGGTCACCCACGAACAGCTAGAGGCGACGGCAGTGTAGCGTAACGCGAATCGCCATGTAAAATCGGAGCTGGTCGATCGCAAGCCGCGGTGTAAACCGTTGAGGACTACACCCAAGGAATGTATTTGGCAAAGCCATAGTTATGCGGGATCATTACTGCATCCCGCCGACTTACGATAAGCGAAGCAGAATATTAAATAAATAAATAAAATAAAATAAAAATAGCCTTTATTCACTAATATATACCTTACAAAACATGACTCTTAGTTCTATTTCTTAAATACTAGGTTGTCCAGCAAAATATTACTCAAAGGAATCTATTACCTTTTGTCACCCTAATTCAGTACATTATATCTAAGCGTGTATTACACGGGTACGGAAGGGACGACAGGCAGAGTCACCAGACGATTCGGTCTTAGAGGAGCAAGTTAGCCCGAGCTCCAGCGGGCAACCGTAAGAGAGTACGAGACACGACTCTCGCTGGACAGACCAGAGATGCTGCCTGTAATAGACGAAACCAGCCAAGGGAGGAGAAAACACACGCGAGATATCTCTTTACAATACTCGAATAATGCAATCCCTTTCTGTGGGGAATGTCGCGCGTTACGCGAGTCGCAATATAAAAATAGGTAAGTCGAATTTCTATCTATTTTTCTGGTATGGCAATACTGGGCTGTATAGTGGAAACTCGATTCTTGCTATGGCAACCCTTATGTTTTTCACGGGCAGTCATAAGGCAGTCTAGAAGCGAACGCTGCGCGGGAAGGTTGTGGACTTCACCCTTGGCTGGGAGACAGGTAGAGGAACTTCACCCTTGGCTGGGAGACAGGTAGAGTGGCTGACTCCAACGCTGGCTCTGCGCCAGGATATCGCAGTGAGTAATTCAGTCCTGTACAATAATGTAAATGAAATAATAAGATAAATGTGGGTATTCCAATAGCAATGTGTCTAAGTAAATGAGCGTGGTATTGGCTCGTTAGAAACATAGCCGTTATCAACGGTTGGCTGGAGTGTGGCCTACGAGCACACTGGTCGATGTTGTTGGAGTATAAGGGCGGATCTAAGGGGTGGCAGGAGGATCCCGTAGGGGCAAAGCCCCTATGTCCGGCTGGTGCCAAGGGGGCCTACTGACCTCGTCAGCATGGCCGGATAGCGTAACACCAGAGCACATAAATAATTGTGTTCAGACTGGGCCTACTGACCTCGTCAGAATGGCCGGATAGCGTAACACCAGAGCACATAAATAAGTGTGTTCGGACTGGGCCTGCTGACCTCGTCAGAATGGCTAGATAGCGTGGCACCAGGGCACATAAATAATTGTGTTCAGACCGGAGTCATCGACCAAGCCGGATAGCCAGGAGTGAACCCCATAAGGGTCACATAATCAAAACCCACGCAGGCAAAGCCGAAAGTAAATGCATATAAATATATTGGAATGCCCACATCGATCACACCACCTCCCTCATATTAACTAACATGCGAAGCTTTCTGAATAGATAATAATCTTTGTCCCCCTAACTCATATCCTAAGATTATTCTAATATAGCTATAAATAGATTGGTATGAAAGGGTGCGACACACCATCTGAACAATTTTCACAGATAATATTATCCATTTTTCACTCTATTAACAACTTTAAAATCCTAAATATCTGATAGCGTAGTCAAAAACACAATACACATCAAACAATATGGCGACTATTCACTATTGAAATTAGTAGTAAAAAAGGGAAATATAATACCACAAAAAATGATGGCCATCTAAATGTATAAAATTCAATGAAACAATGTTAGTAAAATATTTGCATTGCATAGCAAACTTTCATTCGGAAATGTTCGGTACGAGTCGTAATTGTTCGTGTTAGCTAAGCAAAAAGACACTGTCTTTTCATGCAGTTGTGTGCGTGATTTTTGTCATTGTGTGTCAGCAAAGCCCACGTAGCTATAGGAACGCACACACATTAAATCCGCATGACCACGACTTACCACGAGAGCACACATACAAAACATTAAGAGATCCATAGTTTGTGTCTTTGCCGTGGCAAGGGCGGGTGGCGCTCGTGCAGCGCGAATCGGTGAATGCGAAATCGATTTTATCTTAATGATACCACCGGCACTCAATAGGTGGAGCTGATTTAAGATTTAAGTTTTTCATGTTATTTTGTTTATTGATAAAATATTATGAGATCTATTATTAGAACTAGGGTAGGCAGTGTCTTTCTGTCTTTATGAAGCGTCCGCCACTGGTAGCACTAATTTTACCACTAGAAATATAACTCTAACCTATAGATAGAGCACCAACTGTAAACGGTCCGTGGAGAATCAAGAAAACTTGAAAGGAAATACTTACCACAGTAGCTTGCTGGTAGAACAGTTTATACGGCAGCGAGAACAGCAGCGTCAAATGGTGTAGCACTGCAGGCGCACATTGGTCACAGCGCATGAGTCGTGCGGCGGTCCGTAGTAAGGCGGTCAAGGCGCGGGTCAGGGCGTGTTGCCCCCGGCCGGCCGCCCACAAGACTACGCGGCGCAAGTGCGGCCCTGCCTTCTCCCACACGGACTGGAGTCGGTCCCTGTAGAATATAAACATTACGCTAATATAGCATCTTGCCCTGATGCCTGGGTAATAGAATACGAGCCTACTAAAAGGGGACCTCTGGACTCGTGAATGGTTAAAGATGGGGCTCCACTCAAAACGAGCCCGGGTAGGACGACAACGTGTGTGGCACCGTTGTCGTAGAGGACCGTACAAGCCTAGTTATTAGGCTCCAGTAGTCATATAAAACGCTGGGAGCTCCGATGCGTTCCCTGGAGATCCCGGAGCTCCCACAAGCGCACAAAGGCTGGCCACCGAGGGGGTTGTAGTGAGTACAATCCCACATAACCCGACTGCACCCCAAAACAATCGAGTATCTTTCAAAAATTACCTCCCCGTAAAAAAATGCCAATATAGCATTACTGTATAGTCATATAGTCATTTATTCATAACACCATTTGTTAAAAGTCAAAAAGGGGCACTATACCATATAGCACGAAATAAAAATTGATAAAATTGACAAAAAAAAATTGTAAAAAAACTTGTAAAATTATGTACATGTTAAAGTAAATGAGAAAAAGTTTTAAACCCCCAAGATGTAATCAGAACATCGGCATATACGCCTAAATGCATGATATAGTGATGTTAGCTACAAGCTGTGGATAACCTAATCAGCTGTTAAGTGAGCTTCAGTCAGGATTGGGCTATCCGCTGCTTATAAACCCCAGTCGCGGAGCAGGAAGAAATGTCGTACAATGACCTGTTATTACCTGTCTCTGTCACTCCCGCGTTAAATAAATAAATAGTCTCGCTCGCACAGGTGCAATGGCCGGCATCTGTGCGAGCGAGACTATTTATATTTACGCGGGAGTGACAGAGACAGGTAATAACAGGTCATTGTACGAAATTCTTCCTCTCCGCGACTGGGGTATAGCTAACATCACAAATACACAACCATCACTTCATAGAATGTTAGTTACCTGTTCTGTATGAGAGTCTGTCCTAGTAATTCCACGAAGAATATAGTGATGTCTTCTAACTGCGGGTTCAGCTGTAGACTGTCGGAGTCAGGCGGGGTGCCCACTTCTATCATGGCGTGGACTAGCTCCTAAAAACAAAGTGATAATTTAAAAAAAATGCTGAAACTTTTTTGCACCTACCAAAACTTTAAGGCCAGTTGCAGACCAAGAGTTAAGCTAAGTTAGTTTAGCTTTGCTCGCATAGCTGACGCAGTTTTCCATAGATCGTGCATAGCGCGCTGTCTGCACAGATCTATGGAAAACTGTCAGCTTTGCGAGCTAACCCGATACGAACTTAGCTTAGCTCTTGGTCTGCAACTAGCTGAAAAGGCAATAAGGAATATGGATAGCATTTAGAATGAATCCGACTTTTCCTAAATGTAAAATCTTTATGACCGTTTGATTATGCCTGTAAAAATGTATTTTTATTTCTTTTTTTTTACGTTTTAAATAATAATTATAGTAAATTCCGACAAAAATAAGCATTCAACTTGAGCTTAAAGTAATACTACAACGACGCTATTTGTAAGATCGCTGACAAAAAAGAACAACCAATGCATCTGTATACTAAGCGCCACACAAATCGGCGGATGGGAAGTTATGCGCAGAACGATGCACAAAAGCCGAAATATAGGTATGCGCGGGAGCCAGAGAGACTCGCGCCGGGGCACACCCGCCCGCCAACCTCATGCCTCCCGCGCGCTCCCTACGCATTGCTCCCGCGCAATAATTAGCGAATCACGGCTAAGTGTCATCTGCGGCTAACTTCTCATCGTGGCGCTTAGTATAGTACGTATGTGAACACACCGGTGATCACATACGTACTATACTAAGCGCCACACATCGATTTCTAGATCTCCTTTGAACTCCTATCCCGTGATAGATGCAAGTTTTTCTTTCGTGGTGAGAGTTGTAGTAATATAGTAGTGGTTTTACCTGTAAACTCTCCACGTGCAGGAATTTGGTCTCAGTGACCAGTAGGCCGGGCAGGTTGCATTTGGCGACGCAGTCTGTCGCTGCGTCTATCAGGGTCTTTTCGTGGGGAGTCGGCGCGCGCATACCTATGGAAACATACACATACATTTATTTCATGGTTTTTATGGCTTTTCACTGGGCTCATAATACCCTACCACAAAAAAACGAAAGCGCATTTTCGCATAATCTGTTTTTAAAACTGTACAACCAAAAACTTTTTCCTATGTGATGTGGCATAAACTTGACTTGTTTCAACATTATTTGGAAATTCTTGGGTATCGACTTTGTTTGTATAACTAACCAGCACCCCTAGCATGGCTAGCCTAGCTAGGCTATGTAGACTCACCAGATTCTCCCAGAGCGATGTACGAGTAGATGCTAGAAAGCAGACCGGCTTCGTTCCCGCGCGCCGCTTCTCGTATGAGCGATACTGTGCCGTTCGGGCTTATGTAGTCCTCCGCTTCTACCAGGCACTGGGGGTCAAATAATGGTGAATAATTAAAAGGGGGCCGATTACAATGCGTCTAAAAGGATGAGGTTATTATTGGCAATTGAGTGAAGTTTTGGCTTCATATTTTACATAATTATTGTTTGAATATATAGGTGATTAGGTAACCAGAAATACAGTATATTTATAAATAAGTCCACAAATGTTTTTCTAATCAGATAATTTACAAAATAACAAAAATTTTGGAAATTATCTGTAACATGGACTTAGTAAAAATTGTCATTTCTAGCAACGTCGCTTCAATGGCAACATTGAATGGACGTCGTTAATTTGGAGGCATGATCGTGGAGCTTATAAGTTGAATAATAGTAGTTTATGCTACTGTCATATAATGAACACTCGTTACTATTATGAAACTCGCTGCGCTCGTTTCATAAACTCACACTCGTGTTTTAATACCCGTGTTATATGCAGTTGCATACACTACTTTGTCTTCACTAATAAAAATTAAAAAAAACATATTGCGAAACATTAAATTCACGCGTACGTGTATTGTCACAGTGAACTTAGCGCCATTAAAATCTAACCAATGAGAGCGCAGCTGCGCGCGCAGGGCCAATCAGGAGCGAGCGCGCGATGTTATAATGAGATTTTACGATATCGATGTGGATATTATAACATCATGTGAAATTGCTTAAATTGAGTGTTTTGTTGTCTGCGCTATAACAGTAGTCATTATAAGTCAAGTATTGGAAACATAAGTAGAATGTTACAACATTAGTGTAGATAATAGTACATTGTTCACCGAGAGGAGAAAGTGACCGATTACCGTCGAGGGTGTCGTTTGAAGCCCGAGCCGTAGGCGAGGGCTTTAAAACACCCGAGATCGGGAATCGCACTTTCTCTCGAGTGATACATAGTGCTTTATACTACACCTACGAGGAAAATAAAAAACTAAATCTTTACTAATTGAAATTTATATTGAAATTGTTGCAGTTAGTGAAGCTTAATGTAACACTTGAAAATGGCGCCAATGGCGTCTGCAATTTTCACATGTTCTTTTTTCAAATTGTTTGACACCATCCAACACACAGCTAGTGGCCAGTGTCATTTTGCGAACTTGGAGATAAAAACTCACTGTAAAAACTTTTTGGCTTTTGATATTTAGGTTACCAGCACATAGTCTTACCCAAAATTAAAAAAGAAAAACCACGTAAGAAATGGATTTTCATACACTTTTCTCTCCCGCTCAGATGCGTTTTCTCCCCGCATATTTGTTCGATATGCAATGACGTACTTTCTACCGTAAATTTGATAAAGTATCAAGGTACTTTCCGAGCAGGTGTAGTATAAAATCATTTACAGTGTCACTACAGGCCGAGCTGTTAATGGAAAAAGCTAATACAGTTTTCTACACTAAATGGCATATGTCCGTATTCTAAATTACCTTAGGCAACAATCGTCCTCGGTACAGAGTGTTGACGATCTCCAACAGATGTCGCCACGCGGAGCGCACGCAGTCCGCGTGTCGAGCCGCCACCGCGCACGCGCGTCGCAAAGCTAGCTGCGATTTCAAAGACTGCCCTAGAGTCACACCTGAAAAGGACGCCTTTAATGTAACTTGCAATATAGAATATTCTAGAACAAAGAATATGTTTTTGTAATGCCTAGATACATAGGCCCATGCAAATTGGGGTTGTCGCGGATCATCCGGACCTCTCTGGCTCTTGTAAGGTGAGTAGTGCAGAACTGTCGCGGGTATAAGGAAAGTAGAGCAGTCTGGCAAAATTCCTATAGATGTTGTTATGTTTAGTTCTTAACACAGCGGTGAGATATTCCTAATAAATTTAATTTTAAGATTTATTTGACATTAGACTTTAACTATACTCAAAAACCACGTCACCATTCACTAAAACTAGCCTATTTATATGTGGTATCTCACCTATACCGATATATGCGGGATGCTGCGGCGCCAATAAGCCAGTAAACTCGCACAGGGTTAGCAGTAATGTGTCGATTGTGATATAATCTGCCGGTAGTCAAGCCACTAAGGCCGCAGATTTGCCTAACCCTTGTGTAACCCTTGTATTGGGCAGTTAGGCAGGGCTGTCGCGGGTTTCAGGTTAGTTCCTAACACAGCGGTGGGATACACTAAATTAGTTCTTGACTATAACGTAACAATCCAACAATCCTTATTCCTTATCTAAATTACCTTTATAAATGACGTCACTATTCTAAAACTAGCTTAAAGGTGTGTATAAATGTTTGTAAAATCTTACCTATACCGATGTTAGCGGGATGTTGCGGCGCCAATAAGCCAGTAAACTTACAGTTAGGTTAGCAGTAACGTGTCGACTGTTAATCTTGCACAACGTCAATAGCAACGTATCTAGTTAGGTATAGAATTTGCCGGTAGTCGAGCCACTAAGCCCGCGGATCTCATCAGCCCATGTAAGGCTAGTAGGGCAGGGCTGATACGGATTTTGTTTCGTCTTAATTCCTAACACAGCGGTGGAATATTCTTAATGGATTTCACCTCTCAACTATTTTTAAAAATCATGTCACATTCATTCTAGCTTTTTTGTGCATAAAAATGGGTGATATCTCACCTATACCGATGTAAGCGGGATGTTGCGGCGCCAATAAGCCAGTAAACTTGCACAGGGTTAGCAGTAACGTGTCGACTGTGATAGAATCTGCCGGTAGTCTAGCCACTAAAGCGGCGGACCTCTCTAGCCCTTGTAAGGCTAAAAGTGCAGGGCTGTCGCGTGTGTTGTTTTGTTCTACTTCTTCTGGCGTCGGCGGCGCTGCGCGCTCGAATGCGGCTGATAGGGCTGTTACCTGCATTGAAATAAATAAATAAAATTACTAAGTACATTTAGTCAAGTTATGCCTAAATCTTACAATACTCGTTATATTTTAAATAAAAGTTTATTATACTTATTTTGATTCGTTTTTTTTTCACATAAGGTAGAATAGGTATACAAAAGTACACTTTTTAATTTAGTGTGCTTTTCTTGTACGCTTCTCGCCTTACACCGGGTTCACACAATGCGTCAAACGCGTTTACTTAGCAACCGCTCCATAAAAGCGCCGCGTGTGTCGCTTCGTCTCGATGGGCCAGAGTCCGGTATGCAGCGTGGCAGCAATCTATACTAAGCGCCACATAAATCGGCGGATGGGAAGTTATGCGCAGAACTTATGACTCGCGCCGGGCACACCCGCACGCCAACTTCATGCCTCCCGCGAGCTCCCTACGCATTGTGCACACATGCGCAATAATTAGCGAATCACGGCGAAGTGTCATCTGCGGCTAACTTCTCAGCCGTCGATTTGTGTGGCGCTCAGTATAGCTTGTGGCTATACTATTGATATTCCTATCATTGTAAAAAATATCCTTTAATCTTGCCGCGTCGCAGCGTAAGGACCAGTTTTTTGACCATTGATGTGTATACTTACCGTAGGCGGGCAGGCGACGGTGAAGAGGCGGGCGCGGTGCGGCGGCGAGGCGGCGGCGGCGCGGTACCGCGCGCCGCTCCCGCACCCGCGCCGCTGTAACACTCGCCAAAGGTACGCGTCGCGCACCGGACCGACGCGCTCGGCCGGCATTACCATCTCTTCGTTCCTGGAAATAAAAAATCAACTTATAAAATACCATTGCTTCAAAAATCGGATAAAGATCCTGGCTAACATTCTTGGGAAAATTACTAGATGGAACTCGCAAAGTAGTACTATGTTGGCTACAAATAGAAATCTTGTTTCCAACACTCCAATGTGTAGATCAGTCTTGGACTGACATTGGACGCAAATCGAACAATATAATTGGCTATTCAATTCGTAGCCAAGCTTGGACTCAAGTCATCGTCCAATGTGTGTGATCATCGGATTTCTTCTCGTACGTATGCAAGTTCCCACGGGATAATTTCCTGAAGAAGCTATCATGGTATGCTTTCGATGTCGATAGCCTAAAGGTTCAGTACTTGTTTGATAGAATGGAACACTACTTCCAACATCTTTTGATTAACATTTTTTGCCTATTATTTTTTACGCGAAACTAAAAGCATCTGTCCAAAATATAACACTCACTTGATAGAATGGAACACTTCTTCCAGCATTTTCTGATCGAAGTCCCCCGAGCCGTTGCACCCGCGCAGGTTCTTGACGAAGTCCTCCACGGTCATGGGCACGTTGAGTTTCTTGGCGTTGTGGTTGTGTTGGTCCATGTTGAGCATTATCACGGCGTACGCGAGACGGAACGCCGCGTCTGTGTTCGCGAATGGTTCGCCGTTCGTCGACTGTGGGAACGAACGAAACGAAAAAAAACACTTTAAACACCCGTTGTGATATTGCTAAGAACTACTTTAATCACATTAGACTAAAATCGATCCTTTCTTTTTGGAGTTTCGACGTCAAAGATGGGCAGAGAAATACAGGAACAATTAAGGCCTTTCGCACACGAGGCGTAGGCGTAGTCGTATCGTAAGCGTATAAGAGTAAACAAGTCGCTCATCGCTCCATACAAACGTCGGTGGCTAATCACACCAGTGTTTGCTGTTGAATATCTGAAACTAACATTTATATCAATTTGTCTTTACAAAATGCATGCATATTGCTAATAAAATTGTGAAAAAAAACCTCCACTTAAATGATATAAGCCTCGGAACATTTGAACTTTGACTCAAATTTTAGGAAACTTTGGATGCAATAAAAACACAGAACTAAACTGAGTCATTTTTTAAGAAAATAGCGGCCTAGTTTATGTACGAGTATTCGTTAGTTCAAATAACTATTGTTTAAATAACTTAACTAAACAGTTTTTTTATAATTTACTACGGAGAAAACCTTATGCGCATTTAGAACGCAGCTGTAATTATAGGTATTCTAAAACAAATAAAATCAAAATTATATTGCAATAGGTGCACATGCACTATATCTACTGTTTATCATCGAATCTATCTCTTCTTCAGACAATACAGCTGAGATATCATTAATTTAAGCTACGCCAAATCTGAGTTCGTGCCGTCAACTTGTTGCACCTTAATACGCGCGCAGCACGAGAGCACTACGAGCGCGTACATGTTCAAACAAGTCCGCACACGAGGCGTAGCGTACTCGTATCGTAGGAAGCACCGCTCCTACACGTAGTACACCAATTTTCAGCTTTTAGAATTAATTGCAACATACTCGTTTATATTTCTGAAAATTCAAACGGGCATCCCCACCAAACGCTAAGCATCCCAGCTGACTGACTCCGGGGTATTGTTGTACACCATGACTACCGAATACCAAAAATTCAGCTTATAGATAGTATACAGTTGCGCGTACAAACTATAAGAATAACAACTCACATGCCATCGCTCCGCAAATCGCTCCATAACCAGGAATATCAAAGGCGCCTCTCCAGGCAGTCTAAAAGTCTCGAGATATAGTCGAAGAGCCTGCTCTATCCGTAGGCCGGCGTAGTCAAAGCTGTCAGCGAAGGCGCCGAGCACGCTCGGCCCGTCGTCCTCTTCGCCGCGAGACGAACGTTTGCAAATGTATTCACCTGAAATCGTACAAATGTTTAAGTATTGTACAAATGTACATACTACAGCACTCATAGCCCAATCTTGACCAGCTGTTTCTTAGCAATCATTGCAGCTAAGCAACGACCGGAACCTTTTTACAACTTTTGACTACTAGGTCAAAGAGGCGTGGGTTCGATCCCCACCCAGGGCAAGTATTTATGTGATGAACATAGATGTTTGCTCTGTGTCTGGGTGTTATTTAGTTACTATCTATATATTGATAGCGCGCGAGTTGAATGCAGTCGGGGTCTGAGGTAAAGAGCGGGAGCATCTCTCCCCGCTATCCGCACGCCCCACCTCACGCGCCTGGGCGGGTTGGGCGTGCGGATAGCGGGGGGAGACATTCGCATTCCTAAGCTCTGCATTCAACTCGCGCGCTAACAGTACCTAATTACCTAAGTATGTATTTAAAAATATGTATAAGTAGTATATCAGTATCTGGCAGCCATATCACAAGCTTTGCTTAGTTTGGGGTCAGAGGCCGTGTGTAAGATGTCCCCAAATATTTATTTAAAAAAAAAATGTACCTATGTACATGTATGTAAGTTCGGGTGGAATTTTGCAAGTTAAATTTGACCAGCTTCCCGGATTGAGCTGAAATTTTGCACACATATTTATATCGCGTGACAATGCAATAATTCACTAAATATTACTATCATTCCCTTTATTTAAGTATCAAATTTTGTAATTATATGTATACAACTGTTCACCATTCTGTGTGCTCATTCTTTTAGACCACAGAATCGGTCAAAAATTGTAAACAAATATTATATCGTGTATTTTCTGTAATCTGTTTGAGTGCCTAATAAATAGTTCATTTAGTTCCGTACCCTATGAGAACCCCCTTAGCCCCAAATCAAGCGTCTATCTGTTAGCAAAAAACGACAAAAAAAATATGTTGGTTGTATGGGAGCCCCATTAAATATTTATTTTATTTATTTTATTTATTTTATTTATTTAGTCCGCCTACACTATGTACATCAACAAATTCACAGAAAATAATACTGAACATAGTAAACAAACAGTCAAATGTCACAGTAATTACAGGCGAAGACAACTTGCAAAAATAACTGAACGAAAAACATCAATTAGAAAAAAAAACATAATTACAAATTCGAAATACAAAAATAATACTCAACATCAAAAGCAAAACAAACAAAAATTGAAAAAAAAAAATGTACCTATTAATTGTTAAATTATTACGCTAATGCTCAGATTGTCAGAGACCTTAGAGTAGTTTTAAACTTGTTGATGCTGTCACCAAAAATGTCAATATCCGTTTTCTTTGATATAGTGTTGTACTGACCCGTCATCCTAGCGATGGGAGAATTAAGTCCCAGGTTGGAACGGGAACCAGAACAAGAAAAGATATTAAAACATGATATTCTGGGCAAAGTTCGCGGATTAGTCAGGGATAGCTCGAAAAGTAAGTCTGGTGTATTCAAGATACCATTAGCGAGTTTAAAAAAGAATAAAAGGTCAATCGTATGTCTACGATGTGTGAGCGTTTGCATTTTGAAGTGTTTGAGTCTTGCCACATAGCTCTCTAGATCCTTTCCGAGACAACACGAGTAAGTTAAATGCCACAAGAACCTTTTTTGCACACTTTCCAATCTCTTTTTATGAATATCGTAGAAAGGATTCCATACCACGCTACAGTATTCCAAGCCACTCCGTACTAAAGAATTGTATAACATTATTTTAGTACTCGGTGATTTAAAGCCCCGGCAGTTCCGCAGAACGAAACCAAGACACTGAAACCCTTTGGAAGCAATATTGTCAAAGTGCAGATGGAATCGCAGTTTGCTATCTAGCGTTACGCCCAAGTCCCTGATGCGATCAACGTTAGAAAGTGCAGTATCTTTAATCAAAAATTGTGGTTGATCCATAATTTTGGTCTTCCTAGTAAAACGCATAGCGAAGCATTTCGACACGTTCAGACTCATTTTGTTAGCGTCGCACCATGCTTCCAAACGATTAATATCCTCTTGTATCAAATCTACATCATTACTCGAGTCCATAATGCGGAAGAATTTTAAATCATCGGCGAAGAGGAGAAACTTAGTATGTTTAAAGCACTGGTCTATGTCGTTGATGAAATAGTTGAAAAATTCTGGTCCAAAATGAGAACCCTGTGGCACACCCGAGCATACCTCAAATGGATCCGAAGAATCACCATTGACAACCACGACAGAAGATCTGTTTCCAAGATATGATCCACACCAAGTCAACAGAGGATCCGCGATACCGTTCTTAGCGAACTTCCCGAGAAGAATTTGATGGTTGACTTTGTCGAACGCCTTACTGAAATCGGTATAAATTGCTCCTACTGTAGAACCCCGATCGAGGACGCAAGACACTTCATTAACAAATGAGACAAGATTTGTACTTGTGGACCTAGATTTGGTGAAACCGTGTTGTTCCGTAATTATTAGGTTTTTGAAATGGCTGGAAATGATGGGAAGAACTAATTTTTCGAAGACCTTCGAGAAGACAGACAGAATAGAAATGGGCCTATAATTGCTGACGACATTCTTGTCCCCGTTTTTATATATCGGTACAACTAAGGCTTTCTTCCACGTCTCGGGGAAGATTCCAGATGTAAGTGATTTATTGAAAATAAGACACAGAGGGTGAGCCAGAGAGGAAGCACATTTCACGACAAACACAGAAGGGATACCATCAGCACCAGCCCCCTTCGTAGGGTCAAGTCTTTTGAGTATTTTCAAAACGTGATCGTCTTTGAACAATATAGACGTAAGATAATTACTGGTAAGAGCCGGCCCATCATAATTGTTCAGGTGAAGAGTGTCTTTATCGCATTTGTTGTATACCGAAGCAAAGTTTTCAGCGAAAAGATTACAGACTTCCTTACTACTCATGGCCGATCTATCGCCCAAGTACATCTGAGCAGGATATGTACTATTATTGTTACGTTTCTGTTTCATAAAGGACCAAAACAACTTTGGATTGGAGCGTAAATTATGCTCCAAACGAACTAAATATTTTTTGTAACAGTGGGCCTTCAATTGGTCGGAGCGAGACTTAGCAAGATCAAAAGCCAACTTGTCAAGTGGATTTTTATTAAATTTACGTAACTTTTGATGATATTTGTATTTTTCTCGCAGTAATCTTATAAGATCTCTCGAAAACCAGATCGGATATTTTTTAGATCGAGGTTTAGATTTGGGAACATTATTCTCAATGGATTTTCTTAGTAGCGTATAAAAAATAGATACCATATCATCAACTGTGGCGCAACAGGAAAATTCTTTATCCCAGTCAACACCATTCAACTCCTCAATCATATTTGTATAATCAGCTTTGTAAAAACAAAATCGAGCGTTATTATTGGTAGGTAAAGTCGCGCTGGCAGCAAAAGAAAAGGAAAACTCTATAGGGGGATGAAAAAGATCGACTTTTGAAAGTGGGGAAGGACTCTCGGTCACATTGATCACTGGCTGCGAGCTTAGAACCAAATCCAAAGTTCTGTTTTGAAAATTCGGAATACCGTTATATTGTTTCAGGTCATTTAGTAAAACAAATTCTATCAACCTAGTAACTATTTCACTATTACACCCTGACTGATTCAAACAATAGTCATTTAAAGAGTCCCAACGAACAGATCCCAAATTAAAATCACCCAACAATATTTATTCTGTATTTGTTGTTATAGCGGCAACAGAAATACATCATCTGTGAAAATGTCAGCTTTCTAGCTATAACGGTTCATGAGATACAGCCTGGAGGCAGACAGACAGACGGACAGCGGAGTCTTAGTAATAGGGTCCTGTTTTTACCTTTTGGGCACGGAACCCTAAAAGTAAATATTTATTTCAGTTACAATAGTTATTGTTGGGCCAGAGTGATAGATATGGTCCACCCTAAAAAGGCTGGTACTTTACAGTTAATTAATACTTACCAATCATTTTCTTATCCAAATCTGGGTTTTCCCGCAGAAACATGGCAACTTCATGTGGATCTAGAGGAGTTTTCAGCACCCCGTGGTGTTGCAGGAACTGGATCCCTTGCTCTGGCTTCTGGTTGAACATCTCTGTGCCTTGAGTCACCCACTGCCAACAAAACGAGTATTGTAATATAGGGTACTGGCTATCCCGGTGAACTTCATATCACATTCATCTGTCACACTAATTTTAATGACTTTTAGAAGAAAGTCGGGGATACCATTGCCTAGCAACTGGGCTGTATAGGTTAAGAGACAATTATTATTCGCAAAAAATAGCATGACCCACTACGTGTACAGAATCGATGCAGCATTTTTCACATTATTGTTGATTTATCAAAAATGACTCGGCCGATATCGATAAAATTTAAATGGGACCAATTTCTAAGTATACTCTTTCCAATAAAAAAAGAACTATCGAAATCGGACTACTACGTAAAAAGTTATGCGTGGTTATACATAAAAATATATTTATACAGGGTTATTTCTAATCAATTAGCATCCTCTTAGGGGCTTATTCTGTACATCAAAACTAATAACTTTTGTTCTACGACTTTTGTTAAAACTCAAAAAAAAAACAGCCGTTCCATACATTTTGTCGAGGGTGAACGACATTTTTCTATGCAACAACAACTTTTTTTTAGAATTAATAAAAGTCGTAGAACAAAAGTTATTAGTTTTGATGTACAGAAGAAGCCCCTGAAAGGATGCTAATTGATTAGAAATAACCCTGTATATATACGCGTGTAATTGAGTACCTCCTCCGTTTTTTCGTCGGTCAAAAAACATCTCACGAAAAGATTTACCTTTTTAATGTTCCTTATGTTATCTAGCTCAGCCTCGGTGGGTAGCGGCGCGGCGAACTGCAGTAGCCGAGCGCGGCGAGATCCGTAGTAATGGCTGATGTCGTGGGTCACGTGGTCGCTCGCCACTGACGAGTCGTCTAAACAACCTGCGGCCAAAATATTCTATACTAAGCGCCACACGAGTCGAAGTTATGCGCAGAACGCTGCGCAAAAGCCGAAATATAGGTATGCGCGGGAGCCACAGAGACTCGCGCCGGGGCACACCCGCCCGCCAACCTCGTGCCTCCCGCGCGCTCTCTACGCCCGTGCTCGCTACGCGGCGTCGGCATTGTGCACACATGCGCAATAATTAGCGAATCACGGCGAAGTGTCATCTACAGCTAACTTCTCATCCGCCGACTTGTGTGGCGCTTAGTATATCAGGCGCCTGATTCTCTAACGAAAAGACGTAACGTAACACTAAGTTTTTTTTTAGTTCCGTGAATTTTGTTCGGCGAAATGTTTCATAGGTGTAAAATTACGTAAAAATTACATAAAAAAACCGAGTTTAAGTTATGTTATTTGAAAAATAAATATTTTTCACAGGAATTTCTTAAAAACAAAGAGCACGTTATAGCGCTTTACATTCTTGTTTTTATACAGAACTAGCGACCCGCTCCGGCTTCGCACAGGTGTAATATACATATAATCTTCCTCTTGAATCACTCTATCCATTAAAAAAAACCGCATCAAAATCCGTTGCGTAGTTTTAAAGATTTAAGCATACAGACAAACAAACAGACAAAATAGCGACTTTATTTTATACTGAACAAAAACTAGAATCCTACGGGATGACAGCTAGTTCAGGGCTATTCTCACCAAAAAAATATTGCATCACGCAACGAATCGATATTCATTTATTTGTTTCTTTCTTACTGGTGCCGTTAAACAAATGTATCTAATAAGATACTTATTTAAAAAACTATCATTACATATAAAAATATTATCATACATCATTTCCCAAAAAACAGTACACGCCGATGCGCGCGGGCAAAAAGAAAACCGCGTGTCTCTGAATTTACGTAAGTCGGGTACCAAGAAGTTTAGTCGAGATTCGTCGAAAATGCGACCTGCAGACTTCGAGCAAATATGTAGAGTCACAATCGTGCAAAAAAAGTGTCCGAGCCAAAACCCTGCCCAAGCTACGTAGTGGGCAGGCTTTTTAGTTAGTCGTAAGGCGATTGTAAGACGACTGCAATACCGCGCAATGCCAAAGTGCTTGGTTACAAGCACTTATTAGGTAACATAACGTCGAGATTCGAGAAAACTGGTCATTGTAGATTATTCAATGTAAATATCTAAGTCGGTGTATATGACGGCGTTCGGACCTTTTTTCACTACTTTTACTGTGGCTCTGTAGATATTTGCTCCAAGATCATTTCCCAAAAATAAAAACAGTACATGCCGATGCGCGCGTTGATCAAAAAGAAAACCGCGTATCTCTGAATTCACGTAAGTCGGGTACCAAGTTTAGTCGAGATTCGTCGAAAAATACGACCTACCGACAAAAATCAACATCCGGTCAGACAAAAGTAAAGCCGTTGACAAAGCAGAGACTTTCACTTCGCTTTTGTCAGTAATGTTTCATTTTGAAAACTGTTGAAAGAAAAATAACCCTCTTCGCACACGAGGCGAAAGCGTAGTCGTACCTATCGTAATAAGCGCGCAGTACGATAGAAATACGAGCGCGTACATGATCAAATAAGTCAGTACTCGAAGCGGTGCTGCAGCGTGTCGTAGGAGGTATTTACTGTCATTACGACAGGCGTAGCGTACTGGCGTAAAAAACAGGCGTAAAAAAGTAGGTGTTGATTAATTTCCTTAAAAATTTACTGAATTTTAATTTTTGTAACTTGTTACGACTTTTAATTTCGATATAAATGATACAGTGATTGAATTCGTGAAACTGGTTGAATCATTCCTTTGTCTATAAGATTATTTATTGAGTAAATATTCATGGCAAAATATAACAGATAAATCTTAGGCAGAAATATCGTCTTAATTAAACAAATTTACTAAAACGCCAATATACAGGGTTATTTCTAATCAATTAGCATCCTTTCAGGTCCTTTCACAAAAGTTGTTGGTTTTGATGTACAGAATAAGCCCCTAAGAGCATGCTAATTGATTAGAAATAACCCTGTATAGGTAAAGCCATGATTTCAACTGAGATCTTACAAAACGATACGCCTACGCGATGATCCGTGTGTGGAACACTACTCGTCTCGTACGCGTTGCGTCGTAACGAAACGCTTACGAAACGACTACGCCTACGCCTCGTGTGCGACGGGCCTTAATCAACTACCTACTACATAAACTTACCCAACTCCAAAGTGACATGGCCGCCTCTCCCGAACTTAACCTCACTTTCTTCCACTTGTAACTCCTCACTCTTCTCCTTGACCATCTGATTGGACATTTCAATCTCTTCCATGATCGTCAGCAGAGCTTCCAGAGACAACTGGTGAATGTTGTAGGCCGTTGAAGATACCACGTTCTTTGATAACAACTTTGTGAGCTCTTCGAATACGTTCATACAGTATACGTCGCAATCGTAGTTTAGATATAGTTCTGTACATAGACCTGTGAATAATTATATAAAAATAAATATTAAGGGACCGTCTGTAAGGTACACGGTCTCTGACCCCAAACTAAGCAAAGCTTGTGATATGGCTGCCAGAGACTGATATACCACATAATTCACATTTTTAAATACATACTTATATAGATAGTACCTAAATAACACCCAGACACAGAGCAAACACCTATGTTCTTCACATAAATACTTGCCCTGGGTGGGGATCGAACCCACGCCTCTTTGATCTAGAAGACAGGGTCACTCACCACTGAGCCATCGAGGCAATAAAAAAGCGGGATTTATTGACTTGTTGTAATAGCTTGTGTAGCATTTGTGGCGAAGTTTGACTAGGTATTTGTCAGCGATCACCGAAGTTATAAGCCGAATCGTACTAGTCGGCGGATGTGAAGTTAGCTACAAGCCGCGCGAAACCCAATCAACGCGTAGCTTTATGTGAGCTACAGTTAGAATGGGATATTGAGCAGCTTATAGCTAACTTCACGTCCGTCAACTTGTATGATTCGGCTTATAAGCAACGTTCGACACGCTCTGTCTTCGGATAGGTGAACGCGTGTGGCATTTCCAATTGAGCGCTGCCGTGGTTTGGATGACACGGTAAATTGTAGGTCCCGGTTGTTTTAACCGTTTGGCCACGTCAGAATTCTTCAGACGGTATAAAACTCTGACACCATGGCTAGCCAACCGGCCTATCCGAACTTACAAAGTCTTCTGTTTATAACGCACTAAGAAATATGCACATTTTTTTTAAATTTTAAAATGATACCCTACATCATCAAATATTATGATCGGTATAAATTAACTCATTCGTAAAAACTCGTTTGTTAGAAAGATAAATACGATTTAAACGCAAAGTGATGTCATTACTACCCAAACGGAGTAACTAATCTCTGAGGGCTAAGTTGGAGTTTCTTTCTTTCGTTAACGTTTGATGTGATTTCTATGGAAATGGCACAGCGCCATCTCGTGTCACGTACAGAAAACTGCCTAGCTAAGTGTGAGTATTTTTACGGTAATGTAACGAGCGCCAAACCGATCCAACACAAGCGCGGCAGCGTCAGTGATTGGCTAACTCAAGCGTGTGTGTCAATGTGCTCGCGTGTGTGCTCGGCGCGCTCGGTCAACGCGACGTAAAAGTAATTCCATTTGAATCGCAAAACTCCCACTTGACACTCTGATCTGTGGCACCGTTATCTCTGGTCTATGGCTATTGACTGTGAAGTCATTGATCGTGCGTTTTATGCTTGAAGACTGTGTTCAAACCACATCTCGTACCAAATTAAAGAATAAAATATTACCTGGTATCCTAAAGAACTGTATCAAGCTTTCCAGCGCCAAATGGTGTATCTCTTTGAGCTCGTATATAGCCTTGGTGGTGTCAGCCGATATGATCTCGATAATCTTCTTAAAATACGCCTCCATCTGGTACTTGAGGTGGAAGCGCATGGACTCGAATAGAAGGAACGAAACTTGGAGATCAAGCGCGAAAATCGATATCCTTTCTGTGCTGAGCAACTGTAAAGGAACATAAAACGTCAGACACATTCTATGTTTTTTAAAATTTATCATTTAAAAAAAAAGTTTTAAAATACAAGAGTTGGAGGTTCTGGATATCATGACATGATACATACATACTCCTGCTGCTACATTACAGGAGTGCTCTCCAAGACAAATAAAACGAGCCCAAACACGACGGGTCTATCTTGTTTAGTACAGGAGTTCCTATGGCCACCTTCCGACTGTATCATCAGATCAGCTCCATGGTACCATTTTATTGTCATTGTCACGCGATATACATATGCATGCAAAATTTCAGCTCAACCGGAAACTGGAGAGTTGGTAAAATTTAACTTTCAAAATTCCTCCCGAACTTACAAAGGTGTAAGTACATCCATTGCAAATAAAAGCTTGTAAAAATACAAAAATAGCTCGATTTCGTAAGATAGCAAGGTGGACCATCTAATTCCAACAAAAGTTGTTTGTCTAGATGTACTAGATCCGCCCTTAAAAGGTTTTGCGTTTAATACCTATGACCCTGTATTTATAGTGAAGTAGTACTTACAGTAAGCAAGTTCCTGCAGAGTTGGTCCTTGATGAGGTACAGAAGGGAGGGGTAGTTAGGTAGCGTATCACCCCCCACTTCTAGCGCGCACCCCACTAAGGAAAGCCCGAGGTGGACCATGCCGGAGCTGTTCTGTTGCTCCAATGGGTTGCATAGAGAGATAAGGAACCTGTGAAAAGGAGATAAGGTTCAATTTTGTATACATTCTAACCCTTTAAAATGTTTCATAGAGTTTTTATTGTGATAAACATTTTAAAATTTTGTCGCGAGGGCCTTCGGATCACTAGCCCGATATAAACACACAATAATTACTCTTTGAGATAAACCTATTAAATAACTTGACCGTTACTGGAAGCTTTTATAATGAGAGAGAGCGTATCCCTTTCCGTCGAACAGCTAACGTTTTCAGTCCCTTTAAGCGTTGTAACCGGAAGCCTCCAGGTGGCGCCTCTGTAGCGATGCGCGCCATTTTATTTTCTAGGAAAAATGGCGTGCCTTTTGGCCTCATTGGCGTTGAATTTTTCGTCGAAGCAACAGCTCCGGGCAGCTCTAGCTAGCTCCCGGCCTGTTGCACAGTTTATTTTTTATAAAATTAGTATCTATAACTAATATACCGATTAAACTCAGTGAATATGTGGTGGTGCTCATCATCGAAATGAACACGTTGTTTCCAAGAAATAACGGAGCTAAGTATAAGTACCTGCGCAGTAAGTTCCCACATATTATTATATCTATTTCTCTAAAAATGGATTTTTTAAAGAAATTTACTGTGCCCAAGGTTTGAAAACCAGTGTGGCATAGCATTTTCTCAATAAATAATTTTTTAACGGTTTTTACCGTTCGTTTACAAAATTTTCAGCAAAGCCTAATGGGTTTTAACCAAAAGTGCTTCAAATAGGGCAATCGGTCGCCCAATTTAATTGTTTTCATCCCTGTTTAATAAATTTCCTTTAAAAAATAGATGAACGCGACTGCTTCAAGCGGTCAAAGACGTGTGATGCCAGCTAAGCAGAGCTTCGGCAGCGGGTAAGCGTGCTGAACGTTTCCAACCAGATGGAAAAATCTATCGATGAAAATGGGTGAGCGAAATTTGGATTCTTAGTAGAACTTCTTTAAGCTTATATTGCAGCAGAATTTTATTTATACGGCAGTTTAACACTGCAGTGTTCATATATTCGGCACCGTAAGATATACCTAGGTTTCCTAAACCTAGTATCAAGCAACCTGGGAAAAATATACGGCAACGATAGCCGATAAATAGCACCCACCTTACGATTTTTAATCTTATTTTACCTAAGAGTTTCTAAAGTGATCAGAACTTTATCTCAGTTGATAAAATTTTGTGCAAAGTTATATTTGATGCGTTTAGATTTCATTTTATTCGTTAGAAAATGAGCAAATACTTTCAACACATGTTGGAAAATAACGAGTTAATGAATGGTTGTCTCGCTGTTTTCTATTGAGCTTACTGAGTACCTAAGCGCCTATTTGCGAGCAACTTATTTGTTCTTTCGACTCGAAATATACGTGATATTACAAATACCGCCGTTTTAGGGTAAATGTATTTTTCAGAAACTACCTTCTGATTATTTTTAGCAAATTGTTTGACAAAACCATTTATAACAGTATGGAAGAAGCAACGTTACCATGCTTCAATGCACGTGAACCACCCTCGTGGGGTCGGTATTTCTAATACCTTCTTATCAAGCTACCTGATATCAGTGGCGTGTGCTTGATATGAACATGTTGTTACCGATCATGTAATGATAAAATCGATAAAATTATAAACGAACAGGTTAGCGCACCTACCGGATTTATGCACATCATCAATTAACTACCCTCATGGAGTCAGTGCTTTTTGTGAAATTCACTACTTGGAAAGTGAGTGATACAGTGTACAATGCACTTTTACATCATATTAATTAACTATCCTCATGGGGTCAGTGCTTATTGTGATACGAGTACATGCCACTCTCGCGGAGTGAATTTTACATAATTTATGCAAAGAATTTAAAAACTGAGTGTAAATGTACTTCCACAAATCGTAACAAACATTTGTCTAGTTTCGGCCACTACCTTGTACAGTATTCAATTATTTGCGTTATTAGTATTGGAAAATGAAATTCCTATTATTTTCTTTCATAGAAAATATGAAATTCTATTCAAATTAAGCATTCAATGCGGTTGACCTTATTTTAATGGATGATTTGAGCTACTGTACATAGTCGGGTCTTTGCATACTATCGTCGCAGGAATGTGTTTTTCACATAATTATAATATGCTATCATCGCAGAACATAATCATAATGTGCTACCCTCGCCTCCTCCCTATGTAAAATTACGATGTAAATGCCATTACGATGTAGATACCCTTTTTGTACATTTTTAAGATATTCACGATGTTCAACTTAATAAAGCTAAGAGTATGATTTTTACTAAAACCCTCGCCGGTTTTCCATACTAGTAGCTACAAGACCAGTGGCTTCTATTCAGTTAGCTTCATTGGGAAAAATTGAATAAACATAATTCATGCGACTCCAACTCCAATAATTGCAATCCTAATAATGAATTATATCACTATCAAGCATTCGCAAGCTTGTAATAAATCACTGAAAAACGTAGTGATTTTCTTCCGAGTATTCCGGGAGTATTCTCAAACCAAAGCAGTAAGTAATTTGTAGCATACCCAAAAATAATAAAATATGTAAGGGTTTGTGTAAAATGGGGCTTATATCATTAAAATACATTAATTAAATATACCATAAGAAAAATCAGACTGTTCTTTGTAGGAAGTCTGTAAATGGTAACAACATAATAATATTAAAGAAACATGTACACAGCTCGCATCTATTTAAATTCTATTAAATCTCTTTACATTTTCGGGAAAGAAAACCATTCAAGGTGCAATTATGCAAGTACCCTGTTAAGGAGATAGCAAGACTTGCTTGAGCAGTACTATGTTGTGTATCTACTAAAATCGAAACTATTTGGAGAAAATTAGCATGTCTTATCCGCAAGGATAGCAATCGTGAACATGTTTGCTCATACCGATATAGGAAAAACATAAATTAATAGATAAACGTCACTAGGAAAGTTAGTTACCCACATACTCTTTGTTTTTCGCATATAACAAAAACCGTGTAAGACTAATAGATATTTAAACTGTCGATGCGATATTTATTTTTTACTTAATCCATACCCCCTATTTCTACTATGTTAGCAGTGTTTAAGTTCACTATTTTAAAATGAATGTCATTTTATATAATGTAGATATTATTTGAGTACATTACATATCGGCATACCAGAATGCAAAGCTACTAAAGGCCCAACAACATATCTACCTACCTACTTTATATTGTGTAATATAATGTCTTTCTATTTTAAGAAAATAGAGAATAAGGTGCATCCTTTCTGGTTGCATTATTTTGACATTACTTAACAGAACCACTTAACAAACGCAGTGCCTACCTAACAATTGTGTCTGCGACTACAAACGTGTTGTAAAGTTCGTATAGTGAAATAAAATGACAAACAGATGCGATACCATAATCGCATGACTAATCTGTCAGGTTTAGTTTATAACCGCAGGATTTTTATATTTCATGAAATGGCGTACTTAGTTATAATTAAGGAGAAAACAGTGAAATTATGAAGAATATTAAATATAATCGTGAATTGTATCCGGTTTTCATATAAAATTTAATAATGAATCCTCACGCTAGTTTCAATGAAGTGATTATAAAGAATGTTGATGTTAATACATGCAGTAATGTATGTTGCATTTGTGGCCAGATACTACTGCTGCTAGATTGTGTGATCTTCCGTCGCACGGAAGAAAACGTGAAGACGAGTTTGTTTACCATCTTGGCTCAGGCTAATACCCCTTTTAATGTTTTATTTTGTATTAATGACCATTTATCATAATTATATTTTATTTTGAAACTTTTTAATTTACTTAAATACAAACAAAATAAGAATGTAGTGTTAGTAAAAATAGATTGAAACAAAAATGCGCGTCTGATAACCCTAGCTTTTTATGGTGTGGAGGGTAGCTCAGGTCTTACTACCTTCTTTTTTCCACAATACAGCACAGTGTTGGATAGATCAACTCAAATATTAGCTAAAAGAGAATAGTAGTCAACACAAAAGTTAATGTATCTTGTTTAGCTAAGTATTTATAAAATATTATAAATATTTCTGGCAAGTACATAGGTTACGGTGCACTTTACGGCGGCGGCGCCTACGCAATGTATAAAATTAATGAGATTACTTAATTTTTGAGAATGTTGTAATCCAACATAATAATATCATTGTAAAAAGCAGCCTAACTAATTTGCTTTACATAAAACTAATCGTTAAGTACAGATCAATCCTACATTCGCAACTTGACGATCGAGCCGGGAGTTATTAAAAATTCAAGGGGCTATTTTTGCCAGTGGTGTTTTTTGTTAGTTCTTTCTTAGTTTTTGTTTTCTTTTGCGAGTCATTAATCAAGTGAGTTTGTCAAAACTAGTATTAGAACGAACTTAGCTACCTATTTCTCACACATTGTTAGTCGCAGCTAAAACAACTTTTATTAAAAGTCGCGTTATTGCTTCGCATGACAATTGGAAATCTTCAGGCGCAACTCCAACTGATAGCTTTAAGCTAAAGACCATTAAATATATAGAGATTTACTAACAGGTGCACATGTATCCTGTACGTATAAGTACGAGACCAAAACTGTACCGTGACATTTAATTGCATAATTACTTTGATTTTATTTTAGCTGCCATTGTTTGACCATTGTTTTTAGTGGATCAGTGACATTTTTATATTATATTTTTTATATATATTCTTTCAATTATATATTGACTGAATTGGCTTCTACATAACTACTATGAAGTCAAAATCTGAAGTAAATCAACTTTCGAGATTTATTGCCAAATTATCGACTCGTGTCGAACTGCACAGGCTAAGCAAGCCACCTACCGCCCCTCGCGGGGGAGAGGTACACTAAATGCAACAGTTCCATCGCGTGGAACTCCCTGCTTTAGTAATGTCGCAAAATATGAATGCATAACGCATCCTTGCAATAATGGCACAGGCTAAGTAAGCCATCCACCGCCCATTACGAGGGAGAGGTACTTGAAAAGTAACAGTTCCATCCAGTGGGACTCCCTGCTTTAGCAATGATGCAAAATATGAATGCATAACGCATCCTTGCAATAATGGCACAGTCTAAGTAAGCCATCCACCCCCATCACGAGGGAGAGGTACTTGAAAAGTAACAGTTCCATCGAGTGGGACTCCCTGCTTTAGCAATGATGCAAAATATGAATGCATAACGCCATAGCCATCCACTGCTCCTCACGATGGAGAGGTACTCTAAAAGTAACAATTCTATTGCGTGGGACTCTCTGCTTAGTAATGACGCAAAATACGAATGCATATCGCATTCCTGCAATAATGTAATGTAAATATCATTACCGAACAAATCCTTCTCAATAGGACCTGTTTACGAGGTCAGATTCTTTCAGGTGGCTTAGAAACTCGGACACTTGGGTTAGCCACCCAGCCTAACCGTAAGTACAAGTATGCATGTAGATATGCGATGAATACAACGAAAACGCGTTGTTATAAAATCCTCATGGTTTTATGTACATATTAAAGCTTTACGTATGTTGTAAATTATTTATAAGTTAACACTTTGTTGTTGTTTATTGTTTTTATTTAATTTTGCTAATTAAAAGTACTCTTGCTAAATAGGTCATGTTTATTGAAGATAATGGCCTAAGTGACCGGAAGATTCTTGATGTCCATTTTCTTATGGGATTTAAGTTATATTTTATATTTTCTGGACATTATTCACTATAAAGTAACTTAATGTATTTGAAATCATTAGTAATTAAATTGTCACCCGAGCTATAGATCTCACATTGGCGTAATCACATTGGCGTACCTAATACATAATCATAAGTTATAATTTAAAGCCCCACTCCAGGTGACGCCACCAGGCGATAACAAACAGAATCTCATTATAAAAGCTTCCAGTAACGGTCAAGTTATTTAATAGCAGCGTTTTACCTGAAATAAAACGCATATTAAAATACTTACCTTACTGGAAGCTTTACTTTTAATTTCTGCCTGGTGGAAATTACAAAAATTAACGCAATGAGGCCAAAAGGCACGCCATTTTTCCTAGAAAATAAAATGGCGCGCATCGCTACAGAGGCGCCACCTGGAGGCTTCCGGTTACAACGCTTAAAGGGACTGAAAACGTTAGCTGTTCGACGGAAAGGGATACGCTCTCTCTCATTATAAAAGCTTCCAGTAAGGTAAGTATTTTAATATGCGTTTTATTTCAGGTAAAACGCTGCTAGTGTCAGAAACACTATAAAAATCATTTCATGTTATACTTCGAGCAAATATCTACAGAGCCACAGTCCCTAAGTGAAAGTAGTAAAAAATTCCGAGCACCGACATATATTACATACCGATTTAGATATTTACATTGAATAAATCACAATGAGCAGTTTTCTCGAATCTCTCGACGTTATGTCATCTTATCAGTGATTGTAACCGAGCACTTAAGCATCGCGCGGCGTTGTAGTCGGCTTGCAATCTCCTTACAATTAACTTAAAAAATGCCCACTACGTATAATAATAGTAATAATACATAGTGCGTATAAGGGGGAGGAGGCCTATGCCCTGCATTGGGTCGAAATAAGCTGATGATGACGTATAATAAGCGCCGCACAAATCGGCGGAAGGGAAGTTATGCGCAGAACGCTGCGCAAAAGCCGAAATATGGGTATGCGCGGGAGCCAGAGAGAATCGCGCCGGGGCACACCCGCCCGCCAACCTCATGCCTCCCGCGCGCTCCCTACCCCCGTGCTCACCACTACGCCCAGCGGCATCGGAATTGTGCACACATACGCAATAGTTAGCTAATCACGGCGAAGTGTCATCTGCGGTTAACTTCTCATCCGCCGATTAGTGTGGTTTGGGCAGGGTTTCGGCTCGGACACTTTTTTTACACGATTAGATACTCTATAGATACTTGCTCGAAGTTCCTATGATATAGAGGTAACTTACCTAAACAACTCCCTAACGCATACAAGACCGTAGGGCTGTAGGTTCGGTTCGGGTTCTTGTTGCGTGAACCGAATGCCGCGGTGGTTCACGTACTCTTCTAGCTTGCCCTCGGTTTCTGGTTCAAGGGGCGTCAGTGGGGGCGATGGAGGGGGTAATGTGCTGGGGGCCGCCCCGTCGGTGTCGGTGGGGGCTTCGGCCGCTATCACTGTAACAAAGAACACAATTATGAAATCGTGAATCTGGATACGATTGGCACAGGACCAAAGCAGTGTTCGTCTGCTACGCCTCAGGGTTGACGCATTTCTCTAGCAGCTGCGTGATAGACGTGTTTCCTTTGAGGTCTTTGGAAGAATGGCGCACGTATCGCATTGAACTGCCTTATTCCATGGAAGTTTTTTCTTCAGACAAAGTCAGACCTGGTGAAAAATATGTGTGCTCTATAAGTATTACTTACCATTTTCCTCAATGACTTCTTCCGTAGTGGTAGTTTCTTGTGTCTCAGGGTTGACGCATTTCTCGAGCAGCTGCGTGATAGGCGTGTTTCCGTGTGATAGGTCCATGGAGGAATGTCGCGCGTGGCGAGCGGCGGGCCGCAGCGGGTCGACGGGCTCTATCGTTATTTCTTGCTCGTTTATTAGGGTTTATTTCTTCAGACAATTCAGGTCGTGCATGGAATACTGCTCTCACCTTTGGGATGGCTCCGACAAATATCAACTAGAGGCTTTGGAGTCGATTGAGAGGCGAGCCAAGAGGCTGATTGACAACGACACCCTGACTATGTCGCAGCTGCAAGGTCTCGAGCATCGACGTAAGGTAGCGTGTTTATCGGCCTTTTACCGGATCCACTTCGGAGAGTGCGCCCAGGAGTTGCATAATCTGGTCCCACCTGCCCCTTTCTTCTATCGTACGGCTAGACAGACGCGACCAAAGCGCCACCCTTTTATGGTGGACATTCCGCGCATTAGAACCAAGCGTTTCGAATCCTCAACCTAGACCGCTTATCTGCTTAACAACAGGCAGTATGTGGTCAAACGCAAACCTATTCAGAATAAAAAAAAAAAACAGCATGTCAAGACCTAGCGTAAAGTGTTAACTATGATTGTTCCTTACCATTTTCTTCTTTGACTTCTTCGGTAGCATTCTTGTCTTGTGCCTCAGGGTTGACGCATTTCTCGAGCAGCTGCGTGATAGGCGTGTTTCCCTGCGCGAGGTCCATGGAGGAATGTCGCGCGTGGCGAGCGGCGGGCCGCGGCGGGTCGACGGGCTCTATCGTTATCTCTTGCTCGTTTATTAGGTGCGCGTCTTGGCTGGAAGAAAATTTTACGTTCTAACATAATTATTGCGTTTATTTTAACGCCATTGTGTGAGTGAGTGGCTTGGCTACACTTGAAGGGTCAACGTTATAGGTCAATGCCCATTCTTGGCGATAGCAATTTTACCTTTTAATATAATTAATTTTCACCAAAAACGGCATAACCAACTTCAACCGTATACAGTATTCAAATAGTTTGTAAAAGTCGGCTATGCCATTTTTGACGCAAAATAATAATTTACTTATTTCTCTCTCCGATATCGAATCAGGAATAAGTAGATCCACAGAAGTGGAAGTAAAGTTACCGACATAGCCCAGCGGATTAGCTAATTGAAATGCCAGTGGGCAAGGCACGTAGTTCGGAGAACGGGTGGCCGATGGGGCTGTAAAGTTTTCGGATGGAGACCGCGCGCCGGTAAGCGCAGCGTAGGACCGACTAGGCTGACCGCTTACATATTAGGCATGATGACTAAAAAAATATAATTAACTAGCGACCCGCCCCGGCTTCGCACAGGTGTATAATACATATAAACTTTCCTGTTGAAACATACTCTATCTATTAAAAAAACGCATCAAAATCCGTTGCGTAGTTTTAAAGATATAAGCATACATGGGGACAGACAGCGGGAAGCAACATTGTTTTATACTATGTAGTGATAGCGATCCGTCAGATAGACTATCAAAAATATTAGACACGTATATTTTCTTTTGTTCTTTTTTGTTAAGAGAGGTGACGTCACGACCCCCCACTCCCAAACTTTGACAAGGTCTATCTTTGTCATTTATTGTTTGATTAACAAAAGAAAAAATACATGTCATATATTTTTTGATAATCTAACTCACGGACTAATTATAATAATGATTTTATCCAGTCATCATGCTTATTAAGACGGCATGAACGCGCTGGATGCAGGCCGCTTCAAACCGAGCTTATTGAAAATCCATAGGGGAGGCCTATATCCAGCAGTGGACGTCCTTACATATTTAGTAGATGTATTTTACTCGTGCTTACCGTAAAGTTTCGACTTTATTCGTGTCCGATTCTGGCTCGTTTTCCGCGTTTGCCATCCCAGTATCCGTCAAGGAAGATTTCCTTTCCAACGAATTTGTACCTGGAACCAAACCATACAACGACGATTACGATTTCGTAATAAATTAATATTAATATTTGTAATAAAAAAAATAAAAATAAAAATAAGAAATATCAAATTTGCACATTTGACATGGGACAAGAAATTTAAAATTATGCTAAGCATCCAATAGTCATACCGCGTATTGCGCGGTAATGGTATACTAAGCGCCACACAAATCGGCGGATTGGAAGTTATGCGCAGAACGCTGCGCAAAAGTCGAAATATAGAAACAGTTCTAGTAAAGCAAAGCACGACAATTATTATCGATAACTATTTGTGTAATTCCTATAGGGATCCTGATAATACCCTAATTCTCATCTTGCTTTTGTCCTTACGCTGAGAAAGAAAGATAGCTGAACTTTGTATTCTTCAAATCATTAGTCAGAATATTATCTTACAATGTAGATGTTAAAGGAACAATAGTGTCTCAAATATTCTACCTTTACAGGTGTACACATATTTTTAAAAATATATAAGGTATTTGGTTTAACATTAGTTATATATTTATTTGCTTAAGTGAGTCTTCTAAAAATTCATGAATAGCGTAATAACACTTATCAAGAAGGAACTTGTGTAATTTGTGTCTTAAAAAATTATAATTCAGTTCTTTAAAACAATTTGGCAATTTGTTGTATACATTAATGGTTATACAATAAACATTATTACTATATACACACCCTCCGTTGCGGTACATCCAACTTATATTTTCGTCGTTGCGTGTGTCTCATCCATCAGCGCTACGCTATTTTACGGAAACTCGGATTGGTGTCGTCGAACAAATAAGCACATTTCAAATATATAATTATGGTGAAGGCAATGGTAAAATGTTATATTTTTTAAATGATGGCCTACATGGTGCAAGAAAATAGGCACCAGATAATGCTCTGTTACATTTTTTTTGACTTTAAAAGTTTCCTCCCAATCCACAGAATTACCCCATATTAACAAACCATAACGCAACAAAGATGACACATATCCATGATATGCACTAAGAGCGGCCTGAGTCGTGGCTACACGATGCATTCGATTCAAGACTTACACATATCGATCCAAGCTCGAGCATAGTTTCTTAATATGATCTTTCCAGTTGCAGTTTCTATCTATTGTCAAACCTAAGAATGTTGTTGATTGTACCTGCTCCAAAGAATTATCTTTATACAACGTGTAACAGAAAGGTTCAACAATACTGAACGGCATGTATGTGTATCCAGTCACGAATCACCTGTATGAATTTTAAACTTCTAAAGTCAACTTATTTTTTCCATATAAAACTAAAAAATATTTTTTTCCTATTATTTTGGACAACCCTAAAGTAGTGAGTTCGGTGACCGGGCGCGGCGCGGGCGGCTCGCCTCGCGTCAATCGGTTTCATGTCGCCGCCGCCGCACGCCGACAAGGCGCCGTCGCCTTTCGGCACCGCGCCGTAGCTCCGCGCCCCGCTCGCTCCCCCCGCTGCCGTCGGCCCGTCACGCGAACTTAGCTTGAGCGCGCCTTACTTTTTAAAGTAAATCAACGAGGAAATGCTAGAGTTGGGCTACGTAATGCTGTTTTAGGAAGGAGGCTAATTACCTACTTTAGATACTTAGACCTACCTAGTACCTAGTCGAGACCTAATTCAGTAAACTATTGCAAAATGAAATTGAGGTAGATACTCGTAAGTACCTAATCGTATCCAGTTCCATAATTACTTACCTAATGTTTTAATTTAGCGCGTAAATGAAATACCTAAGAATTTTCATAATTATGAATACTTACGAGTACCTACATTGTGTAGATACCCAATTTAAGAATCCTATCTTAGGCAAATACCTATTTAGGTAAGTACCTACTTAAGTACCTAATTGTAAGGTTTCTTAGCACTCTTGAAAGTAAACAAATGTTAGGTATAGGCCGCGCCGCACAAGTTGGCGGATGTAAAGTTAGCTACAAGCTTCGCAATAGCCAATCAATGTGCGACTTTATGTAAGCTTCAGTCAGGATTGGAATTTTGGAGCTAACTTTACATCCACCAACTTGTGTGGCGCGGCCTATACGTGTAGGACTGTAGGTACTTACCCTATCTTATCACGGGGTAATAAAATTACCTACCTAGGTAATTAGGTCCATAGGGCACTCAGAAGTGATAGAAAAAAACAAATTAATAGATTTTTTTTAATTCTCTTTTTTTATTTGCCACATAACTACTCAGGTACCTAGGTACTTAAAGTTAACACACAACGAACACTTAACAAAAGTCAAAGGAGTGGCTCGAAATGCTGCATAACCGAGTACGACGAGCCATAGATTTTCTCACGTTCACCACCTTGGAATTCTGCCACGATGCGAGGGACAATCTTCTCTGGAGTCGCACGGCACAGAATAAACAACTTTTTTAATGTACATCCACAAAAAGTCTATTCACGTTAAATCCGGAGACCTGGGTGGCCAGCCGTGCCCCCGGGTCGTATCCACCGACCCGGATACCGCTCGTCCAGGCGCTCGCGAACGCCGCTCCTGCCCCACGCTGGTCCTTGGGCTATCTTCAAAATGCTGCAAAATGCGCGTCTGGAGATTTGAACCAACTCGAACACCGGGTCGTCCTTCATTTCTGTTTCCGTGAAAGTTCACAGTACTGGGCAGACGTAGAAACATCCGTCTAAGTCCGTAGGTAGGAAACGTCAGCCACCGCCGCACCGCCGTCGCCGCCGCCGCGCCCGCGTCGGTTAGAAAGCGGCCTGCTTCTTCAAAATGACAGTTCGTCGTTGCCGTTGTATCACCAACGCATAATATTAAGAATTTGAGAATATTATGCTAAACTGCCATCATCGTGGAATCGAAAGATAGGATAGGTAACGTCTTCACTTCCGCAAGGTCGGAGAGCGACTGACTAAAATGTCCTATTATTTCTATTAAAATTTAAATCAAAATTTTAGGGTTCAGTATTCATATTTTGCATTTCGTTTTTAGTTAAAGTTTTTTTTTTGATGTGCAAGTAGTACGAAGAACGCATGGTCGATGGGGCCGTAAAGTTCTCGGATGGAGACCACGGACCAGCAAGCGCAGCGTAGGATGTCCACCGACTAAGTGGACTGACGATATAATAAAGATCGTAGGAACGCGCTGGATACAAGCCGCTTCCAAATGGCCTTATTGGAAATCCATAGGAGAGGCCTATGTCCCGCAGTGGAGTCTTGGGTGGATAGATGGATTGTTATTCTTGAAACTGGTTTCAACGGAACGGAACTTAAGGTGGATTTACTAAGTCAGCACGCGAAATTCATTTTTTTTTGAGAAATGTTTGCTACCGACGACCGAAAGTACGCACGCACACAACGCACGGCTCCGGCGAAAAACCGTCTCGTTAACAAGTTTAGCCGGCCTCGGCCCGGCGCTGGATCGGGGAAACATTCTCGTTAACAAGCGCCCGAAAAGTACGAGTACGACGTAAAAGTTTCACGTGGAAGTGGCGTGATGTGGTGTCATTAATAAACTCCTAAAAGCCCAACAATAGCTTGTTGAGAAGGCTATGCTTAACACTCTCCGCGAGATCGAATCAGTATCCATAGAAAAAACAAATTTATCGGCAGGGCACATATCACGGGGGACTGATGACCGATGGGGTGGTTCTCGAGTGGAGACCACATACCGGCAAGCGCAGCGTTGGACGACCACCCACTAGGATGACGGATGACCTCATCAAAACCGCGAGACCGCGCTGGTTTCAAGCCGCTACCAACCGGTCTTATTAGACATCTTTAGGGGAGGCCTGTATCTAGCAGTGGATGTCCTATGGCTGATGGATGGATGTAGTAGAAACTAAATAACTAAGCACACAACATTTTACCATAATAAAATAATACTAGATCAAAAAATTGTACGGAACCCATTTTTTAAATATCATAATTTTTGGGGGCGGAGCTTAAATAGCCGCCATAATGCCCACTCGTTCGTAATTGGTTCGGTGTTTGTTTGGGCCCTTGACGGCGACGTTTGTCGGACAACCGTCGCCGTCTTTGTCCGCACCGCCAGTCAACGTGGACTTATGGCGTGGCTACATTATCGCCCTACGGCGAATCTTCGTCTGCGGACGATAATGTGGCCGGGTACTTCGCGCCAACGCGAAGCTTCGCCGGAAGCTTCGGCTTGTCGCGACAATATTCGCTTGGGTGGCTACACTTGGGCTTCCCTGTCGCGCAGAGTCCAGTGTTGCCAACAACATTTGTTTATTTATTTACCATTTTATTGCACACCATTTGTACTAAAGGAGGACTTAGCGCTAAAAACCCTTAGGTGTAAGACAATGGAATGTTAGCATGAACAAACGAGAATGATAAATTAACTAAGATCAACACAATATAAAATCTAAAACTAGTAGTTCTCCAAACAGTAGACTGCGCGGCACATTTTTTTAACTTAAAACTTCATAAGCCTATAATCTCGACCGATTTGGTTCATACTCGCAAATATTGTACTGCATGTAACTCTGCACTGCAAATGACAGAACTACTTCTCAACTCGAGAATAGAATTGCATCAGTGCCCTTGGGTCAGAGGATACCAAAGGTGCGATCTGGAGCAATCTGGGATGTAGAAATATATGAATTGGAAAACCTCTGCGCGCACCCAGAGTTCTCTAATTCGACTGACTGACTAACCTTGGCACTAAGGTCATCGACCTTGACACCAAAGTCATCGACCTTGACTCCGAGACCATCGACTTTGACTCCGAGATCATCGACCTTCACTCCGAGATCATCTACCTTCACTCCGAGATCATCGACCTTGACTCTGAGACCATCGACCTTGACTCCGGGATCATCGACCTTGACTCCGGGATCATCGACCTTGACTCCAAAATCATCGACCATGATTTATCTTGACTAAGCATCCAGCTTGACTGACCTTGATACCAAGATCGACCTTGACTTGACTTGGAATTTGTCATAGTCGATCTTATTCTACCACTCAAGCTCTTTCTTTTGATCCCATATTGAGGGAGATATGAAAAAACATCATGTAATTTACTATTCTGTGGCGGCCATCTTGGTTTTGAAATTAATTAGTTAACATTTACTGCAATTATTATGCTATTAGCTAAGCCTTATAATTTTAAACCCAATTACCCACATTGAGGAAGTTGTGAAAAAATATCATCATCATCATTATTATCTGCGGTAAGACGTCCACTGCTGGACATGGGCCTCCCCGAGGGAATTTCAATAGGCCCGGTCGGAAACGGCTTAGATTCATAAGTCGGTGAATGTCCTACGCTGCGCGTGCTGGTGCGTGGTCTCCGTTAGAGAACTTTACAAACAAACGAAAATCGTAAATCAACTAAGATCAACACATGAAATCTAAAATAAAAACGAATACAAAATATCGTCATCATTTTATCAGCAATAGAACATCCACTGCTGGACATGGGCCTCTTCTATAGATTTTCAATTTTTAGGGGGGCGGTAATGTTTAACAATAAATAATAAAAATATTTAGTAAATATTTGAACCATTTATCGCAAATATTTTATATTTATAGCAATTTTTTAATATATTTTTATCGCAACTACAAATTCGTACCAATTTAAAGGAGCACGGAATTTTTCATTACTTATTTTGTGGCGAGGACGGGAAATTATTTTTCTTTGAATGATATTTTGTAGCGACTGGCAACAACGTCTATGCTTGTGGGAAATCCCCACCGTTTATAATAATCAGCGAGAATGAATAGCTCTGTGGAGAATGACTTTAGCATGAATGTTGGAACGCACGATAAGCATGAACGAATTGTGAAACAGTGCCGGATGTACGTAATGACATGTAAGAGTGAAAGAGAGAAATAGTGTGATGCGTGAATGAGATAGATAGATAGGTACCATTTCATTTCTTCAATAACTTGTGTTATTTCAATTTTACAGCAGAAGTTATGGGAACAAAAGTTGTTTGAAATTAGATTTTCTACAACTTTGATTCCCATCAACTTTTTGTAGGATCGATGTTTTTTTTAATAGTTGGTGGTACCATTTCATTTCTTCAATAACTTGTGTTATTTCAATTTCACAGCAGAAGTTATGGGAACAAAAGTTGTTTGAAATTAGATTTTCTACAACTTTGATTCCCATCAACTTTTTGTAGGATCGATATTTTTTAAATAGTTGGTGGTAACATTTCATTTCTTCAATAACTTGTGTTATATCAATTTTAGAGCAGAAGTTATGTGAACAAAAGTTGTTTGAAATTAGATTTTCTACAACTTTGATTCCCATCAACTTTTTGTAGGATCGATATTTTTTTAAATAGTTGGTGGTACCATTTCATTTCTTCAATAACTTGTGTTATTTCAATTTTACAGCAGAAGTTATGGGAACAAAAGTTGTTTGAAATTAGATTTTCTACAACTTTGATTCCCATCAACTTTTTGTAGGATCGATATTTTTTTAAATAGTTGGTGGTACCATTTCATTTCTTCGATAACTTGTGTTATTTCAATTTTACAGCAGAAGTTATGAGAACAAAAGATGTTTAAAATTTGATTTTCTACATCTTTATATCCCGTCATCTTTTTGTAGGATCGATATTTTTTTAAATAGTTGGTGGTACCATTTCATATCTTCAATAACTTGTGTTATTTCAATTTTACAGCAAAGTTATGGGAACAAAAGATGTTTAAAATTAGATTTTCTACATCTTTATATCCCGTCACCTTTTTGTAGGATCGATATTTTTTTAAATAGTTGGTGGTGCCATTTCATTTCTTTAATAACTTTGGTTATTTCAATATTACAGCAGAAGTTGTGGGAACAAAAGTTATTTGAAATTAGATATTCTACAACTTTGATTCCTATCAACTTTTTGTAGGATCGATATTTTTTTAAATAGTTGGTGGTACCATTTCATTTCTTCAATAACTTGTGTTATTTCAATTTCACAGCAGAAGTTATGGGAACAAAAGTTGTTTGAAATTAGATTTTCTACAACTTTGATTCCCATCAACTTTTTGTAGGATCGATATTTTTTTAAATAGTTGGTGGTACCATTTCATTTCTTCGATAACTTGTGTTATTTCAATTTTACAGCAGAAGTTATGAGAACAAAAGATGTTTAAAATTTGATTTTCTACATCTTTATATCCCGTCATCTTTTTGTAGGATCGATATTTTTTTTAAATAGTTTGTGGTACCATTTCATATCTTCAATAACTTGTGTTATTTCAATTTTACAGCAAAGTTATGGGAACAAAAGATGTTTAAAATTTGATTTTCTACATCTTTATATCCCGTCACCTTTTTGTAGGATCGATATTTTTTTTAAATAGTTGGTGGTGCCATTTCATTTCTTCAATAACTTGTGTTATTTCAATTTTACAGCAGAAGTTATCGAAACAAAAGTTGTTTAAAATTTGATTTTCTACAACTTTGATTCCTATCAACTTTTTGTAGGATCGATATTTTTTTAAATAGTTGGTGGTACCATTTCATTTCTTCAATAACTTGTGTTATTTCAATTTCACAGCAGAAGTTATGGGAACAAAAGTTGTTTGAAATTAGATTTTCTACAACTTTGATTCCCATCAACTTTTTGTAGGATCGATATTTTTTTAAATAGTTGGTGGTACCATTTCATTTCTCCAATAACTTGTGTTATATCAATTTTAGAGCAGAAGTTATGGGAACAAAAGTTGTTTGAAATTAGATTTTCTACAACTTTGATTCCCATCAACTTTTTGTAGGATCGATATTTTTTTAAATAGTTGGTGGTACCATTTCATTTCTTCAATAACTTGTGTTATTTCAATTTCACAGCAGAAGTTATGGGAACAAAAGTTGTTTGAAATTAGATTTTCTACAACTTTGATTCCCATCAACTTTTTGTAGGATCGATATTTTTTTAAATAGTTGGTGGTACCATTTCATTTCTTCAATAACTTGTGTTATATCAATTTTAGAGCAGAAGTTATGGGAACAAAAGTTGTTTGAAATTAGATTTTCTACAACTTTGATTCCCATCAACTTTTTGTAGGATCGATATTTTTTTAAATAGTTGGTGGTACCATTTCATTTCTTCAATAACTTGTGTTATTTCAATTTTACAGCAGAAGTTATGGGAACAAAAGTTGTTCGAAATTAGATTTTCTACATCTTTATATCCCGTCACCTTTTTGTAGGATCGATATTTTTTTTAAATAGTTGGTGGTGCCATTTCATTTCTTTAATAACTTTGGTTATTTCAATATTACAGCAGAAGTTGTGGGAACAAAAGTTGTTTGAAATTAGATTTTCTACAACTTTGATTCCCATCAACTTTTTGTAGGATCGATATTTTTTTAAAATAGTTGGTGGTACCATTTCATTTCTTCAATAACTTGTGTTATTTCAATTTTACAGCAGAAGTTATGGGAACAAAAGTTGTTTGAAATTAGATTTTCTACAACTTTGATTCCCATCAACTTTTTGTAGGATCGATATTTTTTAAAATAGTTGGTGGTACCATTTCATTTCTTCAATAACTTGTGTTATATCAATTTTACAGCAGAAGTTATGGGAACAAAAGTTGTTCGAAATTAGATTTTCTACAACTTTGATTCCCATCAACTTTTTGTAGGATCGATATTTTTTTTAATAGTTGGTGGTACCATTTCATTTCTTCAATAACTTGTGTTATTTCAATTTTACAGCAGAAGTTATGGGAATAAAAGTTGTTTGAAATTAGATTTTCTACAACTTTGATTCCCATCAACTTTTTGTAGGATCGATTTTTTTTTAATAGTTGGTGGTACCATTTCATTTCTTCAATAACTTGTGTTATATCAATTTTACAGCAGAAGTTATGGGAACAAAAGTTGTTTGAAATTAGATTTTCTACATTTTTGACTCCCATCAACTTTTTGTAGGAACGATATTTTTTTTAAATAGTTGGTGATACCATTTCATTTCTTCAATAACTTTTGTTATTTCAATTTTACAGCAGAAGTCATGGGACCAAAAGTTGTTCGAAATTAGATTTTCTACAACTTTGATTCCCATCAACTTTTTGTAGGATCGATATTTTTTTAAATACCTAGTTGGTGGTTTCATTTCATTTCTTCATTAACTTGTTACTTCAATTTTTCATGAGAAATCATCGGAATCGAAGTTGTTTGAAATTTGATTTTCAGCGACTTGAAATTTTGCATCCGGGGGTTTTCGGGGTCGCCAATTACGAATCTGAAATTAGTTTTTCGATATCTTTTTTTTTAAAGATGGCCGCCATACATTGCATCTTTTTCATCTTTAGATAGTTGTTTTGAGGAAACTATTAGCAATGACATAAAACTAAATGCAGATTTGTATATAGATGGAATAATGGTTTGAGAAAAAAGTGGTGAACTTCCGAAGGTCAACTCCTGGCATTGGACCCCCGGCGGATCTCGAAAACGGTGGAGATTAGAGATGTACTTTCTTCACACCACATTAAGTACTACCTTGGTCCTTTCAGAAAAAATTAAAAAAAACCTTGGCTCCCATACAAAAAAACATGGCCGCCATAGAAATTAGACGTTTAATTTAGGAATGAAATGTTTGAACCAAGGTTGTAGACAATTTACTGGAACGATTTCGAAAATTCTTTCATCATTAGAATTGTACTTTACCACTCAAACACATAAGTTTTATTTTATTTCAGTTATGTTACGTTTACAGCGTAAAATATTGAAAATTGTAAAAAAAGTCGGCAAAAAATGAAATTTTGAGACTTTTTAAGCGCGTGCGCTGACTACATAGTAAGTCCTACATGAAAATGATGTACTTCAAAACTAACCGGCTTTATTAGGTCTACATAATAGTCCGCAACAGCATATATCTATCTCTTCAGGTTTTTGCAGTATATCAACTTTGGTCACTTTAAAGTGAACGCGAAATTGTAGGTAATTTTCAAAACTGTTTTGACAAACACAGTATTAATCCTTATCCAATTGAATCCTTTTGTTAGCTTTGTCATTTCAAGGAGAACAAAATTGTCAGCAACAACAAATCAATCCAACGCGTAGTTTAAAAGATATGGCAATATTAAAAATACAACCCAATAAAAATACGCGACGCGCTTTAGTAATAACTTAAACTTATTCTGTGCCTCGACAAGACGGATCACTATGACATAAATATAGGTATACGTAAATTATGGTTGATATTTCAAGCGCTATTTTGAACCTTACCGTCATAGAAATAAATACAGGAATAGATGTTATACATTTTATTACTCACTCATTTAGATAGTTGTAAGAGATAGGAAAAAACTGATTGTAGGTTTGTATGGAGATAAAAATATAATCGGGAGAAATAATGACAAAATCTCGGAAGGTCAATTCTTTAACCTGGACCCCTAAGAGATCTCAAAAACGATGGGGTTTAAAGATGTACTTTCTTCGGAAAATATTGAGTACTACCTTGGTACTTTTTGGAACAATTAAAAACACATGGCCGCCATACAAATTTTACTTAGGTACGCCATACATTGCATCTTTTTCATCTTTAGATAGTTGTTTTGAGGAAACTATTAGCTTTGACAAAAAAATGACTAACTTAAACCTATTCTGTGCCACGAATATCAAACGCCAAAATGCCACGTGAATATCCAACGAAATATTGAGTAGATTAATTATATCAGTGGTTTAATGTTCAATATACCTACTCGTAATAATATGCTTCAAGTAGAAGAGTATAAAGTGGAAGCCCTATTTTGAACCTTACCGCCATAGAAATAAATACAGAAATAGATACTAAGATTAAGGGAGAGTTTTTTTATAGGCATAAGTAGCTACGTGTGGGGCTGTCCATTAATCATGTGAGGCTTGAAAGGGGGGGGAGGGGTTCATAAAAAATCACGAAATATCACAAGGGGGAAGGGGGGGTAAAGTAATATTTCACGTGTACTTATTTTTTCTGCAAGCGCGCGATACTCAACCGAAAAGCGGCGTTACATGTATTTATTTTTAGTCAAACGCGTACAAAATCGAAAACGGCTTGTAGTGTGACCTTGATCCGCCGTTGCCAGGCAACGAACGAAGTGAAGTTCCCGCGAGCCGCGACAATTATTATTGTCCGCCGGACTCAGCGTCGATCGAGAGAGATTCTCTCCGTAGTGCGCGAAAATGATGACGCCGAGTAGCTTGATGAAACCGATGTTGATCTTCAACAAAGCACTGTGCCAACAACTGACTTGCAAGATGCTTATCCAGTTATTGGTGTTGAAGAAAGTCTTGCTAATCCGTGGTCTGAAAATATTGTACATTAAATAATGTCCATATACTAGTACAAAAAACTTTTTCGCATTTCTTTCATAATTTTTATGTCAGTCAAAAACAAACTGCAACCTTTCTGTCTACCTCTGAACGTTATTATAGTAGTCTTTAATTTTCTATAATAAAATTAGATGATACTTATACCAGTATTTTGCCAAAAAATGCCAAAAAAACATCACGTGATTAATGGATGGCCCCTGTCGAGAGTAGGTACCCACCTTTTTAACCGACTTCCAAAAAGGAGGAGGTTCTATGTTTTTGTGTAAGTATTTTTTTGTGTATTGTAAACAATTCGAGCGAAATATTTGAATTTTGTACACGATGGAAGGCGGTTATGCCATTATTTATGAAAAATAATATTGAGTAGCTGATTTTCTCAGAGCCTGGTTGGTCTGTTATTTTCCATACAAATGTATTACGCTGTTTTCTTCCTGGAAAGTACTTATAGGGCTTCAATTTTTGTCATAAAATTAAATTTTGCTGTTTAGACCCTGTCTTTTCTTTTTCTTAATAAATTAATCAGCAGGGAAAATATGACCCTTCAAAATCACAAAAAAATCACCATTATTACCGACGTCTTTAGAGACCTACCAGAAGAGACTAAATAATATCGAACAAAATATAAAATGACAGAATCATGAACACATATTTTTTTAAAATTTTGACATATAAAAATACTTGATTGAAATAGTTTTTGAAGAAGAAAACAGCGTAATACGAAACGTTGTCTCGCCAAGTTTTTTGTAGGTATAAATCGCTCTGAGCTGCAATTGTCCCTATCGCACGATGCGGGGGCAGGGTCGAGGTAAGGGAGGTTCAAAGTGCTCAAACCTACACAAGTACGTACACAAGCACTAGGGATGTAGTAATAGTCGATATTTTTGTCGATGCTCTAGTGATGTCCATCGATATCGATGTTTATTCAAAATATTAGTTATTTTTTCCAATCTTATGATTTGACCGTTGTATGTTTGTTACTTATGAAGAAAAGATTTTATGTATGGAATATGGGCGTTTAGTTGCTGCGACATGTTGCAGCGATTATACAGAATATCGTGTTGTATCCGCAGACATCTAAATGAGTTAGGCGCAGAATAACCAATTCGCATAATGCCGAAGTAATCCGGGAATGCTCAATTCTACGAAAGCATAATTCTATGAAGGCCCAATTCTCAAAATGGCAACATAGTTTTGATTTGGAAATTTTCAAAAAAAAATCACACATATTAAATACATATAAGAGCTTACAGGTACCTAAAACAACCTCCTTTGGCGAGTTAAGTACATCATAACTTTTACTATGGGACCGACCAGAGCCGAATCCGCGAGAAATATCAACTATACCTTAGAAAAAGTCCGTTGATAATGGACAAAGTGTATGGAACAGCTGGTTTTTATCGCCAATTCGGAGTTAGTTGCTCCCATAGTAAAAGTTGTTCTTTTTAAACCTATTAACTTTGCCCTAAAGAGGTAGTGCTCAGCACAGAATGCTCAATTCTCAAAATGGCAAAATAATTTCAAAGACTCTTTAATAATTTCAAAGATTTTTGCCAGTATAGGTAGCGCCAAACAAGTCGGCGGATGCGATGTTAGCCGCAGATGACACTTCGCCGTAATTCGCTAATTATTGCGCATGTGTGCACAATGTCGACGCCGCGTGGCGTAGTGGTAAGCACAGGCGTGCATGCGGGAGGCATGAGGTTGGCGGGCGGGTGTGCCCCGGCGTCTTGTATCTCAAACTCAAACTCAATTCATATATTGCAACATATGAAATTTACATGCGGTTTTTAGTTTACATGTTTTGTAAAGTTATACATATGACCCTATTAGGGTATGGCAATTTTATTATTTGTATTGGAACGATTTATTATTACGTTTTCTAGATTATCACATTATTGTTGATTTATCAAATATGGCTCAGCCGATTTTAAGAAAATTTAAATAGGACCAACTTCGACGTATACCCTTTCCAATAAAAAAAAAATAGGTACGCGTCGAATTGCGTACCTCCTCCGTTTCATCGGTCAAAAAATAGAATAAAATACCTACTATACTTATTCATTACAATTCATTACATTACATTCATTCAAACAGATGTGAGTTTTTGCACGATAATTATTAATAATGACAACAGGTAGACGCTTGACATATTCTCAGAGTATTTAGTAATATAATATTTCAATTTAAAAAACAAATAATTTAAATACATAATTGGCTCCCATACGGTACGAACCCTTTCAAGCGCGAGTCCATATTTATTTTAGTTTGTAGAAGAACTATGTTAGACATTTAAATTAAAAATAATTAACTTAAAATTAGAAAGAAGTAATTTCAGTCAAAATATATAATGTAAACTGCAACGCATACAGAAATCAAATAGCGAAATTGCTACTTTTAATCCCTGCTTTGGGTTCAAGATCAATTGTATAATTATGATGTTAGTTGGGTACATATTATGTTTTTGTACAACAATAATGAAATAATTTGAAAGAAAATAAATACTATGTCACAAATAATGTAGCTTCCTAATGGCAGAAAAATAAGTAATCATTGGCAGGATTATTTTTGTTTGCTTTCCGCCATACCTACTAGGAAACCAGATTATACGTAGAATACGCGTAAGATAGCTCTACGTACGGCCAAAATCAGGAACAAATTTTATGCTGCCAGGGAATACGGAATGCTAGTGAAATAACGTACGTGGCGCCACGACTCGCGCGCAGAGTTATCTTGTGCGCACTCTACGTGATATCATATTTTGCTACAATTCAAAATCAAATTTCGGTCGGCCACGCTCGCGCTGGTTCCGTGAGGCGCGGGTGGGGGGGACAGTTCGAGCGCATCACACACACATTGAAGCTCAGCTTGGGCGCATCTCGGGACGGCAATTGTTTAGTCCAAATACCTATTTCTCAATTTCTTCGTCACTAGGATATCCTCTTGACCGAGCTAACGAAGTGAGAATAGTCAGGAGACCAAATCGAAAGCAAAATCGTCGAATTAATAGGGATATTAAATCGATGATTTTGCTTTCGTATACACGGATATTGATTTTCCTCTAGGTACCTATATAGGTCGCATTTTTTTAACGAATCTCGACGCAGTGACGAAACTTGTACAAAGGTTCTTAAATCTATACCTATATGAATGTTTTTGTCGTCGGTGATTTTGAGTGAGGGGGGAAGTGGGGGGGAGGGGGACCACCTCGGGAGTATACCCTTGCGAACTAAAAAGGATATTTTTTGATTCAGTTCACAGTTCACATAGAACCTCCTCCTTTTTGGAAGTCGGTTAAAAAATTATACGTTACCTACTTATAATGGAATATCAAACGAGATATTGAATAGAAGAATTAAGTACTTATATCAGTTTTTATGATGATGATATTTTTTTTAGATTATATGTTTTGATGTTTGTAAAGTTCTCAAATGGAAACCACGTACCTACCGGCAAACGCAGCGTAGGACGTCCACCGGCTCGTTGAACCATTGATAAAAGCCGATGGATGCAAGCTGTATCCAACCAGGATTTTTGAAAATCCATAGGGGAGGCCCATGTCCAGCAGTGGACATCCTACTGCTAATATATCATACGTCCACCAAGTCGGTCAACGTCCACCGTACTATGTGCCCTGCCTATTGCTATTCCACCTTTCTAATCGTAATCCTAGATAGGGGAGAAGAGGCGGGTTGGTTATAATATAATATTTATGAATTCTACTGGTTTTCCAAAAAGTACTATAAATCTACCACACTACCAAATTTACATCGAAAATCTACCATGATAGTAGTCAATCTACTTCACTCTGGCAAGAAAACATCGCGCGATGTTTAGCGCGCCAATCTTCGCTGCAGGTGTGGCCAGAAACTTCGTCTGCGCCCGACGACGATGTACATCGCGCGAAGCTTCCGGCGAAGCTTCGCGCGCAGATGTAGCCATAGCATTATAGCCGGTCACAAAGAATAAAATAAAGATGCGTAGTTGAAATGCTCCAACTTTGGTTTGATACCTATTGTTACGCGTGACTTCTATTTTAATGCAGTATTTTTTTATGGTAACTAAATTAAACAATTAAATGTATCTGGGGAGTGAACAACATTTTTACTTTAATATTACTTTGGATTTCGTCTCGCTCTTTTTATGATTAAAATAATACCTGAATTTCCGTGGCGTGTTTAATGTTTTTTTAAAGCTAAGCTTTTAAAGTGAAATAAAATTTAACTTTCAATGTAGTTGGGTAGGTATGTATTTTTTTATTTTGACATGACGTGGAGCCGGTAGAATACGCTGAGTACTTAGATCTATTGTCAGTTTTAGGCCACTTAAAATATCACGGCCAGTGACTGTTTTTTATTAGAACATAGGTAGTACAACTTGAATTCACAATTTACCATGTCATCTTTACGACAGTAACTGTTGCGTTTTTGTAAATGCTACTTACAGTTACACATGCAAATAGGTATGAGTGACAAAAAAATAATTATTTAAATTTGTGAATCATTTTTTTATAGTCCTGCTACATAAGAAAGGGTGTTACATAGACGATGTAATCATTTTATGCGACAGGTAGGTACTTACAACATGTTCTAGTCCAGGCAGTTCAGATGAGTTAGGTACATCAATCTATGACCTTGTAACTTGTACCTATGACCATGTAGGTACCTACTTACCTAAATGTTTGTGTGTAAAAGCCCGTCCACGGTTTCGTAGGCAAAAATAAAATGTTTCAGCACTAGTTATTATTCTTTGTCAGTCAAGGCCACTACCGTCAGCTGATACATTTAGGGTTGACATCAGGTTATTTTACGCAAAACTTTAACTTGGTATAACTCGTAATCTAACATACTGAGGATTATGAGACCTTATGGGGTAAGTTTTAAATATGTCTGAGCATGTGTGGTTTAAGTATTTTTCAATCGTTCTGTTACACCTTGTATAAGAAATGTTTAGTTGCAAAGGAATACTATTATAAGTTTAAAAAATTATTATCTTTGTTTTAGCAAGATTGACACATAAACAATTGTGTTTTAGCCAAGTTATAACGGAATTTAGAGTATTATTTATGTCATGTTCTAGTTGGTTTATGTTTTTCTTATTACCTTTTATTAAAATAGTTACATCATCTGCATATAAGTAATATACATTTGTGTTTATCTTCACACCAATACTTACATTGTCAAAACTAAAATGAAATATACAGAACAAAACTTAAAACTAACGCAAAAAATGGCTTCCTTATCGCTCAATCAAAGCAAGATACTAACAGCGACAATAAATCGATTTTTTTTCAGTTCCAACCCTTCAACCTAGATGGCGTTAGTAGTACCTTAAAACGCACAAACGCTTCTATCCCGACCAACGGTAACACCTCCGAACTTCTGCTACAATGTAATTAAAAGGGTGTTTGCCGCTTCGATGGCACGCGAGTTCACGTCACGGCGTAGACTCGCGGGGTATGGCCATCAAGACATACCCAACACGTAATTTTTTTTAACGCCAGGCAGTTGGCTACCGAATGTACCGGCGCCTGCAGTATTCTTTATCCAACTCCAACATAAACATATTTATGTGAAATGTAACCAAGACTAAATCAAAGTTCACACTATCAAAAAGTTGTCAGATCTCACGTAAAGCCAAGCTTCTAACTCTACAAGTCCTTACTCCACAAACTCTACAGCTTAGTCAATATATGTGACTTGGCCGTTTCGTTACAATAAGAACTGTTTGTTTAACAGAATTAACTGCGAACTGCGGCAGTTGCATAAAAATCATTCACTACCGAGACGTTCCTACATGAACACTTACTATTGACAGTGAAGCTCTTCCGCTTGGTGACCTTCTCCCGTTTCTTGAGCGACATCTCGGCCGTGTTAACGCCGGCGGAGTCTTCGGAGAACTGCGGCAGTCGCATGAATATCATTCACTACCGAGACGTTCCTACATGAACACTTACTATTGACAGTGAAGCTCTTCCGCTTGGTGACCTTCTCCCGTTTCTTGAGCGACATCTCGGCCGTGTTGACGCCGGCGGAGTCTTCGGAGAACTGCGGCAGTCGCATGAATATCATACACTACCGAGACGTTCCTACATGAACACTTACTATTGACAGTGAAGCTCTTCCGCTTGGTGACCTTCTCCCGTTTCTTGAGCGACATCTCGGCCGTGTTGACGCCGGCTGAGTCTTCGGAGAACTGCGGCAGACGCATGAATATCATTAACTACCGAGACGTCCCTACATGAACACTTACTATTGACAGTGAAGCTCTTCCGCTTGGTGACCTTCTCCCGTTTCTTGAGCGACATCTCGGCCGTGTTGACGCCGGCGGAGTCTTCGGAGAACTGCGGCAGTCGCATGAAAATCAGCTGCGTCATGTCGCGCAGACACTGCTCGGCGTTACGACGCAGGAGCTCTGGAAAATAATGAAAAAATTTTAGTCTTTAAAAAATTATAACTGTACTGTACTGTACTTTACTGTACCAGCCTTTTTTTATAGTCCACTGCAGGACGTAGGCCTACCCACGAAGGGTGATTGGGCCATATCATTTGTTTTTAGTAAAATTGTTATCATTTTCATCACACCACTGGCTTTTCGGGGAAGGAAAACATCGTGAGGCAACCTGCATCCATAGAAGAAATTCGATGGCGTATGTGAATCCACCAACCCGCTCACTCTATCCTTCTGCAAAAACTTAAGAACATTGGTGTCACTGGGACTGCTTTGAAAATTTTTGAATCTTACCTAGCAAACAGAACGCAAATAGTTAAGATTGGTGATCATAAAAGCAAGCCACACAACATATCCTTTGGGGTACCACAGGGGTCCATATTAGGACCTTTATTGTTTCTTATTTATATTAATTCAATACATGAAGTGCCATTGAACGGAAACTTGTCGTTATACGCGGATGACACTTGTATATTTTACTTTGATAAGTCCATACACGATATAATCACTGAAGCTCAAGAAGATCTGAATAAATTAGAAAGTTGGTTCCAAAATAATCTACTAACCATTAATGCAGCAAAAACGTCCTGTTATTTTTAGAGCTAAAAATAAAAAAATACCTTCTCATTTACCTCTCAAAGTTGGTCAAGAAATAATACACCAAAAAGAATCTGAAAAATACCTTGGCTTAAAACTCGACAGTCATCTAAATTGGAATATACATATTGATCATATTCGTGGCAAGCTAACATCATTATTAGGGTCACTACGTGGAGTCGTGCGATGTTTTCCTCGACCAGTTCGACACACTGTTTATAATTCACTAGTAGTACCACATCTCATATATCTGATCGAAATCTGGGGAACGCTCCAAAGACAAACTTAAAGGATCTGCAAATTGCTCAGAACAAATTAATCAAAATGCTATTTAATTACGACTATCTTACACCTACAGATAAAATCTATAAGGAACCAGATACATGAATATTAAACAACTACATCATTTTTATACTAGTATATTTATAAGAAAAATCTTGGATAAAAAAATACATATAAAAAATATAACATTTACAAAAAAACATCAAACTCACAACAGGAGTAGTCGAAGGAAGGATCACATTATTCTTCCGCGAGTCCGAACAGTTCACGGGGAACGATGCATAAGTCACGCGGGAGTAAAAATTTACAATAAAATTCCAAAAGAAGTGAAAAATGCGAGTTCTTTCGGTATTTTCAAAAATAAATTAAAAATACATATATTGAACGATGTGACACTATTGAGTAAATAGCTAAGTCTTACTGCTTACATAATGCACTGTGGTGCATCCACGCACACAGCAGCGCTCGATTCTTTTGTTTAACTGCAACCGGTATTGATACGCGATACTACTCGTAGGACAGCGCAAATCGCAATATTGTAAACATTACACGATCACTGTTATGTATTTGGTTTGGGATAGGTAATTTCGAGTGTGTAAAACCGTGAAATTAGTTTCTTTATTTAATAAACCTACTTTTAATGCTTTACACATAACTAAAACGCATAGGTACCTTATTTTTTTGTTGATTTTGTTTAATTAGCGGTAGGTACTATTGTTTAATTGAAAATGTTGTTTTGATAAAAATGTTAATAAGTATATTTAAGATTACTGTTTATATTTAATATTACTGTTTAAATTTAATTTGATAAGTGACTCATAATTACGACTGATTGAAGCACATTATATGTACTGTAGTGATTAAGTTCTCACATAAGTGAAATTGTTAATTTCTTGTTGAGAAAATAAATTCTTTAACCAGAACCCGTACTGAGCCAGCGTGGTGGATATGGCCCAATCACCCTTCTTACGCCTACGTCCTGCAGTGGACGGTTGAAAAGGCTGGTATACTCCGCGGCACACAAGTTGATGGATGTGAAGTTAGCCACTAGATGCGCAATAGCCAATCAACTTGCGGCTTCCACGTCACGTCTCGTCAGGATTGGCTATTGCACAGCTAGTGGCTAACTTCACATCCATCAACTTGTGTGGCGCGGAGTATACAGTACTGTACTTATTGTTACCTGTGAGTCTAGTTTCGAAGCATATCCGGAAACAGCTCAGCATGATCTCGCAGACGCTTTCGTCGGTCAACATCACTCCTTCTGGACTCAACATCAGAGTGCGAAGAACCTGAAAGTTACATCACAAATAGTAAAAAAAAGTCTTGTTGAAAATACTACCTAACTAGAATATTAAGTACAGGCCGAAAAGTTAGCCACAAGCCGCGGATAACCCAATCCTTTCCCAGCTGTAAAGTGAGCTTCAGTCAGGATTGGGCTACCCACAGCTTGTAACTAACATCACAGCAGCCAACTTGTATCATTCTGACTATATTTATCTGTCAAAGATTTTTTCCTTCTTTATCTAAACATCCAGTCTGTTTTTAAATGCCCAAGATAGGGAATAATGTCACATGAGAGTTAAAGCCTTCACCCAGCAGTGGGTCGATACAGACTGATGATGATGATAATAGGCATAATAACTGGGTATTAAAATCATTATTATAATTAGTCCATGAGTTAGATTATCGAAAAATATTGGACACATATTTTTTCTCTTGTCAATCAAACAAAAAATGACAAAGATAAATCGTGTCAAAGTTTGGGAGTGGGGGTTGTCACGTCGTCTCTTTCACATAAGTCTATACATTTGTATGGCACTTGTGACGTCACGCGGAACTTTGACAGACTGTCTCTTCATCAATTTTTGTTTAAGAGACAAAAGAAAAAAACCGGCCAAGTGCGAGTCGGACTCGCGCACCGAGGGTTCCGTACAAACCTGCAAGGTTTACAAAGTTCGTTCATTACGACAAAAAAAGTAATAAGTTTATATTTATTAAAAAATATATATTTTGTAATGTAACTAAAAATGTAAGGTTTTCGGAATTTTTCCTTTATGTGTGCTATAAAACGTTGCTTCATGCCAAATTTCAAGATTCTAGGTCGACTGGAAGTACCCTTTAGGTTTTGATTCCCTTGCGAGTACTTGCGAGTTTCAAAATTTGCGGCATAAACGGCTGTATCTTTTGATTGCGTTGGCTTAGAAGTTTGATTTTTTCACAGCTTCAAGGGACAGTAGACCTGAGTAATTGATATAAATTTCAGCTTCATACCTAGACGCGTTTCTGAGAAAAAGGGTCTTGACAGACGGACAGACGGACAACAAAGTGATCCTATAAGGGTTCCGTTTTTTCCTTTTGAGGTACGGAACCCTAAAAATCATTATTATAATAAAATTAGTCCATGAGTTAGATTATCGAAAAATATTAGACACATATTTTTTCTCTTGTCAATCAAACAAAAAATTACAAAGATAAATCTTGTCAAAGTTTGGGAGTGGGGGTTGTCACGTCATCTCTTTCACAGAAGTCTATACCTTTGTACGGCGCTTGTGACGTCACGCGGAACTTTGACAGACTGTACCTTCATAAATTTTTGTTTAATTGACGAAAGAAAAAATACGTAGCTAATATTTTTTGATAGTCTATCTGACGGACTAATTATATTTTTTAGTCATCATGGCTATTACGAACAAATGTACTGGAACATGAATCACCTGCAATATCTTCATAAGAACCACTCCATCAGACGAGTGGTCGGTGCCGACAAACCGCGCGTGGGTGACGGCTTCTGCAATATCCTCCACCGTGGCGGGGACACTCGGATGTGTGGGATCTGGAACAGATGGATTTATTTATTTGTTTACAGGCGAGCAGTGCATATTGATGTGCCTATATCAAGCAGAGTTGAATAAAATTAGTATTTATTTATGGCTTCAACTCCTTATGTAAATCCAAAATAATCTGGCCACCATTATTGTTCAGTAATAATTTTATGTTTTAACTCAACAACTACTTACAGTAATAAATAAATCGGCCAAGTGCGAGTCGGACTCGCGCACGGTATTTCGATTCTGTACAGTATGGAAGCCCCCCTTAATATATTTTATTTTACCAACTTGTTTTTAAGGGAATATACAAATTGATATTCTGTGAATGTTTCAAGCATCTTCCTATTGTCATTATTAATATCGAGCAAAAAATTCAGCCCTATTTATTTTATTCTAACTTAATTATTTATTTTTGAAGTAAACATTTAATTCTGTGAACATTTCAAGCATTTTGCTATCACCATTATAAATTAAGAGTAAAAATTACGAGTAAAAAATGGCTGAAATTCAGTTTTGTTGTATGGGAGCGCCCCTTAAATATTTTTTTTTTATCTTTTAAACTTGTTGCTATAGCGGCAACCAGAATTACCATCATCTGGGAAGATTTCAATATTCTTGCTATCAACGGCTCCTGAGATACAGCCTGGTGACAGACAGACGGACAGCGGAGTCTTAGTAATAGGGTTCTGTTTTTACCCTTTGGGCATGGAACCCAACAACACTTAATTTATAATGTCAAAATTTTATTTTGTACAATGTAGACAAAAAACAGTGTATGCTTGGTTGAGTTACTTCTCAGGGACGTTTTGTGTTTGTAGGATAGATAGCTCAGATAAAGCTGCTAGCTTTTTAAGTCATAATACTTACAATACTTAGTAAGTCACTATACATACTTAAAACTTCTGATAAAATGGCAATTTACACATCAGATCACATTTTACAACATGTTTATGTCATTTTGGATGTGATTAATAACTTACAACAATTTAATGATGACTTAAGTATTAGACATTTATCTATTGTTTAAGTTACAGTTTCTGTGTTTTCCTTAAAGTAAATCTGAGACTATGCATGAGTAATTAAAATCAAGCTAAATGTGCTCAAAAATTTAAAATCAGTGTTTTAGATAATGGTGCTCTATTACTATTATTACTATATCTAATCATTGTTCGCTAAATTAATTCAACTGAAGAGCTCCAAAACTAAAGCTCTAGTATGTTAAAAAGTATAGTCTGTGTCTGTCTATAAATATATAAATATTTCAAAATTTCATCACCTTTTCTTTACAAAATATGTGAAAGTTATAGTGATATTAGTGTTTTCAGTATGGTGCAATACACACTTTTAGTTTGCCAGAATAAATGCAATATTTAATCATTATTCAATAGGCTCTTATCAGACCTTATTAAGATAACTGTGTAGCTCTCTATACACTACATCCAACAAGCATATTAATGTTTCCACTTTAGTAATACTATTCTTAAACTACAGGACTTATTGTGTCATAAAACATGAAATAATACAATACTTCTCATTCCTGACTTAGTTATTATTGGAGATTAGACCAAGAAGATAATGAAGGATTTAGGGTAATGTGCTCAACTCGCGAAAACATTTAGTAATACTCTTGAGGGATTTACAAACCTATTAGGCCATATGAGAGAAACTTGTGTATTGCTGATAACGCTAGACTGGTGACTGGACCAGTCGTCTCCTTGCTTCTGATGACTTCCAGGAAGGGGCTCAAGTATGTGGCAGGGTCTAAAAGCCGCAAGTCATCCACCTGGTTCAGGATAGTCTTCAGATCTTGAAAGGTTCGCATCAGCACATCGTACTCTTCGTTTGGGAAGGAATGAGAGCCCCATCGGGTGCTCCGTCGCATCGCAGTGACGAGCATGGCCATCTCGCCCTGGACCACGAATATTCCATTGCCGGGTAACGACATTTTACTGATTTATTTTGCTAAAACTGAACAACATCAACAACCTATCAAATAACACGAGTTTTTATGAGCTTCCTAATAAAAGTTACATATTGGTACGTCACTGAGTAGCGTGGGCACTTCACAGATATAATTTCTTATCAAATAAACACAGATTTATCCGTAAATTCTAAAGAAAATCAATGGAAATTCACAATTTGATTAGCAGATTCCATCACGATCGTGTTGACGTTTCAGAATTTTAGTTCCACTACTCGCCACTTATGGTATGGCGCTAGCTGCTAATTCCAAAATGTCATAATCGTACTGAAGATTTCAAGATAATAATCGACTTTTTGTTTCAAAAATCGACTATTCAGTAAATAATTCAGAATAGGCGCCCTTGTAAGTTTTTTTTTATTTTATTTTAGAAAGTTGGCAACATTGTAAAGATGTCTGACGGCCGTAGTTGTTTTACTTCAGTGACAAAATTGTAAAAAAATAGATTTTTCAATAAACGGGTCTTTTGAAATACATTTGTGACACGTTGTATGCAGCTGTAAGTAGGCAATAGTTTTATTTATAGAATTTTGGTAACATTACACTGTTCCATTGAGGCATACACGATTAATGTGCGTTGTCACGCGTGCAATGGCTATCGACACAGATTTGTCATTTTTTCTTTTTGTGCTCGCGAAGTTATTCTTACACATGTATCCCGTTACATATTACAGGCGGTTGCGCTAATCGAGTGTGAAGATGGTCAAGAAAAAGAGACAGAGTGACCCCGGGGAGAATGACGAGTCGACAGAATCTTGCGACGAGAGCGTGAAGTCCGCATGTCCTCACGTCACGAAGGCAGTCGACCTTACTCGCCTCAAGAAGGTGCTGAAGACTGGCGGCTTCGAGAAGGAATGCTCCGAGTGCAAGAAGGCCGCCAATAATGAAGTATCTGACCCAGATTTCGAGGAAGACCTCACCTTGTGGATGTGCCTTCGCTGCGGGTCGCAATTATGCGGGCGAGCGCGCAACAAACACGCTCTCAACCACTTCAACACGCCACACTCGGACTGCCATGCCCTCACTGCTAACACAACCACTTGGGAGATCTATTGCTACAACTGTAACAATGAAATCACCACAGCGAGTGCCAAAAAACTCCATGAATGTATTGAATACCTTAAAAAGCAGGCTGCATCGAGCAGCAATCCTAAATCACTCCCCCCTATTGAGTTACCGTATGAAACACCTAAAATTGAAGTTCCTACTATAGAAACGGTGATCAAAACAGATATACTACCTTCGAAGAATAAGGACAAGTTCCAGTACTTGAACAGAGTGCGAGGGCTTTCTAACCTAGGCAATACATGTTTTTTCAACTCAGTTATGCAATGTCTGGTACAGACTCCCTATCTATTGCAAGTTCTGCAGGAAATGGCTAATCCTGGAGAAAGGTTCACGTTGCCGGGGGGGAAGCTGAAGATGAAGGCTGATGGAGAAGATGAAGGAAAGGAGGTAGACCTCCCAAACATCACAGGACAATTGTCTGAATGGGGGCCATTGACAAGGACATTAGCTGAAACACTGGCCGAATTGCAAGCAGGTATGTGTTGTCAAACATAATATACAATTCCTACATGTTGTCACATTATCTACACTAATATTAATAGTATTCCGTTGTATTCTTGTTTGTTTCCAATAGGCTTTTATGAAAATTGCCCAGTAGACTTAAGTCTACTGGGCAATTTTCATAGATATTTAGAATTTTTGAAATTCTTCCACCAATAGAAAAGCTTTTTTTTTGTTGAGTAACATAGACAAGTAGGCAACATCAGAATGGGCAGTTATAGTTGACATAAAATGGAGGTCATATAGCCAAGAGGTGGATAGTCAGTCTCGATAAAGGTTGGAAGCATTTTATATTTTGTTATCAGTGGATTGATTGACAGCAAACCATATATTATCAACTTTATGGCTTCCGATTATATGTATTGTTGTGGGCTGTGGTCTAATACCATATAATAATAGGCTAATGAATAAAATAAAAAGAAGCACTTGAAATGCGAATATGGTGTAATTATTTTTAAATCAGCATTATCTTATTATTCTACATAATCCAATTAGATTTGCCACTGTACTGTTTTCTTTATTAGAATGCCCGTCTTGGCATTTGTAATTACTTAAGGCTATTCTTATTATTTAACTAGCTTTTGCCTGCAGCTTTGCCTGCATAATTTTTTACTTGTGAAGTATCCCACAGGAACCTTTTTTCCTGGATAAAAAGTAGCCTAAGTCACTCTTCAACCTTTGAACTATATGCATGATAAAAATCGAGTCAGGCTATTGTGCCATGAAAGAAACAAACCAACAAAGAATTTCAGATATATAAATAATATTAGTAAATATTCAATCAATTTAAGTAATATAGGAATACTGCAACACAACATTATCCTTAGGTGAGCTGTTAACTACCTGAGAATTAATGGAATGTAAGCTCTTTGACTTTCCTTGACACAGTTTACTTTAAAGACCCTGAATTTAATCTTGACCTTAGAAATATGTCGCAAATGCTGATAACTGACAAAGGATTTTCCTATACAGTAAGTTAAATCAAAAGACAATCGAAACTAAACTTTTCTTTAGTATAGTTTTTAGAAATGCAATGTGTACTAGAACATGCAATTTGCGAGAAAAGCCATTTAAACAAATGCTACAAGTGGCAATCTGTAATAAGCTGATATGATAATGATAAGTAACAAGCATGTAAACAAAGAAAATTCTTGAGAGAGTAATTATAAAAGCATAGTACTACTCATTGTTTACTAGTTTTTATGTAAAGGAACTCAAATAAGTGAATGACTCATGATACAAGATCATTGTTATTCATCACAACATAGTATAAAACAAAGTCACTTCCTGCTGTCTGTCCCCATGTATGCTTATATCTTTAATAAAACTATGCTATGGATTTTGATGCGGTTTTTTTATTAGATAGGGTGATTCAAGAGGAAGGTTTATATGTATAATAGGTGGCTTCGCACAGTATACCTGTGCGAAGCCGGGGTGGGCCACTAGTTTATAATTATTGTGAATTATCTTCGTAGTTATTTTAGCTATAGCATTTACTGCTGGATCTGCTCTATCTCTGATCCCACCAGTCTTGGTGGGAAGCAGCTTGCATCCAGCATGATCCTGCGGTCTTAATGAGGTCATCTGTTGCCTTGTGTTTAAATTGCTGTAGATTATGCATTGAATTAGATTTTTTTTTATTTCTTGCGTTTTGCGTTTGATAATACTAGGTGTCCAGTAGCCTCTCCTCTTTTATTTTATTTAGATTAGAAGTCATTCGAATGTAACTTCCCTTTTCATGTAGGTCACATTTAGTGCTTTGAAAATATGAGACTACAATTTTCACAATGGATACTAACATGGTTGTCCCATAAAAAAAGAAAGCGAATAGCATCATTTAGGTCTAGAGTTGACATGTGTAAAATTAAGATCATAAAAAGTCTCGCAGAAAGACTGCCGCTGACTGCAACTTACCAACATTGTGTGGCTATTGCCACCTAATCAATTATTGTATTTTTTTACTTTCTTTATTTATTTGCAATGTATATGGATCTTAAGAGTCTGAAATAAAGAATTATTATTATTATATTTTATCTATTTTTGCACATTAATTTTTCCCTAGAATAAATATCACGAACAAATAGCAGGAAATTAAATTAGTTTGGTCTCTTGGAAACCATGCATAACTTAATACAGTGTGTAAACCCACCATAATGAAGTACAAGGTAAAATTCCCTATAACATAGTAATAATACAACAGTTTAACTGAATTACCTACCATTTCTACCAACTTTCACTATGAGACCAACCTTGAAATCACAAAAACTATAGCTGTTACATACATTTTGTTAAAAGTACAAAGAACTTTTTGTATGAAATGGCTGTTTATTTTTCTCTATTTCAGTGTTGGTCCCATTGTAAAAATTGATTCTAATAAGTACAGTGATACAAGAATACATCTTTTGTCTAGAGAAACTTTATATTACATTGTGATTATCCAGCAACTATGTTTGTCTCTAGTTATTTAAATGTGTGATATCCCACTGGTCTATATTTAGCCCTGACCTATTTGCAGCCAGCGGTTTAGTCACTGGAGGCATCCTAACACTGAATTCAGTCTTTACACAAATCATGAGTGAAAATCTATCCTATATCTCCTTTAGATTGAAAATCTTTCTCTTCTAAATGGCTGCTTTATCTTGCAAATGTGAAGAACACTTCACTTTGTATTTGAGTCAATCAGCTAGTCCAACCATTGGACTAAACTCGACTGAAGTTCCCTGTTTTTACCTTACTCCCATGGGAGGGTTATATTTTTGACAAATGATTTTATGTTTTTCAGTAATACTGCTATTTTTATTACATCAAACTAATTTGATATTTGCAATGTTGAAACTATTCTTATAATGTTGAATTCATCAAAATATATTTAAAGTTAAATATTGCGAAAACCATATTTTCAATAATACGGATTGCTTTCTGTCAAACTATACTCAGTACAAAACTTTTAGACAATAATGCATATTGCCAAACATGAATGTCGTTTGAAGGGGACATTTTAGATAATGTGACAAGGCATTTAAATTCTTTTCTCTTTATAGCTGACCTAGCTGTACTTATATGTGGTGTGGAATGTGCATATTGAATGATGAAACAAGCAACTTGTTTACCTTAGAAATGAGATGCCAACAATTTGTAATTAGCCCTTTTGTAAATCAACTTTTATCATTACTTACCATAATGTTTGACTTCAAATTTGTCATTTGAAAACATCTGGTTTCAAAAGGGAGTACCTAAAAGACAATGTTTGTCTTTTACGGCATTTGGACCCAAAATCTAAAATATAAAGACCTATTTTGTTCTTTATGCCCTTTGAACCTCTTACCCTGTTCGTGAAACACTAAGACTTATACAGGGCTGTTTGAAAGGGGGCGATTAAAACCTCAGAAGAATGACAAGTAACAGAAGTATTACTAAATTTTACTCAGATAAAAACTATGTTACAGCTGTCTTATTCATATCTGGTTATATGTACAGCATATGCGAGAGTGAGTGGAACAAAAAAACGCAATGTCTGTTGCATACGCCAAAATCACCAGTTGGAATGTCAGAATAGTTAAAATTTCGTTCCACTTGGTCTTTTCTCTTTTTCGGAAATTTGAACCATCTATTTCCAGTAAGAAGGTTCAAATCTCTGATCATTTTACCTACATACTTTTTACCTTTTTGAATTTGGACACCCGAGATAGCTCAATGCTAGTTTGTGAAACTCTTTGAAATTACGTAAGTTCGGGAGTATATGCATCTCTTTCTAACACCTTTTAAATTTCATATTTAAAATGGGACAAAATGATGTATATCTCTTGCTATTTTAGTACTGTTCTATTACTTTAGTTCTTATTCTATGATTGAGACCATCATTATGAACAACTTTTACTATGAGTCCAACCTGGAATTCGAGAAAATATCAACAGCTGATTTTTTTCTCCCTTACGGCAGTACAGGGTAGACATGTATACGAAACATACATTTCTAATACGTGGGCATATTAAATAGGTAATTTACTGTATTCTGTGAGTAATAATTGTGTAACTATTGGCGTTACGCGTAGTGGTGCGAAACAGAGTGTCGTGCGAAATATCACAAGGATCTCTTACTTTTATAATTATTATTATTTGAGGACTTATATCCTCGCTAGATTAAGATAACATGTCCCATCGCGATATTTGTACTTAGTAATAACAGTAAATCTGTATTTTCAGGTGAAGGCGGCACGTACAACCCGCGCAAGCTGCTGTCGGCTCTGGTCACCAAGCTGCCGCAGTTTGGTGGCGGCGACCAACATGACGCGCACGAGCTGCTCAGGCATCTGCTCGAAGCTGTCAGGTTTGTGTTTCAATTCATTGTTTCTCTTCTTGCATCTGATCAAGGAGGGATTATAGGTAGAGTTCTCAAATGTGTGGTGTGAGAAAAAAGATGTGCTATACATACTTAGATAGTTATATACACATTGTTATGATTTTATCATATTTAGACTAGATAATAGTAATAACCTGCATAATACTACTAGAAGTGATAGAAAATAGATAATTATTTCATAAATATTTGATTTAATAAAATGAAAATAAAATGCTTGTAACTCCTTTATTACTAAGTTGATTTATTTTTGTTTTCGGTAATCTGCTCTGTTTATGGTTAGCTGTTACAAGAGGACATTGTCAACTAGCCTATTGTAAATTTCTCTTTGCAGATCGGAAGACCTCCGACGCTACCAGTCGGTGATCCTCAGCAGCCTCGGCATGAGTTCCAAGGTCGACCCCGCCAAGGTGGACGGTGAAGTCAAGCAGAAGGTCAAGTTCTATGGACAACAGGCCTCCGATACCATGCTAAGGCCAGAGCAGGTTAGTTCATTTTGTGGGTTCTTATTTATGCAATTTTATTACTGAATTTGATCGCGTGTATACCGCTCTTTTTGAACAAAATTCACTTGCCTTGAGCTCCGCTTCCCTGTTTTGGAGCGCACATCCAGGTTAGAGAAAATCTCAAGTACTTCAAGCTAAGGCGACGGCCTTCGCCTTATATAGTCGTTCGACCCGTGTTTATAGACATAGAGGCTTTGGTATACTTCTCTCAGCACCCCTAGCCTAGTAGCATGGCAAAGATACAAATTGTCTGTCTACCAATTTATCCCTTCGAAGAGGAAACAAAGCATGAATTGACATTGACAACTGAAATAAAATCGGCCAAGTACGAGTAGGACTCGCGCACGAAGGGTTCCGTACTGTAAAGGAGCCCCCCTTAAATATATATTTTATTTTAATTTCGTTATTTATTATTGAAGTGTATATAGAACTAAATCTCCTGTGAATATTTCAAACATCTACCTGTTACCATTATTAATATCGAGCGAAAAACGGTTAAAAAATCAGGTTTGTTGTATGGGAGCTCCCTTAAATATAAATTTTATTCTGTTTTTAGTATTTGTTGTTATAGCGGCAACAGAAATACATCATGTGTATAAATTTGAGCTTTCTAGCTATAACGGTTCATGAGATACAGCCTGGAGACAGACAGACAGACTGCAGAGTCTTATTAAAAGGGTCCCTTTTTACCCTTTGGGTACAGAACCCTAAAAATGGATAAAATTGATTTATCCCTTTGTTACACTAGGGGTGCAGGACTGCATAAAGGAACCAACTCAAGAAATCCACAGTTAAAAATAGCTCCAATTACCTTATACATAATACGATTAAAACTTAGTATCATTTACAAATTCATGTATAAAGTGTGTGAGTAGTGCACTTCAGAGCCACTATAAAATTTGATGCATACTATACCTACTTAATTTTAAATTCAATTATCATTGTCAGGTGTTCCGAGGCTTCCTCGTGTCAACCCTGGAGTGCCAAGAGTGCATGCACACATCAGACCGAGCGGAATATTTCCTGGACCTTTCCCTACCCGTGGCCGCGAGTCGTCCGCAACCGCCCGCTCTAGTCCGCAGGAAAACGCCTAATGGTGAGTTACAACTACCCTCATCAGGTGTTTCCTTCCTAGTGCCGACCCTGGAGTGCCAAGAGTATAATATACACACATCAAACCGAGCGGAATATTTCCTGGATCTTTCCCTACCCGTGGCCGCAGCCGCCCGCACTCGTCCGCAGGAAAACACCTAACGGTGAGTTACAACTACCCTCATCAGGTGTTCCCTTCCTAGTGCCGACCCTGGAGTGCCAAGAGTGGATGCACACATCAGACCGAGCGGAATATTTCCTGGATCTTTCCCTACCCGTGGCCGCGAGTCGCCCGCAGCCGCCCGCTCTAGTCCGCAGGAAAACACCTAACGGTGAGTTACAACTACCCTCATCAGGTGTTCCCTTCCTAGTGCCGACCCTGGAGTGCCAAGAGTGCATGCACAGATCAGACCGAGCTAAATACTTACTCGATCTTTCCCTACCAGAGGCAGCGAGTCGTCCGTAGCCGCCCGCTCTAGTCCGCAGGAAAACACCTAACGGTGAGTTACAACTACCCTCATCAGATGTTCCCTTCCTAGTGCTGACCCTGGAGTGCCAAGAGTGCATGCACACATCAGACCGAGCTAAATACTTACTCGATCTTTCCCTACCCGAGGCAGCGAGTCGTCCGCAGCCGCCCGCTCTAGTCCGCAGGAAAACACCTAACGGTGAGTTACAACTACCCTCATCAGGTGTTCCCTTCCTAGTGCCGACCCTGGAGTGCCAAGAGTGCATGCACACATCAGACCGAGCTAAATACTTACTCGATCTTTCCCTACCCGAGGCAGCGAGTCGTCCGCAGCCGCCCGCTCTAGTCCGCAGGAAAACACCTAACGGTAAGTTATATCTACCCTCATAAGGTGTTCCCTTCCTAGCGTCGACCCTGGAGTTCCAATAGTGCATGCACACATCAAACCGAACCGAATACTTTCTGGATCTATCCCTACCCGTGACCGCGAGTCGCCCGCAGTAGCTAGCGCTCGTCCGCAGGAAAACACCTAACGGTAAGTTATATCTACCCTCATAAGGTGTTCCCTTCCTAGCGTCGACCCTGGAGTTCCAATAGTGCATGCACACATCAAACCGAACCGAATACTTTCTGGATCTATCCCTACCCGTGACCGCGAGTCGCCCGCAGTAGCTAGCGCTCGTCCGCAGGAAAACACCTAACGGTAAGTCATATCTACCCTCATTTTTGACAAATTTTTTTGTGTTTTCACTGAAAAATAACCTTAATGTTTTTATATCAAACTAAAAATCTCCAATTGCTTAAAATTAATGTTTTTTGATGACCAATTTTTACTGAAGAACATCGAAATCCGAATCTGTCATAATTCTACAAAATGTTTCAATAGGTTTTTTATATACCTATTTCTGAACCACAAACTCCGAAGTCATTAATAAATAAAGTTTCGCAATAAATAAAATGTGACTATATACATGTAGAGACATCCATTTTTTCCTGCTACATATGTAAATGCAATGCAAATAACATTCTAACAATACGTAACCGAATCCCCGCCCTGTGCCTCAGTAAATAAAGCATGAACTCACGTGAGCGATCGTTTCAGAGGAGAATCTGTACAACTCGCAAGAGGACAACAAGCCTTCCAAGCACCAGGTGAAGAAGGAGCGCGTCGCCGCCAGGAAAGCTGCCAGGAAGAACAAAGGTGCTGCTTGTTTGCTTAGCTTATTGCTTAATTTTCGAGTGGCATTTTCAATAGAAAATATGCATTACATTTAGAATGGAGTCAATTTTTTCTGCTGGATTGTGCCTCTACGAATACATTTTCGTTTCTTTTTGATATTGAACATTATAATTGATCATCTGTACATACTACATCAAGCTTCACCCTAGGGAAGGCTATCCATCAAAACACAGGTGTGTACTCACCTAGTTTGCATGGCTATGACTGCACTATCCATGATTGTACTAACTTTTAAAATAAAATAATTTTTAATTTAATTTCATTGAAAATAATAATAAGTCCGACCAAACCTCAGGCATTCAACATTAGCTAAATGCAACACTACAGAGACAATTGTTCAGAATTACATATCCAACCCATAGAGTTGTGTTTGGTGATATCAAAATGCACCATCAAGGACGGTTACAGCCAATAGCTATAGCAGACGATGCCACATATCAGAGATTAATTGTTACGTATGTTGCATAGTTCCCGTGTAAAATATCCCAAAATCTCGCCAGCCACAAAACCAATTGTCAACTTAAAACAGTCGCAGTCTACTTTACACAACCTGTCTAACTTAACACTTCTGTACAGGTAACTCGACAAACTCCAAAGACGACTCCCCGTCCGGCGAGGCCAACGGCACCAAGGAGGACGGTAAGTCTTCCTCCGAGCAATCTGACGCTGACGTGGAAGACAACCTGGAGCAGGATGCCCCCCGACAGGCCGATACCACCTCCACGGGCTCGCAGGTCGCCCATACTGCCGCTAACTTCGCGGCATACCACATGGAGTCAGGGTATAACTCCGAAAAGGTCATCAGTTCCGACTCCATCCGCACGAGCCCCGTGGATCAAGAAAAAATGGACAACACCCCCGAAAATGCTGATAAGGAATTTGCCGACACCTCCACGTCTACTACCACTATACCGATGGAATACAAACCTCTGATATCGCTCGAGAATTTGTCCAATCCGGATTCAGGAGTAGCCAGTCCAGAAGCCACTAAGCATAACTCCACGGAAACTGTCGATAACGTCGACTCCCCGATGAATGGGAAGGAAATGGGCAGCCATAGCTCGCTGTCTAGCGAGATTAACCTGGACCTGTCCAGTCCACAGCACAGTAAGATGTCTCCGGTCAAGAATGAATACGAAAGACCGGTGTCGCGGATATCGTTCGTTCGGTCCGAATATTCGAACGAAGTCGTGTCGAGGGGTATAAGCGTTCAGGGCTGCAAGAATCTGTTGGAGCACAGTGGGGAGAGTAGCTACGAATCGCTGACGGAGAATAAGGTTATGACCGATTTGAATAACCATCTCGATAAGCTGCAGTTGTCTATGTATATGGGCGATAATAAAACGATCGATAAGCCGATTCTGCCGTCTCCTGTGGCTAATGAGAGCCCGGTGGATATCCCGGCGCCGCCGCCCGCGCCCAAACCCAAAGTCAATAACATAGAGGCTGAAAAGTCTAGAGATTTCATGTCATATTCGCGGCAAAGCCCGCTGTCGCCGCGCTACGTGTGCGACGAAGACGAGTGCAGCATTCAATCCTGCCTCAGTCAGTTCACGGCTTTGGAACTCCTCACAGGAAACAACAAAGTGGGCTGCGAGACTTGCACCGAACGAATCAACGGTAAAGACGGTAAAACTGTCTACACTAACGCGACCAAACGGTTCCTCGTGTCGAGTCCGCCCGCCATTCTGATCCTCCATTTGAAGAGGTTCCAGATCGGCCCTCGCTGCATGTTCAGGAAGATGTCGAAGCATGTGGACTTTCAAACGGTTCTCGACCTCGCTCCGTTCTGTGCGATGGATAAAGTTACGAAGCTGCCGAATGTGGCGCGGGGGCAGACTGAGCTGCTTTACTCTCTGTACGGAGTCGTCGAGCACTCTGGAGGGATGCACGGCGGCCATTACGTCGCCTACGTCAAAGTGAGACAGCCGATCAAACCCGGAGACCCGAAATGGTGGTTCCTGCCTAAAAGTGGGAACATCATGCCCGCGAATACGGGCAGCGGCGACGGCGAAGTAGATTCTGAATCTGAATTGTCCGGCTACGAGTCGGGCGAAGGGCCAACGTCCACCGCCGAAGCCCCGACGGGCAAATGGTACTACGTATCCGATAGCATGGTCTCCGAAGTCACCGAAGACAAAGTCCTGAGGGCGCAAGCATATCTCCTGTTCTACGAGAGGATCGTATAAACCGGCCCGCTCCGGGAGGTTGGCATTTAAGAGGAAGACTGAAGGTCCAGGAGCGTGGTTAGTTTCGCCGCTGTACATAGCTTGTTACCGCTTGTCCGTTGTATGTTACCTATATTACTTTCTGTATTATATTTCCTGCGATGTTACTGGTTGTTTTAATTCAGCGCGGGACCCCAAAGTTGGTAGATTAAGCTGTTTCATATTTTTGCTTCTATAATGCTTTTAGCGTGGAAAGACGCCGATTAAATGTCTAGGCCAAGTCAAACTTGTTGGCGGCTGTGAAGTTAGATACGAGCTGCGCGAAACCCAATCGTCGCACATCTGTTAAGTGAGGTTCAGTCAGGATTGGGTTTTGCACAGGTTATAGCTAACTTCACACCCGCCAAGAAGTGTGATTCAGCCTGTACTAGATGAGAATCTGAACAACCAGTAAATAATTGCAATATGCCATAAAGATCTGGCCAGACGAGCGTGGTTTGAGTCGCATATTTGTGCGTTGTTTCGTACGTTTCGAAGACGTCGCTACATATTTTATGTTGCAAAGATGCAATTGAAATAACGGTCATACTGTCTTAGCCTAACAGATTTAGACGAACTTTGTGGCCTACTATCTTTTATTCGTGTTATAACTTCAAATTATGAGAAACAGAAACACAACTTGAATTAAATATTTCGAATACACCTGTCTTAGTCGGCAATATGTATAAGAATCGTGTTTTAATGAATATTATCTACATATACCTTATAGTCGTACTATAAATGGATACGCGAATGCTATGTAATTTTATACGATGGAATTGATAGAGACGCATTCGTGTAACCATTGTTTTCATATAAGTAATTTTACTCATTTTACCGAAGAATCGCAATCTAATTTTATCATTATCTCATATTAAATAATCCAAATGTTAATGGAGTTGTTTCCTTTTTACTTTTGTATTTATACTGTATTTATGTTTGCACTTGTGAGTATCCATTATTGTAAGATGCTCTGATGTAATATTGCATTTTTTCTTAACATTTTTTATACAGGTCTATTCAGATATATGTGGCAACACTGCTGCTGTGCTACTGTAAATACTGTACTAATTTTCATCTAGTATCTGTATGCCAAACCTTGCTCGGAATTAGGAACAAATTAGTTTATTAAGCGTGTGTTCGTCTTATGTATAAGTATATATACTGTGTTTGTTTCAAAAGTGAAAAGTAAAATATATAAATGAACACTACAAATGCCCCGCGATGGCAGTGATAAAATCACTGGCCAATGGGAAAATGTTGAAACGCCATCTGAATTAAATACATAAATTATACATATAAAGCTTAGCACAACTTTCTTCTCATAACAATACTGCGTTAAAACATACGTCAATTTCTTTTACAAAACCAGTTTTTAACTCGCCATTGAAAGCGATAGCGTATCACGTGTATTTGAATAGGCCTTTACGTTGATAGAATATTCTGATTTTCATTTGTAAAGTCTTCCATTGTAGTTGTGTGAAATGCATTACAATTATGGATAAATGGATTTCTGAAGCGTTTGCTTTTACCCATTAGCTTAATTATTTATTATCGTGATCATCACGTTTTTAGGACAATTGAAACTCATTTATACCTTATTCATTCATATTATTTACGTCAATTCTGATGTACTATTTCCCAAAATGGCGTGGTTTAAAATTTCCTGACACCTTTTTAAAGAAATGTGCAGATAATTTTAACGTGACGAGATTGGCTCATCATAGGTGCGTTCGGATAGCCTACTGATGGCAAAATTAACAGTTAACAACGCCACTAACGATCACATTCAGCGTTTGTTTTGAGAATGTGTAAGCAAAAGTGGCATTTTTAACGGTTTTCGTTTGCCGTTCGGATAGCTCAAAAACAGTTAAAAATGCCATCGTGAACTGCCACTTTTGACCCACCTGCGGAGGTGGGTTCTTTGTGATCGTTTGAGTTTGACGTTTTAGCGTTCGTTTTGTGTAGTGAGCAAAAGTAGCATTACTGGCGAAATGGGCGAAATTCCCAAACCGAACGGTTTACATTAATGCTAATTTTGCAAATGCTAAAAATGCCATCGAGCCCAAAACGAACGCACCTTATGAAATGTGTATCAGAAAGGTCGAGTCATTTTGTTGTACGTAGATTTTACTTATGCCGTAATTCGTTGTAAACTTTGTGCCCTAAAATCGACACTCACTTATAATTTGTTATTAAAAAATGGTTGGAAAATCAACCGTATTTCAATAGCCATAACAGATCTCGCGTTGATCTCTAGGCGGAATTTTCCATGATTTACTTTCGAAATACTTCTAGAACGTTCTAGATTATATTGTGGAAAGTTTCGAACACCTAAGCACGCTATGTAATAGTTTGTACATACAATTTTATACATGACTTAGGTAGATTTACTAAGCGAAACATGGTGACGTCCCTTTGGAAAACTTATTTACTATTTTGCTTACCAAGGCATTTATGCTTTTAGGCAACTCTTTGCCTAAAAATTTAACCTTGCTTTTAAGTATAAGTATCTATCTTCGTATTCAACACTAGGGTTTTTTTTTAATCTATCAGTACACAGGTTCAGTAGTTTCGGAGCATATTCGATGCAAACAAACAATCTTTCCTCTTTATAATATTGGGATAGATTTCCTTGCAAGCGATGGAGGGACGCACCATGTTATCTTAGAATTTCTACAAAGTATATAGGTCCCAAATACCTAATTTAACTTGTCTATATAACTTTTGGTTAATGTTACATTAAGTTTTATAATTGTGAGTGCTCAATATTAGTTAATGCTTATCCCGCATGCGACTAAATATGAAGATTGAAGATGTAGATACTTGGGGATGCGCTATAAAATAATATGTATGTGAATACCATTCATTCATTTCGTGTCAATGGCTAGACAATTTATTTTTTTACATATGGTAAACTGGCTACCGAGGACGCGGTAGAGGTCGCCAGATTCTGGTCCCACAATATCCAAAATCCATAAACCCATGTAAATATGGATGGATATAAATATTGTATATACTGTCAGAATTGCCATACCATTCATAAATGAATAACTCTATCAAGGTAGCGCTCATAGCGTAGTTTGACTAGGTGTTTGTCAGCGATTACCGAAGGCAACGTTCAGCACGGTCTGTCTTCGGATGGGTGACCGCGGGTGGCATTTATGACTGAGGCCTTCAGGCGGCTTAGAAACTGACACCAGGGTTAGCCACCCGGCCTGTACGAACTTACTTAACTCTATCAAAAAGCATCTCAGGCAAAACTAAAGACGTTTTGTAGGTAATTCGATTAAAGAAAATATTTTCAAATTTGTATAATGATTATATGATTATACATTTTGGTAATAGTTGTGGCGTACGAGTAATTAAAAGAAATCGCTGATACATGATTTGCTGATTTTATTAATTTGTTCGTTGGCTGATATTTTGTTCAAACCTATTGGGAGTTCGGAACATGAGACCAATGCTCGCTGCGCCGTAACAAATTGATGTCTCAGCGTGGGTGAGGGGTGGGGTACCGCGCAGCGAGCGCACGTCAGAATTGCTATAAAGTTTAAAGCGTTTTCTAAAAATTTTTTTATGATAAATTGTGTGATATATTTATTTAAAGCCTGTATTATCTTAACAATTAATATTAAACGACCTAACCTTGAATGTATTAAAAAAAATCTGCCGTTGGGAATTTCCACTCTCTTCTATTATTATCGTTCTTTCATTATTGTTTACAGCGCTACCATGGCTCGGGTGATACGTTTAATTTGTAGACCCCGGTTGTTTTAACCGTTTAGCCATGTCAGAGGCCTTCAAACGGCTTAAAAACTCTGACACCAGGGCTAGTCACCCGGCCACGAACTTATTTACTTATTATTCTGAAAGTATCCCCAAGTGTTTCACAAGGGCAGGTGTCAAAACGTTTGCATTTTGTGAAAACTAGTATGTTCATTTTTGTAAAGTCAGGCATGTGTTTTATTTTATATTATTTGATGAAGTTTGTATAATATGAAACTCCACAATATTATTGCGTTACAAACCAGGTGTATTGAATAAAAAAATATAGTTTTAAAACTGATTTTTGGTATTTCATTTTCCTATCTCTATAGGATTATAGTAAACTAGCTGCGCCCCGCGGTGTTACCCGCGTTAGCCCGAGATAAAAAGTAACCTATGTGTTAATCCAAGGTTTAAGCTACCTTCATACGGAATTTTATCCAAATCAGTTCAGCCGTTTGTGCGTGAAAGCGGAACAAACATACACTACCTACACACTTTCGCGTTTATAATATTATGATTTTTAGGGTTCCGTACTCAAAGGATAAAAACGGGACCCTATTATTAAGACTTCTCTGTCTGTCACCAGGCTGTAAGTATCTAATGAACCGTGATAGCTATACAGCTGAAATGTTCACAGATGATTTATTTCTGTTGCCGCTATAACAACAAAGACTGAAAATAAAATAAATATTTAAGGGGGGGGCTTTCATATAACAAACGTAGGTAATTATTTTGCCGTTTTTTGCTCGATATTCATAACGGCAACATGTAAACGCTTGAAATGAGGCTAAGGGGGTTCCCATAGAGTACGGAACCCTTCGTGCGCGAGTCCAACTCGCACTTGGCCAATTATTTTTATTACAACTTCTGCCGGTAAAGCAATAACAGACGAATACGAGAAGTAAAAATATATCATTTATTTCTATCAAATTGCATTTTCTTTACACTTATCAACAATAATAATTTAATAAACTTCTAATATAAGAACTTATATTGGTTAATGTACCAAGTCGCTTTGTAAATTGTAGAGACTTCAAGAGGTACGTATTGTTATGAACAACTTTTACCATGGCACCCACAACCGCAATTTCTAAATAAACTGGTTGTCTGTATATTCTGTTTACGGACGAGTTAAACAGCTACCTACAATAAAAGCTTTCGCTTAGTGTAGGTTCTGTGTACTAACTCGATTGAAACCGCTAGCCGATAATTTAAATGATAATATTGTTATATCAATTACCTTTATTAAACTAGCTGATCGGACAAACGTTGTTTTGTCATACAAAAAAATTGCGATTATAAATTCAGATATAAACCATCCTATCTCTCAAGTTGGATCAAACTGAACACAGTGTACAAAATTTGGTGAAAATCGGTTCAGTAGTTGAAGAGTTCATCACGGACAAACAACGCGACACGAAATTTTTATATATAACTAGCGACCCTCCCCGGCTTCACACAGTTGTATTATACATATAAACCTTCCTCTTGAAGCACTCCATCTATTAAAAAAACCCGCATCAAAATCCGTTGATTAGTTTTAAAGATATAAGCATACTCGTACATGGGGACAGACAGACAGCGGGAAGCGACTTCGTTTTATACTATGTAGTGAAGAAGAAAGTGGCTTCTGTATCATGCAGTATAGTAGTTTATGCAACTGTCATATAATGAAGTCATATAATACACTCGTTACTATTATGAAACGAGCGCAGCGAGTTTCATAAACTCACACGCGTGTTTTAATACCCGTGTTATATGCAGTTGCATACACTACTTTATCTTCACTAATAAAAATTAAAATAAAAACATATTGCGAAACATTAAATTCACGCGTACGTGTATTGTCACAGTGAACTTGGCGCCATTAAAATCTAACCAATGAGAGCGCAGCTGCGCGCGCAGGGCCAATCAGGAGCGAGCGCGCGATGTTATAATGAGATTTTACGATATCGATGTGGATATTATAACATCATGTGAAATTGCTTAAATTGAGTGTTTTGTTGTCTGCGCTATAACAGTAGTCATTATAAGTCAAGTATTGGAAACATAAGTAGAATGTTACAACATTAGTGTAGATAAAAGAATTTATTATATTAATTTTACGTGATAACGTCATTATGCTTCACAAGCCGAACGCTTAGGCAAGGCTAAGGTCGATCGTGCCTTTCTATCACTTGTTCCGCGCTCTCGCTTGCACGCTCGTCTCAGGCGGAACGTGACAATGACTCATGCCTTTTCATGCGTGTAGCCGGCGTTCATCGATAAGACGTTATCACGTCAAAAAATTAGCTGTGACATATATTTTTCCGAGACGATGAACTTTTTGTATCGAACAGTTTCTTTCGCGATTTTGGAGTTGGTTCTACAGTAAAAATTGTTCATAATGATGAGTATGTACAGATACACCTCTAAAAATGTATGCACTTTGCAAAGCATCATCTTGAATAAGGCATCCTACAGACAGCTGCGACCTTGTGTTCGACCAACAAGAGCGCTTGTATACGTCCGTGTTTAGGGTTCCGTACCCAAAAGGGAAAAACGGGACCCTATTACTAAGACTTCGATGTCCGTCTGTCTGTCTGTCCGTCTGCACCGGGCTGTATCTCATGAACCATGATAGCTAGGCAGCTGAAATTTTTACAGATGATGTATTTCGGTTGCCGCTATAACAACAAATACTAAAAACCAAATAAATAAATATTTAAGGGTGGCTCCCATACAACAAACCTGAATTTTTAGACGTTTTTCGCTCTATATTAATAATGGTACCAGGTAGATGCTTGAAATTTTCACAGAATATTTAGTTTTATATTCCCTTCAATAATAAATAACAAAATTAAATGAAATAAATATCCGACTCGTACTTGGCCGATTTTTACACCGGACAATGAACCGGATTCGCAGTGGTGTATGATTTATAAAGAATCCGTTTAGATGCACCGGACATAAAAATCAAACAATCCGTTTATTGAATCAATAGGCCCGATTACAGAGGCGCCAGCGTAAATTTAATAGCAACGTAAAAAGCGTTCTCTCTATCGAATGCCTAAAGTGAAAAAGAAACAGAACTATGCTATTTAGATAATATGTATAATAATTATATTATATTACTAAGCCCGATTACAGAGGCGCCATTGTAATTATTACGATGGCGCCTCTGTATTCGGGCTTAGTTTCAGAATATCGTTTATTGCTATACATAGACGGTGCGTTGTTTGGTGAAATAATAGGACAAGTGCGATTTGGACTCGCGAACGAAGGGTTCCGTACCCTATGAGAACCCCCTTAGCCCCATTTCAAACGTCTACCTCTTGCCGTTATTAATATTGAACAAATAATCGGCCAAGTACGAGTAGGACTCGCGCACGAAGGGTTCCGTACTGTATGGGAGCCCCCCTTAAATATTTATTTTATTTTAATTTTATTATTGAAGTGAATATAAACTTAATATTCTGTGAAAATTTCATGCATCTACCTATTACCGTTATTAATATAGAGCGAAAAACGTCTAAAAATTCAGGTTTGTTGTATGGGAGCCCCCCTTAAATATTTGTTTTATTTGGTTTTTAGTATTTGTTGTTATAGCGGCAAAAGAAATACATTATCTGTTCAAAATTTAAGCTGTCTAGGTAACACGTTTCATGAGATACAGCCCGGTGACAGACAGACGGACAGGGGAGTCTTAATAAGGTCCCGTTTTTATCCTTTGGGTACGGAACCCTAAAAACTGACTTATACACGCGCTCTTTCTTACAGTGGCCGAAATGGTATCTGATTGGATGATGAATAGGCCGCGGTTGTCTGCGAGACGCTTTAAATAAATGACCGTAATAGGCCGAACCAAACTTGCGTTTAACGTTTAACTCTACCATGGAGGGGGTGTGAAAGCTCTGTTGCGTCGAAGTTTCACTTCTTCCGCGTGGAAGGACTCCACTTGCATTTTTTTCAGTGAAACTTGTAATGCGACTTCCAAGAAGGTTTCGTTAAACGTTTAACGCTACCATAGAGGAGATATGAAAGCACTGTTGCGTCGAAGTTTCACTTCTTCCGCGCGGAGCGACTCCACTTGCATTTTTAGGGTTCCGTACCCAAAGGGAAAAACGGGACCCTATTACTAAGACTTCGATATCCATCTGTCCGTCTGTCACCGGGCTGTATCTCATGAACCATGATAGCTAGGCAGCTGAAATTTTCACAGATTATGTATTTTGGTTGCCGCTATAACAACAAATACTAAAAACAAAATAAAATAAATATTTAAGGGGGGCTCCCATACAACAAACCTGATTTTTTAGACGTTTTTCGTTCTATGTTAATAATGGTAACAGGTATATGCTTGAAATTTTCACAGAATATTTAGTTTTATATTCACTTCAACAATAAATAATAAAATTATAATAAAATAAATATTTAAGGGGACTCCCATAAAGTACGGAACACTCCGTGCGCGAGTCCGACTCGTACTTGGCCGATTATTTTATATAGGCCACTTTGTGCTATGTATTTTCCATGCGTTTCTTCAGTAAGTCCACGTGTTCTGAAGCAAAAGGCGTAAGGCAGGTAATTTTGGGCACTTCCAACATTGTTAGCTCTATGATGCAGTACAGTACTTGGAGCGTCTCTTTCGCCTTTTGCAATGCCTGGAAGAAATAACAGTTGATTAAGGGATGATTTATATAGGGACGGCGCGGGCACGGGACGGGTCCGCATGACGCACGTTCTATGTATAGAATCTATACATTTGTCATGCACATGCGAACATGCGCCTTGCCCGCCCCGTTCTAATATTCGTCCCTAATTAATATCAATGGTATAAATAAAATAAATAATAAATAAATATTGGTTACATCTTACACGCGGTCTCTGACCCCAAACTAAGCAAAGCTAGTGATATGGCTGCCAGATACTGATATACTACATATTTTAATTACATACAGTCGGCGCGCGAGTTGAATGCAGAGCTTAGGAATGCGAATGTCTCCCCCCGCTATCCGCACGCCCAACCCGCCCAGGCGCGTGAGGTGGGGCGTGCGGATAGCGGGGGGAGATGCTCCCGCTCTTTACCTCAGACCCCGACTGCATTCAACTCGCGCGCTATCTGTACTTAGATAGATAGTATTTAAATAACACCCAGACACAGAGCAAACACCTATGTTCATCACACAAATGTTTGCCCTGGGTGGGAATCGAACCCACGCCTCTTTGATCCAGAAGTCAGGGTCACTAACCACTGAGCCACCGAGGCAGTCACTGATAGCCGAAGTATAGAACTGATAGCTGATGGTATCGCAAATCTCTTGAATAGAGACCACATCCCGGAAAGCGCAGCGTAAGACTGGATGTCTTCAACGCCTTTGTTTGGTGCGCAAGGTGACAGCTAGACCTGAGTTAGTATCGCAATCGAGTTGTTTGCAAACCACTTACAATCAGTTCTATTGGAAACCTTTGGGGGAGACCTAAAAGCCTACGCAGAGTGTACGTTTTATAGGCAGAATGAATTCTTGGCGTTTGTGAACAAGAGGCGAGTGGTTGCGCAGTAACAATACATTCATATGTCAGCGGCGCAACGATGGGGACCTCTGACTTTTTAGGGTTCCGTACCCAAAAGGAAAAAGGGACCCTATTACTAAGACTTCGATGTCCGTCTGTCTGTCTGTCACCGGGCTGTATCTCATGAACCATGATAGCTAGGCAGCTGAAAGGTGATGTTCTCAAACCTGGCCCATGCCTGGCTTGCTTTTATCTTATAGAGAAAAATATGACGAATCACGAAAAAATACTGAAAAAAATCCAAACGCTTTAGAAAAAAAGCAAAACATTTATCATTATCGCAGGCCTAGCAACCCATGATTTGAATTTTCCGCCATCTAGTGTACCTAGAGAATGAAAAAGTTAATTTCAGCGTTGCCGCTTTGTGGGAAATCACCTGAATCACTGGGAATTTTAACTCGATTGTTAATTGAATTTAAACGCAGGGATTTTTTATATTATTTTATCGATCATGAGGCATTATTATTTTAAAATGATAAAGGATTTTCATGCTAAATATGAGTGTTGTAGTATGATTTGATAAATAGTTTTGTCGCGATTATCTAAGGAATTTCACGAAAACACGCATAATTATTTTTTTTAGATGAGCTACGATATTTTTCAATCTTAGTGATTGCGAAAATACAATGTAGATATCAAATCATCCGACTACATGCATTATATTTGTTATTGGAGAATTTCGCCTCATTTTTCTGGGAAATAAGAAAATAGAAACTGGTAAAACTGTTTACAATTTGCTATTGTTTTATCTCATTTGGCTTTAAATGTACGAATGCATTGTGATATCTTTGCCTTTGCGACGATTCGATTCTTATTATTAACGACATGGTTACGATAATGGACTTCGATGTACTACAAACCTGACAGATCTGGCGATGACTTTTTTGGACAACCGTGACATTTAAATCTGCAGATTTTGAATCTTGTTGCCAATTGACTCCTTTCTTACATCCATGATCCACAAAATGGTGGATAACTTTAATGGCGGTTAGTATGGATATAACGCAAAACAAAAAAAAATGTTTGCTTTTTAATTGACTGTTCGATTAAAAAACACTATGCCTCATCGAATTAAGTTGATTTTTCTCCCTATTATAGTTTAGAGCCCGTAATTGAGCCAAAGTCCCATACAAAAAAGAACATGTCCTTTTCACAGATGATGTATTTCTGTTGCCGCTATAACAACAAATACTAAAAAGAAAAGAAAATTAATATTAAAGGGGGGCCTCCCATACAACAAACCTGAATTTTTAGCCGTTTTTCGCTCTATATTAATAATGGTAACAGGTAGATGCTTGAAAATTTCACAGAATATTTAGTTTTATATTCACTTCAATAATAAATAATGAAATTGAAATAAAATAAATATTTAAGGGAACAGTACTCCCATACAGTACGGAACCCTCCGTGCGCGAGTCCGACTCGTACTTGGCCGATTATTTTTTTACTTCTGGGTCAAAGAGGCGTGGGTTCGATTCCCACCCATGGGCCCATGGCAAGCATTTATGTGATGAATATAGGTGTTTGCTGTGTCTGGTTGTCTTAAAAATATGTAAGTATACGTAGTATATCTATGTCTGGTTCTGGCAGCCATATGACAAGCTCTGCTTAGTTTGGGCACAGCCCGGACACTCCGCGATTTTTCATACAAAATCTGCTGTCTTACGCACACCTACACAGTACTTACTCACAGACAACACACATACGCACGGTCGCTACACGCGCATTTGTGTGCGGAACGTCTATGGCTGTCAGCGATCACCACGACGTGACGTCATGCCGCGTGAGTGAGACAGTTGCGTACTTAATTTGCAAAAATGAATATTAATCTAGTGCTTAAAAAAGTATAACAATTACTTAATTTGGAAGCATTTTAACAAAAAGTAACCGATCTACTTCTTTTGTAAGATAATATCAAGAGGAAGTTACCAAATAATGTAAAATAAGTTCCTATTATTTATCCTTAGGGAAACATTAAAATTTCTTGTTTTGTTACGTATCATTGATATTCAACCATACACAGTACAAGTGTTCCCTATTGTCACAGTCTAGGTAGTTTTTATTAGAAAATCCACCGGCCAGTGCAGCCCGCGCGCAGAGTACACGATGCGGTACGTAGCGCGGTGTGGAAGTGAGGAAGACTCAAACGGGTGGGGGGTAACGAGTGGCCGTTCTATACGTAGTATTATTATATATTCTTTGGTTTGGGGTTAGAGACCGTGTGTAAGATGTCCCCTAATATTTATTTATTAATCTGCGGAGCTTGTAGCTAACTTCACTGACGCCAATAAGTTTGATTCAACCTATATAGTACGCCAATGAGTTGCAGACTGCAGTACGCTCAAATATTTATGAAGCCTCTGAACCTTGCGCAACTGGCTGAACGCATATTTCGTCACGGCTAGCATAGCCACAGGGCAGGATTTAGGGGAGAGCAACCGAGTAAACTACCCGGGGCCTCCACAATAGATTTTAATACGATTAAACGCTATCAAACCACTTTCCTTTTGATTTTTCTCGTTGTTTTACTTTTGCCTACAGTAATATTTGTATTTGAGTCCAATTGCCGAAGACATAAAGTATGAAACGAATGTAGACGAGACCCACTATTTCTCGCTTTGTTTCACTGGCAATCTATCCACATAAGTTAAAACAGGATAGCACGATTCCTCACGATTCCTTCGACTTCGATTAAATTAGACAAAAAGAAAAAAACGAGCGACCGAAATGAGGTCACTGGGCGCATGCGCGTTTTACGCGAGCGACCAAAATGAGGTCACTGGGCGGTTATTTGTATTATTCTTAAATATTGACAAAAGCTATTAATCTATATTTCTTCATTAATCAGGCATATTACAATTCCAGATCCTTCTGATAAGTTTATACTTGGAATTTAGTACCCATCTTGAAAGAGTAGGTACTTATTCCTCTATGCCCCGGGGCCTCCACACCTCTAAATCCGGCCTTGCTTTGGTATAGGTTAAATCACACAACTTGGCGGCTGTGACGTTAGCTACAAGCGGCGGATAACCCAATCCTCTCGCAGCTGTTAAGTGAGCTTCAGTTAGGATTGGGTTATGTATTGGGTATTGTCACATAATGGAAGCTAAATAAATATATTATATTTGAATATACCGCCAAAATGTTTGGGAAGATTCGGCCGATAACTCGCGTTCCAGGTAAAGAGAAACCTTTTTCTAGATCTGTATGAACTCCTAGCTTTCTAGACCGAATTTGCGCGCGTGGAGTTTTGTCTCGCATTTAGAAAACGAAAAATTTATTTACCGTTACATCCTCAGACCAAATAAAAAAATCAAGAACCTGTGAGGCCGGCAAAACTAAGCCTCGCCGTGTACAGACCCAATTACACACAAATCCACGTACAAGGAAACTACGCCTTGGCTCGTCAGTCGAACTATGGCGGCGCAACACCGACGCACTCGCCACATGTATAAAAATCGGCCTCACTTGTCTGTTCACGACGTTCTGTTTTTTTTTATTTGGTTTGAGGTTACATCCAACAGAATTTTACAACTCATACCTACCGCGATCGCTTTAGCTTTAATTTCCGGATTAGTCGCCATCTGTTTCTTCATTTGGTTCATCTCTTGCGGCGTGAACCCCACAAGTTTCGACAGAACCTCGCTAGCAAATTCCACGTCTATATTCCCCGTACCATCCACGATAGTGCATTTTAGACTCCATCCTTCCTTAACTATAGCCAATTTCGACAGCAACTTCATAATCTGAGCTTTTACTTTGAAAACCCTACCAGCCTTTGCACCATCAGCCATTTCATTAATCTGTTTTATATAAACGAACGGCTCTGGTGATACGTATTTGACTTTATTTGTATTCACACAAAGTTGATTATCTTTTGCATCAATATTGGCTTCAAATTCTCGCAAATAATCTTCGTCTTCCTCTAAAAATATGTCGTTATCTTCGGGGTAATCTTCGAATCTATTTTCAGGGGGTAAAGGCGCAATTTTGCTAGTTTCTGTGTTTGAATTGGTTTGGTCTAACTTTTGTTTCTTTTCTGGGTTCGAACTGCATTCGTTTAGAGTTCTTTTTGTGGGGTTTTGAGTTATTTGCGCCTCTATAGCGGCTAGTTGGTCAATGTCTATGGCGTCGTCGTCGTCGTTGAATGGTATTTGGGGGCTGTTGGTCGTGGCCATTGGTCGGTCCAACGCTGGATCAAATGTTGGTCCGGGCATGGAAGGAGGCATTTGTGTGTGAGGTGTTGGTATGTTGGTGTTGCGTGGGTGGGTTTGCGTTGTGTCCAGGTCTGGAGCTGAAAATTTAAGTTACCTACTATCAGATGTTAACAATGGCAATTATGGAACAATAGTATAAGGGAAAGGTCTATACCGAGAAGTAGCTCAATACAGGCTGATGATGGTGATTCATTAATAAAGATTTGAACACCTTATTGACCTACTAACTCTCTTTGTACAAAATGCCATCTTCCAAGGGTCGTAGCGTAATAAAAATCGTCAGCTGCATGTATCTAGTTCTGATGACAATACAATAATATGGTACTGTCGAACTGATCTGATGATGGAGTCGGAAGATATGAATTGAAACTTCATGATGGAAAATCGTATCATAGCTGTTTTGGATTTCTTAGAAAAGTATTGTGATGAACTTTGACTACGATTAGGTTTCAAGGTCTGATGATGAAGCCGGAAGATAGGCACTGGCATTCTATGAAGGAATATCGTATCATAGTCGTGTTTGCACTTGTGAGAAAGGCCACGTAATGGACTTTGACTACGATTAGGTTTCAAGGTCTGCTGATGAAGCCGGAAGATAGGCACTGGCATTCCATGAAGGAATATCGTATCATAGTCGTGTTTGCACTTGTGAGAAAGGCCACGTAATGGATTTTGACTACGACTAGGTTTCAAGGTCTGCTGATGAAGCCGGAAGATAGGCACTGGCATTCCATGAAGGAATATCGTATCATAGTCGTGTTTGCACTTGTGAGAAAGGCCACGTAATGGATTTTGACTACGACTAGGTTTCAAGGTCTGCTGATGAAGCCGGAAGATAGGCACTGGCATTCCATGAAGGAATATCGTATCATAGTCGTGTTTGCACTTGTGAGAAAGGCCACGTAATGGATTTTGACTACGACTAGGTTTCAAGGTCTGCTGATGAAGCCGGAAGATAGGCACTGGCATTCCATGAAGGAATATCGTATCATAGTCGTGTTTGCACTTGTGAGAAAGGCCACGTAATGGACTTTGACTACGATTAGGTTTCAAGGTCTGCTGATGAAGCCGGAAGATAGGCACTGGCATTCCATGAAGGAATATCGTATCATAGTCGTATTTGCACTTTTGAAAACGGCCACGTAAAGCGTGTTTTTCTAGTGTTTTTTAAACTATTCATTATTATTTTTCAGTAAAAAATAAAGAAAATACCTTACATTTACTATTCTCAAATTATTCTTATCTCTGACTACGCAAAAAGCCCTTATTATAAGAATAAAATGTTGATATAGTTTGAATCAAACTTAATGGCGTCTGTGGAGGCATATTAATAAACTGCTACTACACAACGACTCCCCTCGTTTTTCTTTGAGGCCGCTATTTTTGTATTCCTGTTCCTATTCCTCCTCTGTCCCATATTTTTTTCTAATCTGAGTAAAAATATGTATTGAAATGAAAGTTTATGTACATACATATATTTATTCATAAGTTATTTCTTTATTACATCCTTACTACTGAAATATGAAATAATTGGCCAAGTGCGAGTCGGACTCGCGCACGAAGGGTTCCGTACCGTATGGGAGCCCCATTCCTCTTGCCGTTAATAATAGCGAGCAAAAAACTCCTTAAAATCACGTTTGTTGTATGGGAAAATAAATATTTATTTTATTCTATTTTTAGTATTTGTTGTTATAGCGGCAACAGCTAGCTATCACGGTTCATGAGATACAGCCCGGTGACAGACAGATAGACAGACGGACATCGAAGTCTTAGTAATAAGGTCCCGTTTTTACCCTTTGGGTACGGAACCCTAAAAAACTATAGGACAGAGGAATAAGAATAAAATGGCAACCGTAAATAATCACCCTTAGACGCAATTAAGTTTGATTGAGCCTATACTCCGCGCCACACAAGTTGATGGATGTGAAGTTAGCCACTAGCTGCGCAATAGCCAATCCTGACGAGACGTGACGTGGAAGCCGCACGTTGATTGGCTATTGTGCAGCTAGTGACTAACTTCACATACATCAACTTGTGCGGCGCGGAGTATAATATACCACTTGTTTTCACCAACCTTGAGTAATAGGTAGTCCTAGTTTGGAGGAGAGCAGACCGGCCAAGGAGTTGGAGATGACAATCTCTTGCACTTCTCCACCCAGCAGCTCTACAGCGCCCTCTGTCAACAGCAGCGTACCCCGCCGACACTCCACGGGCCCTGAAAATCAGGTCACCAATTTGTGATTAAAAAATCGGCCAAGTACGAGTTGCACTCGCGCATAAAGGGTTCCGTACCGTATGGGAGCCCCTCGGCAAAAATAATAATCGAGCGAAAAACGTCTGAAAATTCATGTTTGTTGTATGGGAGCCCGCCTTAAATATTATTTTACTTTGTTTTTAGTATTTGTTGTTATAGCGGCAACAGAAATACATCATCTGTGAAAATTTCAGCTGCCTAGCTATCATGGTTCATGAGATACAGCCCGATGACAGACAGACGAACAGACGGACATCGAAGTCTTAGTAATAGGGTCCCGTTTTTCCCTTTGGGTACGGAACCCTAAAAATCACGTTTGTTGTATGGGACCCTTTAAATATTTATTTTATTCTGTTTTTAGTATTTGTTGTTTTATCTTTGAAAATTTCAGTTGCCTAGCTATCACGGTTCATGACATACAGCCTGGTGGCAGACAGACGGGCGGATAGCGAAGTCTTAGTAATAGGGTCCTGTTTTTACCCTTTGGGTACGGAACCCTAAAAATCATAATTTCAACCATAAGAATGGCGTCCACTGGGCATTTTTAAACTTTATATAAAGGGAAGTGACGTAATGTAGTAGTTGTAACGACTATAGTTTCCACTAGATAGGCCTCGCCCTACAAGTCTCTAATAAGACCAATTGGAAGCGGCCTACATCCAGCACAATTCTGCGGTCTTAATGACGTCATCTGTCATCCTGTGGGTGGACGATCTACATTCGAAAACTTTTCTACACCATCAGAAATCAATTTAACATCAATAATTATTTTTCGCAAAAATTGGCAAAACCGCCTTCCATCGTGTACTAAATTCGAATAGAATTCGAAATCGCTAGAATTATTTACATTATTATTGATTTTTCAAAAACGGCTCAGCCGATTTCTATAAAATTTCAATGGGTCCACAACGGGAGTATACCCTTTCGAACTAAAAAAATATATTTCGATTCGGTTCACAATTGGCGAAATTATCGATGTTCATCGTGTACAAAATTCGGATATTTCGCTCAAATTGCTTACATTATTATTGATTTTTCAAAAACGGCTCAGCCGATTTCTGTGAAATTTAAATGGGACCACTTTGGGAGTATACCCTTTTGAACTAAAAAAGAATTTTTCGATTCGGTTCACAATTGGCGAAATTATCGATGAAGATACACAAAAAAAAACATACAGACGAACACAGAACCTTCTTCTTTTTGGAAGTCGGTTAAAAACAGTTCTGATGTAATCAAAGAGAGGATAAGATGACGACAAAACAGATATTCTTAACGCTGGCGACTTTGGTATTTTTTAACCTTTGCTATTCTTAAAATCAATTTCTTTTTTAGAGAGAAATGTCAATTTTTTCTGGGTGTTATAATTGTTTAGTCATGTCAAAGTTCTTAAAACTTAAAAATCCTAGGGAGAGCTGAAGTGATAATATACAGCTATCAGCCAAACGTCCACTGCTGGACATAGGCCTCCCCTATGGTTCTCCAATAAGACCGGTTGGAAATAAATATAGATAAATGTTAGGGGACATCTCATACAGGGTTATTTCTAATCAATTAGCATCCTTTTAGGAGCTTATTCTGTACATCAAAACTAACGATAAAGGTGGACAATATTTTTCTATGGAACAACAAAATTTATTTTTAAGTTCTGACAAAAGTGGCGGAACAAAAGTTGTTAGTTTTGATGTACAGAATAAGCCCCTAAAAGGATGCTAATTGATTAGAAATAACCCTATATATATATATCTTATTAGGCCACGTCGGCCTCTGCCGAAAACTAAGCAAAGCTTCTGAAATAGCTTGCATCCATGGCAAACATTCCGGCGTACCTTTTATGAGCACCTTGCAGCCGGGCGTGATGTCCACGCTGAGGTTCCTCATGGGCTGGTACTCTATCCCGCTCACCTCCTGCACTCCGTCCGTCGTGTGCAGCTTTCCATCCATCCCCACATAGGCATCCCCTATGGATCTCCAACAAGACGACTTGGAAGCGGTTTGCATCTAGCGCGATCCTGCGGTCTTAATGAAGTCGTCCACCTTGTGGGTGGACGTACTGGACGTCCTACGCTACGCTTGCCGGTATGTGGTCTCCTCTCGAGAACTTTTCGATCCCATCGGTTATCAGTCCTCGGCGCTATGTGCCCTGCCCACTGCTATTTCAACTTGTTAACCCGTGGGGCTATGTCGGCAACTTTGGTTCTTCTTCGTATCTCCTCATTTCTGATTCAATCTCGAGCATAGCCTACTCCATAGCTCGTTGAGCTACTTGGAGCTTATTAACAAGGCCCATAGTAATAACATGCATGCATGTGCAGTTATATCATTCTACAAATCCTGTATTAACTTACTTTGTTTTTAGGGTTCCGTACCCAAAGGGAAAAACGGGACCCTATTACTAAGACTTCGATATCCGTCTGTCTGTCTGTCTGTCACAAAGGAAAATAAAATAAATATTTAAGAGGGAGTGCTTCCACTCTGCCCCACCAAAGCGCCCCACTGGTGGGGCAGATTCCACTCCTTCATTTTTTGGAGTGGAAACTGCCCCACTCGTCTCATCTTGGTGGGGCAGATTCCACTCACTTTTTAGACCAGTGGAATCTGCCCCACCAGAGGTGTCGCGCGATTTCAAATTAAATTGGTAGAGCCGTGAAGTGTGAAATTTGACTAAAAAAGTAAATCATTATAACGCCCCACCAAAAGAACAGATAAGTGAAGACATCGAATGCAAAATATTAATAAGATTGTAAACTAAAAGCACAATTATCTGAAGTAAAAAATTACGGATTGTATGTAGTTATAGTATTTATGTCGCAAATGTTTTCGAAGTCATCGTAAAGTAAAAGAAAATTATAAATTGAATATTATCATTCAATTTATAATATTCCATTCGTTGTAATAATCTTTAACAATCTATTCGAAATTTAATCTCAGTCAGTAAGTTACTTAACCCTTTACGGCGCAAGAGCGTTAATTTTAATATTTTTTTAATATGTTATGTTACGTGGTATATAAGTCACAGGAAAAATAATAAAAAAATCCTATGTAAAGAAAAGTATTTTCTACTACATATATTTTTTAACATGTTGTAGAAATACAAAACTGCGTAAAATACATAATTTTTTAAAAAGCTTCATAAATATTGGAAATGAAACATTTTGAAACAGTTATTATGCTTATTATAACACAGTGCAGTTTCAGCAATAATAAGTTTGAAGTCTGCCGAATTCAGACTTTTGCTAGGTCCTCTGGTTTCAGCATTTATTTTTCTGTAAAGAAACTAGCTGTTACACATTGCCATGTCGAAAAAGTGGTAAAACAAATGTGTATACCCCGCTTGCTTCGTAGCTTGATTTTATAGTGGCTGCCTCAGCGGAAGATCAGCTCCTCCCATATAGCGATTATTTTATTTTTCATTGGAGTTCTTGTACTGTACCAGCCTTTTTAGTAGTCCACTGCAGAAAGTAGGCCTACCCACAAAGGGTGATTGGGCTATATCTGGTTACTGGTTACTAGTACTACTTGTGGGTCAAATTAATATCGGCGTCAGCTCTCCAACCTATAATAGATACATAAATTGTGATAACATATTAATGCAGAAAATATAATTAATGCACATAAGAGAAAAAAAGACGGTTACAATTAAGATTTAAATGTTTATCATTTGTAATAGGTGCATATTTTAATTAGCATTTAAGTAACTTGCTGACTGAGACTAAATCTAGAATAGATTATTAAAGATTATTACAATGAATGGATTATTAAAAATTGAATGATAATATTCAATTTATAATTTTCTTTTACTTTACGATGCCTTTGTCTTTATATAGACTATAACAACATACAATCCGTAATTTTTTACTTCAGATAATTGTGCTTTTAGTTTACAATCTTCTTAATTTTGCATTCAATGTCTCCACTTATGTTTTTTGTTTTTGGTGGGGCGTTATAATGATAAAAAAATTTCAATCAAATTTCACACTTCATGGCACTACCAATTTAATTTAAAATCGCGTGACACCCCTGGTGGGGCAGATTCCACTGGTCTAAAAACTGAGTGGAATCTGCCCCACCAAGATGAGACGAGTGGGGCAGATTCCACTCCAAAAAAACCGGCCAAGTGCGAGTCGGACTCGCGCACCGAGGGTTCCATACAAACCTGCAAGGTTTACAAAGTTCGTTCATTACGACAAAAAAAGTAATAAGTTTATATTTATTAAAAAATATATATTTTGTAATGTAACTAAAAATTTAAGGTTTTCGGAATTTTTCCTTTATGTGTGCTATAAAACGTTGCTTCATGCCAAATTTCAAGATTCTAGGTCGACTGGAAGTACCCTTTAGGTTTTGATTCCCTTGCGAGTACTTGCGAGTTTCAAAATTTGCGGCATAAACGGCTGTATCTTTTGATTGCGTTGGCTTAGAAGTTTGATTTTTTCACAGCTTCAAGGGACAGTAGACCTGAGTAATTGATATAAATTTCAGCTTCATACCTCCACGCGTTCCTGAGAAAAAGGGTCTTGACAGACGGACGGACGGACAGACGGACAACAAAGTGATCCTATAAGGGTTCCGTTTTTTCCTTTTGAGGTACGGAACCCTAAAAATGCAGAAGTGGAATCTGCCCCACCAGTGGGGCGCTTTGGTGGGGCAAAGTGGAAGCACTCTTTAAGAGGGGCTCCCATACAACAAATTTTTTAGACGTTTTTCGCTCTATATTAATAACTAGACGACCCGCCCCGGCTTCGCACAGGTGTATCATACATATAAACCTTCCTCTTGAATCACTCTATCCATTAAAAAAAACCGCATCAAAATCCGTTGCGTAGTTTTAAAGATTTAAGCATACAGACAAACAAACAGACAAAAATAGCGACTTTATTTTATACTATGTAAGGGTGGTAACAGGTAAATGCTTGAAATTTTCACAGAATATTTAGTTTCATATTCACTTCAATATTAAATAATAAAATTAAAATAAAATAAATAATTAAGCGGGGCTCCCATACAGTACGGAACCCTCCGTGCGCGAGTCCGACTCGCACTTGGCTGATTTTTTTTTATACAAGTCAAGAGGATAGTAAAGTTCGTACCTTTTATGAGCACCTTGCAGCCGGGCGTGATGTCGACGCTGAGATTCCTCATCGGTCGGTACTCTATCCCGCTCACCTCCTGCACTCCGTCCGTCATGTGCAGCTTTATCATTCTACAAATTAACACGGGATAGTTGTTATAATCATTCTTCACCCCTAGCATGGCAGAGGGACAAATTGTCTTTTAACCAATTAATCCTCTCGGCACGGTAATGATATCTTGCAGTATTCCGTCTTCATACAGACGGTCGGAACGCGAATCATACCTACGCGCCTCGGAGAGCGGTATGCTAGTCTGCGCGGCGCGCCGCCCCGTAGGAATAAACAAAAGCGTAGATTTGTAACTAGTAAGCGTTCGATTTATGTTTTTAGGGTTCCGTAGTAAAACGAGGAACCCTAAAACCTAATAACATGTATTTTTAATGAACGTTTCCTTTTTCATTAATAATGAATAAATAAAACGTTTATTGTTCAAAAAAAGTTTTGTTAACTTTTTTAGCGAAATATTCGAACAAGTTCTGCACTAGTTCCCACACAAGGGTGACCAGTGTCGTGGGACCTAGGCTCTTCCTTATTATTAAGTATATTATTATCCAAAATTACAATACAGTACTAGGAAACATTCACAACGAATTTCTGTTTTATGATAAATATAATATTTTTACAGAAACTAGAAAGAAACTGAAGTAGGTAAAGAGTAAGTAGATTAATGAGATGTCGCTTCCTTCTGTCTGTCTGTCCCTATGTATGCTTATATCTTTAAAACTATGCAACGATTTTGATGCGGTTTTTTTTTAATTGTTAGAGTGATTCAAGACGAAGGTTTATATTTATAACTAGACGACCCGCCCCGGCTTCGCACAGGTGTATTATACATATAAACCTTCCTCTTGAATCACTCTATCCATTAAAAAAAACCGCATCAAAATCCGTTGCGTAGTTTTAAAGATTTAAGCATACAGACAAACCGACAAAAATAGCGACTTTATTTTATACTATGTAAGGATAAGGATACACCTGTGCAAAGCCAGGGCGGGTCGCTAGTTATTATATAAAAAATATTACCACAAGCTAAAAACACTTAAATCATAAGAGACTCAAGACCCTGATAGAATGTGTATAGCTGAAAATGGAGTCTAAGCCACCTCAAGCCACACAATTACTCAAAAACAAAACTTAGACCATGTATAATAAGTATGACACATGGTTTCATACAGAATCACCCTCCAGGTGTTACCCAGTAGCCTAGCGTAGATAACTAAGTAGTTCTATTTAGTATTGAAAATACCCTTTTTAAAAGCCATTCATAACTTACAGTGCAAGCTTTTCTGTATCATTTCAATACCTGTTACTAGGAATTTTATCTTCGAATTTGATTGTAGCTTCTACATTTTCCATGTTGATCTTTTGCAGCTTCAAATATTGCTGATAAGCAGGAGTACCTGAAACAAAGCAGTGTAACATAATAATCGGCCAAGTGTATGGAAGCATACTTTATATATTTATTTTTGAAGGAAATATACAACTTAATTTTAAGTGAATATTTCAAGCACCTTTTTGTTTCCATTATTAAAATCGAAAAATATCATGTTCCTTCTATGGGAACCCCCTTTAAATATTTATTTTATTGTAATTTAACTATTTATTAGGCCTAATTATGAAGGCGCCATCGTAAATTTAATAGCAACGTAAATAATGTTCTCTCTATCAAATGCGTAAAGTGAAAAAGAAACAGAAATAAATAAATTAATTAGCTATTATTATTATGATTGCATCTATTTTTGAAGTAAATATTTAACTATATATTTTGTTAATATTTCAAGCATCTAACTGTCACCGTTTTAGTATCGAGCAATATTCTGTTTTTAATCCTTTTTGTTATAGCGGCAACAGATATACGTCATCTGTGAAAGTTTCAATATTCTAGCTATCACGGTTCATGCGGTACAGCCTGGTTACAGACAGACAGATGGAGGGAGTGCGGTGTCTTAGTAATAGGGTCCCGTTTTTACCCTTTGGGTACGGAACCCTAAAAATTATGATACTTACCACTTATTAGGTACTTTACCAAAAGTATTCTCAAATTCAAATTCTTTATTTTCATAATAAGTAACTTTACAGTAAATACCAAAACATTACTTATTTTACACTTAATTACATACAGAAAATAGCTTAAAACTACTACATATAAAAAATATAGGTAGGTACTATGTCTACAATGCTGTTATGGCACATCCACAGAATAAACAAGCTCTTAAGATTGTCTAATAAAATTAAATAGTAAAGTTTACCTCAAAGTTTCTCAAAGTTTACCTTACGTTTTCTGACTTTTTTGACTTACCTATATCTACAGCTGCATTGATTTGTAATACAAATCTGCCATTCAGTACAGTTTTCGTCATATTTTTCAAATTCGCCGGCAAAGAACCAGGGCAAATATCCTTCAGATCATTGAGTAACCATTGCTCTTTAGCCAAGTTTTTTATCTCATCCTGAGTGTAGTTATTGCTGCCGTCTTCGGTTAGGTACTCCACACATCTTAAATTGGGAGAATTGTGAAATAAGTACTATTTATCTCTTCCATAATATTGTTTTTAAAAGTAAACTTACCCTGATAACCACTCATCATCGACATACATGTAATGCGACGATAAATACTGACGAACGTCATCATGAAACATTTTTAAATGATTCTTTACAACTTTCTATATTTAATACACTGCTTCATCAATTTAATTTTCTACAGAAAGTGGAAAAATAGTACTACAAAACATTTCCATTTTCCCTCGCTGACTTTTGTTTACAAAATTACAAAGGAACAAATGTCAAAAATTATTTGACAATGACATAAATGACATGCACATGATCGATCATTTCTTGGCTGAAGTTGTTTCAAAAACCATTGCTTTATCATGTTTTGAAGTGTAAGCTTTATTATTTGAATTCTCACTGAGGAAAGTAGAGAATTAACTATATTTTTTTATGATTTCAATTATTTAAAAATAAATATAATATGACGCTTTAAATGTGAAGGTACCCATTAAATTAAATGTATTTTATACGCTCACGAAAATAATCTTGTGAGAAAAACGAGTTTCCACTGATATAAACGATCACGTAGTTTTGGACCACATATAGTTGCCAGTTAATGATAAATCGTACTATTGTAGGAAAAAATAAGTAATGTAAAATGATATAGAAAATAAAAAGATGTTGAATGCCAAAAACTCATTAAAAATAACATTAATTCGGTCCTTGTGTGATGAGTCATTTTTACTTTTAGCTAATACAATAATCACTAACATTTTCAGAAACACTGAAATGTTTTTATAACTTCACTAGCTGAATGACTTTACGCGGAGCTTGAACGGGCTATACCTATCTTTATTTATTTATTTAATTACACACTTACAAAAAGGTGATTAGCGGATGAATTAAAAGCATATAAAACAGGTAGGTATATGTATTTCAAGGTAGATTAGGCAAATATGGTAATTGGTAATTAAATGTTTCTTTGCCACCGATTAGACGGAACACAGTTAACAGAAATATAACAGCATTCAATATTTTTAGTATCAATGTACCGTATCTGACGTTTTATTTATATATCAGCTGCTGACTTAATAAACTAAGTTTCTGAAAAATGTATTTATGTAACGGAAAATTACTTAAGCAATTTAATAGTCGTAACTCGTAACGACCATAGTTATGATGCATTTAAATACGACTCCACGCTAGCACTCGCCAATAATAAATGACTCGCCGCCGCTTACTTGAGAAAGACCACAAAATATAGTTTCTGAACGTTCGAGATCGTAACTAAAAAAATACGTTAAATGACTAAAGCCCCTGATCGACGTACAAAAGTCTTCGTCTTCCGACGGTATAAAGATATTTACGTTTCATTTGACGCATTTCTCAATTGCTGCTTACCGTTTCTTTTAAAATAAACGCAACGCCTTAGTACTGGACACGGCTATTTTAAGAGAGACGGCAAATTGCAAAAGAAGAAAGCGTCAAAAGAAACGCTAATTAAAATCGACGACCTTGCGACGACGAGCGGCGATCGTCAAAAAAGTTAAAGTATTATTTGGCTCACCACGCAGTGTAGCCAACACTGCGACTATTTCTGTGTTCTACGGCTTTCGGGTAGTAATTTCTTCGAAAGAACTCAATAAATATTTTCTAGTCTCTGTTGGCTTTACCTACTATCAATTCTTAGATTAAATTGATATGATGAGCCTTTTATTCTATTCAACTCTATACCCATATTTTAGGGCGTTTTCGATATTTTTACTGATTTAGTTGTACGTTACAGCAAGATAACATACATTTTCAAACTTCGGATACGATAACATTTTGTATTTTGACAGTCTTTAAAACCGCGGCTTTATTTTGTACGTCGATCGAGCTTAAAGTTAGTATTATTTTCTAGGCATGGTATGGTAACATTTTACACGAAGGGAACGCAAAAAAGCTTGCCGATATTTCTTCCGTCTCCCTCGTAAAATTTGGACACAGGCTGATTGACAACAAAAGGCATTATTTTGAGGATCATTTTTGTTTTAAATGCTTCCTTGTAAATTTGTGCCGTGACCCGAGCGCCTGTATTCGCGATTTACGCCCCGGATGTAGAAATATGAAGCGGCGAAATGCCGAAACTGGGAAGTTGCGGCGCCCCATAAAACGCACAAAAATCACCGAAGGAATGTACGGAAAGTAAGTGAATATCTTTAATTATATTTAGAAAACCTCAAAGAATATAATGAAAAGTGTATCTGCTTTCAATCGTGTGAAAAGGTGTGGGAAAATGTTGTGAAAGGCTCGTGAATGTGGGTAGAAAGTACCATCTGGCTAGCATCTCACACACACACGTTCTTCTGTTGTGTTGTGTGTGAATAAAAAAAGAAACAACAAAAAGTAGGCCTCTAGCATGTTACAAATTCGTTTGTTTCTAAGTGTCACAGCACCTATACTTGTGCTTGTGTGGTGGGATGATGTAAAAATAAAATAAACATTCAGTTATTTTGAGAAACAACATATCCATGATGTATTATTACAAGTGTCTATTTTAGTCATATTCGTGCATGTTACTCATGTGGGTTCTACAAATAATCCATGTTAAGTAAATTACGATAGAAGCTATCAAATTGATAAACGAAGACTAGAGTTAGGTTTTAATAAATGAGTAACTAGGTACTTCTTCATCAGGAATGAATTATACGAAGTGGTCATTACTTAACTTGGTTATTTATTTTATTGTGTTAGCAATACATCAATTGTAAATAAAATGACAGAAAGAGTTCATCAATCATTCTAGTTTTATTAGTAATTGGCTTTATTATTGTGCTGTGGGAAATAATCCTTGGTTAACTTTTGGAGTTCACATTCTACTGCGGTAGTTTGAAAGGTTTGTCATATATTTTGGTTTATAAAGCTTCTTTATTTGTGTATTTAAATTAAAGGGATGTTTTGTGCATATATTTGTTAATTCACTATTTTTAGCAAAAGCTTTCAACTAACTTGGAACAACAACCACTAAAACAAAGTGAGTTTAATTTTCATGAGATGATTTCTGAGTATAAAAGATAAGTAGGTATTAATTGGCACATAAAAATTGATAAATTAAGTACAGGTAGCATATTAGGTAAGTCTAGGGCTGAGGGTAGTGTGGAGGGGATGGCTGTGCATGGTGACGGCTATACTAAACTCATACGCAGCCATCCCCTCCACACTTCTCTTAGCGCTACACTTGTATGCTGCAACCTGTAGGTAACATCGACCAAAAAAAACTGAAATATTGAGGACCCTTTTTGGATAATGGTGGAAAATAAAAACATGTTTGATAGTAATGCAAAAGTAGCATCCATTTTGAAAATAACTTCTTATTTAAATCTTCCTTATTGTGTAAGCTATATAATGTTTTTTATCCTCTGTTTCATACTAACCAATGGACAGTAACTGCAGGTATAATATGTCTTACACTCATGTTCATATATTAAGTACCTACTAGTTTATCTAAAATAAATTTTGTCTTATTTCTGTTTGTTACATTTTATGTAGTAGTGAAGTTGACACAGTATGATTAAAAGTATTTTCAATAGTTTATTTTGCATTCATGAATAAGAAGGTTAATCTATTGGGCCTCAAGCTTTAGTCATACCTCGCTGGCTAGTCAATATCTTAATGAGAAAATAGCTCACAACATCAGCAGACAACTATTACTTTAATCTTAAGTAAAGTCTTAAAGAACACATGGTTGCCAAACTAATATTTTTGCTACAAATAAGTTTTCATTTACTGCTCAGTTTTTCAAGTGTTTCTCTAAAGATTCTGGATGGATTTTCTTAAGGATTCATCTAGCCATCTCTATACTGCTCTTCTAGGGTTGTTCTTACGGTCTTGTGGTCACCACAAAAACAATATCAAGAGCTTGAGCATTCTAGTCTGTCATCCATTTACATCCTGCTATGTAGCTGCAAGCTGCATACATCCACAGAAGAAATTCAATGGCATATGTGAATCCGCCAACTTACATTGGGCTTTGGTGGTTACTGCCCTGTTTTGCTTTTTGTGAGTGAGAGTGAGAGGCCTATTTTCCACAGTGGAGTACGACAACTAAATGGCTGGTATAGGCCGCGTCACACAATTTGGTGGAAATGAAGTTAGCCACAAGCTGTGCAATATCCAATCAACGCATGGCTTTGTGAGCTTCAGTCACGATTGAATATTGCGCAGCTTGTAGCTCCCTATCTCTGGCTTTCCTGCGCCACCCTGGCAGCAGGTCATCGTCCCACCTTTTTTGAGGTCGTCCCCTGAACCGCTTCCCGTCTCTTGGGTACCAGAGCATGACTTCTTTGGTCCATTTATCTTTTTTGCTTCTCAGTGCATGCCCAACCCAACGCCATTTTAATTTTTTAATTTTTTGGCTTACATCTGCTACCCCTGTGGCCTTTCGGATTTTTGTCAGTCTCCACCTATCTTTTAACTTTATATGGAGCATGCTTGTACAATTGTACTTATACTTGTGTGTTTATTTTCAGCTCAATGTTGTACCTAAAGTTTATAATAGTGTGGGCCTCGGTGGTCCTGGCCGACTACATGCTGGAGTTCAGGTTCGAATTCCTCTGGCCCTTCTGGATTCTGCTGAGATCTGTCTATGATACATATAAATATCAAGGACTGGTGAGTATGCATTTATTCTTACTAATCCTTAGCCAAATCAAAGTTCTAGGCGACTGTGAAGTTCGTTATGCGCCGCGCCACACAAGTTGGCGGATGTGAAGTTAGCTACAAGCTGCGCAATAGCCAATCAACGTGCGGCTTTATGTAAGCTTCAGTCATGATTGGATATTGCGCAGCTTGTAGCTAACTTCACATCCGTCGAATTGTGTGGCGCGGCGTATACAAGCTGTACCAAACCCCTATACTCATGCAGCCTTTATGTGAGCTTCAATCAGGATTGGGTTTTGTTCAACCTGTAGCTGTGCATCCTGTGTCTCTTGGTTTGTTAATCTTTGACTCAACAACAGACCAATAAATATAATTAATGGATAGATTTGATTTTTCGCTTGTTATTTTTTTTATAATTCAAAGACCAGTTAGTGACATAATTATGCTACTTTAACTCGGAAACATAAAAGGTTCCTACTAGTAGGATAGTAGAAAAATTAAAATATTGCTTGGATGAAACCACAGGCAAAAGCTAGTAAATTGTAAATTGGTGACTCTGTACTCAGTAGCTAATTCATATTATGTCAAGAGAGTGAAGAGTGAGGTTTCGTGCAGCTTATGGCTAACTTCACAGACAACATTAAGTTTTATTCAACCTATACCTGTGGGACCAAGTTGTTTTTACCATTTAGCCATGTCAGAAGTCTTCAGGTGGCTTAAAAACTTAATATTACGACTAGCTACCTGGCCTGTATGAGCTTACCTACTTTACTGATTAATATAATAACTTTAAAAAAAAATATATAGTTTGGCGCAAAAGAGCCCAAAATGCTGGCCGCATTACCTCGCTGGATGGCGATGGCCATCATTTGCGCCAAGTACGAGCCTGAGCGGGAGTCATTAGTCTTAAAATAACTTGTCAATTAACGTATCAACAAATAATAAAGTTCTCTAGTGGAGACCATGTAGCCAGTGTAGGATATAAGATAAGATATCCACGTAGGTTCACTCACAAGGCGTGTAGATGACCTTATCAAGACCACAGGATCACTCTGGATTCAAGCTTTTAACCATTGTTGTTGAAGATAAATAATTGTCTATTGTAATAATATTATATCCCCTATAGATATCTCCCCTATACATAGATATATTATCTATAGGGGAGGCGTATGGTTGATATTCTATGGCAGAAACTAATGTCTCATTTTTATTGCAAGGAACTTTCTTATTCATTTTAAAGTGACAATTATGCCATGGTAATATTTTCTTTAATTAAAGTACATATTTAATTGATGATATAAATTGATGTCATCTACCAAATGTGAAATTAACGATGTCAATCAAATGTAGTTTGACTACTTTTATGATACTGTACTGCGACACAGGAGCACAATTTTTAACCGATTTGAGAAAAGGAGGTTATTAATTTGTCTTCATGTTTTTGTATGTATGTTACGCGATTAGGTACTTCGCTAATTATAGACCGATTTTGATGATTATTTTTGTGTTTTATAGATAATACTTCAGAGGTCCTATTTAATTTTATTTAAATCGCCTGAGCTGTTTTTAAAAAATTAAAAATATTTAAAACAGGCATTTTCACTTTAGGCATTCGATAGAGATTTTTACTAATATGTCAAAAATATTTTATCTTGTATTTTACTGTTTTTTTCTGTAGTTTACCAAAAATGGTTCAATCGATTCAACAATTTTCCTCAGGGTTATGACCAATACATAATTAAACCCTTTTTACCATTTATACAGGGTTATTCAGAACTTGTGTACTAAGACGAAAGGGGGTGATTCAAACCATCGTTATGAACAACTTTTACTATGGGGTCATCTCTGACACCAGGGCTAGCCACCCGGCCTATACGAACTTACTTTAATTTTCATACATTTTGTCGATTACGAGTTGCAATTTTTTCAATTTTGTATCGGGGTTTGGCTTAGTACAGGGTAATATTAAAAAAAATGAATAAAATATCAAAATAGATTTTTAGAGGCAAAATGAAGCATCACACCATTGCGGCAATATTACTTTACAACTTACAACTCGCCTGATGGGAAGTGTCGTTTTGGTCGAAGACGAAACACGCAGACCTGGAAGATGCCTCAGTCATTTTAACTAAATGTGTACCTAGTCTTTATGTTTCTAAGTATTTTCAGAATTAGTAATGATCTGTGTTTCTTTTCAGGCATTCTCAGTGTTTTTTATCTGCATTGCGTTGACGTCAGACATGATATGTTTCTTCTTCATACCTATACAGTACATATTCTTCGCGGCCAGTACCTATGTGTGGGTACAGTTTGTCTGGTATACATGTGAGTACATACTATTTATTACTATTTATTTTATCTACAGTTCAGTTATTTTATGATACTAATTTTAATTCAATCACAACCACATCCTGGATAACAGATGCGGTGTACGTAAGACGTGGGCAACATGGGCATTGGTCAACGCCAACGGCCTTGCGTTCCTAGGAGCTTGACACTATGAAGGCAGGACCAGTAATTTTTTTGCCTTTTATTAAAAAAAACATCGAAAAATGTTTGCGCTCTCCACGCTCGCGCTTAGTAAAGATGTGCACAGATGAAGTAACCAACCACATCCTAGAGAACAGGGGCGGTGCAACACGTGGACAATGCCAACGGCCTTGCGTTCCTAGGAGCTTAGCACTATGAAGGCAGGACCAGTAAAATTATTGTCTTATACCACAGCCCGGACACTCCGCGATTTTTCATACAAAATCTGCTGTCTTACGCACACCTACACAGTACTTACTCACAGACAACACACATACGCACGGTCGCTACACGCGCATTTGTGTGCGGAACGTCTATGGCTGTCAGCGATCACTACATCGTGACGTCATGCCGCGTGAGTGAGACAGTTGCGTACTTAATTTGCAAAAATGAATATTAATCTAGTGCTTAAAATAGTAAAACAATTACTTAATTTGGAAGCATATTAACAAAAAGTAACCTATCTACTTCTTTTGTAAGATAATATTAAGAGGAAGTTACCAAATAATGTAAAATAAGTTCCTATAATTTACCCTTAGGGAAACATTAAAATTTCTTGTTTTGTTACGTATCATTGATATTCAACCATACACAGTACAAGTCTTCCCTATTGTCACAGTCTAGGTAGTTTTTATTAGAAAATCCACCGGCCAGTGCAGCCCGCGCGCAGAGTGCACGATGCGGTACGTAGACGGGGGTGGAAGTGAGGAAGACTCAAACGGGTGGGGGGTAACGAGTGGCCGTTCTATACGTAGTATTATTATATATTCTTTGCTTATACTAAAAAAATATTGATTAATGTTTGCGCTCTCTACGCTCGCGCTCAATAAATGTGCACACAGATTAAGTAAGTAATCAACCGCATCCTAGAGAACAGGGGCGGCGCAAGGCATGGGGAATGCCGTTTATTACCAGTGTTACTACCAATCTTACTACTAGTAGTAGAACGGTAAATGAATTACCGTTCTTACTACTGGTACCTACGGTAGTAAGATTAGGTTAGAGAACGCCAACGGCATTGCATTCCTAGGAGCTTAGCAGTATGAAAGCAGGACGTGTAAAAGTTTGCCTGTTATTTATCATCGAAAAATGTTTGCGCTCTCTACGCTCGCGCTCAATAAAGATGCGTACAGATTAAGTAACATGTAGTAAAACTTGTGTTTAGTAACATGTTAAATAACAATACGTTTTATGACAGTCAGTGTCGGACTGAAACATGTGTTATACTCGTAACAATGTTAAACACAACATGTTATGTTATATAATATGTACGTCCTTTAGATGCTTTTGCTGACTCACTTGTCATATCGAAAATCTACTCGCTTTGGAAAAAACAGTCATTATTATTGAATAAACAGAGTCCCTATTTGAACGCTCAAAAATATGTCGGTTACTTCCTTATTCTCATTGTAATCGAACGCAGCAAATCATGAAAACACAGCAACGATATAGTGGCTCGTATGCTCAAGCCCTTATAAAACTTCACGTGAAAAACTATACAAACCGGTCTATAAAACAATTTAATCTTTGAGAGTGTGCTTCATTACATTAAAGGTACAAAGTAAGACTTATCAGCATAAAACGGAAATAAACTAGAGAGTAGTGTAAAGTTATGTTTCCCTAGAGTTTTGATGTTATTTACTGTTAGGTAGGTCTTACACAATGCAACAGGCAACGCAATTTAAACAAGCTGGCAACTTTTTTGTAACTCAAAATTCTAGCAATTCTTTTTTTTTTTAATTTTAACTTTAGCTGTTCTTTTTACCGAATTATAAAAGGAGGAGATACTATGTTCGTCTTGATGATTTTTATCGATATTTTCGCCAATTGTGAACCTATTTAATTTTTTATTTTATTTCGAAAGGTTTTTATATTTTATTTATTTTATGATCTCTTTCACACATTTTAAATGAAATTCGATTTATTTCTTCAATGGATTAATCGTGTGTAGCAACAGATATGTGTAAAAATCGCATAGTTTGTTTCTACAGTATGATAAAATTTATAACATAGCAGTTTCTACCGTATGTATGAAAAATGCATGAAAATCCGGAAACAACCAAATAACACAAAGCACCTATAGGGTCAATAACTGGTATTAAATTAATTGAAAGTATTCGAATTAGTGAATTCTGCAATTAATTATGATTCGCAAACTGAAAAAAGACGTAATTAAAATTGGCTACTCAAGTTCAGAGATATAAGCGTGTAAAGATTTTGGTAGGGATAAAGAAGGGATGCCTTGTCCCTTTCCCACAAAGCATAACATATGGCGAATGTGTGACACTTACGAGCGGTGACGTCATAGTCTGCTATAGTGCGCTCTTTGTCTAGCAAGAAAATAAATATTAGGGTGGTCCTTATTTTTCGACTCTTGAATTATCCCCGGGGCATTTTCTCATTCGATTATATACCTCTAAATATGAAATTAGCTTTTTTGTTTTTTTTTTTGGTTAAGATTTAGAGGTCGCTACCAGCTGTCAAAATTTTTACAAAAAGCGTTAAAAAATATTATCTTAAATCATGGTTTCATAAATGTTTTATTTAAGTGTTTATATCACATTTTACGTGCAAATGAACATCGCATAGATAGAATAAACAATCGCTTCTTGTCCCCTTCTCCCCTCAACCCTTCTTCTGTACCGACGAAGAAGGACGAAAAGGCTGTGAGAGAAATATGCATTTTCACGGTTATGATTTATGTTAAATATTGGTTTCAAGCCTCTACCGCATGGTCAGCACCAAGAAACGACTTGCAATTATTAAAAGACCTTAAAGCTTTTGAAAGCTTTAACAAAAATATAGGTACTGTTGCGCTGAAAAAGATTGTAAATCATCTGTGGTATTTATCAGAAGAGCTAGTTTCGCTTGCATTTTTCGATGACGAACTTTCAGTTCAAGAGAAGAAGAAAATGGTAGAAGCACTGAAAATTGAAGGTACAGAAGATTGCTTAAAAAGAACAAAACTTGATATCTCACATATCCCCAAAAAAAAATATAGAAAACTTCGTGAGTGGTAATTCCTTAAGATTCTTCCAGATCCCAGGTATCTCATCAAATTTTTTGAAAAAAGATGTGGAAACTTGGAACGAGGACACTGATTATGTTGCTGCCAAAAATATCGTTCATTCTTTGCGAGTAGTGAACGACATAGCTGAGCGCGGTGTTGCTTTAATGGAGGAATATAATAAATTAATTACATTCAATGAAGAACAAAAGCAATATTTGACTGCCTCGGTGGCTCAGTGGTTGGTGAACCTGACTTCTGGATCAAAGAGGCGTGGGTTCGATCCCCACCCAGGGCAAACATTTATGTGATGAATTTAGGTGTTTGCTCTGTGTCTGGGTGTTATTTAGGTACTATCTATGTAAGTATGTATTTAAAATATGTATATGTAGTATATCAGTCTCTGGCAGCCATATCACAAGCTTTGCTTAGTTTGGGGTCAGAGACCGTGTGTAAGATGTCAAAAAAAAAAAAAAAATATATTTGCTTTTGTTGGTAAAAGAGTATAGGAAAATGTACCCTAATACTAACAAGTCAACTCTTATATCTTAAAAATAATTGATTCAAATGTGTACATAATATCTTAGTTTTAGTTTTAGTTAGCAACAACAATATTTTGTAATATTTTTATTTCTTGGCTATAAAAATAAATGAATCTAACAACTACAGATTTTGTGTTTTTACTTAAAATTCAAACCTTGGTAGCGACCCCTAAATGTCTTTTAAAAAAATAAAAAAAAATAACGAAAGACTTCCTTATGGTATATATTCAAATTACGTGGTGCCCCGCAAAATAAAAGAAAAAATTTTTTTTTCGTAGGAATAAGGACCACCCTAATAAATATCCTTGTAATTTCTTTATTTTTAGGTTGATTTCATTTTTGTTTATGTTAATCGGCTCTGTTTACCTATGGTTAGCTGTTACAAGAGAACATCAATAATTATTTTTCGCAAAAAATAGCACAACCGACTTCAACCGTGTACAGAATTCGCGAATAGTTCGCACGGATCGATGTAGCATTTTTCACATTATTGTTGTTTTAACGAAAATGGCTCAGCCGATTTCGATAAAATTTAAATGGGACCAATTCCGAAGTATACTCTTTCCAATAAAAAAGAATTATCATAATCTAACCACTATGTAAAAAGTTATGCGTGGTTATATATATATATATATTTTTTTTTTCGTATAGGTTTGCGTTTAATTATATGCGTCGAATTGAGTACCTACCTCCTCCATTTCGTCGGTCAAAAAAATTTTGTCAACTACCCTACTGCACGCGCAACGACGATTTGTAAAATTTACATTTACAATTACATTTACATATACAATACATATGAACCCATGAGAGTATAACAACGTTATTATTCGTAATCAATATTATTGTTTGTTATTCTTTTTTATACTCTAACTTTATTATTTAAACTGGCTGTGACGTACGACCACACCTTTACATTAATTATAATTAATACTGGTCACTAATGACTACATTATCAACGTCGTTATTGACGGCTTGTATTGATGATTTGGTTTAACCTATATTACTTATATCGGCCCGTCATATTTATATGATTTTCCGATAACAGCTAATGTGTTATAACATCAATTCGAGTTTACTTCCAAATGATGTTTTTATTCTCGATCGATGAATCTGTACGACCAATTTGGTATTTCAGTTCTATACAGGGTCATAGGTATTAAACGCAAAACCTTTTAAGGGCGGGTCTAGTACATCTAGACAAACTTTTGTACGACTTTTAAAATAGGCAAAAAAAAAATCGCTTTTCCATACATTTTGCCGCGCGTTGATGAACTTTTTGTATGAAAAAGTTGATTTTTACTTCGTGATTTTCCAAAAGTTATAGAACAAAAATTGTTTGTCTAGATGTACTAGACCCGCCCTTAAAAGGTTTTACGTTTAATACCTATGACCCTGTAAGTGACATTAAATTTTGGTAATCTTTGATCTCATTTTCTTTCGAATCACTGCTACGAATACTCGATCATCCAGTATCATCCATGAGCCATATGACTTGCTGCTGGACATAGGCTTCCCCTATGGATCCAATAAGACCGGCTTGCATCCAGCGTGATCCTGCGGCCTTGATGAGGTCGATCGACGAGATCTGTCCACGTCGTAGGTGGACGTCCTACGCTGCGCTTGCCGGTACGTGGTCGAGAACTTTTCGACCCCATCGGTCATCGATCCTCGAGTATAACTCCTTTAAAGTAATGGAAACCAGTTTATCCGTTTAAGAGCTATTATCCGTTTAAGACACAAATTCACACGGTATACGCATAATACTACTTTTCGATGGGGGTTGAAATCATCACATGCAACGCAATATGGCGTAGTTTCAAAACTACGCCATAGAAATTGCGTTGCATAGGTGTTTGTCAATAATCATAGCCTTCGGATGGGTGACCATGGGTGGCATTTACAAATGAGCACTACCGTGATTCGGGTGACACGTTAAATAGTAGGTCCTGAGGGGTTAGTTCAGGTTTACACGTGAATTGATACTACGGATGTTTCTTGTTGTTATGTTACATTTATGGCTCTATACATTTTTGTACAGCGCCCCTGGCGAAAACCAGCAAGAACTAACCAAAATGTATGGAGCCACACGCGAACGCGAAAGTTTAAGTAAACTACGCAAAACCTGGACTAAAGGTTCTGGTTGATTTAACCGTTTAGCCTGTCAGAGGCTTTCAGTCAACTTAATAATCGGCCAAGTACGAGTCGGACTCGCGCACGGAGGGTTCCGTACTGTATGGGAGCCCCCCTTAGATATTTATTTTATTTTTATTTTATTATTTATTATTGAAGGGAATATAAAACTAGGATATTAAATATTAAATATTAAATATTCTGTGAAAATTTCAAGCATCTACCTGGTACCATTATTAATATAGAGCGAAATACGTCTAAAAGTTCAGGTTTGTTGTATGGGAGCCCCCCTTAAATATTTGTTTTTAGTATTTGTTGTTGTAGCGGCAACCGGAATACATCATCTGTGAAAATTTCAGCTCCCTAGCTATCATGGTTCATGTTCCTTCAGTTTTCTGTCTTTTAAACAGCCAGAGAATGAGAAACTTAAGTGCTTACTTACTTACAACGTCGCTTACCAACAGCCTAGTTGGTGGTAAAGCGCGGACTTATACGCGTTAAAAAAAGCTAAAAAAATAGATAAATTCAGTTTGAAACACTTCAATTCATTGCCAATTTTATGGTCTACTCGATATGTATGAGAATTTCAAGGTCTGGTGCTGTGACGGCAAATGGCGTGAATTTTGTAATCTTGAATGCGTTTATAATAAATGATTTTTTGACACGGTCACGCGTCTTACTGAAATAATGATATTGTTGCTTTATCATCTATATTTAAACTTGTCTACAGTAATATAAAGAGAACGTATTGTATTTATGTTTCTAATGAATTGGACCAAAAGATACGGGATAAAAAATTATATTAGAAAACTACATTATTTGAGAGTTACATGGGCTATGTTCCTTTGTACCAATGGCATTGTTTGGTTGCGTTTTTTAATATTTGTTATGATTTAAAGGGTTATTAACTACGAGATTGTCAAAAAAATACGAAAAGAAATTCATAGGTAATTTATTTAATCTTTTGATCTGTAGAAGTACCCACTTGCCTCCCAGTTTTTTTTCTTTTTATCGCGTACTAACGACCCGCCCCAGCTTCGCATAGGTGTATTATACATCCTTCCTCATGAATCACTATCTATTAAAAAAAACTGCATCAAAATCCGTTGCGTAAATAGTTTTAAAGATATACATGGGGACAGACAGCGGGAAGCGACTTTGTTTTATACTATGTAGTGGATAAGTTCGCGACCACCAACTCGCCTGATGGTAAGCGACATTGTGGTCGACTTGGTAGATGTGTGGATAGATTTATAAGAAAAAAACAAAAAGCAAATGATCGGTATATTTGAACGATTTTTTTCTGTTCCCCAGTCGCAGACAAAGGCATATGCCTGCCGACAGTAGCGATATGCTTCTTCATCGTCTATGTTGAGGGCGTGCGGGGAGGGTTGGCGGGGGGAGGCGGGGGCGCGTGGGCCGCGCGGCCGCTGGCGGCGCACTGCGTGGGATTCCCCGCCGTCACGCTCGGAGTGAGCGTGAAGAAACACGTGGTGAGGAGGCTGCGCGCGCGCACGCAGCGGCTCGTCAGGGCGCAGAACGAGTTCTACTTCGAACTCATGCGTGAAGCCGTACCGCCGGTAAGGATTTCCTCATTTCATGTCAAATTTTTAAGTAAATTAATCAACTGTTACTTTTTTACGCCAGTACGCTACGCCTGTTGTAATGAAAATAAATATCTCATATGATACGTTGCAGCACTACTTCGTGCGTGGACTTGTTTAAACATGTACGCGGTCGTATTGTTCTCGTTCTACGCGCGTATTACGATACGACGCCGTGTGCGACGAGGGTTACTCCTCTGCCAAGATGTCTAGGACCAAGGGTTCTATTCCTGCCCAGGACCAGCGTTTTTGTGACCAAAACAGGCGTGCCGTGTCATGTTATATTTAATATGTATGTAGTATATCAGTTTCTGGCAGCTATACAATTAACTTTGCTTAATTCGAGGTCAGAGGATGATGTTTATGAATAGGGCGAGGGAGTAGGGTCTCCATCATCAGCAGGGTCCATAAATCTAGGGTTTCCGATATCAGCTGAGTCCATAATGAAATCTCGTCTTCTATCAGTGGGCGTCGATGGGTAATGTTGGAGCAACGAAACAAAATAGTTCACTCGATCAAATTGTATTATCCAAAGAATTTACAAGGTAGGTTTTAAGTAGCGACACAATACAGGGTTATTTCTAATCAATTAGCATCCTATTAGGGGCTTATTCTGTACATCAAAACTAACAACTTTTGTTCTACGACTTTTATTAATTATCAAAAAAAAAGTTGTTGTTCCATTGGAAAATATCGTTCACCCTCGACAAAATGTATGGAAAGGCTGTTTTTTTTTTAGTTTTTACAAAAGAAGCAAAACAAAAGTTGTTAGTTTTGATGTACAGAATAAGCCCCTAAAAGGATACTAATTGATTAAAAATAACCCTGTATAGCTAGGTTCGTATAGAAGAACGCGCGATGGTTCAATATCAACCGCTCTGGCCGACAGCCACGTAAAAGTGTCATGCGCTTCGCTCAGCCGGTGCATCGTTGACTCCATCGAACGCCAGAAGATGGCGCTTGCGTCCCGTGTTGCCAGTTGATTGCGACAAATGTATTATTGTAGGTATATGAAAAATTAATAATTGATTCGCAGAGTGAGGCAGTGTGCGAGTGTCCGGTGTCGTGCTCGACGCGGCACATGAACGGCGCCGCGGGCGGCAAGAAGCGCGCGAAACACGAGCAGAATGGACACGCGCTCACTGACAAGGTAAATATTGTTAGCAGAGCAGTATGTCAGGTGCATGCTAATCGATTAGAACGTATACAATCTAGATTTCTCTATCACATTACATACATGGACCATTTATGTTAAATCTCTTCGATCTTATTCTTCTCGTTTACATCACTACAAAATATTGTCTTTTTCAAATCGTCGAACTACAGCAGACATTAATCTGTTGTACAAAATATTGCATGGCCTCATTGATTGTCCGGAGTTGCTGGAACAGGTCACACTGAGGGTGCCGCGTCCTGGCTCTTTTGTATCGTTAAGCAGAGGTATACTTTTGCATATCCGCCGTGCAGAACCAACATGTTGAATTGTTGATGCACTCTCCGATTTATCGCATGTGTAAGTAAGCATTATGAAATGATTAGGATAGCATTGATATATTTTCGCCCTGTTACCTCACTTAAGTTTAAACTGTGTAAAGCTCTGACTTATGTTATTTGATTGCTGTATTTGTAATAAGTCATAGTTTTCTTCTTGTTGTGTTCTATGCAGTCACGTTTTAACTCGAAATTTAATTTCTGTAACGTAATGTTACGAGATGGGTTCTTGGATAATCAGTTAAAACGCCGATTGTTCACTTTGATATTCACACAACTAGTCACTTCACAATCACTGGTACCGCACTTGAACACATGTTTTCGCTCCGGTATAAAACGCGATAACTACCATGAACGAAAACCATCGCCCTATTTATATCGGAATAAGGGATCTCTAGAAATCTGTAGAATATTCGATGCCATTGTGATTGACAAAGTAAACAAGTTTCAAGTTCGAGAATCCCTATTGTTCTCAATTATTACGAAAACACCAAAAAAATCACACAACAGATGGACACAAAGACCGATACCGCCTGAGTCATAAAACCATAAATCTCGCGATTAGGTGTAAACAACTCGCCGCCCGTAATTACCGCGCGCGGCGCGGCCTACTGCATAACAGTAAGTTGTGTTCCAATACTTTATTTTTGTTTAATCTTAGTTAAGTTGCGTTCTAGATGTTGTTTCTTTTATTTCAATCTGTTAATGTTAAGATGTAGGTAGCGTGTATTGTTTGCAAGTTAGGATGACATCGTGAAGTGTAGGGCTCGGTATTTGTATACACATAGTCGAGTGCCGACAGAGTCACACGGACCCTTGGAAGATTTAGATACTGTAGAAGAATTCAGCGCGCGTACCCCTCTGTTATGATATAAGAAAAATTTTACCTACATGTAAACGAGACACCAAACATTTCATCGCACGATTTTAGACTTAGCGTCTGAGCAATTAAGGCGAAAATAGATTATCAGCAACTGGGCTGCATTGTTCTCGCTCGCTCTGCTCCATAAACCCTTCACCCGTTAACATTTCGACTTTATCCCCATTAGTATTAGGTCGAAACTTCAGTAAACGCTGCTCACGTAAAGCTGGCAGAATGTAGTAAATGCGAAACGTAGCGCGTTTCTAATCCGGAGATAAAACGTCCCTGCTCGGACCTCATACTACAGGTCGCATGTCGCATCTTGTAAATAGAACGCAGTTTGAAGCTCCAGCTTCAAACAGTGCACAAGACAATTTAACTCCTATTGCCAGGTAATAGGAGTTAAATCAGGAGATTACGCAGCTGGGAAGTACGCAGCTTTGATAGCAGCAAGGAGATTTAACTCATATTACATGTACAACAGGAGTTAAAGTTCAAAGCGCAGCTTGATACTCCAGCGTTTTTTTTACACATCGCAATTGAGATGGACGCGGGCCGCACAGAGATTTCAATTTTACGTGATAGCCGGACAATTTCTTAAGTAAACATTCCTTATGGCAAGAGTGAGATCAAACTAAAGAGTAGAATAATAATTATGAATACCCATGTATTTCATTTTCCTTTTAACTGAGTTGTCTCATTAATTCTTGTCAACAGTCGGAGCTCATAGATGCGCCGACAGACAAAAAAGCGACGCGAGAGCGCGACAAATCCGCACAAAACCACAGCGGCCATCCCGCGGCTCACTCGAGTGAACACTCGCTGAGCAACGGCACCGCGACCGGGCCCGGCTGCCACGAGGACGAAGACAAACCCAACCACTGTAAAGGTAAACTTAACCTCTGTTAAGGTGAACTCAACTCGCCGTAAGGTGAAGCCAACCTCTGTAAAGGCAAACTCAATTGCTGTGAGGTAAACCTAACCTCTGTAAAGGCAAGCTTCACTGCTCAGGGGTAAACCCAGCCCCTGTAAAAGTAAAACAACCACTGTAAAGGTAAGCTCAACTGATGTAAGGTAAACTAAATCTCTGTAAAGGCAAACTCAACCACTGTAAGGTAAACTCAACCGCTGTAAAGGCAAACTCAACCGCTGAAAGGTAAACTCAAACTCCGTAAAGGCTCAAAAGCCAAATCTGATCAGATCTCCCCCAAATTGAATTGAAATTGAATTGAATTGCACAATCTTAATATAGGCCGAATAAAACTCCTTGGCGTCTGTGATGTTAGCTAAAAAATGCACAAAACCCAATCTTAAATAATGGTAGTGAGCTTCAATCTGGATTGGGTTTAGAGCAGCTTGCAGCTAACTTCACAACCGCCGACAATTTTGATTTGGCCTACAACGGCTTTTGTATGTTTGTGACAGGTAATGGGAAGTCTTCGAAATACGACAAGAAAGAGGCTAATACGTTAAAAGAAGATAAAAAAGAGGAAAGAAGAAAAAATAAAAAAGAAAAGGATAAAGATAAGGATAAAGAAAATAGTGATAGTCATAAGAGTACAGAACATAGTGAGTATAGTACTGTTACGAGATGTAAATTATTATTCTATTAAAATAAGTTGTTACAAATTATAATGTCATTTGTTTTTCAGCGAAAGAACAAATACTTAAAGATAAGGAAGTAGAAAGTACAAAAGATTGTGTTAGAAATAAAGAAACTAGCGGTAGTAGAGATAAAGAGAGGGACAAGGAAAGAGAGAGGGAGACAAAGGAAAGGGAAAAGGAGCGCGAGCGGGATAGAGAACGGGACCGCGAAAGAGAAAAAGAATTGGTAAGTTTGGTTGATTGAGCAGGACGAAGTATGTGTATAAATATAGAAAATGGTAAGACAATTTTGAGATTTTTTATTTCCCGAAGGTGAATTAAAACTGCGTATTGATTGCTGTAGTGATCGAGATAGTTTGGCATTAGAAGTGCATATCACTCAGATACATACTTTACAAACTATTTAACATAAACTTTTACTATTGATTATTTTGTGCGTGGCGGCACCAGTAAGCATGCGACCACGATAAGCCAAGAAAATAACATTTTGACGTGTGAAAAAGTGACATATACAGGGTTATTTCTAATCAATTAGTATCCTCTTAGGGGCTTGCTTATTCTGAACATTAAAACTAACAACTTTCGTTCTATGACTTTTGTCAAAAAAAAATTGTTGTTTCATAGAAAAATATCATTCACCCGCGACAAAATGTATGGAACAGCTGATTTTTTTTGAGTTATGACAAAAGTTGCAGAACAAAAGTTGTTAGCTTTGCAGTACAGAATAAGCCCCTAAAAGATGCTGATTGATTAGAAATAACCCTGTAAATACTTCGCCATAACTCTGTCTCGCTCTGACGCGTCGAAAGAAATATTGCGTGGCGCGCATCCTAGCCCGACTGAAGGAAATTGTTCTCTGTTGTTATAGATCGAATCACACAACTTAGCGGCTGTGATGTTAGCTACGAGGTGCGGATAATCCAATCTTCGTGCAGCTATGTGAGCTTCAGTCAGGATTGGGCTATCCGCAGCTAACTTCACATCCGTATGATTCGACCTATACCCTACTCATGACAATTTAAAATAATAATAAATAAAATTAAATGTTTGTAGCGCGAAGCCCGGGAAAGTTTAGAAGAACTGAAGCGAATACGCGCCGAACTCGCGGCGGCGCGCAGCGGTGAAGCGGAGGCGAAGAAAGCGCTCGCGGCCGCTGCAGCCGCTGAAAAACTCAGGAAGGCCGACTACAACCAACTCAAACAAGCGCACGCAGCGCTGCAGCATAAGTGAGTCGTCTAACGTACTAGGTGTTATAGCGCTTTCAGCAGCTGAAAAACTAAAAAAGCAAGCAAACATACACAGCGCTGCAGCATAAGTGAGTTGTCTAGCGTACTAGGTGTTGTGTACGATGGTCAAACTGAAAGTTCTTAGAATCTCATTAATGGAACGAAGTAGAAACTATCTGACTTATTTATTATCTTGTATAATATATTACTCATCAATCTGTACATCGTTGTATTCGATGGCGCCTCCGGAGAGCCACCAGGGCTACTCTGCTTTAAGGGTCTTCACAAGGCATGTTTGTCGTTTACCCAAATCATAGGGTACCTATCCAGCGCAGAGCTTTCTGCCAGCTAAACATTGACAAAAGATTTTTCGTATTTAACTAATAGCAATGCCACACGATTTTCAAATCTAAAAGTAAATATCAATTTCTTATCGGAATTTTATATGGAGCGCATAGCATTGATTTTATATTGGATGGTCAAAGTTAACAGACACATTTGACGAGAACTACGAGTATCACTGAGATTACAATAATCATACCTCGATCCATTAAACTAGCCTGCAACACTGATTAGAAACAGGACTTCAACTTGAAATATTAAACAAAGTCTATGATTGACCGAGCTTTAGCGAGGTCTCTGAGTCTACTGGGACGAGCCGGCACTTGAGCTGTCAGATGTATGTTTGTATGTTTCTTTGTTCGACGATAACTCAAGTACCGCTCAGCTGATCTCCATGAAATTTAGCATGCACGTAGTTTATATATATAGAATTTTTAAGTTCGAATATGAGCATCTTCTGTTCAGTGATGTCGAAGATACCAGGACCGGTGTTAAAAAGAGGCAAAACGGCGCCACTTTCTGCGGGAGTTGCGGAGTAATATTATCGAGTATTTTATTTAAAATTGTAAGAATAACCGCTCATGTTCACGCATAATTCAGAATAATATTTTGTTTGTAATTGTTAAGGCAAATTTCATGATAATATTTAATTTGTAAGAATATTTATGTAATACCAAGCCCATTTTGGACGCCTAGCGCCACCTAGTGCTATCAAAGTGTAAACTTCACTAAGCAGTTGTTTTTAGGGTTCCGTACCCAAAGGGAAAAACGGGACCCTATTACTAAGACTTCGATGTCCGTCTGTCCGTCTGTCTGTCTGTCACCGGGCTGTATCTCATGAACTATGATAGCTAGGCAGCTGAAATTTTCACAGATGATGTATTTCCGTTGCCGCTATTACAACAAATACTAAAAACAAAACAAAATAAATATCTAAGGGGGGCTCCGATACAACAAACCTGAATGTTTAGACGTTTTTTGCTCTATATTAATAATGGTACCAGGTAGATGCTTGAAATTTTCACAGAATATTTAGTTTTTTATTCCCTTTAATAATAAAATTAAAATAAAATAAATATTTAGGGGGTGCTCCCATACAGTACGGAACCCTCCGTGCGCGAGTCCGACTCGTACTTGGCCGATTATTGTAACTCTTTACTCAGGTCAATGTCAGAATAATTCATGTTTGAGCCGTATTGACGAGTGTCGCCACTTTGTATGAAATAAACTCATAGCTTGCTTTAGATCGATTCCGCGACTGTTCGGAATTAATTCATTCTCATCTCACGTCAGTACGGGTAGCATGGCAAAGGGAACAAACAATTTTATCCACTTTTAATGTCAGTTGTCATTGTCAATGCATACTTTATTTCCACTTCGAAGGGATATAATGATGGAAAGACAAATTGTCCCTTTGTCATGCTACCCGTGCAGGAGCGTTCAGATAGAGTAGGAGTTGTCGCAAACATTATTGCTCTATGAAGCCCGATATGCTATATTATGCGACTTCTGCGAGTGTTAGATTCCATTCAGTATGACCAGTGTAGCATAATTCAAACATTGTAGCAGAACAATAGCAATTTTAGGCAGAAACTTATATTTTAAATATTTCACCTAATGTAATCTATTTCATTCAAAATTGTTTAAATAATCGACCAAGTACGAGTACGACTCGCGCACGAACGGTTCCGTACTGTACGAAACCCCCTTAAATATTGTTTTATTTTAATTTAATTATTTATTGTTAAATTGAATATACAACTAAATATGCTGTGAATATTTCAAGCATTTACCTGTTACCATTATTGATATCGAGCGAGAAACGGCTAAAACTTCGGGTTTGTTGTATGGGAGTCCCCCTTAAATATACATTTTCAGCTTTCTAGCTATAACGGTTCATTAGATACAGCTTGGTGACAGACAGACGGACAACGAAGTTGTGGATAGTGGTGGAGCGTCGGCGGTAGGTTGCGTTGTCGAATAACAACTCACTATACGAATATTACGTATTTATTGTCTCCGCATAGGCTTAACACACCATACCAATAATTGTTAATAATAGGAGTATGATTTTATTGTTCCCCGTTTTTACCCTTTGGGTACGGAACCCTAAAAAGAATTCGCCTAACTTTCATACCAATTTTATTATTATTTTTTGAAATCACAGTATTTTTATGATATAAAAAATAGGAATAGCGCGAGGTCTAAGTCCGGGGCGGACTACTAGTTATAGAAAAAATAAACTTAAGACTACATCGAAAGTCACAAGAAAATACGCTCTGAAAATTTTTGTGCGCCAAATTCAAAGCAACGATGACACTCGTCATTTTAATATTGCCGCCAAATTTTTAAATCGTTATCTATAAAGATGTTTTGTACCTCATTAAATTGATAAAAAGCCATTTTTTCAAACTTAGTGTTTAGTATTTTTAATAATTGCTTTGATCTAGCCCATTCTACAAACTTTCAGTGTTACCCTCGTATATTGGAAAATGCGGTTTATCAAATCATTCTATGACATATGTACCTACTTCGTTAACACTGCTAATTCATGGTCTTAAAACGAGTTTTCGTAATGGAAACTACGACTTTAGCCTTAAATCGTTTTCCATTTCGTGTTGTGACAACGTGATGTGTATCCAGGGTGTCGGCGTGGCGCGCGGGCGCGGGCGCGGCGCTCGAGCGGAAGCTTTGTGAAGAGCGGCGCGCGCGGCAACACGCCGAGCACGCGCTGCTCAAGCAGGGCCGCAACCACGCGTACGTATGCACTGTACTACCTGTTCCTTTTGTGTCTCCCTCATATACATTTATAACTCATCTTTATTAATAACTTTCATAGGTCGAATCAAACTTCTTCGCGGTTGTGAATTTAGCTACAAGCTGTGCAAAATTCCATCCCTATGTAAACAGGATTGGGCTTTGCGCAACTTGTAAATAACTTCACAGCCGGCTAAAAAGTTAGTTTCGACCTGTAAAATGTATGTGGTGTGTAGGGGCGAGTGTTCGAGCAGCGCGTGCGCGACGCGACGTACACAAGCGGACGCGGAGGCTGCGGCCCTGCGGCGCGAGCTGCAGCGCGCGCGGGACCTGGCGCACCAGTTACAGCGGGACTGCGGCCTCGCCAACCAGCAGGTATAACTCTTACAAAAATAATAGATTCCCACGTCGAGCAACCTAAAAATTCACGTCTCGGCGACGCAACGTGTTGCACGTCGTGACGTCGTACGGTCGCCAGACGTCCAGTATTTTCTTTGGGTCACGACGTTGTGGCGTGCATCTCCATATCAGGGTGCTGTGCCATGACACGCTACATCGTCTTAACATGTTGCACGAGCCCTAATTCGTTTGTTTGTCCAGGTGCGCGCGATGGAAGCTCGGGCAGAAGCGACCGGAGCGGCGGGGGCGGGCGCGGCCAGCAGTAACGGCACGGACACGGGCCCGTGGGGCGCGCTCGCCGCCCGCGCCGCGCACCTCGAGCGCGCGCTGTCGGCCGAGACGCGCGTCAAGCTGGACCTGCTGTCGGCGCTGGGCGAGGCCAACCGGAAGATGCACATACAGGACAGTAAGTATACTGTGGGGTACGGTAGTAACCCGTGGGGTGCGCTAGCCGCCCGCGCCGCGCACCTCGAGCGCGCGCTGTCGGCCGAGACGCGCGTCAAGCTGGACCTGCTGTCGGCGCTGGGCGAGGCCAACCGGAAGATGCACATACAGGACAGTAAGTATACTGTGGGGTACGGTAGTAACCCGTGGGGTGCGCTAGCCGCCCGCGCCGCGCACCTCGAGCGCGCGCTGTCGGCCGAGACGCGCGTCAAGCTGGACCTGCTGTCGGCGCTGGGCGAGGCCAACCGGAAGATGCACATACAGGACAGTAAGTATACTGTGGGGTACGGTAGTAACCCGTGGGGTGCGCTAGCCGCCCGCGCCGCGCACCTCGAGCGCGCGCTGTCGGCCGAGACGCGCGTCAAGCTGGACCTGCTGTCGGCGCTGGGCGAGGCCAACCGGAAGATGCACATACAGGACAGTAAGTATACTGTGGGGTACGGTAGTAACCCGAGGGGTGCGCTAGCCGCCCGCGCCGCGCACCTAGAGCGCGCGCTGTCGACCGAGACGCGCGTCAAGCTGGACCTGCTGTGGGCGCTGGGCGAGGCCAACCGGAAGATGCACATACAGGACAGTAAGTATACCGTGGGGTACGGTAGTAACCCGTGGGGTGCGCTAGCCGCCCGCGCCGCGCACCTCGAGCGCGCGCTGTCGGCCGAGACGCGCGTCAAGCTGGACCTGCTGTGGGGTACAGTTGTACCCCATTACATCTAAAGCGGATCCTATTCTTATTCGATATGGGAGCGATAAGTCCTGCACTGATCTTTCGCATGGGGTGTTTTGTGCATTGCTTGGGCATCTTATTGCTCGAAAGTCGAGTCAAACTCTACCTATTTATTGGCCTTGTCAATGTCGGAGAGTCTAAAATATCCAATCTGAAGCTCAAATTACGATGAATAGGTATTTTCGAAGCGTCTGTGACACGTCTCATCTTCAAACACGTTGTTTACGTTGCCAATAGATGTTAAACGCGGACATACCAATCAAATCTTCCAGCTATTTCTAGACTTTTTTACCTATCTATAAATATTCTATACCATCAACTATTCAATTTCCAGGTGTAATCAACCGGCAGGAGAAAGAACTGGAAGAGCTCAAAGCGCAAATGTTAGCCGTGATGCCGACAGACTTCGTGACCCCTGTCTCCACAACCGTTTCTAAGCTGCGTCTGTCAGACGGGTCTGTATCCAACGTATCCTCGCGTCTCTCGGACGGCTCGTCGTCCAGCCGTCTCTCGGACGGATCGTCGAGTTCTCTAAACTTACGTCTCTCAGACGGGTCTCCGTTAGATCCCAACGCGACGGTGTATACGCCTAAACAACTCTGCTCTGACGCTTAGGTCTTGGAGGCTTGGACGTAAAATGTTGACGACACCTGCTTTGTAATGGGCGATGTCAACGTTTTATACTTTTGTTTTGTGAACTACGTTTTTTATAAAACATTGTTAATTATGTTACTGGAAACAAATCGTTGTTCCTTTAATTTCTCTAGTGCTTCTGAAATAAGTTTGATTGAAAATTACACATCTACCAATGGGTTTTGGAGTTTGTCAAATATTTGTTTATTTACCAGAATATTTTTTTAGCTTTGCACCAAGACTTGTTTTACGAGCGAGATGACAATCGCTTTTGAAAAGTGCTACATCTACTACCACATCGTCGCTTACCATTAGGCGAGATGGTGGTCAAACGCGGATTTATTCTAAAATTGTTTTAAAGATGTAGTTCATAAATCAGATCCAAGTACTCTTCGGATGTAACTACAGTCACGTGATCGAAATTTATCGTTAAAAACATCGATAACCTTTGACCAAATAAAAAAAATCAAGACATTGGGAAACAAACAAGTGAAGCCGGCAAAAATACGCCTCGTCGTGTGCAGACACAATTATACACACAAACACGTACAACGAAACTACGCCTTACAGCTCGCACTATATAAGAAAAACTTGCGTAAAAGTAGATATTAAAGTGTTATCTGAGGTAAGACAGATTGTTTGACTGCGCAGTAGTGTGCTGCGCTGTGCATACGCCCGATGTTCGCATTGTACTACACATGCGCAGATCTCGCCATCTTGGTTTTTGTTATTCAGCGCGACCTGTAATATACCTCATCTAGTAGTGACCCTACTACAATACAATATAGACCAATGTTACTTTGCCAAGTACAGGGACTAAGAAATATTCAACATACTAATCACTATGAATAGCTTTTGCTCCAACCAACCAACTCCGAAATCGCCCAAAACATAAAAATCAGCAGTTCCGAAAAGTTCGCAGTATTTGACACTTATGAGAGACCCGGCAAAGGACTGCTGCCGGATCTACGTGACGGGCGCTTTGAACCACGTTTCTCACAGCAGGAAAGCCGGCCGCCCAGGAGGGGAGGGATACACAGGATATCCGGCCGAAATAGTGACCTGCTAGCGGTTGCTATCTCGCAACTGGATATCCGAACATGCACTAGGTACAAACACCACACGATTGATTTGTACGCAATTTCGATTTTGGTGACGATGAAACGGTGTAACGATCTCTGAAAGTGCTTTCACTTTGCAAACATCATCTTTTATATTTATTACACACCAAAACAAAAAACTTAAACTAGAACAACAAAATATTCTGTAAATGTATGTCACATTGGATACTAGCTTTTGCCCGCGGCTTTACCCGCATGGTTTAATTTCTGTACAATCCCATGGAAACATTTTATTTTTCTGGGGTAAAAAGTAGCCTACTTTCAAACTATGTCCATACCAAAAATCAAGTCGATCCGTTACACCGTTGCTGCGTGAAAGAATAACAAACCAACAATCGATGATTACTGATCCCGTGACTGTGGTTCTCTCGACCGACCCGCTACGTTGTTGTCTATGCGTGCTGGCCTTCGGCTTCGCCTTTCGTCTCGCTCTATCCTGTGGAACAAGCACTTGGCGCAAGCAGGATGAAACGCAAAGTCCAACGCTACCGCGCGTACACAAGGCAGCAGAGTTTACTAACTCTAGCCCGCGGCCGCGCCCGTGTACTGGTCTTTGTATGGGCGTTTCTTCTGATCTCAATTCGTTTCTATTCGGTACGGAGCTGCCTTGACACTTTATTTATTGTAATTAGTTGTAAAATTAAGTTCGTGTGGGTCGTTTGTGCTGTTGGAGTTTGGTGGTAGTGTATATTTTTCACTGTGGCATATCGCGGGGCAAAAAAAAATTGAAATTCGATTTCTCTCGAAAATACGACCTTTACTTATCTATACTTTTAAAAAGGGCTATCTAAAATAAGAAATTCTATCAAAATCATTTGAGCTGTTTCTGTTTGAGATATTTTGTGTATATTTTTTTTCTGATTACAGTTTTTCCTAGTAATGCCTGATTCTACTAAATCAGTATAGTATCTAATCAAAAGTTATAAACGTAATTCGTTCTCTTATACTTGTTATTACCCAACTAGGTAGCTGAAAAAAAACCTATTAACAGAACTAAAACATATTTATGTTTATCTGACAATACAATCTTGACATGAATATATTAATGAATGTTGAATTTGGAATATGTTAAACATCTAAAATTATCCACTATCATGAAAAACTCCTACGGTCTCAAATTACATGAGAAGTATTATAACATCACATTGAATATTGCAAAACGTAAAATCCGAAAATTATTTTTGTACGCATTTAAACGGCAATATTCTTTATTTGGACGTGTGTAGAATCCCAAATGTCCATACAAAAATCGGTAGTATAATAATACCCAAAATAACTACATAAAAATAAAATAAAAAATAGTTTTGTAACAGTGTATGTAAACAGAGCGTTTATTTTTTCATAAATGAAATTTTTTGGATTTTGCTGTTGTAATAATTGTAACATTTAGTACGATGCCGTGTCATGAATTTCTGTTTTCTGATGTTGTAAATGTCATAAAAGATCTGCTAAAATGATATATAGGAATAAAATATGTAAGTTTGTATAGTCCGGGTGGCTAGCCCTGGTGTCAGAATTTTTAAACCGCGTGTGACATGGCTAAACGGTTAAAACAACCAGCACCTTAATATATTTTAAATTCTAGGATTTATTATTATGATCATCGAGGAATCTAAATATGATCTATAAGTACAAGCTTAGTTTTGGCCTTATATCGAGCAACTTTTCTGTCTCTTTCATGCACATATAAAACAAAATAATTGTATTATGATTTGTTGACGACATATTCAACCACTAGCTTTTGCCTGAGGCTTCGTCTGCGTGATAATCGTTCTATCCCAAAGGAATCTTTTATTTTTCCGGGATTATAAGAAGCCTATGTCACTCCGACCTATGAACTACATATATATAGTCCAAAAATCAAGTCAATCCATGCTGCGTGAAAAACTAACAAACCAACAAACACAATTGCAGATTTACAATATAAGTAAGGACAAGAAGTCTTACTAAACATTATTGAATATTTAAATTGAAACTGATAGTTACTTTGATCCTTAATCCTATTGTGATATGATCCTTTACATAACTTATATCCCTTATAAGTACCTATTTCATTCAATTGGGTATAAATACTTTTCACATAGAGATGTAACAAAATAGCTAAAGAACTGAGAAAAATAAACAGTAAAAACTACTACAAATTTTCATACTTTGTTCGAAATTTTGCAGAACTTTTGTGACATTTTTTCTTAGTTTTCGAATAAGATTTCATAGGCTACTATTGCATATATGACAGATTTTAAGTACAAAAGCCTGTTGAACTTAATTAATTATTTCATGATAAGTGCATATACATTCACTTTCTATATCATCTATATTCATTGCCATAGACAATATAGTCAATGGCAATGAAAGTAGATACTGAACAAGGTACATATTCAGAACATCAATCTAGATCTTATGTTGATGATGTGGTGTCGTTTATTGAAACTATAGAGTTTGTGTTGTATTTATGCAATTAGTAGCCCGTGTAAGCCTTTTACTGAGAACGTAGCTGTCCAAATCGATATCTCGTGCATAATAAAATTGTTAAATATTTAAAAAATAATTGGACAGTATCTTAGTGTCCTATCTGCAGTCTAAAAATAAGTGTTCTTTTAAATTTTTATGTGATAAATTGTACAAATCTTAAGATCTGAATTGAGTCTTCTTCCTTGTATAGTAGTTTATTGACGTTTTAGTCCAAATTTTAACGCGGCGGCGCTTTTTGCGTCGCTGGTCTATGTACCCCAAAAATTGAAGGCGAGAGAAAATAGACTAAAAGTTCGCTGGCAGAAGTGTACTTCCAAAAGCTTGAAAAACTACTATTAAGCACTACTGCTTGTATGTACAAAACAGTAGGAAAATGGCAAATACTGTACTTAGAATATGACACAAGTGTTATGCGATATTTTTAAAAGGCAGACAGCGTAACTAACTTTCGACTGCGTTTAGTAGCCTCATCAAGATACTAACGCTCTCTGACAAACGTTGACATCGATGAACTGTCATGTCGCCAAATAAGAAAATCTAAAAAAATAGTCCACTTGTTGCACACAGCAAAGTTGATTTTCTCTCGTCACATTTGCCGGGTACTAAATATTTTTCTTGTTGACATTGAATTTGAATAAAAGCTGGCAGATCTGATGTGCTGACATGCACGCGATTGTGTAACCAAAACCATGACATGGTGACGATGTCTGACGTTCCTGAATGCGGTTTGTGGTGTTTCGTTCGTTTGAACGTGTGCTTGTGTGTCTGATAAGAAAATAGCACTGAAGCGAAGCGCAAACAATAGTCGTGCTGTGGTAGCATTTAATTTTTTCGGACTGTTTTGTCCTTTTTTTTGACAATGATCCCTAACTTCATCACTTTTTGAGTGCTATATTAATATTTAAAGGCATGGCCAAGAAGGATTTGGTCTATACCGCAGTTTTGAACGAAACAATAGCCTCGATTTCGATGTCAACTCACTAAATAAGACGTGAAGCTATCGCTCTTTTATTAACAGCAACACAAAAAAGAGATAGCATGAGTTTGTGCTGTGAAACTTAGCTAATAAAGCGTAAACCAATTAATCGGTTGTTGAATGCGACGTTATAATTACACAATGCGCTTCGTTTTAAATTTTTGTAAGTTTGTCTTACATCGAGAGATGCCGATATCGAATAATTAGCAATATTGTATTTTAAGCAATCCCCTCTATGTTACGGTATCGCAAATGACTGCATTTGTCTTTACTCTTGTATTACGTAATGTATTTCCCTCCATTACCCTGCTTCCATTATGTTTTTACCGTTGCATTTACAAAATTATGATCTTTGAAATTGCCAAGGGTTGAGAATTATAAGTATTGAAATGTAAGATTGTAGGTTAAAGAGATCGAGTTAAAATGTAGGATGTAACGCTGGTTCAAGTCGATAATGATAATCTAAGTGGAATAAAACAGGTTTTTCCGTTTATGTTGTTGGAAAAGTTTGTTTTATTTTTTGATTATCTCGCACCTTTGAACGTTAAATTTGTAAGTAAGCGTTCTTTTGAAATGTGTTTGGATAATGTGGATTGTGTGGTGTATTGGTGTTTTTGGCACTTGAAATAATTCTGATGCTTTTCTGTCGCGCTTAGTCTATCAGTCATTCGCTTATATGTAAAAGCGAGAGATAATTGAGCGCGACAGAAAATACTGCTTGGTCGAGTACAAATCAATTTTAAACTTTTGTGTTAAGAAAAGTAATCTTTACCTTCCAAACATTGTTTCATGGAATAGCCAACTGCAAGCGATGGAGTAACGCACATGAGAGTAAACATCGGTTTGCAACATGACTTGTTGTCTTTATTATTTTTGAGATTTTTGACATAGAACATACTCTAGTCTTAAACTGGGTCCTTCTTGCAGCCAGTCGGAAAAAGGCTAACAACAAATTAGTAGAATAATTGTTTTGCTAGTAGATAATTTGTGACTGCATTTGCCTAAAGAGTGAGATTACCCCTGGCTCGCACAGATTGACTCTCTAAGTTATTTGTAAGTTTAGTTAATCATACTTTTTTAACAATGGACTGCAAACTGCCCTTGAAGTCAAAATTCGGCCTTCTCGGCGCAAAATTGTGAAACCTAAAATTTTCTGTGAACAAAGTACTTAATTTAGCTGTAGAAGTCTTATACGATAGTAACCTGCGATTTCGTTTTCAAATTGTCTCCAGAGAACAGAAGAAAATATATTTTTTCACAAAAATGTAACTGGATTTCAAGGAAATATTGTAAGAGCAAGATGGTACAATTGGAACAAATCTGAATTTTCACTAGTGAAATGTAAGCGATAATGTTTGTATCATATGATGCTGTAAGCAATAAAAATCAGACTTGAGTATTGATTTTCTTTTATACATACAATCATCCTCATATTCTATACATACACCAGTTATTCTTAATCACAAAGTAACCTTACTATAGTTGTTGCAAACTACAAGTACACTGTGATCTTTACAATTATGTAGTTTATGTACAAATGTGCAGCATTAATGTGCGCCTGGAAGAGCAAAAAGTTTTCCTATGACACATTTTGTGAGCACACCATTTTAATATGTAAAGGCATGTGACCTCACGATTTGTAACAAGTATAACAATAAAATTCTAACACATTAATCACATTGAATAATACTAACACATAAGTAACTTTGTTTTTAAACTTTCGCTATTTGAAGACATTATGGGACTAATCGCGCACAAAAATTAACAGTTTACCCGTGACCATGATCAATGCAACAGTTGAAACATCAGGATGATTTATTTATCTCGTAATTTTAGTCCGCGATTAGTCCCGTAGTTTATAATAAAAACATAAGTAACTGTTTCTTTCCACATAATAACATAACATCAAATCTGTAATTTTTTCTCTAACAGCCCTTTCATTTTCTTATAATAAGAAGAAGCTGTAGTTTCTGATCTGAAGATCTCTGTAGTTTCCTTATCATACTGAATACAAAATTGTATGAAGTATTAATCCTATTCCGATATGGAAAGGATTTTATTTGTCTGTGAGATCAGATATCCTTGCTTCTGATACTAAACTTTGGATTTCAACCTGCACCCTCAAAGCTTTCTGTAAGTCCATTTTTCTCAGCTGTGTTGCAATGTACTTTCCATAAATATCAAACTCATCTTCTTTTGTTGATTCCATGCTTGTATTTAAGCTACTACTTCGAAATGTTCCAAATGTTTTATCTGAGTCATCGGTGCTTGGGTGTCTTTGGCGTTTCATTTTCTTCTTTTTCACTTTATAGGAGTTTGATCCTCTTTTCTCCGAAGAGGAATCGTTTGGTTCTGGTTTTAAAATCAACATTTTGAAGTCATCAGATTCAGGAACAGGATCTGAGTGGCCATTGTCAGTTCGAGGTGGTGATGCCCACACATCACCACATAGATCTTCAGTGTCATTGGTCTGAAATAGAAACAGATTTTTATTATTTGATAAACATGATATCTCTCTCACGTTATAGGCCTTATTATTAAGCTCGCAAGTAGCATAAGAAGCAATATAGAGGGCTATGCTCAGAGTCTCTCTGCAAGGTACAGGCAGGAATGAGGAGATTCGCAGAAAAACTAAAGTTATTGACATAGCCCAGCTGATTGGTAAGTTAAAATGGCAGTGGGCAGGGCCCATAGCTCGGAGGACTGAAGACCGATGGGGTCAAAAAGTTCTTGAGTGGAGACCACATACCGGCAAGTGCAGCATAGTATATCCACCTGCAAGGTGGATAGATGGTCTCAAGACTGCAGGATCACACTGCATGCAAGCCGCTTTCAACCAATCTTGTCTTATTGGAGATCTATAGGGGAGGCCTAGGCTCGCCTTTTGAAACGTACCAATGGCTTTGGTATTGTTTCTGTTTTTTAAGTGGTAAAATACTTTATTACAATCGTTTTTTACAAAGTTTAGAACTGCGAAGACGAATAGTTTTCGAGAAATTAATTTTTGAAAATACACTTTTTTGGTTAGAATTTTGTTTACACTGCGTATTTTCGAAGGTTTTTTTTTATCATAGACTGGAATGGCAGAAACAGGGCCGCCAACAAGGTTCAATATGAGTCACATATACGAATCGGGGCACCCCGACCCCACGTAATTAGATTAGGTGTGATACAAAAAATAGGTTAGGTTATGTTAGAACATGACAAAACAACGCACGAGCCGAGCGAGCGAAGCGAGCGTGCCGCGGGAGCGGCCGGCGAAGTGCCAGAAGCGAATCGCCTTTATAGATTAGGTGTGATACAAAAAATAGGTTAGGTTATGTTAGAACATGACAAAACAACGCACGAGCCGAGCGAGCGAAGCGAGCGTGCCGCGGCAGCGGCCGGCGAAGTGCCAGAAGCGAATCGCCTTTATAGATTAGGTGTGAAACAAAAAATAGGTTAGGTTGCAACATTTGGTAAGTCGATAATTTTTAGATCAAATTTCCAAAAGAGGGGGAGCGCTTCTACATCCCTCCCCCTCTTTTGAAGGTGCTATGTTCTTGCTACCATCTTCCCTATAGCTTAGTACTTGTTTTTGCCACAGTAGAAAAAAAAATTAAAAAAATCATATCTCCGAGAGGGGGGGGATTCAATCCCCCCCCTTCTCAGGAGAGGTATACCAACCCCTCCCCCACCCCCCCCCCCCCCCCCCACTCCCCCTTGACGTTGGTACGATTCAAAAGTTTAGCCGAGGCCTATGTCCAGCAGTGGACTTCCTAAAACGTGGCTGATGGATGGATGGAAAATTTAATCATGAGTTAAATTGGATTCGGATAGCAATTAGGACACTTACATCTGTGAAATCTCGACTAACATCCATCGTAATATCACTAACGCCTTTCTTTATTGTACGAAGACATTTGTACCAATCATTGAACCATTTCAGTGCTGGCCTATAAGTCCACTCTTCATTCGATCGCTGCTTTATCTTTTGAATTTCCTGTAAGTATGTGGATCTGAGATTCTTAATCTTTAGTTTCACTTCGATTTCGTTTAGTTTAATGCCCGTTGCATCGTAAAATTGAGCCATAATTTCTCTGTAGGCATGTATTCTCTTATTTCTCATTTTGTAATATGCATGCTCTGGATTCCACAGACATGCATGACTTATGTAGATTTTTGAAAAGATGCACGTCTCTGTTTCGCCCCATCTCATTTTATGTAGCGTGCTGTTATTTCTAAGTTTATTATTTTCTGCTTCACGGCATTTGATGAAAACTTGCGAAAAACAAATCAACTTTGTTAGTTTTTGACTTTTGTTGTCAACTTGACAATGACAATTATTGTCACGTTGACAACTTGGTAGATTCTTGGTGCTAATGCTACCATAATCGCCTAAATATTTGGCGCCAGATACTCATTAAAAATAGGTATTTTTTAACTTCATGACAAAAGGTCATCAAACAATACCAAATTACTTTAAAGCCTATGTCTACCGGCAACTGCCACACAAGTAAAATCAGCTTAATATAATTTATCTGTAGAGAAATGCGGTGAATGTGGCTGAACATCAATTTAAAAAATTGCTATAAATATTTTCAATAGTGTTTGAGTGGAAGCACTGAGATAAATTGATGAGCAGTCAATGCCATTTCTGATATTCATAACAAGCTGTCATTCTTTTTTTTCTTTCTCCAGTGATGAGTCTTGCTCATTGCCGTTTTTACTCCTAGGACGGCAAATCGAATGGACAAATTGTTTAGATTGTGCTACCATCCTTTATTATTATGTTTAGCTATTTTTTTTTTTACAAGAGCAAAAGTAAGTTATATGATAAAACCACAAAAATGAAAATTGCGTAGTAAATAAACATTTTCTATTTTATTATGCACATTATTACCCAAACTAAGATTTTGCACATTTAAAACAATGATGAATTTTTAGAATGCCATATTGGTATAGGCTGAAAAAGCTGCACAAAACCCAATCCTGACTACATAAATGCTGTTTTATATTAGTTATTTCAAGGTTACACTTAGTCAGAGTTGTCAGAAATAATCTTCTTATTCTGTCAAATATATTTATTTATCATAAGGGGTTCGAAATTAAATTAGAAAATCGGAGGGCTATTTTTTTATTTTAACTGTTGTAATAGACTCAGAAAAAGATATTCTTTCTCGAGATGTAACGCATGTTGTGGTTAGATTTTTTGATTTTTATTATACCAGCCTCCATACATTTTGTGGACGTGTCCTTTGGGTTTTGCACAGCTTGTAGCTAACTTGACAGCTGCCAAAAAGTTTGATTCGGCCTATATGTGGATGTTGAAGAAACAGAGATATAACCAAAACAAAATTGGTTACTAATAAGGACAAACAATATCCATATAACACATAATCAACGATGACTTCAAGTATGTCCATGGTCAGATAACCTCGCTTCACTCAACAGGTTTTGTATTGCAAGTTGTATCCGCAGTGCTTTATTTAGATCCATTTGCCTCAATTGAGTTGCTATAAACTTTCCGTAAATGTCAAACTCATCTTCTCGCTCCAATTTGTCTGATTGGGAGTCAATTTTATAAGTTTGAATAGGTTTCTGCTTTAGTTTTTTCTTCTTAATTCTTGTTTGGTGGGAAGGTTCAATTTTCACTATAGACAGTGTTTCGTCCGGCAGTGTTGTATCATACTCAGTGTCAGTGAGTGTTTGAGCCACTAGAGGGTCAGGATTTAAGTCTTCAAAGTTGCTATTGTGAAGGTCATGCTCCTGGTCTTCGGCCCATATTGAATGGCTTGACGAATCTACTTCAGGTAAATCTGTGTTCTCCTGAAATTTATGAAAAGACTATTATTATAGACTCAATATTACTAGAAACATACACTCTTATCATGACAGCCATATAGGTAGATAGGGTTTTATAAATAAATAAATGATAAATAAATATTAGGGGACTTCTTACACACGGTCTCTGACCCCAAACTAAGCAGAGCTTGTGAAATGGCTGCCAAAGACTATAAATATTAAAGGTGTTGTTTTCATAAGGCATAAATACTACCAACTTTTAAAATAACTTACGTAGTTATAGTAAATCATTGACTGTCGCTTGTAAGACACATGCTTCAAGCATCGATCCATATCTTGAAACCACACAAGCGACGGTTCGTAGATGCAGTCTGGTCTAGACTTGTGAAGTATTTTATGCACTTCCTGCGAATATGTAGTTCTCAGGTTCTTTATCTTGTTCTTGACTTCAGGAATGCACATAATTTTACCCGTTAACTCCTTGAAGTCGGCAATTATCGCTGCGTAAGCCTTTTCCCTTTTATATTTCAGCTTATAAGCAGCATTGGCAGGATCCCAAAGACATTCTTGTTTGAGATAGATTTTCACGAACTCTAATGTTGTTGATTCACTCCACTTCATCGCATAATCTGCACTGATGTGCAATTTTATCTTTAAAAAGCAATGTTTTTTATATGAATTGATTAATTCTATGAAAGAAATCACAGAATTATACTGAAGCCGAATAAATAATATATAATTTGGTTTGATTTAACAATGACAGTAACATGACATTTTTGACAATTGATATAAGTAGAGTATAGACAGAGACATTGACAGTCCAACTCAACAGACCACAACCTTAGATTTTAGAAGGGAACACCAGGCACAGAAAAAGAGATTGGCGAGGAAATCTATTCTGTGATGAATCCAAATCAAAGAACGTGGATCGTGTTATTTGGCTTTCATTTTATATTTCTTGAGCTAAAAGAACAACACGAAGGCGCCGACGTGTAAGGATGCCTAAGCAAGCCTAATTTTTTAGGGTTCAACTATAGGACGTCCACTGCTGGACATAGGCCTCCCCTAAAGATCTCCAATAAGACCAGTTGGTAGCGATCATGCGGTCTTGATGAGGTCATCGGGGCTCTATTTTTCAACTTCGAACGCTTGCACAGAGCTATTACAATATCTCTATGACAAAAGTCTGTGTATGACAAGTATCTCTTCTTCTTTTATGTTTTGGCGTCGCATTCTTGTGCATTTGCCAGTGTCAAGGATTTGGTTTTAATAACTTTTGATATATTTATCAAAATAGTTACTGTCGTATTTTTAGTATTTATTTATTTCTTGCATTATGTACAAAGCAATCTTAATAGCTAGGTACATACCCTGTTAGGGCGTTGCAAACATAAGTATGTAATGACTTAATATCTAAGAAAATGTATCCTTAAATTAAGCTTAAAAAGTAGCACACAACATACGTTAACATAACATGCTTTAAATATATCTGAGTTATATAATTATGTAATCAAAGTGTATTGTCCAAATATTATTAATATTAGGTTTTATTCATTTTGTTTTTGTCATCAAAGTAATCTTCTAAACTGTAATAGCATTTGTGGAGCAGGAATTGTTTGAGTTTATTATAAAATGTTTTTTCACCGGTTTCGTTTTTTAAATAGTTGGGTAAGCAATTATATATTTTGATGATCATATATTCCGGACCTTTTTTTACTACTTCAAGTTTCGGTTCGGGAGCTACAAGTTGGTTGTGTATTCTGGCGTTGGTGTTGAAGGTGAATAAATCGGAGTGTTTTTTGGCGAACATAGCTGCTTCTAGAATATAAAGGCAAGGTAGTGGCAGTATTTTTTGTTTATTAAAATGCGGTTTGCAGCTTTCACATCGTCGGATATTTACTAGAATGCGAATGCATTTTTTTTGCATGATGAAAAGGTCATTGGCGTCTGTACTGTTGCCCCACAATATGATGCCGTATTTTAACCACGCAAAAGCATAAGCGTAGTAAGCGCTGGTTGCAGTTTTTAGGTCTGTGTTTGATTTGAGTACTGATAGGGCATATACAAATTGGGATAGTTTAGATTTTACTTTTGCAATGTGCCCGTAGTCACAACATAGAGTCACGGTCAAGTCCAAACATAGTCCAAGTCATACCTCAGTAAAGCAGTGGAGACTTTCTTTATTAAAGGCGTCTATGGAGTATTGGTAACAACACAGAACAACGTGTTACGTCACATTTTATATATGCGTATACTACACTCTCCTACCTTCACTCACGCGTAATTCATCAGCGCATACGTAAATCAGCTCATAATCAACGAAATACCACAATTTTTCATTAATAATTATCACTGATAAAAGTGTTTTTACGTTTAACAAAATAATACATTGAGGCGACATGATATTTCCGCGTTCCCGCCAAAACTCTCAAGTATCTCTTTGAACGCCTGCCTGGCAGTTGCACGCTAGACAGCGCGAGGAGAACACGTCGGCCGTCTACGTATCGATATCGTCAACAAAACGAGTCGCGCCGCGATGGCGAGTGAAGCGGAACGGGAGCGGCCGGAGTCGGCGGCGTCGGGACTACTTTCCGACGGTCAGACGCCAAGTTTAAAGCGTAGGGCGTACCATAAGGGCGAAGAAGAAGAGTTTAATGAGGTAACACATAAGTCGAGGCGCATAATTAAAAGCCAGGGGACTAGCGAGAAACACAACTTAAGCTTGAACACTAATGAGCAACTAGTAGCAGAGGCTAATGACGTGTGTATCACGGCAATCGAGATTCTGCCAAAACAAATCGCGTTAGCGAAACTGATGAGAAGCGCAAGTATCCAAGGTATCTTAAAGATAAAATATAAAAGCAGCTACAAAGCTATTGTCAGCTTCAATAGTAAAGAGAATGCCGAAGCCCTCATAAAAAATGAGCAATTAGCCAATAAAGGTATTCGTTGCCAACGGACCGATGAACTAGATGTCTGTTACGGGATAGTGAGGCAGATCGACCTGGAAGCCGAGGTGGATGAGCTACATGAAATGTTGGAATGTGAGTACGAGATTCTGTCGGTAAAGAGACTAAAGCGTCAAACTAATGAAGGGTCATGGACGGACAGCGAGACAATCCGGGTAGGTTTCAAGGCCTCTACCTTACCTTCGTATGTCTTAGCATACGGCTGCAGATTAATGGTGGAGCCATACACTTTTCCGGTGTCGCAATGCGCAGGATGTTGGCGTTATGGGCACTTAAAAAAATTCTGTCCTACCAAGAAGATTATATGCCCTAAGTGTGGTGCGAATCACGAAAATTGCGAGAGTAAGCAATACAAGTGCGTCAATTGCAGAGGCTCTCACATGTCTATTGAGAAGTCACTCTGTCCTGTCTTTCAGAAAGAAAAAGAAATAAAAAAAATCATGAGCGAGAAGCAGTGTACTTACAGGAAAGCTCTTGCCTTATATCTAGATAGACAGACGAGTGAGGATGATCGCAGTCAAGACACAGTAACGCCTCATGTGCAGAAGCAAACAAACCTTAACTTACCTTCATTTAGTCGCAATTTTAAGGCAGTATTGCTAGGTAAAGGTGATGTAAACAGCCAGGATTACGAACTACCTACTGATGCATTAAACTCCAGCAACGAGTCAGTAATTGAAGTGCAAACTGGATCAAACAACGAGCTTCGGAGGAAAAAGAAGAAGAAGAAGAAGAAAGTAAATAAAGAACAGCAGCGTCAAGAGGAATATAGTGAGTATGTAAACGAAAATGCGCCTAATAGAGAGAAAAAATTTAATTTCAGTAAGTTTTACAATAGAATTAAAGATATAATATTATCGCGCAAACTACTCAGTGAAAAAATCACAGACGTTTTAAATGTAGTATTTGAGGAGTGTTATTATTTGATAGCTGATATGATCACCAAAGGAGACTGTGTCTCGAAACTGTTTTCCATGCTTGGGCATGGATAGTGCTCTAAGTATTCAACGTTTCGTAAACATAGTCCAGTGGAATTCACAAAGCATTAGACATAAACTCACTGACTTCGCATGTTTATTAAATCAGAACAAAATACATATAGCCATCTTAAGTGAAACTTGGTTGACCGGGGATGTTCGTTTAAATATTAATAACTACAAAGTATATAGACAAGATAGATTAGAACCATGGGGAGGGGTAGCCATTATTGTACATAAATCTATACGAACTGAGGCGCGAGAAATTAATTTAAGTAATCCTGGTATTGAAGTGGTAGCAGTCAAAATATTAAACTGTAAACTCATTCAGAACATCATCTCGGTTTATTGCACTCAGCCAGTCCACACAACGCAATCAGATTGGGATGAGTTATTCTCATTATGCAGTAAAAAAACCGTGATTGGGGGCGACTTCAACGCTCATCACTCTAACTGGTCATATAAAAACGATTCAAGGGGTATTCAAATCTTAGATTCCAGTTTAGACCATGGATTTATTTCTATAAATACTGGCAGTGTAACTCGAATGAAGCTTGTTAATAATAACTTACAAAAATCATCGCCGGACATAACCTTTGCGTCAACAGATATTGCAGTAGATCTAACATGGGAGGTTCTTAATGAAAATCTAGGTAGTGATCATAATGATAATAATGATTAAAATCAACTATGAGGATATTTTACATTTTACAAAAAAGAGAAATTTCAAAAAAGCCGACTGGCCCAATTATAGGAATTTAATAGAACAATCACTTCCTAAGTTATCTTTTAATATAAATCCAGAACACATACAAAAAGAATATGATACTTTCATGGAAATAATGAATAGTGCTGTTGATGAACTTAAATACCCAAAAAGAAGAATTAAACCAATTAACTAATCACGATTACATCATACTACTTGGTGTTGCAATTGAAAAAGCCCATATGAATTTCAAAGTCACCTAAACAATTTCTTGAGAAAATTAGTTAATCCAAATATAATTATCTGGAAAATTCCATACAACCAATCAATACGAGTCGAGAAGCTGAATGGTGATTTGAGATCCATATGTAATAAATACAATAATGTAAGTTTAATTGAGGCGGGTGATAATGGATATGCATCGAAGAGTAAAAATGTCATCTTATATAAGGCTAGACATATCTTAAGAGACATATTACGCTTAGACTATCAATTTAAATTAAATAACCGTTTGATGAGCTTAGAGCGAAATACTTCCAGTAAAACAATTAAAATTAAAAAGTATACACAAACAGAGGGAAATATTAAAACTGACGATATGCCAACATTACGTGATGAACAAAGCGAAGGTACGGTAAATAAAGAGTTTTTTCGTGTATAACTTTGTTCATGTTATGCACCAAAACATTAATGGCTTAGTAAATAAATCAGATGATCTCATTATAAGCATTGATAATTTAAGGAAAACTAATACCTTTATTGACGTAATATGTGTCACTGAGCACAATATGGTGGAAAATGATTCTAATTTACTTAACATGGCAAATTATGATTTAGCTGCCAAATATTGCCGACACAATAGAACTGGCGGATCCTGTATATTAGTTTATAATCAGCATAAGTATAAGCCTCTGCCTGATATCCATTCTTTAAGCGAAATAAATATGTTTGAATGTTGTGGGATTGAATTGATAGAACACAACATAATTATAGTATGTATATATAGATCTCCAAGGAAAAAAGTGTCCGTTTTCGAGCAATTTTTCTTGAAGCTTAGGAAACTCTTAGAACGTATTTGTTATCGCAATAAGAAAGTTTTTATTTGTGGTGACTTCAACATAGACTTACTAAAGAAAGAACCCGCTACTAGACGGTTTGAAGAAATAATATCACAATTCAATCTTAAACTGAGCATAAATGAACCCACCCGACTTAGTAGTAAAACATGCCTGGACAACATTGCATATAATGTAAGAGGATGCAAAGCCACTGTAGTGGAACATGCATTGTCTGACCATACTGCTCAGATATTGAAATGCCCGGTTAAGAAAAGTTTCTTCATCAACCACTTTTTCAGGATGAAACGAGACTATGGCCAAGACAACATCAATAAGTTCCTTGAATGCCTGAGCTCTCTATCCTTCAATGACGTGTACAAAGCTGAAAATGCGAATGCAGCCTACAACGAGTTCGCTGAAATTTTCTTACTGTTCTACGATCTTTGTTTCCCTATGGTAAAAGCTAAAATCCCTGTAATTAAAAGTCCTAAATGGCTAAGTAAAGGCATAAAAAATTGCGCAAAGAGAAAGCGTTGTTTGCTCCGGAAATATAGACATTCCTTACAAAATAATGATAAAATCATTTTCAAACAGTACTCTGCTAGGCTGAAACGAGTCATCAAACAGACGCAAAAGGCTCAAAATAACTATCACGTACAATAAGCCAGTAACAAATCAAAAGCCGTCTGGGATATTATCAACAAGTATCAGCAGCATAATGTTAAAAATGAAATTACACAAATAAAAGTTAACGGGAAAAATATATCTGATCCAAAAGAAATCTCACAATGTTTCAACAACTTTTTTATAGATGAAGTAGAGACAAGCTCGGTTAGTGATACTAAAACATCAAAAACATTGAGGCACTCTGAACCTAATTCTTGCTTTATGGAACCAACTAATGAGAACGAAATTGAAAATATAATACAGACCCTGAAAAATACACATAGTACTGGCTACGATGGGGTATGCACCAAGATAGTAAAATTAACATCAAAAATCATTTCACCTGTTCTTTCTTACATCATTAATAGAAGCATCGAAGAAGGTGTATTTCCCGACAAGCTAAAGACATCTGTCGTAATACCTATTTTTAAAAAACAAGATAAAGAGGATATGCAATTTTATCGACCCATTGCCCTGATACCAATCTTTTCCAAAGTTTTTGAAAAGGTTATTCATCTACGGCTAAGCAAATATTTTGAAACTTTTAATATTTTTTCTCCTAATCAAGTGGGCTTTAGAATGGGAAAGTCCATTAATATGGCTCCTTTAAAATTTCTGGAAATTGTATACACAGGCCTTGATAGCGGGAAAAGGGTAAATGCTCTCTTTATGGATATGACAAAGGCTTTCGATCGCGTCAATCACAACATCCTTTTAAAAAAACTGGAGTGTTATGGCATAAGAGGCAATATATTAAACCTAATAAAATCTTATCTTACTGATAGACAGCAATACACAGAAGTCACGAGGCTAAATATGGGCACTACAATGGAAGAAAAATACCAGTCAGATTTAAGAACTGTGAAATATGGAGTGCCACAGGGCAGCATCCTGGGACCTTTATTATTCCTGATATACATTAATGATTTCCCACATGTTATAGATGATCCCATGGTTATGTTTGTCGATGACAGCACTGCAATTTTTACAGACAATAAAAATGGCAGACACGAAGACAATATAAATGACACATTGAAATCAATTATAGATTGGCTCCAAAATAACAATCTTAAAATGAATCTTGACAAAACTAACATTATGACTTTTAAAAATATAAATTCAAAATTTGACAATTTAAATATTAACTATAATGGTAGACAAATTGACGAAACGCAAAAGACTAAATTTCTAGGACTTCATATAGACTCTAACCTGTCATGGAACGGTCACGTTGAGCATGTGTGTACGAAGCTAAGTCAATTCTCGTACGCACTCTATATGTTACGCAAGGTAGCCAATGATAAAGCCCTATTATATGCCTATCATGCATACGTCGGCTCCACACTGAGGTATGGTATTCTTGCATGGGGTAACAGTACAGAAAAATAATCGGCATTTAGGGCCCAGAAGAAATGCATTCGTGCAATTTGTAGACTGAAGCGTAGAGACTCCTGCAAGCCGTACTTCCAAAAACTGCAAATAATGACTTGGCTCTTCTTGTACGGAATAATTTAGATAACTTTGAAACTTTGAAGTCGAAACGACACAAAAATACGCTACGAGTGCCTAAAGTTAGGAAAGCTCTATTTAGTAAAAGTATTTTTGTTAAAAGAATAGATATCTATAATAAACTACCTAAAAATATAAAAGAATCGGAATGTGATATGACATTCAAATTTAGATTAAAGAAATTTTTAATTGAAAAAGCATATTATACTATTAATGAATATTTAAATGAAAAAGCATGACACAATTTATTATAGGTAATGAATTTAAATAATTATTGACATTATTAAATTATTAACAATTGGGATATTGTATCAAAATAATTTTGTTGTAATTTGTAACTTTTAAAATTGTTTGATTTTGTAAATTTGCCACACCCTTATTATAGGGTCATATGTATATAACTGTCTAAAACATGTCACTTGTGAACTGCATGTAATAACTACATATGTTGCAAATAAATGATTGAATTGAATTGAATTGGAATTGAATTGAATGAAAGTATTCCGTGGCTAAAAATTAATACTGACCCTGAGAGCAAATTTGTACCGAAACCATATTGGAATACTGCATTATCTAAATTAGTGGCTCAACGAAGACTCGCACTAACTACGTTTAGACGTAACCCTACCCCGGATAATCTTAGAGTTCTAGAAGAGAAGACTCTTGTGGCTAGGTCTGAAATATCTAAAGCTAGGTTATTAAGCTTTCGTACTTTTTGTGATTCTGTAAATGAAGATACATCTTTGTCTGATATGTGGAGGAAAATGAGATGGATTAAAGGATTTCGCCAACGAAATTTTATAGCTCCTGAAAATAAAAAACGCGAATTACTTAGTAGCTTGACGCCAGACTACACAAGAGTAGCTAAACCTCAGTTCGCTTCTAAAAATGATCAGCTGGAGAAGGATTTTAGTATCCAAGAATTAAAGGCATGTCTTAAAAGAAAAGATACTGCACCTGGGAATGATAACGTCACGTATTCTATGGTCTATAATCTTCCAGAAGTAGGGAAAGACTACCTTCTCAAATTATATAACACTATATATCACTCCGGCTATATACCTCATCAGTGGCGAGATATTCAAATAGTGCCAATTCCAAAACTGAATAATATTTCAAATACTGAGGTGAAGTTAAGACCTATCTCGTTAATATCCTGTGTGTGCAAAATTCTACATAATATGATTTCTAAAAGATTGGAATGGTACGTAGAACATCATAGGATTTTGTCTGATAATACTACAGGGTTCAGAAAAGCTCAGTCATGTTTAGATTCAGTAACACAGTTAGTTACTACTATACAGCTAAGCCTTGTAAAAAATATACCTACTCTGGCGTGTTTCCTTGATATAGAAAATGCTTACAGTAACGTCCTTATCGAAGAATTAGTCAAAGTACTAGACAAAATAGAAGTGGGGAGCAAATTATGTAACTACCTATGGGAGATTCTTAGTGAGAGACATTTGATAATGGATAGCTGCGAAAGTAATAAATTAGTTAGGTGGACATCAAGAGGCCTCGCACAAGGCGATCCTTTTTCGCCACTAATGTTTAATATAATTACTTATGAAATCTGTAAAATAGTGAAGACGAAAATAAGCCAATATGCCGATGACTTTGTAGTATATGTAAGTGATGAAAATATTGATAATTGTGCCTCTAGACTTCAAGTAACATTAAACAATATCGTTAACTTTCTGGATAGCATTGGTCTACAGGTTTCAGCAGCAAAATCAAATTTCTGTTTATTTAGCAGAGGGCGTAGACGAAATTACATAGAACTAAAGATTAATGACGTAAAATTAAAGTCTAATGAAAACATTAGGTATTTAGGCATCTGGTTAGACCGGTCACTTCTCTGGAATAGGCACATTCAAGAAATAAGCGAAAAAACCGAGAGATACTTAAACATATTGAAGGTATTAGTGGGCAGCGGCTGGGGCGTTCATTCCAAACACTTAAGAAGGCTATATATTCATCTCATTAGAAGTAGAATAGATTTTGGTTGTTTTTTGTATAACAATAGTGCAAACTGTCATATTTGTAAGCTAGACAGAGTCCAAAATCAAGCGCTCAGAATTATCGGTGGGTTTATAAAATCAACTCCAACTCATGTTATGGAAAGTGAAGTATGTATCCCTCCTTTATCTATACGAAGAAAATATCTAGCTTATAAATACTGTCTCAAAGCGAAATCAAGACGGAATAACCCGATTATAGCCCTACTAGATGAATTCGGTGCTCTCTGCCCTGACAAATATGGTAGATATTGGATGTATAAAAAAAAACCTTTACTAGTGTTAACATATCGTGGAGTTAAAGATGACATAATTGCCTGTTCTAAGCCTTTAGAGATGTTTAGACTAGATGAATGGGTGACTAACATAAATACAAAAGAATATATAGCTGATAATCTAGATTGCATGCAAAAGGCTAAAAAAGACTATAATAGTGACGCTCTAAAAATTAATGTAATAACGGAACTAAATACAAAATATGAAAATTGGAATAAAATATATACAGACGGATCTAAGAGCACTGACATGTCGTCAGGGATAGCTTTTTTTTGAGCCATCACCATGAGCAAACATGTAGAATGCTATCGTAACGTGTCGCCTGTATGTATAATGACCTTGGAATTGTTTGCGATATCAGCAGCGCTGTCATATGTCGAGTCTAACCATACGCAAGGCAGTACTGTCATACTTACGGATAGTAGAAGCGCTCTGCAACATATTTCCGCATGTACTATGGGTAGTCGGGGTATTCCTATCGCTTATAATATTATGCGTAAATTAGAAAAACTGCGAGTATGTCATAGCACTGTAAAAATACAATGGTTGCCATCTCACATTGGATTGTCAGGCAACGAGACGGCGGACCGCTTTGCAAGATTAGCTACTATAAGTGGAGCAGATATGTACATTACACCAACCTATTCAGAATACCTACCGAAATATAAAATCAGATGTTACGATGATTGGCGGGAATATTTTGACGAACGTTCTATCTCTAAAGGAATTTGGTACAAAATAATGCAAAGCCGACCTAATCGATCACCGTGGTTTAGTGGCGGTGTTAGTAGAAAGACCACGGTTATTGCGCATAGAATACGTTCCGGACACATTCCACTAAATGCATTCGGATTTTTAATGGGAAAAGTATCGTCACCTAATTGTGAGGAGTGCGACAAGCCGGAAGATGTGTACCATGTACTTATGGAATGTGTTCGGAATCAACGCGAAAGAGAACGGATCTTTGCCGAACTTCAAATTACCGAATCCAATGTGGGGGCATTACAAAGTTTGTTATGTAATCCCGTCTCTGAGGAGGCTGGAATGATTTACAGACTGGTGGAGACCTTCTTCCAGTCTCTAAATCACGCCAACTCCACGAGACTTCCTCGCTGGCTTATTATATCGTAGTGTGTATGTATTAATATATCTGTGTCTATAATATGTAATAAGCTTGTACTTATAAGGGTATAACTTACATGATAAAATAATATATATATACGTATAACTTCCATGATAATTTACTAACAACCCACAAAATACTCCACGGAAAACTGGACTCTCCCGAGCTATTGAGCGAAGCGAGTCGTCTTAATGTTCCAGAGCAACGTACTAGGTTCCGCAACGGCTCTCACGGGATCTTAGGATCGCGCCTCCCTCTGTTTGCGCCAACACCAGCGCGCACCGTCGCCCGCCAGCAGTCCCCCATCTGCCGCGCACAACACCACTTGAACGCCCTTAGCGCCTCTCACCCACATACTGACATCTTTTCCGACAATTTGGCAACATTCTATAAAAATACTCTGCCATACTGTGAGCAGACAAAGCTGTAAAATCGTTTTTTACCCTAAATGAAATAGTTCCTAGCCATAGTTTAAATAGTTGCTTCTTTCTATACCAATACAGTGTGTCATTATAAAGATTTTATTTATTGTTAATGTTGTATAAATGTTTATTCTCATTCTAAATGTACTTATATAATACTGATCTCATATTTTAAGTAAATTGTTCCTAGTACCTATATAAAAAATGTAACGTTTAGTTTTATGATAGACTGTAAGTTGCATTTTTAGTAAATAAATAAATTGAAATTGAAAGGGTACGATGGGGCTGGCATGGACTTGCGGTCCAAAAGCTCCCAAAAAAATATAGAATAAAAAAAATAAATAAAAAAAAACATTTAAAAAAAAAAACGCCTGCCTGGGAACCTTCTGGCACAGAGCTATCCTTTTGGGAACGTACTATGTATACACTCTGAAGATAGGTTTGTTCTTCAAAGTGTATACAGAACTTTGACAGTAACAGTTCGATAACCATGACGACGACACACAGAGACGACATGATTTTTCCGCGTTCCCGCCAAAAACTCAACCATCTGCTATATTTGTTTTTGTTATAATTAACTAGCGAACCGCCCCGGCTTCGCACAGGCGTGTTATACATATAAACCTTCCTCTTGAATCACTCTATTAAAAAAACCGCATCAAAATCCGTTGCTTAGGTTACATAGGGACAGACAGACAGGGAAGCGAATTTGTTTTATATTATGTCTAGTGACGTTCCATTTCACGATTTTCCCTTTTGCAGTCTATGGTTTCTTTTAAAATTACCATGTCCAGTACTGAAGTTTCGTGTGAAATAGATAGATAACGAGAAATAAAAAAAAGTCGTGCGTAAAGTTATAAATACCTACGCATAGATGTATTATGATACGTTCCTCGGCGTTTGAATTTGAAAAATATGGCCTCTGATGACAAAATTGGAGTCAAGAACTCGAGTGGAGACCACGAAGCGGCAAGCGCAGCGCGGTTTATCCATGAAGTGGACAGATGACCTCATCAAGATCGCAGGGTTGCGCTGGATGCAAGCCGCTTCCAATCAGTCTTACAGGAGATCTCTGAAACGAACCAACGAACGAACATCGACGCTTACCAAACGCGGATTTACTCGCAACATAAAAAGGTGATTAAAGAAAAAAAAGTATTGTAAGTACAGTTTACCGTGTCATCTGAGCACGGCAGCGCTCAGTTGTAAATGCGCGTCGCGGTCACCTATATATTATATCTTCGTTTCTGTCAGGGGCGCTGTACATATATGTGTACTGTATAGAGCCATACGGAATCAACTGTAGTTTCAATTTACGTGTTAATCTGGACCAACCCCTCTATTTTATCAAGGAGCTCCCTAGCTTCACCGTGAGTAACCTAGCCACGGCTATCAAGTCTCCTCCTCGATAAGGCGGGAACACACCGGGGGGACTTCGTATAGAGACCTATCACAAGTATACCCCTGTATATGGATATGGATGCCATGCATAAACCATACAGCAATACCTTTTATTCAGTGCACAAATTTTTATCGCGCAATAGATATCATTAATAGAACATATTTCGCTCATAAAAAGATCAACTTTTTTTTCATCAATTTTTTGTTAAACTATCCCAAAAAAAATTAAATTGCATGCACCTTACACTCCAGACAATAACTACTAGGTACCTAAAACGTATAGCTAGCTCTCTCAAGGTCAGTGCTACCGGTCAATGGCCCCGCACCGTAGGTAAATAGTCGGCGCGGCGTACCACAGAAGAGAGAAGGAAATAGAAAGGCGATGTGGAGGGAGGTTTGTCGCCACGTACATGAGTTATAACTCAAGTTACGTGAAATCGTGACATTTACTGTCTCAGTCGTTCAAGTGATTTCAGAGGTAATTTTTGCCAAAAAAATGCCGGTTTGCGCTATTATAACGTGTCGAATACAAAGCAAAGACTTTAGTTTACAAAAAGGAGGAATATCCTTTCACTGGTAAGTCTAAATTGTGGGCATTTTTAAATTTAAATGATTTATTTTACTGCCTAGATTTTCGTCGATAGTGGTTGCAAACATTTTATCGACATCGATAAATTTCGCTAGTAAGTTAATATTTCGCAATTTATTGTTATTAAGTATCTGAATATTTTGATTTAATAAAATATTTGTGATTGTGGTGTAATTTTTATTAATAATTGTATTTGCATCACACTTTAACTATTATGTTCCTTATGAATAAAAGTTATCAGGTCCAATATATTTACATATAAATATATAGATTGAACACGAAGCCGACTGCCGTTGCATGTTTGCTTTGATTTTCATTGATACATTGTATCTTCATTGCAGCTTTCCAGCCGATCCTCTGACGAAGAGTAAATGGATCGAGGCTACAGGACGGCAAGACTGGATTCCTACAAACGTTCCATTTACACGTGGTTCTTAATTAACGTGTTTTTATGGTTATACATGTATATTATCTCGACATATAAAATGCTTAGATCTGAATGACTGACTGACGGATCCACGCATCCACGCAGCCTAAACCGCTTCAATAAGCGGTCAGGAGAGACTTGAACTTCGGAGCGTGAGTTCTTTGTATGAAGTAGGCGTCTGATAAGAACAATTTACCGAAATTCTAACCAGGAAAATACAGACGTGAAAAATTAGAGCTAAATTTGTGTGAAACAACGTGATTTTTGGTTCATTTACTTTAGATTTTGCATTAACATTCTGTAATAGAATTGATGGAAGATGTGTTTCGTGTTTTATTGAAATATGAAAGTTATTTTGGGGTTGATTTTCTTCGAAGTTGATATCAATACTCTTTAGTGTTTTTGAATTAAATTACTTTTTATTTTGATGCGTGTTTGAAAATCGGATTGTCAGTAAAGATTAACCTTTTCTGAAGTTCCTTATACCATTGTATAGTTCCAATTAAAAAAATAGCAATGTATGTCTAGGTATAAGGGTTCCTTGTTATGAGGTATGGAACACTACTTAAAGATATTTATAAATGTTGACTTATAATAAGGGACGCTAAAATAGAATGTTTCGAGAAAAAATGCATACGAACCACCCCGAATAATCTCTCCCGCTAGCACAAGCACGCGCTCTTACTCGCCCACGTAACCATTTACGTCTACGTTCAGCTAATCCAATGAATTAATTATACTATCGAGCTCCAAACTAGAAAAATATGGTTGTAATTATTCTTCTCCTTATAAATATTGGCGTCGCATGGAATATGCATTTGCCAGTGTCAAGTGCAAGTTCTATTATGATGTTATGATAACTAATATTGTCACATGTAATTCAGTTGTGTTGACATGTAATGTTAGTTTAAGCTTGTTTTGTATTTACGATGTGAAAATAAAGTTATTTTTTATTGTATTGTAATTATGGTGTAATTTAATAAAATATTTGTACTATGATAATATTCATTATGAAAAATAGTTAAGTACAGTCGTGGCCAGCACAAAATATCTAAATACAATTGATTAGCCAACAATGGAATTTAGGCGACTTCCACCGTGTTCGAAATCCAAATAGTTGCAGGAATTGATTTGGCATCCATGTACTGATAGCGCGCGAGTTGAATGCAGTCGGGGTCTGAGGTAAAGAGCGGTAGCATCTCCCCCCGCTATCCGCACGCCCCACCTCACGCGTCTGGGCGGGTTGGGCGTGCGGATAGCGGGGGGAGACATACGCATTCCTAAGCTCTGCATTCAACTCGCGCGCTATCAGTAGTACTTATATTAGAACTGATAGAAACACAAGTTTTATAAATTAATACAATACGGCACGTTGACATGATTTTTCAGTGTTAATTCCAAAAATTCCTATATAGTAATAAAACTGCACAATCATTTTCATCAATTATATACTACATATATCCAGTTACATTATCCATAAATTATGCAATACGTATAAAATCACATTATCGATAAAATTAAACTGCACAATTCATGTCGCCCATCACTAGCTAAATGCCAAAAAACAACTGTGATACCATATTCAAATTCGAGATTGGCCCATTATTTTTTTTTTGGCTTGACATGTACCACGCATTTGCCATTGTTATGCAACATTAATAAAATAAAGTGAATTTAATAACTTTAACACGGCATTTAAATTATGACCAAATTAATGTTATGGGTCTTAGGTACCTTGGTGATGTGACAGAAAGTATACTACGCTCTATTCTAAAGGAAAAAAAAAATCTCCGATGCTAGTGAAAATTGCACAGTTATTGTGCAGATATTTTACAGTGGTAATACACACTTGGCGACAGCGGTTTTCATAGAAAATTTGTATGGATTTCCTTTCTAATCTAGTTCTGCTGTTCTGTGCGGCGTACAACTCGCCCCCCTCGGTTCTTAGTAGGTAGGTACAATACCTACGTCTCGCGACGCAGCCGTAGATATTCAGACGTAGGGTGACATTGATTACCCCGTTTATCTGTATACTTTCTCTTGAAGTTAATTCAATATTTTTGTACCAAAGTGAGTGAAAGTAAAATAGAGGTTTAATTTGTTTGTTTATTTATACTTTCCGTATGCAAAGTTTGTGCACTGGAAATAAAATCACCCTGTATATAGCTATCTGTTTACCCCGTACTAAACCAAAAGGGGTTGATTAAGAACATCACTTTGAACAAAGTTAACTATGGGGCCAACCCAAAATTTGAGAAAAAAATCAACTGTTCCAAACAATATTGCAACTTGGACTCGACAAGTCGACAAAATGTAGGTAAGAACACTATGAACAGCTGATTTCTTTTCATGCATCAATAATAAGATGATGACGATGAAACGAACACAGGAAATTTTCATTTTCAAAATGTAAAAATTAAATAGGTACAATAAGTACAATAAATGTAATTGTTGCAATTTTGGTAAACATTCATAATCAGTTGTCTGAACAGACATGTAGGTACCTAGTAAGGACATAATGTGGGGCAAACTTTTATAGGCCCCATTTATCATCAGTCCAAATGGATGACATCCATTCGATGTTACGAGTTTGCGACTCCGTCGTTAGAAATGGCGACTTTTCATAGGTATAGCGAGCGACTTAACGTCAAAAATTGTTTGGCAACTTGTTTTATTACGTTCAAACTAAATCATCTGTGGATTTACCTTTATTTACATAGTATTTCTGGTTACCTATATCTTCAAACAATGCTTTTAAACGCAATTTTTTTACAAGTGTGAATACGCTAACAACAGTCAATTCAAAACTTATAAATAATTTATAATTAAGTACTTAACTCATACCCCTCTACGCTACACCCCTCGACTTTATTTTTGAGTCTGTTGAATGGCCTAGACTAGAATCTAGGCCATTCAACAGACTCAAATAGACTAGATTGATGAGGAAAGCAATGTGATGACCTAACTACCTGGTTACCTAGGACCTCCCTAATTACTACAGTACAGTACTAATACGAGTAGTACCTACATCATCACTGTCATTCTTACTTTTCAACGAAACCATCTAACTTGATTTTTTACCTATTTTAACTGATAATTTATTTATTTAAAGGTAGGTAGAAGGCGAGACTTTCTTAACCTACGACAAAAATATACAACATGTATAATATAAAACCTGCGTACCCACGTTTTGTCCTACAGTAGTTGCAACTTCTAAAAAACAAACAACCGTATAAATGAAAGAAACAGGAAGAGTCAACAATCTGAATCTACAATAGTAAATCATTTTTTTTTCTATTTGGGGGATCCCTGACATACGGTCCTGTACAGGGTCGAAAGTTGAAAAGCACGATTATCGTGTCAAAGTCAGGTATGTATTTCAGTAGGTACTGTAGATAGGTACAATTTCCTAAATTCATGTGCACTTAGCTATAATGCATTTAGATTATACAATTAAGAGTTTGCGCAGACGACGAATTACTACAATTTAAATTTTAAAAATTCAAAACTCTAGTAGTCATCACTTATTATATATTTTGCGATTTGAATTCATTTTCCTTTCACTAAGCGCAAAAACAGCGAGCGCGATATTTTTTTTATATTTTTCCCAAAAAAAACTAAATCTTAATTTTAAACAATAAATATCAGTAGTCCAACTCGCACTTGAACGATTCAAGTGCGAGTTGGACTCGAGCACGAAGGGTTCCGTACCGTATAGAAGCCCCCTTAAATTTTTATTTTATTATGTTTTTAGTATTTGTTGCTATAGCGGCAACAGAAATACCTACACCTGGGAAAATTATAACTCTCTAGCTATCACGGCTCATGAGATACAGCCTGGTGACAGACAGACCGATGGACAGACGGACAGCGGAGTCTTAGTAATAGGGTCCTGTTTTTACTCTTTGGGTACGGAACCCTAAAAAGGAGACTAGTACTTCACAAGTCAGCAAACAAAACCATCTTTCTATTTTTCCACAGAGCTAATACAACAAGAGACAAAGCGCTGTTGTCGCTTGACGCAACAGGCATGATGACTGGGCCGTGAGTTAGGTATAGGTAGTTTGACTATAGGATTTAGCAGCCATCGTAAATTTAATAGGTAGCAATGTAAAAAGTGTTCTCTCTATCGAATGCCTAAAGTGAAAAAGAAACAGAAATAGCCTTTTGAAAAGGCACTATCGTTACTATAATTAGCTATTATAGTAACGATCAGCTTTAAATAAATAAACTCACCGATCCTGTTTGTGTATAGAGCTGTCGTCTGCAAAGGTTTTTAGATAATTACTTAGCTACCTACACAAAGTAATAATTAACGTGTAGATATTATAAAGAGCATGTTCTTGCATTGCATTGTGCAGTATTATTACTTATAATACCTAAATGAAAAACATGTTAGGTCTTTGGAGCCGATATTTTTTATTATATTTACTCGTAGCATCATTTTGTGTGGCGGCAAAGGTAAGAAAAAAATGTGTAGAACGGATGGCTATTTCCATAGGATAGGTAAGCTGGAGATTACGCAGACAGTCGTCAGAGACTAATGTCTGCTTAATATGGCTAAACAGTTATTTAAGTCATTGTTATAAAGGCCCCACTGACCATCGCACCGAATGGATGTTTTTTTTTTTAAATAATTCGCCCGTTTTGGGTAGACTAAAGTCTTTAAGGCCATACCGCCTCGTCATATATTATTTATGTAATCTTCGGACTCTTTTTCTTCTTAGTAAAGCAGTGGAGACTTTACTAGAAGCTTCGATGGAGTTTTAGATTTGAAAATGAAATCAGATGGAAGCAAATAAACAACCAAATACGATCGCGAGCGGAGCGAGCGCGAATAAAAATTCGCGAAAAATTCTTTGTTGAAAAATATATTTGTTGATAAATATATTTGATTTTTCAAATATATTTTTCAACAAAGAGTCGATTTTCAGTGAAGAAAAAAATGTAAACAGAAAGATCCACATGGGTCAAATATCGGGACATTTAGCGTCCCGATCAAGTACAAATCGGGACGCGTCTCCAGACCCCTGAAAATCGGGACGTCCCGCGAAAATCGGGACACTTGGCAACGCTACATGTAACAAACAAATTACATTTTTGTCTGCAGTTTACATACATGATCAACGAGCGACCCAGAGTCACGTTTGTTGATCACAAATATATTGGCTACGCGAACTTCAAAAGTCACCGGTTCAGCCGGTCTGATCCCTTCTACTACGTCTCAATAAACGCCTCCGTCTTATATTCCTTTGGGAATAACGTTACGGTAACTAATTTTTCATACAACCTGCTCGAAAATGACTCATTATAATTATGTATATGTACAATCTCAATGTCAAGTCATTATTATCTTAACACAATCTCGAGGGATATGGTAGGTCAATAATATTGTATGAAACTCCCTAGGGAGTAAAGTGATTTACATTTATTTTTTTAATTTAAATTAATGATCCACAGACTCCAAGGTCTGTGCCCTATATTTATTTTGGAACGTCTAATTCGTTTGAAAATCTTAACTTAATTCGTATGAAAAACGTCTTAACTTAAAATATTTAAGGACATCGTAAAGAGGTTTTATTTCGCAAAATAGAATAAAACCTCTTTGCATTGCACAGCAACGGGCATTGTAACTAAGTTTTATTCGATTTTATAGAATAAAACCTCTTTGGTGCCCGTATCAGTTCGTTTTTATATAATAAAACCTCAATGCCCGTGTTAGGCCATGATAATCGAGCTGGCCATTGCGGTTTTTCACGTAGTATTTACATTCTCTGTTTTATTACGGATTTGTGTGCTATTCTATGAAAAGTTAAAGATAAAATACGTTTATTGCTTCGAACTGTGTACATAGAGGTGGTACAATAAAATTTTAGACACAACAGTTTGTCCTGACAGACATGCAATTTGATAATTAGAGACTTGACTAATCTCAAAATTTTGAAAAGCTATAACATTTTAGGAGACACTGAATAAGCTAATATTTTTACAGTTTTATTCATATACATAGTGACAGTAGTGTCGACACAATTTTTCACTACACTAATAACATGGATGTACATAAATAGAACCACTAAAAATACTTTTACCCAAGTTTAGACACACAATTATAGGTATTTTAAAAATAAAGTTTTTTTTTTTTACATTCAGTCACTATGCATGTACTTTAGTAAAATAAACATCTTCAACTCGACCTTGACATATCTTTTATAAAATCATAACTAAGTATGACACAAAGATATATACATGAGATCATAATTATCAGTCTATTTCCTATAAGAATTTGTACATTCATAAAATTCTTTCATGCTATAGAAGGTAATGTCAGCCAGCCATTTTTTTAAGCTATGTTTAAATTTGTTTTCATCCAAAGATTTTATATGAAGAGGTAGACTATTGTATACTAAAATTCGTATGTATATTCTAATTTGTTTTATTTTATTGTGAACAATAGCGAGTTGCCTAGTGAGTATCTATCTACATTTAGTGAGTTTATGACGTATGTAATATTACTCATATTCCTGGGGTTTTATTTTCTCGCAGGATATATGAAAAGTAGAGCATACACCACTAGAGTGAGGCCTGTCTTCGACCTGAACCCCTCGCTTCACTCAGGACTCTAAATAAAATTATTAGTAGGTATCTAAATATTATTATCTATAGTTAACTCCCGAACGCAGCGAGGGTTTCAGGTCGTAGACAGGCCTTGCTCTAGTGGTGTATGCTCTACATACTTTTCATACCTCCTGCGAGAAAATAATACTAACTAAAATAATTTTAGTCCTCGCTACGCTCGCTCGTATGCCGCCCGTGACATAAGATACGACTTGGTTCTCTTGGTACATAATCTACCTATTATATTTATTACACAGACTTTTTAAAAGTCCACTGCTGAACATAGGCCTACCTACAAAGGGCAATTGGGCCATGATGCAGTTTGACTTGCGCGCGACGCTACATTTTGTTTCACTCTAAAATAGTGACGTATTAAGTGTCCTACATATTTAAATTATCATTGCTGTGGTACGTGCCTATATACCAAATCAAACTTCTTTGCGACTGAGATGTTAGCTGCAAGCTGTGTGAAACCCAGTCCTGACTGAAGCTCACTTAACAGCTGGCGGCGCGAGAATAGAGTAGTTGACTGGTATTGAAATAATTACAAGTATTAAGATTAGTGAATTCTGCAATTAATTATGAGTAGTAAACTGAAAAAAATAATTAAAATTGGCCAATCAAGTTCAGAGAAATAAGCTTGTAAAGATTTTGGCAGGAATTAAGAGGTGATGCTTCGTCTCTTTCCCACAAAGCATAACTATGGCGAATGTTTGACACTTACGGACAGTGACGTCATAGCCTGCCATAGTACGCTCTTTGTCTAGCAAGAAAATAAATATGCTTGTAACTTCTTTATTTCTAAGTTGATTTTATTTTGGTTTTCGTAAATCGGCTCTGTTTATGGTTCGCTGTTACAAGAGGACATCAAAAAAATTTGTCAACTAGCCTATTGGCTTTTGCGCAGCTTGTAGCTAACTTCACAGCCGCCTAAGAGTTTGATTTATCAATCCTCAATTTCAGGTCTCTTTTAGTCTCTACGAGTTGTTATCGAATCAGTACAAGCCTTCGTTTGTGGAGATGCGCTTCAAGCTGTGTGACCTGATAGAATCCGATATGTTCGGGATCAATTTCAGGCAGGGGAAATTTCTGCAGCCCTGCCCGTTCCCTGCCGTAAGTTTTACTCATATTTCCCCCCCAAAGTACCCCAAAACCTCCAATAAATCGGGATTCATGTATTTGTTCGCAAATCTGAATGAACATATGGGCCGATCTTAATTAAATGATTGGTCTTGCAGTGGTCAAGCGCAGCGACACGGTAATGATATCTAACAGTAGGTATTGTGACTCGGCTCTGTCCTTGAGATACATATATGGCTACGGCGTCACGTGGTCGCGCAGTACGCATCACGCGGTAGGGCTGCCTCACTGCCTGCCTACTTATAAGTAGAGACTACTATAGAGCAACACTATAAATATTCTTTTGTATGGTCCTGTAGACGTTTTAAGAGCTAATTTATAAAACTTTAATGCTCTTTTATCTTATAGAACCAAACCGCTATGTTGAAAACCTTTATAGTACAAGCAGTGATAACGGTTACCACTATAGGCCTACTATATTACTGTTTGGTGATAAAAAGCCTTGATTATAGAAGCTTATGTTACTTGGGTATTCTCTACCAACTTGAGTTTCTTACTAGTTTTGTGTATTATATTACACAATCATATTGAATCATATCATATTGTTTATTATTATGTAAGTAGCTAAGTACATTAAAATAACAATAAGATAACGTTTATTTGCTCAAATAAGTTACATGTTTTGGAGTTATAAATGTTGATAATTCTTAAAGTAGTGTTAGTAGGTACTTAGATTAAATTTACAAACTTCCAGAGTGGAACCCTAAATCTCACACTAGGGTGGTTTTGTGTTGTGAGATTTAGTCTCTTCCGCTATTAAAATAGTAGGTAAGTAGAATTAAGTAGGTAGCCTTGAAAACTTATTTTATTGCGAGCGTAGGTAAGACAAGTCACTTTCGTACCGTGTTCTCGTGTGTTTCTTTCTTTCAACTTATCCACCTAAGGTAGGGCAGGCTGAGAAGGCCCACTTTTTTACAAAATCAAATAAGTCTTTATTTTATCATCTCAACACAATAAAAAACGTGGTTATGAACCCTTCGTTCTCTTACTAATATTCAAATAAATATATTTTTTAAGTTGTGTAGATAATTTGCATGTTTTTTACCTTTCTTAAAAACCCTTCTTTTGGGCCTTACTAAACGTGGCATGTCTAATAAGGCCCTGACAATAATATAATTATTTATCACGAAAGTAAGAACTTGAGATTTAAAATTTACAAAAATATGTAAATTGCAATATTTTTCGACTTGGACAAAAGTGAATCCTAACTGATATCAACAATAGTTCATAAGAAAAAAAAATATTTCTGCTAGGTAGCAAAACAACCCGTACTCAGCCCTTTTTAACTTTTTACGGGAATTATTTTGATACAGTATATGTTTTTTTAAAGTTAATGTTATGATTCGGAATTTAATTTCAAGATTTTTTATAAATAAATACTTCCATACTTTGGGCCTTGATAGACAACACTGGGGTAAAAGGCCCAGCTATAGGGTTAGAAGGCCCAAATTATCTTTTCGGGATAAGACATGATATTTGTTGACCTGAAACGAAATATTTTCTAACAAAATACTCATAAAATGAAATTTCGATCACAGAAAAAACAATAAGAGCATAGGCATGTTATGTACCTACCTACTTCATATCAACAAAAAAAGAAGACAAAAAAATTACGCTTCTTGGAAAAATATATTATTTCAACGACTATTTGAGAAAAACAAGAACAAAATAAAGACATTTTTTTTGTCAAGACCCAATCAAGCCTTGTAAGGCCCAAAAAAGTAACTACTTGGGCCTTCCAAAACGACTTGGGCTTTGAAACCCAAACTAACCATTTTCGTAATAAATTTGATAAAAAAATCACAATCTAAAACTAAATAGTGTTAGGTAATGATTAAATAAACACTTTAAACTAATCATCTGCTTAAAAATCTTGGGATATACAACAGAAAACTTACTTTTTGTGTCCGAGAAAAATAGCAGGATAGGTGACGACGTCCAAGCTCGGCGAGAAAAGTGGCGACACTGACAAAATGGCGGTCGCCAGCGGAACGTTGCAGGCGCATTCTGCGTTCCTATTGGTCCGTTACTCACGTGACTAGAGACCAGTGCGCTATGAATGTATTTAATGTGTTTTTTTAAACTTGGGCCTTACAACACAGCGGGCCTTCTCAGTCGGCACTACCTTATTTATTAATCAAAAAGTAAGATTATAGATTATACACCAGGGCCCTGTTAAATTTTTAAGGCACCTGAAGGCCTCTGACATGGCTAAACGGGTAAAATAACCAGGGCCTATAATTTAACGTGTCATCCGAGCCACGGTAGCGCTCAGTTGTAGATGCCACCCGCGGTCACCCATCCGAAGACTAATTGTGCCGAACGTTGTTTTTAAAGTCGATGATCGCTATGAACATCTAAATCCCGATTACAGAGGCGCCAGCGTAAATTAAATAGCAACGTAAAAAGTGTTCTCTCTATCGAATGCCTAAAGTGAAAAAGAAACAGAACTATGCTGTTTAGCTAATATAATTACGCTGGCGCCTCTGTAATCGGGCTTATTGTCAATCTACGCTACGAACCCTACATTTATTTATTTATCCAAGTGTTTAATCTGTGGAAATACTTATCCATTAAAAATAAACAAATTACGTATCAAAACTATTTTATAGTCTTACCTTTCGGCTTTGCCAGGGAATTAAAAAAATGTAACCTCTGGATTCACTATTGAAGAATACAAACAACCATAAACAGCACTATCTGCAATTTTCCCATATATCTAAAAGTCACTACGGCGCGCCGCGGCTGACTAGTATACTTAACATACTTAAACTCCGAGGCGCGTAGGTATGATTCGCGTTCCGACCGTTTGTATGAAGACGGAATACTGTTAGATATCATTACAGTGGCAGCGAAACCAGGAGGCTCTGGGTCGGGAGGAGGCGACAGAATTGTAATTTATAACGTGGAAACGATCACTGGTAGGGAACTACGAAGCCTCTGATGCTGCCGGTGATTGCTCTCACAAAAAATCGATTTTAAGTGTGTAATATTTAGAAATAAGCCTTGCACGCATGCACCGAGCATTCTTGCTATCCATCGAAGGCTCCTTCTTGCGGCGGCGTTGTGTGTCGAGTCGTTCTCTTCCTTCAAATAAGGTCGAAGAGAGCGATGGCTGGCACATGCCGGCATTCACACAATGCACCGAAACTATGAGAACTGTACTTACTTAGGCTAAGATAAAAACTAATTCTTTTCTTCTAAAGCCTTTAATTAAAAAATGTAAAACTAGATATAACAAAGAGCACACCCTGGAGTCTGAAAATACATCACTGCAATATTAGTAGGACCACGGGTAACATACGTTTGAAACCTGGTTTTACGGCTCGTCGACAAAGTTCACCTGTCGATCACTGCAATAGCCGTGGTTTAAAAAACCGACGACCCTGGCTCGCGGCAATCCCCGTGTTCAACGGCTTTCGGGTCAAAAAATCACAAAATCTATGGCTTTTTGTATATTTACTACATTCCTAGGCCCAAGTAGTAAAATTAGTATTACACGCTTCAAAGATTTACTAGAATTTATCCCCTTCATGGGAATAAATTGGCGGAAAGACAATCTGTCCATTTGCCATGCTAGGGGTGCTGGTCGAAAGTTATAATAACTATATCGGATATAATTCCAGGGAGAGTACGCTATGTCCAACATGACGGTGAAACGCGTCCCGAGCAACTTCCCCTTCAGGAAAGGCCGCGTCTATATTAAACTGACCGTCACCGCCACGCGAGAGCTCATCGCCGCTGTACAGATCGACCTGGAGGTCAAAGAAACTACCTATCGTCCTCGTCGCTAGTGTACGAGTTTTCGCAGTGCTGTTATTTAATGGAATGTTGTTTTATTTCAATTTAATTAATTATTTTTCGACATTAGATAAATTATATACTTAAATGATACTGCTAGGTACTGTTAAGGCGCTTGGTAAACTAAGTCCCCAATGACCCCAACTATTAAATTTTCTAACTAAAGCTTAATGGATTACTTGGGGCATTCAAGGTTGTAAGGCTGCTATAGTCTGGGGTGATGGCATGGGCTAGAATCTTAAAAGAAAAAATTGCCCTTATTTTCCACCATAGACAAATGGTAATTTGCATTTTGACTTTCCAAATTACATTCTCTATGCCCATTCAAGGCTGCTCGAGTTGCAAAATGTCAATCAATCAATCTTTTCCGTTAAAATTTTCAGCAGTTTTGTGCTTTCTTTTTTATGTTTTACTAAAGTTATTGTGTTAGTTATGTGAAGCGTTCGTGCTTATCATCTCCACTGAACTGTTACAAAACTGTTGGTAAAGACTAATGTATGAAACATTGGTCTTTAAGTGTATTTTTGCATCCTGTAAAATATTGTGTCGTATGCCGAACCACAACGTATTCTGAAATAGTTAAATATGACTCAAGTGGGTGTCTAATAACTGTGCAAAACTGAAAAACTTTATCTTACGAAAGTTAACCTGAAAATGTCCTTAGAAATTGATGTGAATGATTAATAAACATGAAGTAGCACAATATTTAGTCTTATTTATTAATTAACTTCCTATAGGTACTTAGGTTTTAAAAATGGTAAAATAATAATTATCTTTTAATTAGAGGATTGAATATTAAGCCCGATTACAGAGGCGCCAGCGTAATTATATTAGCTAAATAGCATAGTTCTGTTTCTTTTACACTTTAGGCGTTCGATAGAGAGAACGCTTTTTAAGTTGCTACTTATTTAATTTACGCTGGCGCCTCTGTAATCGGGCTTAATATGCATACAGGAATTAATAAATATTTATGAAGCCAAAAAAAATACTGTCGCCATTTTGGTCGCCATGTTTTAAAAAGTAAATAAATGTCAAACTCTAAATTACCAGTCCGCTATTGGTTGTTCCAAGATTCATGTCTGATACGTAGTATCTATAGTAGTCTGTGGGTGATAGGTATTAACAGTACTCAGTCGTTTAGCTTCCTCCAAGTGTATTAGAGGTAGTGTAGTTATCTAAACGCCAGATTAAACCAATAAAGCACTAGTAGCCCGGGAAGTAAGCGCGAAAAATGCAATTACCTACTTACTTTCTAAAAGCTGAATTTTTGGTATTACTTTATCATGGTGGTGTACAAGAAAATGTACCCCAGAGTCAACTGGGTTCCTACGGCTGTACAGGTAGAAAAATACTTACTTAAGTACTTAGTAGAAAAAAGCCAAGTACGAGTCGGACTCGTAAGCGAAGGGTTCCGTACTGTATGGGAGAGCCCCCCTTTAATACTTATTTTAATTATTTATTATTGAAGTGAACATACAATTAAATATCCTGTGAATTTTTCAAGCATCTACCTGTGACCATTATTAGTATCGAGCGAAAAACGGCTAAAAATTCAGATTTGTAGTATGGGAGCCCCCCGTAAATATTAATTTTATTCTATTTTTAGTATTTGTTGTTATAGCGGCAACAGAAATACATCATTAGTGAAAATTTCAGCTGCCTAGCTATCATGGTTCATGCGATACAGCCCGGTGACAGACAGACAGACGGACATCGAAGTCTTAGTAATAGGGTCCCGTTTTTCCCTTTGGGTACGGAACCCTAAAAACGTGGATAAACATTGTTGAAACAAAATCGTTTACTCAATAAAAAACGTTACTGAATATATTTACGCTAACCTATACCTACCACTTTTAGGAACGTCTATTATTTGCCAAAAGTTATAATGTAATTACTTTAGCTTAACAGTTTTACCATATTCAAACAGAAAGATAATATTAGTACAGTCCAAACTTTTCCAAACGCTGAAACATGAAACAGGGCAGACTCAAAGTAGCACCGCTTTAAAGCCTGACTGACAGGTTTTATTACATGTTTCAGGTAATTAATAGCTGTAGTTAAATTTTTAAAAATTATTTTTCTAACAGTGCAAGTCTTCATTATTGTCACGGTCTAGGTATTTTTTACTGGACAAACCACCGGCCACCGGCGGTTATGATATCTATTACCGTGGTGGAAATAAGGAAGACTCAAACTGGTTACGAGTGTATAGTCCGTTCGATAGTATAAAATTAAATGTACCCAGCAACTGATTTAGAGTTCCGACCGCCCTAGTTAATATGAGGATAACGCTAATTATGAGGACGCGCCCCCCATCAAACTTTGTGTTCTTTTATTTAAAAAATAAAAGAAGAAATGCAAGACAAAAGTACCAGGCGCCCAGAACAAAACAGAGTTTACCTACCTTATCAATAGTGCAGGCTATGTTCTCATCGATAGGTCCCGAGTTTCATCAATGAAGGTAATTTCCTCGCATTGTTTGAGAACAGTACTATACACGCCTTGGGCACAACTAGGCATTGATGGACTCACGTGTGTGTGCCTCGGCCCCCAACTCACGCGCGTCCATCAATGCCTCTGTTGCTATCCGCTGCAGTAATATACTGCACCTATTGATTGTCTTAAAGTGCACTTAAAACACCTGCAAATAATAGTTGTAATTAGCTAGACCTAGAGGATTCTATGAATAGTTGTTAATGTTAAGCAGAAAATGAGTAAAATTCTTCGTACATATTCTGATTTTGCCATAGCCAACCGCAGCGTCATACTCGTCAAAGCTAGTGTGACACTTCTTGTATCCAGGATATATCCAAATCACATTTGACAATAGTGGGACAAAACACACAGCTGTAAATTTGAGGTTTTATGCAATTTTAAACATGCTGTGGTAGCCATGTTGTGTTCCATTTTAGTTGAACGTACCGTGATATCAAGCTATAACAATCCATTTTGTAGTGAGACCTTCTATTTATTATTTGCAATTTCATACTACGTATAAATTCAACCAAAATGATTTAAAATCGATTTTGCATTGTAAAAAATAGAAGATCAATTAAATCGAATGATATAACTTTAGTATTTTATGACAGAGCTACAGAAATTTAACGATTAAATCTAAACCGTAAATCAAGAAATAAAATGTTACGGCAATTTCTAGTAAAATTATACCGGTTTTTCACACCGCAGACCTTCTCATCTGCATTTAAATTATGGATTTAAATAAAACCGGTAGTAAAGCTAGAGTCGGATAGAATGGGAATAAAAATAGGAGAGGACCGGCGAATAAAACTTGGGAAATCCCCTTTATGGTACTAGCTGGGGCGCTGTCTAATTAATTTTAAATCTATTCGGGATTTTATTAACGTTGGGGGTGAGTTTGGAAGTAGTTTACGCCTTTGGTTATTGATGAAAGGATTTAGCTTACTGAGGTTTTTCTGTCTGTTGTGGTGCTCTGTGAATGTGTGATGAAAATCATTCTATTTCCGAGGCATAGTATATGTCTGTCTGTTAGGGACTCATACCCACACCTGTGTGTCGGGGATGCACACCTTCTCTATTACCTACAGCATAATTAGTATATTATGCTTCAGCAGTTCTTTTCTATATTAGAGTTTGCTGAAGCTTGGAATAAATTGCCTTGTGCTGCTAAGAGGTAGTTACAGCCGCTAAGTAAATGAGTAAACATTTTAGTATTGTGTTTTTATTTTTATGCTTCACACTTAGCTAAACAGGGTCATAGGTATTAAACGCAAAACCTTATAAGGGCGGGTCTAGTAGGTACATCTAGACAAACAATTTTTGTACTACGGCTTTTGAAAATTAACGAAGAAAAAAATCAGCTTTTTCATACAAAAAGTTCGTCAACGCCACTTGTCTTCCTTAGTGCAGTTGGGTAGTAAAGTTGACCGGACCACGTTTAAACAAAATTAACAGTCTTTTTGGGAATTTTCATAAGTCGTAGTACAAAAGTTGTTTGTCTAGATGTACTAGAACCGCCCATAAAAGGTTTTGCGTTTAATACCTATGACCCTGTATGTAAAAAAAATCTGCGTTAGAAGTACCATACGGAACACGCTCAAAAATTAGGGCTTTTAAAATATTGACCCAGAACAGATATCTATATAAATCCGTCACGCAAATATTTACTCGTCTAGGAACTACTAACTAACTAGGAGTTACTAACTATTCCAGGAGGGTCAAGAAAATAAAAAAATAATGTATTTTCTTTCTATTTTCGGACTGTGCTGCTCCGAAAATAGACGAAAAAGAATGGCAAAGCCATAAATAACGCGATGGACACATTCAATTCCGTCGTGAGGAGGGCTGGTGACAGTCGGAAGGCCTGCAATGAAACAAGGATAAGAAGTGACCAGATTTACGAGTATGTCCATTTGCAACGTACAATCTATGTACAATAAAATCAGATGAGCCAATAAAAGAATAAAAAACAATACCCTTCCTTGACACTCGGGTAAAACTAAAATTTATAATAATGGATGTCTGAGTATGTCACAGAAAACGCTTTCCAATTAATATTTTAGTTTAGACAAACAGATAAATGAGATCATTACTGTAGTAAAAGACCGCTAAACGTCAATCTTGCTCAAAATATATTAAAACTGTTTCCATTACAGAAGTCTTCAGGCCTTAAAAGCTCGTTTCATACCACCTGCTTGAAAATGACCCATTATATGTCATAGAATCTCAACGTAAAACGAGTCATTATTATCTTAACACAATCTCGAGGGCTATGGCAGGTCAATAATGTTGTATGAAACTCCCTAGGTGTTAGTGATTTAAATTTGGAACGTCTAATTCGTATGAAAATCTTTCAACTTAGAACATTTAAGGACATCGTAATGAGGTTTCATTTTGCAAAATCAAATAGGTATTTAATCTCTTTACATTGTAAATGGCAACTAGCATTGTAAGGAGGATCTACTTGACTTCACAGAATAAAACCTCTTTGGTGCCCGTATCAGTTCGATTTTATAGAATAAAACCTTTTTGCAATGCCCGTGTTAGGCTGGCTGGCCATGGTCTTATTTTTTTATGTAGGTAGTATTTCCATTCTCTTTTTTATTACAAATTGTATGCGATTCTAAGAACATTCGTAGGTACTTTCTAATTTGTTTTAATTTATTGTGAAAAATACCTAGTTGCCTAATGAGTACCTACCTACACTTAGTGAATATCTATGACGTAAGTATATACATTACTCATATTCTTGCGGTTATATTTTCTCGCAGGATGTATGAAAAGTAGAGCATGGACCTCTAGAACCAAGTTTGTCTTCGTCTTGGGTGACTTTAACCCCTCGCTTCACTCAGGACTCTAAATAATTCTCTCGCTGCGCTCGGAACACCCTCGCTGCACTCGGTAGTTAACTATAGAGTCCCTCGCTACGCTCAGGGTCCAATTGTCGCCCGTGACATAAGACACCACTTGGTTCTCTTGGTACATAATCTACTATTATGTACTTGTACATTTTTATTGTATATTTATATAGTAACATGATTAAATTAAAAATATAAAAACCCCCAATACAAAAAGATTCCGACCACACCTAACAAGAGAGCTGAATTATTGAAACGGCTGAATCGATTTTGATAAAAGATAGCTTAGAATACTCCCGATTAATTCACTTTTTAAATAAAAAAAAAAACAAAATCCGTTTGAGAGCACACACACAGATGTCCAACTTATATAACACCCCGTCGTTTTCGGGGGTCACAAAACAGCAATTGACACGTAATTACAATGATGATTATTATAACAGTTATTTTATGACAAGGCAGGTACAGCACATCCCCCCCCGAGTGGGTTCCCGCCTTGTCGTGGCGGGGGGGCTTAGTAGCCAGGTCTCGCCAGCCTGGTGAACCAAGAGGAACCCGAGGTGGGGCCGGCCTCTCCGGGTCTTGGGCCTCGACAAGCCCGTGCAGAGGCTGGCCAGTAGGTCGCTAGTCGACTGAGGTGGACTGCGGTGTCGCGTTCGTCGCGATACCGCGGCCGAGCCCATCGAGGCGGGGGCGGCGACGGGATGGACGGGCGGCGAGTGTGCCGCTGTCTATCCGTCCTGCCAGCGGCCCTAACGGGTGCCGCCAACGTGTTGGCGGAGGCGGTGGGGCTGCAGGGGAAGAGGAGTGTCGGTATCGCGACGTCCGCTCTCCCTATCCTCTGCAGCCGTAGTGGCAGGCGCGGGGCCACTTTAATTGACCCGTTGCATCGGGACCAGGGCTGTCGGACACGGGTGCTGTCTGACGCCCAGTGCTGGTTGGTCCCAGGTGGTGGGTGGCGATGTGTCTGGTGTTCGACACATCGTCATTCTGGCGGGAGCTCAAGCTCCGTGGTGGGGCCCGAGTTGGGCCAGCGCTGTCGGGTGCCGCGGAGGAGTGCGCAAGCGTGCCCGTAGCCCCGACACCAGGCGCAGTGGTGGAACACCCAGGGGTTTTGGTGGGTATACTGTCCAGTCGGCAGGACTCCCACATAACCACCCGCCTGTCCTCGAGGTGTGGTGGTATCTATAAAAGATTTCCCCTGGCTAAAAAAAAAAAAAAAAAAAAAAAGGTACAGCACATCAGTTATTTCGTAATGAATTTTATTAAAAGTTAGACACATTCAAAAACTAAGAATGTTAACAATACGGAGACCGAGCGGCGCTCGTTTTAAAGTGTTTAGAGTACTGTTAGAGTTTTCTCGAAAATACCTCTTACAGGTACAGATTATTCTTAGAATAAAAATCGGACACGCACAAGAAGAGTTCCGTACCGTATTGGAGCCCCTCAGCACCATTCCTTTTACCGTTATTAATAGCGAGCAAAAAACTCCAGAAAAATCACGTTTGTTGTATGGGAGCGCCCCTTAAATATTTATTTGATTCTGTTTTTAGTAGATAATATATTTGTTGTTTATTAATATGTTGTGTTATAGCGGCAACAGAAAAACATCATCTGTGAAAATTTCTGCTATCTAGTTATCACGGTTAATGAGATACAACCTGGTGACAGACAGACAGACAGACAGACGGACAGACGGACATCGGAGTCTTAGTAATAAGGTCCCGTTTTTACCCTAAACTTACAGAACCCTAAAAAGCTCTATCTAAATAATATATAATATTTCATCAAAATCGTCAGATCTATTTTCTAGATCCAAATTTTATACAAACAAATATACAGAAGAATTGCTCGTTTCAAGGTATAAGATTTATACCGATCTGTAAATCAGTATTCGATTGAAACAAACTGAGTGCCTCATCAAGTAAGACAATCGGAAATATTCGGGAAGAAAAACTCAATCTATGGCCGATAGGGGTCCCCTCTGTTGGCAGAACAGGGGAGCACTAAGGATGGATTAAATTTGATTGCTGGTTTGGATGTTGCTTCTCGGCTTCAGGTCGCATTTTTCAACGAATCTTGACAAAACTTGATAAGTACACAAGTTCTATTAATTTTTAAAATCTTTTAGTTGTTTGCGACCTTTGAATCTCTCAAACATTTTTTGGGATTGATGTTGCACCATTTACAAATAGCGGCACGTAAGTTTAGCGTTTGGGGTAGTGTGGAGGGGATGGCTGCGCGTGGTGACCGCTGTACTAAACCCATGCGCTGCCTTCCCCGCCACACATCTCTCAGCTCTACACTTGTATGCTGCGACCTGTATCAGTCGATTTTGATGGTATCTGAAAAAAAATGTAATATCCAAATCGGCCAAGAGAAATGGACACATTTACTACCTACTACTTTTGTCGCGAGGTTAATTGTTCGAAAAATACTAGGATATACTATATTTATTCCTAAAACATTGAGATAGTGTTACAAGTTAAAAAGTAAACTGTGAAGGAAACTAAACCACCTACTTAAAACTGTAAATATTGAAACATCATAAAGCCTTCCAGGCCTTAGTTCCGCCCTGTACGCAAACAGTCCCGGAATAGCATTTGCATCTAAATGCCGAAACCAAGACGCTCATAAACTTGCCAATAACTTGGAACAGTCTTTTTTTAATACCGGGATTTAATAATACTTTAATAATTGGTTTTCTTAAGGCATTAAAAGAAAGATAAAGCCCAAATGCTGAACGCGAATGCACGAAAAAAAATAAGAAGGAAAGCATTTGCTATTCAGCATGGTAATAACTGCTAGCATGCTAGACACACTGCCAACTGGCAGTGAGTCCGAACATTTGGATTATATGTAAATACCTAATTAGACTTTCTGTGAAACCTAAAATGACATGAAATATTGAGGTTAAATACCTACTTTGTGTTTTCTTAAAAAGCCCAAAGTTGTAAGCATCTCAAACAAGATTGTTAGTCCACAATCTGTCCTATTTTGATAAATTACAATTATTTTAAACATTCATTAATCTATTCCAAAGTTCCAGAAGCTTCGGTTAAAAGCATTAAACAATTAGGCAAGAACCACAATTTCATTGCGGAACTCTCCGCGCCCTCTCTTGTGTCTACATTTCTTAAATTGTTGAGGCTGTGTACAAATTATGTTAAGGGGAGTAGGGAATTAATTTATTAGGGGAAATCGAAAGGTACAGCACATCAGTTATTTCGTAATGAATTTTATTAAAAGTTAGACACATTCAAAAACTAAGAATGTTAACAATACGGAGACCGAGCGGCGCTCGTTTTAAAGTGTTTAGAGTACTGTTAGAGTTTTCTCGAAAATACCTCTTACAGGTACAGATTATTCTTAGAATAAAAATCGGACACGCACAAGAAGAGTTCCGTACCGTATTGGAGCCCCTCAGCACCATTCCTTTTACCGTTATTAATAGCGAGCAAAAAACTCCAGAAAAATCACGTTTGTTGTATGGGAGCGCCCCTTAAATATTTATTTGATTCTGTTTTTAGTAGATAATATATTTGTTGTTATAGCGGCAACAGAAAAACATCATCTGTGAAAATTTCTGCTATCTAGTTATCACGGTTAATGAGATACAACCTGGTGACAGACAGACAGACAGACAGACGGACAGACGGACATCGGAGTCTTAGTAATAAGGTCCCGTTTTTACCCTAAACTTACAGAACCCTAAAAAGCTCTATCTAAATAATATATAATATTTCATCAAAATCGTCAGATCTATTTTCTAGATCCAAATTTTATACAAACAAATATACAGAAGAATTGCTCGTTTCAAGGTATAAGATTTATACCGATCTGTAAATCAGTATTCGATTGAAACAAACTGAGTGCCTCATCAAGTAAGACAATCGGAAATATTCGGGAAGAAAAACTCAATCTATGGCCGATAGGGGTCCCCTCTGTTGGCAGAACAGGGGAGCACTAAGGATGGATTAAATTTGATTGCTGGTTTGGATGTTGCTTCTCGGCTTCAGGTCGCATTTTTCAACGAATCTTGACAAAACTTGATAAGTACACAAGTTCTATTAATTTTTAAAATCTTTTAGTTGTTTGCGACCTTTGAATCTCTCAAACATTTTTTGGGATTGATGTTGCACCATTTACAAATAGCGGCACGTAAGTTTAGCGTTTGGGGTAGTGTGGAGGGGATGGCTGCGCGTGGTGACCGCTGTACTAAACCCATGCGCTGCCTTCCCCGCCACACATCTCTCAGCTCTACACTTGTATGCTGCGACCTGTATCAGTCGATTTTGATGGTATCTGAAAAAAAATGTAATATCCAAATCGGCCAAGAGAAATGGACACATTTACTACCTACTACTTTTGTCGCGAGGTTAATTGTTCGAAAAATACTAGGATATACTATATTTATTCCTAAAACATTGAGATAGTGTTACAAGTTAAAAAGTAAACTGTGAAGGAAACTAAACCACCTACTTAAAACTGTAAATATTGAAACATCATAAAGCCTTCCAGGCCTTAGTTCCGCCCTGTACGCAAACAGTCCCGGAATAGCATTTGCATCTAAATGCCGAAACCAAGACGCTCATAAACTTGCCAATAACTTGGAACAGTCTTTTTTTAATACCGGGATTTAATAATACTTTAATAATTGGTTTTCTTAAGGCATTAAAAGAAAGATAAAGCCCAAATGCTGAACGCGAATGCACGAAAAAAAATAAGAAGGAAAGCATTTGCTATTCAGCATGGTAATAACTGCTAGCATGCTAGACACACTGCCAACTGGCAGTGAGTCCGAACATTTGGATTATATGTAAATACCTAATTAGACTTTCTGTGAAACCTAAAATGACATGAAATATTGAGGTTAAATACCTACTTTGTGTTTTCTTAAAAAGCCCAAAGTTGTAAGCATCTCAAACAAGATTGTTAGTCCACAATCTGTCCTATTTTGATAAATTACAATTATTTTAAACATTCATTAATCTATTCCAAAGTTCCAGAAGCTTCGGTTAAAAGCATTAAACAATTAGGCAAGAACCACAATTTCATTGCGGAACTCTCCGCGCCCTCTCTTGTGTCTACATTTCTTAAATTGTTGAGGCTGTGTACAAATTATGTTAAGGGGAGTAGGGAATTAATTTATTAGGGGAAATCGAATTACAAGTGACAATTACTGATGACGATATTACAAAATATTGAAAGGTTTTTAGTAGGATGATTAAGAAATGATACCGTGTTTTGGTCACATAATGACTCCGTAGTTCTAAATGAACACGTCGCCCGTTGTCAAGAAATATTTACCAATTACAGAACCAATACCCATAGCATAAGAACAGTATTAGAAACCGTATTAAAATAGCAAGAGATATACATCACTTTGTCCCATTTTAAATATGAAATTTAAAAGGTGTTAGAAAAAGATGCACATACACTCGAAGTTACGTAATTTCGAAGGGTTTCACAAACTAGCATTTTGATCAATCTGGGCTGTCCAAATTCAAAAAGGTGATAAGTAGGAAGATAAAATGATTAGAGATTTGAACCTTCTTACTGGAACTAGAGGGTTCAAATTTCAGAAAAAGACAAAGGACCATGTTTAACCAAATTTTTAACCATTTTGACATTCCAACTCGTGATATTTGCCGTATGCGACAGACATTGCGTTTTTTTTTTGTTCCACTCTCTCTCACGTATGCTGTATAACCAGATATGAAAAAGACAGCTGGATCGTAGTTTTTATTTGAGTAAAATTTAGCAATAAGGACTTCTATTACGTACTTGTAATTCTAGCCTATTCCAACCTCAAAGTGTAAATTGAACATCAATTTTCGGAAAAAATGCAATAAAATTGTCGATCAGATGGGCCAATTGACATAATTATACACAGTAATTGAGACACAGATGTACAGAGATGATAAAATAAATGTAACTATCGACACCAAACGTATTTTTTGATCGACGAAACGGAGGAGGTACACAAGTCGACGCGTTTTTCTTAATGTATAACCACGCATAGCTTAGAGTGGCTCGATTTCAATAATTATTTTTTAATGCAAAGGATATAATTCGAAGCTGGTCCTATTAAAATTTTATTGAAATCGGCTGAGCCATTTTTGATAAATCAACAATAGTGTAAAAGTTGCTACATCGATCCATGCGAACTATTCGCGAATTCTGTACACGGTTGAAGTCGGTCATGCCATTTTTGTTTAGATCTATAATATCTACAGATACACTAGGTGTATACCGTAATGTTATTAATTGTATTTGTAACAAAATAAAATAATGAAACATTACTATAAAAGTAGGTTTCTTTTGTTTCGTGTATTTATTTTTAATTGTTGTGTATTGTCCTTGTTTATTACGTGTGACATTTGTGTAATGCATGAGAATTGTGGAAAATTGTAATTTAATTTGTCGTATGTACCTATACATTGGAATTTCTGTAATGGTAGTTGTAATTATGACAAAATATATGAATAAAATAAATCAATAAATTACACCACGTTTACTTATTATATGGCCTAACGACTAGATAGAATATTTGATGAAAATTTTCTTGAGGTATAATTGTAAAATCAAAATCTAAATCAAAATATGCTTTATTCTTTAGACATTAATTAGAAATGCGCTTAGAATCGTCTTTTTACAGACATAATATAATTATAATAGGTGCAAATTTACATATTCACCGAATTATGAATACCTAACAATTCAATTAATTACATAAAATAATTTAATACCAATTCAAACACCCGAACTTAAAATAATCTAAAAAATTTAAAACAATATAGTAGGTATCTGCAATAGCATCGTCATAAAAAGATAAAAGTAAATAAAATTAAAACATAATTCAGTCAAATTACAATATTTAAATTATTGTATGAACTTTACACCGTATATCTCACCCTAAAGACCATATAAACAACTCTTAAGTAGATATAACCTGACGGATCAGCAATAACATGATCTAGACTGATATAAAGGAACACTAATTATTTTTTCTCAAAAAATGGAAAAACCGACTTCCATCGTGTACATCATTCAAATAGTTCGCTCGAATTGAAGTATACAATTTTTACATTATTATTGATTTTACAAAACCGACTTAGCCGATTTCGATAAAATTTAAATGGGACCACCACGGGAGTACACCCTTTCGAACTAAAAAAAATGTATTTGATTCGGTTCACAATTGGCGAAAATATCGATAAACACACACAAAATATACATACAGACGAACGTAGAACCTACTCCTTTTTGGAAGTCGCTTAAAAACGTGCCCCAAGGACCCCAACCCCTAATATCTAATCCAGGGCCAACCTCACATAGCTCAGAAACTCCCAGATAACAAAAGCTCTTAAAGGGAAATTACACAAGCGTAAAAACGGGAAAGGTCCAAGATATAACATATGCTCCTTCAGAATATTAAGCGTAAGTTCAAATACAAATAATACTTAGCATGTCTTGCCCTGCGGCGATGCTCGAAGTTTAGTAAGGGTGAATTGTTTTTTTTTCAGCAATGTAACATTTTTAAAGGTGTACTTTACTGTTAGTTTGTTAATATTTTTAAATTAAAGAAACATAACCAACTTTTACAAAGGAAGTGGTGAATTAATCAGCTGTTCTAAGTATACTAAAAGTTACTATAAAAGTTAATAAATTCTCGTCACAATATACTTTTAGTTAGCTATATTGTATCACATCGCAAAGTAACATTTTGCGTACCTATTACACACCTATGTACACTAAAGGTACTTACGAGTACAAGTACCGCTCCTAGCTATAAACTAACGTAGGCATTCCATTCAATCTGTCCAAGTTAACAGACACACAGAGCAACAGACGACGCTACATTTCACTTTGATGGGAAGGAAGTGGGATAAAATGAACCCAGTTTGCCAGAGATGATCCTCGGGGCCCCATTGTGGCCGGAGCGTATGATGGACACAATGAGGGCCAGTGTGTACTCATCATAACTCATGCAAGACGATTTGTGACAGGCTGGATTTAGAGATGCGACCTACACTGACATTTACAAAGAAAGTAGAGCCGAAATATTCAGCTGTTCTGTTCAAACATTTTATTAATTCTCGACAAAATGTACCTTTAGGTCAATAATAAAATAATCTAGACCGATAATATGTTCAAAATTTATTATAACAGTCAGTTTTTTTTCACAGGACAACGAACCGTCAATAAACGGATAACTTAATTTTTTCGCCGGACCGATGTCCGGTCATCTACACACGTTCAATACACCACACATCAACATTAATCCGGTGAAAAAGAAAGTCCGTTTTCCGGTAAAAAAAGTATCCCAGTCCCAGTGTCCCAGTTTTTTAATTGACAAATACAGCCGCGTAATATAAATAACTAAATCTTGCAGTGTGCAAACCTAAAAATATTTCAATTATATTAAATAATCATTTATTCGAGTACAAAGACTCAATATCAAAGAATTTAAAAGTACATAATCAGTCACATAACAAATATAATAAAATAATTCGGAAACATATTCAAAAAATTAAAAATTACTAATAAAATTACACAACAATAATTACAACATTTTTATGCATAATTTAATTCAATGTAGATAAATATATATTTATAGATAGATATATAGATAGATAGATTTATTTATTTTCAGTAAGGATAATTACATACATTGGTATACAACAATATATTATGAGCAACACCTTACGAATTTATTGTCAAAATAACAATTATATTCATTATATACTCAACAGAATTATTAGGCATAATTTTACAATAAATTAATTATTTGGTAATAAGCTTTCATGATACTTGGTGATGATTGGTACTAAAACGTATCGGACAGAACTTTACCTAATGGTTTTTTTAAAACTAATATTGTGGAAATTAATAATTTCTTACAACACAAAACGAATTATATTTTGCGTATCGGCGTTTGTGTTTAATTTACGTTAAAATGCCAAAAACCCCGAACCCGACGTAAATCGCCAGTCTGTACCCCGCCTGTTTCTAAAGTGACCTACGTTTATTCCCTTTAATATTATGAATTCTTCGCCAAGCATGAACATCTTTTGAATATCTCCCGGGTTCAGATACAAAAGAAAATTTTCAGACGTAATTTTGTTATGGCAAAAGTTAAGAATAATAGATTTGAAGGTGGCTGTTTTCTAAAACAAACCCCAAGACTTGTAAGATTTTATTTGCGGATTCGTAGCGAAACATCTGTTACCTTGAAATGATTCATTAGAGAAAGTAATTAAAGAACCAAATCGTCGTTTTCGTTTAATTCCTCCCTAAAAGCCTTAAAGGGGACAATGGTTCTCGGAAACAAATAAAAATTTCGCTCACAATAAAAATGTATTTTCGTCCTCTTTTCAGTTATTGTTTCGCCGGACTTCTGTTCATTGTTGAAACTTTTTATTATGTCTAGAGTTTTTTGTTTCGAGACTGTGTTCGGAATACAAGGCTCGGCGGGCAGCATTCGCTAGAGGGAAAATAATATTACAGAGCACAAGAAATGTACAGCACAAACTTTTTGTAAAGTACGAAGTAGAGCGAGTATTCTACTGCATTACAATACGTGTGAATAAGTTATTGAGAATTTTGTGTTGGTTTGGATTTTTCAGATTTAAAGTCCATTCAATCCATACAATTTCTTCATCAGACCTTTTGTACGTTAAAGCTCGTGTTTGTCTACATTTTGTTTCAACCTAAACAGATGTGGTGTAGGATGTAGCACGTACTTTGTAATTTTGGTTATCTGTCAGAAGCTTTTTAGTATAAGACGATCTAATTTCTTATCAACCAAAATAAGCATATTAAATTATTCAGCTTTCTCAAAGGACGAAATTCATTCTGCTTTGTACTTACTACGAGTATTATCGTTAAACTCTTTGTAAAGATAATAACAACCTTATTTGAAGCATTTTATATAAGAAGACGCTAAGAGACTTGAAAAATAATGAAGTCGATCCTTGATTCTAAGCTGGGTTTAGGCTAAGCTTGAATTGAAGTACTTACTGCGTTATTATTATTTAAAAGTAAAGCTGGGGGATTATAATTTTTTGTTTTCAAATTTATCATTGAGATATGATAAATTGGTCTATTGGGTTTTTTAGAGTAAAATTTATGTTCGACTTGTGTGACAATCACAGTCAGAATGCGCTGAAAGTTTAAATAACTAAATAGTAACCAATTTGGTGAAGGTTGAAGATTGGAATCGTTTGTGATCACTACATAGTATAAAACAAAGTCGCTTCCGCTGTCCCCATGTCCCCATGTATGCTTATATCTTTAAAACTACGCAACGGATTTTGATGCGGTTTTTTTAAATATAGATAGAGTGATTCAAGAGGAAGGTTTATATGTATAATACACCTGTGCAAAGCCGGGGCGGGTCGCTAGTAATTTATAAAAACTATTTCGCACTGTAGTATGTATACGGATCAGATGTGAGTATGAGGATAGAAAAGTTTTTGAGAAGGGTGTCTTTACGTTTGTGTCATGTCCGATAGCTCATTTTTTATTTATATGTTCAATTTATAATAAGTTGATACCTACTTATTGCTAAACATTCCAAAGACAGGTTCGTACTATATTCGTTGTTTATTCTTTACATCGACTTGGCGTTTTTTCTTTAAATGTTTCTGTTCAATATGAATAATGGTAGGCCCTCGGCACGTTTCTCGATGATAAATTTTAATTAAGTAAATATTTATTTTCTGCGACGACCGTCGTTAAAAATAAGTGCTCGAAAACCAAACGAATTCTTTTTAGGGTTCCGTACCCAAAGGATAAAACGGGACCCTATTACTAAGACTCCGCTGTCCGTCCGTCTGTCCGTCTGTCTGGCTGTCACCAGGCTGTATCCCATAAACCGTGATAGCTAGGCAGCTGAAATTTTCACAAATGATGTATTTATGTTGCCGCTGTAACAACAAATCCTAAAAACAGAAAAAAAAAATTAAAGGGGGGCTCCCATACAACAAACGTATTTATTTTGCCGTTTTTTGCTCCATATTGATAAAGGCAACAGGTAGACGCTTGAAATGGGGCTAAGGGGGTTCCCATAGGGTACGGAACCCTTCGTGCGTGAGTCCAACTCGCACTTGGCCAATTATTTATAACATTGTTTGTTTTAATAAATAAAAGTTATCCTTCCAGAGTTTAAATTTAGCTTTACGAAAATGACAAAACTACTCGTACACCATCTCATCAAGACGTGTGCTGTTAATTTGAGTGTACCTACGTATTAGTACGTGAACTGTTGGTATACCGTAGGTTGTGTACTTTGGTTGGCAAATCCATTAACCAAATAAACGCGCTTCCTCCCCACGTATAAGGAAAAGCACGGATAAGGCCAGAACGCACTAGGATTTCCTACGCTATTGGGTCGACTTTACTGTCATTGACGAACAAACAATATTCGCTAAAGCAAGAGCTCATTTTTTGAAATTAGAATCAATTTTAACCGATTCCAAAAAGGAGGAGGTTCTATGGTCGTCTGTATGTAAGTTTTTTTTTGTGTATGTTCATCGATAATTTCGCCAATTGTGAACCGAATCGAAAAATTCTTTATTAGTTCGAAAGTGTCGCATGCTCCCGAGGTGGTCCCATTTAAATTTTACAGTAATTGGCTGAGCTGTTTTTGAAAAATCAACAGGAATGGAAAGTAAATTATATTTACTAATTACAAATATATTTAATAATGATATATTGTTATTACAAAGTTATTTTAAAATTGTTTTGATTGTATTGAGTTTGGGAAACTGTTAATGCTTAGAGTAATGAATGATTGGTCTCGCTACGCTCGACGAGTTACTGCACTATCTGAAAACAATAGGTAGGTACATACCTCCGTAAATGCGGCAACTTAATATGCATTGAATTGTGCGTTTCAACAATTGTCAATTTTTTTAATATTTGGTAAGTACGTCCACGTCATACACAGCCACACAAGGCACACTGTATATTGCCCCATTTTCCAAGTATGACGGCGCTATCTAGTCAAGAGTAGCGAGACAAATCATTAATCTAAGTGTCTATGTTTAGTTTATAAAATTGTACCAGAATTATTTTTCATCTTTTCTTTTTACATAGGTTAAAAGTAATCATCTCTATAAACAACTAACACCATGGAATTAAAAAAATGACCTATTTTTGGTCAAAAACTAAAGTATATTTTTGTACGAAACAGCTACCCATTCATTTTTGTACTTTAAACGTTAACGTTGTTGTACTTTTATCGTTATATTATTTTATTATTATTGATTGATTGATTATTATTATTTTATTTTCAATTATTATTATTTTATTTTCAATTTTCATAATTTGTGATTTCTTTTTCATGGACGTAAGTCTGGACAATAAACATTTTCATTTCATTTCATTTCATCGTTAATGCGATGACATCTGTCGCACTACACACTTGTACACACACTTGTCGCGCACACTTGTCGCGCACACTTGTATCCCAGCCCAGTGCAGTCGTACCCTAAATGTACAAAAAGCTTACAAATGTAATAATTCAATACATTTCGGCGATTTCACAGCGCTAACCAGTAATGCATGTATTGTACCATCGGGAAACACATTAAACACGAGGATGGCGGCGTTTTAAACACGAGGGTGGCAAATTCTTTTGATCGTATTGAAAAGGAGTTTTAGAAAACAGCGCAGTTTGAAAATCGTATTAGTACTTAAGTAGAAATTAGGCATTGATTGTATTTAATACATTTATTGATTCTTTACATACATCAATTTTTCACTAAAGTAAGTTCGAATAGCTAGCGCTGGTGTCAGAGTTTTTAGGCCGCCTGAAGGCCTCTGATTTGGCTAAACGCCTGAAACAACCTGGATAATTTAACGTGTCATCCGAGCCACGGTAGCGTTCAGTTGAAAAATGCCACCCGCGGTCACCCATCCAAATACTGACCGTGCGGAACGTTGCTAAATTTTTCACTTACAATCAATGAGATATAGACAAATTCATTAACATTCCAAGTAGAATGAATGACCTTGGTACCCAAACTAGGAATAACATGTGTTATGGCATACCAAAGCTCTCAAAAATATAAGGCGACCTGAAATCGCAACAAAAGTCAATGGTAGAACTAAATCTACAAAAGGTGCACTTTCACCAGGGGGGATAGCTCGGTAGGGATAAGTGTGCCAGCCGGAAGTTAGTAGAAATGGGCAGTGCACCTATCCCTACCAGAGAAGACAGCTCGGTAGGGATAAGTGTACCAGCCGGAAGTTAGTAGAAATGGGCAGTGCACCTATCCCTACCAGAGAAGACAGCTCGGTAGGGATAAGTGTACCAGCCGGAAGTTAGTAGAAATGGGCAGTGCACCTATCCCTACCAGAGAAGACAGCTCGGTAGGGATAAGTGTACCAGCCGGAAGTTAGTAGAAATGGGCAGTGCACCTATCCCTACCAGAGAAGACAGCTCGGTAGGGATAAGTGTACCAGCCGGAAGTTAGTAGAAATGGGCAGTGCACCTATCCCTACCAGAGAAGACAGCTCGGTAGGGATAAGTGTACCAGCCGGAAGTTAGTAGAAATGGGCAGTGCACCTATCCCTACCAGAGAAGACAGCTCGGTAGGGATAAGTGTACCAGCCGGAAGTTAGTAGAAATGGGCAGTGCACCTATCCCTACCAGAGAAGACAGCTCGGTAGGGATAAGTGTACCAGCCGGAAGTTAGTAGAAATGGGCAGTGCACCTATCCCTACCAGAGAAGACAGCTCGGTAGGGATAAGTGTACCAGCCGGAAGTTAGTAGAAATGGGCAGTGCACCTATCCCTACCAGAGAAGACAGCTCGGTAGGGATAAGTGTACCAGCCGGAAGTTAGTAGAAATGGGCAGTGCACCTATCCCTACCAGAGAAGACAGCTCGGTAGGGATAAGTGTACCAGCCGGAAGTTAGTAGAAATGGGCAGTGCACCTATCCCTACCAGAGAAGACAGCTCGGTAGGGATAAGTGCACTGACCATTTGTGTAGTGCACTAATTTTTATAATGATATTGTGTGTGTGTGTGTGTGTGCGTAAATGATAGGACTTTTGTACTGATAAATAAAGCAATTCGTGCGAAATCATTCCCTAACTATTAAAAAATATTCAAAAATACACAACGTTAATGTTCAAATTTTCATTTCTGCCAGCACTCCGGGAGCGCAACCCGTTGTTTTTTGTTGCTTGACACGTTATTAGCATATGTCGAAGTAAGTGTGTTGCAACACATACGCTAGTCAGATCTTGAATTTTCGTAGGTATTCTAAAATAACGCCGCTACGTAATGCTACGTAATCGCGTAGCGTACCAGCTACGAATACGTTGATTTACTTGTAGTGACGTAGCATGTACCATTGTGGCTAGTGTGGCTACGTAAGTATGTAGTATAGGCCAAAACAAACTTAGTGACATCTGTAAATAAGAAGCGAGTCGTTGCACTGTTGCAATTTGTTCACAACGACTGGCTTCTTATTTACAGACGTCACTAAGTTGGATATGGCCTATACTTATTGGCCTATATATACTTATACTAAGCTATATACTATATATACTTATACGGTGTCGACATTGTGCACACATGCGCAATAACTAGCGAATCACGGCGAAGTGTCATCTGCGGCTAACTTCTCATCTGCCGACTTGTGTGGCGCTTAGTATACGTAGCTACAATGGTACATGCTACGTCATTACAAGTAAATCAACGTATTCGTAGCTGGTACGCTACGCGATTACGTAGCATTACGTAGCGGCGTTATTTTAGAATACCAATGAAAATTCAAGATCTGACTAGCGTATGTGTTGCAACACACTTACTTCGACATATGCTAATAACGTGTCAAGCAAAAAAAAACAATGGGTTGCACTCCCGGAGTGCTGGCAGAAATGAAAATTTGAACATTAACGTTGTGTATTTTTGAATATTTTTTAATAGTTAGGGAATGATTTCGCACGAATTGCTTTATTTATCAGTACAAAAGTTCTATCATTTACGCACACACAATATCATTATTAAAATTAGTCCGTGAGTTAGATTATCAAAAAAAGACAAAAATCTATACATTTGTATGGCACTTGTGACGTCACGCGGAACTTTGACGGACTATCCTTACTAATATTATAAATCCGAAAAGTTTGTTGGTTTGTTGGTTTGTTACTCCATCACGCACCAACGGAGCAACGGATTGACTTGATTTTTGGCATGGACATAGCTTAAAAGGCGGAAGGAGCTTTAGGATACTTTTTATCCCGAAAAATTGCATAGTTCCTGTAGGACAGGACAAAAACCATCGAAAGCGAAACTGTCGCCACTATCACAAAGACGCTAAGTGATTAATTCCTCTATGACGCTAATATGGACTAACGAAACGTCACAGCCAAACTTAATGAGATGACAGGTCTGCAGACTTTTATAAATCACAAGTAGCATGGCAAGGGGACAAATTGTTTTTCCACCATTATATCCCCTTGAAGAGGAAATAAAGTATGGATTGAAAATGACAACTGACATTAAAATTGGATAAAATGTTATTTTACCTCTGCATGCTACATGTTACTAAGACGTTTAATACCAGGCCGTCATTTTGTCTGACATTTAAAATATTTTTAAATCTTCTATCATTAGAGGTTTAACATGTTTCTTTATTCTACCTTTATGGTATACATCATACGTTAATATTATCAATCCGAAAAGTTTGTTGGTTTGTTCCTCTTTGACGCAGCAACGGAGCAAAAGATTGACCTGATTTTTGGTATGGATACCTTTGGTTTAAAAGACAAAGTGATAATAGGATACTTTTTTATCTCGAGAAAATTCGTGATTCCCATGGGATAGGACAATAACTGTTTCTCAGCAATGGAGCAACGGATTGACTTGATATTTGGGGTGGGTATAGTTTGGAAGACGGAAAGTGACATAGGATACTTTCCATCGCGAAAAAATTGTGGTTCCCGTAGGACTTAACAATAATTTTTTCTCAGCAACGGAGCAACTTGCCTTGGCTTATTGCATGAATATAGTTTGAAAGACGAAAAGTGACATAATAGGCCACTTTTTATCGCAAAAACTTTAACAGTTCCCGTAGGATAGGATAAAAACTAAGTGAGCGGGCTGCGGTAGCAGCCGTCTAAGCGCCAGAAATAACCTGTCATGGCAAGTTTAGGACGTTCCTACATTTTTCGCACTCCTTCGCGGAACTCAACAGAGCTAGCCCAGACTCGGGCTCCATAACGGAGCTTGCGCTCTCGCCATAATGACGGAGTGTTTCGGAGCACAAGACACATCGTCATCCACCACTCTGGACTAACCAGTACTGAACGTCAGACAGCATTCCAACGCCCTGGTCCCAGTGCAGCGGGTCAGTCATAGTAGCCCAGCGCCTGCCTCTTCAACTGCAGAGGGCAGTGAGAACGGCCATCGCGATACCGACACCTCTCTTCCCCTGCAGCCCCACTGCGTCTGCCAACTCGTTGACGGCCTAGCGGAAGGTAGGGTAGGTGGCGGCACCCACACCACCAGTTCCATATATCCCTCCGCGGCCCCTAATCCGCGGCTGTCATATCAGAGTCCAGGAAGCAGCCTTGCTTTATGAAACTGAGAAGGGTTATTCCCAGCAAGTAACTGGAGATAGAGAGACAGAAAAGAAGCCACACCCAGCGCAGCAGGAGGAGCTGGAGTTCATATGCCTGGCAGACGGAGCAGCACTAGAGCAAAATCTTAACCGAGAAATTAACATATTTACAGACGGCAGCAAAGTTAAAGGGAAAGTTGGGGCGGCATTATCCATTTGGGATGATGCCACTGAGATCAGTACCCGCAAGCTGAAATTCGCCGATTGGTGCTCCGTGTACCAGGCCGAGTTATTGACACTTCTTGAGGCTACCGAAAAAGCAAAAATCTTTTGTGACTCCAGGTCTGCACTGGAAACGGTAGTTGGCGTATCTTCCCTCCATCCCTTAGCAGTAAATTCAAAGCTAACATAAAGTTGCTACACGCACAAAATAAAATAGTGAAACTTTATTGGATTAAAGCACACGCGGGGATGGAGGGAAATGAGAGAGCGGACCAGCTAGCAAAGGAAGCAGCACTGCACTCGAAGTGCAGACCTATTTACGATAACTGCCCCGTTTCATTCGTCAAGCGAGAAATCCGGAAGGACTCTCTTGACGAGAGGAACCGGCGTTATCAGGATGGCCACACAGCGGCGGCAACCAAAACATATTTTCCGGATGCAAGGGCGGCATACAAGATCGTAAGAGAAATAGCACCAGTGGGAATCATAACTCAAGTGCTGACGGGGCATGGTGGGTTTTCCCAATACTTACATCGATTTAAGTTGAGGGAAAGCCCATCGTGCATCTGTCAACCCACAAAAGAGGAGACTCATGTGCAGTGGCACATAATCTTGGAATGCCCAGTTTATGGAAAGCAGAGATTTTATTTAGAACAAAAAATTGGAATTAATCTAACACGTAAAAACCTTAGAAACAAATTTATCGATTTTTGCACAAATATTTGTAAAAAAGCAATAATTAGGAACAAGTAGGTATAAACTTTGCTGTACCATTGTAATGTTTATTATAACTGCAAACAGCCAAAAACATTGAAATATAGGTATAGTTTTTATTCATTTGTAATTAAGACCCCTGACCCTTGCATATACACTCCAACCTTGCATTCCTTTAAGGTATTTTGATATTTGTCGGTTAGGTTATTAGGTTTCGCAGCCGACATAAACATAAGCCAAAATCAAAATATAACGCGGGCGAAGCCGCGGGTAAAAGCTAGTATCTTCATAAATTTTTGTTTAATTGACAAAATAAAAAATACGTGTCTAATATTTTTTGATAGTCTATCTGACAGACTAATTATATTTTTTAGTCATCATGGTATTGTTGAGCGTATTGTATTGTTTTCCGTGCCTGATACGGTTCCTTGCATGGTTATGTGATGGATACGTTATAGTGGAAAAATATTAATAAAATATTTCTCTGCATAATATAATGTCTGTTTATCAATTTCTGTGTCACAGGACGAAATTACCAAACTTTTAACGAGTTTACCTCTTTCCAGCGCAATTAGTCATTCTTTCGGGCAATTAAGTGAAATGAACAAAGTTCTGTAGGTAGGGTCGATGTTGGTCTTGGACTTTGAACATTGAATATTCATTGAAAGAATTCTCCTTGACTTTTTGTAACAAAAAATCAAAAAATAATAAATTGTAGCTGGAATGTTAAAAATGTTTTGTGGCCTTGTTAGTTCACAGACCGTTCCACTTATAAATGTTTTACACAATTTAATCAAATCAAATTAAGACACAAATTCTTTATTTTCAAATGATACATATATATGCTATGATTTGAAAAATCATAATGATACATTTATCATAATCATCGACTTCGGTTTTCGAGATAATCATCGACTTGGCATTTTTCTTATTTTAACCGACTTCCAAATAGAAGGAGGTTCTATGTTCGTCTGTATGTATTTTGTATGTTCATCGATATTTCCGCCAATTATGTACCAAATCAAAAAAAAAAAAAATTCGAACTAGCGACTTGCCCCGGCTTCGCATAGATGTATTATACCTACATTGAATTCTTGAATCACTCTATCTATTAAAACAACCGCATCAAAATCCGCTGCATAGTTTTAAAGATATAAGCATACATTTGGACAGACAGCGGAAAACGACTTTGTTTTATACTATGTAGTGAAGGATATACTTCCGAACTGGTCCCATTTTAATTTATTAAAATCAGCTGTGCCGTTTTTGAAAAATCAACAATAATGTAAAAATTGTATACATCAATTCGAGCGAACTATTCGAATTCTGTACAAAATGGAATTTGGTTTTGCAATTTTATACGAAAAATAACTATACATTGGAGTCGATGTTGAGATGACGTATGATAGAGTAAAGTGGCTAAAGGAACCGTGCTGTGTCGATCTCACCTAGTAGGATAAAGAGATGAGGATGATGTATTACTGAAGAGAGTTAATAGCAATTATGCCCTAGAGAATGTTAATTAAAGTAGTTAATGTCATGTCGCCTTTCAGTTGATGGATGCGGCAACTTGCCGTATTGTTGCGATGACACCGTTTATACAATACTAGCTTTTGTACTATACGCGTATAGGTATATCCGTTCCCTTTTCCAGGATAAAAACCTATGTCACTCTCCAGCCTTTGAACTATAATTATGCCAAAAATCAGGCCTTACCGATGCTCTGTTGCAGCGTGAAAGCGTAACAAACAAACTTACATCATAATACATTTAAACTTACATTAAGTAAGTTCGTATCGGCCGGGTGGCTAGCCCTGGTGTCAGAGTTTTTAGGCCGCCTGAAGGCCTCTGACATGGCTAAACGGTTAAAACAACCGGGGCCTACAATTTAACGTGTCATCCGAGCCACGGTAGCGCTCAGTTGGAAAATTCCACCGCGGTCACCCATCCAAGTACTGACCGTGCGGAACGTTGCTTAATTTCGGTGATCGCTGACAATCACCTAGTCAAACTATGCTACGAGCGCCACATTTATAATATTAGTAGGGATTGATTGATTAATATGAGATGCTATTATTGCAATTTAAAAGATAAAACATTGTGTGAAGCCAAAAAAGTCGTTCCTAAGGTTTAGTCTAGTCTGGGCCATAAAGAGACGGAAGATTTACTAAGGATTTTTCTGCCAAGAAATCAATGGTATTTTTACTAAAAATACATAATTAAATCTATTTTGCGAGCAATATTCTTAGATTTTTTCTGTAATATATGTGAAAAGGCTAGGTAGTAATCTAATAATTGTATGTTTTGTTTAATTTTTATATGCGTTTTGTTATAAGATAAAAATTATACAAAGATGTTAATGCTAAATGTATACAAGTTATACATTTAATTAAACTAAATCATACCAGGTTCCCGCGATACAGGCCCAGCCTAGTGCGGGCATCGCCATTAATTCTGTAGTGTATATAAACTTTATCTTAATTAACTTGGCCATGTACCTACTGTTAACCTATGTTTATGTAAATAAATATATTTAATTTTTCATTTCGCTAGCCCCGTTCCTATAAATTGCCTTTAAAAACCTAAATGGCAAAAGTTGTACAGTAATAAGTTTAAGTAATGCACAAATGTACTAACAAACTGATATAAGCGCTACTTGTTGCACTGATCTAAAAAGGAGGCCTATGTCTAACAGTGAACCTCCTATGGGTGAAACGACGACAACGTTGCGTTAGTCAATAAGGAATATACTTAGGTATGTAAGTACGAGTAAGTTCGTATAGGTCGTTTTAAAAGCCGCCTAAAGGCCTCTGACATGGTTAAACGGTTAAAACAACCGAGGAAGATGATTATTTATTTGGTATCGACCAAGTAGGTAATATAGGTATACGCATAAAAGGGCTGAGAGCTATACAGGGTTTTTCCTAATCAATTAGCATCCTTTTAGGGGCTTATTTTGTACATCAAAACTAACAACTTTTGTTCTGCAACTTTTGTCAAAACTCAAAAATAATATTGTTGTTCCATATAACGTAAGTAAATGTTCGCGACAAAATGTATGGAACAGCTGTTTTTTTTGAGTTTTGACAAAAGTCGCAGAACAAAAGTTGTTAGTTTTGATGTACAGAATAAGCCCCTAAAGAGATGCTAATTAATTAGGAATAAACCCTGTATAAAAACATCTTGTAATATTATAATTATGCTGTTGTGGCCACTCAATACTGCAAAGTTTCATTTGTTCCAATTACCTGGTAACAAACTTTTAAAAACAGCTGAAATATTTACTTAGCATTAGATCATAGATAAGTAGAAACCGCCAAATAATAAGTAAAAATAAAAACGTGTAAATACACTAGAAGCCCGATTACAGAGGCGCCAGCGTAAATTAAATAGCAACGTAAAAAGTGTTCTCTCTATCGAATGCCTAAAGTGAAAAAGAAACAGAACTATGCTATTTAGCTAATATACGAGTAGTTACGCTGGCGCCTCTGTAATCGGGCTTATTGTAAAAACAAAATCGTTAAATAAAAAACTTTACTGAATAGGTATTTAAGCTAACCTATACCTACCACTTTTAGGAATGTCTATTATTTGCCAGAAGTTATAATGTAATACTTTAGCTTAGCCGTTTTACCATATTCAAACAGAAAGATAATATTAGTACAGTCCAAACTTTTCCCTTCATTATAACCTTTATGAAGTTTTACAGAATTTGCCTCTCGGCCACAACCACTCGGGGATTTAATTATCTTTGTACTTACTATGATATAATAGGAATAAACAACTGAAAAACACACAAACCTTAAAAGGAATTTACATATAGAAATCGTATTATTCAAAGTCAAACCGAAGAGATCAAATTAATTTGACTTATTATCTGTACGAGTATAATGAAATTTGCCCTATTTTGTATTTAATGAAATGAAGTCTTTTTTGACCGACGAACCACCGGAGGAGGTACTCAATTCGACACATTTTTTTTTCACGCATTACTTTTTTCCTAGTAGTTCGATTTCAATAATTATTTTTTTATTGGATAGAGAATACTTCAAAATTGGTCCCATTTAAATATTATTGAAATCGGTTAAGCTGTTTTTGATAAATCAACAGTAATGTGGAAAATGCCACATCGATCCGTGCGAAATATTCGCGAATTCTGAACACGGGTGAAGTAGGTCGTGCTATTTTTTGCGAAAAATAATTATTAAAAATATAAAAAAAAAAGATTTATAAATTATTTTATTTATTTATTTTTTTTATTTCTCTTTACAAAGATTTGGCCAGGCGTTTGGTAGAGGTGACACGTGACCAGAGTGCTGGCATCTATTTCGCTCAAAAGCTGAGTATTGCTATTCAGCGAGGCAATGCTGCCAGCATTCTGACCACGTTACCCTCTGCCGAGGGGCTTTTAGACTAGGTTTTATTTTAAGTTTTAGTATTAGTTTAGTTATAGCGGAAATTGTTATTTAAGATCTTTTTTGTTATTATTAATAATCTAATCTTAGTATAATTTATTATATACATACTAGGTAATCAACTTACCTCCATGTAACAAAATATGATGACGTGTAATTTATTGTTACAAATAAATGAGTAGTATGAGATAAATTTACTTATAATCACAATGAAAAGCTTTTGTTCTCAGAATATATTTTATTGCATAAAAACTAAAAATTATGAACTCATAAATAATTATAATTTTACTTTCTAATTACCATAGCGCCTAGTGAATTAACTCAAGAGTTATATTGGAGAAGATAATTTTTATTTTTGTAATTACGTAGTGCCATAGAAACATTTGTTCATAATCACTTTGCAAAACAACATCTGTTTCAATCTCTCATCTTAATCCTATGATGAAAATATGGAACCCTTTACTAAGTAGTTAAAACTGGTGACCTTTACAATTGAGCGCTACCGTGGCTCGGTTGACACGTCAAATTGTAGGTCTCGGTTGTTTTAGGCGTTTAGCCATGTCAGAGGCCCAGGCGGCTTAAAAACTCAGCATGGCTTGCCACCCGACCTATACGAACTTACTACGTAAAACCAGTCATTCTTAAGTCATATTTAATATAACCTATCAAAGGATACCAAATGGAAAACTAATGCAAACAAAAGATAATTTTAGAAGTTTAGAACAACAGTAAGACAGGGATCAAAGGCATGCGCGCGGAAGTTTTCACGTGGACTTATTTACTGAGTTATCTAGAAGTGACAACAGTAACAGAAATCAGTTGTTTCATTCATTTAGCTGAGTGTCACTGAATGAAATATATAAGATGCGTTTTTTTTTTAAAATTCGTAGTATCCGTAGTATAACTTGTTCATAATAATGAGTATACGCAATAAGGAAGTTTCCTATCTCATTAAAATTAAAAATAATTACGTACATTTAAAGACGTTAGAAATATATTAGATACAGTGAAAAAAATACTTGAATACCTATCTTAATAAATGACGGAGTTTTGAATGTTTAAACATGACCGCACGAAATCAAAAAGATCCGCGACGGATTTATGCGTGTGACGTCACAAGTCTCAGGAGCCGTGCCGTGGGTTAGGCGGGAGTAAGGAAAAGAGGAAATAAAGTGCTTAATTCTATACCGGGTATTTTTCTAAGCCACATATACGTTCTAGGATATCATTGTACTTATCTATAGGTTATGATAAACATTTACTATGGGACTAACCCCCTACTTTTGCGAATTGAAAATCAGCATTTCCATACATTTATCCCCCCAATAAAACCCCAATATGGATGGAGAGGGCTATGCTCGGAGTCTCTCTGCGAGATCGAATCAGAAATGAGGAGATCCGTAGAAGAACCAAAGTTACCGACATAGCCCAACGGATTGGCAAGTTGAAATGGCAATGGGCAGGGCACATAGCGCGGAGGACTGATGACCGATGGGGTCGGAAAGTTCTCGAGTGGAGACCACGTACCGGCAAGCGCAGCGTAGGACGTCCACCCACAAGGTGGACCTCATTAAGACCGCAGGATCGCGCTGGATGCAAGCCGCTTTCAACCGGTCTTATTGGAGATCCATAGGGGAGGCCTATGTCCAGCAGTGGACTTCTTATGGCTGATGGATGGATGGATTTCCATACATTTTGTCGTGAGTAAATGAACTTTTTATCAAAATGGAACAAGACTTCGCGTGTTCCTAGATACGATATCTCTAAATAATCAGAAACCATCAAGATGCGTGTAGACAACCATTGAGTTTTGAGAAAAGTTGCTGAACAAAAGTTGTTAGTTTTGATGTACAGAATAAGCCCCTAAAAGGATGCTAATTGATTAGAAATAACCCTGTATCTTGAGAATCTGGATATTTAGACTCATCAAATATAAATCACTTCCAGCATGTTCTACCCTTTCAGCAAAGTTTTCTAATAATAATGTTTCAAACGCAAACTCCAGTACGGGCCACAGTTAATCGTCGATTATAATAGTTGGTCTGTTTGCCCCAACTCCCGCTCGTGTCAACAAACGCTGTTTAAGTTGCCATAACTTCTGGAGCTGACGCGGTTTGCGTGATGGATTGATGTTGAAGTTTTGAATGTTGGAACTTGGGATGCATTTGATAGCTTCCTGAGTGTTACTCGTTCAGTTCATCTACTGGATTTTGGAGCAAGAATCTAACTAGAAATCTGTTCATGCACAGTCAAGTTAGCGTAAACAAGCGAGTGGAGGGAAGAGCGGAAGTAGGAGTTTCCATGCCGATTTTCATTAAAATACCTACAATGCAAGTAAGTAATACTTACTCACGCAGATTTTATGTGGCAGACAGCACGTCTAATGAGTATAGTTTTAACCTCACACACAGACACACACACAAATAAACAGCGCAACTATGTAATAAATACTCGTATTAAGTATGCTGTGAAACTGCAAAAAAAAAAAAATTGTTCGGTAACATAGTATAAATCAGTTATTGGCCTTAAGTTTAGTTTTTAAGTTAATTTATGTTTTTAAAGGGCTGTTGATTTTAATAAATAAATAAAAAAAAACAAAAAAAAAAAACTTAAATAAAAAAAAAACCTCATTAGGCGTTCGTTATCAAGATCGAGTACTAGCGAGCGGACTCGTCTCGCATAGCACTGCGGGCAGCAGCGTGAGATAATAATAATTGACGATAGCAATGTCTTAGGAGGTGCAGGTGCTGACAAAACTAGCTAGCTTCCTATAGAGATTATTGTCTCTGTCAGACACAGGGGCCACTGATAGGGTAAAAGATAATGACACTCCATTTTAATAAGAAGTCGTCTGAAAATAATCTAGTTCGAGCTCATATTACACTAGGCCTCATCATTCGGCACCAATGCGTCCCTTTTGGAGATCCCGGAGCTGCCAAGAGAAGGCACAAAGGCTGGCCATCGTGGGGGTTTTAGTGGGTCCAATCCTACATAACCGGTCTGCACCCCAAAGCAGTCGGGAATCTTTCGAAGATTTCCCCCTCGTAAAAAAAGACCTCATCATTCTTGGCCCTTTGGCGAGGGAATAGAATAATAAATAAATAATAATAATAAATATTTAGGGGACATCTTACACACGGTCTCTGACCCCAAACTAAGCAAACCTTGTGATATGGTTGCCAGAGACTGATATACTACATATACACATTTTTAAATACATACATATATAAATAGTACCTAAATAACACCCAGACACAGAGCAAATATTTCGTCACATAAATGCTTGCCCTGGGTGGGGATCGAACCCACGCCTCTTTGATCCAGAAGTCAGGGTCACTAACCTCTGAGCCACCGATGCAGTCAATACGGTACCGGTATCCTCTTGCCTAGCTGGTAGCCTACTAAAAGACCTTTGGGATCGCGGTTAGTTGGAAATTGGGCTTTTGTTATCCACTGAAATGAACCCGGGACGTATGACAACGTTATGTCATGTGTGTCACAGAAGGCGATATGGCCACGATTAGTACCTATCTATGATGTCGTGGATTGGCCAATGTCTGGCACAAAGTCTCGAACAAAGTGCTGGGAGTTCCGGTGCGTTTTCTAGAGATTTCAGAGCTCCCAAGAAGTGCAAAGGCAAGTAACCGAAATAAAGTCGAGAAGTTAAAATTATTTTAACCACCTTTAGACGACCTTAAAGACGATGTTGACATAGAGAGGGAACGGAGAGCTCTATCGGTCCGAGGCAATATGCTCGCTCGTAGATTCGCTCGTTGTACGGACGAAGTCAAGATCACGCTCTTTAAGGCGTACTGTCAGGGTCTGTACACGGGTGGTCTCTGGTTTGGGTACGTCAAGAGATCAATAGAAACTCTCCGTGTCCAATACAACAATGTTTTCAGGATGATGATGAGACTTCCTCGTTTTTGCAGCGCCTCCGAGATGTTTGCGCAGGCCCATATAGACGGCTTTCAGGCCGTTATTCGCAAAAAAGTGGCATCATTGGTAAGGAGAGTGCGAGGATGTCAAAACTCTATCCTGAGAACAGTGGCGGAGGACTTTCGAGCGCCATTGATGAGGCATCTCGTGCGGATAATGTGTGGGTGAGGAACCCGTAACCGCATAGAATGCCTCTCAATGTCTCTATACATATAACATTAGTTACTGCAATAGAATTTAAGTACTAATATAGTCTATAAGTTTCTACTAACACCATGGATTATGTGATCTGATTAAAAAACTTTTGATTTAGCCAAGAACAAAAATCTTTGTGAACGAAAGTTAGGTAATTTCCAACGTCCATATCGCGCGTTTACGGTTAAAACAGTCTATTACAGCATCAAAAGTACCCTACTTCTATCGACAATACCCTATCGTATTGCTAGTCATTAAACCTTAAACTGCAATGTTCACCCTTCGGAATCACTCGCCCTTTTACCACACGGGTCATTATTTAAATCAAAGCCCGGTTATGTGCCGTTAAAATTCACAACACGCCCGGCCCGGCGCCGGACACGGCCGGTTTACATTCCGGTCCGGTTTTCATTATTATTGCATCCCGTTGAGTTTAATGAGCGAGTAAACACATCTTAAATGGAGGATTAGAGTTTAGGGGTAGTGAGGACTAGCGTAATGGCAGCCTTTATAGAGCTGAATAATGCTCGAGTTTATAATCTAAAAGGCAGTTTATAGTAATAAATAGAAAACCCTTGATTTGGCACGAAGATTCAGTCATTAGTAAAAAAATGTAGTCGATTTTTTCTATCATTGTACTTTTTCTTGGAACTACAATTAACGAGTCATTGATTTATCTTAAGTACTTTCGAATACAACAACAACAACAACACTTTATTAGACAACCACATTTCATAAAAAAACAGATTATAAGGACAAAAACAAAACAATAGGTATCTAATTGGCGGCCTTATCGCTTTAAGCGATTTCTTCCAGGCGAATATGTACTTGTGCTCCCAATATTAACAACTTTTACCCTTTTAAACTTTTTTGTACCCTGAAATTGCGGACAAAATCACCTATTGTAAACGATTTCGTTAAAGATTGATAAACTTTTTGTATACGACAAGAATGGCGTTCTCGTATACGAACACGTTAAACGTTTAACACGTTAAGACCACAAAGCTTATCTTCATCCGTATTGGTGAACAATAGTGGCCTTATTTGTGATAAAAAAAGCAAATAGAATTTTCCAACGCGTTTTGAATCATGTAACTTTGGCTTTTAGTAATGAAAAAAAACAAAATTCATGTTTATTTTCTCTATTTACCCTATGATATCTAGATATACTCTTTAAGTCTTAGATTCTCAGTAGAATTTTTTTGGAATGTTCCCAGAGGAATCTCAAATAACTTGTTAGCAAGAATTTTTAAAGTAACTCCGTTATTTGATAAACAAAACAAATTCAATTATCTTGAGATTGATGTTCCCGGCGGTCCCTTTTCTGAAAAATATTGCGGGCGAAATAACTCGTCTAGTTTTTCATATTTTGAAGCCTCCTGAGTTATCCATCCATCCATCAGCCATAAGAATTCCACTGCTGGACATAGGCCTCCCCTATGGATCTCCAATAAGACCTGTTGGAAGCAGCTTGCATCCAACGCGATCCTGCGGTCTTAATGAGGTCATCCGTCCACCTTGAGGGTGGACGTCCTACGCTGCGCTTGCCGGTACGTGGTCTACACTCGAAAAATTTTCGACCCCATCGGTCTTCAATCCTCCGCGCTATGTGTATATGGAGTTGTACCTAAATTTGAGTAATAATCGCACTAACATAACTTCAAACTGTGAAGGAAAACATGAAGCAAAATGTTTGTGTGAAAAATAGTGGACATTAGTTCCCTTTTAGAGTCTCTGGAGGTAGGTATTAGCTATCTTGGTCACTATCTCTCTGATCAGACATACCATAAGAGTAAATGTGACCAAAATAATGTCGACCAAGAAGAGCAGAAGGGCCTCGAGCTCGACGATGTCATGGATGTACTCGTACAATACTTTTTAAAAGACCGACAGTAAAGTCACTGTCTCTTGGGTCAAGATGGGCTTTAATTGAATCAGTCTGCTATTCCCTATAAGGAAAGGACTACTTATTGTAAAATTTTATAAGAATTGTCATAAACCTTCCTCATGAATCACTCTATCTATTAAAAAAAACTGCATCAAAATCCGTTGTGTAGTTTTAAAGATTTAAGCATACATGGGGACAGTGGAAGCGACTTTGTTCTATACTATGTAGTGATAGTGATGATGGGCGGCATGAAAACCAATTTCAGAATCTGATATTGATGATTTTATTACCCTCACTGTACTGTACCAACTTTTTAACCGACTTCCAAAAAGGAGGAGATTCTATGTTCGTGTGTATGTATATTTTTTTTGTATTTTCATCGATAATTTCACCAATTGTGAACCGAATCACAAAATTATTTTTAGTTCGAAAGGGTATACTCCCAAGATGGTTTCATTTAAATTTTACTGAAATCGGCTGAGCTGTTTTTGATAAATCAACAATAATGTAAACAATTCGAGCTAAATATTCGAATTTTGTACACGATGGAAGGCGGTTTTGCAATTTTTTGCGAAAAATTAGAAATAAACCTACTATGTACCACAGTGGCCAAAAATGTATTGGCGAATGCAGAATTCATTCAGAATTTGACTCCACCTCTTATTGCAAAGCGTGCGTTCTCCCATTAGATCGCCACTGCCCCTCTTTTTTACTTCCATGGTAGATGTTGCTCCGTAAACAAGGTTAATTTAATGGGGCGCGGCTTAGGGCCAGCTTAGTGGCCCTTGACAGGGCGTAATAAGCGCGTAATCCCTAATTTCCTTAAGCCGGTTGTATATCACGGCGGGCGGGGATACACTCGGAATACGTAAGTGAAGGGCAATAACTGCCCATGTTGGTGATACGTTGATTGTTGTTTGACTGTTTACTTTTTGCCACATAGAGTTGGTTAGCTGAATATTCCTCAGTGATTACCCCCACAGTCTATACAGGGTTATTACTAATCAATTAGCATCCTTTTAGGGGCTTATTCTGTTCATCAAAACCAACAACTATTGTTCTACGACATTTATTATTTCTCAAAAAAAAGCTGTTGTTCCATATAAAAATATCGTTAACCCTCGGCAAAATGGAATAGCTAATTTTTTTTTGTCTTTTGACTAAAGTCGCAGAACAAAAGTTGTTAGTTTCGATGTACAGAATAAGCCCCTAAAAGGATGCTAATTGATTAGAAATAAAATAACCCTGTATAGCTATTCGAATAATATATTTGAATCGTTTCACATTGCGCCTCTGTTTAAACTGACACTACAGGAAAAAGGTCACTTAAACGGAAACATACCTACATAGCCCACAAATACTCACTAGGTACACTTTCCTTGGACAGCCCAATCACAATGCAGATTTCTTTTGACTTGCAGATTGTGACTTTCCTGGTCCTTTGATTTGAACTGTGTAATCACTTTTCTTCAAATGAGATTTCCAAGAGGTTAATATAAGTCTGTTGATGGTGGGAAAAAGTTCTGCGGGTTCGCTTAGTGAGCGTCCGCGTTTTTGCTCTCCTTGCTTTCGCAGTTTCCGGTTTTGCGGGAACTGACTGAGTTTGGTCTTAGTGTCAGATGTAATTAGGTTTTTGCTATCTGACCTTTATCCGTTTTACCACAAAAGTTTTTACGCACGCTTTAGACAATGTTTATCAGTACAAATTGCACGGTTAAGCAGTGTTTAAATCTTTTGTGGTAAAGCGGTATATGTTTTGGAGTGGTGAAGAAATGGGTATTTAATTATCTTTAGTCAAAAACGGTACTGGAAATTGAGGTTATGTAGTAAGTATAGTTAAATGAATTTAACTGATATTAGGGGACATCTTACATCTTACAACTGATATTCCATTTTTACCGACTTAAAAAAGGAGGAGGGTACATACTAAGTATGTTTGTCTGTATGTATTTTTTTGTGTATGTTCATCGTTATTTTCGCCAATAGTGAAGCGATTTAAAAAAATATTTTTCATTTCTAAAGATTAGTAATATGTACCTACTTTCGAGGTGGTCTTATATTAATTTTATCGAAATCTGCTAAACATCTTTTGATAAATCAAGAATAATGTACATGAATGTCACATCAATTCGCACAAAGTATTCGAATTCTGTGTACGGTGGAAGTCGCTGGTGCTTTTTTTTACGAAAATAGTTATTGGCTTTGACAAATTATGAGTAAATTGTTTATTTGTTAATGCAAGCTCTAAAAATTGCTTTAGTGGAAATGGCAATTTCCGTATTGGCAAAAATTTTCATGAATTTGAATAGCTTTGAAGCAGAATATTGTATATAGTTCTATGGAACCAACTCGGGATGTTCCTCTATAAATTTTAAAAAGAAACTCCTGAAATGAAAATGGGCTACGTTATAACAAAAATAAATAAAAGAGACGAATTGAGAACCTCCCCCTTTTTGGAACTTGGCTGGTAAAATGTATTAAAATATTAATTTACCTAATTACAATCTGCTGCTTTTCATTCTTCCTAAGTGACAGACTTTTTACTGTAGAACTAGACCTGATTTAAAAAAAAAAAACTGTATTGTTGAACAAGTATTATATTAATATATCAAACCTGAAGAAGTTAGGGTCACTAACCACTGAGCCACGGCTGCCTCGGTGGCTAGTGACCTTAACTTCTGGGTCAAAGAGGCGTGGGTTCGATCCCCACCCAGGGCAAGTATTTGTGTGATGAACATAGGTGTTTGCTCTGTGTCTGGGTGTTATTTAGTTACTATCTATATAAGTAGTTTATCAGTCTCTGGCAGCTATATAACAAGCTTTGCTTAGTTTGGGGTCACAGGCCGTGTGTAAGATGTCCCCTAATATTTATTTAAACCTTTTTTTAAAAACAAGCTTCTACTCAAAAAGTACTCGCTTACAAGTGTTTACTAGACAAGTACTCGCCAAGACGAATTAAACGAGCCGAAACTCGATAGGGTTGCGTCGTTTCTTTACAGAGTTCCTATGACCACCTTCCAGCTCCATCGTCAGACCCTGGTAGCCATTGAAAGACTAACTACTCGCCAAGACCATTCAAATGAACCCAAACTCGATGAGGTTGTGTCTTTTCATTGCTAAGTTCTTTGGCCACCTTCCAGCTCCATCATCAGACCAGCACCATGTCATCATAATATTGCATTGTCACGAGATTTACACATGTGTGCAAAATTTCAGCTCAATCGGTAATCGGGAAGTGGATCAAATTTAACTTGCAAGATTTGATTACAGACCGACAGTCAGACAACGGGACAGGTGAAAAAATAATAATCGTCTTTTGCGATATCTATGTTGCAGTAGTACAAATTGTTCATATTATGTTTCCCTCTGTAAATACATTACAGCTGTATAGAAAATGCGTGTCTGAATGATGCTACCGTGTGAGGATGAAGAGCAATGCTACCAGAGAAATTGTTTCTGTACTACGTAAATAATGGTCCAGCAGCCCTCTCATGTCATAGAAACATAGCATAATATCCGAGCAGATCTGGATTGAAATTTTTTATGACTAATCTGGGCATCTCGTCTAACCGAATCTGTTCACGAAGATACAGCCTGTTATTAATCACTTTAGGATCACAGGAGAGGGCTGCTGGACCATAAGTTATAGGTAAATAAAATAACCAAAAATATCTTTGTATTTTTTATTATTTACAAATCTAATCACATCCGTTGTTCAACTAAAATTATAATTAGTAAAAATTTCTAAACGAAACTAATACATTACGTCGCGTAGTCTGAGCAAAGTTAGAACAATCGATTTTTACTCGTTTTGGAAATCGGGTAAGGAGGGAAGCGTATCAGCTGCACAGGGAGATGCACGATGTAGTCGTTTCAGAGGAGGTATTTATGAAATTTGAACTCTATTCCTTTTTTTTACAGTGCAGTTTCTAAAAACAAATGCGTCTAGCGTCTTAAAGGAAATTGAGAAGAAACGAAAGTAAAAAGTCCAAAAATTTATTTTAAATCTCTGTCTCTTTCTAAATGTTTCAACAAATAAAATTAAATCGCACTTCTACAATTTTTCGAAAAAATATGGTCAATTGGATTTTAGATAAATTGAAAAATTTTTTAAAGGAAAGTGTTTTTCTTATTCCTTATGTCATTGGCCGATACTGTAACATTCTTTCTATAATATTTTGAATTGCAAGAAACGTGATGGGCGCGATGAAGAAACGCTGGGGCTGATTTAAGAAAAGAATCTAAGCATGTATTGATAAAAATCTTTCAAGTTCGGTTACTAAGTTGTATATTTGAAAAGAAACAGATTATATTATAGCCATTTTGATGCCACTTTTATTACGTCCTCTGCAAGTTGGATAACAATTTTTCATCATTTTATAACAGCAATAACTTTTTATCACATAATGTTACAAGTGCACAATGCAAAATGTATCAGAAGCTATAAGGTTAAAAATAGAAACTGTACTGACATACAATTTTTTGTGGTTTTTGAACTGAACGGGGGTTTAAGATTCTTAAGAATGATTGAGATCGAATATCAAAATAAAGTTATATACTCGGAATTTTAATTCGATTCCAGATTTGACATTAGCTACTGTCATTTTTGACAGTTTTTGACAGTACATACTGTCAAAAATGACAGTAGCTAATGTCAAATCTGGAATCGAATTAAAATTCCGAGTATAGGTACAAACAACTGATATGCTTACAGATGAAATTCACGTTTGATCATTATAAAATGTTTTTCTACAAAATTATTTGTGATATTATACCTACATACGCAATAAGATCTTACATCTAGAAATCTCCGTTATTATCGAGATAAAATGTGTAAAATTCATAATTTGGACGTGACAACGTCTTAGAAATCGATGAACGCCGGCTGCAAGCACGAAAAAGTGTCACGTTCCGCTTGAACCGAGCGTGCAAGCGAGAGCGTGGAACAAGCGACAGAAAGGCACAATCGGCCTAAGCGTTCGGCTTGTTTCAGTTGTTGATTCAACAATGTTTTCCTATGACGTTATCACGTAAAATTATCGTCTGTAAACCAACTTTACAGGCAACCTTTTTTTACTTTGCTTAGAATTTCTCGATAATAACGCAGATCGTAACCGAATGACCTTGTATACATTTATTTACATTAAATACATATTTATAACACAGGCCGAAATGGTAACTAGGCTAGTTATCACTAACTACGTAAAACATACGAAGGCACGTTTTTTTTATAAATGACCTAATCAATAGTTCAGAAGGTATTCTAAGAAATTCATTGAAGAGATTCACGGATCTCTTTATAGAAATTCATTCAAGATATTCAAGTATCAATTTAAGAATTCAAGAGATTCAAGATCTCAATATTTGAGTCTGTGACATTGGGAATTTTCACAAAGATTTGGAGGTTTAACGCTGTCTTTATCACACTCAGTTAATATTTGTTTTGTTAAAAAAAGACAGCTTAATTCAGATTTCGAGTGACGGGTGATGGGAAGGGACAAGTCTATATAAAGTACATATTATCAATAATCCTTCTGTCTAGTACCTCTATAAATATTTACATGGAATGACGAGAAGTATAAATGAGGTGTTTTTTTTTTTGGTTAAAATCACAACTAGTACGATACTGAAAATATAATTATTTTTAATTTATTCATTATCTAAGCTCCGCTCAATGCGCACTGGTCGCTAGTTTACGAGAAGTCCATTGAATTCACTGTTGTTCTCGTTCACGCTCTATCACAATAAAAATAGGTAATAAATATTACAAAACCTGCCCTAATTATTATCAACCTTTAATTGACTAAACACTATTAAAATAAAGCGCAAAAAATAATGTACTCTACGTCGTCCAATCAGTGACCAATTTTTAACAAGAGAGCGAGACGAGAACACTGTGACGTCATCGGTGTGGGCTATAAAAGCCGAGAGTGGGCCGCGATCGCTCAGTACCGCGGCGCCACCCGCGGCGACGACAGCCGCGGAGAGCGGAGCGGTGAGCGTCGCGACACCTGTAACAATAACAAAAAAAAAAACTTTATACATGCAATTGATTGAATCCACTGGTTCCAAACTAGTTACACACATTACAATTATCATCGCTAAATTCTGGATTCTACTTGAAAGCTTATCTTCTAGTGCTGCTGCTGGATAGAATAGTGAATATCAGCATTTTTGCTGTAGAATATAGAAATCGAGACTGGATAGGACAAATCGTGAGCAACTGCAGCGGAGGACATTCATCTACCAGGTGGACAGCGAGTAATCTCATCAAGACCGCAGAATCACGCTGGATGCAAGCTGCTTCCAACCGATTTTATTGGTAATACATAAGGGATGCTTATGTCCAGCAGTGGACGTCATATGGCTGATGGATGGATAGAACTGGGTCTACGTTACATGAAGATTTAAAAAAAAACCAATTGGAGCAACTACAACCATTAGACATGGCAGTTTATTTTACCTCGGGCTATGGCTTCAGTCTTTTGAATCCCGCGCCGTCGTGTCCGAGCTTCAGTTCTTCATAGAGCGTGGGGTCCACTTCCCTCAGCGGTGGGACCGTGGGCCCCGCCTGGAGGGTCTCTTGTCTCCACGCTGCGCTGTTTGAAACTCCGTTCGAGACTCCGTTTGTACCATTTGTGACTACGCCGTTGCCGCCATTGGCACTGCCGTTGGGGACTGTACCCTGTGAAAATGATAGATATTTATTTAGTGGTCAGTTTTCTGCTGGCTTGAAGAGATATTAAATTCTTGATAAACACACATATGGCAGAATATCCTAATGTATATCAAATTTATTGAAATTGCAGATAGTGTACTCTGTGAAAATATGAGTAGGTACTCACGTTTATAACGGTGTCAGGATTAGGCTCTCTCAGGTAGCTTGGATTTTCGAAAGCTACGCCTCCTTGCGCTTTTAATCTTAAATTCTGGAACAAAACGGAGTCATTGAGTTCTGTGCAGTGAATGGTCAAACTATATAACGAGCTCGTTCAGCGTCGTGAAATTAAAAAATCTCAAAGTATGTAAAAATGTTTACGTGCAGCCATGAGGTTTTAATCGAACTGTTGACTTCCCCCAAAATTGGAGGGAATACAAATTTATTAGATACATCTTACACACGGACTCTGGCTCCAAACTAAGCAAAACTTGTAATATGGCTGCCAGAGACAGATGTACTACATATACTTATTTTTAAAAACAACTTATATAGGTAAAAACAACCAGGCTCAGAGCAAACACCTATGTTCATTACATAAATACTTGCCCTGGATGGGAATCGGACCCAACCCAAACCTCTTTGACCCAGGAGTCAGGGTCACAAACCACTGGGCCGCTGAGGCAGTCAGGATGATAAAAGAAGAAATATCCTGTTGATAATCTTATAAGCGTCGTACCTTCCTGTGCCTGTAGTACAGGCCAGCGGCCAGCAGGATGGCAGCGACCAGTATGACGGCCATGGCGAGTCCGACCGCCGAGGCTGTTCCGGTGCCGGTGACCGGAGCCGCCGCCGCACCTGTCTCCTGCCCGGCAGTCGTAAACATGATGGACTCGCTGAGGGATGAAGTTCCTGAGAGAGAAAAATCAGATATGTTCAGCCGGGCTAGTATGCGCGCCACGAATTATTTCGTTCGTAGTGTCAGAACGAGACAGCGTTATGGTAAAGTATATATAAATGTCACTTTTTCACACGTCGAATTGAGTTCTTTTCGTCGCTTTTCGTGGTCGCATGCTTTATAGGCAGGTGTTTTGTGCACATCATCGTTGGTACTTTTTTCGTGGTAAGGTCTTATAAATCGATGAACACCGGCTGCACACACGAAGAAGTGTTACGTTTTGCTTGAGCCGAGCGTGCAAGCGAGACCGCTGAACAAGCGATAGAGAGGCACGATCGGCCTAAGCGTTCGGCTTGTTTCAGTTGTTGATTCCACAATGTTTTCTTATGACGTTATCACATAAAATTACCGTAAACCGACTTTACGGACAACCAAATTTTTTTCGTACAATTGAATGAGACTTAGCTTCTTAACACTAAGTGTTATACGCGCGTATAAAACGCTGGTCTGAAACCGCCCTAATATACATACAAAAAACAACATTCAGTGTAATTGAGAACCTCCTTTTTTGAAGTCGTTTAAAAGTGGCAAAATATATCCTACTAACCAAGATCGTTGGCAGCCTTGACGACGCACTCGTACCGCACGTCGTCCTGCAGCCCGGTCAGCACCACGCTGGTCTCACTCGTGTCGAGTTTCTCCGGCACTTTGGCGCCGTACGCCCGCCAGAACACGCGGTACAGGTATACTGTCTGTGGGTTCTTCAGCGGAGCGTCCCAGCTAAGAAACAAAATAAATAAAAAAACAAAAATACATAAAAACACACTTATAGTAGGTGCACCAGTTGTGGCCACTGCCCCGGTTTTGGCCATTTGATGTCAAAAATGTTGTTCAAATAGATTATAAACTATGTATAGGCCAATTTACATATTTGTCGTACTGCAAGTCGGTGGCTATGAAGTTAGCTACAAGCTGCGCGAAACCCAATAAACGCGCAGCTTTATGTGAGCTTTAGTCAGGATTGGACATTGCGAAGCTTGTAGCTAACTTCACATCCGCCAACTTGTATGATACGGCCTATAACACCATAAATATTGTCAAAGTTTGAAAAATTCGTGTAACATTGTCTAAACAATCATTAAAATTCAAAGCGGAAAATATTACATTAAGATGGCCACTAACGGTACAACTACCTGTCTTTAGTGCACAAAAATAAAATTAAACAAAACAAACAACACAGCAAAACTAACAAACAGCATAAACAATCAATCTTAAATACTACATTTACAAGACCATTATTGGAAGAGTACGTCGTGGGTTTGCGTCTCTAGTGATCGTTTATCTAAATAAGTGACGGAACCAGAAAATGATTTATTTCTATCTTCTCAAGATCTTAATCGCTCCTCGGCAATACGAAATTAAGGCAGACAAATGGTGTATATCCTAAAGAGCTCTAGAACACAAAATATAATCGCCAACAACTGAGGGCTAAGTTGGAGTTTCTTGCTCGAACTCGATCGCGTTAACGTTTGATGTGATTTCTATGGAAATGGCGCAGCGCCATTTTGTGTCACGTACAGAAAACTGACTAGCTAAGTGCGAGTATTTTTTACGGTAATGTAACGAGCGCCAAGCCGATCCAACACAAGCGCGGCAACGTCAGTGATTGGCTAACTCAAGCGTGTGTGTCAATGTGCTCGCGTGTGTGCTCGGCGCGCTCGGTTAACGCGACGTAAAAGTAATTCGATTTGATTTGCAAAACTCCAACTTAGCCCTCAGCAAGTAAATAGTTTCAAAGTAACGCCCAAGAGAGTGCAAGAACCTTTTCCAATTTGAAAGTCAACTATTTGGATTTGGTGAAAAAGAAAACTATACCTGAGAAGTACAGAATTCTTAGTGGGCGCCTGGTGAGCCTTCAGGTTCCTTGGCGGTCCAGGTAGCTTGGCGCCAGCGTCGCGGAAGCAAGCTAGTGCCCTCCTCGCATGCTGGAGAGCGCAGGTTCTTGTGACTGCGCCTCCACGGCACAGCTCCAGGCAGTTCCGGGGAACGCCCCACGAGGCGCAGCAGCTGCGGTGATCTACGCATGGAAAGCAGTTAAATAAATATATGATGAAATTAACTTGAAAAACAAAAATAACATATCTAAACATTAGGATTTTAGGCAGATGGCCGTCAGGGATTGGAACGAGGCGGTGATGGAGGCTCTGGACCGGGAGATGGCAAAAAAATTGGCATAGGATGTGAAAAATGTGTATTTGTAATTTATAAGAAACAAGCATCGCGTGCATGTCCCAATCATTCATGCTCGCCATCGAAAGCTCCTTCTTGCGGCAGCATCATGTGCCGGGTTGTTCTCTTCCCTCAAATATGGTCGAGGAGAGTGTTGGCTGACACATGTGTCACACTCGTGATCGGGTGTCGCTTGAGGGCTGCCGGTCTGCTCGTGGCATTCACGCAGTGCATCGACTAACTAACTTAGGCTAAGATTTCAAGTACCTACTAACTCTCTTTGTACAGTATAATCAAATAATTGTAATTTTAGTTAACAAAAGGCACAGACCCTGGAATCTGGTGAGTAATTTTTTTTTGTAAAAAAAGCATTAGGATTAGGGCGGAGAAGGGACTTAAACAAGCATTGGGTCCAAGGTATCTCCAATAATAAGGCTCTATCGGACAGGGTGCTAGACTACAGGACAGTACCTGCTTAATTATTTTCTGTCTATGAGTCCTCAGTGCCTCAAAACGAGAGTTTTCGATAGTTTTGTGTGATAATAGAACTGAAACGATGTCTTAAACTGTGGGCCTTATGAATAAGTATGGAGAGGGCTATGCTCGGTGTCTGAGAGATCAAATCAGAAATGAACACATCTGCAGACGAACTAAAGCTATTGACATAGCCCCGCGGATTTGCAAATTAAAGTGGCAGTGGGCAGGGCACATAGTTCGAATAATATATAGCCAATGGGGCCGAAAAATTCTCGAAGGGATATACCATGGACTAGGAAGCGCAGCCTAGAACCTCCACCGACTAGGTGGACTGACGATACAATAAAGATTGCAGGAACGCGCTGGTTGCAGGCCGCTGCCAACCGGCCTTATTGGAAATCCATGGGATGTCCACGTCCTATGGCTGATGGATGGATGAGTCTTAAGAACCTGTGTTTAGTAAAATCAGATAGTCCATGCGACTAAAACTATACTGCCACATTTGGTTTAGTCAATGCATGCTACGCTAGGAAGGTAGATTCGTAAAAGTTGACGAGTCTGATCTATTTCATGAGCTTTTCGAAGTCGTTATTGCAGCTTGGTCCAGCACTCAACGAGGATATATATACTAAGCAGGTGACTAAGTAAGAGTATCTACAGACCTGATCCATTGGCTAGTTATTTTTTTAGCCGTACACCTATTTTCAGCTTTTAAAAGTAATTGCAAGATACTCAATAATTAAAAAAAAATCAAACGAGTATCCCCACCAAACGCTAAGCATCCCAGCTGACTGACTCCGGGGTATTGTTGTACACCACCATGACAACGTAATACTTACCAAAAATCTGCTTTTAGAAAGTAGTTGCAACTTTTTGCGCTTACCTCCCGGGCTATAGGAAGCTGTATACGACGAGGATACATTAGGTAGATGACTTAGTAAGAGTTGACAGACCTGATCCATCCGCTGCGCACTTCATGAGCTTGTCGAAGTCATTCATGCACTCGGGCCGGTCCATGATATTGTCCATTTCCAGGTGGAAGCTGCACGCGTCGATGCACGAAGACGATACGTTCATCTGTCGGACAAAGATTATATACATTAGGGTACTTGAAGAGGTGATGACATTGTATTTGAGTTGACGTATACAGGGTTATTTCTAATCAATTAGCATCCTTTTAGGAGCGTATTCTTTACATCATATTCGTTTACATTCATTCATACAAACAGTATACAGGGCTATTTCTAATCAATTAGCACCCTCTTAAGGGATTATTCTGTACATCAAAACTAACAACTTTTGTTCTGCAACTTTTGTCAAAACAAAAAAAAAACAGCTGTTCCATACATTTTGCCGCGGGTGAACGATATTTTTAAATGGAACAACAAATATCTTTTTAGAGTTCTGATAAAAGTTGTTAGTTTTGATGTACAGAATAATCCCTTAAGAGGGTGCTATAATTGATTAGAAATAACCCTGTAAGTATACTGTTTGTATGAATGAATGTATACGAATATGGTGGCTTTTCTGAAATTCAGGTTTTAGAATTTTTGTCACATTGTTGGACCTGCTTCAAACATAACAAACAAAAAAAATTGAATTCTTACGGGAATTACTATAATGCTGCTATTTTTTTCACTACGTTAGCAACACGTAAATAATTCCACTGACTGATTTAGGCGCTTTTTTTCAATCAATGGCAAGGGTACGCGAAACGATCACATAAGTACCTAACACAAAAATATATAAATAAGTCGAACATTTTTAAAAAGTCAATTTTAAAAATTTCAGAATCAAATAAAATAACAAAATCTTCAAAAAAAAACGAACTTATTTTAACTCGATGTCAGATTCAAAGAGACAAACAAAGCTCTACCTGGTATCATGTTTGAGTACAATACTTACTTATCTATCAAGTAGTTAGATATCGTCCGTTCTATACAACATTGAATCAAGGGCCTATCAAAGCTCTGTGTTATTTTAGGCGACAAATTACTCCAAGTCAACGTGCGATCGCAATTTTCCTGTCTTTGACGTGTAGTAACAAGATTTCCGACAACAAAGCAGTTACATTTGTATGGCAAAGCGTAGACATTTGAGCACTCGAATAATATTTACTTCAAGTATCATGAATTTTGGGTGTATTCCTTATGGTCTAAGAGCCGCCGAAGATCGACCTTCACGCACGTGATAACCGGATGAGAGGTATTTTTTATATCTTATTATTTGTTTAAAAACACGCCTATGATAGCTTGCTTATCTAAAAGTGTTCATGGCTATTTTTATTATAATTGAAACATATTATCATGAACGTTTTTTTCAAGACAAACCTAAATGATTAGTTTTGTAATTAAATCATCTTTCTTATGATACCAATTTTGACTGTTTATAAGATCGGTTTCGTACTTATATTGACATATTTGTACATAGTTGATTGCCAGGTAGCATGAACAAAATAAGTAAGCAAACCTACCAAGGTACATTCTCTACCATAGATGAATGAAGGTCTCGCTCCGCATCTATGTTCTCTACATTAAAAACAATAAAAACTATCAGTTGAAATAAAAAAATACCAGCTATCAAAAAAGTGAAGTTAAAAAAATCATTTCCAAAAAAATATTTTCGAATTAAATATGTTATAGTCATGAACACTTTTTGATGGACAAGCTACGAGTATCATAGGCCTATTTGTATGTAAATGACATTTTATAAAAAGTATGTCTCATCAAGATATCAGATGGGTGAAGGTCGTTCTTCCACGTCTCTCCCCCTATTATTTTGGAAGTAGGTACCGAGAATTTTGAAAGTTTTCGTTCCAGTTGGCTGGTTTCAGTTAATTTAGGTTTTTGTCTGTACCTCGAATATTAGTTCTGGAGTTTTGGAAAAATAAGCAATTTAGTCAAGTAATCAAACCAATTTGAGAGCACTTGTAGGACAGCGTGACTTTGTTCCAGGACAAAGTCAGTTCAAACTAATATCTACCTTCTGTTGTCAATGAGTCTAATATTTGTATAGGTAGTAGATATTATTAAAAATACAGGAAAAACTTGAATAAACATTTAATTGAAACACAATTTACCTAAACTTACGTAACATAAACCAAATAAAAAACTGATGCTAAAGACAACAATTATACTCCGCTACAATTGTAAAACATCACAATTAACCACTGTCACAGTGCTATAGAATTTTGCTGTATTGCCACTGTGTGTATTTATCACTATAGGAAACTGATCGTTTTTGCAAATTAAATGCTTGCCCTAGATGGGAATCGAACCCACGTCTCTTTGACTCAGTAGTCAGGGTCACTACCCACTGAGCCACCGAAACATTCAATAGTAAAAAGTATAGTACCTAGTCATACACTTAATAATGCAGTGATTTTCTGTTTAAGCTGAAAACTCGACAGCCTATTTATTAGTGTCCACAGAGTTACAATAATAAGCTACAATGGCTATGTAAGTAAGTAATCTCTCGAGAGAGTTCTCGAATGCTAAGGAATGAGAAATATCTAATAATTATCTAGACGGGGTTTCGCTCTAGAGAAATGACGTAATCGTATAGGATATCATTGTACAATACCTAATAATATTGGCACTACTCTATTATTAAGTAGGTAGGTATGTATTTAGTGGGTTCTCTATTATCAAGTTTTTATTATTCGTCCAGTAAAATTGAAAAATAATTTAAACACCATCCTACACTGCCCTATTTCACTGGACCCTCGCCCTAAACACTAAAACACGGACTGTGTAATAATACTCAGGGAGTAGGGTCTCAAACTAGTGGCCGATCGATCGGATCGCCCCACCTATCTGCGTAGTCCCCAAGCGCTCTGCCGACAGGGCAATGACATTATAATGACACTTAGAGCGGTTAGGGAGCGCCACAGGGCAGCTCAGACGGCGCCCGACTTGCGCACGTAGCGGTAGTGTAATATCAGTTTGTACATTCGACTCGCCGCCATCTTGTTTTGCCATGTCAACCAACAAAGAAAAAGAAGTATTATTATACATGTTAGACTTGTATAAAGACATGCCCTATTTGTGGCAAAAAGATCATATGAACTACATGAACAAAGAGATGAGAGAGGAAGGATTCAAGCTTTTATTAGCAACATATAAGAATTTCGACGAAGACGCCACTATAAAAGGTCTGAAGAAAAAAATTGAAAATATGCGCACGACATATGTGAAAGAGGTGAAAAAGGTAAGTGTACTCTTAGAAAACTCAACAATACAAGGTTATTACTATTGAATTAGCATCCTTTTAGGGCTCATTCTGTACATCACAACTAACAACTTTTCTTCTGCGACTTTTGACAAAACTACGAAAAAATATCAGCTGATCCATACATTTTGTCGCGGGTGAACGATATTTTTCTATGGAACAATTTTTTTTTTAGTTTTTACAAAAGTCGCAGAACGAAAGTTGTTAGTTTAGACGTACAGAATAAGCCACTAAAAGGGTGCAATTTTTTATCGCAAATAAGTCCGAGTTTGACCACCAACTCGCCTGATGGTAAGCTACGTTGTGGTCGAAGATGAAGCACGCAGACCATAAACATTTTAAAAAACATAAAAGATTTACATAAAATAATAACTAACGAGCACATTCATTCTTCTAGAAGTAGTAATAATAATTGATTAGGAATAACCCTGTATATAGTAGTAAACGATTTTATGAGCTAATTTTATTTATAATATTATGTAGCCGTATCGTATATAGAGATATATGTATCTACTGTTTCAATACTTTGCGTTTGTTACGGTTATAATCAAATTTTTACGCAATAGTGAATTAGAATTTTGTCTAAATTTTTTAATAACAGTAAGTGCTCAGATATTAGTACCTAATATGAACCCATCGCATTGCTTTAAGTTTGATCGGAACCTGTTGTGAAACAGTTTAAGTGCGAGTGTCCCGTGATATCGTGCCTGTGATCGGTATCGATGTGTGCGTCGTTCGAACGCGAACTGTAATAATGAAGGTCAACATACCTCATTCCTCGACTTAGCATTTTTTTCTGTTTACATACCCTACATAAATAGGTGCATACATAGGTACTTTTGATTGTAGCTTGATGTTATTTGTACTCTTGGAGTTTTGTTATCTTTAGTAATTGAACTCTAATTTTTTTCTTTAATTATTTTAACCTAACCAAAAAGAGAAATGTTTTAAATTCGCAAAGAAAAATGTACTGAATCTTTTTCTTTTTAGGGTTCCGTACCCAAAAGGTAAAAACACCTATTGCTAAGACTCCGCTGTCCGTCTGTCTGTCTGTCTGTAACCAGGCTATATCTCATGAACCGTTATAGCTAGAAAGCTGAAATTTTCACAAATTAAGTATTTCAGTTGCCGCTGTAACAAAAAATACACAGAAAAACAGAATAAAAATATCTATTTAAGGGGGGCTCCCATACAACAAACTTGATTTTTAGCCGTTTTTTGCTCGATATTAATATAGGTAACGAGTAGATGCTTGAAAAATTCACAGAATATTTAGTTGTATATTAACTTTAACAATAAATTTTTAAATTAAATAAAATAAATTTTTAAGAGGGGGCTCGCACTTGGCTGATTATTTATTTTGGCGTCGCACGTTTATACACAAAAACAACAACATCCTAAAATATGTAATGTTAGGTAGATACACTTATTTCTTTGTGATTTTTTTATGTATATCTATCTTTCGTCTCTTTACGATCACAGGTCATAGCATCAAGGCTTACAGCCAGAAACGACGGAGAGGTGTACGTGCCAAGTCTGTGGTATTTCGACGCACTGAGTTTTTTAGACGGAGAGCCTCGTCCATCCGAGGACCCTTCTGAAGACCCTTTAGAAAATGCGGTAAATAACTCTGTACTGGCATTTTTTATAGTCCACTGCTGAACATAGGACTACCCGCAAAGGCCAATCGGGCTATCTGAATCACGCTGGCTCAGTGTGGGTTGGTGGATCCACATACACCATTGAATTTCTTCTACGGACGTCTGCAGGTTGCCTCACGATGTTTTCCTTGATCGTAAAGTTAATATAGTTATAAGAATTCTCTATTTTATCTAATCTCTATGATTTTTTTAACTAGATCTCTTCCTCCATTTTGAAAGTCAGTTAATTTACTAGGATAGGGTTATTTCTAATCAATTAGCATCCTTTTAGGGGCTTGTTCTGTACATCAAATCTAACAACTTTTGTTCTGCGACTTTGGAGAAAACTCTAAAATAAATTGCAGTTCCATAGAAAAATATCGATCACCAGCGACAAAATGTATGTAGGAACAGCTGTTATTTTTTTGCGATCTGACAAAAGTCGCGGAACAAAAGTTGTTAGTTTTGATGTACAGAATAAGCCCCTAAAAGGATTCTAATTGATTAGAAATAACCCTGTATAGTTATTATTAAGTACAAATTGAAATAATAAATCTCATCTCCTTAATCAGTCTTATATTAATTTCAATTATTCACAGGATTCATCAGACAACGAACTTAAAACTATCCCAAAATCTATCAGCATTCAACGAAAGAGAAAAAGACACGACATCGTACTACATAGGCCAGAAAAAATATCTCTATCACCACAAAATTATTGTCCTCAAAATAACGAAGAATTAGAAGTATATGGGCGATCGATTTCTCTTCAAATGAGGGGGTTGGATAAGAAACAGTTGACGATAGCACAGAAGCTCGTATCAGATGTTATATTTCACGCAAAACTCGACCAACTTTCTGAGCATTCATGCATTGTTTTGAAGCCGAATGAGACAATGCCTAGTAGCAGTAGGCTTTATAAGTCTGAATATCAGTTCCATGCAACTTCGCCGCCTTCAAATTACTCGTCGCCATCTCCGTCGCATCAGTTGCAGTCGCCACCTCATAGTCAGTAAGCGATTATGTTTTAAGAATAAATAGTGTAAAACTGAGTTATCTTTACTTTGATTTTATGATTCAAACTTTGAAAGTCATTGAACATTTATATCTCTCCTATGACACATAATCCGAGATATAGGATCTCGGACCGCCAAACCTTCCTTATTTTCTCTCAAATAAAATGTGTCGTATTGAATGGTGTTAGCGTAAACTTTGACTGTGTTTTGCATACTTGCTAACATGTGGCGATGGCCAATTTAAAGAAATCAGGAATTAGGTATATCATATTTAGGGGACATCTTACACACGGTCACTGACCCCAAACTAAGCATAGCTTGTGAAATGGCTGTCAAAGACTGATATACTACATAAACATATTTTAACCCATAACCGCATAACGTCCGATAAATCGGACGTCACAAATTATTTTTTTTTGTCGTAACTAATTCATTTGTTCAAATATTTTCATTTTAGAATAGTAGTTTAACATATTTGCATAAATGGCAACACTGTTATTGCGTTATGAATGAACTCATTTGTCACTCAGCTGTTAATTTCAAAATAGCGGCACCCGGTCACAATATTTCGCGTCGTAGGTAAGTGTGTAAGTGTTTTTTTGGTATTTTGTGTTACGTTTACGTATATATAAAAAGGTTTTTTTTGTTCCTAAACTATCAATTTATTTATATACGATGTAGTTTTTACTCAACCACTGTTATTTTGAAAGCTGTGCTTGCGATTATTTTATTGTTCGATTTATCGTACGCTATGCACAGCGGTTACAACGTTTGTTGAATTGTTACAGTTTGCAAGTGCATGAAATTTTGTCTGCGTTGGAGAGTTACGATGATGATAACTGTTCAGAACACAGAATTTATGTTGAGCCCCCAATTGAGGATTCGAGTCAAGTTACTGATGAAGATAGTGACAGGTCTGATGAGGAGCATAGCGCAAACCTAAACCACTTAGGACGAAAATTGCTTCAAACTGGCTGCGAATTGCGACGTTTACGAGGCGATGGCGATGTTTCTCCTCCGTCAACATCAAAGGCCCGCATTTCAAATAGACATTCCTTGAATGATAGTTCATCAACTAGCAATAGTGAAGACGAACAACCCCTTTCTACTTTTGAGTCGCTGGTCTAACGAAAAGAAAGCCAAAATCTTACTCCCTCAACCATCACTTATTTCAAACTACAATAAGAATATGGGCGGAGTCGACAAATGCGATCAGGCTGTGGCAAATTTACGTACACGGATGCGTATAAAGAAGTGGTGGTAGCCCATATTTGCGTATCTCGTAGACGTGTCAGTAGTAAACGCTTGGTTACTAGCTCGAAAGAATGGCTGCACAAAAGACACTGAATCCTTGTTCGTTTTTAGACGCTTTATAGCAAGAAGCTTACTTACTACACATGGGATACCACCACATCAAGGACGCAAGCCTGCAAAACCATTGTCTTCAATGAGATACGACGGCAGAGACCATTGGCTTGTCTCAATAAATACGGAACGGCGGTGCGCAAACCAATGTGGAGGAAAAAGTAAATATCAATGCCAGAAGTGCGATGTACATATGACATTTGGGGTGAACCCCAAATGTCATATGTCATACGATGTAATAAACTAAAATATCTCTGTTTCCCTTGTTTTTTCTAATATAATTTGAACTAAACCCTGAATTTTATTATTACCTAATTTTAACATCTAGTGTATCCGCCATGCATAGTGTCCGATTTATCGGACGTGCTATAAGATCTGACCTATCATAAAAAAAAATATTTTTCTGTCATTAAATCATCCAAGACACTCTTAATGATCATATATTAAAGTTATCATAATAATATACAGTGAAATCAACTTTATGCTCTTATGGGTTAAATACATACTTATATAGATAGTACCTAAATAAAACCCAGACACAGAGCAGACACCTATTTTCACCACACAAATGCTTGTCCTGATTAGGGATCGAACCCACGCCTCTTTGACCCAGAAGTCAGGGTCACTAACCACTGAGCCACCGAGGCAGTCAATTTGACGGAAATAAAATCGGGAAGCAAATACAGGACTGCTTAGCTTTAAATAACGATGCGATCAGTGTATCTTGTACGAAAAGCTTTGATGCTTTACATGCACATGCAAATAAATCGGTGATTGTCTGGATCTCGATGGTTTCACTCACGTCACAACATTTCTAACAGTCTAAAAATGTACTTTGTTGACGCTGGCTACAATTTTATTGGAATACTGATTGAAGATGCGCTAAAACCTCAGTACTTTGCTATAACAGGCCATAGTAATTTCAAGAATTGAACTATTTACGTATTGTCAATATTATAGTATTTTGGATACTGTTTTATTGTCATTTTTGAGTTATGATTGATGATACAATTTTATTGTTTTAAATTGGACAGTTAAGTTCTTTGATTTTTAATTTGGTCTCAGTTTGTACCTAATATTGTATGTCCATGATGGATGAACCTGTTGAGACAATGTAATATTTTTGTAACATCTTTAACAACACAGTTTCACAATAAATGATTCTGATTTTACATACTTATATTCGCATTCATGTGCCGATCAGATATCAAATACATACATCACAACGAACCCAATAACATCGTCTTTCTGACCGAAATATATAGTCAAACAACTAACTTACTATCTCAAAGCAAAAGCCCAGTTCCTGAGTTTACACTCAAGGAAGTCGAATCCAACCACAACAAGCCACAATCGCGCTGATTAATATCTGAATATCAGTCGCTTTGCCAACTTCCTAAGTTAGATTGGGTTTGAATGGCTGCATTGTGTAGATAGTTGGATTGTCCGACGGATGGAAGGGTTTCAAGCTTTCAAGCCTTCAAACCGGGAGATCGTGGTTCGAAGATTCAGAGATTAACAAGTAGGTAGAATTTCAGTTTCAATTTCTGACGGCGGTTGCAACTTTCAAATTTGTGCTGTATTGGTTAGGGTATAAATTTGCAGTTTGGCAAGTTGGGGTGTTTAATAATTTTTGGTGGTGCAATTTTCGGCGTAATATGCATGTATTACGTAGTAAGTAATGTATTATCTAACAAAAGTGTAGGGCAAGAGCTAGTGTATAAGATAAGTATTTGTTTTTAAATCCGTAATATTATAGATATTACTATCTACAATACACGTTTCTTACAGAACACAAATGACATTCATAGAATTGGTATTCCCAAGTACGATCAAGTGTTTAAGTAATATGATCCGGAGAACTTTTCTTAATAGGCCAGCGAGGCAATTCTGTTAGCTATTCTCGTTACTAAGGTGACACGTTCTTGAACCTGTCTCGTTTTTCTGACAGTTTCGAGCTATCGGAACTGTCAGAAAAACGGGAGAGGTTCAAAAACATATCACTTCGGTAAAGAGATCGGTTGACAGAATTGCCCCGCTGTAATACAGTATTGATATTTTTGGAAAATTAACATTTTCCTGAAATCTACCATTAGGTACCTATGAAATATCAATGAAAGATTTTTTGTGCCATTAGCGGTTGTTTAACGTTTAAACTTTTTTTGCGGTAGCCAGATATGGACATTGGAAAAACTCGCGGCCTTAAACCAGATTTTCCAAATGCGATGCCATTTTTAACGAGTCAGTGGTTTAATAATGTACGAGACTCGCTGGGCTCGTTTAATTATGCAGGTGAAGTCGAGATCTCTCGAATTAGAACACTGAGCCGGCAGACTGTCGGGATTACTCAGAATTGTTACAATATGTTAATTTGTGGCAGATGATTTTAAAAAGTACTCGTATGCTAGACGAGAGCAGAAGCAAGAAAAAGATGTCGGATCAACTGATACGAGTTTCGCTTCTTTACGCCGCACGTTTCCCTCAGCTATAGGTCTTGGCTCTGCCAGTAATCTTGTTAGTTCTTGTTAGTTTGTTCCTAAATGCTTCTGCGACAATATCGACGCCAGCGTGTTTTCACATTCAACCTTCATACATATTTATATTTTTGGAGATCTATAGGTGGGTTTATGTCCATGTTGGAGAAGACTATTGTCAAACGAGCAGCATCAAAAGTAAACAGACATGTCATGCCGCATAGTCTTTCTATGTGAAGCTTACCTACCTGCGCTTAGCACGCGGTAACACTGTGGTGCCGTACCATAAAAAAATTGAGAAGTTATTATAATAAATATTGGGGGACATCTTACACACGGTCTCTGACCCCAAACTAAGCAAAGCTTGTGATATGGCTGCCAGAGACTGATATACTACATATACACATTTTAAATACATACTTATATAGATAATACCTAAATAACACTCAGACACAGAGCAAACACCTATGTTCATCACATAAATGCTTGCCCTGGGTGGGGATAGAAACCACGCTTCTGTGATCCAGAAGTCAGGTTCACTAACCACTGAGCCACCGAGGCAGTCGCAGCACTCGAAGAAATAGGCCGCAGAGATTTGGCGTGCAGCACTCGGTAACATTTTAGTGGGGTGTAGTAGGCCGCAGCCGCCCAGCTATGAAACCCAGAATCTTTTTATGTAGAATGTAGTAACTCGCAACCACACTGACACATGCTGCAAAACTTTGCTAAGTATAGCTCACCTGTGTGCAGCACTCGGTGACGTTGTGGTGGGGTGTGGTAAGTCGTAGCCGTCCTGCCATGGGCCGCAGAATCTTTTTATGTAAGGTGGGGTATAGGAAGCCGAAAATGCACGGACACATGTGCTGCAGAATTTTGCTAAGTAAAGCTCACCTGTGCGCATCACTCGGTGACGTTGTGATGGGGTGTAGTAAGTCGTAGCCGTCCTGCCATGGGCCGCAGAATCTTTTTATGTAATGTGGGTGTAAGATGCCAAAGCCGCGCGGACACACATTCTGCAGAACTTTTCTAAGTAAAGCTCACCTGTGCGCAGCACTCGGTGACGTTGTGATGGGGTGTAGTAGGCCGCAACCGCACGGAAACTGGTCTTAGAGTTTTGCCAAACGCATTCTCCGCGTGACAGAAGTAGTCACCCTCGTCCACCTCCGATATCTTCTTTATTATCAATCGCATGGTGTATTTGGTTTGGTCCTGTTATGGGAAAATTTGTATGTTAAATGTAGATAAATAAATAGATAACATAACTCTTTATTAAGCCCGATTACAGAGGCGCCAGCGTAAATTTAACAGCAACGTAAAAAGCGTTCTCTCTATCGAATGCCTAAAGTGAAAAAGAAACAGAAATATGCTATTTAGCTAATTTAATTACGATGGCGCCTCTGTAATCGGGCTTATTGTGTGCACTAATACTATTAACTACAACAGAAGGTACAAAGTAGATATTTGTCTTAAATTAGTGCCACAAATGGCGGCCTTATCGCTGACAGCGATCTCTACTAGGCAACCACTGAACGGAAAGAGTATATCTGGTAAGCAAACACTTTTATGACATTATTTTTTATGCGATTCTAAACTTGAGATTTTCGGGTAGATTTATTGATAGGTTTTGAATTTCTCAAATCTGGAATAGTGTACTACATCCTCATTTGGTTATCAATTACTAATTTTTTTTATTGATTCTTTATAGGGTAAAAAAAAAATATGGATTTTGTTTTGCTCTACAAAATTGCAATTTCATAGGTTTATCGTACTAAAATAAGTAGGTACTTGGATTGTTTTAATTGTAGAAATTCAAATTATCCATTTATTTATTCGTAGGTTCCAAAATTGGCTACCTATATTGCGGTAATCCAAAGCGATTGTTATCGGGTTTTCATTTAACCTATTTTGTAAGAGCTTGATTGGATTCTCTGAAAAGCGTTTTCATATTACTCAGTCGATATTGCTTTTCAATTTAGATTGAATGCTAAGCTGACTAGACAATATTCAATGGTCGGTTGCTACTCGCATTCAATATTTTTCTTTTATTACCTATGAATTTTCACCAGAATCATCAGTCAATTCAAATTTTTACAAACACGTTTTAAATCAATTAACCATGTTTAAGCAAACATGATTTTGTTGATTTGTTGTTCATTTTGTTTGATGCGGAAGCTTTATCAAACGTTACATATTTTAAGAATTAGATGGCGATGATTTATTTAGATTTTTCAATCGGTTTATGCTGTTGTTCTGACTCTGACATAAAATCCATGCTCAAAAAATTACAAGACAAAGGGCATCAAACTAACGCAGGCCGTACACGTGTGGTTTCTCAAGCTAGATTTCAAATTGGTACATCTGAAAAAATGTTTACGAACGTAAAAATATGTGGTGAAAATAGTGAAAAATATCAGATTTTCAAATCCAACTTTCAAATCAGGAAACAGCACGTAAGCGGTCACTCTAAGAGTGAACTTAAGTGCCTTATCTACTGGAAGACAGTAGATAAGGCACTAGCAATGTTCTGTTTCAGTTTCAGTTTATTTATTTCGACAAATGGGTGTCACAGACACACTTTTGAATAGTCAAAAACAATCTACAATATACACTTAAAAAGGAACTAATTACTCACATGGTTATAAATTACCAACGTTAAATCACAATTCATTTCTTATCTAGGTACATTCCTAAAACCAAGTTAATTTCATTCAAATATAAACACAATTTACATCTAATTTACACTAAATATTCTAAACACAACAAGGTGCCAGTTTATGAGTGATGAAAACCTACCAACCAAACCAAATGCCTAATTGCCCATCCACTTTGGTAGATTTTCGTCAGTCAGTAATAAATGAAAGAGAACGTCAAATTGTAAAAAAAAAAAAAAAAATAAATAACTCTTGATAGAGCCCATGGTACCTACCGATAGCGTGGCAACGATCACTTCCATTCTAGTAACAAGACCGGCCCAATTGAGAAAATATAGGTAGTACTAGTATAATATGATTTTACCTCAGGATCCGCCAGCAGCTGTATGGCATAGTTAGCCCCATCGATGACGGGCGTTCTTCCATTAGGGTCCCTCCAGAAAGCGACAGTGGGTTTGGGCAGCGCCTCCACTCGACATTCTAGGATGACGGAGTCGCCAGCCGCCGCCATCGTGATGCCTGACGCTTGGATTATTGGCACATCTGTTTGGAAAATAAGACGAGAGTTCATAAGCTAAACAATTAAGAAATTTCAAGTGGCAGTAGAATATTATCTAACGATGAGTGGACGAACTGAATCAGTCATAAACACGTAGCCTGGGAAGTGTGGGAAGTGACCGAGTAGCTGGTACAGCACCGGCTAAGTCTTCTTCTCTTCTTAGTCTTCTTGATGGAAGTTTATGATATATGCGGCATCTCTTATTGCCTCATTATATTATATTATTTTATTCCATTTCCAGTATACTAACGGGAGATGTTGATCTTTCTAGAAGCTTGCATGGGTGTCCCGTAGCCGTTGTCAGCGTAGCATGAGATCTGGTCCATGTCTCGCGTGACATTGTGGATCACTGTCACCATGTGCCGTGTCACTTCTTGTCTCACCAGACGACCTGACAAACAAACAAAATGAATATAAAATTAGTTTTGAATTGCATTTAAATACACCAAAGAACTATTTCGAATTACGTAGCTACCTACACTTTTAACAAAATATCGTTTTAATTTTGTCTTTTAAAGGCGTATGCCTTCAGTCAGTTCACGAAATTACGATTTTCTTGGGATTCTTGGCATTTAGAGATAAACTACTCATTTTTAGTTTACAAAAACTTGTTTTGCGAACATGAGTAGTTTAATTGAGGTACCTACATACACCAAAAAACTAAAGTAGTGGTCTATGTACAACAATAAAATTCATCAACCAAAATCTAAGGGGCAGATCAGTTGATACTGGCGCACTGACCGAGAATATACGCCTTAAATAGTCATATTGATATACAGGGTTATTTCTAATCAATTAGCATCCTTTGGGCTTATTCTGTACATCAAAACTAACAAATTTTGTTCACGACTTTTGTCGAAACTAAAAAAAACAGCTGTTACATACATTTGGTCGCGATGAGCGATATTTTTCTATGGAACATCAAAATTTTTTTTGAGTTTTGACATTTGTCGCAGAACAAACAGTTGTTAGTTTTGATGTACAGAATAAGCCCCTAAAAGGATGCTAATTGATTAGAAATAACCCTGTATACTGTTAGACAGATAACTGTTTCTCTTCATAACAAAAAACAGCAACACTAAGCCTAAAAAAATTAAAAATAACTAATCAAATCATTTGTAATGCTTATAACTCTACCTAAGCCATATTAAATTAAGAGGGTAGCATAAATAAATCAATCAGTCGAGATGTACATTATTCCATTACTGATAAATTAATTACTTTCTTTCATCTAATAAATAATGGTAATAACGTAGCGTGATTCAATTACGGTTAAGAGCGCAGTATCAATCGACATAAAGTGCCCTTTAACGGGTCTTGTAAGTCGACCCTCGAATAAATGTAAGCCGACGTCGAGTGGCTATCGAGGCGGTCGTTTCAGGCTTAGGTCTAGGTGTTCGAAGGTCCAGACTCTACTAAAGCAAAGATGTACGAAGAGGAGATATATTTTAACCGACTTCCAAAAAGGAGGAAGTTCTATGTTCGTCTGTTTTTTTTTGTGGATGTTCACCGATCATCGCGCCAATTGTAAACTGAATCGAAAAATTCTTTTTTAGTTCTAAAGGGTATACTCTCGAGGTAGTCCCATTTAAATTTTACAGAAATCGGCTGAGCCGTTTTTAAAAACACTAACAATAATGTAAGTAATTCGAGCGAAATATCCGAATTTTGGACACGATGCACATCGATAATTTCGCCAATTGTGAACAGAATCGAAAAATTCTTTTTTAGTTCGAAAGGGTATACTCCCAAAATGGTCCCATTTAAGTTTTACAGAAATCTGCTGAGCCGTTTTGGAAAAATCAACAATAATGTATACAATTCTAGCGAAATATTCGAATTTTGTACACGATGGATCATGGATGGATGGATGTCTTGTCATTTTTTGCGAAAAATAATTAGTAACTAAACAACTCTCAGACCAAATAAGAAAATCAAGACAACGTCGTCAACAGACAAGTCAGGTCCGTTTTTTATACATGTGGTGAGTGCGTCGGTGTTGCGCCGCCATCGTTTGACTGACGAGCCAAGGCGTAGTTTCGATGTACGTGTATGTGTGTGTAATTGTGTCTGTACACGGCGAGGCGTAATTTTGGCGGCTTCAATAGTTTCACAACATTCTGTCTTGTTTTTTTTATTTGGTCTGAGTAAACAACTAGGTAAATAAATTTTGTTATTTATGAATAAGATCGATAGGTATTGGCAGCTTTTTGACGCATGCATTCGTACAATTTAGACAATGTAAAATTACTGGGAAGGTTTTTTTGAATTGTTTACCATATTAAATAATTAAAGATAATATTGCAATTACTGTCTTATAACATTGCGTTGTAATTATTATTTAATTTTATTTTCTAATTTTTGATTTCATTTGAGTATGATTCGGCCGAATAGTCGCATACACATTTTAGAGCACACGATTTTGCACGTGCGTCGTGTCGTACAATTGAAAATAAAAGTAGAAATGTCTCATACTTGTTTAGCGCGAATAAAAGAAAAGAGATATGAGTTTTGGAACTTCTCCGCATATCTACATACGTTTAGGTGGAGTCTGCCCGAAAAAAACTACCCGTTGAAAATAGCCCAAATCAGTAACGGGTTTTACGAACTTTAAATGTTATTTTTAGGTACTATTTTTGGAAATATGTTAATAAACTGTTTTGCTTAGAACTTTTCAATTTTTAAGCTACAGTTTTTAGATTAGGTGTAGGTAGTAGGTATGTATGGTACTATGTGTGCTTTTTACCAGAATGTAGAACTTTTTAGCGTTGACACGTTATATATAACAAAAATCATATTATTATATGTACCAGATGATTTAAAGAAGCTTATTTTGTCAAAGCACAGTTACTCGATAAAACGAAAAATAAATCATTGAATGATTTTCTGTTCTTCGTCTTTGTCCGTATCGAACTTTTTAGCGTTGACACGTTATATAAAACAAAAATCATATTATTATATGTACCAGATGATTTAAAGAAGCTTATTTTGTCAAAGCACAGTTACTCGATAAAACGAAAAATAACATTGAATGATTTTCTGTTCTTCTTCTTTGTCGTATCGATGATCCTTGACATAATGTTATTTAAATAGTTTTCTCCCAGTATTTAGCCACACCTATCCCACAGATAGACTTTGTAAATATTTTATTTATGTTGAAAAAGCTACAAAGCCGATCGCTGTCCTAAAATATCGTATTCACAGTTTCAAAGAATTATTGGAAACATCTACTCAGAGCCAGACAAGCAAAGAACTTGAGCCAAAATCAATAGAGAATGTTTTATTATGTTTAGGTAAGTCTGAATTGTAAATTTGTTAGCGTTTAACTTTTTGATAAAAAATGTTTAGGTACCAATTTTAGATCTCGATATCTTTCTTGGAAAGGTTCACTTATTGGCAGATGTTTTTATTATTTTAACATTAAATATAACATAATAATTTATTATATTTTACAAGCTTTTATTTAACTTGAAATGGATGTACATAAAGGGTGACTGGTAAATAATTAGCATCCTTTTAGAGGCTTATTCTGTATATCAAACTAACAACTTTTGTTTCGCGACTTTGGTCAGAACTCAAAAAAAAATCAACTGTCGCGGGTGAACGACATTTTTCTATGGAACAACAATTTTATTGAGATTTGACAAAAGTCGCAAAACAAAAGTTGTTACTTTTGATGTACAGAATAAGCCCTTTTAGGATGCTAATTATTTACCAGTCACCCGGTACATGTCAGTTCGGGTGGAATCTTGCAAGTTAAAATTGACCAACTTCCCAGTTTCCGATTGAGCTGAAATTTTGCACGCATATAGGTATGTATATCACGTGACAATGCAATCATATGGTACCATGGATCTGGTGATGGAGTCGGAAGGTGGCCATAGGAACTCTTGTACTAAACAAGATGGACCCGTCGTGTTTGGGGTCGTTTTTGTACTTGTCTTGGCTAGCAGTTGCTACATGATATCCAGGATCTCAAAAGCTTGTATTTATAAAAGTTATATTTTTATAAATTTCTAGCATGATTGTACCAAGAGAAACGCTTTTCGATCTTTGAAATCCCGAACTTTTCAAATAAATACTATTTTATTTGTTATCATAAAACAATCTTAAATAGGTATTTACCTACTTTAGACTAGAGAGTTTTAGTAGCTCATATATTTTAGTAGCTTCATGTCATAATTTGAGCCTAGAGCCTAGTCGCTCAGTTTTATTTAATTCAATCATTTTATTTCAGGTAAAAATCCATATAAAAGTCAAAATAAATTAAAAATACTTACTTTCTTATGGGTAGGCCTATATTCAGCAGCGGATTATTATTAATAATTATTTTTCGCCAAAAATAGCACAACTGACTTCAACTGTGAATAGAATTTAATAGTTCGAACGAATAATGTATCATCGATGTAGTAATTATTAGGTTACATTATTGTTGATTTTTCAAAAACCACTCAGCCAATTTCGATAATATTTAAATGGGACCACGTCCGAAGTATGATTTATCAAAAAAAAAATCGGCCAAGTACGAGTCGGACTCGCGCACGGAGGGTTCCGTACTGTATGGAAATGGAACTGGAAATGGAAATGGTACCCTTAAATATATTTTTTTTAAATTTTATTATTTATTATTGAAGTGAATATAAAACTAAAATACATCATCTGTGAAAATTTCAGCTGCCTAGCTATCATGGTTCATGAGATATGATCGCGGTGACAGACAGACAGACAGACGGACGGACAGACGGACATCGAAATCTTAGTGATATGGTCCCGTTTTTCCCTTTGGGTACGGAACCCTAAAAATCATCGAAATCGGTTCACAATTAGCGAAAATATCGATGAACATAACATAAAATCCTCCTTTTTGGAAAATTCAGATTCTTTATTAACCTTATAACAATGTTGCGTTATATTAGGCAAGTAAGTTACAATTATTCATGATGCTTAAAGTTGGTCAGAAGTCGGTTAAATAGGGCGGTACAGTGCAGCACTTACCAGAAATGTAGAGCGAGATCGTTGGTGTGGGAGTGCCCATGGCGATGCAAAGGATCGTCATACTGGAGCCCTCCACCACGAGGTTTACGGGGTTGATTGTCGGAGGCTGTGAACAAATACAATTAAATTAATAGAAATATACATATAGCATATAATATAATATAGCAACGTTCCGCACGGTCAGTACTTGGATGGGTGACCGCGGGTGGCATTTTCCAACTGAGCGCTACCGTGGCTAGGATGACACGTTAAATTGTAGGCCCCGGTTGTTTTAACCGTTTAGCCATGTCGGAGGCCTTCAGGCGGCCTTAAAACTCTGACACCAGGGCTATCCACCCGGCCTATACGAACATACATCCATAATAAAAATATAACACTGAATTATTTACAACTACCTCCATAATTAAAAAGAAAGAAAACTTATACTAAAACCACTAAAACTTAAACTATTCAAAAAACCTAACAAAACAAAACTATTCTAAAAGCCCTGTCGCAGAAAGTAACGTGACCAGAATGCTGGCGGCATAGCCTCGCTGAATAGCAACACTCAGCTTTTGGCCAAAGTAGACGCCAGCATTCTGGTCACGTGTAACCTCTACGAGACGCCTGGCCAGCGGGGCAATTCTGACAACCGATTTCGTTACTAAGGTGACACGTTCTTGAACTTGTCTCGTTTTTCTGACAGTTTTGAGCTATCGCAACTGTCAGAAAAACGAGAGAGGTTCAAGAACGTATCACATTCCTAAAGAGATCGGCTAACAGAATTGCCCCGCTGCGGGGCAATTCTGTTCTTTGTAAAAATAAAAATTGTATGTCTATAAAGTCAGTTTAATTTTACGTGATAACGTCATATGCGCCAAACGCTTAGGTCGATCGTGTCTTTCATCGCTTGTTCCGCGCTCTCGCTTGCACACTCGGCTCAGGCGGAATGTGACAATTATTCATGCTTTTTTGTGCGTGCAGCCGGCGGTCATCAATTTACAAGAGGTTATCACTTCAAAAATAAATATTAGGGACATCACGGTATTCACGGTCTCTGACCCCAAACTAAGCAAAGTTTGTGATATATTATAGCTGCCAGAAACTGATAAACTACATTTATACATATTTTTAAAAACATACCCATGTAGAGAATGACACCCAAACTCTGACCAATAATATTATAATAAGCCGAATTAGGTTTTCAGTCTATGTATTTGCCTGTTTATAGAAAACATAGACACGGTACGAGTATGAAAGAAATATGAGCGTCCTGAAATATGAAAAAATAGCGTCCGTTTATTAATTAAATCATTTGTATCCTCAAAATTAATCTTTAGATCCCAAGTCGTTAAAAACCTCCCTCAATTTTACGCTCAAAGTGTCGATATTAATACTATTACACTTGTAAAAACATTGTAACCAAAATGTAAAAGTATTTCTTAGAAAAGCTGTCCCATTGTTACCAAAGTTATAGCCGAGTGAGAGCCATTTATAGAACCTTTATAGGACCGCAAGCATTCAACCGCTTCAAAGGAGATTGTAGTAAAATTTCAAAACGAAATTGAGACCGTCGAGACGCACTTTAAGGTTCATCCCCCAGACATATTCATTGAAAAAATAAATTCTGTTATACACTTCATTACGGTCTCCTTTCAGTTTTCAGGTTATTGCTTGGAGCTTCAAAGGGACATTTGCATTTTGATGGAAGGGCAGATAGAGTGGAAATATTCTTGGAAGAAATGCATTCTGTGAGAATGGTTTAACTAAACCCCTCAATATGTCGGCTAGCACTTGTTTGTCTAGAGCAGATAGTAGTAATTTTATTGTTTACCCTGTTTCTAAAAAATATTCCAGTCTGAAAATAGAATATAAATTGCAAAATTAACATTTAGAATTAGTATTTGGTACAGGGCAGAATTTCAACAGTTTATTTATCAAAATTGGTTAAATTGAACATATCCTAAAGACAGTCTCTCACTTTGACAAAAATAAAATTACTTACTACTACTAGAAAAAGATCATAACACTTTAGTACAGAGACTATTATTATTATAGTCGAAAAAAAACCTGACTCAAAAATTTAACGAATAAAAATATATAGGCGTGGCATATCCTATAGACAGGCACTCACTGAAAAAATAATAGTAAAGAAAGAAAGAAAAAACGTTTATTTCGTGACATACATGAACAATCACAGCTAATAACAAGAAAAAAAAACGAGCATACAACAAACATGAGAAACAGTAGTTATGCAGCAAGTGCGCACGGTATGCCACGAAAACCGGTCCCAACTCAGCGTGAAATGCTGCTAGTACGTACTACTACTAGAATAAGATCCCTTTACTACTAGAATAAGATCACTTTAGTATCAAGACCAATTTCTGTTCTATGGTATCTAATAATCCAGTAAACCTTTTAACCACCAAGTCCTCCGGTCAAGTCCTATACTTGACCAAATGTTCCGGGCGTAAACCTTAGAGTCGAAAAAAACCGGACTCAAAAATATAATAGAAATAAAATAAAGCGTGGCAAACGGTCTTACAGAAAATATATTACATGAGCAATAAGCGGCCTTTTAGTTCATATAAAGATAATTATGACGAAACAAACCTCAACGTAAGCTGGGTAAGCGGGGTCGGTCCACGCTAGTAAAGTTTCAGAAGCCTGCGATTCGCCGGCCTCTGAGTGAGCCTTCACCCACACGACGTACTGGGTGTTAGGAGTCAGCTTCTCCAGCGTGTGTCCGGGGACTGACGTCGTCACGTTGGTGATGTTGCTGACTGTACCGATCTGGCTCGGAGATTTGTAGAATAACCTGGATGAAAGGATGAGATCATATTTTCGTGCCAAAAACAATTGTCTGAAATTAGTTGCTGGTTTAAATTAGCTCGCAGACGCTTTTTAAACGATAATTAAATCTTTTACAAATAGAGTTAATATAGAAATGCTTACAAGTACAGTATTGTCCAAAACTGGTGTATTAAGCCGAAAGGGGGTGAGGCGAGCAAAAAATTGCGATTTAATTCGCAAGAAAAAGGAAAAAAAATATTTTCGATTTATTTTTTTATCAGTCGCAATTTTGTATTGAACACATTATTTTTCTCGATTTTTGAGTTGGCCCATAGTGAAAGTTGTTCGTAATGATGTTCTTAAACACCTCCTTTCGGCTCAGTATAGGGCAAGCAGATGTATGAAAAAAAATTAACCCCAAAGTATTCCCTTGCGTAACACTAAAGCGACAATATTCACAATGTTATAGATTTGGAATATTAAATGGCGCACTATTTGCAAAAATAAATGCGCAAAACAAAAATGGTAACACCAGAACAAAATATTAAGGTTGAAATATGTTACATGAAATCATAAGTCATAAGTCATTTATTGGTAAAATGTCAATTTACACGTCAAATAATATACATTCATTACAATGATGTAATAGATTAACAATCGCAAAAAAACAAGTACAAACAATTTAATTTCAATAATAATTGAATTATTATTTAAAATTAAATAATACAATGTCAGTCGAACCAAAAACAAATTAATAAATAGAATACAAATGTCACAAATAAAGAAATGCGAATTAAAACAAATTAGTTATAATTAGTTATGTCAAGCGATTATAAAATTCATCGTACCTATAGAAATATTGCTCGATAAGCCAATTTATTAATTTATTTTTAAAAGACAGTAGGCTTATCGTGGACCTTATCTCCAGCGGTAAGTTATTGTACACGGTCGGAGCCATGACATGAGTCAACATGACTTCTCGAGGGAGTGGGTCTACTTAATGTCAACAACATCGAATTCCTTAGTCGAATAAAGAACTCACGTGTATGAGATCTTCTCATCAGGCTGCGAGAACTGCGGAGGTTGCCACGTCAGAGTCAGCCAGGTCGCTGAATGCGATGACACCGAGAGGGAGTGTGGTGGGGATGGAATTCCAGAAACTTCTTTCTCTTCTGTGGAAAAAATGTTAACTCTTTATTGAGGACTAATCAGGCTCTAAAATTACGAGAAAAAAAATTTAAGTAGTAAAAACCGAGTTGGTAAACTGACTATATAATAAAGATCGCAGGAACGCGCTGAAAGCAGGCCGCTTCCAACCGGATTTATTACAGAAATACAGAATTTTTAATTTGCTACAAAAATAAGAGGTACAATACATAAACAACGACAAAACAAATGATAAAACACAAAAAACAACAGTATTATACCTAGTATCCCTGTCACAAAACTGGTCCCAACTCAGCGTAATGCTGGTTGCGCTTACGAGCAACCAGCGCTGGTATTCTGTTGGAACCAGCAAGTGACATCACGCCCGATAAAAATGCGCGGACAGCAAAAAAATTACAAACAAAACAAAAATACAAGTCCAAACAATCAACAAATGACATATTATACATAATAAGAAATACTTTTAGTTTCTACAATAAATGAAAAGTCAGACAACAACGAATAATAAAAATAAAACCTCGCCGGACCTATTGGCATACACGCTCCACGCGCTGAAATATTTTTATTATTATATTAAATAATTAAATATTATATTATAAATAATGTTAACTCTATCTCATCAAAAACATAAATGTGAAATGGGAGCCAAAGTGTCGCCACCAAAAGAATTGAGATCCAACACGGGGGCTAAGTGTTCTGTAGAAAATCCTAAAGTTTAAGCTACAAGAATATACCTACAACATTCTAAAGGGATTTACTAATGTAATTCAAGCTCGTGATTTGACTTGGCTACTTTAAGAATAAGTACAGTGCAAATAAGCATTTGTCTGTACGTGTAAACTAGCCAAATCAAATCTTGAGCTTGAATTACATAAGTAAATTTCTTTTAAATGTTGTAGGTATATTCTTGTAACTTAAACTTTAGGAATTTCTACAAAACACTTGGCCCCCGTGTTGGATCTCAATTCTTTTGGTGGCGACACTTTGGGTCCCATTTCACATTTATGTTTTTGATGAGATATCATAACGTTTTGTTCAGAAATAATTATTAGTTACATCATGATTATCATAGTACACTTATCTCTGAAAAAGTTATCTAGTATTTATTATATTACTATCACAAATGACATGGTTCATCTATCGAAAATCTCAGTGCCTCGCGACGCTACCGCCATTTATTGGAGTATTGGTTAGGTAAATTTTACAATTACTTTGTTAATACATAGTACTAATTAAGTTTTTAGATTTTTTCCTTTATATATGCCCGATAGTCTACCTTGGTGCCAAATATCAAGATTCTAGGTCATCTGGAAGTGGGTTAGGTTTTTGATCTATAAGTCAGTGAGTCAGTGAGTGAATCAGTCAATGAAACACGAGTTTTTAAACGTTGATATATCAATAACTGATTCTTGATAAGCTAAAAGACTTTTGTAAATGTGCCAAATTTCATGTATGTAGGCTAAATAGTTTTTGAGTTGTGAGGGGTCAAAAGTAGCTCCAAATGGTTCGTGTAATATTACACACGGCCGCTGCGTTACCAGTTTTCTTTGAACACTTTGGCTGGACACGCTGCCGCGTGTCTATCTTTGATTGATTTGTCATTGTCTGAACAATCCATAAACTTTATGATTGAATTTCTGGATTGACGTAATATAGCGGGTGTTTTTCTAGACAACAGATATATTATAGTTAGGCTTGTAGTAATCAGAATCTTGTGTCTAGATTCATTACTATGAGCAATTCTCAAACCGTGGTATAACAATTCTTACATTATGCCAAAAGTCTAAAATATTTTTGTTCAGAACAGCAAATTTATGTTCATGATTTCAGAGTCGGTCCTAGGTATAAATATTGTTTATAATGATACAACGATATTTTAGAATATGTCCGTCTTCTGAAAAAAACAAAGATCAGAGTTCCTTTATGGGAAACATTTAATCAAAAACAAAAGTGTTATGCTAATTATCACTCAATTACTCAATGTCACAATAACAATAGCACGCAGTTTACTAAATTTGCAAGCTGACAAGTCGAAAAATTTAAACTGATGTTTCACACCTCCGCTCTAAACGGTGCACGTGATATGTTCAACGCTTGTTTGCCAAGTTTTAAGCATTTGCATATTATGGTAATCGCTAACAGTTTAGACATGTGACAAAAGTTTGGAGAATCCCAGCATTTATGATGTGCATTTTCATGAATCCTGTGTAATATGAGATGGAAAATATTTGAGTAGAATATGTGAAAGTTGTCAAATAACTAAAATATTTTTTGAAATGTAACGCCACATTCTGTATGAGACAGAAATATAATAGTAGTTGTAAATTACCGAAGGTCGATTTTATATGATCTGAAATTCGTGCACCGCCAGTCTGTGATGTAATGATGTAAACAGGAAGCAAGCCTCTCTCTTACGGTGCCATTTGTGTCGGTACTGTGCCAATCGTGTCTATGTTGACCTGCAATTTTTCCTATATCGTCGACCCATCTTTTTAAATTAATGACTGGATCTACAAGTATTGATTAGAATTCTGTAATATAGAAAGAAAAAAAAATTAGGGGACATCTTACACATGGCCTCTGATCCCGAACTAAACAAAGCTTGTGATATGGCTGCCAGAGACTGATAAACTACATAATCTTATTTTTGAATACATAGATAGTAACTAAATAACACCCAGACACAGAGCGAACACAACAATATTTGCCCTGGGTGGGGATCGAACCCACGCCTCTTTGACTCAGAAGTTAGGGTCACTAACCACTGAGCCACCGAGGCATTCAAAGGAGGAAGAAGGTTCTGTTTACCTTCAGTAACGTTGAAAAGCAACATGCTCGAAGGAAGAGATGCGCCATGTTCGTTAACGGCTGTCACGAACACGTGATATGTGCACTTTGGTTCCAGATTCTCGATCTGTACCATGTGTGTACCTGCACCTGTGTCTGTCACGTTCATTTTCTATGGGAACGAAAGACAAAAAACAATTAGAAATGTCATCTTATTAAAATCTTGATAAATATTTATCATTAAGTATAATAAAAACTAGCGTCATGAGTTTTCATATCCTAAATTGGATTCTTTACGCAGTTAAATCTACGAGAAATGTAATTACAGAATTTTAGGTAGTTAAATACTAAAAGCACAATATCAGAAAAAAAATGGAGGTAAACTCAGACGTTGAGCTAGTTGAAATACAGAGATTTAGAGAGAAAACCTGTTTGAAAAATTCATATATTACTATGAATACAACATTTGAATAAGCTCAAGATAGCCCAACTTGCTATGGTCGGTGTCTCTCTGTGGGGTTCAAATCAAAAATGAGGAGACCTACAGATGAATCATAGTTACCGACATAGCCCAGCGGATTAGCTTATTAAAATGGTGGCAAGGCACATAGTTTGAAGAACGAATGACCGCTGGGGCCGTAAAGTTCTCGAATGGATAACACGAACCAGCAAACTCAGCGTAGGACGTCCACCGACTAAGTAAACTGACGATATAATAAAGATCGCAGGAACGCGCTGGATGCAAGCCGCTTCCGACCGGCTTTATTATACAGGAAATACCTATTTCCAGCACTGAACGTCCTACGACTGATAGAAGGATAGATGGAATTGTAGCGACTAACTTCGCTACATGTGGCGCCTCCACACGCGCGCCTCAAGAAACTAACGTCAGCCAATCACAAGCCGAGGGCTGCATCGCGCAAACGAAGTTCACAGCGGAAAAAATCGTAGCTTAGCTAGCGCCATCTTGATATTTGAGAGAGCAGTAAGTGAACCCATCAATCTTACATTGTAAGTAGCCTGCATGGTGTTGAAGCTGTAGGGTTGCGTGTTGTTGTCGATCTTCTGCCAGTACACCACGTAGGACGTGGCGTTGGCGCCGTCTTGAGGAGCCACCCAGTCCAGTAACAAGCTGTCGCCAGTCACCAGCGAGTGGAGCTCACGAGGCGGCCCAGGGAGGAGGCCGGTGCCTGGGATTAAATTAAATTTCATTTATTGAGCTTATAACACGCCAAAACCAAATGTCAAGAAATAATAAATGATAATGAAAACAGAACAGAAAATGTCAATTTAAATACAAAATGTCAAGAAATCAAACTACTGTCCGCATCCGTCACATCGCGTCCAGTCCACTGATCCACAATTCACCACAATCACGGATAATAACACAATTTCAGGTGGTTTCAGAAACTTCTCTTTTTTATTTCTAGTAGGTTTGTTTGTATTCGTGGGTAGCCCAACGTCCTGCAGTGGACTATTAAAAAGGCTGGTACAGTACAGTAGGGTACATATTGCCTGAGATGTTAAGCAGATATGCGGTCTAGCGTGTAGTACGTTAGCTAGAAGATACCTATTTACTCGGGATTTGATGACGCCTACGTTGTACTTTAAGAAGGAGGAGAAGAAGGACGCACAGCGTTCCGCAGTTTGCATCAGGTGTTTTTAAGCCAGTACCGAAGTTAGGCAACGGTCGGAACAGTAAGCCTTTGGATTGATGACAGCGGGCGGCATTTACAACTGAGCGCTACCGTGGCTCAGATGGCACGTGTGAGCGCTGGTTTTTCTAATCGTATCTAATTTAATTTAGAATTAATTTTTTTATACAATAGTTCTGTTGCTCTTTCTTTTCGTGTGAGTTAGGTACCACTTACACTTCTCGCAAACATTTGCGGCTTATAGCTGCCTAAATAGGATATAAATAAAATTGTCATACCTATAAAGGTATGGAAATTGGATAATATTGGAACGATTTATTATTATGTTTTCTAAGGCAATTTCTTAACTATTTTATAGCCATAAAATTTGGGCTAGAACTGTGCATTGCTAGAAACACCAGAACTATGCATGTAAGACTTTAGTTCCACGAGTTTATGTCCATATTGCGATCTAATTCTGTGCGTTTTATCATATGCTTTAAAAGTATACCAAACATGTTAATTAAGAAAAATAAATTTCATATGCAATAAATGATTGAGTTTGAGTTTGCTTCGTCATCAACCAATTAGGTTTGAATTTTTAACCATTTTGGCCTCATCAAAAACTAGGCTGCAACCGTAAGCCTGACGAATAGGACCTGCAAGAGCAACAAAACCTTTGATTAAAAACTGCGACTCTATATTACATGAGGAGTATTGAGGAGCCAAGAAACATCAAAATCTTTGCAACAAACATAATTTTATAATTTTGAAAATAATAAATATGACTCCAGATTATAGGATTAAAATCAATTAACGCTATGCGAAATTTGTTGAATTTTCATTTTATTTTAACATTGTCATCATCTCTTAGCTCTAGGCTGTCTAAGAGTGGACAAAATTGTTCCTTCTAATTACTTTCCTTGGCGATCTCAGTTTTTTCCCTAGCGATTCAGGCATGTAAGTAGCTCAAAACTTCTATCGAAATGTGTATCCAAAACTAAAAAAAACGAATCTGTAGGTGATTATCCAGTTAAAAAAAAAATTACCGCGCAATAACGCCCAATTGCAAATTGCGGGGAAACACAAGTGGCAAAAAGCACTAATGGATCGGGTTACATCACGATCGGCACTTTTGTGGTTAAGAATAATATGCAATTTGTCTGGTGGGTTCTTATGAGTCATAGTCCACGCAAATAATCGAAATGTTTTCTAACACCACAGACTACTATAGATTTGTCTAGCACGTTTTGTTGTCAAATTATTGCTATTGGTTTTGTATTGTGTATCCGGAGATATGGACAATGTAAGGTCGAAAATATAAGGTCCACCTTAGACGGCTTTGAAGTTTATCTGCTATATAAAAAAAAATCTTTTCTTTCTTTCTATATTAAAAATGTTATTTTTTTTGTGATAAACATTTCAAAAATTGACGCGCTCGCAGGATTTGAACCTGCATCCCTCTGGGATTCCGGCCCAGATGCTTTGTCCAATTTAAGCTAGAACGCTGTACAACGAACCCGCCAAATTAGTGAAGTGTTTATCATTTTACTACCAACTTTTACAGTGTTTTCTATATTCCTGAAACGGAAATGCGACATTTGGTCAGTAGTCCAAGTGTCACTTGTGTTATGTCATTTAGCAATTTCGATGTGTTTTCGATGCCATTTTGCTGTGATCATGTATTACAACTTTTTCACTTTAGGGCCCTTCAACTGTCTTTCATTATTTTGAGGTTCTAAAAGAATATCAGTGCTGGTTGTGCACTTACACAACCAGTATTACACTGAGTTGGTACCAGATTATTATGTGAATAAGATAATTATTTAATTTATTATTGGTATTGAATAGTAGATACCAATTGTATCCTATTTTATGAATGGTAACAAAATTGATGAATTGTATATTTGATAATAATTAATATAATTGTATAATTGATTTGACATGTAACAATGGTGTTATTAATAAAAATATTGTATTGTATTGATATTGTATATTTAGTGTTTGTGTTAACTTTGTATATTATTATCCCTGTACCTAAATGTGTTTCTGTTTTCAAAATTCTGTACTAAGTGAAGATGTAGGTATATACCTTCCTCGAAGCACTGAACGATGTTTCCGATGTAAGGCACGCATGTGTTGACGCCGCCGGAGTACGCGCCCGCGCACACGCCGCGGCAGTTGGCCGGCACACCGCGCCGCGCGCAGCACGTCTCGTGGTTACGACCTGGTAATATAACGACTGACTTAAATATTGTTTCTACATCTATTACATAAAAATACGAATAAAGGTATGATTCCGAACTCCGCTGCAGGCAGCAGCAGCAGGCAGCAGTGCTGCCGCAGCACTACTTTTCCTCATATTGCTGCCGGGACAATGCTGCTTAGCTCGGAATGTTATCTCATATAAACTCATAGAGATTATATGGGGACCAGTAGTGCTGTGGCAGCACTGCTGCAGTGTTGCTGCTGCCTTCAGCGGAGTTCGGAATCATACCTTTAGTTATACAATTTATCGCTTGATAATGGCTGCACCGATTATGATTTTCGTTTTTTGGATTCCTCTCCTCTAAGAGTAACAGAATAACTGTTAAAATATCGAAACTTAGCTGTAAAAAAAAAATCTAAACATGCTTGCAAATTATAGCTGGAGCATATAGCTCATACATGTCGTGTAATTTAACGACTTTGCCGGTACATACGAAGTACGCCCGGTCTTCTCATTGTTTTCTTCTCAAGTTAATAAGTGTATACGGTGTATACGTAAAAACTACACCATATCTAAAAAAAAAAACTTTCTGCCAATTGCATGAAAAAAAATCCTTCCTTTATGGATCTCCAGTGCACAGACCAGCGCCAGTATCCTGAGGTAGGACATCTTCGCGTCATACGAGCACAGCAGCATGTACTCGACACCCCCGTTAGCTGCACACTCTCGCAGCAAGCTGTCACGTTGTTTAGTTATTGGCAGGGCTAGTAAAGAACCTACCCCCGGCGCCACACCGCAGTAGCTTGTGGAACTCCTGCGCACAGAGCGGCGCCAGCATCCTGAGGTCGGACATCTTCGCGTCATACGAGCACAGCAGCATGTACTCGACACCCCCGTTAGCTGCACACTCTCGCAGCAAGCTGTCACGTTGTTTAGTTATTGGCAGGGCTAGTAAAGAACCTACCCCCGGCGCCACACCGCAGTAGCTTGTGGAACTCCTGCGCACAGAGCGGCGCCAGCATCCTGAGGTCGGACATCTTGGCGTCATGCCAGTACAGCAGCATGTGCACCCCCGTTAGATGCACACTCTCGCAGCAAGCTGTCACGTTGTTTAGTTATTGGCTGGGCTAGTAAAGAACCTACCTCCAGCGCCACACCGCAGTAGCTTGTGGAACTCCTGCGCACAGAGCGGCGCCAGCATCCTGAGGTCGGACATCTTGGCGTCATACGAGCAAAGCGGCATGCACACCCCCGCCAGTTGCACACGCTCGCAGCAAGCCGTCACATTGTACGCGTTCGCTGTTTCTTCTTCTTCTTCTATTACCTGAATTGGAGAGAAAGTACGTTAGTTATAAGTTAGTAAGAAAGTATTTGCCATTTTTTTGATTTTGATTTGAAAGAAAGTTTTTGAAGAAATAGCAGGTTTTGCATTGATTTTACTAGATATTTGTGCGGAGTTATGAAATAGACTTCAGTAGCGATAATTGCAAAACCTTGCTATTTTTTTGCTATTTGTGATCATTGCCAAATCTTGCCAGTTTTTTGCTATTATTTTTAGAGTTCTATTGTAGGTCAAAGTTGCCTCAACAAAGTAGTCTTTAAAAACCATAAATTACTTAATCACTTAATCGACCCCGAAATTCTTGAATTGTAAAAATCTTTTCCCTGCGCTTGCTGGTATGGAGGACCAGACACGGACATGCGGGAATCAATTCAAATACTTTTTTTTACTGGCAAAAGTGCCTTTATTAACTACAACAAACATAGGTACTTTACGTGGTACCTTATATGCTAAAACTACATACATTACTACTACATAAAAAGCGTTGGATCAACCACAGACCCTTGAAGGTCTAAAGATAATCCAAATGCTCAAGCCCACTGCCAGTTGGCAGCGTGCCCATCATGCTGGCTGCATTGCCACGTTGAATGGCAATGCTTATGCGTTGTGCCAAATAAACACCATCATTTTGGTATATTCAAATATTTGATTTAAAAATATAGTTTACCTGACTCTGAGTCCTGAATATCAGACGCGGTGAAGCGTCTCCAACTCCATGTTCATTGACCGCTTCCACGTAAATTTCATAGTCAGTGTTGGACTCTAGATCTTCTAAGATGTACGGAGAGTGTACCTGCGTAATTAGAATAATGCTTAAAAAAAAACAAAAATCGCTCTCAACTCAAAACTAAAGATATAGAAACCGAATCTGGCCATGATAAACCAACGTAATTGTGTAATTTATGGACAGATTTTTCATAATATGTCCATTACGATTACGTTTAGCGTTTGAAGCTACTGTCAATTAGTCAATGAATTTACAACAGAACTTCGAAAGATTCGTATTCGCAATATGCAAAATATGCAAGATCTCCACATTCAAATCTAATGGGTTAGCTGAGCTACCCCAAAATTCAAGTAACAAAATTTAAGAATTCAACTCTTTACCTACTAATAAAATTGAAGTTAAGTCAATTTAAGAAAACCAGGATGGATTTCAATCACTTCCCACAGCGCACGTTGCCAATATTGCATTTCCGTTGGCAACGCGCCACGAAAGTTCCGCCTTCCGAGATTCACCTGTTGCCGGATAAATACTAACGAGTCTGTTTGCTTGGCTCCAGACTATGTTTTGTTTTGTTGGAACGTAGCGGTAAGTAGGATGTAAAGTTTATTTGGCCAGTGTAAGTCTTGAATTTCTGAGCTTGAACTTTTAGTTTTAGGTGTAATGGTTGGTAAATAATTTTCCTGTCTATTCTAAAACTTCATGAAATTTAGTCGGGTTTTAACCTTATTGTTCAGATTGGTCATAGAAGCGTGTATGTGTTAATACGCTAACGAGGTACGAGTAAAGTAGTAACTCTTCTACAACGCTATAGCATCTGATAGTTTGGTGGACTACGATAAAGTAACAATAGTCTTCACACTAGCGTTTAAAGCGTTATGCTCTTAATCTTAAACACAAAGTTATAGGACTACGCATTGTAAACTACGGGGTTTGGAGAGGACAAAAATATTACAAGTCTGCGGTTCTTACTAATCACTGTCAAACAATATCTAGCCAAATAAGTACACATTTTATGATCAATTCGCGGACTTGAAAGGATAAAATATTAATTGTTAATACAAACCTTCTCAAGAGCTCTGTATTCATCAACAGCGCCAGTCTCCGATATAGTCTTGTAATGCAAGTTGTAGAACTGCACGGTGTCAGCCAGGGCGTTTGGCGGGGACCAGTGGACCACAGCGTAGTCTGTATCGATGTTGGTCAGGTAGAGGCGGGAGGGCGCGCCCGGGAGAACGCCGTATCCTTGCAGGAGACAGTTGGTGTACGAGCTCATGTAGCGAAGACACCTAAGGAACAATTTTAGAATTAACTGTTTTGCATATTTACGTAACATGTAGTCAAACGTGACAAGATAATATCTGTCACCGCTGTAGACCAAAGACATTTGATATACACGTATTGTATAAATCGTGCCACCAAAGATGAGATTTGACGAGCGTCAGTGGTGGGGGATCTTGCGCAGGTGCAGTCGTGTACAAACTAATTATCCAGAATTTGTATATCTATGAAACGTTTTAAATACGTTTTTTAAATGTTTGCATATCTATTATCCAGAATTTGTATATTTATTACAAACAAAGTGGTTTCTCAAGTCTCATCTTTGGTGGCACGACCTATACTAAACGGTAAAGTTATGCAGTTATTATTTTCTATACCTTATTAAAAGACCTGGCATTTTACTTGTAGAACTTGTAGCACAAAATTAAAATTAGAGATAGTTTGGGGCAGTTTGCCAGACATTTTATAATCTCAAATATTTTTAAAATCGGTACCTTAGTAACAAAGCAGTTCAAAATGATAATACTGTTATATATTGATAAGTAGAATTATCACATAAATTTTAACAAATGATATAACTTTGTTTAAAAAATAAAAGTTCATTAAAATTCCCGAAAAATCTTTACTGTACCAAAATGGTTCAGTTTTTGTTATTTCTTAGACAGAAACTTCCTGACTACTAAAGAATCGTAGATTAATTTGAAATTCAAAAGGTGCGAAATCTATTAAATTTATTGAAATATTAGACAATAGACATGGAATAAGTATACAGGGTTATTTCTAATCAATTAGCATCCTTTGAGGGGTTTATTCTGTACATCAAAACTAACAACTTTTGTTCTCAGACTTATGTAAAAACTCAAAAAATTTTTTTGTTGTTCCATAGAAAAATATCGTTCACCCGCGACAAAATGTATGGAACAGCTTTTTTTTTTGAGTTCTGACAAAAGTCGCAGAACAAAAGTTGTTAGTTTTGATGTATAGAATAAGCCCCTAAAAGGATGCTAATTGATTAAAAATAACCCTGTATAATTTCCAAAGTCATAATATTTTCACTTTAACACAGACAATAGAATTCAGAAAACTGAGACTGTGACTCTGAGACTAGCAGCAACTACTCGTAACTTACAAAAACTTGAAAGAAATACAAATATTATACAGATAAGAAAAATTGGAAAATTTACAAGTAAACAAATAGTAGATTTCCTTGTAAACTAATTGAAGTCTATGGTTATGGTGCTTCCATACACCATGAAACGAAATGCAGAATTCCTGCAAACTTCTTGCTAGTCCACAGAGAAGTTCATTTTAAAATCAGAGCATTTGAAGATTACTCCAGCCCAAGGTACAAATATAGAAAATTTTATTCTAAAAATCAATTATCAATGTAAAGAACAAAAAATTAACTTGCAATGGTTGAAATACAAAGGGTACAAAGTGGCAGACATGACTCCGGCGGATACCGAGATCATCGTCGAAGACTGTGATCCATCATATTGGCAAGGCATCTGAACAATACTCCAGCCCAGGAAGCACATAAAAAGACATCACGAAAGAAGACTGTGAAGAACAAAAAGCCAACTTACTTGAAATGGTTGAAATTCAAGGTCGTGATGTTTCCACTGCACAACGGAAGACAGGATTCGGGCAGTCCCCGTGACTTGCAGCAAAGAGTGTGATCCGTCTCATTAGTTAAACATCCGAAGGTGATTCCAACCCAGGGAGCATATAAAAATCATGGAAGAGGAATATTACAATCAAAAAGCAAACTCACTTGAAATGGTTGAAATCCAAAGACGTGATATTTCCACTACAAAGCGGCAGACACGACTCTGGCAGACCCCGAGATCGGCAGCAAGGAGTGTGGTCCATCCCATTGGCCAAACATCCGAAGGTGACTCCGGCCCAAGGAGCGCATATCATCAGGTCTGTCACCTGCAACTGAACGGTTAACGCGGCCCTTTTGGGGTGATTGTACGTTAGTCACAAATGGGTGCGGTGACGGTGGACACAAAGATGGTAAAATGTTGACGCAAAAAAGAACACCAAAATATCTTAGATGGCTGGTTGAATACTTTACATGCGCTAGGCTAGAATACAAACAAGTTGTACTATGAAATGAAAAATGAACTCTGTTTTTTTTTCTATGGAAAGAATTCCACTAGTCAGCTCGTGCTACAGTAGTTGGATGAGAATTGTGCTTGGTGTTGGTTTTCCCAGTTTGGTGGATGAATTTGTGGCGTTTGAAATACTGGTTACGAATCACAGTGATTGGCAGATATACATTGTAAATAATATTTCGAATCTTGTAGTTTTCGATTAACATGTTAATTTTTTGGACACATTTTCGATGATTTATGGTAAATGAAAAGTTAATTTTGACCAAACGTGAGAAAATGGAGAAACACATAAAATGTTGTAACACTATTTGAGTTTTACATTAGATTATTCCCTAAACAGTGGATGATATAACACACATTATGAGTTATGACGTTGCTACTTACAACAATTTCGAAGGTCTTGGTAGGGTCGCAGAGTTTTTCGACGCAGCCGTAGTGGTTGACGCCGCCGGCTGTGCAGCAGGCCCTCACGTCGGGGAGCTTGGGCGCGGCTGCCACGTCTTTGGGCTTCATCTTACCGGGAGTCAGCGTCAGAGACCTAAGGAACATGACGAGACTGAGATCTGAACTCAGGACCAAAAACAAAAGAATGAACAGAAAAACTATATTTCTAGTATCGTTTAATCATTCACTAATCTTTAACCACATTGTAAGAGTAAGTCTATATTCAACAGCGATTAAAGGTTGGCATAGTACAGTATTACCTATTTAACAACAAGTGCAAAAACATTATCCTACTACTGATATTACACGGGACTTATCGCGCAATAAAACTTGAGATATGAGCTAATTAAGTACCTCTTTAGACGTTTCGACCAAGTTGCATTGCTCAAATCTCAAGTTTTATTGTGCGATAAGTCCCGTATAATCGTAGTAGGATAATGTGTTCAAATCGCGAAAGTTTAAAGATAGCAAGTGCAAAAACAATAACAACATTGAACTTGGCCTGGTTTTGGGCTTACATATAATGTTTAAATAATAGACTTCAAAGTTAAACGAGAAAAAAGAGACTTTTGTGGTAAAAATTGTTTTCATATAAATCGGAACACGAAAATAAAATCTAATGCTAATTTGGCGTCATCAAACAACAAAGAAAGTAAATTAGCAGATAAATAAAGGGAATAAACGAAACAGGAGAACACATAAAAGAGAGGAAAAAGGTGATGAAAGAGAAACTTAACTAAAGAAGACAACTTAATAATCAAATTAAATGTATTGATATCTTACCTCACAGCGTAACTCGGCAAGCTCGACCCATGTATATTATAGCTCGTCACTGTGATTTCATACATTGTAAATGGCAGCAGATCATTTACTACTAAGAAAGTCTTATTTGCGGGTACTTTAGTTGACATTGTCGTCACTGTTTTCATCGAGTCATTGCTCTTCATGGAACTTTCGGAGGGATCTATGAGGTGTGCGTCAAAAGATCTTAATGTCGTGACGTTTACTATGTATTCCGATACTGTGTCTGCGTTTTCTACTGGAGAACTCCATGATACGTTGAGCTGCTTCTCGTTTAGAGGTTCTACTTCGACATCTTCGGGTTGACTAGGTAATAGTTCTGTAAGAAGCATAGTCCGCAATTGTAAAATTAATCTACCTTTAAAAACAATAACGTTTTGGTATTATTGGTGAGTAACTAAATTAGACCTTCTGTACAATTTAATTAATGAATATTAGCTGACATCTTACACTTTGACCCCAAACTAAGCAAAGCTTGTGATTGTGATATGGCTGCCAGAAACTGATATACTATATACTTGTACACAATTTTAAACATTTCAATTTTTTTTAAATACATACTTAGATAAAATTACTAATAACAACCAGACTCAGAGCAAACATCTATGTTCAAAGACTATTTTGAATATACATATATATAGGATATGTTAGTTAAGCTTTGTTAAATTATTTTGATTCTTAAATTTGTAGGCGCCAAGAAAAACATCAACCGTCTTAATCGTACCACAAAAAAATTACGCACACTTTAGACAACGTTTAACAGCACAAATTGCACGGTTAAACTGTGTTTAAAGCGTGTTTATTCTTTAATTCTTTTGTGGTTAGGCAGCAATAGTTTACAGAAACTATAAACGAAATAAACATAATCAATGTTACCTACCTAGTTGGCCCCAGGGTAAATGTTGTTCATTACTTAGTAGTTAAGTTACCTACACGTTTCTGAACAATCGTGTATAAAAGTAGGCCTCCTCTCTCATGTGCCATTGTTCCCTACCTTGGCTAATCTCATCCACGCATGACCACATGAGAAAGGAACCACCTAGCAGCGGGTCGGCACAGGCAGATGATGAAAATGATAAGTATAAAGTTATCCTAGACTTACCAATTCCTTCAACGATACAAGCGAGCGTTTTCTCCATGTACGCTGCGCATGAGTAGTGAGTCTTGATGTTGTCCGTGACGGGTGTGAATTCACCGCGACACACGTCTTGGCAGATGGACGGCACGCGCTCCTGCACGCAACAGGGCACGTGGTTTCGACCATCGGCCATACATCTAGGAAAGAAGAGTAAAAGTGAGAAGAGAGTACTATACCCCAGTCGCGGAGAAGGAAGAATTACGTACAATGACCTGTTATTACCTGTGTCTGTCACTCCCGCGTAAATATAAATAGTCTCGCTCGCACAGGTGCCGGCCATTGCACCTGTGCGAGCGAGACTATTTATCGACTCGACTGGGGTTTACTTTTCCCCTCATGCGCACAGCGCCATCTAGCGGAAAGTGAGAAAGTGTCACGGCCCCTCGCGATTTTTTTTGCATTTCCGCCCAGATTCTAGTCGCGCGCCACCGAAGGGGTTTTTGTACATTGTTATTAATTTTTTTAATGAGAATAAGTCCGCGCTTGACCACCACCTCGCCTGATTGTAAGCGACGTTTTGGTCGAAGATGAAGCACGCAGACTTAGAAGATACCTATTCACTCTGATCTTGAAAAGCTTTAGATTATATCTGGAAACAGGAAAGTAGGAAGACATTTTCGCATATTTACTGAATATTCATAAGCTTTTAATATATCTCGACTCACTCCAGGCCGAGTTGATTTACTTGCAAATCTTGTTTAGATTTAGTTATTAACATTATGAATATAAAGTGATAAATAGCGTTTTAAACGAAATAAAACGGGACTCACTCACGTGTACGTATAGTCATAACACGACTATAGTTTCGGTCGCGTTCGGCGACCTTTCTCAAGTTGGCAAGTGCTAGCACGCGGAGCCGTCTCGCAATGTCACAATGAATTGCATTGCGAGACGGCTCCGCGTGCTAGCACTCGCCAACTTGAGAAAGGTTGCCGAACGCGACCGAAACTATAGTCGTGTTATGACTATACGTACATGTGAGTGAGCCCCGTTTTATATCGTTTAAAATATGTGAAAACCACGTTAATTTCCATTGTAAAATGATAAATAGCGCTACACAAAATTTCTAGAATTTAAGCCCCATTTTTTTAAATGTTTGTACAATCAAATGGCTACATAGTCCTACAAATTTAGTGGTATGATGTTAAAATAAAAAACATACTGTTATTGTAACAATATTGATACCCCACCAAAACGATATGATTTATATGCACAGTACTTTAGCTACCTCGATGGAGATTTTTTTATAAGACTAATCTGGGTCTGCGTCAGACTTAACCTGCTCACGAAGATTCAGCCTGTTTTCATTAAAATTATCAATTTTTATTAATCACTTTAAGATCACAGGAGAGGGCTGCTGGACTATTACTATTATCAGGCAGGTTTTAGGTTTTTAAACGGTTTTATTTAGTTTGGTCTATGTGTTTTTTAAACGAAAACAATGAGATTTACAGAATCTCCAATTAGAAGTATGTAAATAAACCAAATTCCCATGAAAGTTGAATTATTTTATTAAGTATCTGACAGATACCTATTAAAATAATAGATACTCTCTGTTCAGATAACAAAACTATTTCATTTACAACCAAGCAAGCAACTAATTAAGCAAGTGTCCTCTAGCCTACCGAAAATTAATTACCTAAAAGATTTATTCAGTTTAGTAATTTGATACCAGATCAGAAATTTACGCCAACGTGGTAAATTAATCAGTCCCACTAATTGCTTTCATGAAGTGTCCAAATAATAGTTACAAAATAAGTTCTATTAATTTCATGTAACACGCAGAATGTTTACCGGCAATTTTATATTTAATTTATGTTACAGAATGTCTAATTAGATTTTTATAACTTAATTCATTCAGGCTAAATTGATTTTTCTTTATTCTTTGATTGATCAATTTTTTTTAAATTGGGAATGATTATTCCCAAATACATAATGTTCTGTTTTCAAAGTTCAAGAATTATATCAGAAGTGTCTATTTGCTCATCACTATGAACAATATATAATTATTATTTAGAGAACCACCTGCTAAATAATGAAAAAAAAAACAGCGGTTCCATCCAAAAAGTAATCGGCTTGCGACAAAATATAATTATGGGATAGCTGATTTCGTTTTATAATTTCAGGTCATGGGCCTTATTGTATAAGTGCTCTAATGTTCGGCTTCGCTTTTCCTCCTGCTCGCTCTCGTGGCGTAACTAGCGCGAGCAGGAGAAAAGCGAAGCCGAACGTCAAAGCGCTTACACAATATAACCTTTGGTCCCACAGTTTTTTTTGTAATGAAACTTCTAATGAGACTTCCAACAAGGTTGCGTTAAACGTTTTACGCTACCATGGTGGGTGTATAAAAGCACGTCTTTGCGTCGAAGTTTCACTTCTTCCGCGCGGAGTTCTTTAACACAGTATATATCCCAAATCGGTTATAATGAGAACAATCATATAGGTACCTAATATTATGTCCGTTGTCGAGAGATTAATTGTACATATGAACTTACTTGACAATAGCAGGGAAATCAGGCTGGCAAGTTTCGGGATCTTGTCCAGTCCCTTCCAATATCGTCTGTATGCTGCAGAACCCTAGACACGACTTGTTCACGTTGGCCGCAATGCAACAGTCTGTGTAGTTGTGGGCCAAGGCCAACGTAGACAATGTTGGCGTGTTGGCCGAGTAGCTGTCAGTCGTGTTGACGTTCTCGGGAGGCGTTAACCCTCGGGATATCACTGGAACATAAACTAAAAGTAAGGCAAAGATACTTAATGATACCTAGTAGGCCTGAACTCTAAAACAACAACTCCTTGATGTTACAGGATCGCAATAAATTTTTGACCCCCGACGCAAAAGAGGGGTGTTATGAGTTTGACGTGTCTGTTTGTCTGTGTGTCTGTCTGTCTGTCTGTCTGTGGCATCATAGCGCCCGAACCACTGAACCGATTTCAGTTTAGTTTTTTTTGGATGAAAGGAGACTTAATCGAGAGTGTTCTTAGCTATGTTTTATAAAAATCGATTGAGCCGTTTAAGAGTTATGGTGGGTTAAAGTGGGGATGGAAGAACCAAAATTCTACAAATGTGCCCAAAATGGTTGTCAATGTGTCGGGTTTTTTTTTAAATTTTAATTTATATTAGTTATTAGTTATGTAGGATTGCGCCCTGTGATATGTTTATAAGTTAAACTAGCAAAATCGCACTGAATAACACACTATATATAGTACTATACTATCACTACATAGTACAAAGCGAAACCGCTATTTATGTGTCTGTCGCTTAAATCTCCCAAACTAGACAACAGATTGCAATGCGGTTTTCAATATCTTTTAGAATAAGTAATATATTTCTTCTAATAGGTTTAACATTTAGGTATAACAGTTTTCATTAATCTATGCTATAACTCATCCGTAACCGGGCGAAACCAGGACGGGCAGCTAGTTAGAGATCAAATAAAATGTAACACAGGTACAAAACACATAAAGCCCGATTACAGAGGCGCCAGCGTAAATTTAATAGCAACGTAAAAAGCGTTCTCTCTATCGAATGCCTAAAGTGAAAAGGAAACATAACTATGCTATTTAGCTAAAATAATTACGATGGCGTCTCTGTAATCGGGCTTATTATCTGCATTTAAACTCTGCTTATGTCTATTAACATGGCGATAAATTTGCTTACCAACTATTCAGTCACTGGAAGTTTAGTATCCAGGCAATAGAACAGACAATGTTGCTTTGCTATGCTCGTCCACACAGGTATAAAAAGACAAATCTATAAATGCTTACTCGGAAATTTCCCTCAAAATTATCACATATCACTATACCTAATAGGTCTGGTGTGTAAATTGCGAACGGGTCTTACGGACCTGGATACCGTCATTTAAAAAAAAAAAAATGGTGATTGGTGATTAAGACAAAATCGGTATCAATGCGTATCGCATTGCTACCCTAGACCGATCAAATCGCGTCCTCAGATCAGATCAGATCAGAACCTCAGTTTTTAGATTATGGCCTCACCAGTAAGTCTATGGAAGCTCCTGACTGGCGGCTCGGTGTTGAGCTCGCAAATGTACAGCCCGGCGTCGGACGGCTTCACTTGCTTAATGACTAGCGCCCACACGTCGCCGCCCTTCCTGATCCCTGGCCCTTGTAGGGGCTCTTCACCTGTGGAATACATGTTTAGTTTATTTTTTTTCTATTTTTCTACACATCTTCCTTTCTAATCCTTGCCCCTTGGAGGGGCTCTTCACTTGAAGAATACTCAAAGTCATAGTCAAAGTTCCTTTATTCCGTAGACATTACATTACAGTTGCACTTGGAATCGTCAGATAACAATGTTTAGAATACAGTTTAAGTAATTTAAATCTAATCTTAAATAGGTACTTACATACGTTTCAAGATTTCACAAAATATATTTAATACAAGAAATAACATAGAGACAACTTTAAGAAAAAATATATATCAGTCTAATAAAGTAATGTCAACGAAAACAAACATCAAAGCAAGAACAAAAAATAAATGATCATCACAGATAAAAAAGTAGCATATTACGTTATTTAGCAATAACGGTTATTAACATCACAGTTAAGGAACAAATAACAAGACACGGTATTCAGCAATAGCATCGTCAATTAATAAATAAACTCGTTTAGTTTGTGTTTTATTTTTATACACGTCCTAACCAAAGAATACACTCTTAGTTTAGTCTGTATTCTATTTTTCTAAACATCTCTACACTTCCTAATCTCTGAGTTCTCTGACCCTTGGAGGGGCTCTTCGCCTGAAGAATACAAGTTTTGTTAAGTTTGTTCTATTATTCATAAACGTTTCTATTCTGTTTAATCCTTGGCCCCTGAAAAGGCTTTTTACCCTGAGAATACACGTTTAGTTTAGTCTTCATTCTATCATTCTTAAACGTTTCTATCCTTTCTAATCCTAGGCCCTCGGAGGGGCTTCTCATCTGAAAAATACACGTTTAGTTTAGTTTTTTATCAAATTTTTTTAATCGTCTCTACCCTTCTTAATCCTTGTCCCTTAGAGAAGCTTTCGTCCTAAAAAACACAGTTAGCTTAGAAGTTTTTATTCGACTAAATGAATACTCATTTTATTTGCACACTTCTAAGTTTTCCCTTTCAATATTGAAATAGGCTGAGTAATAGAAAACTTTGCTCAAATAATAAATGTCTAAAAATAATAGAAGTATAAACTTAATTGAAAATAAATCAGGTACCATTTTTAGGTACTTATAGTATTAGCGAAGTTGGGTTATGGTAAAAAAATCATCTTTATTTGTTCAGATCATCATTTTCGTGTCGGTGTTTTTGCGGTTTCTTTTGAAAATCTATCTTCTAAGCTGTAACTGCGTACTAGCTTAGAACAAGTATTATTAATTTTAAAAATATTAACGAGCTATCCAACCTTTGATTATGTACTGTCTAATCAAAGTATCCAACTTGACCTTCCTTTAGTGGTGGCAGTTTCACCACACTTTCATACGAATAACAAAATCTACTTTAACATCACAAAGTAAAGTTCGCAATACTCACTATCATCCCGTAGGACGTACACCCTCTCATCCCGCGTGACTCTAACACTCCCTGCCGTGAGGAGGTTCAAGTCCCTAGCCCGCTTCCAAAGTACGGGCCTGCCTCTAGCTCCAAGCACCACGCAAGTGAGGAGGGCGTCCTCCCCGCTCTTCACCGTCACGCCCCCCGCGGGAGCCTTCATCCAGGCTTCTTTGGGATCATCCTCCTCTTGTGACACGGCTGACGTGCTGACGCTTTCCGCTGAATCACTCCTCAGTTCTGTAAACAATGAAAAAACACGCTATATTGACTTGTAGACGGAGACTGGCAAGGAGTTAGAAGGTTAAGTACTGTTCTGTACTGTGCCAGCCTTTTTAATAGTCCACTGCATGACGTAGGCCTCCCACGAAAGGTGAAAAGGAAGGTTAAGTACCTAGTAAAGGAAGAAAATTTACAAGTTGTAAATGCTAAATTAGATTAAAGAATTTTGTGATAAACAATTCATAAATCACCGCAAACTATGTACCTGCATTGCAGAAGGAGTTTCTATCTCGCCGCTTTACCGAAATAGTTTCATAGATTATATAGGTACTCGTATAATTATAGGGGAAGCAAATACTCGGACTACTGGGACTACAGTACCTAACTATCGCAAATGATGCCAGATAGTATAACAGTTTAATTCTGTTAAACCTAAAACTTTGATCAGGTTCAAAGGTTGTCGATTAACAATCAATTTGTAACGTTCAACTTGTGCCCAATTAGAACCTCAAAAGCGCCAAAAACTTTAAAAGCTAAAACTCAACCAACGATATCAAAGTTGCGACTAAGCCTTTAACAAAGTATTAAACTATGTCATGACTCAAAGGGGTCAGGATTTCCGAGACCCCAGTACGATTTGGGAGGCAATTTCGACCTCGTGACCTCACCTCTGGCTTTCTGATAAAAAGGTCATCTGTACCCAGGATGGTACCCAAGAATATAAATGTGAACTTTGGGCAGAAGCCGTACCGTGATGAGAATTTTAATACAAATAAAACAAAGGAATCTGTAGCAGCTGAAATTCCTGTACCGTTATTTACAAAAATGAATGAACGTTTATTTTTTATTGCCGCTAACGAGCGCGGCCAAACGTGATTGCTCTTACAGCTTTTTATTTTACCTATTTAATTTGTTCGAAGGTTCCAAATTAACTAATTAATGTAGATTTTTGTTATATTTCGCATTTGGGTACGCCGTTTTGACGCCGCCTTAGGTACGTACCAATATAGCTGTTGTGTAGATCAAGTAGTTGTATACGTAGTGAGTAGTTCTTGTAAACTCCTTGAACCGTGAAATAATCATCAACAAAACAATATATTTAGTTTAAAAATGGCGCAATATTTTTGATCACTCCCAGATAACGACATCGTGTTTGTGGTTCTAAAATGCAAATTGTGGTTTGGCAACAACCACCTAGATAATATAAAACGTTGGAACTCATCCAACGAGGAATGAGTCAGCCAAAGTATTAAAAATGAGAACTTGACTTGTCACTTGAAAGCTTGAAGATCTTCGCCACTTGAATATTATGGGAACAAAGGAATAGGTCGTCGTATTATAACTGTGAAGAAATACATAAATGTGGCTATAACATAAAACTATGGCTCTAGTGTGAGTCAGAAAACTCCATTTAAATAAAATATTTATGACGATAGGTTTATAATAAACTGTAACGATTCGCTTTGGGCTCCACGGGTTAAGCACCAACTGTCCACTGTTATAAGAATTCAATTGAAATAATACTATACTTCTTACTTGATACTTAAATGATTAAGTATCGAACACCAATTTAGATTTTATACCACTGTACTGTATTAGCCTTTTTAATAGTCCACTGCAGATCGTAGGCCTACACACGAAGGGTGCAAAAAATGTCTACTGCTAGCAGTAGAAATTATTGTTCGGGGGTGACATAGTCACTGCGTGACTAAACCCCTTTACAATTAATAAAGATTTAAAAAAAATAAATGTTGTTTTTCAACTTTTTTGTCCCACACTTAAAATAAAATCTAGATCGATGTGTGTATACCTACCAAGCGCAACAGTGATCAGCGGATGAGAAGTTAGCCGCGGATGACATTTCGCCGTGATTCGCTAATTATTGCGCATGTGTGCACAATTCCGACGCCGCGTGTCGTAGTGGTGAGCACGGGCGTAGGGAGCGCGCGGGAGGCACGAGGTTGGCGGGCGGGTGTGCCCCGACGTCTCATCTCTCTTGCTCCCGCGCATACCTATTTCGGTTTTTGCGCAGCGTTCTGCGTATAACTTCCCATCCACCAATTTGTGTGGCGCCTAGTATAGCGTAGGTAACCTTATCCTATCTATGCTGACATTAAACGCTATACAAGGTGTTTTCTAGACTATGGACATATTTTAGGATATCATTGTACTCAGTATAGTAGGTAGGTACCCAACTTTCACTTTCAACGAAATCGTGAAAAAGAGCTCTTTCTTATATTTTTAAGTATGCACCATAGTAAAAGTTGATCGTAAAGTTTTCCTAGAATTACCGTTACAGTTAAAGTCAAATGTGATCCTATATCATATAAACTATCGGTTAATTACTTCAGTCACATTCCAGTGCAAGTAGTAAAAATACACCAATGTGATAAAAGGAAACATTTTCAATACTACGGCGAGAGCTAGCACTAAGATTGCACAGCGTTGGAGGAGGAACATCGCAAAAGAACGGTGAAATGAAGGCGTTATTAAAGAACTAGGTTTTCTTGGTAGCACTGGTGGGTGATTCTGTATGAAAACCAGCACGTAACGCGCTCTAACGTGCTGTTTGATTTAAAAAAAAATCGTGTGAAAAATATTTATTTTTCAAATAACATAACTTGAACTCGGTTTATAATTTATTTTAACGTAATTTTACATTTATCAAACATTTCTCCAAACGAAATTCACGGAAATAAAAAAATTCTTACCGCGTTACGGCACGTTTTATCGATAGAGAATCAGGCCCCTGGAATAGCGCATCATATACTTTGAAAGAATTGAAAGTTATTATTATTAGAAAAAATGTTGAAGAGATGCACATTTCCTGTAGAGATAACAATCACTTTAAAAATTGTGAAAGTAGGTTCCACTCCGTCTCGTTCTGACACGTCGAAAGAAATATTCCGTGGCGCGCATCCTAGCCCGGCTGGAAGAGGTCTTTTCTTGTGATTTTGTATTAAAAAGTTCGCTTATGATATTAGATTCAGATTCAGATTCTTTATTGACCTTATAACAATGTTGCGTTATATTAGGTAAGTCAGGTACATGTTGCTTAAAAAGTAAATAGAAAATTCCAGCTTAATAATCTAAATACATTAAACTCAAATAATAAATAAATCCATAATCAAACAATTCAGTAAAGTAAAAATTGAATTAAAATAATGTCAAAATTTAGACAAATCTCAGCTTAGTAGGTCAAGTCAAGGGACAATGTTTCGGCAGAAAATTTTCAATTGGTATTTTTACATCTTCATAGAATTCGTCACTCACAATCACAAAGCACACATGTCTCACGTATTTTCATTAGTTTTCACCCAAATACAGGGTCATAGGTATTAAACGCAAAGCCTTTTTAGGGCGGGTCTAGTACATTTAGACAAACAACTTTTGTACTACGACTTTTGAAAATTCGCAAAAAAATCGCTACTCTATACATTTTGCCGCGCGTTAACGAACTTTTTGTATGAAAAAGCTGATTTTTTCCTTGTGATCTTCCAAAAGTCCTAGAACAAAAGTTGTTTGTCTCGATGTACTAGACCCGCCCTTTAAAGGTTTTGCGTTTAATACCTGTACAAAAAAAGTCAGGAAAAACATTCGTACCTACCACTTATATTTAGCCGCTTATTCAACATTTTCCGTAGAAAAATATACTTCCTTATGCATCCGGCTGTATTTCTCTCTAGTGGGATTTCGTACTTAGCACTTACTTATGAAGATATGGAGCATACGGACAGAAAGAATAGCTTATACTTTTACTCTTTAACTTATGTTTTCGGCTGGTTAGCATATATCATCATGAATAGGGAAAACCAAAATGAGGAATATAAGAGAGAAATATACAGGGTTATTTCTAATCAATTAGCATCCTTTTAGGGGCTTATTTTGTACATCAAAACTAACAACATTTGTTCTGCTACTTTTGTCAGAACTCAAAAAAAAAAAAAAAAAACAGCAGTTCCAAACATTTTATCGCGGGTGAACGACATTTTTCTATGAAACAATTTTTTTTTTTAATTTTGACAAAAGTTGCAGAACAAAAGTTGTTAGTTTGGATGTACAGAATAAGCCCCTAAAAGGTTGCTAATTGATTAGAAATAACCCTGTATATCTCAAAACGTATCTGATTTGCTAAATAAATAATCTCTCGTTGTAGAGGTAGTATTTACGTTAATAATATTTGTTGTATTTATCTAACTAAAAGAATCAGCAATCGACAGTAACAGCCAGATCCAATCAAATTAATCGATTTTCTAGATTATTAGAAATCAGGGCGTGTAGTAAACAGGTATTTTATTGTTTTTAAACTATCGTGATTTGAACACATTATTATTATACACTACGGGACTAATCGCGCACTAAAATTACGAGATAAATAAATACCTCGTCATCCCGACGTTTCGACCGAGTTGCATCGATCGTGGTCACGGACAGACTGAGGTATTTATTTATCTCGTAACTAGCAGCGCCCCGCGGTTTTACCCGCGTTGTGCCCGTTCCCGTGGGAATTTCAGGAACTTTTATACATATGAACCTTCCTCTTGAATCACTCTATCCATTAAAAAAAACCGCATCAAAATCCGTTGCGTAGTTTTAAAGATTTAAGCATACAGACAAACAAATAAACAAACAAATAAACAAACGAAAATAGCGACTTTATTTTATACTATGTAAGGATTTTAGTGCGCGATTAGTCCCGTATTGTATAATAAGGTATTTTATTTCCAAACGGATGCCATATAGATTACCAAAAGGCCAGATTGGAAGCTACCTGAACCCAGTGCATTCCTGCGGTGTTAATTATATCGTCGCCACCTAGTTGTTGGACGTCCTACGTTACGCTTGATGGTACTCCATTCGAGAACTTTATGGCCCCCATTGGCCATAGGTACGTTCTTGGAATAACGTGAACAACAAAAACTTCCAACTTATCGTATTTCGCTCGCTATAAACCATGTCAGTGTGTATCAACGTACAGGTGTACGTGTACAAGGAATACGCGCAGAGTTGGCACTCAACCTCCGGCGGGTACGAGAGGACTTTCTAGCCTTCTGAGGCATCCATGAGCGTACTCACGCTTTAGGACGTGTCATGTCGGTAAATCTTCGAGCAAATATCTACAGAGCCACAGTCCCTATGTGAAAGTAGTAAAAAAATGTCCGAGCGCCGTCATATATACCGACTTAGATAGGCTCTTTCGTGGTTTCGCCCCACAAGCTGTTCGGTCCGGGGGGCGAATCAACGAAGCCTCTTTTTGAATGCCCGCATTGTTTGGAGCGGGGCGAAAGAGGGCCTTCAAAAAGAGGCTTCGTTGATTCGCCCCGCGATTCACTTTTTTATCTGTACATTTAAGTAGAAAAGTAGTTAATGGAAAAAAAAACAATTGCATTATATCAAGGGCATCCTGTAGGTACATATAATTGACAATGACCCGTTTTCTCGAATCTCGATGTTTTGTCACCTACTCGTAATTAGTGCTTGGAACCGAGCACTTTGGCATCGCGCGGCGTTGTAGTCGGCTTGTAATTGCCTTACAACTAAAAAGCCTGGTCACTACGTACCTTGGGCAGAGTTTTGGCTCGGACACTTTTTTTGTACGTTTGTGACTCTATAGATATTTGCTCGAAGCGGTAAATACATGCTGATACAAATAGGGAAAATGCTTATTACGTAATGGAACTTACGTAAAATAAGTTCTTATGCACTTGTTCGTAGGTGTGTGAAGTTACGAAAGTACCTATGACCCGATAAAGACCTTAAGATAGTACTGGACAAAAGCCTTGAACAATTCAATTCATTTATTTCTCAAATAATTATTTTACGCAAAAAATAGCAAAACCGCCTTCCATCGTGTACAAAATTCGAATATTTCGCTCGAATTGTTTCCATTATTGTTGATTTTTCAAAAATGGCTCAGCCTATTGCTTAAAATTTAAATGGGACCACCTCGGGAGTAGGTATATCCATTCGAACAAAAAAAAATTTTGCGATTCGGTTCACAATTGGCGAAATTATCGATAAACATACACATAAAAATACATACAGACGAACATAGAACCTCCACCTTTTTGGAAGTCGGTTAATAAAGGTACATCGGTGTACATTTATGAATGTCAATAATTACAAAAATAATTAAATAAATGAACTACCTTTACATAAACTCTATGCCATAGAATAAATGTAGGAGAGCGCATGTTCAGCTATGAACAACAACATGTGATGAAGTTGATAGGGTTCGAACTTGCCCAGAATTTTTAAGCCGTATTTTCTCATAAAATTACTGATCATAATGTAATCGCGCCTAGCTAGTGTAGTTTATTATATGTCTACTTATAAATTGACTTCTTCTAAACTGCTTTCAAAAATCACTGTATCATATTACTACGTGGATATCATCTTGACAATATTTTTCCAATAAATATCATGGAGCAAGTAAATCTCGGGCTTAGCTTTCCCGATCCACGACATCACCAAATACTTCCACTTCCGCAAGCTCACAACTTCTATTCATAATAAATTTCGCCGATACTTTCTGTGTGAAAAGAGTTTTCTTTTTCCAATAACGTAACTGTGGTATTGTGAGGGAGGAGACCACGTAGTGATAAGCGCAGCGTACGACGTCCACTAGCAATGTTAAAAGAAACTGCGGTGTATGCTACTTTGATCAGTCCTTATTCTAAAAATTAATCATAAGGGAGGCCTACCACTTATATCTGGTAGAGATCGCTGTCAGCGATAAGGCCGCCATTTGTGGCACTTATTCGTCTACTTTGTACCATAATAGTATTAGTGCACACAATAAAGAGTTATATGTATATCGCTACCACTATATTGCTATTGAAATGTTAATTTCAGTTACACTTTTAATTTGTTTGGATTTTCATTTATTGTACCTACGTTTGGAAGAATCCCAAGTCTGATCTATCTTAAAATAAGATCAGTCGCTAAAAATGAAAGGTAAAATTTCAAAAATTCCATCCATTCTTCATAGCTGAAGGACCTTTTCTGATTCCATTCCGTCCTCGCTCGCTAATCATCCTTTCTTTTATTAGAAAGAAACTCATTATTTTCGAGTAGGTCATAATCAAAGTAGACGGACGTAGCTAGGGTTACCATATTACAGAATTTGTTCTGAATTTCAGGAAATCGCTGAATTGTTAGGTTTTATTACGACTGCGGCTGGACGTTAAAAATTTCAGGAAATCCCAGGCTCAGGCCATTTTAAGCTCTGTTTATTACTCCTGCTAGAATAATAAAAATACGAGCAAATAGATGGAAATTATCAGAATTTTAAACACTTACTTATCAAAGTTGGCAGCGGCTGAACTTCAAAATTTTTCAAGATATTTTTTAACCCCCGACGCAAAAGAGGGGTGTTATAAGTTTGACGTGTCTGTTTGTCTGTGTGTCCGTCTGTGGCATCATAGCGCCCGAACCACTGAACTGATTTCAGTTTAGTTTTTTTTGGATGAAAGGAGACTTAATCGAGAGTGTTCTTAGCTATGTTTTATAAAAATCGATTGAGCCGTTTAAGAGTTATGGTGGGTTAAAGTGGGGATGGAAGAACCAAAATTCTACAAATGTGCCCAAATGGTTGTCAATGTGTCGGGGGTTTTTTAAATTGTTAATTTATAGCTATTATTGTGGTTGGGCGTTTAAGTTGTGATTTATTTCTTTGAAATTTCAGATTCAGATTCAGATCATTACCATGGCCATACAAGGCAAGTCAGTTTACAAAATTAAATTGCGTAATGAAAAAAAAGATGAGTCAATGAAAGTTTAGTTATAATTAACTCTCACGAGGATTTAAAAAAAAACAGTTTTTTAATTTTTTTAGTTCTCATGATAAGTCAAAGTAAGCCAGGCTGTTTTTTCTGACTTTTATTTTTTTTTACCTGGTAACCCTAGCCAAAATGCCATGTCAATCAACCATTCGGTCTCTTATTTGTTTCTGTATTCTTATAAGCCGATTGTCTCAAGCCCCGAGCCCTCTCAACGAGGTTATTAAAAAGTATATCAACTTTTCCTTTATTCCTACTTTGCAGCCCTTTTTATTGAAGCTTATTTCAATCTTTTGCATTTAATAAATAATGGAGGAAGTGAATTGGGCACGAAACAAATTCGAAATTTAATTTTGATACGTTTATAATCGAGTTAGTTTGAATATGTCACGATTTATCAATCACCTGTGTCAACACTGAGATCATTATTAAAATTTTGATTGTATTATTGATGAAAATGTTGATTTGGGACGAAATGACCATCATCTTGCAAAATCGTAGTCGTAAATGATGATTATAAATTAACTAAAAGTTTAATAACATGGAAAAGTAAAAATATTTTGTACTTAATAAAATTGTCAATTGTATATTGATGACAATGTTGATTTGGGACAAAATGACCATCATCTTGCAAAATCGTAGTCTTAAATAAATAATGCATTTATTGAACTAAAAGTTTAACAAACTATACAATAACTTGGATTTGTAAAAATATTTTGTAGCTTAGAAACGAAAGACGTGTAACAAACATTTGATTATTACTTAACACAATATGACTGGCTGGCGTCCGTATTAGTGACAAAACTGTGTCTCCATGGTTTTCTACAAGTAGAAAAACTTTAGTATTTACGTTAGCAAAAACGCAGCCGTGCTCTATATTTTTAACAGACTTCCAAAAAGAGGAAGTTCTATGTTTGTCTGTATGTTTTTATTGTGTACTAGATTTGGTCCGCGGCTTCGCCCGCATATTTCGAGGCCCTACCTTTCCACCCTAAATAAAGGAGGTGGAAAAAAAAATCGATTCGACCTTTATTCGATTTGACAGTTCTTTTTTGACATTTCTTGGAGCGCACGCTAGAATAGCTCGTAGATGGCAGAATTTTTCCTACTTACTTAACACTTATTGTTATAATATGGAAAATTTACGCAATATCATTATAATAGCCTATGTGTTATTCTGATATATAAGCTATATAATTGCAAAGTTTCATCTCAATCCGTTCGGTAGTTTTTGCGTGAAAGAGTAACAAACATCCATACATTCATCCATACTCACAAACTTTTTTAACTCACAAATTTAAATTTAAATTTAATTTTGTAATTATGTATTGAACAAAAAAAAACCATGACATTTTCATTTATTTTTTCTGACATTTTTTAATTTTGTGTTTAATTGTAAAGTAGATAGCTATTATTTTAATCATTGTTTAAATTCGTTGCTACGTATTATGTATTGTGAAATGACGAGATATATTTTGCGGTACTTTATATTATTGTACAAACTGTTGTATATATAATTTTAGTATTAAGCTCAATACATCAATAAACGATTCTAATTCTAATTCTTTCACGTTTATAAAATACGTAGTATCTATATTAGTCTGTGTTTATAATATTATAGTAGGATAGTAGGATTTTCATCCATATTTTTGATAATTCAAAAAATCTTTTTTTTAGTTCAAAAGGGTAAACTTCCGAGGTAGTCCCATTTAAATTTTATCGAAATTAACTGAGCCGTTTTTGAAAAATCAACAATAATTTAAAAATTGTATACATCAATTCGAGTAAACTATTCAAATTTTGTACACGATAGAAGTCGGTTTTGCCATTTTTTGCGAAAAATAATTATTTTCTTTAGAAAGGCTGCTATGAAATCGTATAAAACTAAGTACAATCGGATGCAAAAAATCGCTTTATTACAGTAACCATTGATACAATTTATCAAAAGGGCTTCTTCGATAAACTTAAAGTAAGTCTTAATAATAGTTCGCGTTTTACACTATATTCCAAAAATGATCCTTAAAATATATTCAACTGCTTCTATTTACGGTAAAGAAAAACATAAAAAATCCATTTCGTTTTTCTACTTCGAACAGAGAAACTACTAACCCATTTCACACATTGAAGCTAGAAAAACAAACCGAGGGTGCTCGAATTGTAAAGTATAATTTTGTTTGATAAAACTTTTGGGTAATTTGAGGGCATAGGTCAGGGGCCTTTGCTGCATTATATAACACTTGCTTGTAAAAAGATTTTAATGACTTCATGTCTTGTTAATTAGTTTTTTAACTATGTGTTTTTATGACATATTCGTTTATGAAACAATACGTTATTAAAAATCATGTAGACATAAAATATTTAGTATTTTTTCTAAACGCATAGTGCATAAAATCATACTAACAACTTTAACTATTTAATTCAATTCCATCAATTCAATTAATTATTTTCTGTAATGTTTGCAACTGATATATCTTGAGCATTTTCATTTTAGAGTAAACAGGTACGTTTTAGGTGTACGTTCTACACGCTAAATAGCATATTTGCAGGGTTATGGTCAAATTCTAACTTCTTACAGCATAAAAAATCCGACTGCGATTAGTGTACTAAGTAAATTCGTAAAGCTCAGATAGCTAGGCCAGATGTCAGAGTTTTTAAGCCTCCTGAAGACCTGCTAGCTTAGCATACAAGACCACGACAAGAGTTTACCGACGTGTGCAAAGGTGACAGATATATACTTCATCATAACTCTGTCACGCTCTGACACGTCGATAGAGTTATTTTATGGTCCTTATGCTAAGCCCGCTGGCAAAGGACTAAACAGTTAAATTAACCGAGACCTACAATACAAAGTGACATCCAAGCCACGGACGCGAAAAATATTACGTATATCTAAATTTGAAAGAAGATCTTGCAAAGTGGGCTCTGACTTTGTACTTATAGTAGCCCGAAAAAAGCTTTAAAAAATGGTCAACAAATTCACAGAAAAAAAAACAGCGGTATTTAATGCTTAATTTGAATGGAATTTCGTATTGCTATAAGCCGTGGTGGTCTAGAGGTAGTGACGCCCGCCTTACAATCGTGAGGTCGTGGGTTCAATCCCAGTCCTGTACCAATGAGTTCTTTGGAATTTATGTACGGAATTTCACACCACTGGCTTTTCGGTGAAGAAAAACATCGTGAGGCAACCTGCATATGTCCGTAGAAGAAATTCGATGGCGTATGTGAATCCACCAACCCGCACCGGGCCAGCGTGGTGGATATGGCCCAATCACCCTTCGTGGGTAGGCCTACGTCCTGCAGTGGACTATTAAAAAGGCTGATACAGTACAGTACATTGTCTAATTTGATTTTAGTTCAAGGCCGCCATCACGCCGCCATATTTTGTAAGCAATGTCAAAAGAAAATAAGATACGAAATATGAAATTCCTTTAGATTGTAATTTTTAATAAAAAAGAAAATAATAACAGGAAAATCATTTTCCAAAACAAATGAAGCACAAAATTAAATACTGTTCCAGGTAATGGCCTAAGTTCTATATATTTTTGCATTATCTCTTTTGACCAGTAAACAAATTGGTCACCATCCCCTGTTCTATATAGGGGTAGTAAATATTTATGTGAAGGTTTTTCGGCTTGCCACAAGGGTTGAAAGTGAATTTAGGTTTAATGGAATCCGGGGGTGGGGGTGGGATTGGAAGCAGAAGCAGGTTTGTGAATAGTAATAGGGAAACTAATGTATTGCCTGGATTACACGCCTGAAGGCTGCTTAGCCGGTGATGTAGTGGGACTGAGCAGAGGCTTGAGCTCTAGGACTTCAAATATTCATAGAATGGGCTACTCTTAACTCTTTCATACCGTACTTTGACTAGAATTAAGAAACACTTCTTAGTGATAGGTAAGCGAAGTTAAGCAACGATCGGCACGGTCAGTCTTTGGATGGACTGCAGATAAAATTTGCAACGGAGCGTAGCCCTACATAGATCGGATGACGCGTTAAATTATAAGTGCAGGCGGAATGAACACTTTCAGTCTTATTCCAAAAAAGTTCATTAGTACCAGGTTTTTTTTTTTTTTTTTTTATTCTATATAGGTTTGCGTTTGACTGCATACTGCCTGATGTTGAGCAGATATGCGGTCTAGGATGTAGCACGCTTACCTAGAAGATACCTATTTACTTAAACCAGGTTTAAACCAGGCTTAGCAGATCCACAGTTGTAACGGTATTAAAGTTAATCTAAGGATTAAAATACGTTCCTATTACAAATCAAGGACTAACCTAAGATCAGATAAACCAATTATAGTCCATGGTTTAAGCAGTAGCCACAGATGAAAAATAGAAATTACAATCATTCATTCGTTCTTGCGTGTTTAAAACTTTTTAAAACACACTTCAAATGCTTAAATAATTGCATCTTAATGCATAAATATATCCGAATTGTTGTTTGTGTAAGTATCCATTTGAATAATTAAACTTAATTTATTATTTATACATTTTTCACTTTCATGGCAAATGCGAATGTATGTAAGGCCAAAACTCAAGCAAGAAAAAAGTGAGACTTTGTTATTGTCGTTTTTTAATAGTGTATTTTTGTTTTGCTATGTTATTAATTACACAGATTTTTTTTTGTATTTCTAAATACTAATTTATAACAAAAGTGCCAAGTGAAATAATTCAAATCCAATTCTAAGCTAAAATTCTTTTAGTGCCGAAGTTAGTCCATGGTTAAACTAGGGGTCTCGCAGGTTTATCTTTAGTACCATAATTAGTCCGTGGTTTACTGATAAACTTCGTTTTATAATAAAGTTTTTGTTAGTAGGTACTTACATGGTTTAAGTTCGGTATTAAGTTCAGTACTAAAGTTAAAATGTGTTTTGGAATAAGACTGTTTGAGACCAGGACTGTGAACCTGTGAAGATTTAAATAAAAAAAAAAAACGTACTAAAACCATTTATTTCAGCCTGACTTGACTGACCCATTAAACTAAATCTTTAAATTAAAATGGGTAAAAGAGCTAAGAGTTTCTCATTTGGAATCTCCAATTCTCATTGACATGTCACGCATTTTTATAATGAACAATGGAAGTGTGGACGGCCCTTAGTATAGGACGCAACTTGTGTCGATACTTTGGCACCGTCACATCTTTCTGAGACTCAGAGTAGGGCTGGAGCTGCGGCCAATTCGGCGGAGCAGCACAAGCGGCGCAAATATGCTAACCTCGGTAGTGGTTACATATTTGAGCCATTTGGAGTTGAGACATTGGGTCCGTGGGGGCCGGGAGCTCATATCATTTTCAAAAGTCTTTCTGGGCGTCTGGTGGACGCGACGCGTGACCAAAATGCTGGTGTTTATTTGGCTCAACGCGTATTGCCATTCAGCGTGGCAATGCAGCCAGCATGCTGGGCACGCTGCCAACTGGCAGTGGGCTTGAGCATTTGGATTATCTTTAGACCTTCAAAGGTCTGAGGATGATCCAATGCTTTTTGTGTAATAGTAGTGTAGTTTTGTTGAAGTTAATAAAGGCACTTTTGCCAGAATAAAAAAAAAATGAACAATGATATTCGGTTTTGTAAATTAATTGTCCTTATTCAATAATCAACTTAGAGACCATTTTCTGGAATGAACACTTTAATTAGAGCAGAAGGAAAGATGATCTTGCAAAGTGGGTTCAGACTTTGTACAGTAGCCCAAAAAAACTTTAAAATATGATAAACAAATTCACAAAAAAACAACGGTATTTAATGTTGAATTGCAATGGAATTTCGTATTATCTAATTGAATTTTTGTTCAAGGACGCCGTCCTATTTCAAAAGCATTGTCAAAAGATAATATGTGATCCGAAAATATGAAATTCCTTTAATTGTGATTTTTACTAAAGAAAATAATAGGAAAATCATTTTCGAAAGCAAATACCTAGGTAATTAAATACTGTACCAGGTAATGCTATACCAGGCCTAAACTCAATATATTTTTGCAATATCTTTTTTAGGAACTATAATTATATTAATATGCGCCTATTCGCGATAAATAACAGTTTTTTTAGTACCAAAAAATTGGCCACTTTTATTAAAATTCGCGCATTCAGCGTAGCTCTTGACAGTTATAACTTTAGGAAGTAGATATAGCTGTGTGGGTTAAAAAACTCAACTCAGAAGTAATGAAATTTAATCTGCGCCTCGCCTGGGAATATTCCCGTCGTGGTGAAATAATTCCCGCGATGGAGTCTCATTAAAAAGTCCTTAGATTACTTTTAGTTTTAAAGTTGAGCTGAGGTGTACCCATTCAGGATTACATTGAACGGTCACTAGACTGGAAGGACTTTATTGTCCTCAATATTACGAACATTATATTTAAGAAAAACAGAAAAAGGCACTCCAGTATTATTATAGTAGAATTATTACTATTATGGGTAATGCTGATAATCTTGAAGACAAAAGAGTAAAAGAGTAAGAGAAATAAAAGAGTAATTAAATAGGATTATAGGTGTATCTAAGCGTATAGGTTAGAATCGGAGCATATTTTGAATTTTTTTCTATATTATTTTGGCAGAAGCCTTTGGCACCCGAAACACAGTTTTATACTAGTTCGGTGACCATGGATTCACGATAAATTTGTAATAATGTTTTCAGTTGAATAAATGAATTTATAATTATCATTAAAATATGTCATTTTTCAGATGAGATATCATTTATCAGATTCAAAGTTGGTGGCCAAATCCTGTGCCAAATGTGGCCAAAAGTATAAAAAAGATCCGTGATACCCTCGTAGCAGTGTTTTTCTTAAAATACACCATAAATTATAATATAAAAACCATAGAGTATTTCAAGAAATGATGAAAAAAATCGGCCAAGTGCAATTCGGACTCGCGCACAAAGGTGTCCGTGCTGTATGGGAGCCCAATTCCTCTTGCCGTTATTAATAGCTAACAAAAAACTCCTAAAAATTACGTTTATTGTATGGGAGCTCCCCTTAAATATTTATTTTATTCTCTTTTAAGTATTTGTTGTTATAGCGGCAACAGAAATACGTCATCTTTCTGTGAAAATTTCAGCTGCCTAGCTATCACGGTTCATGAGATACAGCCCGGTGACAGACGACGGACATCGAAGTCTTAGTAATAGGGTCCCGTTTTTACCCTTTGGGTACGGAACCCTAAAAAATACCATGGATTTTGTGATCTGAAATAAATTATTATTCTATTCTTAAATATGGCTAAGTATGTATATCCGAGTTCTAGTTCTTTAGAATAATGTAATTAACATTCGGGAAAGTTCGAAACTAAATCATAATTTTATTAAATTGTAAGGTAGTAAGTTTAAATCATACTTCTATAGATTACAAGAGCTCTTTTGAGTTAGCTTCACCATACTAAATATAACTACAGTTGGAAAGATTCTTACCTAGGCAAGTTAATTAGTTTTGTACTTCACGCCGTGATTTGAAAAGTTTGAGTAAGGAAGTAAATTAAATCTAAGATAATAAACAGGTGAACTCATTAAAACACTGAATTAAAAATGCTAAGTAAACAACGACGTTGAAATGTAATAAAGCCGAGGTGGTCTAGTGGTAATGACACCCGCCTTGCAATCGTGAGGTCGTGGGTACAAATCCCGGTCTCGTACAAATGGATTCCTTGGAATTTATGTACGGAATTTCACACCACAGGCTTTTCGTTAAAGGAAAACATCGTGAGGCAACCTGCATGATTCCATAGAAGAAATTCGATGGCGTATGTGAATCCACCAACCCGCACTGGGCCAGTGTAGTGGATATGGCCCAATCACCCTACGCGGATAGGCCTACGTCCTGCAGTGGACTATTAATAAGGCTGGTACAGTTTAAATATAGAACAACCGATCACTTGGTGCATGAATCACCATTTACCTGTCCTTTATTTTGCCTCAATTTGTAAGTTAATTTGAAAAAGAGTTGAAACCAAAGAATTAAAATATTAAATTAAAAAAAAAATGTTAATGTTGTTACTTCAAAATTTTTTATTTTGTTTTTAGCTGCGTTTTGTTTTTGTCAAATAATCGAAAGTCTTATTGTCATGTTAATTTGCAGATCAAGCAAAACATTGTTTCGTACGGGTCGGGAGCCATTTTTATACTGTTTACCTAATGCGGTTTGGTAAATTTTCATAACTGTTTTTCATAACTAGCTACGGAAAAAGAAAATTTTCTTTACTCTTTGATAACTAGTTATTAAAAACATGCTGTGATCCATTTTAAACCGACATCTTATCTAAAAAGGAGGAGATTCTATGTTCGTCTGTATGTTTTTTTTGTTAATTCCGCCAATTGTGAATCGAATCGAAAAATTCTTTTTTAGTTCGAAAGGGTATACTCTCGAAATGGTCTTAGTTAAATTAGGCTGAGCCGTTTTTGTAAAATCAACAATATTGTAAATAATTCGAGCTAAGTAAGTATTCGAATTTCGTATACAATGGAAGGCGGTTTGCCATTTTTTCAAAAAACAATTATTTTAATTAGCTACGAAAACGGAAGCAAACAAAAAATGCATCTTAGTTGGACAATTCGTTTAGATTTTGTTCTGAATTCGTTGGTTGGATTATAACGTTTTTATTTTGTCGGCGGGGAAAAAAGCCAAAACGGACAAGTAATTTTTTTCAGAAGCATAGTAAATAATATTATAATGTACCTAAGTAAGTTCGTATAGGCCGGGTGGCAAGCTCTGGTGTCAGTGACCTTCAGACGGGTCTTATTAGATAGATAGATAGATAGATAGATAAATTCTTTATTGCCACACCAAAACTTAAATAAACTAGGAAAACTTAAACTAGAAACTTCAAACAAGTGTTACAATCGGCAGCCTTATCGCTAATAAGCAATTTCTTCCAGGCAACCGTTACATATTAAAATAGCTGGGGCCCACAATTTAACTTGTTATCTAAGCCACGGCAGCTCTCAGTTCTAAATACCACCTGCGCTCACCCAACCGAAGACTGACCGTGCTGAAAGTTGCACAACTTTGATGATCGCTAAGAAACACCTACACAAACAACACTGTAAGCGCTACTGAGAAGGGCTCTATGACGTCATAAGTTCAGTCACTCGATTCAAAGCGCAGTAAAAATTGTATCGTGTTTATAAACCATTACACAGTCCCATTAAAATGTATTTAGTAAAAGAGTGGAGGTAAGAGAACAGTCGAAAAAATGGCTATTAAACGTAGGTAACACGCACGGATGATTTGGTTTGACCCGTTTTGAAAATACTTTTATAAAAAAGTAAATTTTTAGCACAACCGAAGACTGAGCGTGCTATAAGTTGCATAACTTTGGTAATCGCTAAGAAACGCCTAGACAAACAACGCTTTAAGCGCTACTGAAAAGGGCTCTGTGACGTCATGAATAGAATATTATTTTTTTAATGTAATAACTGTGTACAGAGATGGTAAAGTATACATAATCAGTTGGAAACAACAGTTTTGTTTGGATCAAACATACAATAATTTACATAATACTTAACTTTTAAATATATTAATAGCTAAATAAGTTGTAAGTTCAGTCACTCGATTCAAAACACAGTAAAAATTGTATCGTGTTTATAAACCGTTACACAGTCCCATTAAAATGTATTTAGTAAAAGAGTGGAGGTAAGAGAACAGTCGAAAAAATGGCTATTAAACGTAGGCCATACGCGCGGATGATTTGTTTTGACCCGTTTTGAAAAGATTATTATAATAATCGGCCAAGTGAGAGTTGAATTCGAGCACGAAAGGTTCCGTACGGAAGCCCCCCTTGATACATTTTATTTTAATTTAAATATTGATTTTTGAAGTAAATATACAACTTAATTTTCTGTAAATATTTAAAGTATCTTACGTTGCCATTATTAATATCGAGCGAAAAACGGCAAAATATTAGGTTTCTTGTATGGGACCCCCCCTTAAATAATAATTTTATTCTGTTTTTAGTATTTGTTGTTATAGCGGCAACATGAATACATCATCTGTGAAAATTTCAGCTTTCTAGCTATAACGGTTCATGATATACAGCCTGGAGACAGACAGACAGACAGACAGACGGACAGCGGAGTCGTAGTAATAGGGTCCCGTTTTTACCCTTTGGGTACGGAACCCTAAAAAAGATATTTTACCCAGTCATCATGCCTATTTTGTGGTTCTTAGTGTTCCTTTTATTCGTACCTACACTTAGGGACATAGGTCTCCTGTGTAAATCTTCCATAAGACTGGTTGAAAGTGGCTTGCATCCAGCGCAATACTAAGCCCGATTACAGAGGCGCCAGCATAAAAATAGCAACGTAATAAGCGTTCTCTCTATCGAATGCCTAAAGTGAAAAAGAAACAGAACTATGCTATTTAGTTAATATAATTACGATGGATCCTCTGTAATCGGGTTGACTGTGGTCTTATGAAGTCATCTACTATTTTAATGTTATTTTTTCAATTCAGAGATACCAGAGGATTAATCTGGTTGATCGAGAAAATCTGAAAAAAATGCATAGATTAAATATGGCATGAGTTAGAGACAAGAAAAATATATCGATTTGGTGACTTATGTAGGATTTTTAGTTTTTGGCTTGGACTCTTGGCGAAATTTTCCATACATTTTTGTGGCGAATATTGCTTCCAGTGACAACATGGTTACCCCCCATAGGTACCAGAGGGATAATGTGGTCGATCGAGAAAAGAAAGAAAGAGATACATTGATTTAATATGCCATGAGTATTTACTCACTCCACATCAAAACAATACACCATGCCAATATCAAGTTTCCAATAAAATGAGCGTTCACGTCATCATATATTTTGCTATTATGTAAGCCGAGTGATTTGATCTCGGATACGACATCCTTCCGCCTGCAGAACAGTTAATAAATCTCGCAATAAGACCCCGGCTTGTTCATATCGCGAATAAGTTAAGCAAATTGCGTGTGAGCTCCCGTACTATACGACCTCCAATATTTATGAGAACAGTATTTATACTACACCTGCTCGGAAAGTACCTTGATACTTTATCATATTTACGGTAGAAAGTACGTCATTGCATATCGAACAAATATGCGGGGAGAAAACGCATCTGAGCGGGAGAGAAAAGTGTATGAAAATCCATTTCTTACGTGGTTTTTCTTTTTTAATTTTGGGTAAGACCATGCGCTGGTAACCTAAATATCATAAGCCAAAAAGTTTTTACAGTGAGTTTTTATCTCCAAGTTCGCAAAATGACACTGGCCACTAGCTGTGTGTTGGATGGTGTCAAACAATTTGAAAAAAGAACATGTGAAAATTGCAGACGCCATTGACGCCATTTTCAAGTGTTACATTAAGCTTCACTAACTGCAACAATTTCAATATAAATTTCAATTAGTAAAGATTTAGTTTTTTATTTTCCTCGTAGGTGTAGTATAAAGCACTATGTATCACTCGAGAGAAAGTGCGATTCCCGATCTCGGGTGTTTCGTCGACACCCTCGACGGTAATCGGTCACTTTCTCCTCTCGGTGAACAATGTACTATTAACGTGCTAGGTTTGTTTATGAGAAGTGTGTATTGGTAAGATTATTTCGCTGGGGCTCTTTTGTGTAGATAGATCACTAAGGTTCTAACTTTTATGTTCCGACTTTAGGTATAGGTAGGTACTGGTAGGGTTTTGGCTCTAGAAAATCCTATAGGGTCCACAGACGACGGTCCCAATATGGGCCTTAGTGTGAATGGTGGACAAAATTACCGACATTAGACAAGTGGGTTATGAAGGTAAAAAGGCAGTAAGTATACTGGGCACAATTAATTGATCCCTTCTAGATCAGTGGGCTGGGCGCGATGGAACGGATGCGGACCTTAGTCTTGACTCTTGACATTGTGAAGTTTTTTTGGGAGTATTATTAATTAATGTGTGTTCTTATTTTTATTAGTTTCATTCTGTTGACAACTTTTGCTTTATTATTATTTTTGTTTTGACATTTATGGTATTTGTGACATCCTATTAATTTTTAAGATAATATTTTATGTGTGTTTTAATGTCATAGTTATGTGACTTGTAATGTAATTTCATGGCTCAATAAATACAATTTAATTTTTAATTTTAATTGACGTTCTTGGGGCTTCGTTTTGTTCAGCTAGGGACTATTAAAATGCCGGTACAAATGAAATGAAATGAAATGAAATAATTTATTGTCATTATAGTACATTGAAAAGAATCAAGTAAATAAAATGAAATGCTCATCAATGTCCCTATTAATGGACTCGTCCAACAAAATATCACAACATAATTAAATAAACCAATTCCATAATTAAATAATACTGATTCAATCAATAAAAATTGAAATAAAAACTATGTTCCAAAACTAATCTAATGTCTCAGTCAGAAAGCGACAATATTCTGAAATGTAGGTATGAAATATATTACGGTCTACCCACAAGTGTTCTGCCGCACATAGAATAGTGGGTAATATGACTGTGTTGTACCTTGTACGGTCATACCTAAGCAATAATGTAAATTTTAAATTAATGACTAAAAATTAAAATTATAAATCCGCTGTATAGGGGCTTCGTTAATAAACAATATAAATACGTCACACATAAAAACTAAATTTAAAATCTTATAAAAAACAATTTATATAATAAAATGGTTACATGTATTGGTGATCAGCTGTATAGGGGCCTCGTTAAAAACATTTTTAGGTCATACCTAACAAAAAATTTAAAACACAGTTACATTAAATTATAGCCATGCAAAAAAAAAAAAAAAATATATATTTAAATGTTAATTGCTTAATGTGATTCTGTCTCCATTGTTTGATAATCTTTGTAATTGTTGTTTAAATATTCAGTTATTTTGTAAATAGTTTTTGATAATAGCAGCCGCTTAACGTTAGCGCGAAATTTATTTTCATTTTCTAAAGTCTGAATATTTAAAGGCAGTTTATTGTACAATTTCTGACCTGTTAGTTTTGGCAGGCGTCCAACCATATAAGAAGTACAGGACATATAAGAAGACGTAAGACTGTTAATGTTACCTGATGGACTCGAAAAGATCTCCATTGAGGCTGAAATGATTGAAAGTGTAAGATTGTGCAGGATACAAGCCTCTTCCTACTAGCTTTGGAGTTCTATAAGAGAAGGTAGATGTCCAGCAGATGACGCCCTATCTCTACAACCGACTTAATAAAGCCGCGAACACGATATTGATTTTGTGAACGTAACCGGTCTCATACGATCGTGCGGTTATCTGCTCATCACGCACGATCGTTTGAGACCGGTTGCGCTTACAAATTCAATTTGGTTATCGGGCCAATTCTTTTGGCAATCGTCACGATTGTATCCACCCGGTTGAAATGACGATAATAAACCAACGCAACGGTGTTATCACAACCAGTAACATGTGCATCTTCTTCTAGTGCCTCTCCATTACTGAAGGTTGGCAGTCAGCTTTTTGAAATTTTCCTTGTCTAAGCAAGCCTAAACAGTTGTTCGACAGTCTTAATGCCTGTCCATTCCTGGATGTTCCGAAGCCATGACATCTTACATGTCATGTGCTTACGGTGTTCAATTTCCTCGGATTAGCAACACATAGATTTATTTACCTACAAATATGTCTCTCTATCATTTTCAGTTTTGTTTGCTTGAAAAACATCTTACAAAAGACGAAAACTTCTATTATCAAAATTTTCTACAACAGTTGAACATCAGCTACTGTCTAACTCTCCACTATCAACACTCGCAGGAGCGGGATCGACCAACTTTATGTGTACCCACGCTAAATAACGTTCACTAAATTACGCCGACTCCGGGACTATGGCGCAGATTTAATAACAGTTAGTACCGAGCCCTGCGCCCAATGTCAACAAAATTGCGAAGTGGGTGGATTAAAATTGTAGGCACAAGTTGTAGAACTGCTGAACTGATGTTTGCGGGGAAATATTTGTCGAATCAACTTTTAAGGTTAGAAAAGTCTGTGTACCTACATAATCTAACCTTTTATAAAAGTAATTTTAGGGTCTGTCAGGAGATTTTAAATGGCGAATTTTAGGCGAGTCTGTCATTTTCTCTAAAATTCATTTCGGAGAGTGTGCATATGAGCTGCACGACCTTATCCTACCATCGCTTTTTTACTACAGGACAAGTAGGAAGACACCACATTACCACCCCTACACTGTCGATTTTCCTTCGAATCGTACGAAGCGGTTCGACTCAACATTTCTGATTCGTACCGCCAGGGAATGGCACAGTCTTCCTGCTTTCCTGTTTCCTAAAGGATTTAATCTAAAGCTTTTCAAGGTCATAGTGAATAGGTATCTTCAAAATAAAAAACCTTTCTCTTGAATCACTCTATCTATAAAAAAAATCACATCAAAATCCGTTGCGTAGTTTTAAAGATATAATCATACATTGGGACAGACAGACAGGGAAGCGACTTTGTGTTATACTATGTAGTGATTAAACATTTTGGCCTGTACAAGCCTTTTTAATAGTCCACTGCAGGGCGTAGGCCTACCCACGAAGGATGATTGGGCTATATCCACCACGCTGGCCCAGTGTGGGTTGGTGAATTCACATACGCCATCGAATTTCTTCTACGGACGTACGCAGGTTGCCTCACGATCTATACCTTCACCGAAAAGCCAACGGTGTGAAATTCCGTACATAAGTTCCAAAGAAACTCATTGACACGGGATGTGGATATGAACCCACGACTACTACTTAATACCACTAGATCACCACGGCTTCATAGATATGCTATCGTTGAATCATAGTCTGACTTATTGAGGTCACCTCAGCTGCTGCAAGCTCAGCAAGCAGCTGTAACACAGGGTTTCCTAGTACAGCTGCTTACGAGACGCTGTAACCTTCCGCTTTTATAATAACTCTAATTTAAAATTCAGATGAAAATGTTTATGTAGGTACCAACATTTGATGTAATTTAATTTTTGTGAAATAAATGATTGATTGATTGATTGAGGTACAAGTTCTACCCCTAATCACAACCTATGAATTTAGATATCAATAACATGAACATAACTCATAAAATATGAAAAAAAATCGTTTCATCGAACAAATATAAGTGTCGTACTAATTAACAAAATACACACAACATGATTTAATGATAACCTAGCCCCACTGGCAGTGGGCAAGGCACATCGCAAGGAGGAATGATGACCAATGGGGTCGGGGGGCCTATGTCCAGTGGATGTTCTATGACTGAAACGACGACGATGACAACGATATTTTACTTGTAAGTTTGTTACCAAGCACCAATTTAAAATCAAGATTGAGAGAACACACATATCATACAAATTGACATAATTTATTTCAAATTCATCGTTTAATTTCATGTTTGACATTTTAATTGAAATTTCGTGAATTTATAAATAAGTCGTATTTCTAATTTTGTTAAACGTTGATTCAAATTTAATTAATTTATTTTTTAACCAATGTCTATTTTAATAAAAATCTTTAGTCACATTCACACAGCGAGAATGATTAGGCCCCAAGATACGGGTGCTTTGTTGTACCTACCCAGTTTGGGGTAATTGTGTCTACATAAAAATTGGATAATTTGTGACAATAAATAATTTTGAATTCACAATAAGTTATACCTTTCAAATCTGTCATATCTAAAAGCGTCTCACTAAATAACATTTCCCTACACAAGCATTTCAATCTCCAATTCTTAGTTCGTGTAATAATACTGTCGTTTTTGAGCTTAATTCGGAGCGCCGGGCCGTAAAGAGGCGTTACCTGGCAGCGGCGATAATCTTTAGCTGGTCGTAACTCTTCCGCGAAGTGGCGCATACCACACTTATTAACCCTCGGTTGTGGAAGGTGAGACAGTTGCTAAGCTCTGGTCTACAGTGTTTTTGTCACAAGAAATCTGATGCATTTAGGTATTACGTTTCATTGCCCTGGTGCTGGGGCACTAGAATACGGCGTCGGTATCCCTGCCTGAAGTAAGAGCCTACTACCCCTGGACTCGTGGTGCCAAGGGGTCCCCTTTTAGGAGGCTCTTTAGCATCCCAGGCCACTCAAGTGGGCCCGAGTCGTAAAGGACAGTACAAGTTTAGTTTTATAACCAGTCGAGTAGTCGTATAAAGGCCTGGAACCACCGGTGCGTTCCTTTGGAGATCCCGGAGCTCCCAAGAAGGCACAAAGGCTGGCCACCGAGGGGATTTTAGTGGGTACAATCCCACATTACCCGAATGCACCCCAAAGTGGTCGGGCATCATCAGAAGATTTCCCCCTCGTGAAAAAAGGTATTACGTTTCAATCACATCCAGTTTTATTGTGATGAGGTAGAATTAATATTCGGAAATTGTAGAAATATAGGGCGATCAACTACTAAAGAGCTTCTATTGGCATATAACGCTTTAACATATCGCTAAAAGGTAATTCTTTCAACGCACATCTGGAAATATTTCTTGGAAATTTGGTAGCTGGAAGTGATGAGCTTGGATAAAAGGTTCCATCAGGACATATCAAAGATGGAGAAGCGTCACAAGGGTAAGAAAGAGTTCTAGGATGTTGGGCGACCACTGCGGTATGGTCAAATGGGTAAAATGGAGCCAAATATGCCAAAAAAAAACCAGATTTTTAACTTATAAATCATATTTTTTTCATGTTTGTGATGAGCTAAATTAGATTTTCTGGCTGGGAATTTAACCCACACCTCTTTAACCCAGGAGTCAGGGTCCACCACTGGGTCACTGAGGAAGGCGTCATGTTGCAATTTTAAATTACATTATTGTACTCAAAGGAGTTATTGCAAATATGCATAGAAATTGGGCCACTAAAGGGTACAGTATTTCATAATTTGCTTTGTTTCTTTCGGAAAATGATTTTCCCGTTATTTTTTACAATAACAGTGTCCATTAAAAGTAATTTCGTGTATTCGGGTATTAAGGTTACATGTGAACAAAATGACAGTAATTCAATGGCTGAACAAAAATCAAATTGGAAAGTGTGAAATTACTCATAAATTAAGCATTAGATGCGGTTGTTTTACTCTGCGCATTTATTTATCATAGTTTAACGGATTTTTTGAGTTACTGTACCTAATCTGAGCCCATTTTGCATTATCTTCTTTCTCTATTGTTAAAGACTGCTGAAACCTACAAATGGTGTGAAAGCTTCAGTACTGTATTATATGCGTTACTTAACCCTTAAGTACGAAGAGATATAGTTATTTAGACGCTCCGGAGATGGTACAAGCCAGTGAAATTTATTACGGTTGAACATGTCTCTGCTAAGTCTAGAAACATATTAGTTTCGGAGGAATTCAGCGCTTCTAAACATTTGGAAGCAAAAGGTACCAAGTTCAATACTGACACTTATTTATATTTCACTTATTCATCTTATTACTATTTACTAAGTACTAGCTGACCCGGCAAACTTCGTTTCACACAATATCTTAATAAATCATAGCCCATGTGTTATTCTAATGTATAAGCATTATTATTGCAAAGTTTCATCTCAATCCGTTCAGTAGTTTTGACGTGAAATAGCGCTTCTAAACATTTGAAAGCAAAAGGGACCACGTTCAATACCTAATGACACTCATATTTATTAAGAAACTAGTTGACCCGGCAAACTTCGTTTCACTCAATATGTTAATAAATTATAGCCCATGTGTTATTCTGATGTATAAACATTAACATTGCAAAGTTTCATCTCAATCCGTTCGGTAGTTTTTACGTGAAAGAGTAAAAAAACATCCACATATACTCACAAACTTTCACGTTTATAATATTAGTAGGACTGATGTATAAACATTTTTATTGCAAAGTTTCATCTCAATCCGTTTAGTAGTTTTTACGTGAAAGAGTAACAAACATCCACATATACTCACAAACTTTCGCCATTATAATATTAGTAGGACACGTTGTAGAGGAAAACCGTGCGCTACTACGAGTCTCTCTTAGGACTTAAATTTATATGTGTAAATTATTAAATTGTAAAAATAAAAACACCTAAGTCTATCAATCTTATTATTTAAGCAGTTCAAGCAATTCATCATTTTTAAGTAGGCCTATGTTCAGTAGTGGACTAACACAACAATAAGGGACTAACGATGTCATCACGCTGCATGGAAGCCGCTTCCAATCGATCTTGTTGCATAACTATAAGGAAGGTCTATGTCCAGCAGTGGACGAATCATGACTGAAACAAGCAAATGATAGATTTGTTTACATATAATATTTTGTCCCTTCGATATGAATATCGACACAACACACACTCTGAGACAATACATCTGTTCTAGGTAAGCTTGTTACATCCTAGACCGCATATCTGCTTAACATCAGGTAGTGTGTAGTCAAACGCAAACCTATTCGAAATAAAAAAAAAAACATTAACAACAAATTAATCTAGATTTATCTTAATCAATCATTATCATCTATTAATTAATCAGAACACAATGCCATAAACTGGACTTGAACTGAATTATCACTACATTTTAAAATAATAGCCAATAACCTTAACTAATAAAGACAACATTTGCAATTTTACACACTGAAAATTTGTTCTCTACTTGCAATCTACATGCTTGTGAGCTCTATCAAATGTAAATTACAACAAACCTACAGCAAAACAAATTAAGTACACAATAATGTGTATGTTCCACCATTTTAATTAAATGTTTACCTTAGAAGTTCCATTTAACTCGTCACCAGTTCAATGCAAACAAAACATCATGCTTGTGCAAACTGGGAGATTGAGTTGGGGCCACATTAGACCGAGTCCCGTCCGAGCCGGCCACGGGAGAGAAAAAGAAAGCTTTTCTCTTCTGTAGGGCCTGCACTAAATGTATAATTTCCGGTGCTAACGCCACATAATCAAGCTTAATTACTTTTTCCGTTTGGTTTATAATAGAACTTCGTCGTACAACGTTGAGATCATTGCATTTTTAAATTGTACGATTGTTTACCTGACTATGTTTATATGTATAACACGTTTTGTTTGGCGAAAAATGCTCAGCAGATTTTGTAAAATGAAAATCTGCGGTAACTAATCAATATTTAAAAAATCTATTTTATAAATTTTTTGGATCACAATGTTTTCTTGTCGTAAATAGGCAACTTTTAAATTAATAAGAAAATGTTTCAATCCATTTATTGTTATTCTCTGAAATAACTATAAGACACTTATTCAAAAATTTGTTAAAATCGTCAGATTCAAATACATTGCCGATAATTGTTTTCTAAAAAGATTCACCCTTGAAGCATATGTCTTCAATAGTCGTATTGCGTCAGTTTATGACAATTCAATGGCTCGATATTATCAGTGTTAGTTTTTCAGCCTCAAAACCATGAGCCATCCCGGCTTAGATGCGGCTCGTTGTAAAGAAGAGCGCGCGTAATCCTCCGTCTAGTAGAGTCCCTGCTCTACCGCATGTAAATTATGGAGAGAGCTCCGGTTTTCATTAAAAGCTTTAATAAAACTCATGTTGCCATTGCTTTACTCTACCTTTTTTGTAATGCATGCTCTAGAATTTGTGATTGTAAATTAAACGAGTGTAAAGTATGGGTGCGATTAAGGTTCCTATCCTATCCAATGAGAGTGCTACCAAATTGCATGCTATCTCTTGTTCTAAAGACATATTACAAAAATATGATTAAGTTAATGCTTTTTTATGAAATTGAGTCAAATAAAAATAAATCTAATTTACCGGGTGGTTCTGGTACCAGATATTTAAAATTTCTAAAAGATCCCCGATATTATATTTTTTTTAACAACTTCGTCATCATTATTTATCTTGAATAAGCCCGCGTTTGATCGCCATCTTAATTTAAATACCTTTTGTGAACACCCAACCAAAGACCGTACCGACTGCGTTGTTTTTATTATAGCGATTATTAGTATAAAACGTCTTTTTATAAGTTCGAAAGATACCTTGCTGCTTCTGCTTGGTCATGTAGGACTGCATTCACTGAATATAGCTGGCTCCTCTCGGTATGTCTTGGTGATCTATTTAAGAGCTCAAAATTTTAAAATGCCTAGAGCTAATTTTAATAAATATTTGCTAAAAACAAAACCATTTCTTGTTACTCACTTCGCGTGTGGGTGTGGACGCAGTTGTATAATAAATAAACATTCTCATTATTATAAAAATTATCTGAAAAAATAACGCTTTATTATTATTACTATAAAATACCTACTGTTACTTTTACGTGATATTTTAGCACAGCACTACAAAAATATACATTTGACGTAACCTTAAGATAGCGTATACTATTTCGTTTTGTATATTACACAAATGCAACATTTATTTCTTAATATTCAATTCACGCCACTTCAAAGTTATGTCGAATGTTCGATAACAACCCTTCAGGATCGCATTCTCTCGCTGTTCAAAAGTAAGTTATAATAGGCCGGGTAGTTGGGGTAGCTAGGTCTATTGTCAGAGTTTTTAAGCCGCCTAAAGACCTCTGACATTGATCGTTCCACGGGAAAGAGAAATTTCCTTTAGCACTACTAGTTGAGCCAAGCAGTTGAGCCACGAGGGATAAACGGGCTAAACTGTGAAAACAACCAGGACCTACAACTTAACGTGTCGTTTGACCCACAGAAGCGCTCAGTTGTAAATGCCACGCGCGGTCACCCATCCAAAACAGACCATGACGAACGTTGCGTAACTTCGGTGATAACTGGCAAACTCCTAATCAAACTACGCTATGAACGTTGCCGAGTTGAAAACACCACTTGGAATATTTGCAACGTCAAACATTATTGTAACCTTATGAATAACTTCGCTGCGGAAAATGCTTGCGATTGTGAAGTTGGTGAAATTTTTAGGGAGTACATACATTGTTGGGAGCTTTGATACATATTTAATTCGTTCTGGGTCCGTTTACTCTGCGTTATATGAAATTATCATCTTGTCCACAAATATGGCCGCCGCATTAAATATGCTTGGCCTCAAGTGGATTTTTGGACAAGGATGAATTTTCTTTGTTATTTTATTTAGGTAGAATAAAGAATTTATTGTGCTCTGCGAAGTGCATAGCTATTGGACCTGTTGTTTTTTTAAAGGTTGAATAACTGATAACAAAAGCGTCGCAAATAATTTATAATACCTTTATATAGGTTCCCTGCGTAAGTTTGTTTCTAAGTTAATTTAGAACGAATTGTCTAGCTCTGGTGTCAAAGTTTTATGTTTTTAATCACTACATAGTATAAAACAAAGTCGCGTCCCTTTCTGTCCGTCCCTCTGTATGCTTGTATCTTTAAAACTACGTGACGGATTTTGATGCGGTTTTTTTTAAATAGATAAGAGTGATTTAAGAGGAAGGTTTGTAATAATATGTATAATACACCTGAGAGAAGCCGGGCGGGTTGCTAGTTACGTATATATACAATCTACATAGCTACTTATTTTCAGGCTAGCAACTTACCCAAGTTTATAATTATACAATAAGCCCGATTACAGAGGCGCCAGCGTAATTATATTAGCTAAATAGTATAGTTCTGTTTCTTTTTCACTTTAGGCATTCGATAGAGAGAACGCTTTTTACGTTGCTATTTAATTTACGCTGGTGCCACTGTAATCGGGCTTAATCTATCCTTAGAAAAATTAAACTGTTTTGTGGGGTTCAAACAGGGTATTGAAAAATTGTACTGGTGAGCACTCACCTTACTGCAATGTTAAAACGAGTAAGTACCTACTACCTAAGTTATTTCTTTAATCAAAACATTTTGAGACAAAATACATTCGCCTTATCTATAATCTCATTTCACCTTTATTCCTTTCAAAAAACATCCGATAAAAATACTCGAAACAGCTCTCAAATTAATGTGAAAACAACTTTTGCCATTCTGCCGCCGCGGCGCGAACTTTTGTCAAAGCGCCAAGGGCTCGCTGTGTCGGAGGGACACGGCAACAAACAATAAGTTGATTATTTCGCTTTTTCAAACAAGAAATACTTGTATTAGAGAACACGAGTAGGTACTGGACTATTGGATTGTGTTTACTGTCCATAAAAGACGCGGTAAGCTTTCAGAATACTAAACTTTTGGGTAGGTTAGTAGAATTATATGAAATTGTGACATGAACTAAGTAAAACTAATATTTTCGAGTTATGGGATAGAAATCAAGAAAGTTTGGTATGATCTTTCTTAATAGGTATATGATGACCACTTAAACCTATGTTGCCTACGTGTTTTTAGGGTTCCGTACCCAAAGGGTAAAAACGGGACCCTATTACTAAGACTTCGATGTCCGTCTGTCTGTAACCGGGCTGTATCTCATGAACCGTGATAGCTAGGCAGCTGAAATTTTTCACAGATGATGTATTTCTGTTGCCGCTAAAAAATACTAAAATTAGAACATAATAAATATTTAAGGGGGGCTCCCATACAACAAACATGATTTTTAGGAGTTTTTTGCTCGCTATTAATAACGGCAAGAGGAATGGGGCTTCCTTACGGTAAGGAACCCTTCGTGCGCGAGTCCGACTGGCACTTGGCCGATTTTTATTTTTTATGTCTTCTGTTCTTGAATCGTGGCTGTTAGTCTCGCTAAAAATCGAAAACTGCTGAACCAATGCTAATTATGTAGTAAGTTTGTTTGTGGCTAAGTGTGTGTTTTATAATCAAAGCAAATTAAAAAAAAAAGTACACCAAGAAGGTACCGAGTCTTAGTTTTTAACAAATTATTAAATGTTGTATGATAAATTCGGCACCATGGAGGTAAAAGTTCATAGGTTTAATGATGTTTTGATTTCACAAACTTAGTGCACACGATGTTCTAAATTTAATTTTACTTTATCATGTAGCGTATAAAAATGGCTTTTGCATTCAGATTTCGAAGCGCAAAAATAATCTTTCTAAGATAGGGGGATGAAAAAAAATCAACTAGCCTATTCTGAGGGTGAGTAGGTACCTACGTATTATAAGTACCTTCATATCAATGCGGCGCGTAGGGTTTTGAGTAAATATAAAAGCGCTAATCCTTGAACTGACTTCATCATCATCATCATCCACCCCCTTTCTTTATCCCACTGCTGGATATAGGCCTTTCTCTTATAGTGTCATCTGCCTCGGTCCTTTGAACTGACTTAAAAACGCAGCAGTCTTCATCAAATAATCCAAATTTAATTACCGTAGAAAACATCTCCCTTCGTTTAGTTCGTTTTCCTCTCTTTATGTTGACGTATCCATTGTGATTCTGGCAGCGCTGCATCGCCACAAAGGCTCCCTTCATATCTCTATGGCAGTAGATTGCGAGTGTTCGTCTCTACGATAAGAAATGAAAGATTTCTGCACACTACAGAGCTTCCCATGTTTTTCTGAGGGACACACGGACTTGAAAAATAAATTAAATTTCATCATTTTCATCATTCTTTCAAGTAAAAAAGTATATTAAAGAACATGATAAGAACTATCATTATTATATATGTATTTTTATGAATTTAGAGCGAGATATATTTGACTAAACAAAATACTTATTTACACAGAAAAACAAAAAAAAACTTATTTTACACTTTCCACTATTTTATTATTATTATATTCTACGGGACTAATTGCGCACTAAAATTACGAGATAAATCGATACCTACCAACCTATTTTTACTACAGGACAAGTAGGAAGACGCCACATTACCACCCCTGTCGATTTTCCTTCGATACGTACGAAGCGCTTTGACTCAACATTTCTGATTCGTACCGCCAGGGAATGGAACAGTCTTCCTGCTTTGCTGTTTCCTAAGAGATATTATCTAAAGCTTATCAAGATCAGAGCGAATAGGTATCTTCTAAGTCTGCGTGCTTCATCTTCGACCACAACGTCGTTTACCATCAGGCAAGTTGGTAGTCAAGCGCGGACTTATTCGCGTTAAAAAAACCTCATCATCCCGATGTTTCGACCGAGTTGATCGTGGTCACGGGCAGACCCATGAGTCTGCCCATGACCATGATGAGGTATTTATTTATCTCGTAAGGTTAGCACGCGATTAGTCCTGTAGTAGGTATATAATAATAATGTGTTCAAATCGTGAAAGTTTAAAAACAACAAGAACTATGGTGTACCAATTTTTGGTGTTCATTGTAATCCTACGACAATCTCTACATTAGCTACCTCATGATAAACAACATGATAAGAACTATGCGTACCAATTTTTGGTAATGAATGATTCTATGATTGTAATTAAAAATATAATCAACAAAATGTTAAAAACTAACATAGTAACAAAAACCAACCAATTAATTAACAAAATCAATGAAAATTCTTAGTCGTAAGATTTCTCTAAAATGTATTTCAGTTTATGACTTTGGCGTCTAAATACAAATATTTATTTTCAAAAGTAGTGGACTATTTATTGTTAGTCCTTCTGTTGTGTAATTTGTTTTATCTACACTAATGTTGTAACATTCTACTTATGTTTCCAATATTTGACTTATAATGACTACTGTTATAGCACAGACAACAAAACACTCAATTTAAGCAATTTCAAATGATGTTATAATATCCACATAGATATCGTAAAATCTCATTATAACATCGCGCGCTCGCTCCTGATTGGCCCTGCGCGCGCAGCTGCGCTCTCATTGGTTAGATTTTAATGGCGCCAAGTTCACTGTGACAATACACGTACGCGTGAATTTAATGTTTCGCAATATGTTTTTTATTTTATTTTTATTTTTATTAGTGAAGATAAAGTAGTGTATGCAACTGCATATAATACGGGTATTAAAACACTCGTTACTATTATGAAACTCGCTGCGCTCGTTTCATAAACTCACACTCGTGTTTTAATACCCTTCATTATATGACAGTTGCATAAACTACTATTATGTGTTACTTATTCTAAGCATATCTATGGGAGAATTATTACAAAGTCCATTCATCCATCCATCCATTAGCCGAAGGACGTCCACTGCTGGACACAGGCCTCCCCTTTGGATCTCCAATAAGACCGGTTGGAAGCGATTACATCCATATTTTGTTAAGTAGTTAGAAAAAAATACCACACACATGATAGGTACATAATTTCTACAAAATTTAACAGGCTACAGCTAACGACTGTCTATGTAAAGCATTAGTTATTACATGTTTCAAAAGCTATAAAGGCTAAATGAGACACTTTACCGTAAAATCAACTTTTAATGCGCGTACACTTTCAGTGCGTTTTAACGTACTCGGAGTAAAGCAAGTCGTAATAGTTAATTACAGTATTCTAAATATTAGATAGGTGCGTCGTCTGCGAGCGTGTCAACAGTTCAAATATGAAGATTACAGCTGAGCTAGCCGAAGATATTTTACTATAGATACGTTCAAAAGAGCCGTGGTGGTCTAGAGGTAGTGACACCCGCCTCACAATCGTGGGGTCGTGTGTTCAAAACCCAGTCCCGTACCAATGAATTCCTTGGAATTTATGTACGGAATTTATTTAACACCACTGGCTTTTCAGTGAAAGAAAACATCGTGAGGCAACCTGCATAGGTTAATAGTGCCAGAAGTTCACTCAGTCACGCTTCACCAGTAGACAAAATTAGGTATAAAGAACATCGTGATGCTAGACTGATAAGAAAACGATTACCTTGGCACCGTGAATTTTGGCAATTTAAACGCGTACACGGAATGGACGTACGGTTTCTCATACTGCTTTTAGATGAAAATGAACATCGCAAAAAAACCAAAACATGATAAAAAATTCAATACTTACACTCACAGGTATTTGAAAATTGTCTAGGACCAAGATAGCTTAAAACAAAACATTCACGAACTGGCAGCAGGACCAGAATAGTTGATATGGCTCAAATTCCCTTCAAGGGCTACCCTAGATGATTCACAGTGTTAAATTAATAATTATTTTTCGCAAAAAATGGCAAACCGCCTTCACTCGTGTACAAAATTCGAACATTTCGTTCGAATTGTTTGCATGATTGTTGATTTTTCAAAAACGGCTCAGCCGACTTCTGTAAAATTTAAACCTCACCTCAGGAGTATACCCTTTTGAACTAAAAAATAATTTTTCGATTCGGTTCACAATTAGCGGAATTATTGATGAAATGACAGAAAAAATACATACTTACGGACGAACATAGAACCTCGTCCTTTTTGCAAGTCGGTTAAAAAGGTTACTATGATATTATTTTTGGCTGTGTGTCCCCAACTCCGGCGTTTCCATTAACTTTATTTCCCCGACATTGGCCGCCGAGGTCAGACATCGACAGATCGGAATGATGTATTGTTACATTTCATTCCGACTCACATATCTATTTATTAATCAACGGGACTGTTTTGAGGTTCGTTCTTTTGTTACAATTCGGGGATTCCCCCTGTATTTATGTTTTTAATTTAATTTTTATAACAATTTCAACATCTAGGCATCATAAGGCGTCCACGTCTACTGTTGGATGTATGCCTTCAAAATAAATGTCTTATAAGTAATAAATAATTAATCTGATGAGACCGGATGGATTCGGCTATACAGGGTTATTTCTAATCAATGAGCTTCCTTCTAGGGGCTTATTCTGTACATCAAAACTAACAACTTTTGTTCTGCGACTTTTGTCAGAACTCCAAAAAAAATCAGCTGTTCCATACATTTTGTCGCAGGTGAACGACATTTTTCTACGGAACAACAATTTTTTTTGAGATTTGACAAAAGTCGTAGAACAAAAGTTGTTAGTTTGACGTACAGAATAAGCCCCTAAAATGATGCTAATTGATTAGAAATAACCCTATATATGGATTTTAGCATCAAGCGGGTTCTTGCGAGTTTGTTTAGCACATTTGTTTTAAATAAATTATAATAATATTATGTTCTAAGAAGAGATTTTTTTTCAACCTAATAAGCATTATTTATAACCATATTGTATTCATATTTTTTATTAGAAGACAAATAATTTATCAAAATGTTTCGTTAAAATTACATAAAATGGAATTTTGGATTTATTTTAGGTTAGAATATAATCTTTTTTAAGGTGCGTTCGGGTAGCATACTGATGGCAAAATTAACAATTAAAAACGCCAACAAGCGTTCGTTTTGAGAATGAGTGAGCAAAAGGCATTTTTAGCTGTTTTTGTTCACCGTTCGGATAGCTCAAAAACAGTTTAAAATGCCATCGTGAACTGCCACTTTTGACCCACCTGCGGTGGTGAGGTTTCTTTGTGTTCGTTTTAGCGTTCGTTTTGGATAGTGAGCAAAAGTAGCATTACTGGCGAAATGAGCGAAGTTCCCAAACGGGTTACATCAACGCTAATTTTGCAAATGCTAAAAATGCCATCGAGCCTAAAACGAACGCATCTTTAGTGTACAATTTTGAAATAATTTACTTTAAATAAATTCAATGAACTTCGATCGTAATTAACAAAGAGCCAAAAAACAAGGTTGAGTAAAAATAAACTTTTACGTAATTTATTTGTTGACAAACAATTTATTTCACTCCTTACCTAAAATGTTCCCTTGACATTTCCTTTGAATTGTTGAGTTGACATTTGGTTATTGTTGCTTCGTCGCGTATTTCTGAGAGCTTTTAGGTAATTACGTTCTTTATAAGGGATGGCAGCTTAGACCTAATATTAGAAGTGATTGCGGTAAGAGCCGACCTTTTCGTCTGGTTCGCCTTTAGGACGGGACTCCACCAAAGCGGAAACGGAGAGATGTTTTTTAAACAACCAATAGAATTGTGTTATTGACATATCTCCTCTCCGCTCAGCTTCAGTGGAAATCGCTGTGCGGAAACGTGTAATACTCGTATGTGCAATTTTTTATGATGGCGATTCGATGGAGGAGCCCCGGTGGTCTGTAATTTTCCATACAAACGTATTACGCTGTTTTCTTCCTGGAAAATACTTATAGAGCTTCAATTTTTTGTCATAAAATTAAATTTAGCTGTTTAGACTACTCTGTCTTTTCTATTTCTTGATAAGTTAATTATCAGGCAAAATATGACCCTTCAAAATCACAAAAAAAATCACCATTATTACCGACGTCTTTAGAGACCTACCAGAAGAGACTAAATAATATCTAACAAATTATAAAATGATAGAATCATGAACACATATTTTTTTTAAATTTTGACATAAAAAAATATTTGATAGATCTAGTTTTTGAAGAAGAAAACAGCGTAATACGAAACGTTGTCTCGCCATGTTTTTTGTAGGTATAAATCGCTCTGAGCTGCAATTGTCCCTATCGCACGATGCGGGGGTAGGGTCGAGGTGAGGGAGGTTCAAACCTATACGTACACAAGCACTAGGGATGTAGTAATAGTCGATATTTTTGTCGATGCTCTAGTGATGTCCATCGATATCGATGTTTATTAAAAATATTAGTTATTTTTTCAAATCCTGTAATTTGACCGTTGTATGTTTGTTACTTTTGAAGAAAAGATTTTATGTTTGGAATATAGGCGTTTAGTTGCTGCGACATATTGCAGCGATTATACAGAATATCGTGCTGTATCCGCAGACATCTAAATGAGTTAGGCGCAGAATAACCAATTCTCATAATGCCCAAGTAATGCTCAATTCTACGAAAGCATAATTCTATGAATGCCCAATTCTCAAAGTGGCAACATAATTTTGATTAGGAATTTTCTAAAAAAAAAAAAAAAAAATACATGTAAGGGCTTACCAGTACCTAAAACAACCTCCGTTTGCGAGTTAAGGACATTTTAACTTTTACTATGGGACCGACCAGAGCCGAATCCGCGAGAAATATCAACTATACCATGAAAAAAGTCCGTTGATGATGGACAAAGTGCATGGAACAGCTGGTTTTTTATCGCCAATGCGGAGTTAATTGTTCTTTTCAAACCTATTACCTTTGCCCTAAAGAGGTTGTGCTTTCATTACCGGTGTTTTTTTTAAATGAAAATGTGTTTTTAGGGTTGCATACCCAAAGGGAAAAACGGGACTCTATTACTAAGACTTCCATGTCCGTCTGTCCGTCTCTCTGTCACCGGGCTGTATCTCATGAACCATGATAGCTAGGCAGCTGATATTTTCACAGATGATATGTTTCGGTTGCCGCTATAACAACAAATACTTAAAACAAAATAAAATAAATATTCAAGGGGGCTCCCATACAACAAACCTGAACTTTTAGACGTTTTTCGCTCTATATTAATAACGGTACCAGGTTGCTTGATATTTTCACAGAACATTTAGTTTTATATTCCCTTCAGTAATAAATAATAAAATTAAAATAAAATAAATATTTAAGGGGGGGCTCCCAAACAGTACGGAACACTCCGTGCGCGAGTCTGACTCGTACTTGGCCGATTTTTTCCATTTAAAATTATTTTGCCATTTTGAGAATTGAGCATTCTTAGAAGTGAACATTGTGAGAATTGGGCATTTATAGAATTGGGCATTCGTAAAATTGAACTTTCTTAAAACTATGTGCCATTATTAGAATTCTGCGCCTAAAGCGAAATAATAGTTCTAATCAGGAAAATCACGTGCTCTCTAAAATCGTGTAATAATTGTAACGTATAAATATAATCATCCTTAGTCCACTTACCTAAGCGAAAAACGTTCTATTAAATTATTAAATTATCAAAGACACAACATCATATAATTAAAAAACACATTATCAGTCACATTACAAATACAACAAAATAAATGAATCTTTATCTAATAAAATAAATAAGTTCTATGCTGTGCTTGCCAGTATAGGTAGCGCCACACAAGTCGGCGGATGAGATGTAAGACGCAGATGACACTTCGCCGTAATTTGCTAATTATTGCGCATGTGCGCACAATGCCGACGCCGCGCGACGTAGTGGTAAGCACGGGCGTGCGCGCGGGAGGCATGAGGTTGGCGGGCGGTTGTGCCCGTGCGGTGTCTTGTCTCTCTGGCTCCTGCGCATACCTATATTTTGCCTATTGCGCAGCGTTCTGCGCCTAACTTTCCATCCGCCGACTTGTGTGGCGCGGATTATACGTGAAATTCATTCGAGAAAACAGCCCCATTGGCTATCCGTTCATTGAACTATGTGCCTTGCCCTTTGTCATTTTAACTTGCCTATCCACTGAGTTTTGCTGAAAAGTGTGTAGTAATTTGTGGATGTTATATCCTGTATTTATATGGTGTGTGCTACGCACTGCTGCTTTAATTTGCTAATAGTTTCAACTTTTTTAAACTTATTCAAAGTAGAACCTAAGTATGACAAGCAGTTCTCCAAACAGTAAGCATTGCATCTGTTTAATTGAATTCTTAATTATTTTTATACTACGGGACTAATCGCGCAATGAAAATACGGGAATAGTTACAATATAAAAGGCAAGAAGTTTTATATGTCCAGATATACAGGGTTATCCAGAACTGGTGTACTAAGCCGAAAGGATTCGGAAAGGTGATTCGGACTATTATTATGAACAACTTTTAATATATGTGGCCAAACCGAAATTCGAGAAAAAAACCAATCGTGTCATACCTTTTGTCGAGTCCAAGTTGCAGTTTTGTATGGAACAGCTGATTTTTAGTTCACGAAATCCGCAGCTGGACCCATATTCATATATTCATATTATTTTATTGCTATCAAAATACAAGATACAAGTCAGTCCAAACCAATTACAATTGTAGTTATAATTATAATATCCTTAAAATTTCAGCTTAGCTAAAGCAAAACATAATTATCTTAAAATTACAATAACTTAAAATAGCTGTAGTTAAATTAATTAAATTGTATATTAAAATAAATGATTAAATATTAAATCGTAAAAACAAAATGATAATCATTTAATATAAATCTGAACAATGCTACAATATCAAAACTAAAAATGACAAAAATTGCATAGTTAATAAATTAACAAATATGAATTTGTAACAAAATATAGTAAACATAGTAAACTTTGTTCATAATAACGAACGTGTAGGTAGGTACACCTCTGAAACTTCCTTCACTTTGTAAAACTTCACTTGTAAAGAGGTATATCGTGTATCCACCAGTAGACGTCACGTGACAGAAATGATGATGATGAATTGAGAAACCTTTCATTTTGACTGACCTACAAAAAGAAAGGGATTTGCAATTTGTGTATGTTCTGATTACTTCACATATTCGATTTTTCTGAGCCAATTCTCAAGTTTATTTTACAATTTTTCAATTTTAAAAGTTCTTTATTTACACACAATTAATTTAATAAATACAATACCAGTGTCCATCCTAGTACTATAAAAACTTAACATAATGATTGTTCTGCAAACACTTGGCTTATACAAAACTTAAAACATAAATGTAAATATTAAAAAAAAAGGCGTCTGATAAAATTAAAGAGGATAAGTAACATTTTGATTTGCTATTGCAAGCTTTTAGGAGAAGCATTACATTTAAAAATAAATAACGAACAGTTTAGTTTATTTTACAAGTTTTTGTTTAACTTGCAATGTATGTATGTAAATAATATATTTTTTTGGGTCAAACCATGCAACGCAATTTCGAAGCAGATATTGAAGCTATCTGTTATTTATTACGTACCTAAATCTATTGAAAGATTTTATACCCCAAAAATTGTGTAATATTCAAAATTTATAGGTTGAATTCATTTTAAAGTTTAGATTCTTCTTTTTGGACTATTTAATTTAAATAAAAGCTATCTAAACTTTGTTTATTGTCTGTTGAAGAATTATGTGCGTGTTTTCCTTAAAAAAAGTTATTTGGGATATCTTAAGTTAGGTATTTGGTAGAATTTTCAGTATGTATATTGCAGCGCCTACAGAAATCGATTAGTTACTACTAATTTTCTATTAGTTTAGAATAGATTACTATTTTTGTTCGCAGCTTTTGGCTTGAGGTCAATTGTGTAAAGTTGGCTATATATAAAGGTTTTTTAAAAAAAATTTTTCAAAATAAAATTAAAATCAATATACTTCGCCTCTATGTGTAAAAAATAATGTAGCTTTCTAATTCGATAAAAAATATTCAGTATAAATGTTTTCGTTTGCCATGCGCTATCCCAAAAAACCGGAGCTTATGTACCTACCATATTTTACTACAATTCAAAAGAATAAATCAGCCGGCAGCCTGAGCGTAGAGCGCGGGCGGGCGCGGGAAGGGCGCGGGCGGAGATGGTGCGCAGCACACACACACACAAATACAATTGCATTACACCACACATAGAAGCTCCCTGTCTTGGGGGCATCGCGACAGCAATAGTTTAGTTCAAATACCTACTTCTCAAATTCCTTGGCGCTCAGCTACTCTCTTAATACCTATTATTTAACACTATCTGTAAGACATATTATCAATCTTTCTTAATTTTAACCAACATTTAAGAGACTAATACATAGCGGAGTTACATTAATTCTAACAAACAATATTACCTTTAAATTCGAAAGGTGTTTGTTACTCTTTCACGCAACATTAGAGGGAGGAATGGTTTTTTTTCAGTTTACAGTTCTGAAAGTGGGTTTTTATCCCGAAGAAATAAAAGGTTTCAGGCCAAAAACTGGCTACAAGAATATCATTATAAAATTAGATAAATTTCCTATAAAAGTTAATAAGTTCGTATAGGCCGGGTGGCTAGCCCTGGTGTCAGAGTTTTTAAGCCGCCTGAAGGCCTCTGACTTGACTAAACGGTGATAAAAACCGGGGCCTACAGTTTAACGTGTAATCCGGGCCACGGTAGCGCTCAGTTGTAAATGACCCGCAGGACTCTCCCATCCGAAGACTTAACTTACTTAACCTTGCTTAACTTCGATGATCTCTAACGGACACGTAGTCAAACTAAGGTAAACGTACGTAATTGCGGACGAGACCCAGAACGCGGACGTTACTCGGTTTTTTAATTTTTGTAATTTTCTAGGAAAGTTTAACTTAATCTTATGAATGACAATGAAATCTTAGTTATTTTTTAAAGTATTATTCAGGCAAAACTGTACACGTAGTGTAATAGTGTCCAAACCAAATGATCTCAAGAGTGCGGTGTCGTAAAATTTTCGTTAATCTGTTAATTCAGTAGCTGAATTTGGTGCCTACCCTGTCATCAACTTTAGTTCATTTCTTAGTTGTGTAATGTGATACGGTAATTGTGCTATTTTATTACGATACTTAGATAAATTACACAATATTATAACCTTTAATCTAGACACAATCTTGTTGATTATTTAAAATATTTGTGTATCCGCCTACTGGTACTCACTAAACCCGTACTTGTTCTAATGCACGGACAATAATCACATTTTCCGTCCGAGAAGTGGGACTCATATCAGTTCTTTAATACCCGTTGTACCAAAGTTCGGATCTCGACCTTATTGCCTTGAAATAAGTCTCATTTTTCCTTGCATGTAAGAACATCGTTTTAAAAACCGTGAAAAATGCAATTATTATAGTTCGATTGCGTCTTATTCCTCTTAATTTAGAATTATTTTGGACTGATTCAAGCAATAGTCGTATCTTGTCTGCTTTAGTACTGCTTACTCTTGTCTGACAAAGATTTTTTTTATTTTTGATCGATTTATACTATTTATTTAAAACAATATTTTTTTTTATTTAAGCTTCAATATTTTTACATAATGTTCAAAAGATTATCTAAAGTAAATTTTTTGTGCTTAGATTTTGATCTTATGTTTTCATTTTCTATGAAACACTAAACTTTTGGTGTTTCATAGAAAATAACAAACATTGGATTTGTCATAAATAAGTAGTAAAAAGTAAATAAGTAAGTTCGTATGGGCCGGGTGGCTAGTCCTAGTGTCAGAGTTAAAATCTATCTCGTGATTCAGCCATTTTTTTTTTGACAAAGTTAATTATTATATAGATAACACAATGATCAACTATAGAACTGAAAAGTAGGGATTAAGATTATAATATAATAAAACATTTGATTTTCTAAGTTACAACCGAATCTTCTTATACCTCTGTATACAGGTGATGGTGATGAATATTTAAAATTAGAAGAAAAATTACTACTATGTAATTTGTTCTTTTTCTGTGTGGAGGCGTAATTCGTCCCGCGTGGGGTGTTTTGTGCATTTCTTTTTTAAGAAAGCGTGGTTCTAGACCACTGGCACAACTGCTGCAGTGGCTTGGATGGTATATGAAATGATAACGATATAGATGACGAAACTGATGACAATGGAGAAGTGTCATGCAATCTGTTAATTATTCTAGCGTTTTCTGTAATCAGCCACGAGAAAGTTGGCTATCAGTGGCTCTCAGAATCTCGCTCAGCTGTCAAGCTCTCAGTTACTATTTAAGTTGCAGTGACTAGTTATGAGGCCTACCATAAGTCTTGCTGCTAAAACTTCAATGGGTCGTTGTTGTGTTTCTATTCAGATTTAGGAAAGCAGCTTTAGAGTGCCTGATTTCCTTCCTTTTATTTCACATATTTTGTTTTTTTTCGTTATCACGGCGCAGGAACCTGAGAACTTCCGACGCTGTCGGCTTACAGTGTTTTATCGCCTCGTCTTCAACCTGTTTTCTCGTACCCTCTTTAGAAAGCGTTTCTGCTATGTTGTTGCCCGAGTTCTTTAGTTTCACTCTTAGATTGAATAGAGTTGCTATACGTTTTCCGTAAGTTTTCTAGCATTTTTTTTACCTTTACCGTGAATAGGTGGCGCATATTTGTATACTCTTGTCAGTTCACTGGTGCATCGGTACTCATAGCTTTGTTGAAAAGATTTCTGACCTTTTTTCTTAGCATGGTTATTATTCCACTATCGTTTTTTTAGATCTGCAGAATTAAAGTTCTCATTTTTCAACGGGCAAGCTTTTTCATAGTTCTTTATCAAAGGCTGTATCAAGACTTCTGTCATGGTCTCTATTTCCTGCGGCAACAGTTGCGTACTTTGATCTGGCGGTTCTTCTATATAGCTATTTTGAGTTCATTTCTAAAAGTTGCTATGTCGGTTTGCTGCAGGTTCGTGCTTCAGAACCAAAGTATTTATCAGTTGCCACGCGCCACTCATTGATTATTTAAGAGATATTGCTTGAAGCCAGTGTGATGTCGATAATTGATGCCTAAGGCGTTACGAAAGTAAACTCAGCACCATGGTTTAATAGGTTTGAATAATGTCTGAAGATGAAGTCAAGTACTTCATTTCTTCTCTCATTAATTTGTATTGGGACAGTCCCACACAGTACAGTGGGCGTTTGAGTCAGATACTACTTTACTTTCTTGTTTTTTACTTGTACTAAAAGCATTAATTCTTCGACTGCCAGATGTTGCGCCACTTCTGTGATATTTAGGTACGCCGTGTTCTAAAGGTTTAACTATACTACTAGGTTGTTTTAGAGACTGGTATTTAATTTAGTTACAGTGAGATCATCATTACACAAATGTGTCACCTAAGACGCCTAATACGGACCTGTAGGATATAATTATATAAGAGTACGCATTTCATTTGGCATGGGAAGACTGAACACATTACCTTGGGGATCATTAAAGCCGCTTATATTGCCACGGACTAAATACGGTTCCTATACCAGTGCTATTGTGTTAACTACCTAACGTTTCAGCAATTTTTTTCATAATCTGATTTTGATATGTTTGAAATATTATATTTTATTGCATGTTAAGTATTATTTCTTAGATTTACGCGATCTTAAATGGCTTAAACTAAAATATCATGTAATAATAAAAAGTAATAATACTATATAAAGGCAATTTAAATCCTAATGTAAAGTAAATAGAGTTCTAATTCGTATAGCGTCCGGGAATTGGGACGATTTGTCCAAGATTTTAAAGTTCATACAAATAATAATACATTAGAAGGGCAATTTAATTTCTAAAATATAGCAATTAGAGTTCAATTTCGTATAACGTCCGGGAATTGGGACGACATTCCGCGCATTAGGACAAATCGTCCGCGATTTGGTACATTTGGGTATTTTTTTACATTTTGGATATTAATTCCTATTAAAGCTTTAATAAATTAGAAAAAGTTTAATTATTATAAAACTCAGATAAATGCCCAACCTAGTCATATTCATTTTGTTGTTGTAAGTCTATTAGTATCAGCGTAGTATTACTGCAAAGTCGGCGAAGTTCAAAAACGTCCGTACATTGGTACGTTTACCTTACGCTATGAGCGCTATTTTCCTAAGTTATTTGTTACTGTAAATTTATCACATGAATTTGATGTCTTTTTTGAATACATTTTTATTTTTCAGTTTTCATTTACTTTAAAATTAAATTTTATTTAACACGTTGGAAGACGTTGTTAGCATTTTTGGTGCGGGTGCTAACACATCTTTCTATATCTCATTGTATTTTGGTGTCAATACAGATTATTATTATTTGTCATGACGACTCGCATACTAAATAGTAGATGCGTGTTTGTCTTGAAATAAATTACATACATAAAATTATTGTTTACAATTAATTCATTTCAACTCGTGTCAAAGGCAAACAGACTGAAACCTATATGCCGAAACCTATCCCATCAGACATTTATTCCGAATCCTAGCCCAGTTCTAAACAACTTTATATTGTAACTACGTGGAACCGTCATTGGAAATGCATTACCGGTTCTCATTACCCGATCCTGTAGCAAATGCAGCCTCTCCGATGAATAAACAAATCCCGGCTTTGTTTACCGGCTACCGAACTACTGAATAGTAAACTAGTTCCAACTTAGCGCGGGACGGATTGAGGCACGAGGTGGCGAGAAACCTTACGTTTACAATTTATGTATTTATCCACAGCCTTTTTAGGGTTCCGTTACCTAAGGGTAAACGTTTTTACCCTTAGGGAACGGAACCTATTACTAAGACTCCGATGTCTGTCTGTGAAAAACTGAATAAAATAACAAACGTGATATTTTAGGAATTTTTTGCTCGCTTAATAACGACAAGATGAATGGGGCAGAATGGGGCTAAGCGGGCTTAACGTGGTACGAAACCCTTTGTGCGCGAGTTTGACTCGCACTTGGCCCATTATTTATCCCACTGCTGGGTACAGGCATCTCTCTTACAGCGTCATCTACCTCGATCCTGTGCCAATCGTGTCCAGGTAGGTAAAGCATGCGATCACGAAAAGCCACGAAAATAACTATTTTCGACGTGTGAAAAAGTGAGGGATATATACTTCGCTATAACTCTGTCTCGTTCTGACGAAAGAAATATTACGTGGTGCGCATCCTAGCCCGTAGGTTCGATCGTTCCATCTTGCAGCCGGAAGACCAACGCAAATGTTTACGTTTGGTGTAGAATGAAGAATTTAAGGTTTATGATTTTTTAATTAGATATTAGGCTCAATTATGAAGGTACCATCGTAATTATAATAGCTAATTAAACTATTTTTGTTTCTATTCCACTTTAAGCATTAAATAGAGAGAACACTTTTTACGTTGCTATTGAATTTACGATGGTGCCTTCACAATTGGGCCTATTGACAGCATAAACTAGGTCTATGTAATGGCGCTGTTACCTATTTTATCAATTAAAAAAAACTTTGTCGTATCTAATGATATTGCCCAAAGGACTTCTTCCATTGACAGACGGCATAGGTTTTTTCTATAGGTTCAATGAGTCTGATCGTCGAAATAGCAGCTGTTCTACTATTACATTGTAAGTGTTCTACTGTACAGTACAGACCTCCGCTATATGTATATCTTTAGTAAAACTGATTGGAAACGACTTGCATCCAGGTTTTCAGCGACATCTATCACATTATTCGTTCTTGGTGGATGTTCTACGCTGCATGGCTTCTTTTATATGGCGGCCAGTAATGGAAAACACTAAAACTCTGCTATATATTAACTTTAAAAATAATTACCACACCCGAAAATAATACATTTACAAAATCGCTTTAAAATTTAAAAAAAATCAGACGTCTTAAATTACCTTTTTTTTATGTAGAATAGGGCTACATTTGTATGTAGACTTAGAAGATACCTATTCACTCTTTACTTGAAGATATCCAAATTGTAATTGTCAGGAAACAATGACGGAGGCAGGGCATTCCAATCTCTGGCGGTCCGCATTATGAAGGAAGAAACAAATCGCTTGGTACGAGCAGGTGGTACGTTGACTATGTAGGGATGATATTTATGCTACTTCCGGCTTGTTCTGTTGTAAAAATCAAATTAAAATAAATCAACAAATCTACAAAAAAAAAAAAAATTAATACCTACATTTTTGAATTCATAGTCAGACATATACAGGGTTATTTCTAATCAATTGGCATCCTTTTAGGGGCTTATTCTGCACATCAAAACTAACAACTTTTGTTCTGCGACTTTTGTGAAAACTCAAAAAAAATGTTGTTGTTTCATATAAAAATCTTTTTCTCCCGCGACAAAATGTATGGAACAGCTGTTTTTTTTGAGTTCTGACAAAAGTCGCAGAACAAAAGTTGTTAGTTCTGATGTACAGAATAAGCCCCTAAAAGGATGCTAATTGATTAGAAATAACCCTGTATAACACAAAAATATGAAAACATTAGTCCTCTCAACATCCATCGACTACTAGATCCGTCCCCTCTAATCCCATCTAGTTACAAATGTGGTCAGCGCAAAGTAGACACAGATCAGTTTCGATTTTCAGTGGGACAGGACAGCTAAAGCGACCATCAGTCTGTTTCTACAATTCGCAGGCTTTACTTGAAAATAGGTAAATTACATTCAAATACTCATATAACTAATACAATAGTCATGTCTTTACTTGAGAATAGGTAAATTACATTCAAATAGTCGTGGTGGTCTAGTGGTAATGACATCCGCCTTGCAATCGTGAGGTCGTGAGTTCAAATCCCGGTCCCATACACATTCTTTATACTTTTTCAATTAATTTTTATATTATTTTGTGATGAAATTTTTAAATGACACTGCATTTGTGTATCTAGTATCATTTTTAGTAAAATGTGAAAGAAATGTTAAACCGGACGAGCATGTTAATGAATCAATATTATGCAATACTTTTTGTAATATTAGGTTCCATAAAGTTATCTTATGTTATCTTATCATACGATGAATTCCTTGGAATTTATGTACGGAATTTCATACCACTGGCTTTTCGTTGAAGGAAAAACATCGTGAGGCAACCTGCATACGTCAGGAATTCGATATGTGAATCCACCAACCCGCACTGAGCCAGCGTGGTTGATATGGCCCAATCACCCTTCGTGGGTAGGCCTACGTCCTGAAAAGGACTATTAAAAAGGCTGGTACAGTACAGTAGTCATATCTCACACTGACACATTATCATATTCAAGTATGGTATGGTAAGTGGGGCTATAAAGTTCTCGAATAGAGTCGGCGTACCGACAAGAGCAGCGTCGGACATTCACCAACAAAGCGGACAGAAAATCTAATAAACAAAATTCTCAGGAACGATTTTTGTTTTCTAATGTGAATAACTTGCGCTTGACCACCAACTCGCCTGGTGGTAAGCGCCGATGTGGTTGAATATGAAGCACAAAGACTTAGAAGATACTTTTTATTCTGATTTTGTAAAGCATTAGAATACATCTCTCAGGAGACAGGAATACCAGCAGTATTTCATTTCCTGGCCATACGAATCAAGAATGACGTGCTTGATGCAAACTTCTTAACCGCTCTTACTAGAACTCTATGGATGAGGCGTACGTCTAGTAGTAGACGTCCTCCTGAGCTGACGTGATACTAGTCAATTTGCATAAAAGAACATACACAATACTTACGTAAAATAAACCATTAAAAGCTTATTATCTCTTCTCTTGGTCCACTGGCATAATGTTCTCTTCGATAATTATTTTTCTCAATAAATGGCAAAACCGCCTTCCATCGTGTATAAAATATGAATATTTCGCTCGATTTGCTTACATTATTGATAATTTTTCAATAAAAGCTCGGCTGATTTCTGTAAAACTGAAATGGGACCTCCTCGGGAGTATACCCTTTAATTTTGAACTAAAAAAGTTTTTTTCGATTAGGTTCACAATTGGCGAAATTATCGATGAACATTTACAAAAAAAATTCATACACACGAACATAGAACCTCCTCCTTTTTGGAAGTCGGTTAAAAAACAAACATGGCGTCCACTTTTACCCGCTAGTGCGCTACTCGCAAATCATCCAGAAATAAAAGGCTATATTCCTCTCCGACGCTTTTATAATTCGAAATTAATCGATTAAAACTCACAAACGAATCGATTAATTGTCGATGGAATTAATTTGTCAGCTTATTGTGGATCTGTCGCTTCCGAGTAATTTGGGCGAGTTCGATGTCGTCGCGATCGAGTGGAATCGAATGGACATCACTTGATATCGATATTGGTGAATGACACAGTAATATTGGCGCGACAATATGTGGCGTGTTAATATTCTATCTCTATTGTCATAATATTTTTTTCCCGAAATTTGACTGTTGTAGGTACTTTTAAACCTTATTTGCAAGTTTTAACCCCTTTGTTGGTGATGGAATTGCATAAACGTCACTTTGGCAAATGACACAGTAATATTGGAAATACGAAGTATGAGTATAATAATTGGTGTCTATTTTACAAGCTTTCATTTAACTTGCAATGGATCTACCTATGTACTCGTACGTGTACGTATGTAAGTTCGGGTGGAATCTTGCAAGTTAAATTTGACTACCTTTCCGGTTTCCGATTGAGCTGAAATTTTGCACACAGATGTATGTCACGTGACAGTGCAATAATATGGTACCATGGAGTTGATCTGATGATGGAGTTGGAAGGTGGCCATAGGAACTCTTGTACTAAACAAGATAGACCCGTAGTGTTTGGGCTCGTTTTAATTGTCTTGGCTAGCACTCTGCTGCTACATGATATCCAGGATCCCAAAATCTTGTATTTTTAAGTTATATTTTTTTATAATAATTTATTAGATTATACTAAATATTTCTGTTCTCTACATAATTGCTTTCTTTTAGAAACTAAACTGTTATTATTTGTAATAAATGCTTTTTTTTTAAATTTGCGAGAATATGGCGTTCACTCTAATCTTTTTATATTTACCTAGACTTCTAGGATTAGTGATTATTATCGTAAATCAATGTGAATTTACGTTTAGCTTATGTGCCTTGTATCCCATTTACGAGTAAGAGTATCAACTATTATGCTAGAAAGCACGACCGCGCAACAAATATATAGTCACAAACATTGTTCACTTGCGGGGATAAAATTCCCACTGAAAAATCACAGTGCATTCAAGCCAAAAATATGTAAGGAGGGTCCTGTGCCAAATACAAATCCGTCCAAAACATTGCGCATCTTAAACCAACGTAAACAAAAGATACCTGACCGCTTCACTGCCATGGATGTAGTAAGATAAGAGATGACACAGGGAATGTACCCACATAATATAATCTGTTTTTGAGCATCTAATGGGTCACGTAGAAATTTATGACATAGGTACTTACATATTATTAACGTTGAAAAATTGAAACTATTTCTTTATTTATTTATTTTAATTATTTTGTAAATTTGACTTCTATATATTGAATGATTATTGTTTTGTTTGCACAATTTAATATTTGATAGTTAATTTGACTAAGCAATTATTCTTTCTTTTAATTTTAAGAAAATTGTAATTTGCTTTGGCAAAGCTGATATTTTAAGGAACAATATTATTATTATTATAATAACAATATTTATTGATTTGTATTGACTTGTATCTTGTATGTTGATATCAATAAAATAATATGAATATGAATAAGGGTACGTTACCTTATGGTCACGTGACATGTAAGAAAGAGCAAATAAATAGATGGATATTTTAAGCGCCTGATAAATACAAATGTGTCACTAAGTAACATAAAGTAAAAAGTATGGTGATTGTAACATATAGCAGTTAACATTTTACTTTAAATATAAAAACAGTTTCGCGATTAAAGATGTTGGTCTCACAGTGAAAGTTGGTCATAATGATAAATACAATGATCCTTCTACATTTTCGACGTCTAGTTTTACACACTTCGCTTCGAGCAAATATCTGGAGTTACAATCGTGCAAAAAAGTGTCTGAGCCAAAACTCTGCCCAAGCTACGTAGTGAGCAGACTTTTTAGTTAGTCGTAAGGCGATTGCAAACCAACTACAACGCCGCGCAATGCCAAAGTGCTCGGTTACAAGCACTAAATAAGTGACATAACGTCGAGATTCAAGAAAACGGGACATTGTGATATTTAATGTAAATATCGAAGTCGGTATGTATGACGACGCTCGGACATTTTTTTACTACTTTCATTTAACCACTGTGGCTCTGTTGATGTTTGCTCGAAGCCCAATAGGTATATTTAAAGTAAAATGTACCTCCATGTTCACGTTTGGCACGAGCCCATCTAAAGCAGAGAAAAATTTTCATTCCCCCGGCATGCAGGAATAAAATGAAAATTCGTATTCACGCCTCGGACGTGCAGGATAACTCGATAGATTTGAAATAAGTGTATTATGGAGATTGCAGAATCAAACGGTAGTTTTGTTCTCGGTTCGATGAAGCGATGAGTTTTACGGCTTTTGAATCGATGGGATTTTATTATGATTATCGATATTATATCGAAGAAAAAAGCCCTTGCAGGTTTCGTAGATGAAAATAGAATGGAAAAGAGAAGAAATAAAGTAAATAAATACTTCTTCTTGAAGTTCCACTCCTATCGGAGGTTGGACAACATCACCAGGGCAATTCTTATTTATGAAGCTGCTGCTCTGAATAATGAGGTGGTACTGCAGCCGAACTAGCCCCGCAGGTTCTTTAACCATGAGTGCCGTCTCCTTCCAGCACTTCTCTTTCTAACAATCTTTCCCTGGTTGATGAGTTGGTATTCTGTATTTGTCATTTCTCATGATGTGAGCAAAGTATGTTTAATAAAGTAAGCAATTGAGAAATTATTACATAACCAACTCTATCAGATTTAAACCACTTCAAAACTCTGTGAGGAACAGTATTGAGCTTGTCCCTCTGAAATATTAAATCTAAAATCGAAAGCCCTAAAATTTTGCTGGGAATGTTGTCTTTCAATCCTGACAAAGGTGTGCTAATGCAATGCTAATAGTTTTTCGTATCCTTATCTATGATTTGTGAAATGTATGTAGTATTGTAGCTCTTACCTTCCGCGGAGTCAGCGAGCGTGACTACGAGAAGCGCCAGCAGCGCTATGCTCCATGACACAGCCTTCATCTGAAACAATAGAACCTGTTTTAAAATTATGCAAAACCTTTAGCCTAACTTTTTTTATTTGAACTTGAACAAAAATCCCAGAAATCAGCTGGCTCTGCAAAACCGTTCCCTAAGGACGTAGCTAAAGATTTTTTCTTGTTTTCCAATAGAAACTGTTGGTAGTGGTTCGATTTGTCAAGCATTGTTATCAGTTGTTATCCATGTCTCTATTTAAAAATATGTATATGTAGTATATCAGTATCTGGCAACCATATCACAAGCTATGCTTAGTTTGGGGTTAGAGACCGTGTGTAAGATGCCCCCTGTTAAATATTTTATTTCTGGTGCCTTTATTAGCTACAACAAAATACAATACTAATTACATAAGCAAAAACTACATTAACTACTACTACGTAAAAAGCTATTGTATCCACAGACCCTTGCAGGTCTAAAGATATTATGAAGATAATATATTATGACCTATCGAAACTAAATTATATAACCTAAACTAAAATATCCTATTTATGTAAACTAGTGAAAAATTAGACACTGTTTAAACCTTTTGTATAGGTTCTCTAATATTAGGCAACGTGCCTAAAATGCTGGCCGCATTGCCTCGCTCAATTGCGAGACTAAATTTCTGCCCAAAATACAGGCCAGCATTCTGGTCACGTGTGCTTTCTTTTAATAATATTATACAATTTGTTTATTTTTTATGTCATCTCATTAACTATTGATTGTGGGTGTTATGTGACATGCTACGTACTTAAACGCCACTGAGCTATATTAGTAACTTTAATTTGTGTAGAGATTCATTCATGTGCTATTTGGACTCGTACAGAAACTCTAAACATAGCTTTCTCCATAGTTAGTTAAACTGTTTTGAGCTAAGTAAGTAATCCTGTAGTCAGACACTACGAGTCAGCGTCCTAGATCTTCATTAGTACCTCGTTATGTTCTCTCATCGAACAGCACCACCTCTAGTACTCTAAGCGATGTAATTCGATGTATGTTCCCACGTAACTTAATACTAGAGATAAGCGGCCGGTTCGCAGAAACAAACCGAGCACTGGTCTTATCAGTAGAGCTGACTATGCGTCTGCGAATAAGACCACCTAGATGCCTAAGTTATCTTGTAAGATGTATCAGTGTATTTTATTCATTAATTATAGTGCCTTCGCATCGGCAACATCTTAGTTTTATTTCTAGTTTTTAAGAAACATTCTCTCGCGCTTCCGAAAGTTAACTGGCGCAGCCGGTAGGATAGTCGGCTGCTGCCAGCGCGAAAAGTTCGCTCTTAAATTCGGTGAATTTCCCCCGCGTTGTGCAGTATTAAGTAAACGGTGTTAATACTGAATTCAGTTGTATCCGTTCCGGCTATCCACACGAACCAAACAAATAAGTTATCTACGGGCGCAGAAGATGCAGGTCGGTTGGTGAGTAAGCCTTTTTCGCCTTCCTTAACCTTCCACCCCCATTTTCCTCGAATGTTGTAAATTTAGACCTTGGTCATCGGTCAGATTTGCTTGCGTTAATTGTATATAAGACAATTTGGTCTCAAATCGATCGAATTGTGTTAATTAAGGACATTTAATAAAAGTAAGTAATAGTATCGGAACATTTAATCTCAAATCGATTGAATTGTTTTAATTAAGGATATTTAATAAAAGTAAGTAATAGTATAGGAACATTTAATCTCAAATCGATTGAATTGTTTTAATTAAGGATATTTAATAAAAGTAAGTAATAGTATAGGAACATTTAGTCTCAAATCGATTGAATTGTTTTAATTAAGGATATTTAATAAAAGTAAGTAATAGTATCGGAACTTTTAGTCTCAAATCGATTGAATTGTTTTAATTAAGGATATTTAATAAAAGTAAGTAATAGTATAGGAACATTTAGTCTCAAATCGATTGAATTGTTTTAATTAAGGATATTTAATAAAAGTAAGTAATAGTATCGGAACTTTTAGTCTCAAATCGATTAAATTGTTTTAATTAAGGATATTTAATAAAAGTAAGTAATAGTATAGGAACATTTAGTCTCAAATCGATTGAATTGTTTTAATTAAGGATATTTAATAAAAGTAAGTAATAGTATCGGAACTTTTAGTCTCAAATCGATTGAATTGTTTTAATTAAGGATATTTAATAAAAGTAAGTAATAGTATAGGAACATTTAGTCTCAAATCGATTGAATTGTTTTAATAAAGGATATTTAATAAAAGTAAGTAATAGTATCGGAAAATTTAATCTCAAATCGATTGAATTGTTTTAATTAAGGACATTTAATAAAAGTAAGTAATAGTATCGGAACATTTAATCTCAAATCGATTGAATTGTTTTAATTAAGGATATTTAATAAAAGTAAGTAATAGTATAGGAACATTTAATCTCAAATCGATTGAATTGTTTTAATTAAGGATATTTAATAAAAGTAAGTAATAGTATAGGAACATTTAGTCTCAAATCGATTGAATTGTTTTAATTAAGGATATTTAATAAAAGTAAGTAATAGTATCGGAACTTTTAGTCTCAAATCGATTAAATTGTGTTAGTTAAGGATAGATATTTAATAATAGTAGTAGTATTAGATAATTTTGTCTCAAATCGATAAAATTTTGCTAATTAAGGATATAACATTTAATATTAAGTAATAGTGTCGGTATAAACTCTACCGAGCCTCTAAATTAGGTTTGAATTATTTTGTTTTAGTTATATTAAAATAAAATTAATTAGAAATGGCGCAAGAACATAGAGCTGCTACTCTTGCACAAACGGGAATCCTAAAAAAGGATGCTCTAAAACGTCTGCTGGAAGAAGTAAACTTCAAGGAACAAGGAACAAATTTACAAAGATCTCAGTTTTCAATGCCTAGTAGCCAGAATACCATGAGATCCGCGATTTCCGCGCCTCAATTCCAGTTCGGTATACCTGGGAACCAACATTTAAATAGACCACCGGTTCCAAGGTTCGTACAGCTTCAATTTGACTACCGCCCGCAGCTAGGCTCCGCACCTCAGTTTGGTAAATTAGGCCCACAATCAAGACCGCAGCAAGGGTTCAGACCCCGATCAGGGACGTCCCCTCAGCTAGGTTATAGGCCACCCCAATTTGGGTTCAAACCACCCCAATTCGGGTACAAGCCACCCCAATTTGGGTACAAGCCACCCTATAAACAGCCTCAACAAGTTAACCCGCCACACTTGCAATCCGGCGACGTATCCTTAACCGCCCGTTCTATTGGATTTAAGCTTAACGATATAACCGGTGACGACGATGAACAAAATTTTTACCCTGATGATACTAACCCTTATACTCACACAAACGACATGTACGGACTATACAAATATGACCATTCAAACGACTTCGAATACAAGTACTGGGGTACTAAGCATGAAACTTGCAATAAGTTGTAGTAAGTTTGTATATGGCACTTTTGTGAATTTCAAACATCATCTTGCAGGAACATGTCACTTACATAGATCTTATTGTTATGTTGAAACTTATTAAAAATTATTTTATTATGTTACCGTTATATTTCGCATGAAAGATTACGTTTCAACTTTGCAGGGATATAGCCTCCCAAACATACCTAAATGTAAGTAATTAACATTGTTGCAAAAATGTGATTGGGACGTTACAAAATAAAACGTTGCTGCAATGTAATTTTACTAACTTCACTGTCTGGCATTGCCTGTACTTTACAAATGAAAGTTTCTGAAATGTTATAGTATAACATTGCGACAATAGGTCTATTGTTTTTTTTTTTTTATCAACTTTCCTACAACATTACGAATTGTTCTTTTATTTACCTAACCTATGTAAGTAATGTTGCTGGAACTTAATTTTCGAAAGTTATCAAATGTTACTGTAGAGTTTCTTACTTAACATTGAAATACTAGATGACGTTAGCATTGCACATTGAAATTCTGCATCGCGGTGGCGTTGTGTTTGCAGAAATTGGTATTCCCATTTGTAAATTTGATTATAACCTTCCTTAAAACTATAGCCTCAACAAAATTTAGAAAAACAAATTATTTTTTAGAAACTGAAAACCTAGAAATGTAACTTTGCGACAACTAAATAAATGCTAGCAATTCAAAACTAAATAAATGCAAGCCAAGTACAAGTTTCATTTGTAATATTTTGTAACCTTTTAGCAAGATAGATGAAACAAGTGACTATTAGGTACCTTTTAAATTTAAAGGTGTGGAAATGTTAAACGTTATACTTGCGGAAAGATAACTTAACAACTCTCAGATATATTTCATGTGTAATGTTACTAGAACTTCACGTTTTAAAGTTTTAAAAAGTTTAGGAGATTAGCTCTGGGCAAGTTTATCTACAGCGTGGCCGTTAGGGCTTCGTTTCAAGCTCGCTGTAAGTTTGCATGAACGTTGCAACCATATCTTTGTAAGTTACGGGCTCGTTAATGTTACTTTCAGTAATGTTATTGCAACTTTCGCTTGCTTAACGGGACCCTTAAAGGGACTGTAATCCGAGAAAATAATTTAAGGATATCATCCTATGCGTTAGAACTATATAGTTTAATCATAAGTCGTTTTAGGGCTATATTCATTAGATTAAGCGAAATCGAAACCGCTCTAGCTCTAAGCAAGGGCTCCATACTACACCAAGCCATAATTAACTCCACCGAACTGCTATACCATTTGAACCTGATAGCAGAATCTAGGAACCTGGTATATGTACCCAATGAATTTAATTTAATTAAGATTGAGGAAACTGTTAAATCTTTTATCAAAAATACCAAATTACCTTCATATTGGAAATCCCTCTGACCGATAATGTTACGTATAACTATTTTAAATTGTACACTTTACCCATCCTCCTCAAACCTGAGAACCTAACCGTTGCCATATTTCCTAAGTACCCATTCCTATTGGCGAAAGGGCTGAAGTATCAGCCGATCGCACAGCTGTGCCGCTCACTCGCTGCTGGAGACGATGACAACCGCGCCCCATACAGCGGACCCTCATGCGAGGAAAAACTAATGAGGTACGAGGACGTCACTGGCATCTGCAAGCAATACCCCATTCACGTCGAGGACGTGAAGCTGCAGAAAATAGATAGAAACAACTGGATACTATACACCAGATCGGAAACAACCCTCACAGAGACCTGCGGCGAAGAGGCTTCGAAGCAACAGACATGCGGAACGCACGTTGTCACTGAATAGGCCCTGTGATGTCACTGTCAACGGGACGACCATCCGGTACTACCGTTTTTACACCGAAGCGGACCCAGGGACCCCACTACCCATCAACCTTCCGAAATTACGCGCAACTGAGAACCTATCCAGTGCACATGCACTCAACATGCGAGAGATTGCACTGGACGAAGTTAAATACATGGCCTTTGCTTTAAAGAACAGTGAAGTTTTCGGTGATAACAGAGAAAATGACTCTACAATTAGTCTCATAGCATTAGGATTAGTAGTATTAAGTATAGTTTTGATTATTTTTTATGTTTAGTACACCAAAATCAATCCTTTCATTCAAAATTATCGGAATCCCTCTAAAATCGAGTGCTCCGATAATTTTTCGCTTAGGGAGGGAGACGTTATGTTCTCTCATCGAACAGCACCACCTCTAGTACTCTAAGCGATGTAATTCGATGTATGTTCCCACGTAACTTAATACTAGAGATAAGCGGCCGGTTCGCAGAAACAAACCGAGCACTGGTCTTATCAGTAGAGCTGACTATGCGTCTGCGAATAAGACCACCTAGATGCCTAAGTTATCTTGTAAGATGTATCAGTGTATTTTATTCATTAATTATAGTGCCTTCGCATCGGCAACATCTTAGTTTTATTTCTAGTTTTTAAGAAACATTCTCTCGCGCTTCCGAAAGTTAACTACCTAACATATACTGATTGAATAATGATCACAGTCATTTATTGATAAAACCACCGTGAAAAGTCAATCACAATTTACCAATTCAATAGTATTAATCACTACATTTCAAAACCTTATCTATTTATAGATATGTGAAATAAAATCGTTAATAAACTTGACGTTTTCACTGAGAAGTTTTATGAAAGTAATTTATCTATACAAAACATCAAAAGCAAACGAAATAACAAATTAGAATATCTAGCGACTTCTATAATGAGTCCTTTTAAACTTGTATCAAAGAAGAGCTCTGTAGCCAATTTGTATTGCCATAACAGTTCAGCGAAGAAACGTAGAGAAATTACTCTCAAGCCGACCGCAAAATTATGCATTTGCTTTCAAATAGTACTTGGAAATAATTACAGATATTTAGAATTTGATTTTAAGGAAAGATTTGCACGGGCGGATCTCTTTCTCTTTAGTTAAATGCATTACATGTCAATACACAGTCATTAATAAAATTATGTACATACATATACGGCATATATTATCTAAGATGCTAATAACAGAGTATTGACGAAAGTCTCAAACAGACCGGAAGCGCTGTCATATTTCCAGAGAACGAAAAGTGTTTTCTATTCTATTCTATCATTTTAGAGTAGTATAACCACGAGTAAAAAAGTTTACTTTTGGTCACACTGGTAAAAAAGCGGTGTAACCGAGTCTGAACCCGTTATTTTAGGCTGAAGCTATATCTATCTTCAACAAAATAAAAAATAAAAGCAAAAGAAAACAAGAAAAATCTCTAATTGTTTAAAAAATAATACGAATTCAAAACAACAAATAAAACACTTTATTTTCCTTCCTGATATTCATCAGAAAACAGGTTAAAGTTCCTGTAAAGACCGAATTGGCGTTTAATCTCCGCGTTTTTGCCGCCCCCAGAAGCAGAATCTACCTTCACTTAACATTTTCTCCACTACATTTCATAACCAACTCTCGTTTCGAGTGCTCGGCTCTACGGCGTTTATTTCGTAGCGCTACAAGACCGCTACGAGAGTGTAATTGCTACGAGGCTACGAGTCATGCCACAGGTTAAATAATAGTTAGTACTGAGCTGTGATTGCGCGCACGCAGTACATTTTGGCAGTATGGGATGTAACAAGATTTTTACTACCGCAAAACAGATTTAAGAGTGTAAATTTCAAAAATAAGATTTAAAAAAAAACAAAAAATATTTTACTTGAACTGTTTTAAAAGATAATTAAATACTTTGGTTTAAATATAGCCGTAATACAAGGCGTAAAACAATTGCTTCCAAATTTACAAAATTTGCTAATTCTTAAAAAGTTGTTCAAACAAAACATTCCTCTTGACCTGCGTTAAAATATATAAAACAGTAGATTGTGTTTTTACTTTTCAGAGTTACTCCCGTAGTCAAAGCTGGTCAAAGTATGTAACATCTGAATTTTATTTCGGTCTTATTTTTTACAGTTTTTAAATGACCTTAAAGCTATAAGCCTCTAAAAAGTCATATTTTCACGCAAAACTGCTGAAAAGTATAATATATAAACTAAAATCTTTTTTGAAAAAAAAATAAAATTAACGCGTGTGATCGTGAAAATATTCTTATTTAAGCGATTGACACCACAAACATAATATTTTGTCACAATTTAAGGGGTGAAAAAAGTCTTCTCCCAGAACATAATTTGATCAAAAACCGCGAATTTTCTTAATGTTTTACAGAAACCTTGAAAACACTGGTCAATTCACTCTTAAGTTCTTATTCTAGTGAATGTCCGTTGATTAAAGTAAAAATCAGTAGCTGAGGAAGTTGACTTACTGGCAACATTATGTAGCGTCAGCAGTTTGAATTAATTGACTTCTTTGTTTTTTTTTCAATGGGGCGCAAGTTTCAAAGCGGTCGGTTAAGCGCGGCACGTAGCGATAAAAATAGCCCTAAACTTGGTTTCACATTTTGGGAGAAATATGATAATTTATAATTAAAATTTGAAATTTTAAATGAAATTAAAATTTTATTCACGGATGATGTATTTCTGTTGCCGCTATAACAACAAATACTAAAAAGAAAATAAAATTGATATTTAAGGGGGGCTCCCATACTTTTCAGACTTTTTTCGCTCTATTTTAATAATGAAAACAGGTAGATGCTTGAAATTTTCACAGAATATTTAGTTTTATATTCACTTTAATAATAAATAATAAAATTAAAGTAAAATAAATATTTAAGGGGGGCTCCCATACACTACGGAATTCTCCGTGCGCGAGTCCGACTCGTACTTGGCCGATTATTCGGTATTTCTTATTAACAACAGAAGCGAAACGGTAAATCGTAAAAGGTTGTTTTAGCCTTTAGCCGTGTGAAAGTCTAAAACCCATAAAGACATGGGGCTCTTAATGTATACCGTCAGAGCCAGTCATTGGAAAAAAACTAGAAATTTACTTTTATTTTAGACAAACAAAAATATACTGAAGAGTACGATAAGATCTGAAATTCATAGACACTTACTGTGAATATTTTATCGTTTGCTACTGAATGTGTGGGAGTGCGAACTGGCTGAGCAGGAATTTTACAGAAATACTACCTATGTCTTACAGCCATTATCAAATTATGTCGTTAATTGTAAACTCATTTTCTAAAACAATGGGTTAAGTCAAGGGCCGAGAGAATCACTTCACAGCCATGGACAAAAATATGTATATGTCGGGGACTAAGACTGATCGTGTAAATCTACCTCCATCGTTATATTTTGTGGGTCATCCATTGGTACGGCTCGCCGGCGGTCTCCTTGTCCATCTCACCAAAATAAACACTCTGTACTACTGCTACGGGTGGTTTTATTAACCTAGTATCACTGGGTAGTCAATTTAACACGAATTTTGGAAGATGAAAACGGATTTTAAAGTCAATGAGTTTGCACGGGTGCAATGCCGCCTTTCGCTCGGAATGGCATGACGTTTCTCGCCCGTCTGTCAAAATCATTTCATTACGACACAAGCATGCAGTGTTGCCACTTGCGACCCCATTCGGGTGATACTCATCACTGTTCCTTTGAACTATGCTGTCTCGCTCCGTCTTATATTAATTAATATTTTCGTGCAGTAATAATTATTTTTTGCAAAAAATTGCAGCACTGACTTCCACCGTGTACAGAATTCGAATAATTTGCAAGAATCGGTTTGACATCCATGTACATTTTTATTAATTTAAAATGTCTCAGCCGATAAAATTTAAATGGGACCACCTCAGAAGTATACTCTTTCAAATTATTATTTTTACTAGATGTTGCCCGCGGCTTCGCCCGCATGATATTTCGAGGACCTACCATACCACCCTTAATAAAGGAGGTGGAAAATAAAAAACAACAAACAAATTCGTTTTGTCATTTGTTCGATTCGACAGTTTTTTTTTGACATTTCTTGGAGCGCACGCTAGAATAGCTCGCAAATGGCAGAATTTTTCCTACTTACCTTACACTTATTGTTAAGATATGGAAAATTTGCGCAATATCATTATAATTTATAGCCTATGTGTTATTATGATATATAAGCTATATAATCGCAAAGTTTCATCTCAATCCGTTCAGTAGTTTTTGCAAGACAGAGTAACAAACATCCATCCATCCATCCTTACAAACTTTCACTTTTATAATATTAGTAGGATTCGGTTCACAATTGTCGAAAATATCTATCAACACAAAAAATACATACAGACGAACATAGTATCTGCTCTTTTTTGGAAGTCGATAATAATGATGATTGCTTTTGATATATTATAGGTTTATTTTTCTAGCTTTGCTAGTATCCAGCGTGTTTCTGAGTTCTTAATGATATCGTCGGTTCACCTCGTCACTGGATGCCCTACGCTGCGCATGTTGGTACGTAGGTACATGGCCTCCATTCGAGAAATTCACGGACGCATTGGCCATCTGTTTTTCGAATTTTTAACCGACTTCCAAAAAAGAGGAGTTTATATGTATTTTTTTTGTGTATGTTCATCGATAATTTCGCCAACTGTGAACCGAATCGAATTTTTTTTTTCAGTTCGAAAGAGTATACTCCCGAATTGGTCCCAATTAAATTTTACAGAAATCGGCTGAGCCCTTTTTGATAATACAAGAATAATGTAAACAATTTGAGCGAAATATTAGAATTTTGTACACGATGGAAGGCGGTTTTGCCATTTTTTGTGAAAAATAATTATGTGGATTATTACCCACTGCTATCTCAATTTGCTAATCTGTAATTGTTGCAATCGGTGTTGTAGTTGTTTACTAATTAATTCCTTTTTTAACTCCATCCCAATTAAGTTTGAATTTCGATCACACAATAGATGATAAACCACGAAATCAGAGTCAAAGTAAAGTTATTCTTCTATCAAGTGCTTATTCTGTGCTAGCATGTAGCATTCTATGTTGACAACGCTCTACTAGTAACACAAAACATCAAATAAAACGAAGTCACAGTACTCTGACAAATGTTTCCAAATAAAATTGTACACAAAGTCGTAATGGTATGAATTCCACGAAATTCAGTTATTTTAGGAAGAGATACACGGTACGTATTTCGATTTTCGGACTCTCTGTGAAATACAATTGGCATGTTTTAATGTAACTGTTTATACCTCGCGTCACCTAAAAAGAACGCTGGAGCTTCAAACTGCCCACAACGAAATTTAACTCCTATTGCTTACGTGATAGGAGTTAAATTTCCTTGCTACAAATAAAGTTGCGTACTAGGATATTTAACTCCTATTACGTATGTAATACGAGTTAAATTTCCTTGTGCGCAGTTTGAAGATCCAGCGTTCTTTTTAGGTGACGCGAGGTATACGACTATACGTAATCTACTGAGTAGGCAGTAAATTATATATTTTTGGTTGTATATTTCAGGAAATCAGTTTCGAAGAATTCTGTAATTAGAATCAAAACGTTTTATATGTTTGTGACATATGATTTGAATAAGGAAATTGACTCCAAAATCGTGATAAAAAATCTTTTGCTCCATATATTTTGCTGAAATTCACTGACGTTTTTGTATAGAACAGCTGTTTTTTAGGGTTCCGTACTCAAAGGGTAAATACGAGACCCTGTTACTAAGACTTCGATGTCCGTCTGTCTGTCTGTCACCGCACTGTATCTCATGAACCGTGATAGCTAGGCAGCTGAAATTTTCACATGTGATGTATTTCTGTTGCATAATCACAACAACAAATACTAAAAACAGAATAAAATAAATATTTAGGGGGGCTCCCGTACAACAATTGTGATTTTTAGTATTTTTTTGCTCTTGATTTTTTTTTTGATTCTTGATAGAATGGTGGCAGCGTGCGTTACGCTGCGGAACGCCATGTCCTTCGCTTAAAGTTCTCTATAATTGTAATTATACATAATCTTCTGTGAAATAAACTGATTGTTCGTGACGTCACCTTTATCTCCTCGCCCGCTAAACCCACGCCACGCCACACTGAAGCATTGTTGGGTCAGTGGTATTAATCACTACCTCATTGAAGCAGAATCATAACTGATGCGGAGCCTTTTTATGGATCCGACATATATTTATTTTTCGCAAAAAAATGGCGAAACCGCCTTCCATCGTGTACAAAATTTGAGTATTTCGCTCGAATCGTTTACATTATTGTTGATTTTTCAAAAACGGTTCAGCCGATATCTGTAAAATTTAAAGGGACCACCTCGGGACAATACCCTTTAGAACTAAAAAAATTCGATTCGGTTCACAATTGGCGAAATTATCCTATGGAGAAATTATAAGTTGAACATACATAAAAATACATACACACAAACATAGAACCTCCTCCTTTTTGAAAGTCGGTTAAAAGCTAGCTTATTTTTGTCAAACATGCTACTACTCATCAGTTTCGATCCTATCGGTCATGTTGTGACCGTTATTGCTGTATTGAATTTCAATGGTCGCTTACCACAGAAATCTACCCTAACTTGACACACATTACACAACATCATTACGTCGATTACAGTTCGACTCCCTCCCCTTTACCTCGAATATTTAATTAATCATCGTATAGAAGATCAAACTGAAACTCGCGCCACGAACCTTCAAATATGCTTTTAATTAACTTTTCTCGATGGATTTTATAATTAATTAATTACCTAATTATATTATTTTACATTTATGCTCCATGTTCTCTTTTCGAAAGGGTTATTTATAGTACCTATTTGTATTTAATATAGTATTTTACCGGTTTATTATTGGAAAAATGAAGATTCCTTATGTAAACGTGAATCTGACGCGTTGTAAATTAACGCTCTCTCAATACCTGTCAGTAATTTAATTATCTTTTGGTAATTAATGAAGAACCTTTTTTGATAGGGTATCTGGTGTAAAATTTACATTTATTAAGTTTTGCTAATTAAGAGTGGATAAAAATATCAAAAGAAATTAATGATTTTCATATATATACAAAATACGCTATTTTTAATGGAAGGAATAGAGCTTAGATTAGTTTGAAATCAATCTAAAATTGCAGCTGTGTGATGTGTTTGTGATTGTCAAATGTGACGTTATCGACTGCGAAATTGCCTCCTCCTTCTTCTTCTTTTATGATTTGACGTCGCATTATTGTGCATTTGCCTGTGTCAAGTATTTTTAATAAATATTTTATCAAAACAGTCAGTCGTAGTCACATCATAGTCCAATAAAGTCGCATTCAAGTCCAAACATAGTTCTAGTCATTCACCTCAGTAAAGCAGTGGAGACTTTACTAGAGGCGTCTTTGGAGTTTTGGTAACAACACGTAACAACATGATACGTCACATTATATCACTTGCGTAGGCAAGTGATACAATGTGACGTATCATGCACGTAGATCAGCTCACAATCAACGAAATATCCAATTTTTCACTAATTATAACTGATAATAACAAAAGTTTAACAAAATAATACAATGAGGCGACATGATTTTTCCGCGTTCCCGCCAAAAACTCCTTGCCTCCTTTCTCTCAATTTTATCGACGTGTCAAAACTAGAGAGTCACGGTGAAGTATAACCATGGATGTATTACATTAACATGTTTGGATAAAAAAATCCTTGAATATAACATAGCTGCCAAAATTTCACACGTTGACAAATTATTTTGTGGTGAGCATTTTAACCGTGCAAAATACAAAAATCCGAAATAGAGACAAAAAATGTTTAAAACAAAATCCGAAAAATAAACAGAAAACGATTCGAGCCAGCGAAATACAATAAGCCCGGGGTATCAAAGGCAAACTCAATCCGGCTTGCGTAAATACGCTCCAAGACTGCTTTGTTTCGCTGCTATTATGGATTCAATTGAAAAATAACCGACGCAAATATTTGCCAAGGTATCCTGTAGTGAAGTGAAAGGTCAGTGTGCTGTCATAGAGTTTTACTTGACTATGGAAACTTTTTTTTTGACAATTAATAAACAAGTCGTAAAACCCTGGCAATAGATTTATTTATTCTCTTACATCAATTTGAAATAAAAACGAAAAATAAATTGATTGATTGATTGATTAATTTTAAGGTCAATTTTCACTTTTCACCGTAGACAGAGATTTTCACGTGTTTTTTTTAAATAAATCTCGTCATACTACATAAACGTTAGGGTATCGTAATTATAAGAAGGTAACCGTTTATGAATTGAAAATTCAATTTTATTTGACACTTTTTCGTGCAGCTGGCGTTTATCAATTTATACGTTCTTCTTCTTCTTCTTTTACGTTTTGGCGTTGCATTGTTGTGCATTTGCCAGTGTCAAGTATAAAGTTTCAATAATTTTTATAATATTTTGTCAAAATAGTCAGTAGTAGTCACGTCATAGTCCAATAAAGTCGTGGCTAAGTCCAAACATAGTCCAAGTCAAACCTCAGTAAAGCAGTGGAGACTTTACTGAAGGCGTCTATGGAGTTTTGGTAACAACACGGAACAACATGAAACGTCACATTATATCACTTGGCTACACTCATCCACGCAAATCAGCGAAAAACCACAATTTTTCACTAATTATCACTGATAAAAACACAAGTTTATTAAAATAATACAATGCGGCGACATGATTTTTCCGCGTTCCCGCCAAAGCTCTTTTATTACGTTTTATATTCGATTTATATTTTACTTGACGTTAGTATCACGTCAAAAACTTACCTACCTAGTTCCTTACTATTAACTGGCACACTTAATAATATAAATAGCACAAAATGTGTCATCTAGCTCAAATACAAAATCCTAAAATGATATCAACGTAAAATACAAAGATAAATTAAGTAGGCTATACGAACTCAATCGATTTTGCCATAAAAAAAGAAATACAGAGCTGCAACCTGCCAATAAACAAAGGGTATTATTTAAGACCCAATTTATTTTTATAACCAAAGAGAAAGCAATATGTTTTGTATTCTCCCCGCGTTGGCCACTAACGAAGTGCTATTCAGCCAGTATCAACCAATAGAGTTAGAACAAGGAGGTCGAAAGGCGATAACATAAATAGGTGAACTTACGCAGAGAGCTGACGGTGTAAGTGTTTTACTTGTTATAGAGAAAGTTTTGTGCATTTGTGCTGATTTAGGTATGATAAGATTTGGTTGGACAGATTATAAAGATATCATAGGTACTGTATTGTACCAGCTGTCTTGGTGTGCAATAAAGAGTTTAGCTATCTATCTATCTAACTACGAGCCTTTTAATAGTCCTTTGCAGGATGTAGGCCTACCCACGAAAGGTGATGGGCCATATCCACCACGCTGGCCCAGTGCGGGTTGATGCGGGTACCATAGGTATGTAAGTGAAAGTTTTAAACGTGAGTCTGATTGTGTTGAAATATTTGAAGCTATTTTGACCGAAATTTAGAGAAAAAAGTTGATGAATATTGCATTTATAAATTATTCTACCCACGTTCTTTAAAGACTACTGTATGGAGAAAATTGACAAATTAGGTCATCATACTAAGGTCTGTAAAATAATTTTGGTTTCAGTTTTATTAATTCACTCAGTATTTTAAAGAACTTTTCACTGCATGGCTGCTTTTTGAAGACTCTATAAAATATATCTATTTACAACAAACAATTCTGAGAAAAAAAAAATGTGGGATTCGAAATTTTTTGGTCCATTTTCATGATTGGAAAGCATTGTTTCATATTTCAGATATAGTACAGTATTTCAGTTACTTTGGGTATCGATATTTTTCTACTATACGCTATCAAAATAAGCACTTATGTCGTAATATGTAACAAATAGGTAAATAAAGCTAATAAAATGAAGCAAAATTATAAATATAAAGCATTCAAACTAGATCCCGCACTTATTTATGAAAACTTAAATTGCATCTCACCACCGCCTCCTAGGCTACATGATAACAAAATATATTTATATCTATCACGATAGTATAAATAATTCAGAAGTTGTGTGGATGTATCGGGGTGAAATATGGTGGCCGCGGTCTTTGGGTTGAATAAATACGTTTCACCCCGTTTTTCTATTTCTCCGTTTCTTTTTAAGACGAAATTTATATTTGAGCTGCGACCGAATCTCGCCTTCGTCACAGCCAGTGTGACGGATTTATAACCGGCTCAGGAGCTCACTGTTTCTCCCGAAGATTCGGGGATATTTATTTGTTTACAAATGGCAACACTTAAGTATAAATCTCGCGAAAGCGCGCAAATGTGCGTGGGATTTGGCCTGTCACTGTCCTGTCATTATTTTGCTCTCGGGCTGCAAAATGAGGCGTTGCGAAAGGGAAATTAAAAACGTTACAGGCGTTTTTGTCTATGGACAAATGTAGATTGAATAAAATATTCTTCCAACTTATGAATACATTGTAGAATTTATTAAGTCATAATAGTCTACTTAATAAATAAATAGATAATAGAGAACATCTTACACACGGTCTCTGACTCCAAACTAAGCAAAGCTTGTGCTATGGCTGCCAGTGACAGGAATACTACATATAAGTACATATTATTAAATACATACTTATATTAAAATCCAGACACAGAGCAAACCATAGGGTTCACCACACAATATTTGCCCTGGGTGGGAATCAAACCCACGCTTATTTAGCCCTGGAGTCAAGGTTACTAACCACTGTGCAACCGAGGAAGTCGTTGATAAATATATAGCCTATCAGATATGTTCTTAGAAACAAACTGAGTGCATGGACAAGCATAGCATTATTCAAAATTATTAATTCAACTAATTCTCGAAAAGAGACACCAAGTACAGCGCATTCTTAAACGTTTTTGAGAAGGACTGACGACTTTAGTGAGATTTATAGAATATCCCGATGCAAGCCGTTTACAAGTGGTTCCTCTTTAGAAATAAGTATTTAATTATAGATCCATCCATCCATCCATCCATCAGCCATAAGAAGTCCACTGCTGGACATAGGCTTCCCCTATGGATCTCCAATAAGACCGGTTGGAAGCGGCTTGCATCCAGCGAGATCCTGCGGTCTTAATGAGGTCATCCGTCCACCTTGCTAATTAATAAATATATATCTCAGTTTCAGTGAACATACGCAATACGCCATTGCAAGTTATAATGGTCAAAAATGCCAAAAATTTATGAATGTACCAAAATATTGTTAAAATTACAACATTTACAAACCTTTGGTGTTTGGGTCAGGACCCCTCCTATAGCTGTAGGTTAACTTCTTGAGAGCATGCGAAATCTGAAAATAAAGAAAATAATATCTTAGTCACTATTTTCTATACCAGTAAACGAATTTACAGAATCGAACCTTCTAATTTCCTAGGAAACATTTTACAAGTTTTGTTGTTTTGTTCTAAAAAACGCCTCCCAAATACACACCTTAATAAAATTGGTTCACTTTTAAAGTTCCTGGGAGTTTTTAGTGAAAAAGTTAGTAACACGGGCACGGCGAGGCGTGAAAGATCCTTGAAGTTGCCCTCCACCCCTCTACCCCTCGCCTGTCAACTGCCAAAAAGTTTGCGGCATGTAGTGAACTGAACAAGGAACATGTAACCGGTAGAGTGCTCGTAAAAAAAACGATTTATCAGATTATTTTAATTCTAGAAATAAAATCTAAACTAAAATCTCAGACCAAATAAAATAAAAATCGGTCAAGTGCGAGTCGCACTCGCGCACGAGGGGTTCCGTACCGTGTTGGAGCCCCCTGAGCCCCATTCCTCTTACCATTATTAATAGTGTAGGGTAGGCATAATAATGCATTTATTATTGAATATAAATATTTACTTAATACTAAATATAATAGTGTATAAACATAGGTATAAATTTGCACTTAATTGTTAATAAATCTGTACCCTGCAACACAGGCTCTTCGGAGACCTAGTGCAGAGTGCAGCGCACATAAGTAGACTAAGTAAGTTTTGGAACAAATAAAAATTATTATTATTATTATAGTGAGCAAAAAAACTCTCAAAAATCACGTTTGTTGTATGGGAGTCGTCCTTAAATATTTATTTTATTCAGTTTTTAATATTTTTTGTTATAGCGGCAACAGAAATACATCATCTTTGAAAATTTCAGCTGTCTAGCTATCACGGTTCATGAGATACAGCCTGGACACGGACATACAGACAGACGGACAGATGGACAGACGGCCAGACGGACAGCTGGACAGATGGACAGCGGAGTCTTAGTAATAGGGTCCCGTTCTTACCCTTTGGGTACGGAACCCTAAATATGAAGACTGAATGTTGTGAACAAACAAGTGAGGCCGGTAAAACTACGTCTCGCCGTGTACAGACACAATTACACACACAAACACGCACAACGAAACTACACCTTGGCTCGTCAGTCGAACTATGGCGGCGCAACACCGACGCACTCACCACATGTATAAAAAACTGGCCTCACTAGTCTGTTCGCGACGTTTTTTTTTTATTTTTTTATATGGTCTGAGACTAAATAAAATACACAAAGATCATGACAAGAAAAAAAAAATAAGAAAAAGATCGTGTTCTAAGTTCTAACTAAATACTTATTTTTCTTTTGAGGTCGAACGCATCGCACGACAAAGAGGCCGTAGCGCAAGCGGGAGAGAAGGTTCGTCGCAGTAGCACTCACTCAAAGCCCATATTAAATTTTAGCTTGACCAGGCTATGCCTATTTATTTCGAGAGTATTATTTTCGTTTAGAGGAACAAAAACGCGCTATCCATCAGTTATTTACTCTATATGTGGTGACTGATCTATGTAAATACAATGACACTCTCAGAAGAATTAGAAGTATTGCTAAATTTTACTCAAATAAAACTACGGTACAGCTGTCTTATTCATATCTGGTTATACAGCATACGCGAGAGTGAGTGGAACAAAAAAAACAATGTCTGTCGCATACGGCAAAATCACCAGTTGGAATGTCAAAATGGTTAAAATTTGGATAAATTTGGTCTATTGTCTTTTTCGGAAATTTGAAACCTCCAGTTCCAGTAAGAAGGTTCAAATCTCAAACATTTTACCATTTTGAATTTGGACAGCCGAGATAGCTTAATGCTAGATTGTGAAACCCTTCGAAATATCGTAAGTTCGGGTGTATATCCATCTTTTTCTAACTCCTTTTAAATTTCATATTTATAATGGGACAAAGTGATGTATAACTCTTGCTATTTTAGTACGGTTTCTATTACTGTTCTTATTCTAGTTACGTGGTATGGAATTTCATACGAGTACATAGGTATGAGCGCTAAGTGTATACAGCTAGGTGCTGACAGAGAATATTATTTGGACTATCCAAGCCGGCTAAATTATCAGAATTGCCACGAAGCACCCCATTCCACCCTCATGTCTGCTAGTCACGTCATTTTATATGTATACGAGGTTATAGCAGTATTTATGTAGGAATCGGTATGGATGGAGCCAGTGAACCTTGTGCGGTGTGGACATGAAAAGTCCCGACCCGAGGGAACACTAGCCTTTCTAAGCTAGCAAAAGTTAAGTTACTCCTGATATACTTTCTAATATTATAAATCCGAAAGAGTATTAGTTAATTTGTTTATTACCCTTTCACAAGCAAACGCAACAACCAATCTACTGTACTGTACCAGCCTTTTTTTAATAGTCCACTGCAAGACGTAGGCCTACCCACGAAGGGTGATTGGACCATATCCACCATGCTGGCCCAGTGTGGGTTGGTGGATTACCAATCTACATTCATGTTTTTTGCATTGATAGATATGATAGGTAATAGTGTATTTGTATTTATACCAGCATTTTTAATAGTCCACTGCAGGACCTAGGCCTACCCACGAAGGGTGATTGGGCCATATCCACCTCGCTAGGTAGCCCAGTGCGGGTTGGTGGATTCACATACGCCATCGAATTTCTTCTACGGATGTATGCAGGTTGCCTCACGATGTTTTCCTTCACCGAAAAGCCAGTGGTGTGAAATTTACATAAATTTCAAGGAATTATTTGGTAAGGGACCGGGATTTGAACCCACGACCTCACGATTGCAAGGCGGGTGTCATTACCACTGGGTCACCACGGCTTCCTATTAGGCCACAACGGCTTCTTATAAAACCAGTTTAAGAAAATATAAAACAACAAAAATATCAGATAGTGAAAATCCGTTACGAAACCATTTGCGAAATATTGCAGCTATTTCGAATTATCCTTTTATAAGAAATATACGCTCAATAAACCTTTGAAGCAATTTTCAACGCTACCACTTCTATATAGAAGGTATATAATCAAATATCAACTATCCTTGTCGCGGTGTTGGTGTAACTCCTTAACTGGAGGATAGTATCGACCTCAAAAGCGGCTTAATCTGACAAAAATCCAATAGCTTCTTCTTGACCCAACACTTTTCGCCTCTGAGCATGAATAGTTCGGCTGGTGGCACATATACAGATCCAGTATAAAAGAATTAAAGAATTTAGGCACTGTAGACAAAATGTTATTATTTATATACACTTTATACAGGGTCATTGGTATTAAACGCAAAACCTTTTATGGGCTGGTCTAGTACATCTAGACAAACAACTTTTGTTCTAGGACTTTTGGAAAATCACGAAGAAAAAAATCAGCTTTTTCATACAAAAAGTTCGTCAACGCGCGGCAAAATGTATGGAGAAGCGTTTTTTTTTGCGAAGTTCAAAAGTCGTAGTAATACAGTTGTTTGTCTAGATGTACTAGACCCGCCCTTAAAAGGTTTTGCGTTTAATACCTATGACCCTGTATACTACGGAACCATTCGCGCACTGAAATCACGATATAAATAAATAGCATTTAAGAATAATGTGCTCAAATCACAAAAGTTTAAAAATGACAAAATGTTATGTCATGAACACTCGAAACCATAGTCGTATGTTATGACTATGAAAATAAACGTGAGTGCATTCCCGTTAAATGTATAATGTGTTATAATTGTAAAAATACATATTTTCACATTAAAAGAATCAGCTGTTCAGTACAAAACTTTCAAGACTAGTTTTAGTTATGAAACAGCAGATTGTATTTCGCAATTTTGAGATTAGTCCCATAGTAAAAGTTATTCAAACTGATGAGTACGTATATAGAGCTCCAAAAATATTGCAAAATAATAACTAGTATTTGAAAAAGTAAAAAAATAAACAGAGCTCCTGAAACGTACCTACTTACTCGTAATTTTTATACCTCAAACATAAGATTTTTTAAAACTACACTCAAAACTACGAAATGGAACAATTAATTTGACCAACATGAAAATTCAGCTATTTTCCTACCTTCCAAATAATGCTAATTTATTACTTTCTAAATAAGAAATTTTTTCTCCAAACCAAAGACAATAAGGAAAATCTCACTAGTAAAATAATATCTATTTGTATCTCCATTAATTAATACGAGCGTTTCAAACGTAATTATATTTCCTGGTACGCTTTACTAATCGTGGCTCTGTCGTCGTTGTTGGAACTGAAAGAATCAAAATAAAATAATATTTTTATGTTTTAAAACTTGAAACGTTTATACTCGTGCAAAATTACGTCATGACATTCCCCGGAGCGAAAATTAAATACTCAACATGTGTTTGGGAAATTTTCTGGAAGGTCTCAGTGTGCCCACGTCGCGGTCAAACGGTAATAGAAATAAATCGGCACCGTATCTAACCCTTTCAACCTCGCGGTCGCAGCGACCGCCTGTCATACCCGCGGGCCTCGCATACCCCGGGCCTCGCATACCCCCGGGCTATCCCACCCGTGCCAAAATTGGAACACATTTGCACGGACGAAATTAAATGCTGAGGGGCCCAAAGTACCGAAATGCTTATGTTCAACACTTTTTCGGGTACCTGTTGATACTTAGAATGGGTATTTAGAAGTAATGGCGTGTGATGTTATCGCTTACGAGCTGTTATTGCGTGTTATTTTTACATATTTTTTTGCGGAATGACCCGGCTGTTTTGGTAATAAAGTAAGGAATAATTTCTTACAAGACTTGCCCTTCTCGTCTATGTAGATGATATTAAGCCCGATTACAGAGGCGCCATCGTAATTAAATAAATAAATAAAGCCTTTATTTCCATTTTATCTTTTACATTTCATATTATATAACATCAATTTCGTTCTGTTCTGGACACCCAAATTTGAGCGAAGGCCTCGTAATTACGTTAGCTAAATAGCATATTTCTGTTTCTTTTTCACTTTAGGCATTCGATAGACAGAACGCTTTTTACGTTGCTATAAAAGTTACGCTGGCGCCTCTGTAATCGGGCTTATTATTTATTTATTTCAGCTAGATTATAATATACCTAAATGTAGTTTCTTTGTAGGTATACATGGATGGTGGGTTCTACGCCGCTGCTTATGTTCGAGCAGGTATTTGTCCTATTTTCCCAAGTACAGCGATGTGAAGTGAAGTAGGTCGTATTTGTCTATATCATTGTCCTATTGTTCGCATGTGTCGCCAATACAATGATATCTCGTCTGATCACAGTAACCAAGTAGACATTTATTACAACAATTTGTATAAATTTAGAAAAGACATTTTGGCCATCCTCGCCGCTCAGGGGATGCCAGGTCAGGCTTAGGTGTGGCCTGGTATTCTCTTATTTGTTTATTTTTAATTTTGTAGTATGTGCTGCGGCATTAGGCTTGCAGCACTATGTAATAGTTAATTAATGTTAATATTTAATCATGTTTGCTCTATTGTTAATTTATATAATTTGTTTCATTGAGATTTACTGCTACAATCATGCTGTGTACGCATATTAAGGGATATTTTCCAGTTCTGTACTTGTATCTGATTGATGAAAGGTAATGTTTTTTGTATCTTTGACGAATTTTCAATTAAACTGAAATTTCTTAAAGTGGCCACATCCGTCCATCCATCCATCTGCCCTACTCGTCAATTAATATTTTGAGCATGATTTTCATTGTCAGTAATATTACAGAAATCGTCAATAAAATAATTATCTATTATTGCTCTCGTGTTTTTTTTTTGTTTTTGTCCAATGCCACAGGAATAATTTTTCGGGGCAAAAAGTAGCATTTGACACTACAATTTTGTAAAGTAAGTATATCCATGTAGATAATCAAGTCAATTTGTCACTTCAACAAATTAAACCTACAAACATACTTTCTGATTTATAAAATTAGTAAGGATTAAAATAATCACCAACAATGTCAGTCTATGTCAGTGATACAGTTGCTGATTGAGTCTGTTATTCTGAATAGGTAGCAGTAATTTTAAACAGTTTAAATTTTTTTAACATACAATAACTTTATAGAACATTTGTAAAGTAAATAAAGCAACCCTCTAAAACAGCACCTCTTTGTTCAGCGCAGTTGAACATTAACGTTCTTAAAATTTGCTAAATTTGCCAAAAACAGCTATAAAAATGTTCTTTATCTTTTTCTTCGGCGTCCCGCGGTGCAAATGGTAACATTCGCGATATAAATTGCCAATAAAATGTGCTAAACAAGGGAGCGACGTGCACGGGCAATAACGCTACAGTTTACGCTCTAGGGACTTGTACGAGGTTTGGGACTGACGGATGACGTTGGGACACGCTGATTTTCAGCAGAAAACTACATAAAAAAAATTAACGCCAGGCGTAAAAAAAAATTGTAGTCTCTGAGCCTTGTAAAGCTAGGGATACACAAATACACTAATACAAGTTAGCTAATTAATACCTACCTATAATCAAATATATTGACGTTACTTTATTTCAAATATCAATTTCCAATTCCTTGCATATTCACTCAACAAACAAAGTATCGCTCTGAGCATCACACCCTCACGTGGGAGAGCTACCATCGTAATTTCTAACCGAACTTATAAATCTAAAACTACAAATCATCAGTTCTCTCATTTACCCGCCTACGTTCTGATAAGTTGGTTGGCGCGTAAAATGTATCCCGTGGGTTCTTATCTGGCAATACTGTTGAAACTGCGAATTGCCATTTATTTGTAGTTGGGATTTGCGGGAAGAGGGTAGAAAAGTGAGAACGAAGCGGTAACTTTTATTGGAAAATGTTCCAACTTTTTCTTGCGATATGTCACAGACCAGAATAGTTACATTCAGAGTTACTTTCCCAAAGTTTGGGTAGTTTATAAGTTCAAGCCGAAAAGGATTGGTAAAATTAAAATTATATAATACTTAATATGTGTTTGTTTTGTGAAATATTACAGTGGAACTGTTTTGTGGCAGAGTTTTTAACTCCCGACAAAGAGAGGGGTGTTATAAGTTTAACGTGTCTGTGTGTCTGTGTATCTGTCTGTGGTATCGTAGCTCCCAAACGGATAAACCGATTTTCGTTTAATTTTTTTTTTGTGTCATAGATAATTTCATCCCGAGTGTTCTTAGACATGTTTCATGAAAATCTGTTCAGGCGTTTGAAGATCATCAGCTCTTTAATTGTTGATGAGGGGATCTGACTACCTTCCATATGTCCTATCGATTCGAAATTTGGTGCCGTATTACTTCAATGATATTGAAATTATTTAGTTTGTAAAATAAAAGTTATGGAATATATAGGTTATTTCTTTCATTACACTTAGGTTACCTACTGTAAAATTACTAAAGTGGTTGGTATCGTAGCCAATAGGTTTCTAGTCCTTTGACTAAAAAACAACTTTAGTAGTTTTTCAGACTGATTAAAACAATGTATGAAAATAATACATACTGCTGAACATAAACCTACCATGAAGGGTGACAGGACCGTGTCTTAGTAAACCTTTTTAAGCTATTGCATAGCTTCTATCGCGGGCCTTGAGCGCGGGGACCGAATCCAGAAATTCCGTAACGAAAAAACCTCACGCTCCCCACTCCGACGGGCAAGGAGGTGTGGCTTGAAGGCCGTGCATCGTCTAACGTCGTTTCAGTTCGGCAGTCTTCGACACGGCGTTGTGTGCGATTAGACGTATTGTACGACTCTACGAAACTCGCACGAATCGAGACGAGCTGCTCCGAAATCGGACGAATACATAAATGCTATGCAATAGCTTTACCGCGGCAGTCCCCGAGTGCCACACGTCTTTTTTTTTTTTTGTTTCTCAAAACTATTCACGAATAGATGAATAGTATGACGAAACTAAAATAATTACACAAGTATATTAGAAAAAACATTTTACGCTCAGAATTACATCCATCCATCCATCCATCAGCCGTAAGACGTCCACTGCTGGACATAGGCCTCCCCAATGGATTTCCAATAAGGCCGGTTGGAAGCGGCCTGCATCCAGCGCGCAGAATTACATAATAATAATAAATATTAGGGGACATCTTACACACGGTCTCTGACCCCAAACTAAGCAAAGCTTGTCATATGGCTGCCAGAGACTGATATACTACATTTACATATTTTAAATACATATTTATATAGATAGTACCTAAATAACACCCAGACACAGAGCACACACCTATGTTCATCACACAAATGTTTGCCCTGGGTGGGGATCGAACCCACGCCTCTTTGACTCAGAAGTCAGGGTCAATAACCACTGAGCCACCGAGGCAGTCAATTTAAATTAGAATTCCACATCAGACAAAGTTTAATATTAGAACTTAGAACCGTTTAAAATATTCAGGTCAAACTCAAAGCAATTATGTAGTCGAAAGCATTTACCGAGTGTTTGTATAAATAACATTGTAATTTAATTTAACACAGTTATATTTGTTTAAGCTGTTTAAAATCAGAGCTAGTTTATTAGTAAGTTCTGATGAGGGTAGATGTCAGCCACACGCCTTGGATCTCACGTCGTTAGAGAAGTTCAAATTCGGCATCGAGTACTGGAATTTTCGGCACCGAAGTCGAAAACTTTCGGCAATTTTCGGCCATCGTCGAGTGCCGAAAATTTTTGTTGGAAACTTTTAAAGTGATTTTTATAGTAACAATTCTAAAAATGTTTAAAAGTTTTAAATGTTAAAGGTGTCGATGAAGGATTACTGTGATACCATTTACTTTCATCTCTGAGCTATGATCAACTTTTAAAGTTCTGTTTTTGCTTATTTTGAAATGAGCAAAAACATAACTGTAGTGTTTACATTTAATACAGTAATATTTGTTTAAGCTGTCTAAAATTACAGAAGCCACACGCCTAGGATCTCACGTCGTTAGAGAAGTCCAAATTCGGCATCGAAGTCGAGAACTTTCGGCAATTTCCGGCCAATGTCAAATGTTGCAACTTTTGGTATAATACTTTTGAAAGAGTATTGTTTTAATCTGCTAGGAATCTACGAAAGCAATCAGTATTATTGTTTTAATTTGATTTAATTTCAGAAAAAAAGAGTACTGGTAGTGGAGAACATTTAGATTGTGCCCGATCTTCCGCTTTTATGCTTATTGAAATTATTTTCTACCTACTTTCTTCCAATTAAAAAAGCATTTGTTATAATGACCACCATTGGCAGTCACTAATGAATCCACCAAACCGCACTGATCCCAGGAAGTGGATAAGACCCGATTGTTCTTCATGGGAAGTCTTATGTTCAGCAGTGGGAAAAAGACCGAAAAAAACAATACAGTAAATAACATGAATAAAACTCAGACAATACGCTTTGTCGAATAATACTCCACATAAACACCTAAAACCTTTATATATCCTATACCCAGTTCGACCGTCTTCGGTATTTCGTTAGAATTTTCAAGTCACCAACAATTCAGCACAATAAATATGTAATAAAATCTTTAGGTCTCGAGACCTAAATATAAGACTATATAAAACGATATTTATTGATATTTTGCTTTGACATGGAGTTAGCTCAAAAAAAGTTTATTGACACACCTTTTCTCTTCGAGATGTCAAATGTTAGACAATATTTATGAAACTTTCGGTTATATTTACGAGCCTAAATAAATAAGCCGACGATATCATTTTCTTTGCCTAGTTTATTGTGCACTAGCTTAAAACCCGCGGCTTCGCCCGCGTTGTCTTAGTAGACAGGTACTGGCTTATGAAAATAGCCCGTGGTTTGACCCACGTTTGTCTTAGTACTTGCTTAAAATTATAAAAGGCTGCCGGTTGGCTTGCGTTGTCTTGGCACTTCCTTAAAATAATAATAGGTCGTGGTTTAGCAAAGCATTATCGTATAACGTATTACTTGCAAGGATAATGCCTATGGTTTGGCCTGAATTGTCATAGTATTTGGCTAAAATGATAATAGGTCGCGGTTTGGCCTGCGTATTCTTAGTACTCGCTTAAGATGGTAATTTATAGCACGCAGCTTAGCCTGCGTTGTCTTAATACTTCCTCAAAATTGTAATAGCCTACCGTTTGGCACGCGTTGTCGTATTACTTGCAATGATAATAGCCCACGGTCTGGCCGCTTTGTTCGAGTAACTGCTTAAAATGTTAATAAGCCACAGTTTGGCCCGCGTTGTCTTGGCACTTGCTTAAAATAGTAATAGTTCGTGGTTTCGCCTGCATTGTCGTATAACGTATTACTTGAAAAGATAATGCTTAGTAGGCATTATCTTTTCAAGTAATAGGCATTGCCTACGGTTTGGCCTTAATTGTCCCAGTGTTTAGCTAGAATGATAATAGGTCGCGGTTTGGCCTGCGCATCTTAGTACTTGCTTAATATGGTAATTTATAGTACGTCGCTTGGCTCGCGTTGTCTAAGTACTTGCTTAAAATTACAACAGCCTGCCGTATGGCTTGCGTTTTCGTATTGCTTGCAATGATAATAGCCCATGGTCTGGCCCGCGTCGTTATAGTATTTGCTTAAAATGATAATGGCGCGCGGTTTGGTCCTCATTTTCTTAGTACTTACTTAAAATGGTAATTTCCCACAGTTTGGCCCGAGTTGTCTTAGTACTTTTTTTGCTTAAAATAATAGCTCTTGGTTTAGCCCACGTTGTCGTATAACTTGCAAGGATAATAATTAGCCTACGGATTGGCCTGGCAATGTCTATTACTTGAAAAGATAATGCCTACTAAGCATTATCTTTTCAAGTAATAGGCATTGCCTACGGTTTAGCCTTAATTGTCCCAGTGTTTAGCTAGAATGATAATAGGTCGCGGTTTGGCCTGCGCATTCTTAGTACTTGCTTAATATGGCAATTTATAGTACGTAGCTTGGTGCGCGTTGTCTAAGTACTTGCTTAAAATTACAATAGCCTGCCGTTTGGCTTGCGTTGTCGTATTGCTTGCAATGATAATAGCCCATGGTCTGGCCCGCGTCGTTATAGTATTTGCTTAAAATGATAATGGCGCGCGGTTTGGTCCGCATTTTCTTAGTACTTACTTTAAATGGTAATTTCCCACAGTTTGGCCCGCGTTGTCTTAGTACTTTTTTTGCTTAAAATAATAGCTCTTGGTTTAGCCCACGTTGTCGTATAACTTGCAAGGATAATAATTAGCCCACGGATTGGCCTGTTTTGTCTCAGTATTTGCTTAAATTTACTTGTGTCTAAAGCTTATTATGGAGTACGACAATTTTTAGATGATAAATTGCAAAATATTCGAATTAAATTTAATAATAATGATTGTATAATTTTTTCATGTTCTAATGATTACTGATAATTCAATATTTTTGTTTTTAGTTGTAAGATCTCAATGTAACACAGTTCAACAATAAATGTTCTTTGACTTTAATAGCCCACGGTTTGGACCGCGTTATTTTTATACTTGTCATAAAATAAATACTTAATAAAGTTATATTTTAATATACCCACAGATTTTTTTTATAGCGAGAAAAGAATATTTTTCGATTCATGATGAGATGTATGACGATCATGAGTTGACCCATGTAGTTTCCCACTCGTATACCAAATTTTATCCAACTCCATTCGCATGTCATGGTCTACATTACAATCGTCAGGTCCTAATCCTGGTCAGACCACTGAGCTCTTTGAAACTTATGTACGGAATTTCATACTACTGGCTTTTCATTGATGAAAAACATTGAAGCAACCTGCATAGGCACCTCCTTAGAGAAAAATCGATGTCGTATGTGAACTCAGCAACCCGCGCTCGGCCATGGTGATGGATATGGCTTAATCACCCTTCGTGGGTAGGCCTACGTTCAGTAGTGGACTATTAAAAATCGGCCAAGTGCGAGTCGGACTCGCGCACGAAGGGTTCCGTACCGTATGGGAGCCCATTCCTCTTGCCGTTATTAATAGCGATCAAAAAACTCCTAAAAATCACGTTTGTTGTATGTCCCTTAAATATTTATTTTATTCTATTTTTAGTATTTTTTGTTACAGCGACAACAGAAATACATCATTAGTGAAAATTTCAGCTGCCCAATTATTACGGTACGGTGACACACAGACAGACGGACATCGAAGTCTTAGTAATAGGGTCCCGTTTTTACCCTTTGGGTACGGAACCCTAAAAAAGGCCAGTTTAGGTATTCGTCATGTTTCATTAAGTCATTAGAAATTTAATTTCGATTATTCTGAACCCAATGACAATCTCGCCCAAAACCGTTTACGCGGTCAAAAGTGTTCGAGACACTTGTAGGACTTTCAGACATTCTCTGACCAAGTTCAGACGAAAAAGTAGCACACAAGAAGGTACATTTTATTTGAGAAATACATAGCGCACCTACATCTAGACGACAGGCATGTTCTAGGATTCCATTATACTCATCATTTGACTAACTTTTACTATGGTACCAACCCAGAAATCACGTAAATAAAATTAGCTGTTCAACACAAAAAAATCATCGACCCGCGACAAAATGTAAAGAATAGGTAATTTTCGCTTTTTCAGGGTAGTTCCCATAGTAAAGTAAGTAGTTATTGATCCGTATGTACCCTAAGTTCAAGTCTATTGGCTCACAAAATAAAATCGTTCATAAACTATTAGGGGCCCATTTTGCCCCCATTGAAGGATCTTAATTTTCTCAATTTAATTCTAGATATTTCGCTACGTTTAAAAAAAAAACGCGATCTAGTTATTTTTCACGCTTATATAGGATGTTTGGTCTAGCGTTAGACAAGGAATCCGGGACTTTTCCCAGGACGTTAATAGTCATATATTAGTTAAAAGGGTGAGCTATTTTCAAACAATATTGCATCGGTTTTCGAACAGTAATTTAGTACTTTTTTTAGGAAATTGATATCCTGAAGGACCCACTGAAATTTTCCGGGATAGCAGTGCCCCAAGTGGTAATTTGTTTTATTGTCTAGCGTCGTACCAAATTTCGTTAGAATTCATTTACCCCTTTTATCTTAGCTTTATAATTGAATATTTTGGCTATTGCTAAGTAACCCTATAGATTTTCCGGGATAAAAATAGTTACTGTATTGAAACATGTTGTGTGCTTCCTACATACCTACCAGATTACATTTATAACCGTTCAGCTCGTCTGATGTAATTATTGATGCTTTTTTCACCAACTTTGGGAACTTATCTGACCCCTTAGATAAGGAAAATTCGGAAAAATAGGAAGAAACGTAACTTTTATTTTATATGTAAAGCATATATACAAAGTTTTAAGTCAATCGGTAAAGGTAATAAAAAATTAAATGCAAACAAAAAGGGCCCGTTTTACCCCGTTAGAGGTCGATTTTTCGAAATTTTCGTCCTTTGTGCTTCATTACGTTGTACATTGTACCTATGTTCGAAATTTCAAGTATCTATCTTTAGTGGATTGGGTTGTAGCCTAAACTGATTAATTTTGGCTATCCCTAAGGATCCCCATAGAATTTCCGGGATAATAATAGTTCATGTGTTGAAACATGTTGTGTGCTTCCTCCATACCAGATTTCATCCATAACCGTTCAGCTCGTCGGATGTAATAGACGCTTTTTTCACCAACTTTGGGACCCAATTTGACCCCTTAGATAAGGAATATTCGGAAAAACAGGAACAAACGTAACTTTTATTTTGTTTGAGTAGCATGTATACAAAGTTTCAAGTCAATCGGTAAAGGGAATAAAAAGTTACATACAAACGAAAAGGGCCCGTTTTACCCCTTTAGAGGTCGATTTTTCAAAATTCCGTTCTTAGTGCTCCATTACGTGGTCCAATGTATCTTTGTTCCAAATTTCATGTTCGTATCTTTAGCGGTTTGGGCTGTAGGCTGTCTGTCAGTCAGTCACTCAGCGAAGCCTTTTATATAATAGATGTTGTTCATAATACCTAAGTAATATTTTTTTGAGATCACGTGTTTTGTTAGAGACAAAGTGCGCAAGGGTAAAAAATTATTAAGAAAATTATTATAGTACATAAAAGCAGGACACTAAATCATCTTTTTCAATACAAAAAATATTACAAAACGTAGGCAAACAGAGCTTTGGGGTGTCTAAAAAAACCATTCGCGGTCTCCAAATTCTGGTCTTAGGTCGTGTGTCATAAAAGTTCACCAAAATTAATCTAGTCAAACAGACTGTAGAACAAAATGTTTAGATAAACAATCCAGCAGATAAACTCTCATAATTAGGCTATTTGACAACATTTAAAAATACTATTATTTGTTTCCGCAAAACATACAGGTAGACTGTAATCCAACTAATCTACCAAATCGTGCTGGGCCCATATAATTAACACAAACAAAATCAATTACCATCAATTCGCGAATCTTGCGGCGCAAGCCGACGAGTTCATTCCACCCTGGAAAAAATCTAAACTCGTCCCTAGTCCTACCCCTATGGTCTACCAAAAACTAATTGGAACGAACTCAAGGGTGACGATGTGTCTTCAGGATCCGATTGCATCCGCCGTCAATCACTTGCACTTCAGTTCAACAGTCAATCACAAAATTAGACGCATCCACGCTCCACTTAATATAATTAACGCACTAAGAATTAGACCGCTAATTCGTTCGATCGGTCCGCAGATGTCATGCGCGGCCGGTGCGTCCAAGATTACTGACTACCTGCGCAGGGTGCCGATTCACTCGCGCGCATCTACCTCCTTTTATTCCCAACACTATTCATTATGGTAATCCTTAAAGACAGAACCCTGAATAAGACATATTTCATTTTATTTAAACTAAAATATGTCGTATGTGTGTATGTGTCATGTGCAAATCGCACGAAATAAAATACGATATTTTTTTGATACTTTACCTGTGACGCTCTAAGAAAGGCGGCCACTCTGGTGATGTCACATAATAGTAAACAAGAATTTCTCGATTCCTCTGTTGTTTGTGTAATTTGTGTTTTGTAATTTCGGAGTAATATTTTTGGATCTGTAAGTTACTTTTAAAGTATTTTTGTTAATTTTAAGATGTGAACTAGCGTGTTTACTAGTATTAACTAACGTTATTTACTAGTGTGTGACGTCAAAGACCAGCGCCATTACAAAATGTCGTTTTTGGCGGGATCTTGAATATCTATTCTTTAACACTGATTTTCATTGTTAATACAGTAGATCTCTCGGAAATATAAATGTAGTGTGCTTATTATTTACTAACGAATAATTTAAAACTATTTTCAAAAACTAGTCAAATACCTTATTTATAAGCATCTCAAAAACTTTCGGTTTCGGACATTCGGGTAAAAAAGGACATCCCGAATTTGCGGCCTTTTAGCTAAGTAGCCGACAATAAAGCCGAAAATTCAAAACCCCTAGTGGAAAATATTTCATATTTGTATAAACCTAACCTAACTAGAAAATCTGGATATTTTAGCATTCACGGTTTAATACACATTTCGTACTAATATTACTAGAAGCCCCAAGTTACTAAGGATGAAAGCCTTTTGTTAACGCAGCTACTTAATTGAGAACCAAAATTAATTCAAAATTTTAATGAATTTATAATTGAGTTTACGTCACGATATAATATTATTTAGGACAAGAGTAAATAGGTATATCTTAGGTATAGATGCTCCCATTATTGTAGTGGTATGTTCTCTATGTTGTAGTGTAAGACCTATTATGCAATCGCCCGGCGAAGTACCTATACCTACCTATACCACGATCAAGTCCAGTAACGTACGTAACACGAGTTCGCACTACTTTTATGTTTTTTTGCCATTTACCGATAAATTACTCATCGTAAATTTGCGACCATAAATTTAAAGTGTTAACGAGGTACGACTACATACACCAAAAAAATAATAGTGCATCAACTGATTTAATAAAATTCATAAATATTAACAATATAATATTTTTCGCAAAATAAAGACATAGGTAATCTTCTGTCGTGTAGAAAATTCGAACATTTCGCTCGAATTGTTTACATTATTGTTGATTTTTCAAAATTTTGTAAAATTTAAAAAGGATTACCTTAAGAGCTACCCTTTCGAATTAAAAAATAATTATTCGATTATTGTCGATGAACATACATAAAAAAATACACACAGATGAACATAGAACCTCCTCCTTTTTGGAAGTCGATTACAGATATTAACTGATACTGATTTTCACCTTAGTTTTTAGTGAAATTAAAATGATGATTTATTTTGGATTTTTGGTGGACTTAATCACTATCACTACATAGTATAAAACAAAGTCGCTTCCCGCTGTCTGTCCCCATGTATGCTTATATCTTTAAAACTATGCAACGGTTTTTGATGCGGTTTTTTAATAGATAGAGTGATTCAAGAGGAAGGTTTACATGTATAATACACCTGTGCGACGCCGGGGCGGGTCGCTAGTAAAATATAAATACTAAGTGTGGAATTATTTTTTTATAACAATAGTTAACGCTTTATTACACAGTTTATTAAAAAATATAATTAAAAATATAAACAGGAGCGCATGTTCCACATTTTTAGGGTTCCGTACCCAAAGGGTAAAAACAGGACCCTACTACTAAGACTCTGCCGTCCGTTTTTCCGTCTGTCCGTATGTCTGTCACCGGGCTGTATATCATTAATGGCGATAGTTAGAACGATGAAATTTTCACAGATGAAGTATTTCTGTTGCGCTATAACAACAAATACTAAAAACAGAAAAATATTAATATTTAAGGGCCTCCCATACAACAAAACCTGAATTTTTAGCCATTTTTTACTCAATTTCAATAACGGTAACAAGTAGATGCTTGAAATATTCACAAAATATTTAAGGGGGGCTCCCATACAACATACCTTTTTTGCTCGATATCAATGACAGCAACAGGAATGCTTGAAATATTCATAGAATATTTAGATGTATATTTCCTTCAAAAATAAATAAAAAACAAATTAAAATAAACGAAGGGGGCTCCCATACGGTATGGAACCCTTCGCGCGCGAGTCCGACTCGCACTTGGCCGATTATTATACAAACTCAGAAAAAATATATGAAAAAATAAATTAAAATATATGAAGGGGGGGCCCCCATACGGTACGGAACCCTTCGCGCGCGAGTCCGACTCGCACTTGGCCGATTATTAAACAAACTCAGAACCTCGAGCGCGGTTGGACGAGAATTAGTTATAATTTGCTAGGAAAACAATAGTCCCTGGCGGGCGGCCAGCGGAGATTTGTAAAAATGAAATATGCAATGTTATGAATGGAGCTGAATTTGATGAAGCGCTGCGGTAAAGAATCCTGCAGTTTGTTATGAAATAAACGGAAGCGGAAACGTGTTTATTTCGAAAATGGAACGAAATTGCTTGGGATGTTGCATTTATCAACGTTTCGTTTTTGTTTTATTTAGTTTGAATTTGTCTGCCGTTCTAAACATTCTGTCATTCAAAATTATTATTTATCAAAGTCAGTATCCGATAATTACTAATTGTAGATACATGGCGTGGTTTTGATAATGCAACTACTTTCATAGAAATCATTTTTTACTGATCATAATGATAAACTTTTACTATAGGGCTAACCTCGAAGTCACGAAACAAAAATACACATTTTGTCGAGAGTCAATTTGATTTATGGAATAGCTGTCTTTTTTCGCGATTTTGGTGTTGGTCCCACAGTAAAAGTTGTTCAAAACGGTGTGCAAGTATATCATCTACTTATAAAAGGCCATGCCTTTTACAAAGCAATGTTGATCGTGATGAGAATAAGTGCTGATTTTCGTGAAATAGTTAAACATTCTAGTGACAGCTAACTGATATTACACGACAACATTATATAGTGTTGTTCTACGTTATAGCTGCGGCGTGACCCAAGTTTTTTTTTGTCATACCCGACAACCATAACAAAACTGACAACTAAAACTCACTCGATTTTCCACGTAAACCGTCACAAATCGAATAAAAAAGTGGCAACACCGTCCCCAGTGGAACAGACATTTAAAATAAAAAAAAGAACTAATATCACGTTCCATGCATTTGAAAATTCGATCGACAGTCTCATGTTAAAAAAAGAAAAAAAACTGGAGCATTGAATCGGAAAACAAAAGAAAGTGGAATCCTTGGGATGAATGAACGTGAAAGAATGAACTTACAGATATTCTGTGGTAAAAGCACAAAAGGACCACAATGGATTTGGATGAAAGGGATATCTGAAATCAGGATGAGTGGAAACAATAAAGATATCTTGGTGCGATAGCGGGAGGTGGGATCCGGAAACAGGTATTTTTCCCGCCTTTTCAATGACGCTGAGATAACATTGTAATGGTATTTTGGCGGGAAAGAAAACATGTTGATTCTGTGTTAGTTTCTATTTGGGTTTTCTCAAGCGTTAGTAGTAATATAAGCTTGTAAGGTTACCTACCACAAAGAATGCAAGTGACCTTCGCGTTATCACCAAAAACTTAGTATCTAAGTAAGTAGTACGGTAGTACCCCTGTTCTACTAAGTAAGTAAGTATTAAGTACATACAACTTACCTGATAAGACATACTTTTTACGAAATTTTATTTACATACAAATAGGTCCATGATAGCTTGCCTAGCGAAAAGTGTTCATGACTATAACATTTAATTTGATAAATTATTTTTGGAAATTATTTTTTTTACCTTCACTCTTTTGATAGCCGGTGGTTTTTAATTTAACTAATAGTTTGAAATAGTTAATAGTTTTAAAAAAAAAACCTTGGTTTGCTTACTTAATTCTGTTCATACTACCTGGCAAGGAACTATGTACAAATATGTCAATATAAGTATGTGTAGTTGTTAAAATGATACGACGTAAAATAATGAAATGTCAACAAATAATTCATTATGAATTGAATGTGCCTTTGCAAATAACGACGAGTTTTTTGACGTGACAACGTCTTATAAATTGGTTTGCCGGGTGACACTTCAAGAAACTGCGTTACGCTCCGCTCACGTTATGCGCTCACAATGAGAGCGAGTGAGAGGCACGCGTCCCTTCCACTCGGGCATGGTTAGCCCGCCTAAGAGCGAGAGAGACAGACATAAAGTCGTTGTCACGTAAAACTTTCGCCCGTATACCGACTTTACAGGCAACCAATTTTTAGTACTAGTTTATTTAGAAAAATGTTGTTCATTTTTTTGCTCTTTTGCACTGTTTTTTTTTCAGGCAATGATGCGGACGAAAATATTTTTACACCGAAAAAGCGGTGATATGAAAATTCGTACCTAACTTCCTTAACTCTACATATTACTACCTACCTATTATAACTGTTTATTTAACCAAAACATTATACAATATCCAATATTACTCAACAGCGTCACAGACTGTTTGTGTTCGGAACTAAATATTTGCTGAACATCGAAATCAGTCACACACGACTTGGTAATTGCTTAATCTGTATACCAATCGCAGTCTGCAAGTAAACCTTTGTGCACAGTATGCTGCGACGTTTTGTCACAATTTGATAACACATAGCGTATCGTATATGATTCTACCAACACGCATTGGGCAAACGTGGTGGATCTGGATATGGCCCACGGCCCACATATAGATAAAGCGCTATTTTTAACCGACGAAATGGAGGAGGTTTACAAGTCGACACGTAATTATAGGTACGTGTCGACTTGTAAAACCTCCATTTTTTTTTTGTTATGTTTGACCACGCATATCTTTTTACAGAGTGGTCTGATTTTGGCAATTCTTTTTTTGGTAGATTATGTTTTAAGGGTGATCCCATTTAAATTTAAATTTTGATAAATCAATTATAATGTGAAAATTGCTACATCGATCCGTGCGATCTATTTGAATTCTGTACAAGTAGGGGCACGTAAGTCTAGCGCTGAGGGTACAGTGGAGGGGATGGCTGCGCAAGTTGACCGCTATACTAAACTCATGCGCAGCCACACCCTCCACACTTCGCTCAGCGCTAGACTTATATGCCGCGACCTGTACACGGTTGAAGTCGATTATCCCATTTTTTGGAAAAAATTATAATGTCATTGGGTAATATTACATTAGTGATCTATAAAAAAAAAACGCACCAGAACACTGCACTAATATAAGTGCATCTACAAGGACAGATCTCACTTGCGCCATTCAAAATTATTGTAAAAATTTTAATAAGTTTTTATTTAGTTTCACCTGTCTTGTCTGTCTGTAATCAAATCTTGCAAGTTAAATTTGATCCACTTCTCGTTTAGGTACCGATTGAGCTGAAATTTTGCATACGTATGTAAATCGCGTGACAATGCAATATTATAATGACATGGTGCTGATCTGATGATGGAGCTGGAAGGTGGTCAACGGAACTTAGCAATTAAACGACACCACCTCATCGAGTTTGAGTTCATTTGAATGGTTTTGGCTAGTAGTTGTTCTTTCAATGGTAACCAGGGTCTGATGATGGAGCTGGAAGGTGGTCATAGGAACTTTGTAATGAAACGACGCAACCCTATCGAGTTTCGGCTCGTTTGATTCGTCTTGGCAAGTACTTGTACAGTAAATAAAATATAATACTTGAGTCTTATGTTAGGGACGTCAAACCAAGCTGTCAATGATGATTATTATAATAATGATGTGTCCCAAACAGATGTATTGCAGGCAATTATTTTGCAACGTAGCTTGATTCAATTTATTATTACTTTTATAGTGGCGTGATATTTGAAACACAGCTTAATTTGTCAGTTCATCTGTTTGAGCAGCGGCGTTATGGGCGTGAACAAATCGCAACAGACATGTCAATTACCACATTGTAGCTCATTGTAGTGATATTCGTATAACATGGCATCTCTCTGTCAAACACAAGCTTTAGTGGCTCGCGACATAACATGATACCTCAAAACATAAACCAGTGGTAACATAGTACCTATACTAAGCGCCACACAAATCGGCGGATGAGATGTTATATCTCATCTTTTTTTCTCTTCTATTTGTTTATTTTTTTGGTGTGCAATAAAGAGTTTATCTAACTATCCATCTATCTAAATGATATCAACATTTATTTGTATAATTTTACTTGCAGTCCTCTGAAAATTAAATAACGTGGTAACATTTGTAAATAAGGAAAGTATTAAAAGGTATTTTCGAGATGGCTCTATACTATATGCCGTGGATGGTGTAATTTTCGTACAAAAAACTTTATTACTAAAACTGACTGCAAGAAAGAATTCAACTACATTGTTAGTACCAAAACATAAATAGAAGAAGTCTGAGTGCTAAAATAAAATTTTATCTCATTTTATTTTATTGCATGAGCTTCATTTATACCCACAGAAGCGACTTCTTTCAAGATATTAACAATAATCCTATGAATTCTCGAGGCTAGGTCATTGTCCGAGCCCATAAAATCCATTCCTGATGTACAAGGTTACACACAACAACTAAATTGAAAGGTAATTGTTTTCAAACATAAAAAAAACTTTACCCACAAAGTGTGAAACTTATTGTAAAGAGAAATCATAAGAGGTGTTGTTATAGAAAAGTTTCTAATCTACATTCCTCATACGAACAGCCAGAATGTGGAACGCTTTGCCTGGGTCTGTCTTCCCGCTAAAGTACAACGTGGGTGTCTTCAAATCCCCAGTAAATAGGTATCTTCTAGTCCTTTCGCCTCGACCTCCGTGCAAGAAAGACGTGTCTGTGTTGCTCTAAAAATCAAATTCTAAAATTCATCGCTGCGAAACAACAACAGTGAGTCCTTCCTTGTTTACCACGCAAATAACTGACAAATAACAAATCAGCTGAGAGAGGTCATTAGGCTTTTATCAGCTGTTATTGGAGACGTACTAAGGACCTGCGTAACAGCCGCTGTGCACACATCGCCGTAAACCGGTCTAGCCCCGCCCTATAATACTGGGTGAGTACGAGCAACCTGCACACACAGACACTTTCAAGTCGAGTGCGGTTATCCGTTGCAAATTACCCAGCCCGCGTTTGGGCCTAAGCGGGCCGCGTTTATCAATAACATGACTAATTTCTTGCGCATGACACCAAATAAAGGCACAAAACCGAAGAATGGGAACTTCTCTGATCCAACCTCGTCGAAAAATAAAAAAACAGGGCCAGAAAACAAACTCACAACATCACGAAAAACAAATCGATCTGAATGTGAAGATTCCGACGACTCGTCTCGGAAAAAAATGCGGCCTGAGCGAGATGACTTTGAGGACTTCAAGTCTGAAATGAAAAATATGCTCTCAACAATGTTTTCAGCCTTCAGCACAAAACAAAACGAGCGTATGAAAACAATTGAGAGACAGTTATCCGAAGTCTCAAGCCACACTGCGCCCATTCACGACATCGAAAAATCAATCGGTCTTCTGTCGAGTCAACTCACGGATATGAAAAAGAAAATAGACAAGTTAGAAGGAGACAAGAAAGAGATAAAAACCCAAATTATTGCTTTCGAAGAAAAAATAGAAGGCATGGATAGATTGGCAAGAAAAACATGCGTAGAAATAAGGGGCGTTCCGAGACAACAACGAGAAAAGAAAGATAGCCTATTTTCCATGGTTGAAAATCTACTCACGACCCTTCGAATTGAATATTCAACATCAGACTTACGAGACGTATATCGCATTCCCAACAAGAACAACACTTCAATGCCAACACTAATAGCCGAATTTTCGAACACATTAATAAAGGGAAATGTATTAAGCGCTGCGAAAAAATACAACATGAGCAACTCAACCAAACTGGGTACACGACAATTCGGACTGGACGGACCTTCCACTCCAGTGTATATATCAGAACACCTTACCCCCAAGGCCAGACGTCTCCACTACCTGGGAAGAGAATTTGCCAAAGAACAAAATTTCGCATTCTGTTGGCCATCGAACGGATCCATTTTCCTGCGACAACGAGAAGGTTCACCACATATTTTGATTAAAAACGAAGCACAATTAGAAGAAATGAAGAAAAGGGCGTGACTGTCCTGGTACCTACCTGCCCTTCATCATTATATTGTCTTTATTTTATCGGTCACCGATTGCCTGAACCATAAAAAAATAAATCAAAATATTTTGTTCTATGTAGTAATGATCATTGTAGAAATTGCAGCAATTATACCGCTCAGTGATAAATATCGAAATTATGGAAATGTAATGTATTCAATACTTTTCTCATTCAAATTCAATTTTGAACGTAAATATTCATACAATTATATAACTCGCTCAATAAACACCCGTTATAGGCACTACAAACTATCAGCTAGGATTTTCACCTATACGTTAGGCCATTTGTTAAAAGTTAGTATTTTAAACTCGTTTATCAAAGCAAATTTAAGCAAATACGTTGTCGTAGATCAAGCTCCTAATAATAAGACCTATACTCGTACAACATCTATGTGGTGGTTTCTAAGGAACCTATTAAGGCTATTAATAATTTTAACTAAAATTTTCCTTTGCCACTACTATAACAATAGAAAGTATGAAAATACGTACCTAAATAGGATCCACTCCCATAGTAAAAAAATACAGGCACTGTTAAAAATAACACTTGTACAACACAAAACAAACTGCTTTTCAGCTAGCCTCACATACCTACCTACCTTCCACATTTGCAACATACTTATTAGCACAGTTCACTTTTTCCATGATATTATTAGCAAACTCATTGAACATCGTATGTGGCTTAATCTTCCAATAAAAGTTGCACAATTAAAACTGGGTTGGAAAATTAACAAAAAACTCATTAGAGCCCAAGTCAAGCTCCGAACATTGCGTAAGCATAAGTACAATTTTTTCGTACCAATTACGCTTATAATCAACATAACAAGTGACAGCACGTCTAACCACCAACGGGGTTCACGGGAACTGATTGATTCCCTAACTGGATCTTATCGCAAAACATGTTTACCTGTAACTAATACACCCAAACGAGCTATAACTAGCCGTAAACTTACATACCTACGTGACGAAGTCACTCAGATGCAGATGATTCAGATTTGCAAAACACATCCAAGCCCTTCATATAGTACTTTAAAAATAAGCAGCAAACATCAAAACTTTCCTAAAAACAGCTTTAAATCAATAACTAGCAGTACCTTAAGCACGTACGTTGAAAAATGTATGTTATTAATCAATGTTCTGATTATTAACTTTACTATGCATCCTTCACATTCACAACTATACCTGACACATACAAACACCTATCACTCAATGACGTCATCCTCTTTCTACGTGTATAATAACTCCAGTCCAATTTGGCAACAAACTTTAAGTTATATAACATTGACAATTACATGCTATTTTAACCATGGTACCATCCATACATCACCCATAGAACGTCCACTGCTGGACATAGGCCCCCCATATAGACCACCAATAGGGCCGGTTGGTAGCAACTTTCGTTCATCGCGATCCTGCGGTCGTAGTGGGGTCATCCGACTAACTTGTGGGTGGACGTCCTACGCTACGTTTGCCGGTACGTGGTCTCGAATCGAGAACTGTTCGACTCCTTCGGTGAACAGCACTGCTTGCTATCTGTCCTGCCTACTGCCACGTCATATTACTAATCTGCTGGGCTATGTCAAAAACTTAGATTGTTCTATGGATTTCTTAATTCCTAAGTCGACATTGCAGAAACGGTGTTGTTTTATGACAAATACAAAATTATCACAAACAATAAAATTAAGGAGTCTAAAAATGCATTCCGACATGCATTGTAAATATACCGTTGTAAATTATAGGTATATCAAATATATAACTTGTACTTTAATAACCAGTGCAACTTTGCCCACTTCCTCAGTCAAATACAGAGTAAAATATTGCCAGAGAAACAACTATTACATACTTCACAGTATCAAAGCGCGCACATATAATATTCCTCTCACAAAATATAATGGATAACAATTTAAATATTATTAATGCCATCGATAGCACTGAAATAGCCTATAGTCATATCACATCTATGCCAGAAATGTGTAAAGCATACCTAGGACTAGATCAAAATAAAGACCAGTTCTTAATTGTCTCACAAAATATTCGTAGCATACGCGCTAATATCGATAAATTCACCGTCTTCCTTTCTCGACTTAATTTCCTACCACACGTAATAATATTCACAGAGTGCTGGTTGGATCAATCCTTTACTGGAATTCAACTAGAAAACTACTGTTGCTCTTATTCCAAAAAAAACCTCAATCAAAACGATGGGGTTGTAGTGATGACAAAGGTAGGCCTTTCCGTTAGTGTCTCTGAGCCTCCACTGCTAGAAGCAACTGGTCTCCTTGTTAAAATAGCAAATGAATATTCTATACTAGCGTTATATAGATCTCCTTCTTTTGACAGTATAAATAATTTCCTGACCTCTCTGGAAACGATACTAGATGAAATGAAAGGTCAAAATATTTCTTTAATAACGGGAGACCTTAATATAGACCTTATTCCTAACCAACAGAATACGACCAAACAGAAAAAAGCCGATGATTACCTTGATCTACTGGCATGTCAAGGATATATTCCAGGCCACCTTTTTCCTACTCGGGAATCTTCCTGTCTTGATCACGTTTTAATAAAAAGTCCCTATCAGCCATCAGTAGTTGTATGTTCAAACAAAATCACAGATCACGATGCAGTCTTAATTTCAATACCGGGAAAACCAAAATATTTCAATACAACTAGACGATTCTCTAAAGTTGACTATATAAAAGTAAAAGATGATTTAGAAAAACGAGACTGGACTAACTTTTATACACATTCAAATCCAGACGAGGCAGCTAACGAGCTTGTGAATATCCTAAACTCTTCAGTAGACGCACATAAAACGTATAAAACAATACAGAACTCAAAATCTATAAGAAAAGACTGGATTACGCCAGGACTAATAAAATGTATGAAAAAGAGAGATGCGTTACAACAAAAATCAAAAAAGAATCCTAATAATATACAACTGGCTGACAAATACAAAAGATATAGAAATTACTGTAACAATATTTTGCAAAACCTTAAAAACGAACATGATTGTCGTAAGATTAAAACAAACATTGGGAATAGTAAGGCACTGTGGAGCTCAATAAAAGAAGTCTGCAACATTAATGCCGCTTCCACCAAAAGTGATGATTTGTTGAATTCCGCTCCCACACCAAAGCAGGCACTTAACAAAGTCAATAGTTATTTTGCAACTATCGGAGAGTCACTGGCAACAGATATTCTTCACTCAAATAAAACCACGGAACAGGAGCTGGCAAACTCAGTAACAGTGCCTATCTCACCTGCAAACTCCCTATTTTTAGCCCCAACTAACCCTACAGAAATACAAAAATTAATAGAGTCACTAAAAACAAACTCCGCTCCGGGCGCAGATAACATAACTAACAATTTATTGAAGTCTGCTAAGCATGTTTTATCGGGTCCGATTGCATTCATTTGTAACTTGAGTCTTGAATCAGGAATTTTTCCAACTTGTTTCAAGGATGCCAATGTATGCCCAATCCACAAAGCCGGAGATACAGAACAGCCGTCTAACTACCGTCCAATTTCTCTTCTTGCGTCTATGTCAAAGATCCTAGAAAAGGTTGTAAGTAAAAGTTTTATGAACTTCCTCGAAAATGAGAATATTCTTTCGCTAAATCAATTCGGTTTTCGCTCGTCCAGGTCAACGGAGGACGCCGTTACCTCTCTGGTTGATTTTATTGCTGGTAAGCTAGATACTGGTCAGAGATGTATCGGCGTCTTCCTTGACCTGGCCAAAGCATTCGATACAGTATCTCGCGTAATTTTACTTAAAAAGTTAGAAAAGCTGGGAGTTCGAGGTACACCTCTAAAGTGGTTTCGCTCTTATCTTACTGGTCGAAGGCAGCGTGTGAGGGTCAATGGACAGTACAGCGATTATGAAGAGGTGTCCTTCGGAGTCCCACAGGGCAGCGTGCTCGGTCCTTTACTATTTTTAGCATATATCAATGATTTATGCCAGCTGGAAATAGCGCACGCCAAAATTTTCACCTTTGCCGATGACACGGCCATAGTATTTCACGGCCGAAAATGGGATACAGTAACAAACTCAACTAACAGGGGCCTGCGAGATATTGCAGACTGGCTCCAGCGAAATCTCCTAACTCTCAATGTTTCTAAAACAAAATTTATAGCATTTCGAGTCTCGAAACGATCAGCGCCTCTATATCCCCTACAAATTAACCTCCACACATGTAGTCCTGACTCCTATCAGCAATGCTCCTGCAATTGTCCAATGCTTGAACAGGTGAAAGATTTAAAATATCTAGGTATTTTCATAGATGAGTTATTGTCCTGGACAAAACAAATACAAAACTTGCACAGTCGACTTAGAAAACTCTTATTTGTTTTTAAAAGGCTTAGGGTAATTGCAGATACGCGAACAATTGACTTAGTCTACAACGCACTTTGCAAATCAATAATGACCTACTGTATCACTTCGTGGGGTGCAGCCTGCAGTTCCTTCTTTATTAAAATAGAACGAGCCCAAAGACTTATTCTCAAAGTAGCACACAAAAAACACTACAGATACCCGACAGATGATCTTTACAAAGACACTGAACAGCTCCGGATACGACAGCTATTCATTTCAGCATGCGCATTGAAATTTCACAAAACTGCACTAACAAACAGTACACACAAACGTACCCATAGATGGGAAGTGCCAAAAACAAAGACAAAAATAGGGCAGAAACGCTACACTTTTCTTGGACGCTTTATCTACGATCAACTTAATAAAAAACTTAACATAATAAATAACAACAGGTACCTATGCAAGAATAAAATAAAAGACTACCTCCTTACACTGAACTATAAAACTACAGAAGAAATGATAAGACCAATATGCTAGCTTCAAGCTCTCTTTGAACGTGAATGTAAGCATCGCCGTGAGCCCAACTCTCTCGAGGCTGGTGCTACGCGACGTTGCTTACCAATTTTGAATCTCCTTGTACTCTCATCATTTTAATTATATCTTTAGTCAAATATATGCCAAATGTAATTAATCTTTAGTTGTTTATCAAATGGTTTATATAGCATACATTAATATAATCATTCAAGCATACACAGAATACGCTCTTAATCTACATATTTTAATTTATCAGCATCCCGGAAGAGGACTAGCTCCCGCAAACTCAGGGTATCCTACCGCGGGAGCTAGAGTTTATGTTTGTAATCTTCTAATTTTATTTTACCTACCCAATGGATAAACTTTTTTAACAATTATTATTATATAGAATTATTTTTATTGTTCAGCAATCTATTGAAATTATGTTATTCTATTACAATTATGTTAAATTGAATAGTTTTACAATTAATCAATTATTTATCTAAAGATTGTCATTTAATTCAAAATTGTTAAGATTTTAATTCAAGATTGTCAAAATTTTAACTCAAAATTGATAAAATTTTAATTCAAAATTGTTAAAGTTTTAATTCAGGATTGTTAAGATTTTATTTCAAAATTGTTAAAGTTTTATTAAGTTAGCAGATGTATATGTTATGGTTACTAAATAAATTATTATTATTATTATTATTATTATTATTCTAGTTAAGCGTGCTACACCCTAGACCGCATATCTGCTCAACATCAGGCAGTATGTAGTAAAACGCAAACCTATACGAAATTTAAAAAAGTTATCTTGGTTGCACGGTTGTTGCTTTTTTTGCAATCTAATAAGCAGTTTTCAAACGAAAATTTCTTCAAAATTTTAATGTTATAATAAAATACATGCAGCTACATTAAGTCAAGCGGTTTATAATAAACTAGCGACCCGCCCCAGGTTCGCACAGGTGTATTATACATATAAACCTTCCGCTTGAAACACTCTATCTATTACAAAAATCCGCATCCAAATCCGTTGCGTAGTTTTAAAGATATAAGCATACATGGGGACAGACAGCGGGAAGCGACTTTGTTATAAACCATGTATTGTAAAAATAAAATAAAATATAGAATAAAATTATTTATTTGGGCATAAGTTTACAATAATCTGAACAAATTTCCCAAAGACTCCTAAACTAGTTACCAACTGTATTTTAGGAGCCGATGGACTCTCCTATAGGTACACAATTTATTAAAATTACGCCAGTTAGGTACACAGTAAGCCCGATTACAGAGGCGCCAGCGTAATTATATTAGCTAAATAGCATAGTTCTGTTTCTTTTTTACTTTAGGCATTCGAGAGAGAGAACGCTTTTTACTTTGCTATTTAATTTACGCTGGCGCCTCTGTAATCGGGCTTATTTTTTACAATAAAATTTAGAATAGTTATAATGTACTTAGTTGAGAGAAAAAAAATGAAACCCAAAGTTTTAAATAGGTAAATAGGTAGGTTTTAAATAAATAAAGGTTTACGACAAACATTGCTCCTTTGGGTTTTCTGCAAAATGCACACATAATTACAATTATTGTATATCGTGAACAGAACACCTCCTTCCAAGTAAGTATAGTTGTTCTGCACAATCCGGTATATTTTGAAATGTTAATCCGACTAGTCTTCGTCGTAGGTCTGTAACCCGAACAAACTAGTTGCTTCCATAAAGGTCATATAGAATAACTTTGCTACGTTTAAGGACGATGAACTTTGCAAACAGATATTATCTATTTTTGATGTGATCGGCTAAAATGATGATATCGGATATCTCTAGGTGATGTTTTGCAAAGCGTGAATACCTTTTTTTTTATTTTATTTAATTTCCTATAGGTTTTATTATGGAAGCTAGCGTGGTTTTCACACATTTTAATATTTTATACAACGGGGATGCACTCACGTTTCTTTTCATAGTTATTACATAGTACGACCATAGTTTCGATGGCATTCGAAACTTCTCAAGTTGAGGCGAGTGCTAGCACGCAGAGCCGTCTCGCAATGCATTCCCGTTATATAAAATACTAGATTTTGCCCGCGGCTTCGCCCGCATTATATTTCGAGGCCCTACCTTACCACCCTTAATAAAGGAGGTAGAAAATAAAAAACAAAAAAAAACGATTTGACATTTGTTTGATTTGACAGTACTTTTTTGACATTTCTTGGAGCGCACGCTAGAATAGCTCGCAGATGGCAGAAATTTTCCTACTTACTTAACACTTATTGTTATAATATGGAAAATTTACGCAGTATCATTATAATTTATAGCCTATGTGTTATTCTGATGTATAAGCTATATATGATTGCACAGTTTCATCTCAATCCGTTCAGTGGTTTTTGCGTGAAAGAGTAACAAACATCCATCCTTACAAACTTTCACGTTTATAATATTAGTAGGATTTAAATATCCTAAAATGAAGAGGCCTAACATGTTTGAACGGTTATAAAAACAGTGACGTACAATTTTAACGTATCATCCGAACCGTGGTAGTGCTCAGTTGAAAATGCCACCCGCGGTCACCCATCTGAAGATTAGCTTAAAAAAATGACTTTTTAGAGGCTTATAACTTTCTATGAGGTCTTTTAAATAACTGTAAAAACTAAGACGTAGAAACCTAGAGATTGAAGTACTGATTACATGAAAAAAAAAAGTCAAATCGGAAAATATTCAGAGGTAGATAGATTTGCTTATTGTTTTTGTATGGACAAGTTGACGCCTCATAATTGCCTTAAGATATCTCCGTCGTTTATATCTGTTTTATTTTTTGCTTTAACCTCAGTGTGTCGTTATATCATACGAGTTAGTAATCAAACCCGAGCAAACTACTTAAGTAGATGATCCAATAAAGGTCAGATAAAATAACTTCGCTACGCCTTAGGACGATGAAGTTGGCAAACAAATATTGTACGAGAAGCTGTTTTTGATCTTTTTGGAATTTCTGGGAATCCTTATTGATTCCAAGATTTGCTCAGTAACCTAGTTCTTGGAAACATTTAATGATCTACGAGTAACTAGTAATTACTACGTAAATAGGTTCCTATTGAGTAGGTTCAGGGGGGATGGTTACAGAATATTCGTAAACGGAAATTATACTAGGTAGTTTTAATGGAAATTCACAGGTTTTATCCACGTATTTCTCCATATTCATATTTGTATTTCTTGCAAAATAGGTTACCAATTTGATTGTGATCTTAAATAGCTTAAAGGACTCTATTTTCCCTTTCAGCATGCAAAATGGTTTTGTTTCTAAGAAAAAACTAATTATACTTACCTGATCATTATTAAAATCATACTAATATCACTATCACTACAAAGTATAAAACAAAGTCGTTTCCCGCTGTCTGTCTGTCCCTATGTATGCTTATATCTTTAAAACAACGCAACGGATTTTGATGCGGTTTTTTTAATAGATAGAGTGATTCAAGAGGAAGGTTTATATGTATAATACACCTGTGCGAAGCCGGGGCGGGCTGCTAGTTATAAATACGAAAAAAATATTGGTTTGTTCCTCTTTTACGCAGCAACGTAGCAACAGATTGACTTGATTTTTGGTATGAATATAGGTCAAAGGCCGGAAAACGACATAGGCTACTTTTTATCTCGAAAAATAAAAGGTTCCTGTGGGCTAGTACAAAAGCGTCAAAATAGTCAAATAAGTCAAAATACTACGCAGGCGGCGCCGCGGGCAAAAGCTAGTACATTATAATATCTAAATCACCATCACACATATCCTACCTATTGACTTTCCTAAGTATTACCTACTCGAGTTTTGACTACGCAGGCGCTGCTACGGGCAAAAGCTAGTATATTATAATATCTAAATAAACCATCACACATATCCTACCTATTGACTTTCATATGTATTACCTACTCGAGTTTTGACTACGCAGGCGGTGCCGCGGGCAAAAGCTAGTATATTATAAAATCTAAATACACCATCACACATATCCTACCTATTGACTTTCCTAAGTATTACCTACTCGAGTTTTGACTAACTCTGCTCTGTCATTGCTAGTGTTTGATACTTGGTAGACACCTAAAAGTGTTTGATACTTGGTAGACACCAATTCGGTTTTCATCAATACTCGCGTCTACCAAGTATAGTTGGTACCTTGGCTGCTGATTAAAATTAAATTGTTAGTTCACCGTGACGCCGCGACGCGACGGTTCTCTTTTTGCACATACTTTATAACATCATTGTACAACAAAAAGCAAAATCCTCAATGTCAAAATGTCCTCAAAATCATATCTTACCTATTATATTGCTCAATTTAATTTAATTCAGTATTTTATTGAAAAGTTATTTATTTTTACTGGTAGGTCATTTATCTCATTAATATTACGAAAAAGAAGTCATTCACCTCTATACGGCAAGATTCGGGCAGTAAATGTCAGAAGGCCGAGACTAGTTATATTTATGTTGTAAATATATTATTAGTATTTATGTTATGTTATTAGTATTTATTACCTTTTAATCGCCTTCGTTACAGCATATTTGAATGGACGATAACCTCGTTATTTTTACCCGACTACACGTCGTAAAGGAGAATAATTATGTTTATCAGTTTATGTCCATAATAAACTTACCTACATTTGTACTTTTACATTATAATTATATGGTGAAGCGCGCGATTTTTTTGTTGGGTTTTCAGCAATTGGACCTTGAATTTACGAAAACTGCGGGGAAATTCTGTTAGCCGATCTCTTTACTGAAGTGATACGTTCTTGAACCTCTCTCGTTTTTCTGACAGTTCCGACAGCACAAAACTGTCAAAAAACGAGATTGGTTCATAAACGTGTCACCTTAGTAACGAGATCGGTTGACAGAATTGCCCCGCTGTTCTTACGATTATTAATAACAACCTAGCTTCTGTTTAATTATTACGGCCATAATTATCACTAAAATTGGTTAATTTTACCAATGTCTGTCAATTGGTTGAATTTCATCATAACTTTGTTTGAATCAACCGTTTTACATAGATTCGACTATTATATTGTTTTTTTTTGCATGTACCATGTTAACACGACTTATTTATTGTCGCAAAATAAGTTTGTGTAAATCCAATATGAGTACTTAATCAAAATTATTTCGAGTTTTTGTGCAGTTTGTTACAAATGCACAAAAACTCGAAAAAAATTTGAATTTCGCGCGCTGCCTCTAGCTTTTTATGTATGTAAGTTTTATTCTTTTATGGTGAAGTTTAGACCTATTTTGTTGATTTTTAAAACTCTAATTTACATAGGATACGTTTGCGTTTAACTACATTACTACACACATCATTCTTGAATCCTTGAATCCTCTCCCATTACGTTGTGCCTACCTTACTTACTAGAAAATAGGACGCAGGTAAACGTTTCACATTAAGTAGGTCTGTTCACTCAGCATTCTTCCAGCCATAGTAGGTCGTCTTCCTTCTTGTAGTTTGTGTGTAATTGTAGTCTGAGTGGAGGAAACCAACCCTAAGATTCCCTCATTTTTGTGGATGGACCCAAAGGACGTTAACAACTGGACAGAAGCCTCCTCTAAAACTGGTTGGAAGCAACTAAATTTTATGGTCTTTAATGTTTTTAACCCCCGACGCAAAAGAGGGGTGTTATAAGTTTGACGTGTCTGTTCGTCTGTGTGTCTGTCTGTGGCATCATAGCGCCCGAACCACTGAACCGATTTCAGTTTAGTTTTTTTTGGATGAAAGGAGACTTAGTCGAGAGTGTTCTTAGCTATGTTTTATAAAAATCGATTGAGCCGTTTAAGAGTTATGGTGGGTTAAAGTGGGGATGGAAGAACCAAAATTCTATTTCGTACTTTTTTTAGGTAGGTTTTTGTGTCGGGGGTTTTTTAAATTTTTAATTTAAGTTTTTTTATTATACCTCAGGCTAAAAATGTCACGTGAAATTTCAGGTCGCGATTTGTAGGCTACAAATAAATATAAATGGCCGTTCCAATTGGCTAACCACCATTAAAAACAAGTACACGTAGCATTATAGGTAGGTAATGATAGCATCACCATAACACGGTGACCTTGCCATTGTGGCGATGATCAACATACAGACACCACGACTCGCCGTGTATGGTGCCAAGGATGCGGAATGGGTAACTAGGTATTCTAACTATGGTGTGATGACTTTTTTTAGCACAGAACAAATTGTAAATACATTCGAGGGGGTTCGTAGGTTGTATGATAAATTCGACACCTAAGAGGTTGAAGTATAGGTTTTGAATTCACAAACTTAGTGCACACGATGTTCTACATTCAATTTTACTTGATCCTCTAGCGGATAAAAACGGCTTTTTCACTCAGATTTCGAAGAGCTAAAATACTTTTATCTACACTAATGTTGTAACATTCTACTTATGTTTCCAATACTTGACTTATAATGACTACTGTTATAGCGCAGACAACATTTAAGCAATTTCACATGATGTTATAATATCCACATCGATATCGTAAAATCTCATTATAACATCGCGCGCTCGCTCCTGATTGGCCCTGCGTGCGCAGCTGTGCTCTTATTGGTTAGATTTTAATGGCGCCAAGTTCACTGTGACAATACACGTACGCGTGAATTTAATGTTTCGCAATATGTTTATTTTTATTTTTATTAGTGAAGATAAAGTAGTGTATGCAACTGCATATAACACGGGTATTAAAACACTCGTTACTATTCTCGTCTTTTAATACCCTTCATTATACGACAGTTGCATAAACTACTATTTTCTGACATGGGGAGATGAAAAATAATTTGTAATGCGCAGTGCAGTCGACAGCTTGAAGTGATCCATCCTGCCTCAATCTCAATATTCAGACTCATTCACATTAGCTAAACACACCTCTTTTGTCAAATTAAGAAAGCTAATCAGACTTAAGTTCTCAAAGTATACAACACTCACTCACACTTAACATACGCACACGCACACGCACTTACACACATGTATGCGTTTTGTAAATTATATCCCTGTCCATAACTTTCTCTTTTAAATAGGTACCTACTGTTTTTATGTTCATGTTAGATAATTTTGAAATTATAACTTTTAATTTATTTAATAGGACACCTCCACTTACGAGTAAGTTGTCTTGATTCTCGATATGTGAGGTTCCCACAACACGGGCCTAGAGCCTAGTGTGGGACCACTGGCTAGACTTATTGTGGATCTACTGTAGTTTTTTTAATTCAATGTAGGTACATATATTGTGTTGTCTTCATTTATAATACGAAAAATCTATTGTATTCCACTGTGTGTTGTCAAAGATAATACAATTATACTTTACTTTACTTAAAAGAGAAATTAAATTAAACTACCAGAGAGACTTCTTATAGTACCTATGTTTACAAAGTGTGTACAACAATTGTGTCGAAGATCGAACGCACGAAGTGTTTTAATATTAATGTGTAGTTGTCCCTCGCAGGAGGCACGCGGAAGCGATGAATTATTTATTGAAATGCTATCAAGAAGGCTTGTTTGTTTACATACAATGACGTTAGTTAACTGCTGAGGAAGAAATAAGCATTGCGTGCATGCCCCAAGTATTCATGCTCGCCATCGAAGGCTCCTTCTTGAGGCGCCATCATGTGTCGGGTCGTTCTCCTTTCTCAAATATGGTCGAGAAGAGTGATGGCTGGCACATATGTCACACTCGTGATCGGGTGCTGATTGCGTAGCACGGAAGACAAGTTAAATTGTACGCCTCGGTTGTGTCAATCAAAAGCCTTCAGACAGTCTAAACCTCTAGCACTAGGCCCACCCGACCCAATACCTAATCCAAAATTACAAAACTATTCATTTTTGCATTTTGAAACGTGTTTATTTCGTATTTTTGCTAAAAACTAACGTCATCGTCATCGGCCGTGATCAATATAAAAGTTTGTTTCACCCTCCAGTCAGGAAACCAACTGTGTTTTCAGAATCAGGAAATTTACGCCAAAGCAGACATAATCGACCTTTGACTGCTGAAACTGGTAAACTTGTAAGCCTCTTACTGTGGTTGGCATCCCTTACAGACAGTTCACACACGTCGTCCGTTTTACTCTTAGAATAAGAACTAAAATAATAGAAACCGTACTAAAATAGCAAGAGATATACATCACTTTGTCCTGTTTTAAATATGAAATTTAAAAGGTTTTAGAAAAAGATAGGTACACGTAGACACCCGCACTTACGTAATTTTGAAGGGTTTCACAAACTAGTATTGAGCTATCTCGGCTGTCCAAATTTAAAAGGGTAAAAAGCAGGAAGTTAAAATAATCAGAGATTTGAACCTACTGGAGCTAGAGGGTTCAAATTTACGAAAAAGACAAATGATCTAACCTAACCAAGTTTTAACCATTTTGACATTCCAACTGGTGATTTTGACGTGTTGTTTTTTGTTCCACTCACTCTCGCGTGTGCTGTATAACCAGATATGAATAAGACAGTTGTAACGTATTTTTTATTTGAGTTCAATTTAGCAATACTTCCATTACTTGTAATTCTTCTGAGGGTCGTAGTCGGATAACAGCCCGTTCACACACGCCGTCCGTATTTACAGTACACGTTTTAATGGATATGTGCATGTTTATCCTACACCTTTTAAATTTCATATTTAAAATGGGACAAAGTGATGTATATCTCTTGCTATTTTAGTACTGTTTCTAGTACTTTTTTCTTATTCTATGCTACGACCGAACCCTTTGAAATAAAGCCCAAAATGCTCTGCCACGTCACATCATCTGACTGATTTCAGAAGCAAGTAATATTTATATTTTATTCATCTGAAACCTTAAAGTTATGTACTTAGAGAATATTTTGGCTCGTCAGCTTAGAAGCATAATAAAGCTTTCAAGGTTTGGTCATTAATATCCATTATCATATTAATGTTCTAAGAGCTCTTAGGTCGTGACGTCATAATGCAGGTACTCTACATAAAATAGACTATGATTTTCATTGACTTGTACATATTTTACGTTGTGAGAAGGAGCGAAGGTATAAATATTTAAAAGGTTACCTATTGCAAGTCGCAAGTACCTGTACTATACTAAGTAGGTAAATCTACATTATTGTACATTAATAGGTAGGTACGTATATAAATAGATATGCTACAGTTCGACTCATAGTAGAGTATTTTAAAAAATACCAAGCATAAGCATCTATAGGAATACAAATTTGATGTTTTATTTGGACTACCAGATCATTTAACATGGTTCAATGTTAAAAATATTAAATCATATGTTTTACGTATGGAAATATTGCTAAGCTGTCAAAATAAAATTGAGGATGTAACGCGTTAGGTCAAAAATATAGAACTGAAATTAAATAGTCTGAAAACACACAACAATTTTATAAGAGCCATTCTAAAAATACCTCTTTCACATAATTAAAAAAGTTACACCAAAAGGGTCCATCAATTCGGAAAATAATAATATGAAGCAACATAAAGACACACAGATATACTTCTAACTTAACGAAACACCGTTTTAACTTAACCAAACAGTCATCCATCCATCCATCAGCCATAAGAAGTACACTGCTGGACATAAGCCTCCCCTATGGATCTCCAATAAGACCGGTTGGAAGCAGCTAGCATCCAGCGCGATCCTGCGGTCTTAATGAGGTCATCCGTCCACCTTGTGGGTGGACGTCCTACGCTGCGCTTGCCGGTACGTGGTCCACTCGAGAACTTTTCGACCCCATCGGTCATCAGTCCTCCGCGCTATGTGCCCTGCCCATTGCCATTTCAACTTGCCAATCCGCTGGGCTATGTCGGTAACTTTGGTTCTTCTGCGAATCTCCTCATTCCTGATTCGATCTCGCAGAGAGACTCCGAGCATAGCCCTCTCCATAGCTCGTTGGGCTACTTGGAGCTTACTAATAAGGCCCATAGTGAGAGACCACGTTTCTGTGCTTATAGCGTCAGTCATCACTGGCAACACACACTGGTCGAAAACTCTCGACTTGAGGCACTGAGGTATGTCCAAACAGTATTTTCATATTTTTCATGCCCAACTCTAAAACTAGTTGAGGATGAAAAATTTGAAAATACTGTGGATGTTATTAATTATACCTAGTGTTCCTTTATTCTTCATCTCCGGACCTGTCCACCTTGTATAAAAATTAGATACTAATGTAATCGGAATCAGCAATCCTTTGTGTCGCGATACCTCGGCTAAGGCCAAAACAATTATAACAACTTATTGTTATTGCACGTTGCAACATGAATATCCATCGGTCAATAGCAATCGTCTATAATAAACCGATCGGAAATCACTACAAAGTTGTGTATGCATGTGGTCGAAAGAGTCAGTGTTGTGTGTGCTGGCCAGAACCTTATCTTGGCAAATAGACAAATTATTTATCATTCATTCATCTCGTGTTAATGGTATTTTTTTTAGACAAATTATAGTATCTTTCCACTAAATTATCCCATCAAAAACAAAACCACCTATTGATCGACAGTGGAAATCGATAGGATTTACCTAGTATAATTAATTTTCGCAAAAAATGGCAAAACCGCTTTCCATCGTGTACAAAATTCGTATTGCCCCAAATGTTTACATTATTTTTGATTTTTCAAAAACGGCTTAGCCGATTTCTGTAATTTTTAAACCTCGGGAGTAGATATAGGCTTTTGAAATAAAAAAAGATTTTTCGATTCAGTTCACCATTGGCGAATTAATCGATGACTACACAATAAATGACATACAGACGAACATAGAACCTTCTCTTTTTTGTATGTCAGTTAAAAATTACTAAAATTGATTGAAGTAAAGTTTGTAGAATTACTACTCGAAATGCGGCCCAGAATTAAAATGGTCATTTCAATGGAATCATGGTTTCACAACGAGATCGAATCAGGAATTATTCAAATTCAAAAAATTCAAAATTACTTTATTTGAGGCTATTACCCATATAAAACAACAATAATAATTAAAGTCAATGGTTGTTAAAAATAACATAACATGTACATACAGTTAAAAATTAAATCAAAAAGGAGTTAAATAATAATTGTAAAAATAAAAAGAACATTTAAATTATCATACAGTCAAATTAAATAATAAGAATTGAGCATAAAATGTCAGTCTGAGCAATAAAATATTATGAGATTCGTAGACGAACTAAAGTCACCGACAAAGCCAGCGTATTGGTAAGTTGGTATGGCAGTGGGCAGGGCACATAGTTCATAGAATGGATGGCCGATGGGGCCGCTTTTCGTACGGTTTTATTCTGCCTAACAAGATGGATGTTCAGCCGATTAGGGTACTATTCTGCCCTTAGGACTGCCTCGGTGGCTCATTGGTTGGTGACCCTAACTTCTGGGTCGAAGAGGCGTGGGTTCGATCCCCACCTAGGGCAAAGTATTTATATGATGAACATAGGTGTTTGCTCTGTGTCTAGGTATTATTTAGTTACTATCTCTAAAAGTATATATATAAAAATATGTATAAGTTTAGTAGTTTATCAGTATCTGGCAGCCATATCACAAGCTTTGCTTAGTTTGGGGTCAGAAGCCGTGTGTAAGATGTCCCCAAATATTTATTTATTTATATTTATCACTACATAGTTTATAACAAAGTCACTTCCCGCTGTCTGTCCCCATGTATGCTTAAAATATCTTTAAAACTACGCAACGGATTTTGATGCAGTTTCGTTTAATAGATATAATTATTCAAGAGGAGTTCTATAAATCCTGAACCATTTAGGTACCACTGCCTGGCAGAACTTTACCACTAACACCATTTGTTCTTCCTCGTGTTGATGGTTCTAAAATGAGATCTGTTTACACAAGCTTTGTTCAGTGATCAGCTACTGCTACCCCAGAAGGCGAGGGCTCAACTAGGTCGCAGCTCAATGTACAAGTATTAGGTACTTGACAAGAGGGCAGTAGCATTAGCAGTTGTTTAAAAATATTTCTTTAGTTCCTCAATTTGGTCAACCGCAAAGATAAGTTGGTCAGTCGGTAATCATTGAATGCAGATTTCCAGTATCGGTGTCACCGATTCATGCTAAGGTCGACTCGTCTTCAAGATGCGCATTAGGTTGGACTTATAAGTCGCAGGACATGTTATTTTCCATTTTGCGACTGAGAAATTTATATTGAATTCCGTTGGCTTAATAGGTAAGTGTGAAGAGAAGAAAGAGAGAGAGAAGCAACATTACTGTATATACCAACGTTTTAATATTAACATAATTAATTATTGAACATAGTCTACTCACGAAGGGCGGTTGGACTAAAGAGTTAAAACATTTTATTATTTTTCCTAAAATATTATTTTTCTATTAAGAAAATATGTGCCTTTACAGATAATTTGTCGAAATATCTTCTATTCATTACCATTATATTTAACAGAAATAATATTTTTCTTATCTATCTAGAGCATATAATACCTGCTGTTAAGAAATTTAAATGTTGTCAGCACCTTACATAAGTATAAAATAAAGTGATTAAATGAAATCAGTTATAATATCTGACTAATTCTTCAAAACTACACCGTTATTATATTTAGATGATATTTTTACCACCCGTATTTCCAGTAGGTTTACATGAAAAAAAAAAACGCCCACTAATATTTTCCAAAAGGTTTATATTGTTAGCTGATGGGCATAGTGCTTCAACAGCATCATTAAGATTCTAGTAGGAGACTCAGATGATACACCATTGGACAATAATTCGGACCTCCAATATCTCTGCAGTCATTATAAAACTCAAATTACTTACAAGGTTTGCTCCAAAAACTGGCTTATCAAAGTTGTTTCACACACACACCACTGATCACTATCACAGACTGGCACTCCAGCCCGTCGCTCAAACCATCTATCTCTCTGTCTACCCTCATTCCATATACTCCTCACCGTCGCAATACCGAAGTGTGTTGCGACTATGTGTAGGTACCCTCTTTAATAAACGCAGCTAATAATATGAAAAAAAAATCGTATTATAAACCCCTGCAAACAAAAACGTAGCGTCCGGGACGCTGGTGATTTAATGTCGTTTCATGTCCATGAATTTATTTTATAAAGGGAGTCGTATGAACTATGGGTATTCTGTTTTAGTGTCAATGTTAAAGAACATATTTATAGCCGTTATGGTAAACTACAACGGCGATAAATAAAACCGGCTTGAATCTCGTATCTATTTGTTTTATAATTGGTTACATGATCATCAGCATCATACCAGCTTTAAGAGTTTCTATGCTCTGTCTATATATTTTCTACTAGATTTCGCCCGCGGCTTCGCCCGCATGATATTTCAAGGCCCTACCTTACCACCCTCAATAACGGAGGTGGAAAATAAAAAAACAAAAAAAAAAGACGTGTGGCACTCGGGGACTGCCGCGGTAAAGCTATTGCATTTCGGAGCAGCTCGTCTCGATTCGTGCGAGTTTCGTAGAGTCATACAATACGTCTAATCGCACACAACGCCGTGTCGAATACTGCCGAACTGAAACGACGTTAGACGATGCACGGCCTTCAAGCCACACCTCCTTGCCCGTCGGAGTGGGGAGCGTGAGGTTTTTTCGTTACGGAATGTCTGGATTCGGTCCCCGCGCTCAAGGCCCGCGATGGAAGCTATGCAATAGCTTAAAATGGATTTGACAAATGTTCGATTCGACAGTTCTTCTTTGACATTTCTAGGAGCGCACGCTAGAATAGCTCGCAGATGGCAGAATTTTTCCTCCTTACTTAACACTTATTGTTATAATATGGAAAATTTACGCAATAGCATTATAATTTATAGCCTATGTGATTTTCTGATATATAAGCTATATAATTGCAAAGTTTCATCTCAATCTGTTTGGTAGTTTTGGCGTAAAAGAGTAACAAACATCCATCCATCCTTACAAACTTTCACGTTTATAATATTAGTAGGATATGTGTATACACGTATAACGAATAATTAGACAAGTTTAGAATCCACATTGCTCATACAAATAGCCAGAATGTGGAACGCTTTGCCTGAGTCTACCTTCCCGCTAAAATACAACGTCTTCCTAGTCAACGTCGGATGTCTTCGAATCCCGAGTAAATAGGTATCTTCTCGGTAAGCGTGCTACACCTTAGACTCCATATCTGCTTGGCATCAGGCATGTAGTCAAACGCAAACCTATCCTACTAATCTACCTATCCTACTAATTATTATTGTATCAAATTTTGACATTGTTAATTAAGTGTAACATTGTATATGAATTTTGTAATGCAAGAAGCAAGGTTGTAACTTAATTTTGACCAATGTACCTATACTGACACTATCGCATTGGAACTTCTGTAATGGTAGTTGTAATATTGACAAATAAATAAATTCTCAAAAAAAAAAAAAAATATAAATTATAAACGTGAAAGTTTCTAAGGATGGATGGATGGATGGATGTTTGTTACTCTTTCACGCAAAAACTACCGAACGGATTGAGATGAAACTTTGCAATTATATAGCTTATATATCAGAATAACACATAGGCTATAAACTATAATGCTATTGCGTAAATTTTCCATATTATAGCAATAAGTGTTAAGTAAGTCGGAAAAATTCTGCCATCTGCGATCTATTCTAGCGTGCGCTCCAAGAAATGTCAAAAAAGAACTGTCGAATCGAACAAATGTCAAATCGATTTTTTTTTTGTTTCTTCATTTTCCACCTCCTTTATTAAGGGTGGTAAGGTAGGGCCTCGAAATATCATGCGGCCGAAGCTGCGGGCAAAATCTAGTAAGGAATAAAGAAAACAGTTGAAAGCGGCTTGCATCCAGTACAATCCTGCAGTCTTAATGAAGTCAGTCCATATCATGGATCGTTTTACGCTGCGTTTGCTGGTTCATGGTATGACGATGAGACAATCATTAGAAATTTGCGACTTTGTCAGTTTATGATTACAAATTTGTTTAACAATAATGATAATTATATTCATGTTTGTGATCGCAAATAAGTCTTCGTCCATTTCATTCATTCGTTTCGCCGAAATTAAGCAAGTTCCGCACGGCCAGTTTTGGATTGGTGACCAAATTGAATTTTGATTTGAATTGGTGGCATTTTCCAACTGAGAGCTACCGTGTCTCAGATGACACGTTAAATTGTAGGTCCCGGTTGCTTTAACCGTTTAACCATGCCAGAGACCTTCAGGTGGCCTAAAAACTCTGACACCAGGACTAGCCTATACGAACTTACTTTTATCTGTTCTCCATGCTATGTTTCCGCTCACTGCCATTATCTAGCTAATCCCTTGGGATATGTTTATTATTACTTTAGTTGTTCTACGGATTATCCAATATTCAAAAAAGGCGCCTCAAAAGATCTCCTAGTCATAAACAATTTTAAATGCCCAAAGAAATACCATTTAAGTATTTATATTTTTACGACAATGTGATACGTAGTTGTTAGACGAGCCATAAGGTCGTTTGGCCGCGATGACTTGCCTTGCTTGACCTTACGAAGGTGTTATTGACCTTTATACCACTTACATACAACCTTGTCACAGTTTACTTGTGTACTTTGGTCCAATAAACATTCAATAAACTCATCACACGCATATTGTTCTTGAAGAGAGAAAAATTATGACTGACATAAATGTACAGAGACGAATATTCATATACTTAGAGAGAGTGTATTTCGACGGCGTACATTTTCTTATAGCCCGAGATCCCACCGCAAGAACATCCCACTCATAGCGTACACAGTTCAAACTAATTTACGTAATTATATGAAGAAGATAATAAATTTAAGCAGCATTTAAATATATTCTATTCATATCAATACGTAAAAAATTGGTTTGAATTAGTAACGTAGCGGTCAAACTCTTTTTATACCCGTGCTTTAGGAGTATTTATACTTCTAAAGAAAAACTCCTAACGAGTTTGACCGCGGCTACGCTGTCCATAGAGTACAGAATATTGTACTATTGTTTGTTTCAGTGTGACCACAGAGCTATTACAACTAGAGATATAGCGCTGTTGTCGCTTGAGGTAATTCTCAACCACTAAAATGTATGAAAAACATGCCCAGAGCTGTCAAAAATGTATAAAAACATGTATTGGAATTTGACACTACTGAGAGAAAAACACGGCAACTAGCCACTCAATCGAGATATATTTCATGTCTCTTTCTAACTCATGCCACATTAATAATTGCATATATTTCTTTCTTTTCTTGATCCACCACATTATCTCTCTGATATCTCTGTGAGTGTGACACTAAATGTCCTCACAATGTAATTATAATGACATTATCCATAAGTAGGTACTATTATATGGCCTAATAATGTTGTAATAGCTCTGTGCTAACCATAGAAAAATTACAAGTACAATTTTTCTATGGTGCTAACAATAGATATTTGACATTTGATATGGCAATTAAATTACTTGTTTTATCTGCATCAATGGATATTTATATGAAACATAGACCAATGGGTTTAAAGAAAAATCTGCAAAACCAGTCTTAGAATAAAAGTTAAATTTACAGTTTACAAAGTTATCCCAACCAATGGAGAAAATTTCAAAAAGAAGAAACTTTAGCTGCTTAAGTATAGTTAAATTCATTTTGAAGTAAGTTAAACAACAAAAGATTGTACTATACACTTCAAAAGTTTTTCAAAACCACACCTACACACAAGAACACTCACACATTACACAATTTAACGATAGCAAATAAATTAATCCGTTCTATGAAAACCGTCAACAAAACGAGAAAAAGCCCTTCTTATTCTATTCTTATTTACACTGTATCGATTCCCGAAATAAAGAAAAGGTCTAACAATCATGATAACCTATCCATTTTCGTCCTTTATTCAGGAACGCAATGCCGTAACATTTATAAAAGAACTAGCGACCCGCCCCGGCTTCGCACAGGTGTGCGAAGTACGAGTATTAAAAAAAACCGCATCAAAATCCGTTGTGTAGTTTAGCGATTTAGAGATATAAGCATACAGGGGGACAGACAGCGGGAAGCGACTTTGTTTTATACTATGATGACGGGCTGGACTTATGGAATATAGTGCACAACGAACGCAAAACCTTTGAGCCTGTCCACAGCGTATCTACAGTCATGGTAATCGTGCTACAGTACCTACAAGCGATGACGCGGTGGCCTGGCGGCGCGGCGTTGCACCTGAGCCGTGCCTTCTAGCTTCACTGTTCTCATCAATAACCAAAATAATAATATTGTCCTACATTGGTATATCAAAAGAATGACACACAGTGCTTACCTACGCCACTGCTGCAGCTGCCCCCTCCAGAAAAATAGAATGTCAATGATCCAGTTTTCTGGGATGAGCGTTTAACATAGTGTTGATTTTTTTTCTTGATTTTCGAGTTGGCCTCATAGTAAAAGTTCATCGTAATGATGGTCTGAGTAAGCTCTTATCGGTTATTTTTATCGCGAATAAGTGAAAGAAGTGACGCTGTGGTCGAAGATGACGCGCGGAGATTTAAAAGATACCTATTCACTTTGACTTTGAAAAGCTTTCTCTTGCTGAATCCTCTCGGTAATATAAAGCAATCTCCTTAATCGATCCATTTTTATCATATTGCAAAGAACGTCAAGCAGTGACATAACGAGTGTGACAGATTGTCAATGTCAGCGCAAGGCCGGCCCGTGGACGTCTAATTGCTTGGTCACACGTCTACCTGTCATGTTTGTTACACTTGTTATGAAAATGCGTAAATAATTACTGCGGTGACACTATAATACTTCGATACTTGGGAGGTCAACATTTATCGAAAGATGTTCATTACTACATTGACTTTTATAGACTATTATATACTAAGAACACAATAGACTTACAATATTGACTTAGTTTTCCGTAGCCGAAGATTCCAGAACTGAAACAAATAATAAATACATTAAATCACTGCGGTAATTATACCTATATTATTATGCATAATAGGTACACATTTCATAACTGATCAAAATTTTTTTCATCGCATGCAATCGCATCGTAATTCATCCATTCCGTTTTAAACTTTTGTTTAGACAGAACATAATTATCTAGGTACTTATTTGACATCTTTGCCTTTTAGTGGGTTCCGTGCTCATAGTTCACCTAACAAAGTTCACCTGCTAGCTTAGCATACAAGGCAAGACAAGAGCTTATCGACGTGTGCAAAGGTGACAGATATATGCTTTATCATAACTCTGTCACGTTCTGACACGTCGATAGAAATTTTATGGGCCGTATGCTAAGCCCGTTGGGGCTATCGACAAAACGTAACGTAACGCGATAAGTATTTTTTTTTATTTTCGTGAATTTTATTTGTAGAAATGTCTGAAATATGTAAAATTAGGTTAACACAAATTGTAAACCGAGTTTAAGTTATAATTTGAATAATAAATTTCACACTCATTTATTACAAAGATCACGTTAGAGCGCGTTACGTGCTTGTTTTCATACAGAATCACCCACCAACTAGGTTGTGTTAAAGGTTGTACCTACTTAATTAGTAACATAATAAGCAGACAAATATATACAGAGGAAGAAAACCGGCATAACAACCTGTCGCTCGAAAACTTAGCTCCAGATTCCTGTAGGTATACAAAGGTGTTGCTTACTCGTTTTTAACCGACTTCAAAAAGGAGGTTCTCAATTCGACTGTGTTTCTTTCTTTCTTTTTGTATGTATGTTACGTGATTACTCCGTCAATTATGATTTTTATTTTATTTGGTAAAACATACTTTATAAATGGTCTCATTACATTTTATCAAAATCGGCTGAGTCTTTTTTGATTAATCAACAATAATGTGAAAATAAAGTAATAATTATTTTTCGCAAAAATGGCAAAACCGCCTTCCATCGAGTACAAAATTCGAATATTTCGCTCGAATCGTTTACATTATTCTTGATTTTTCAAAAACGGCTCAGCCGATTTCTGTAAAATTTAAATGGTACCACCTCGGGAGTATACCCTTTCGAAATAAAAAATAATTTTTCTATTCGATTCACAATTGGCGGAATTATCGATGAACATACACAAAAAAATACATACAGATGACCATAGAGATACATCGATCCGCGCGAACTATTCGAATTCTGTACACCTATCTAACTACCTATCTACCACCAAACTACTCAACAAATTCCAATTAAGTATATCAGCAGTAATCTAAGTCCACAACATTTTATTCTCCGCCCTCATGGAAGCTCCTCGAAGCGTGAACACTGATCGTATAAATATTCATGGCTCTTCCATGACAGCTGCCGACATAACTCTATTACCATAGCTGTTTTATGGAATCACGCAGTGGAACTTCAAACAGTGATTCAATTTTATACATCGTCGTTTCAGCTATAGGATGTCCACTGCTTGGCATAGGCATCCTTACTAATATTATAAATCCGAAAAGTTTGTTGGTTTGTTGGTTTGTTACTCTATCACGCGCTAACGGAGCAACGGAATGACTTGATTTTTGGCATGGATATAGTATAAAAGGCGGAAGGAGCTTTAGGATACTTTTTATCCCGAAAAATTTCATAGTTCCTGTAGGACAGGACAAAAACCCTCGAAAGCGAAACTGTCGCCACTATCACAAAGACGCTAGTTTTCTATAAACCTACACTAATAATATAAAGAGGAAACATTTACACTGTTCTCTGTGTGTTTGTTTGTAATGAATAAACTCAAAAACTACTGTGCCGATTTCAAAAATTCTTTCACGATTGGAAAGCTACATTCACCTTGAGTTACATAAGCTATACTTATTGCTAGAAAATATTACGGATCTTTAATGAAACTTAGGTAACGTAACCCAAGGTGTAAAAAAATCCCTAAAACGTCTTTCGTAGCATGCGCTGCGGAAACTATTGATGATAGAACAAAAGTGTGTGTGTGTGTTAAAGAACTTATCAATATCTACAAAAAAAACTTTGCAATACCATAATATATGTCCAACCATTATCGTTATGTCACAATAACATTTTTTTTTATTTACATTATATTATATATTATTTACATGTCCACCCGTGCGAAGCCGGAACGGGCCGCTAGTCTCCAATATAAGACCGGTTGGAAGCGGCTTGTATCCAGCGTAATCCTACGGTCTTGACGAGGTCATCCGTCTACCTTTTGGTTCCTTTGTTCACGTAAGTTATGGCTGTCTTGTAAGTTCTAGTAGCCATGTTTTGTTCCATCGGAGTTGTAAGCGTATGCAGCGTTTGTTACAACTCTTCGAAATAAAATTCGATATAGCCCAGCGGATTGGCAAGTTGAAATGGCAGTGGACAGGGCACATAGAACGCAGGATTGATGACCGATGCGGTCGAAAAGTTTACGCTGTACTTGTCAGTACATGGACTTGGTCATCAGTCCTCCGCTGGTCTTACGCTTACAACTCCTACGGAACAAAGCATGGATAGAACTTGTAAGACGGCTATAACTTACGAAGTCGCAGCATAGTTCAGGACTTTGAAGCCTAAATTTTAAATCCTTTATGTCGTGATTTTCTCAAATGACTGCAGAAAACATACTCGATAGCGTCACATTTAAAAATACTATATCAAAAACTGTTCAAATATCTGTTCAGAAGCTATGATGCCACCGACAGACACAAAAACACACAAGTTTGCTTTACTCATAACACTCAATAATAAATTAGATATACCTCTACCTACGTATACTTATTTATTCAGAGATATGAAAGTGATTATTTTCTTTTATTACCTAGGTAGGTAGCTAAAACGTTCCCTGAGTTTCACTTCTGAAAAATGTCTAATGTCTTTTACACAATTTAAACAAAACTAGCACCAAAATCCCTAACACACTCACGGCAACTCTCAACACACAACTAACTCATTAAACATATGTTTTTCATAGTATATTCATATCCGAATAACTAACCATGTGTTTCAAATTTGAACCACCTTGAGAGTTTACAAAACACAATAGATGTAAAAGACCGATTATTCACACCTCAAAAACATAATATACTTATAATGACACGGAAATGTTTTACTCAAGTTACTAAATATTTGCAGAGAAAAGTTGCTATGTGTCGAATAAAATATTTTGGGGGCTGTGAAACTACTATTTTATAAATTTAATTTATTTATATTACTTATTTTTTTTTCGCGAATAAGTCCGCGCTTGACCACCAACTCGCCTGATGGTAAGCGACGTTGTGGTTGAAGATGAAGCACGCAGACCTAGAAGATACCTATTCACTCTGACCTTGAAAAGCTTCTGATTATATATCTTACTAGACGACCCGCCCCGGCTTCGCACAGGTGTATTATACATATAAACCTTTCTCTTGAATCACTCTATCCATTAAAAAAGACCGCATCAAAATCCGTTGCGTAGTTTTAAAGATTTAAGCATACAGACAAACAAACAAACGAAAATAGCGACTTTATTTTATACCATGTAAGGATGAAACAGGAAAGCAGGAAGACTGTTCCATTCCCTGACGGTACGAATCAGGAATGTTGAGTCGAACCGCTTCGTACGTATCGAAGGAAAATTGACAGTGTAGGGGTGGTAATGTGGCGTCCTCCTACTTGTCCTGTAGTAAAAAGGGGATGGTAGGATAAGGTCGTGCAGCTCAGATGCACACTCTCCGAAATGAATGAATCCTATAGAAAATGGACAGACTCAAGATTTAACAGCTGCGTTAGGATTAGGTTCCTCGCAGCTTAGATATAGCTGAGTTCATAGCCGCCAAGATGACCGACCACGATAGCGTGACCGACTTCACCCGTGTACAGAATTCGCGAATCTTTTGCATTTTTTACATTATTGTTGATATATCAAAAATAGCTCAGCCGATTTCGATAAAATTTAAATGGGACCAATTTCAAAGAACATTTTTTGCAATAAAAAAAGAATGATTGAAGTCGGACTATTATGAAAAAAGTTATGCGTGGTTTTGCATAAACATATTATGTAGAATTCAATTAAGACTGATCATAAGTATAATCCGCAATCTCGCGGTATTATCAGATCATCTAAGTAGTAGTATCCTACGTAGCGCATGCTGGGCTATGGTCTCCATTTGAGGATTTTGCGACCTCTTCCGTCATCAGTCCGTGTTGCCACGACCATTGTTACTTCAACTGTTCTTAAACAAATCTTAATTTAGTTTGCTTTATTTGCTGTATCAGCGCTTAACTTTCCATTGTCAATATATATAGTTTGACTTATTATTAGGTATTTTTCAGCGGTCACCGAAATTAAGCAACGTTCGGCTCGGTCAGTCTTCGGATGGGTGACCGCGGGTGGCATTTACAACAGGGCGCTACGTGGCTCGGATGGCACGTTAAATTGTAGAGACCGGTTGTTTTAACCGTTCTGCCAATTTAGAGGCTTTCAGACAGATACCAGGGCTAGCCAGGAACATGTAATATTAAAGAACTTTTATTTATTTTTAAAATAAACTACATACACTATCATTTTCTTTGTTGCTCTGTGTCAGTTTTATAAAAGAAAAACTAATTTAACTCTGCCGCTGCGTAACCAAATTGTTGAAGCCTTGACTATCTTTTTTTTGTGCTGAGATCTTTATTGTTGACAAACAAATAATAATTTAAGGAGAGCAAAAAATAAGGTAAGTAGGCAGAGATTGTTTGGTCTAAATCTTAATGCCCTTCACCTTTTGTTCTGAATACTTTATTGACTTTGTATATTTTAAGCAATATTCACCTTTGTTTCATTTTGTGTACAGATTTATCTATAATGCTACTACTCCACCTACTTCGTAATGCGTAGTTAGGACGTCCACTGACAAAATGGACAGATGAGCTGGGTGCAAGCAAATACAGGGTTATTTCTAATCAATTAGCATCCTTTTAGGGGCTTATTCTGTACATCAAAACTAACAACTTTTGTTTTGTGACTTTTGTCAAAACTAAAAAAAAACAGCTGTTCCATACATTTTGTCGAGGGTGATTGATATGTTTTTAGATCAAAAGTTGTTAGTTTTGATGTATAGAATAAGCCCCTAAAAGGATGCTAATTGATTAGAAATAACCCTGTATAACAAGTACGATCCGCTTTTAACCGGCCTTACTAAAAATCTATATTTTGATAAGGACGCCGAAGTCTAGCGTGTGTTTAAGCTAAATAACAATAACTAAACGTCATTTTTACAAGTCAAATTACAAAAAAAATAATCGGCCAAGTACGAGTCGGACTCGCGCACGGAGGGTTCCGTACTGTATGGGAGCCCCCCTTAAATATTTATTTTATTTTAATTTTATTATTTCTTATTGAAGGAAATATAAAACTAAATATTCTGTGAAAATTTCAAGTGTCTACCTAGTACCATTATTAATATAGAGCGAAAAAACGTCTAAAAATTCAGGTTTGTTGTATGGGAGCCCCCTTTAAATATTTATTTTATTTTGTTTTTATAGCACCAACCAAAATACATCATCTGTGAAAATTTCAGCTGCCTAGCTATCATGGTTCATGAGATACAGACCGGTGACAGACAGACAGACAGACGGACAGACGGACATCGAAGTCTTAGTAATAGGGTCCCGTTTTTCCTTCTGGGTATGGAACCCTAAAACACTCAAGCAACATGACTAAATGTTCAGTCAGCTGGCACTCGTCGTTTCATTTTTGCGCAAATAACCCACTTCTAAATACTCCGCTCGAGCCTATTCCAGGGCAAATACGAAAGTTCCACGAAAATAGTGTTTACCAAAACACATTTATCGACATTTCCGATCCGCACATGACAAAGCGGATCTATCTCGGCATTCGACAGATTTACACTCATAGGGAAACTTTGCCCATCACTCTAGCGAAGTGCTCGTTCAAACATCATGATGACAACAATGCGGGCTGTTATTGAACTGTGAGATGTGAATCGGTTATAACTTAACTATAAACTGAGTATAGATTTTATGAGGCCCAACATGATTTTCACATATTGTGGTTATCAGAAAGTTAGTATAGTTGGCTAGTTCTTGTGTCAGTGATCCGGTATACCTCAGTGCCTCAAGACGAAATTTTTCGATAGTTGTGTGTTGCCAGTGATGACCTATGGAACTGACACGTGGTCTTTTAATGTGGGCCTTATGAATAAGCTCAAGATAGCCCAATGTGCTATGGAAAAGGCTATGCTCGGTGTCTCTCTGCGGATCGAATCAGAAATGAGGTGATCCGCAGACGAACCAAAGTTACTGACATAGCCCAGCAGATTAGCAAATTAAAGTGGCAATGGGCAGGGCACATAGTTCGAAGAACGGATGGCTGATTGGACCGTAAAGTTCTCGAATGGAGACCACGGACCAGCAAGCGCAGCGTAGGAAGTCCATGCACCGTCTAGGTGGACTGAAGATATAACAAAGATTGCAGGAACTCGCTGGATGCAGGCAGCTTCCAACCAGCCTTATTGGAAATACATGGGGGAATATCTCTATCCTATATCCAGCAGTGGACGACCTACGTTTGATGAATGGATCTGTCAGTGTTACGTTCGTTCGAGTCACAATCGTGCAAAATAATCGGCCAAGTACGAGTCGGACTCGCGCACGGAGGGTTCCGTACTGTATGGGAGCCCCCCTTAAATATCTATTTAATTTTAATTTTATAATTTATTGTTGAAGGGAATGTAAATCTTAATATTCTGTGAAAATTTCAAGCATCTACCTGGTCCCATTATTAATATAGAGCGAAAAACGTCTAAAAATTCAGGTTTGTTGTATGGGAGCCCCCCTTAAATATTTATTTTGTTTTGTTTTTAGTATTTGTTGTTATAGCGGTAACCGAAATACATCATCTGTGAAAATTTCAGCTGCCTAGATATCATGGTTCATGAGATACAGCCCGGTGACTTAGTACATAATAGGGTCCCGTTTTTCCCTTTGGGTACGGAACCCTAAAAAGTGTCCGAGCCAAAAATCTGCCCAAGCTATGTAGTGGGCAGGCTTTTTAGTTAGTCGTAAGGCAATTGCAACAACGCCGCGCGATGCCAAAGTGCTCGGTTACAAGCACTATAATTAGGTGACATAGCGTTGAGCTTCGAGAAAACGGGACATTGTGAATTATTTAATGTAAATATCTAAGTCGGTATGTATGACGGCGTTTGGACGTTTTTGTGCTACTTTTATTCAGGGAATGTGGCTCTGTAGATATTTGCTCGAAGATCTAAGCCCAATAATACTAAACATTTTCAGAGAATAGCTCGTTATTAAACATTTCCAGAGACTCAGATAAATTAAGGAGGTACATACGAGTAAATACCGATAAAAGTGGCCACTATATACAGGGTTATTTCTAATCAATTAGCATCCTTTTAGGGGTTTACTCTGTACATCGAAACTAACAACTTTTGTTCTGCGACTTTTGTCAAAACTCAAATAAAAAAATTAACTGTTCCATACATTTTGTCGCGGGTGAACGATATTTTTCTATGGAAAATCAAATTTCTTTTTGAGTTTTGACAAAAGTCGCAGAACAAAAGTTGTTAGTTTTGATGTGCAGAATAAGCCCCTGAAAGGATGCTAATTGATTAGAAATAACCCTGTATAGCCAGGCCCGACTAATTGAAAAGCCAAGATTTACAAGTATTTCCGCCAATATGGAGGCTGACCCCAGAGGGCACCCGTTATTTAGAACCTCTCGATAAGTGTCGTTTTTCCTCCAAATTGGTCCTAAGGCCTCACTGGGTCTTATTGGGGACATAAACTTTGCTGTATTTATGAAGGCACGGCAATTATTGGGAATCGTGTTGCGAAGTATTTCGTACCTTTCAATTAAAGAAAGTTTGCTCTTTACATTGCTTAGATATTTCATACTAGATTGAGATTAAGTAAGTTCGTGTAGGCCGGGTGGCTAGCCCTGGTGTCAGAGTTTTTATGCCGCCTGAAGGCCTCTGACTTGGCTAAACGGTTAAAACCACCGGTACCTACAATTTAACTTGGTAACCGAGCCACGGTAGCGCTCAGTTGTAAATGCCACCCGCGGTCACCTATCCGAAGACTGACCGTGCTATGAACGTTGTTTAACTTCGATGATCGCTATCGAACACTTAGTCAAACTACGCTATGAGTACTACTACGGATGGAGATTGAAATAATTAGTCATTGTCGTCGTTTCAGCCATAAGACGTCCACTGCTCTACGTATGTCTCCCTTTTAGATCTCCAATAAGACTGGTTAGAAGTGTCTTGCACACGATGCGATCCTGTGGTCTTGATGAGGTCAAACGTCTACCTTGTGCGTGGATCTCCTAAGCTGCGTTTGCCAGTACATAATCTCGAGAACTTTTCAACCTCTATATTATTTTAGGATAAAAAAAAAATTGGTACATCAGAATTGCTAGAATTGTATAAAGTCTCTACGATGTTACGATGTCTCTATGATGCTTCTCAAAGAAGTTTATCTCAATGAAAACTCAAAGACGAATGTTTTGTCAGTTGCAACAGCCTTTGAAGTTTGCACAATGAGCCAGCATTTTGTTTGTGGCCAAATACAGGATGTTTGGTATCTCAGGAAAATATATTGAAGAGGTAAATAATTTAGAACAGTTTTAGCCAACAGTTCCAAAAAGTTCAACAATTTTTGACTAGTTTTTTATTTAGATTCAGGCTTAGTGTTATGCCGGGGTCGCATTGGATATGTTGGCTACAAATCGTAGTATTGGTTCCAACACTCCAATGTGTAGCCCGGGCTTGGACTTATATTGGACGCAAACTGAACAATAAAAATTGACTATTTGTGACGATGGCTGGCACACGCGTCACACTCGTGAACGGGTGCTGCTCGTGGGCGCTGGACTGCTCCCGGTATACACGCAAAATTTGAGTTATAATTAAAATTTTAAATTTATCCTCTTGTGAAGCCTTTATTTTAAGAAATATTGTTAAATCTCAGAAAAAATAATGTATGTCATGAAGAGCACAGGCCCCGGAGTCTGTGGAGTATATTAAATTAATAAAAAAATTGACTATTTAATCCATCCAAGCTTTGGCCTCAAATCATCATCCAATGTTTGGCCCCGGCATCACAAAGAGATTCATAGCGATAGTCTGAGCTAATTTTGAACATTTTAGTCGTCACACTTTACACAGGCGAGACTTTTTTATTTTTATTTTTAGTTTTCTTAGAAAACATTCAAAGTTTTTGAGTGAAAATGGAATCATTACTGATAATTTATTTAGATATATATGAATGGATAGTTAAAATGATCTCAATCAGTCATAAACAAGTTTTGCTATTAATCTCCTAGTTTTTTTTACCAGGTATTGAATTGCCAAACACCCTGTATAAGTAATATAATTACCGTGAAAGTTTGTAAATTAACTCTTGTCTACTGATTAACACTTCAAGGGGCGTTAATTAACTTCTGAGAGACGTGATGATTACAAAGTGCTTTATTTTCGTCTAACTTGTGTTACTTTATTCCACTTTGTTGGGCTTAAGGGATGATATTTTATCGAATAGGGCTATGGAAGTCGCTTAGTTATTCTTGAAATGCCACAAAGAGAAAAAATCAAAGCTTTCAGTGTACCTAGATCCTAAGAAATAAACTAATTCATGGAATATAAACTTACAACGCAGGTATTATAGTAAAAAAAGAATTTAACTTTGCACTAAATTTCCGATCCAATTTTTGTTTTTTATAAGGTTTAAGATCTCTTGAGCATAAAATTACAAAATGTTGACAGATCCAGGTGGAGCTTCAAGCGCCATCTTAAAAAACGATTTTGGCCGATATTTTGGAAACTATGCACTTTAGGGCAAAAGTCACGGAGAGCATTATTGTCGAGAATAAAATTTAGCATCTTTTGTTCTCAGTAAACTTACTGGAACTTACTAGAGTACTGGAAATAAGAGATGCCAAATTTTATTCTCTACAATAATGCTGAAATGGAAAAATTGGATCGAAAATGTAGTGCAAAGTTAAATTATTTTTTTCCTGTTTATAAAAAAAAAACTTTTTAGCTGCTATGAAGTTAGGTACAAGCTGCGCCAAAGCCATTTCTGACTGAAGCTCACAACCAACAGTCGAGCGAGGATTGGGCTCAGCTTCACATTCGCCAATACTCACGCGTGTTTTTTTTACGGCAAACAGCAAGTCTATTAAAGTTTCGACTGGATTTGGCGAACTTTATCAAAATGGAGTACTAGCAGGCGGGCTTGTCTCGCGTAGCATTGAAACGCAAATGCGGTCGACACTGTAGTAGACTTGGCCAATATTGGCCATAAAAACCACGCGTAAGTAAACCGTGTTCTACATGAAAACCCCTTTCATTTAATACCTATTTTGAGGGGATTGTGTAAAAAAGTAATTCGCCATGTTGTGGCGGTGGACATCTTGTATTAACGTCAATACTGGATCCAAAAAAATGTATTGTCATCGAAACTAAAGCTGTGTATCAAATCAATCTGTCCACGGGAAGGGGGTCAAATTTGAATTAATAGATTTGACCCAAAAAACGGGCAAGTGAAGTTAACTAAAACCGTTTAATAAGACATACAGTCGTAGAAGCAAGCAATATTTCTTGCTCAACCGATTGACAGCAAAAACGTTACATTTCGTTAAAATTTAAAGGGTGAAAAGAGTTTTCTCGCGGAACGTAAATATCAAAAATGTAGCGAATTTATTGACCTTCTACAGAAAACGCGAAAAGACTGGTCGATTCAGAATCCTCTTAAGTATTTCGTGTTACCTTATTATACACGTCGGAGCAAGTTTAATTTAAAAGTCACTTTAAGTGGAAACTTGAGTAGTCAAAGCCCTTCGGATAAAGAAAAGAACAGGCAGTATTTGACCCTCTTAACATTGTCTAGCGTCTTGCTTATAAAATGTAATTAATTTTATTTTATGACTTAGTAGTTCAGTTTTTTCTTTTAGTTGTTAGAAAACAGTTATTAAGAGGACTATTAATCGGTCACGGTTTTTGCGTTTTCTGATGAATAGTGCTGAACATCGAGAAAAAATTCGGTACATTTTTGGTAAAATTTACGTTCCGGGAGAAAGCTCTTTTCACCCCTTAAATTGTGACGAAATGTTATGTTTTTGATGTCAATCGCTTGAGTAAGGCTGATTTTAGTATCACGCCGACGGCAAGCGCACCGTCGGCGCTGATGGCCGAGATATAAGAACTTCTAAGAAGCGTTTTTGAATGTCGCGTAGCTATCAGCGCGCACGATGGTCGACGCTGACAGCTACGCGGCCGTACGCGTCGCGCGTCGGCGCCGCGTAGCTGTCGGCGCCGACAATCTCACGAGCGCCTCTGCAGGTCGATCGGGGCGTACGTCATCAGCGTGTACTGTCAAGGCGAATAGCGAAGTGGATACAGGTCGAGTTATAGCCCTCAAAGTGTCATATAACGAGACAAAGTCTCCTGCTACGGCTCTCTGCTCAATCAATGGATGAACATGGACTCTTCGGCGTCGCCGGTTTTAATATTTTTGGGATAGGTAGTACAAAGCAGCATTAATTAATACACTCCGCTTTTTGTCGTCGTCTGTACAGTAAGCGGTCAGTACTATACTGAATATGTCGAAAAAATGTTTGTCAAAACTACAAAATAAAAAAAAATGCTAAGACGAAGTTCAAAAACCACGCGTAAACCGTGAGATGTTAAAACTCTAGCATGTCTTACCTAACAACGTTTTAAACATTGCTTCAACAGTAGTAGATAATATTGTCCCAGCAATACGAGTAGAACCTAACATTGCTTCAACAATACCGTCTATAGAACATTTTTGACTTTATGCGGAGTAGTATAAATGGCAATAGAAATGGCAGGAGTCAGGGCACATAGATCGGAGAACGAATGGCCGATGGGGCCGTTAAGTTCTCGAATGGAGACCATGAACCCAAGCCGCTTCTAACTGGACTTATAGGAAATCCATTTAAGAAGCCTATGTCCAGCAGAGGACGTCTTACGCCTGATGGACGGATTCATGACTTTGACATTCAATAATTTTCAATAGGTAGCCACGTGATGCGTGGCAGCCGTCGAACCTTCGTCATCAGTATCAAAGCTATCAATTCGAACTTGCGGACAAGAGATTAGGCGAACTTTGATTCCATCGCTTTTACTCGTAGGGTGCCAATGTATAAGGTTCTGCTTGGACATGCTCTTATAGTAACGACCAAAGATAAAGGTAGGAACAGAGACATCGATTGCAAGACATAAAGCATTGCCATTCAGCGTGACAATGCAGCCAGCATGCAGGGCACGCTGCCAACTGGCAGTGGGTTTGAGCATTTGAATTATCTTTAGACCTTCATGGGTCTGTGGATGATCTAAGGCTTTTTATGTAGTAGCAGTGTAGTTTTGTTGTAGTTAATAAAGGCACTTTTGTCCGATACAAAAATTTTGAGACATCGATTATACGTCAAACTGTGATACGTATTCACGAGATCTTAGAGGGCTAATGCTGTTATCACTTGAGACAATCTTCAACAATGTCCTCAACTACATTAATGTACGGAAAATATGTATTGGAATTTGACAAGAATTTGATGTTCCAACTTCGAGCAATTATCTACAGAGCCATAGTACCTAAGTGAAAGTAGTAAAAACATGTCCAAGCGCCGTCATTCATACTGACTGAGATATTTCCATTTAATAATTCACAATGACCCGTTTTCTTGAATCTCGACGTAATGCCACCTAAGCTTGTAATCGTGCACTTTAGCATCGCGCGGTATTGTAATCAGCTCGCAATCACTTTACGACTAACTAAAAAGCCTGACCACTACGTAGCTTGGGTAGAGTTTTGGCTCGGACACTTTTTTGCACGATTGTAACTCTATAGATATTTGCTCGAAGTGTTCCAGGGAAAAAAAAATTCGACAGCAGCCACCGAATCGAAATATTTTTCATGTATCTTTCTAACTTGTATCAAATAAAATCGATGCATCTCTTTCAGATTTTCTCGATCAACCACATTATCCCTCTGGGATCTCTGTGGTATTCAGTCATATTGTATTTTACCCCGAGACATAGAAAGTACTGTGAATTTCTATAACACAAAACTTGTAACAATCAAAAAGTATTCCAAAGAGTTACTTTTGTGATAAACATTTCAAAAATTTGTCGCGAATGCAGGACTCGAACCTGCGTCTTCGGATCACTAGCCCGAGGCTCTCATTATTAACTCACTTAGGAGAGCGTCGGGCTAGTGATCCGAAGACGCAGGTTGGAGTCCTGCATTCGCGATGAATTTTTGATATGTTTATCACAAAAATAACTATTTGAGATAAACCTAGTATGGGATACACTATAAAATTAAAATCATTTCAATAAAAAAGTATTTTTAAATTAGTTAATTTTCCTTACTGTTTATTTTTGTAACATGTTCTCGGCTTAAGAAATCTATCTATAATTATGGAAAATATATTTAGTATACTTATTTAGGATATTTAAGAAATATTTTTTCTGTTTATAAGCGGACTATAAAAAGCCTACTACAGTTACAGTTATACTATTGAAGTTTCGAAGTGTTCAAAATATTAACTGTTATACTCGTAAATGCCAAGAGAAAATCTAAGCATTTTTACTTATAAGTGCAGTATTACCCCGACTTACCCTATCCCGTTTTACGCTAATTCGGAGATAGGTACGCGGTTTTATTTTTTATCACCGCGCGCATCAACGTGTAGGCAGTGAACATTAAATAAATCAATAAAAATAAATATTTAGGGGAATCTTATACCACGGCCTCTGACCCCAAACTAAGCAAAGCTTGTGATATGGCTGCCAGAGACTGATAAACTACTTATAAATATTTTTAAGTACAAAATTATATAGATAGTTACTAAATAACACCCAGACACAGAGCAAACACCTATGTTCATCACATAAATACTTGCTCTGGGTGGGGATCGAACCCACGCCTCTTTGACCCAGTACTTAGGTTCACTAACCACTGAGCCACCGAGGCTGTCAACGACAGTACATTGTGTTAATAGCAAGCCCCGACTTACGCGGCTATCGCTAGGTCCCATCTATCGCGTAAGTCCGGGGTATTTCTGTGCTCAATGTTAATCAACAAACAAAGCAAAGTTAATCTGAAATTTCAATTTCGCAGAATCGCGCCCTCGCTTTGGACAAAAGTTGGAAGCTTAAAAAGAAGTGGCATTAAAAAGAGAAATAAAAATTCTTGTTGACTCGCGTCGTAATTAAAGTGCTTAATTCAATGGTAAGTTTTTTGCTCTATTCTCCTGTCTGCATAAATTCTGATTTTACCTCACTGTGCGGACATTTTCGGCATTGCTTTGGGACTCTCGTAATATTTATAGATGTGTGATTTTAGAATTTTTAAAACTTAGTTAATGTTTGCATTTGATCACATGTTTTCCAATGTCAAACTGTAATGCGTCGCATGTGTTCACAGTTTTCGTAATGACGCTTTGTTATTTTTTTATATATTTCGTTAAATTTCATCGAGGGTTAAGTGGTTTTGGGGAAAAAATATCTTGAAATTATGTGCGATTAGAGAAAGTTTAAATGTAGCGTGTTAATTGCGTCCGTGCCTTCTATATAAAAAACGTCAATTGGAATTAAGTAACAACTCTACTTTATACTACACTATAGCGATCCGCCCCGGCTTGAATCACTCTATCTATTTAAAAAAATCGCATCAAAAACCGTTGCGTAGTTTTAAAGATATAAGCATACATTGGGACATGGGGACAGCGGCAGCGAAAAAATATTGAATATGGTTTATCACAAATCACTATTTGTGATAAACCATATTCAATATTTTTTTGTGACCGCAGTTTTCAACTTGTGTAAATGATATACTGTAGTATTAAACATGAGAAAAAATATAAAAACTACACTTTAAATATAAATGTCTACTCTGTCTTGTATTTTGGCAAACATTTTGGTTACCCTAAATGTCTACAAATAAAGTTGATATCAGAAACTTTGTGGGGAGTCAATCTTTGATACGTTACTGATAGGATCTTAATAAAAGTTATAATTCAATATTATCAGTGCAGAATTCGCAGAAAAGTAAGTTATGACAGCATTTGGCAAGTTGTGGGGTCATATTGTATGGAATGTAACTTTCATTTTTACAGAAAGTTTGGGCGTAAAGTTATTTCTGATACAAAACGGTTGAAACGCTGAATAAAATACATCACCTGTAAGAAAACCGTATCAAAATACTTAGGTCTAGTAGTTTGAAACTTTGAGAGCTAAGTACGATAGAATGAAAAGCATAAAGGTACAGGTTTTTTATAAGGTTTGAAGTTTTGTTTTTCTACATCCAGCTTGATGTTTAGTATAGATACAGAACAGATTTATAGGTGTGCGTATGTCTACATTCTGCCTGATGTAAAGCAGATATGTGGTCTAGAGTGTGACACGCTTACCTCTAGGTAACATGTCTTCAAATCTCGAGTAAATAGGTATCTTAGAAGATACCTCTAAGATACCTATTTACTCAAAATTTTAAATAATATATATGTGACTAGCGACCCGCCCCGGTTTCGCACAGGTTTATTATACATATAAACCTTCCTCTTGAATCACTCTATCTATTAAAAAAAACCGCATCAAAATCCGTTTTGTAGTTTTAAAGATATAAGCATACATGGGGACATAGGGACATGGGGACAGCGGAAGCGAATTTGTTTTATACTATGTAGTGATAGTGATGCAGACTAAGGTAAGCGTGCCACATTCTGGTATTGTTATTGCATCGTTCTTCATTGTTCGTAAAAAGAATATTGTGAATTTAAAACGATTGATTCTCCAACATAAGAGAAAGGGGCTTTGATTGAGATTGTTTGAAACACATATTACTAAGTATTTGTATTTTTAATATTCCTGTTTTTTACCGAAGATCTAAAACACTTAAAAGAGCATTAGATTTTCTTCTTGCTTCATAGAGCGTATTACTTCTAGATTTTTTTCAGAAACATGTTTTCCTGATAATGTTTGTAAAAACCAGGGAGCTGACAAGGAAAGATGGGCAATCAGTCTTGTAGCCTTGCTTCACTTAATCCTTTTTATTTGCAGTTCCGCTTAGTTTTCCGACTTTAAATTAACAGTATGTTAGCACCTAAGTGTTAAACATTTTTCTGGTTGATATTAAGTAGGTACTTGTAAGATTTTCGTGATCAGTTCCAGTCACCATTTGCTTTTAGAGCTATTTGAAATTGAAATTGTTTATTTTCAAAAACTTATGAACTATGTACATATTGGTTAAGATCAAAAAATACAAGTAAATATATTCTAGATTAACGTACAATATGTTATGTGCACTGCAACCCACACTAGGGTGACCTGTGTCGTGGCCTGCAGGCTCTTTCACTTAAGCTAGCTTACGGTTTTGAAAGTTTATTTTTCCAAAAACTTATGATCTATGTACATATTGGTTAATAGCAAAATGTACAAATAATTATAGTTATCCTAAATTAACGTACAAATATTTTATGCACTGCAGCCCACACTAGGGTGACCTGTGTCGTGGGCTGCAGGCTCTTTCACTTAAGCTAGCTTATGGTTACATACTAAGATTATTTGTGAGTGAACGTGAAAGTGGGTGAGTAAGTGAGAGAATGATTGAATTTAACGCGTGTGTATATATGTGTCGCGGATTCAGATGGATTAGAATCCACGTGGTTATTTTCTTCGTCCGCCATCGTCGATATTATCAATTGTCAGTGCGCACAAGTGGCGCAGGCGCTGTGTCGAGGAAGACTGAAGTGAATTCAAGTCAGACCTCGAATGAACGCACTACTGACCGATAAAAGACAACTTCATTCGATCATCCATTCAATTAACACAGAAAACAAACTCTTGCGTTCACACTGTGTTGCCATTGGAATCGATTGAAAATCTACTCGAATAAACCAAAATAAAACATTCCTCTAACACGGACATTCTGCCATTCAACGCGCTCTCGCGTTGTTTTCCAATATGCAACTTAACAGATACCAATCAACAACACAGCCATAGCGTTAGTTCTGTTCGTACTCGTCGCTTTCAACCGCAGACGATTTCAAAGTCGTTTCAATGACAAACGCAAAGCGTAAAGCTTTCAGCATAACATAGTGGTCAACACGAGTCTTTTACTCAGCTTGGCGCAAAGCGTCGTAAGCTTTCAGGAACTAGAAGTCAGTACGAGATACTGTACCAACTTGTAACACGTAAAGCGATGCAGCTTTCAACGATACCGTCGGACAAAGCGGCAAAGCTTTCAATCCGTTACTCCAGCAAAGCGTAGCAGCTTTCATCAACCAGAAGTAGTACAATCAGTACAAACTTGTAACACGTAAAGCGATGCAGCTTTCAACGATACCGTCGGACAAAGCGGCAAAGCTTTCAATCCTTAATTCTAGTAAAGCGTAGCAGCTTTCGACAACTCACATGGGAACAAGCCTCCCAACAAAGCGTTAAAGCTTTCAATTTGTAATTCTAGTAAAACGTAGCAGCTTTCAACAGCTCACATGAGGACAAGCCTCTCAACAAAGTGTTATAGCTTTCAATCTGTAATTCTAGTAAAGCGTAGCAGCTTCCAACAACTCACATGAGGACAAGACTCCCAACAAAGCGTTAAAGCTTTCAATACAACAGCTTGTCAATCAGCAATAGTCACAAATTCGTTTATTTAACTTGATTCACAGTATTATAGTGAATTTAAACTATCCATAGATAGACACAACAAAACACAATTCTAACAAATCTTCTACACATCATATTTACAGAATCAAAACAGTAATGCTTCGGTTTTAGTTCAGAGAGTCGAGTGGGAGTTTTGCAAATCAAATCATATTACTTTTACGTCGCGTTGACCGAGCGCGCCGAGCACACACGCATGCACGACACACACACTTGACTAAGCCAATCAAGACGTTGCCGCGCTTGTGTTTGATCGGTTTGGCGCTCGTTATATTACCGTAAATAAAACTCACACTGACCTATTCAGTTTCCCGTACGTGACACAAGATGGCGCTGTGCAATTTCCATAGAAATCATTTCAAACTTTAACGCGATCGAGCAGGTTTCGAACATTGTTAAAATCTGCCACTCAGCCCTCAGCTAATTTAGTTATTAATCGTCGTTTAACTTGATAGGACCCAGACATTCGGATAGTTCTGACAGGCTTAATGGATATAATTTACGCAATATTTAATGGCAAATGGCACTGGCCACGCCCCATGATATTGATCTTATTGACAGTACGTTGTAGTGGACATAGTAGAAGATATCGTGTTATTTTTCGTACCAGAGATGGACAATCGAAGAAATTGCTTTAAACTAACTTAACAAAATAATTGAACCCAAATTAAACCTCTTTCTTTTCTGAAGTGGGTCAACAATGACATAAAACCTTCAGATTTAATCTAAATCCCGCTCGCACACAATTCCGCAATTCGTGTATGGATAATAATAATACTCGTCAGTTTAAAAATACCTACTAATTTAATAATGTCGGATATAACCTCGAAAATAACGAACATCTAAATATAATATCTTAGATGATCCATTGTTGCCGAGAACCTTCCGGGCCGTGAAGTCAAGGCCGGGGCACAGTTCACACACGAGTTTACATCTCGCAGATTTTGTAGTAGTTACTATCGCACGAGTTTACGTATCTCACAGATTATGTGCTAGTTTCTATCAAATGAATTTATACTATATAACAGAAGGTTAAGTGTAAGTAAAGTAAAGGTAAAGTGCAAGAAAGAAGGATGCAGCGAATGGACCTGTCGTTTTTTTTTTTTTTGCAAGTAGGTAGAAAACAAAACATCATTTATAATAATGATATGTGCTTCAAAAATTTAGTGATTTTTTGCTGTTTTCATATCACTAATTAAAATTAATATTAGACCACCAGAAAAATTACAATGATTTTTTATTGTTTTAACATTATAGATAACATACATACATAAGAAGTGGCGGTATGAGCTTAAACGCTTTAGCATGTCCAAAAATGGGCACATTATTTAAAAAAATCACTATTTTATTACTGTTGCTGTCAAAAAAAAGGAAATGTCAAATTCAGTCGATCAGATGATGTATTCAGTATTGCCAGATTTCGTTTTCGGTATTCCGACTTAGCAATTTTTTGGAGGGGTTGATATAAATTATTTTCTTTTTCAACAGTTGGTACATGCTCCTTCCTTAACTCGTTTTAAGTGTTTCAACTAGTAATTTTACGAACTGAGGTGTCTTTTTACATATTTTATAGAAACATACATTTTTGTATACTAAAAGATTATCAAAAAGAAAGAATACTTATATTTTTAGGTTTCACTCACTTTACTACTAACAAAAAGCTGCAGTTGAAATTATCCGAGATATTCCTGATTATTTTGATATTGCTCGTAATAATCCTTAAAGGTGCTATTCGAATCTCGGCAGCAGGCTACAGCTACAAACAGCACTTGCAGCAGCTGCGCGAAGCCGGCTGTGGCTGCACAACTGAGGGGTTAATCCAGGTTTACACGTAAATTGAAACTACAGCTGTTTCGGTATGGCCCTATACATTTTTGTACAGCGCCCCTAGCAGAAACGAGGAAGAACTAACCAAAATCTATGGAGCCACACGCGAACGCGAAAGTTTGAGTAAACTTCGCAAAGCCTGGACTACGAGTAAGGGCTCTGGTTATCTATGTAGTAGTATGAATTTCTGCAAAAAAGATTCCGATTGCGGCTCCGGCAGCACGTGCTACCGAGCCTCAGCTGCGAGTGTTGTTCACCTGTTTAGACAAGTCCGACGTGCTGCCTGTCGCAGCACGTGTATCCAACCTCGGAATCACTCTCGACTGCGGAAGCAGGCAGTGGCTGCATTTCAGATGTGTGTTACCTGCAATCGCGACCTGCATCCGCAGGCTGCGGCCGAAGTTCGAATAGCAGCAAGTTGTGGTTCTTATACTATTGCTAATGAAGTGGATGCATACCGAAATTCATTATCATTCATTTTTTCGTAGTACCAGTCGTCGTAGTTACCATTTAGCGCTTCTGGCGCGTTTTTGACGTGCTGATAGCGAATTTTTGCCAAAAGGAGTTGGCAGCACTGCTATGGTCTATAATTCTATAAATCAAAGTAGGTACCTATAGCTTGAAAATTGTTTTCGGTTTTTCTTATTTTAACTTCATTTTAAACAAACTTGTACATATCAGAACAGTTTTAGAAGCGTCATAAATTACTCTGGTGAAGATAACATTTTTATAAATGAGCTTGGGAGAAACTGAGTGTATTCGTACACAACAGGTATTCGTATGTATGAGCTGTCGACATCCTTCTTTCAGAAGTTTTAATCTCAACAAAAACATGGCATGCAAAAAGTAGGTACAACAACTAGAGCCTTCACACAAGAATACGAGTAGTTCTTCAGTAAAAAGTTGTGAGATCATAATGTAAACACAAGTCGGTTTATTTATTCAGTACTTATCTATGAGAGCATCATGGATAGATGCGCACTAATCGCTAGTACTCCAATCATGAAAAAGATCGCCAAATGCGATCGAAACTATAGTAGAACGTGTACCTATACTTATTAAAGTGTGAGTAGGTAATGCCTGTGTTAAATCTAATTATTAAAACAGCTGATTAATATTTTTAACCCCCGACGCAAAAGAGGGGTGTTATAAGTTTGACGTGTCTGTTTGTCTGTGTGTCTGTCTGTCTGTCTGTGGCATCATAGCGCCCGAACCACTGAACCGATTTCAGTTTAGTTTTTTTTTTGGATAAAAGGAGACTTAATCGAGAGTGTTCTTAGCTATGTTTTATAAAAATCGATTGAGCCGTTTAAGAGTTATGGTGGGTTAAAGTGGGGATGGAAGAACCAAAATTCTACAAATGTGCCCAAAGTGGTTGTCATTTCGTACTTATTTTAGGTAGGTTTTTGTGTCGGGGGTTTTTTAAATTTTAATTTAAGTTTTTATTTTCGATTTCGTTGTTGGTCTAATAGTAAAATTTGTTCTGTATGAGTAGAATTATAATATTAAGCCTTAAAGTCCTTGTACTTTACAAAACAACATCTAACTATATCACGAGTTCGTGTGTATCTCACAGATTATGTGCTAGTCACTGTGGTTATATAACTGCGTTTTTTGCTGGAGCTTTTTGTTTTGTTTTTGCGATGGTGATGTCATTGCAAGCATCAAGCTTAATTGCATAGGTAGTATACTAATAGGTTGATCCGGATTTTAGATTTATAAAAGTGATCCTATCATATTCTAGGTTACGTATTGCACGCATCAAAAGTATCCATCCATCAGACATAGGACATCCACTGCTGGACATAGGCCTCCCTTATAGATCTCCAATAAGATCGATTGGTAGTGGCTTGCTTCCAGCGCGATCCTGCTGTCCACCTTGTGGATGGACGTCCTCCGCTGCGCTTGCCGGTGCGTGGTCTCCACTCGAGAACTTTTCGACCCCATCGGTCATTAGTCCTCCTAAAAGTATCTGCCTATATTTTTCTTCTCAGCCATACGACATCTATTGCAAGACATAAACTTCCCCAATAAGACCCGTTGGAAGCGGCTTGTATCCAGCGTGATCGTATATTCTATATTTCGTGGTCGCCACTCGGCCTCCTCGGCTACCTGTTCTATAAACTATGCGCCCTACCCACTACCACTTCAACTTGCTAATCCGCTGGGCGAGAGGTGACTTTGGTTAGTGAACAGGTCGCGGCATATAAGTCTAGCGCTGAGCGAAGTGTGGAGAGGATGGTTGCGCAAGTTTAGTATGGCGGTCAACATGCGCAGCCATCCCCTCCACAGTGCCCTCAGCGCTAGACTTACGTGACTACTTGTACGAATTTCTTCATTCCTGATTCGATCGCGTATAGATTCCGAGCATAGTCTTCTCTTATGCTGCTAGGTATATATCTTCTAAAAACTTAGACCTTTCTTACCTATAAGGCTCACATGACAATATGCCGTCTGTAGCATTTAAATTATAATTTATTTTAGATAGATATAACTAGCTTTTTCTTGCGGCTACGCCCGCGTAATATTTTGATTTTTTGTGCTATCCCATGGGAACCTTTTATTTTTCCGGAATAAAAGTAGCCTATGTCACTTTCCGTCTTTCAAACGATGTATATGCCATACATTAAGTAAATCCTTTGCTCCGTTGCTGTGTGAAAGAGGAACGAACTAACAAACACACTTTCGGATCACTACATAGTATAAAACAAAGTCGCTTCCCGCTGTCTGTCTCCATGTATGACGCAACGGATTTGATGCGGTTTTTTAGTAGATAGAGTGATTCAAGAGGAAGGTTTATATGTATTATACACCTGTGCGAAGCCGGGGCGGGTCACTACAAAATATTATAAGAAAAGATGTTAATGTATTTATGAAATATTTTGCAAATTGAATATGAATAAGAATAAAATCGGCCAAGTACGAGTCGGACTCGCGCACGGAGGGTTCCGTACTGTATGGGAGCCCCCTTAAATATTTATTTTATTTTAATTTTATTCTTTATTATTGAAGGGAATATAAAACTAAATATTCTGTGAAAATTTCAAGCATCTAGCTAGCTGGTACCATTATTAACATAGAGCGAAAAACGTCTAAAAATTCAGGTTTGTTGTATGGGAGCCCCTTTAAATATTTATTTTATTTTATTTTTAGTATTTGTTGTTATAGCGGCAACCGAAATACATCATCTGTGAAAATTTCAGCTGCCTAACTATCATGGTTCATGAGATACAGCCCGATGACAGACGGACAGACAGACAGACAGACGGACATCGAAGTCTTAGTAATAGGGTCCCGTTTTCCCTTTGGGTACGGAACCCTAAAAACTGAATAACCATCAATCGTCACAGCCTTATTATTGATAATGTTTATTGATAATGTTTATTTTCCAAACTTAGGAACTATGTACATATTTTTACAGTATACTATACAAAAAAACAAGATTAGTGCTTATTCTAAAGAATGTACAGTATGCAAATGTGCACTGCAACCCACACTAGGGTGACCTGTGTCGTGGGCTGCAGGCTCTTCCACTTATAATTTTTAACAAGAGTATGGTACAATATTATTGGTATCTTATGATAAGTTAGTTGTGATAAGTTGTGGGTGTGTATGTGAGAGTGAGTGAGTGAATATGAGCGCGTACGTGTATATGACATATAGGTAGATAAATAATAATATGTATAGAGAAATTATGAATACTCTAGTTTGAGAACTGATATAATTAATTATTATAGGTATATAAGGTATATAATATATACTAGGTATATCTAAATTAATTCTATGATTATACAGGTATACTTGATTATGTAAAGAAATAAAAATAATATGAATAAATAAATAAATTAATATCCAGACTAAACTTAGTATCGCCTCACATACCTATATAGTTACGCACGTGATAGGAATTGAATCTGAAGGGCTGTGGCTTGGCTAATCAGGTCATAGGGGCCTGATGTCTGGTTCATCTATTCATTTTTACTCCAGTTTCAAACTAGGTAAATACCTCAGTGCAGAGAATGGTGTAAAATTCCACCAAATCCAAGACAATGCAGTCTTTAAACAAAGCCTTTCAAGCCGGATGCCACATCTTCCGCGTAATAAAAACATTGGAATTAAAATACTGTCATGTTTAATCAATCAAGTGTCCGTAGTATTGGCAGTGGGCTCTTCCTTGTATCTTACTATCCTGTCTCTTCTTATAAATCCTACTTACCTGTACCTACATACATACCTACTTATAACAGTGTTATTCCAAGTTAATTTTAGAGTGGTCGTATGTCAACCTCAAAAAAGCAGTATTTTAGTTAAAATTATGGCAAAATATAAAAAAGGCCGTATTTACAAAAAAACGTGATTTTCATACAATAAATGACGACTTTATAGGAGCAGCCGAGCCCTATTTGCCTTTTTTCGGGTTTTTAGAGGGCCTGAAGGCCGTATCATACGGCAAAAGCCGTATCAGGAACAAAATAATTTATACCTACTGACTTATAAGTATCAGCTTTATCAACTACTAGGTATTACCCGCGGCTTCGATGCATGATATTTTGAGTTTTGTGCTATCCCAGAGGAACCTTATTTCGGGCTAAAAACTAGCCTACGACACTCCAACTGACAGACTGTCTGACTTGTAAGCTGCTGCTGCGTGAAACGGTAACAAACAAATCAATAAGCCAACGAACACATCGGATTTATAAATTTAAATTTATTTTAATTTTTTACTTCAGACAGAGTCCATATTACAAAATATATAGGTACAATATTTAAGAATTAAATAAAAATCAATGTATAATATCCATTAACGAAAATAATAAATCAATTCTGCAATAAGTATAAGCAAAGAATATATAATAACTAGCGACCCGCCCCGGCTTTGCACAGATGTATTTTACATATAAACCTTCCTCTTGAATAACTCTATCTATAAAACAAAATCCGTTGCGTAATTTTAAAGATATAGGTAAGCATACATAGGGACAAACAGACAGGGACGCAACTTTATTTTATACTATGTAGTGATACTACGGTATAAGTAAGGATTACGTAGTAACTAGTTTATCTAGTCGACCAATTTAGCCTAGTGGATTAGTAAGTTGAAATAACAGTGGGCAGGGCACATTGTAGTGGAAAGGCTGGCCGATGGAGCCATGAAGTTCTTAAACGAAACTTCACTAAGGCTTGGTTGCACCATGTTACTTTAGCAATGACAAACATGTTAAAGTAATGGTTAGGGAAAATAATGTGTTGCACCATTTGACAATTTGTAAGATGACGTCATAACTTTAACTGTAACCGTAACCGCCCACGATTCACTGGTTAATGTTATTGTTAACGTTAATTGTCTGTCAGAATTGTATAGTCCTGATAACTTTAACTATTCCAAGGAATACGCTGGTGCAACACAGTTCGTAGTCACTGTTTAAGTCAGCGTTATTGTTATTGTTAAATTTTACAATAACCTTAACTATAACTACCAATATGGTGCAACCGAGCCTAAATTGATCTTATTTAGCAGTTTAGTTTAAACCGACTAATACTTACTTTAAAAGTTAACAAATTAGTTTTTACTTGCTAATTATTATTTATTACTAGCATTTTTCCCGCGGCTTCACCAGCGTTTTTTGATTTTTATGCTATCCCACAGTAACCTCTTATTTTTTCTGGATAAAAGTAACCCATGTCAATTTACAACCTTTCAACAATATTCATGCCAAAATTCAAGTCTATCCGTTGCTTCGTTGCTGCGTGAAAGTGTAATAAACAAAGTTACATTCACATTTATAATACATATTAGTAGGGGTTAATTAACATTATGAATTTAAGCTTCGTGAAAGAATAGCACAAAACACGATGTTACCAAGCAACACGTGTGAGCAGCGCATGCGTGCGTGTAATTTTATTATTTGCCAGAATATGTGAGCACTAATTTAATAAAAGTGACAATTTTTACCACCCCATAAAACAGAAACAAAGAATGTGCCAATTACCTCCCGTGACAATAGTGAGTAGTGTCGTAAGTGCAATAAAACCTGTTTTCCTTGCCCGGTGTTACCAGCAGCCCTTTGTACAGTTATTGCTACAACCCTCCATTTACGACGCTAGGCCCGGAAATTGGGCAGATCTCGGTGTCATATCGTGACAACACTGGCTTTATTATTTGACTAGCTGTATTGTAGCGATTGTAGAACATTACTCCAGCCTTTTCTTTTTTAGGAAACGCTAAATCCGCTTTTTTGTTTCACACTTTTAATTAATTACCTAATCTTTTCTTTTAACATAATAAAAGAAACTTCTAAAATCTACATACCTACTTAATGTATTTTTGCAAAATTGTTATAGCAATTTTTTTTTTATTTTTACAGGAAAAATAAGGAGAAAGCTTTGTAACATTAAGACGGACGGACGGACGGACAAACGGACAGACAGAAGGACACAACGAAGAAGAACGAATGACAAGCCAACGTACGCTGTTTATTTAGCCATCAGATATAACTTTATTGTCGTGAGAATTTGTGAGATGTAATAATTATGTATAACAATGTTACTATTTTTACTGCCCGCTATGACAGCAGGGAACATTTTTACAGTCAGTCATCATTGGGACAATTTGCTGATTTTTGTCGCCGTTTGATGCCGAGATTTATTGATAAAGAAATCGTAAAATTGTTTACTTTCTCCTTCGTTGCTTTCCGAGTGTAGTTAAGATTTTATGTGACGAATCACTAGGAAGTTTATTGTGATCTATTTTATGCAATTTCGGATCAAAGTTAATATTTAAGAGGAAGGCAAACGAATGCTGGAGTACATTTTTGGAATTATAAAATTACCGAATACCAAACACCAAACACACCACATACAAACCAAACAACATACTTACAATTACAGGTATTACCAAACTATTTGAAAACTTATTTTTAATTATTGTGACTAATGTCATTAACATTTAAGAAAAAGTTTTTACTTAGATGTCCTTTATTATGACGCACTTACTCAAAAAAATCGAATATTTAGTTATCTTTTTCAATTTCAAACAGTTTCGTAAGATCAAATATAATTTATTATTACGCAATGTTTTAACAAAAAAATACAACATCAAACTTAGGTATTTTATGTTTTCTTTTCATAGAATTCTACTTCTTATTTTAATCCTACTCCTTAATATCATATATATATTTGAAGCCGAATCTTAGTAATTAATTACATGTTGTCAAAGCGCAAGAAGGATCACATTTTTTGCAAGCAATGTTTTAAATCTGTAACCGTAACAACTTCGCTCTTTTCATCCCTACTAGACCGCGACTTGGCGGAAAACCGGTATACGTGGAAAGAAATGGGGGAGGCCTTTGCCCTGCACTGGGAGTCAACATTATAGTGAGCCCCCAATAAGCTCTTATTAGTAAGCTCTAAGTAACACAACAAGCTGTGGAGCGGGATATGCTCGGAGTCTCTCTGCAAGACCGAATCAGGAATGAGTAGATCCGTAGAAGAACCAAAGTTACCGACATAGCCCAACAGATTGGCACGTTAAAATGGCAGTGAGCAGTGCACACAGCTAGGAAGACTGATGGATGACCGATGTGGACGAAAAGTTTTCGAGTGGAGACCATGTACCGGCAAGGGCAGCTTACAGGACGTCCACCTACGAGGTGGACAGATGATCTCATCAAGACCACAGGATCACGCTCGATTCAAGTCGCTTCCGACCGTTCTGATTGGAAATCCATAGAAGTCTATGTCCATCAGTGGACGTCATATGGCTGATGGATGGATGGCACACAATAAGCTGGGAAAAAATCAGTTCTCATATAGCTAGGCCTTAAGGCTTTATTATCAAACGACTAGGATGTTTATTGTGATCTATTTTTGTGCAATTTGGGATGGCGTTAACGGGCCGCCTCGTTAACGTTTAATGTTATGGGTTCGGGACTTGCTGACTTTTGACAGTCGGGTTTAGGGTCTGTTGACATTTGGTGCTGATCGATATGGCTTCTGTTACGACCTGTTTCTTAGAACGGGCATTGGTTTGGACATGAGTTTGATTTCATCGATACTATATCTATACTATAAATATATCGATACTATATGTACTATATCCTCTGGAGACCCACGATACTCGTGTCACCGGTGATTTCGCGCTTTTTTGCGAAAGTCGTAGTTATTTACTACTATTTTTCTTCGTTTAAAAATAAAGTTACAAAAAACGCTGGGTCTCAGAAGGATACTCTCGATTCGTCAACTTCGTCGTTTCAGGCATAGGACGTCAACTGCTGGACATAAGCCTCCCCTGTAGATCTCCAATAAGACCTGTTGGAAGCGGCATTTACCAGCGCAATCCTGCGGTCTTAGTGAAATACAGAAATACAGAATTTTTTATTTGCAACAAAAATAAGAGGTACAATACATAAACAACGACAAAACAAATGATGAAACACAAAAAACAACAGTGAGGGCATCCGTCCCCCTTGTAGGTGGACGTCCTACGCTGCGCTCGCCCGTATGTGGTCTCCACTCGAGAACTTTCAAGTCTCGAATGGTTTTGATTAAATACTTAGTAAGATCGTATAGCCAGGAGGCAAGCCTTGGTCACGGTAATGAATATCTTTACCGTGCCTTGGTATTTACCCAGAGATTGTAAGCTACCTGAAGGCCGGCACGGCTAAATGGCTAATATATCTGGGACCCCATAATTTGCGGGAAGCCCAATCCTCACGCAGCTGTCAAGTGAGTTTCAGTCAGGATTGACAGCCGCCAAAAAGTTTGATTTAACCTATACCAAACGTTAAATTAAGAAGTAAACAGTAAAACTACCTCACATAGATAAAAAAAATATGTTTTGAACTACTGATTTAGGTGTAGGTATATATATATAGTGTTGCTGAAATTCCGTGATGTTTTTGTAGTTTCCTTTTATTTATTTTTGATTTAATATAAGTCTGCACTCGGCGCTTCGAAACAAAAATGTACTTATAAAAAGTGTGTAATCTCAGTAAGCGAATTTTTGTAAATTCTTTTGAGATTAATAAATATTCTTAAACCATAAATTGTGGGGTCCCGGTCCCGACCCACAACAGTACTCAGTTTTAAATGCCACCCACGTTCACTTAGAGTTTGTGCAAAAAGAGAACCATCATGGCGTTACGGTGAACTAGCAATAAGATTTTATTCAGCAGCCAAGGTACCGACTACTTGGTAGACGAGAGTCTGCTGATGAAAACCGAATTGGTGTCTAGTAGTGTTTACAAGTATCAAACACTTTTAGTTGTACTAGCAATGACAGAGCAGTGTAATGTTGTCAACGTAACAAAATTAGTAAAATTGCACACGGGCGACCTCACCTACGACAGTTCTCTTTTTTCATAAATTCCAGCCGAAGACTGGTCATGCCGAACTTTTATTATGTCCAGTGATCGCTAAGTAATAACTTGTCAAACTACGTACAAGGTCATGATTCATTTTTGTGAAGTTTTTAATATTTTTTTATTTCAGCTAGAGCGATAATAAATCAAACAAATATTAAACCAGCTTTAGCAGACCAGTGTTTAGTTCAAATTCACGTCACCTCTAGTTATTAGTTTTACATAATTATAATTAATTCAAAGATTAAAAATACAACATAAAATGAAAAAAAAAAGAAAATTTTACGTCAGAATATTTTTCAATAAAGTCAAACTACCCCAACAATTTAAAACGGACTTTTAAATTTTTTCTCTTTAATCGGCCTCCTAATTTTTACTCCATATGAAACCTGCATATTTTCCTGTTAATCACATAACGCTGAGCATGTTCCAAAGGCATGTTTCATCTCTGGAGAGCGTTTCGCACGTCTAACCACTTAACCCAATTATTTCCTTGAAAGACAGCTCGCTTTGCATACGCCTTGGCCTGTAAACGGCCGATTAACATGTTGGAAACGTGGCCCTTTTTAACATTTTAAAACTGTTTTGATAGACAACATGTAAAGTATTTAATATTTCTGGAGGAAACGCGGGAAAATTGTGTCGCCATTTTATTAAAATGGTATCAATAAATTATTTATTCAGTTTTATCAATTAAGCAGGCATATTATATCAATCCTTAACAATTGTTGAATTGTAGATAGTTATACAATACATATTTTAGAAAAGTTGTGTTTTAATGTAGAGTTAGTGCAAAAAGAGAAGCGTCGTAGGTGAGGTCGCCCGTGTGCCATTTTACTAATTTGGTTACGTCGACAACGCTGCTCTGACATTGCTAGTACAACTAAAAGTGTTTGATACTTTGTAGACACCAATTCGGTTTCCATCAGTAGACTTTCGTCTGCCAAGTCGTCGGTACCTTGGCTACTTATTAAAATCTTATTGTTAGTTCACCTTAACGCCACGACGATTTTCCTTTTACACAAACTATCAGTAGGCATGTAAATAAAGCTACCACCATTTTTCAGAGGTATCACTTTTCAATGACTTTTCTAGGTTTGGACTTCGTCTTAAATTCATGATTTGAGAAACTTAGGATAAAACAAATTACACTGTGTCTTTACTTAGTTGTAAACTCCAAATCGTATTTTTTTTTTTTTACAAAGTCTTTTCTAGGTTTGGACTTCGTCTTAAATCCATGATTTAAGCAACTGGGGACATAATAAATTACACTGTGTCTTTACTTAATTCTAAACTCCAAATCGTAAAATAATTATTTTTTTTAACAATGACTTTTCTAGGTTTGGACTTCGTCTTAAATCCATGATTTGAGAAACTTGGGACATAACAAATTACACTGTGTCTTTACTGTCTTTAAGTACTTAATTCTAAACTCCAAATCGTAAAATAATTATTTTTTTAACAATGACTTTTCTAGGTTTGGACTTCGTCTTAAATCCATGATTTGAGGAACTTGGGACATAACAAATAACACTGTGTCTTTACTGTCTTTAAGTACTTAATTCTAAACTCCAAATCGTAAAATAATATTTTTTTTAACAATGACTTTTCTAGGTTTGGACTTCGTCTTAAATCCATGATTTGAGAAACTTAGGACATAACAAATTACACTGTGTCTTTACTGTCTTTAAGTACTTAATTCTAAACTCCAAATCGTAAAATAATTAATTTTCGCAAAAAATGGCAAAACCGCCTTCCATCGTGTACAAAATTTGAATATTTCTCTCGAATTGTTTACATTATTGTTGATTTTTTAAAAACGTCTCAGCCAATTTCTGTAAAATTTAAATAGGTCCACCATGGGATTATATTCTTTCGAACTAAAAAATAATTTCTTGATTCGGTTCACAACTGGCGAAATTATCGATGAACATACACAAAAAAATACATACACACGAACATAGAACCTCCTCCTTTTTGGAAGTCGGTGAATAAAAACAATGAAATTTTCATCAATCTACGCGTTACTTGTACGTTGTAGTTTTTTAGCTACCAAATTACGATGTGTATTTATTTGAACAAAACTTAAATCCATGATATAGCGGGTTAGCTCAGGGGTTAGAGCGTCGGGCTAGTGATCCGAAGACGCAAGGTTCGAATACTGCATCCGCGACGAATTTTTGAAATGTTTATCATAAAAAGTAACTCTTTGAGATAAACCTAGTGTGGGATGCACTATAAAATTAAAATCAAAACTTAAATACATAAAAAAATTGTGCTATTTTAATCTAAACGGGCAAAAATAATAATGTATTAAATTGCAAAATTGCGTCGACTAGCTTTTCTGAATTTTGGTTTTAACCTGAAATCCAAAACTTAAGAAGGTCAAAGAGAAGATGCAATCAATATGCTAAGACTTAGCAGTATTACTCAAGTATTATTTACAAAAATTACTAGCGACCCGTCCCGGCTTCGCACAGGCAGGTGTATATAAACCTTCCTCTTGAATCACTCTATCTATTAAAAAAAAACGCATCAAAATCTGTTGCGTAGCTTTAAAGATATAAGCATACATAGGGATATAGGGGTATATGGGGACAGAGAAAGCGACTTTGTTTTATACTATGTAGTTATAGTTATAATTTCATGAACATTAAGCTGTCTGGCAAGGGGTTGACACGATGTTAAGTGTCTGGCAATGAATAACGTGATTTTTAATAACATTCTAAAAGTAATACCAAAAAGTAGCACTTTATTATTTGATGAATTTAGATCGGTATTTCACAAATATTTAGTACCATCTACCTGCCAAAGAGACGTAAACTTCAAAACTTCATAATGGTCCATCGTTCTTACCTGTGTTGGGAGCATGTGCAGACAAACTTTCAGGTTTTATAAAATAACGAAAGTCTGGGGTTTACGAGCTCTTGCTCTATTAGGCCGTAATGCCGGCGTAATAAGGCATCATCTGAAAAGTTTTCCTTCTGTTTGTTACCCGCCGCACGCTCCGTGGGCACGATTGAAAATTTCAGGGTTCGTTGATTTCCTTCATGTGATTACAGCCTTCTTATACATTCGTTTGATGTCGATGTCTTTGAGATATGGTTGAAACCCGCGTTACTTTACTGTAGATACGTCGTGCTTGCTTTAATTTTGAGGATAACGAACTGAGGCAAATGCCAGAAGATCATTTTATTCTTATATTTTTTTATATTACTAATTAACGCGATTAATTTATTATTATTATAATTATTTTTTTTTGGAATATACGATATTCATTACGCATGTATAGGTACATAAGAATTATATTTTGTAAACATTTAATATAGCACTTTTGAACAGTTTGGAAAGGAACTAGCCACCGCGACACAGGGAATCCTACAGCGGCGGCTAGAGAATATAATGATGGATAACAAAGTCAAAATTAATACATACTTGAAAAATATACTTCAAATGCATGCAATGTACATTATATGACAAATTTATTGTGATTTTGTAAATCTAACTTGGAAATAAACGATTTATTATTTATTCACGCAGAGACAAAAAACACAGCTTATAAGTTACCAGCAAATGAAAACATCTATGTATACACGTTCTCATCCGTCCATCAGCCATATGTCCACCGTAGAACGTAGGCCTCCGTATGGATCTCCTATAAGATCGGTTGGAAGCGGCTTGCTCATTCACGTTCTAGCTACCAATGAATTATAAAGAAACTTATTTGTTTTGAACTGAACAAATACACAAAGTTACGCATTACTTAACAATTTAACTTTTATAATTATCTAAAAAAATATAAGAATGCAATTTTATCGTATTTTTTTATCGGTTACTACGTAACAATATTATACTTAAAGCTAATTTTCACAGTAGAATTCAATTCCGATATAAACAAATTAAGAACTCTATTATTCTCAGACCAAATAAAAAAATCAAGACAGAACGTCGTGAACAGAAAAGTGAGGCCGGTTCTTTATACATGTGATGAGTGCATTGGTGTTGCGCTACCATTGTTCGACTGACTGACTGACCCGTGATTACATCTAGACGGAAGTGTTGGAGCTTGTGACAATCGCGCGAGAGCAAACGCGATAAGGATTGCGCTTAAAAGCTTACACATCCTTTTCTGAACACGATCTTAGACTAACGATGAAATAATGTCACACGTCAGTCAGTCCATGAAGCACCTTTTCGGTCTGTTGAACAAAGTTAACCCGCTTTAGTCAAGTTAGCAACTAATCCTAACCTTCCTTAGACCAATGATGAAATAATGTCACACGTCAGTCAAAGTCAAAATTTCTTTATTCCGTAGACACAATACAGGCACTTGGAATCGTCTGGTAACAATATTTCAAAGTTCTACCTAATTAAATTTTTTATATAACTAAGTAAGCACACTGTCAGTCCATGAAGCACCTTTTCGGTCAGTTGAACAAAGTTAACCCGTTTTAGTGAGGAGTTAGCAACTTTTCCTAACCCTTCTTAGACTAATGATGAAGTAATGTCACACGTCAGTTCGTCCATGAAGCACCTTTTCGGCCAGTTGAACAAAGTTAACCCGCTTTAGTCAAGTTAGCAACTTTTCCTAACCCTTGCATGACTGGAGATTATTCTGCACCGTTCCAGTTTAATTCAATTAGTACAGGGGATATATTAATCTGGGTTCGGCATAACTCGCTAATGGAGACGGATCAGCCGTGTACCGCTAAAACTTGATACGGTTTGCTTTAATATCAATTACCTAACAGTAAATGAGGTTTGCGGGTAGAAGTTTCTTACTTAGTGCCTTGTGTCTATATTATGCCTACCTTTACATACCATAGCGTTCTGGCTGTTCGTATGAGGAATGTAGATTAATAAATAGTTATTTTAGATTAAAAACGTACTTAACAACTGAATCCAAACAATCGAGCTAGCATTAGGTAGCACTGAATCGAATCAAATTTTTTGAATTGAAGTCATACACAAAAAAGCATGTAAATAGTATCAAAAGTAGTGAAAAAATAGCGTTTACGCTAAAAAAGACCAGCCAGATTGAGAACCTCTTCCTTTTTGGAAATCACAAGATTTGCACAGTCCAAAAATATGTTTAATCCTCGACGAAAAATGGGGTGTTATAAGTCTGACATGCGTGTTTGTGTGCCTAATTATGTATATACTTAGTAATTAATTATATTTATTTATCTATCTGTAACGTGGCCTCAGAACTTCTACACAAATTGCTCGATTATGTTAAGGTCTTTGCTTTGTTTACAAGTCGATGTAATCGAGATGGATCTTAGCTGTTCCAATAATATTTTACGTCAGACATATGCATAACCAGTTTTCAAAATTTATATTTGTACAATTGTTACAGAATTCACATTGTGCGAACGTTTTATAGTGAACTAGTTTTTTACCCGCGGCTTCACCCGGGCGATATTTTGATTTTGGTGCTACCCCATAGGAACCTTTTATTTTTTTGGATAAAACGTAGCCTCTTGTAGTAATGTCACTTTCCGTCTTTCAAATTACGTCCATGCCAAAAATCAAGTCAGTCCGTTGCTCCGTTGCTGCGTGAACGAGGAGTAAACTAACAAACCAACAAACACACTTTCGGATTTATAATATTAGTAAGGACTAAGGATTGACAAAAATCTCCTAATGCGTGTGTTCACAGAGCTTTGTAAGCATTTTAACTCGTTAGTTATATCATAGCGACCGAGTCAGCGGGGCTAATGAGGTTTCAACTCGTTAGTTTGCTCGCATGATCAGGTGAGCCGGCTCCAATGTTGCTACTCACGTAGGTTAACCTCATTACTCATACTTTTGTCAGGTTTCGGTTGACGAAAATCATTAAAATATGATAAGGTGTACTAAAGTCTATCAGGCTCTGGCAGCCATATCACAAGCTTTGCTTAGTTTTGGGTCAGAGGCCGTGTGTAAGATGTCCCCAAATATCGCTCGACGGCTCTTGCTATTTTAGTACGGTTTCTATTACTGTTCTTATTCTATGGTGTAAGATGAGACACAAATTACACAAGTTCCTTATTGATAAGTGTTATTACGCTATTCATGAATTTTTAGAAGACTCACTTAAGCAAATAAATGTATAATTAATGTTAGACTAAATACCTTATCATATTTTTAAAAAATGTTTGTACACCTGTAAAGAAAGTAATAGAATATTTGAGACACTTTTTTCCTTTAACATCTACATTGTAAGACAATATTCTGACAAATAAACAAATTTTGATTTGTTGATGTCCATAATATATTTATTCATTCGTCGAATTTAAATAAGTTCATGTTAGCAACATACTACTACTACAGAACTACTAGTAAATAGTATCTACACAGTAAATTGAAGCTGTTTATCCAGTCCGCAGCTCGCTAGAGAATCACCTGACTCGATAAGCCGATGTACACTCGGACAATAAGCCCGATTACAGAGGCGCCAGCGTAACTATATAAGCTAAATAGCATAGTTCTGTTTCTTTTTCACTTTAGGCATTCGATAGAGAGAACACTTTTTACGTTGCTATTTAATTTACGCTGGCGCCTCTGTAATCGGGCTTAATATTGCGTGACTGGCAGAGCGTTTGACGTCCTCCAGTGCAATTGTCTTGTCTGGCAGCCAATTATAGGGAACTGGGGTGACCAGACTAGTTGAGGTTAAAATAACGGTCTGATGAACTGAACTAATGAGATTGTACGATATAAACACAAACAAATCATCATTGCCGAATCAACATCTACGATCAATCAATCATCTTTGAACGGGAAAATTGGTTTCAAATCAAGAATTTGAATTATTATTTTTAACATTTTTTACCAACTTCCAAAAAGGTACTATGTTCGTCTGTATGTACGTTATTACATTAGTTTTATGGGTTGCCTGGAAAAGATCGCTTCCAGCGATAAGATCGCCTTGAGATACAATATCATAAGTATTTATTGTATTACTGTTAGTCTTATTTTTTTTGTGTGCACAATAAAGTGATATCTATCTATCTTAGTATTTTTTTGTGTAAGTTCATTGATGTTTTCGCTAATTGTGTATCGATTTAAAAAAAAATATATTTCAAAAGGGTATATATACTCCCGAGGTGGTCCCATTTTTGTAACAAAATTGGTCGAGCCATTCTTGATAAATCAATAATAAATGTACATCAATCCGTGCAAACTATTCGAATTCTGTACATGGTGGAAGTTGGTGGAGCCATTTTTGCGAAAAATAATATAATTATTACACGACTATTTTTGCTAGTTAATCTGGATTCACATAGAACATACAATTATCTAGACTTTGTTTTCCTATACATGAAATGAAATGAAATGAAATATCTTTATTCGACACAAGTACAAATAAATAAAAAAAACTTATAAAATAGTAAAAAAACAAAAGTGCCGAAAGGGACTCACCTCAGCTATAAAATGCTGAGTGCTGGGAGGACCCAACACTCAACGCTGGTATTCTGGTGAGCCCCTTTATTCAAGGATAGGCGTAACAATAGATCATACTAAAATATTAAATAGACAAAAAACAACGAAACCGTGACAAAGCGCTTTGATATAAAAAAAACATCCACAGAAAATGCACAACAGCAAAAAACAAAAAAGTAACAATAAGATATAAAATTATTATAAATAAACTACACATATTGGTGACATATTAATAAATATACATAAACATACTTAGACTTAAATAAAACCGTATATCATACAAGGAAAACAAAAAATGTTGCTCGCAATGAAAAAGAAAAACATAAACAAAAAACACTAATTTAAAAATTGTACAATAAGCTATTCTTATCACACATGAGACACCGGCAGACAACGAGACAAAGACGGACAAAGTCAGATGAAGGACTGATCGTACACTATCAACCCGTGCTGAAGCTGTTTTGATAGTAAATATTGTTTTAGTTTTAACCGGAAAGAATAAAGGGATTTGAGTTCTCTGACGGGAGGTGGCAAGTTGTTCCAGCATTTGGCGGCCGCATATCGGAAGCTACCTGTGAAATTGACAGTGCGACAGGGCGGCACCGCCAACTGCTGAGCGCACAACCTACGATAGCCGTGACAATAAATAATACAATTAAAATATGAATATTAAAATAGAATTTTTGGGATAAGTTACGTTACAATTAGCATTTTTGACGACGATTAGTACGAAATGTGTGTTGTTTTTGAGTTTTCCATATTTGGCACAGATGATGTGGATGCGCGCCTGTTGACAGTTTTTGTTTATTCTCTTCATTTAATTCACTTTTTAAGGTATTTTATGAAGCAATGACTACCTCAGAAAATAATCAAGTATTTCAACTGTAGGACAAAATTTAGACCTTTGTGGCTACTATTAAGGTTACAATGTCACTTTTACAACTGCCTAGATTGCTCTGACAATGCCAGCAATGTTGCGGATGTTGGCAATTACGAGCAAGTACCTACCTGCTTGAATTAGCAAGCGGATTAGTGGGTCTTCAGACTGGCAAAATGCACTGGACTGTCGACTTATTGCACACTGGTCTGGTGTCTTTTACGCCGCTTGAAGGCTTCTGACATATTTATACAATCAAAAGAACCGGCAGTAACAAATCAGTGTCATCAAATTGGATGATTCAACCCACGGTAGTACGCTGTTGCAAAAATGCCAGCCATACGGTTATGTTAATACGTATAGATTTATAGAGCATCATTGTTGATGACTGACCGTTGCTTTTCTTCGATACTACCTAAGGAGCTCTTCTTCCAATAATTAATATGCCAAAAATGCTTCGAGCACTAATTTCATTTAGGCACTGTGGCTCTGTAGATATTTGCTTGAAACATTTTTGCTTCGGGCAAATATCTACAGAGCCACAGTGCCTAAATTATAATAATGCTCTAAGCATTGGCTCTGTAGATATTTGCCCGAAGCAAAAATGTTTCAAGCAAATATCTACAGAGCCACAGTGCCTAAATGAAATTAGTGCTCGAAGCATTTTTGGCACATTAAATAATTCATAATGACCCGTTTTCTCGAATCTTGACGTTATGTCCCCTAATTTATAATATATAACATATAGGTAGAGGTTCCAAATCACATGGAAAATTCGTATCAGATTTCCGTGACACAGGCCTAGCCTAGTGCGGAAATCACGGTACCACGTTTTGATTGTATATAACTGTCATAAACATAAGTAATATTGTTTTTAATGTAGCATGTGTGTAATTCTTTTCCTTATGTTTGTGTTAAATAAAATATTTTCATTTCATTTTCAATTAGTGCTTGTAACATATTATGTAGCTTCAATAAAAACTAGTAGGTACGAATCAGGATTAAATTAAAGAACAAGATACGCTACGGTAGACTAGAACTAGACAGTTTGTACGGCTATTTGCGCCCGCTCGGCAGCTCTACGGCCATGGGAAGCTAACTACGGCCGAAGTTGCCGCATCACAGACGTTTAGCACCAAATGAGCCGGTCGTTAGTGTAATAGCTAGCTCACTAGCTTAGCTTTGTCATGCTGGAACTAGCTGTGAGTTACTTTTACTAATACTGCAAGATATTTGCGGCAAAAGCACCTTATGGTTGCAACCCAGATGAAGACTAAAAAATATAGCAAATTTAATTTTTTTATTCCAAATAGGTTCACGTTTGACTACATACTGCCTGATATTGAGCAGATATGCGGTCTAGGGTGTAGCACGCTTACCTAGAAGATACCTATTTACTCGGGATTTGAAGACACCCACGTTGCACTTTAGCAGGAAGACAGACCCAGGCAAAGCGTTCCACATTCTGGCTGTTCGTATGAGGAATGAGGATTCGAAACGCTTGGTTCTAACGCGCGGAATGTCCACCATGTATCGGATATTAATACCGAATCAATTATTTACATACAATTAGTGTACCTAAATTACACTCTCTAATTATCTGAGGCTGGAATTGGTAAAATTAGGGCTTCGGGCGCCTATTAGTAATTGAACAGTATTTATTACTAGACTAGTACCTACGTAGCTAGTAGATCTTGTATCAAATTCATATTATATGACTTGCAAATTATTTGGTACTGTATGAAATTATTCCTAAGGTTTTGCCTTTCTCTAAGTCTTTTTCCCTTTCCTTCAGGTTGAAATTATTCTTAATTGTCCCTTAAGGCAATCGTCCTTAACTTGGCCATACAATAATCGGCCAAGTACGAGTAAGACTCGAGTACGAAGGGATTATTTTAATTTAATTATGTATATAAAATTGAATATACAACTAAATATTCTGTGAACATTTCAAGCATCTACATGTTACCATTATTAATATCGAGCAGAAACGGCTAAAAATTCAGGTTTGTTGTATGGGAGAATATTTAATATTAACTTTATTCTTTTTAATTAAGTAAAACACAGGTGTTACTCACGTTTGATTTTAGTAGGTACGAAATGAAATTGAAGGGTCGAAATGAAATGTACGAAAACCACGTTAGTTTCCATAGTGTAACTTTATTCTGTTGTAAGTTTTTGTTGTTATAACGGCAACAGAAATACATCATCTGTGAAAATTTCAGCTTTAACGGTTCATGAGATACAGCCTGGTGACAGACAGACAGACAGACGGACAGCGGAGTCTTAGTAATAGGGTCCCGTTATTACTTTTTGGGTACGGAACCCTAAAAACAAGAGTAGGTATTCGACTATTCGACAGAGTGTGATGAAGCAATTGTGAGGCGCCAACGTGACCATACAAAAACCATAACCTGTTACCTACCCCTAAATACTATTCGATTTGAGTGTTTTTTTTTTTTTTAAAATTTAATCAACACTTCTATAGCTAGGATAACACGTCTTAGTTTATACAATTTTTTTATTTGACCTTGAAGTTATAAGCCTCTAAAAAGTCATATTTTTACGCTAAAACTTGACTAAACAGTATAAATAAAAAAAAAACTTTCGGGCGTGCAAAATTTTCTACTCAAGCGATTGACACCAAAAACACAACATTTTGTGATTTTACAATTTAAGGAGTGAAAAGAGTTTTCTCCAAGAAAATAAAGTTTATCAAAAATGTATTGAAAATTAGCTTGATGTTCTACAGAAAACGCGAAAAAGCGGTCGATTCGCGATTCTCTTAAAACATCAGCTTAGCTTACCTATGCCTTAGACGGGCTTGGGACGGAAAAAAATATTTTGGGGCTCATGTTGTAAGTATGAGGATCCTTCAGTCGAACTAGCTTTGCTCGCGCTTTATAAAACAGCATTTTCTGCTTTTATTTAAAAAAATATCGCAACTCGTATTATTTAAGTTGAAACATCAAATTTTAAACTCCCTTTAAAACTGATACCTGGCTGCACCCATGCTTCACTCCAAGCCAGCTGTAATATTAAGTTTTATTTTAAACTTGCAATGGATGTAGGTACCTAAATATATTATGTATGTATGTAAGTTCGGGTGGAATCTTGCAAGCTAAATTTGACCAACATCCCGGTTTCCGATCGAGCTGAAATTTTGCACGCATATGTACATCGCGTGACAATGCAATAATATGGTATCATGGAGCTGATCCGATGATGTAGTCGGAAGGTGGCTATAAGAACTCCTGTACTAAACAAGATAGACCCGTCGTGTTTGGGCTCGTTTTGCTTGTCTCGGCTAGCACTCTGCTGCTACATGATTATCCAGGATCTCAAAAGCTTGTATTTTTAAAGTTATATTTATAATAATTTATTTTAATTTTTTAATAAGCCTGTAGCCATAGTACATACAAAGTAAGTAAGAGTTAGCCGTTTATATACTGCTGATCTAATATGGCAAGGTTAGCATAGAATGAATTTAATTATTTTAATTCGTCAAGCAACCTCTCAAATAAAATAGGTTTCCGTTGAAACAACAGACTTTTGCTAATTTGCACTTCCTACCCATCACCACTTCATATCAAAAAAACCGCATCCATCGAAATCGTGGCGGAACACTATTAATGCACAATTTAAAATAATAGCTTATGATTGGTTGCAGCAATTGTTTCATTTAATGGCTTCCTTAATAGCCAATTTGCGAATTTGTAGACAGGTGAGTAAAGCCGCATAGACCAAAAAAAGTGCACATTCCTCAACGGACGGAACTTTACTTAGGTACTAAAAATCTGACCCAAAATGAGTCTTGGCCTCCGACACCAAAGAACGCCGTTGGTCACGATCTAGCGATATTTCCACAGTATCTCAATGGGCTAGCAAGTTGAAGTGGCTGAGAGTAGGGAACTCTGCACGGTCTAGCAGTTTTAAATAAAGCAAAGAAAAGATCAGGAACTTGGAGTCTCTTGGAGACTTTGTTTCTTCTCCTTTATATTATCCTGTAAACTTAAACAATTTTAATTGCTTCAATTTAATTAAATATCATAGTAACAAGTATAACATCGATTTCTAATAAGTATTTTTGGTTGTTATAATTGACGTACTTATAATACAAGTTTGTACTAAAAATGAGTTTGAGTAAGGCACAACACATTCTAAAAATCTTAGATTCCATCTTTACTGACATTAAGCAATATGTGATGTGATCAATACGCGAACCTGTTATGAATAAAAATGAGCTAGGCTTTTTTTAATTCTTTTATTCAAAACAGGCAATCTATCTCTTTTAAACATTAGATATTTGAGAGCTAAGATGCCACTAAAGTACAACGTGCGCGTCTTCAAATCGCGGGTTAAGAGGTGTCGTAAGCGTGCTACACCCTAAACCGCATATTTGCTTAACATCAGGTAGTATGTTGTCAAACGCAAACCCTTACGAAATAAAAAAAACCACAAGCATCTTTATAGTCAATATCAGCTGTTTTGATTCTCCAAAATTCTCATTTTGATTAACCAAAATTTTCACTTAACTCTCGTCACTTTTACATTTAACTCACGTAAGCAATCATAAAGTTTATCTCAATAATGTATCAAGATATATAAAGTACGCATGTTTCGTACGCGCGGTAACGAAGCAACATACCCAATATTATAATATACCCACGAGTGGGGCAGCGGTGCGTAAAATGCTTTCTTTCGCATTACGCAACTGCGTACGAGTACGCTAAACGTGCGCCCGATAATACTGATTGATCGTCAGCGCAAGCCATAAGATGTAGAGGATGTTAAATAGTACATTGTACACCGAGGGGAGAAAACGATCTATTTCTGTTCGAGAATAAAGGAAACTCGAGGTACTATACTACACCGACGAGGAAAATAAAATACAATATTTCTTTAATTAAAGTTTATATTAAAACTGTTACAATGGCTTAATTGATTACGCTTTTTTTCGTTCATTTCATTAAAAATAGAAAACAATAAAAATCCGCCTCTTTTCTCTAAGTATTTGATATAAAACCTTTTTGAGATTTGAGGTTTGTATGTTTCCCGCCTTTCTAATTATTTCAAACAAAACTTTTTTGAGGTCTGACGTTTGTATTTTTGAAATGTTCGCTGCTAAAAAACCAAAAAAAAACTAGCTGGGCAGTAATGGATTTTCATACAACATTCCTGCCCTGCTTCGGAGAGCAGTAATGAAATTCCATAAAACTTTTCCCGCCGCACATTTTTAAGGGAGAAATTACGAACTTTGTAACCCGTTTATGAACGAGTAATAAGACACTTTTCGAGTGGGTGTGGATTCAAATAATAAACGTGGAAAAAAACAGTAAGAAGAAACAGGTAGAATGTGGAGTGCTTAGAGAAAGTAAATTAATATTACCAAACAAAAGGCAGAAAACAGGGATCTAGCATTTTATACTGCAATAAGCGTGGTAATAATATGTGTGTAAGTCAGGAAAAAGTTAGTTCTCGAATAGAGCTCACGAACCAGCAAGCGCAGCGTAGGACGTCCACCACTAGGTAGACTGACGATACAATAAAGATTGCATGAACGCGCTGGATGCAGGCCGCTTCCAACCAGCCTTATTGGAAATCTATATATGAGGCCTGGCTATGTGCAGTGGGCGTCTTACGGCTGATGGATGAATGGATGGGTGGAAATTAAGATTGGGTATAATTTTGCGTAAATTATATTGTTTCTAACGCTAACTAATACACTCAGTAGGTGTTACTGATTGATCGTCAGCGCTGGTCAATATAATATACGACAGCAATAAGATGAAATTATGTTGCGAATAATAACCACAACCTAAAAACCAAAAAAATATATGGCTTAGTGCTATTGGAATCAAATGTATCACCACAGCCATAAACACGTAATGCACCACACATGGTAGTTGTTACGTTGTTAGTATTTAGTGTTTTTTAACAGGGCAAGTGCCTTTATTAACTACCACTAAATATAATCTAAAACTATACTACTGCTAAATAACAAGCAATTGGATTATTTAGTTGTTTTCTTCTAGTGTCGAAGTTTGTAACTACGGCAAACGTCTTATTTGTGACGGCATTAGGTTCACCCTTTGACTGCCTTTCTGAAAGGTAACGGTATTACCCAGATGCCGCAAAGTTATTACAGTTTAAAATCAAACCACCCATGGGCGGCGTGAAAGTTAAAAAATATTGCCGGCCGATGGGCGGGGTCATAGTTCATAGTTCTTTAATTCGACAAATAGGTGTCAGAGACACACTTTTGAATAGTCAACAAAATCTACACAATGGTAAAGACTTAACAAGAAATCAATTACTTACATAGATAAATCATCCATTTCAAACTAATTCACACTCCACAATTAATTAAATCACATTACATTATCACATCGGTCGGCGCTGAATGGGTTAACTGAAGAGCCACAAAAACGCTATCCGCGTGCACCTTGTCCCACTCGTCTAATTAGGCGCGAGTCCGAAGAAAGTGTACCATTCGGGCGGCGTGTCGCACGTGTGCCTCCGTATTCTATTGTTTGTCGTAATACACTCCGTGGGCTTTGTGACGTCATGTACCTAGCAGGTTGCTCATTTGTTATCTCGCTTTGACGTTTTTTGCGCGTTATGTTCCTATTAGGTACATTCAACCAAAAAGAGCCGCGTTAATAAGAGGATTCTGAACCGACCAGTGTTTTCGCGTTTTCTGTAGAACAACGAGAAAAATCACGGTACATTTGTGATAAAATTTACATTCCGAAAAAAAAAACTCTTTTCACCCCTTTAATTGTAACAAAATGTTTTGTTTTTGGTGTCAATCGCTTGAGTAAGAAATGTTGCACGCCCGTACCTACGTCTTATTTTTTTTTACAGATTTTTTTTTAGTTTCTGCATACTTCACAACAAAGGTTTTGCGTAAAATATAATATTGTACTCGTATTTTTTGTTAAAAGTACAACAACGACTCTAAATACCTATCGTAAAATTAATTCTTAAGGACATTAAATTCAATAAAAATACTACCAACTTGAAATAAAACGTGGACGCAATTTTTCATACCTATAGGTACCTAGTATGAAACCTGATTTTTTTTAAATAATATCTATGCTATTCGTTATTATTCTGTTATTATTGCTTTATTTTAATTTGTTTATTCCTCAGGTTTATTCACAATAATCAACGTCAACAATAAAGAATTTAGTTTATCTATCAAAGAAATACATACCAGAGTATATTTTTTGCACCCGCAAGAAAAATACGAATCTAGGTCTGAGTATGACATAGTACCAGAACTTGATAAATAACGTTCTTTATGGTGATATTTGTCTCTCTCCGCCAAACAACGCAATTTCTCTTATTGATGAAGTCAGCCATTATTTGTCTCTGGAGACGCAAATGAACAATACTATATTTGTTACGAACAAATTTATGAAGACGAGTGAACCTAAACTTTTACAGCCAAGTTAGACTGTCAAAAGAGTCTGTATGGGGTTAACCCATGCAAACAAACGTTATTATTTATTTAAAAAAAAAAACCATGTCTAATGGTTCTTCATGGTATGAAAAAGTGATAAAACGATTTGACAGATCAACATAATTGTGTTAATCCCAATACAAGACAAAATTAAATCTGATCCAAGACAAGAGATTATAAAAATGTTATTTAAAAAAGTCTTTAGTAGCTACCCTTCACTACTTTGTACTTCAATCGACCTCATTTTAAAATGTGTAAACTGATGACTCTTTTCAACAATTCAACACAAAAAGAGCCCCAACAATGTTCTTATTATGCCCCAAAAGTGTAACGCCAAAGAGTAAAGCTAAAGAGTATAAAGTTTAATAATACATATTTCAACATGACCGCTTCCCAAAGCTATGAATCATCTGTTAAATAACAATTTTCAGACACAAGGTGCGTAACAAAGAAGTGCCCAAAGTAATTTCCTCCTCCTAAAGTTTTTCATTGTTGGAATATGCATCGTCAGCCTGACTGATAACAATGGATAACTTTTTAATGTGGGCGGAAGAATTTTGGGAAAGCAACACTGTGCCAAAGTTCTTTGACTTTTGTGTGTAGGGTATAAAAGATTGCCTCAAATGAAAAGTTTGATGAGAACGCCATCGATGTATACAAACGATGTCAGGGATTTAAACGACTAGATTTTGCCCGCGGCTTCGCCCGCATGATATTTCGAGGCCCTACCTTACTACCCTGAAAAAAAAAATGATTTGAAATTTGTTCGATTCGACTGTTCTTTTTTGACATTTCTTGGAGCGCACGCTAGAATAGCTCGAATTTTTCCTACTTACTTATCACTTACTGTTATAATACGAAAATTTACGCAATATCATTATAATTTATAGCCTATGTGTTATTCTGATATATAAGCTATATAATTGCAAAGTATCATCTCAATCAGTTCAGTAGTTTTTGCGTGAAAGAGTAACAAACATCCATCCATCCTTACAAACTTTCACGTTTATAATATTAGTAGGGTGGTATTAAAAGTCGAAAAGGCATTATATGTACTCAGTCTTCAACAAAGGTATTTTTCGCTATGTGCATGTACTTTCAGTGGTTTTTGTACTCATCATTATGAATAACTTTTACTATGAGACCAACTGAGAAATTGCGAAAGAAGTATCCGTACATTTTATCAAGAATCTAGGAATTGGTTTACTTCAATTTAGCTTGGAATTATTAACGCCCAATTCCGATACCGATGGTTTAGATGTAGTGACACCCGCCATACAATCGTGAGGTCGTGGGTTCAAATCCCGATCGCGTACCAATGAGTTCCTTGGAATTGATGTACGTAACTTCACATCACTGGCTTTTCGGTGAAGGAAAACATCGTAAGACAATCTGCATATATCCGTAGAAGAAATTCGATGGCGTAAATGAATCCACCAACCCGCACTGGGCCAGCGTGGTGGAAATGGCCCAATCGCCCTTCGCGGGTAAGTCTACGTCCTGCAGTGGACTATTTAAAAGTCTGGTACAGTACAGTAGTACAGTCATTCCGATACATAGGTTCTGAAATAGGCATTATTTAGGTATTAGATTATAATCAGCTACTTACATTTTTTTTTATCCTGAAAACTATTTTTAATAATGTTATTATAAGCTGCTTCTTGCGAAAGCATGTTCATTATCTTGGGCTTAATGAGCAAAAAATGCAGCACATTTTAATCAAAGATTAACCTTTTTAATTAAGGAAAATAAAATAAGAGTAGAATATAAATCATAGTGATTATAATTAGGCACGGAGTTAATTAAAACGCAGATAAAAAGTATTTTCTTTTTCATTTGTTTCATAAAATTGAAAATAACGGTTATGGGACCCTTAAGTCTTGCGATTACCAATATTGCGAATTTTAACCAACGAAACAACGGAGGAGGTCAATTCGACGGGTATATTATCACTACATAGTATAAAACAAAGTCGCTTCCGCTGTCCCCATGTCCCCATTTATGCTTCCCACTAAGCATGAAACTTGCAATAAGTTGTAGTAAGTTTGTATATGGCACATTTGTAACTTTCAAACATCATGTAGCAGGAACATGTCAGTAACATATATCTTATTGTTAGGTTGAAACTCATTAAAAGTTATTTAGTTATGTTACTGTTATATTTCGCATGAAAGTTTACATTTCAACTTTGCAGGGATATTGCCTCCCAAACATACCTAAACGTAAGTAATTAACATTGTGGCAAAAATGTATTTGGAACGTTACAAATAAATCTTTGCAGCAATATAATTTTACTACCTTCACTGTCTGGCATTGCCTGTACCTTACAAATGAAAGTTACTGAAATGTTATACTGTAACATCGCGACAATACGTCTTTTGTTATAATTTTTTTTTTTCAACTTTCCTACAACATTACGAATTGTAATTTTTTTTACATTATTAGTTATTTACATTACCTATGTAATGTTGCTGGAAGTTAATTTTTGAAAGTTGTGGAATGTCTCAGTTAACATTAAAAAACTAGATGGCGTTAGCATCGCACATTGGTTTTCTGCATCGCGATGACGTTGTGTTTGCATAAATTAGTATCCCCCTTTGTAAATTTGATTAAATCGTTTCTTATTGCAGATAGAGAAATAAAGTCTCTCATTCTTCCTCACACAATCGCGTCCCTTGGACTTGTACTTAGAACTCAAAAAATTTAAATAAATAAATGTTTTTTTTAGAACCTGGAACTGAAAACCTACAGATATGTAACTTTGCGACAACTAAATAAATGCAATGCACGTGCAAGTTTCATTTGTAACCTTAAAGCAAGATAGTTCAGACAAGTTACTATTACCTTTCAAATTCAAAGTTGTGGAAATGTCACACGTTATACTTGCGGAAAGTTTATTGTACAACTTTCAGACATGTTTCTTATGTAATGTTACTGCAACTTCACATTTTAAAGTTATAAAAAGTTTTGATGATCAGCTCTGGGCAAGTTACATGGTTTATCTACAGCGCGGCCGCTAGAGCTTCGTTTCAAGCTCGCTGTAAGCTTGTATGAACGTTGCAACCTTATATATGTAAGTTACAAGCTTGTTGATGTTACTTTCAGTAATGTTATTGCAACTTTTGCTTGCTTAGCGGGTTATATCTTTAAAACTACGCAACGGATTTTGATGCGTTTTTTAATAGATAGAGTGATTCAAGAGGAAGGTTTATATGTATAATACACCTGTACGAAGCCAGGGCGGGTCGCTAGTGTATGATAATTTATATATTTTGATCTATTGTCATGCCTATAAAATGATACACTGATCCAAGCATGTATGACACCGTTGACCTGTTAAAATAGAGTTTAAACATAATACATGATTTATATTTGAAGCCGTGACCTAGTGGTTGTAACGTTGGCCTGTTATTCGTGAGATCGTGGGTTCAAATCCTGGTCCCGTGCCAATGAGTTTCTTTGGAACTTATGTACGGAATTTCACACCACTGGCTTTTCGGTGATTGCAACCTACATATATCCAAAAGTAGTAGAAATTCGATGGCGTGTGTAAATCCACCAATCCGCACCGGGCCAGCGTGGTGGATATGGCCCAATCACCCTTCGTGGGTAGGCCAACGTCCTGCCGTAGACTCTTAAAAGGGTACAGTATATGCAAGATTTATACGATTAATTTGAAATAGTTTGTTATTTCGTAACACCGTCTTTTGTATCGATATCGATCGACCCATCGATCGTCTTCATTAACCAATCATCACAATCGGCCAGGCCTTGGACAAGTTGTGCCATCGCCAATTATACGTATTATTGCACAATTGCGATTCCTTTGGACCAATTTATGTGACAGTGGCGAAATATTTGTGTGTGTTATGTTGCAAACGGCCTAAAAATAGCTTAGAACTGATAGCTCAGACTGACGATGACGGTGATGTGTTTTACAATTTATAAGTGGATAATTTTCTACTTCTTGCGTCGGAAATATAAAAAAAGTCTTACAATCTGGCCTTGTGAAACAGTGAACGACCGAGATTTCTTATCTTTAAAATAGAAGGTTTTAAATAAAATTTAATAATTTTTAATAAAGGTTTTTTATATACAGGGTCATATGTTTTAAACGTAAAACCTTTGCGGGTCTAGTATATCTAGACAAACAACTTTTGTTCTATATAGGACTCTTGGAAAATCACGAAGAAAAATTCAGCTTTTTCATACAAAAAGTTCGTCAACGCGCGGCAAAATGTATGGAGAAGCCAATTTTTTTTTTGCGAAGTCATAGTACAAAAGTTGTTTGTCTAGCTAGATGTACTAAGCCCGCCCTTATAAGGTTTTGCGTTTTATACATAGTATAGTTAAAAATCGGCCAAGTACGAGTCGGACTCGCACGGAGGGTTCCGTACTGTATGGGAGCCCCCCTTAAATATTAATTTTATTTTATTATTTATTATTGAAGGAAATATAAAACTAAACATCTACCTGGTACCATTATTAATAAAGAGCGAAAAACGTCTAAAAATTCAGGTTTGTTGTATGGGAGCCCCCCTTAAATATTTATTTTATTTTGTTTTTAGTATTTGTTGTTATAGCGGCAACAGAAATACATCATTTGTGAAAATTTCAGCTGCCTAGCTATCATGGTTCATGAGATACAGCCCGGTGACAGACGGACAGACAGACGGACATCGAAGTCTTAGTAATAGGGTCCCGTTTTTCCCTTTGGGTGCGGAACCCTAAAAAGCTCGCTCACTCGCTATTCGAAAAGGCCTGATTTGTAAAGGCTTTTTATATTTCCGACGCATGAAGTAGAAAATTGCCCACTTGCTTACTTGTTTGGAGTCTCTAATTATCCAAACTATGAGAGTTATACAACAAGAAATAAATGGTACCTAAAGGGATATGTTAACAATTTTTGTTCGTTGATTCAGTAGGCAAAATAATTATAACTAATGTCTGTTTTAGATAGGTATATTACGTAGCTTAAAAAGTAGTTATTTAAGATTTTTTTAAAGTAGAAAAATACGAACTTCTTTTAGTTACTTACATGAGACAGAATTTTAATCCTGCTTTACTAGACTTTACTGCTTGTTGTATTACCTGAAAAGAGAAAAAATATATGTAAGTTACACTGTTCACTTATACTTAAGTAAGTAGGTATGTATTTACTTTAATATTTAATTCACATACAACTGACTTTTCGTGTAGTATTTTTTTTCAGTATTTTGTCAGTATCTCACATAATACTGAATAAATTATCATAAAAATATAACATTGAAAATACAAGCTTATGAGATCTTGGATATCATGTAGCAGCAGAGTGCCAGCCAGGACAAGTAAAACGAGCCCAAACACGACGGGTTCTATCTTGTTTAATACAAGAGTTCCTGTGGCCACCTTCCGACTCAATCATCAGATGGTATGGCTCCATGTTTCCATAAAATTGCATCATGCGATATACATAATGCGTGCAAAATTTCAGCTCAATCGGAAAACGGGATGGTGGTCAAATTTAACTTACAAGATTCCACCCGAACTTACACACATACATACATAGGTACATCCATTGCAAGTTAAATAATAGCTTGTAGGTAAAATAGTAAAAACGGTTTGTAGTTTTGGACCTTTGAAGGTCCCTGTAATCATAATCATCATAATCATTATTTATTGGTAATTGTCTTAAATTACAGGTCATCCATGAAAAATTAAATTACAAAAACTTGTACTTAATTAATAACATCGCATACATTACACACGAAAGCAAATAAATCAATAAATATAATAAAAAGTATGAAAAATTAACAATGTCAATTTGAAATTTTCAATGCTAGCATATCGTCAAACTTGTAGAATGTCTGTTCGATAAGCCAGTGTTTCAGTTTTGCCTTAAACGATTATCTAGAGGGTGCATCTCGCACTGTCTGCGGTACTGACTGTAGCGTGTCATAAAATGTCGAATATTTTTTTTTAAAACCATCACACTTAGTTGATAAAAGGGCTTATTAGAGAAGATGGGCCCATTCATCAGAGCCTCTCAACCTTAGTATAGGTCACCGCGATCTCGAGACCGGTCGAGCGACCCGCCGACAGTTGCGCAACAGTTGTCCGACTGGTTGCTTGTTCGCTGGACAACGACCTGACTTGACATTGCAATGATCAAAGTGTTTTGATCTAGTATGCAGAGTCGTTTGAGAACACAGAGATACCAGAGGTCGATTCAGTGGTTAATTCTAGGTTAAATTTTAAGAAGCAAAGGAAAAACCAACTGGTGACTCCTCATAGGCTGGTGAAATCGGAGAGTTCTGTATATATTAGTGGGCCCGCTATATACAACCGAATACCCGTAGAAGTTCGGGATGCACCTTCCGCTGGGTCGTTTAGGAATAAATTAAAATGTTGGCTACATGAGCAACTTTTCTATGACGTAAATGACTTTTTAAAATTACCTGAATTGTATTAAGATTTGGTGACTGATTTGGTAATTGTCAAGTTCTTCTATTTTTATTTTTATTTCGTGCTATATGGTATAGTGCCCTAATATAATGTTTACTTTTCGACTTGTAACAAATGGTGTTATGAATAAATGACTATATGACTATGTGTTAGTTGCCATGTTTTTCTCTCAGTAGTGTCAAATTCCAATTCATATTTGACAGTTTTGACAGCAGTGGCAACGATTTTCCATACATTTTTGTGACTGAGAATTGCATCAAGCGACAACCGCGCTATCTCTCTAGTTGTAATAGGTCTGTGTTTAAGAGTTAATTATCGGTTTATTTTTTTAATTTTATGGTAAATTTTATTTTATCGTTTTTTTCCACATTCTTACAAAAACAATGTACCTAATTATTTATGAATATAATATTAATAAAGCCTTAAATCTTTTTTAATAACGAAAAACGGAGAAGGCCATAACCGTAACTGAGTGAGAAATTTCTGAAAAGTTAATTTAAATTAAATACTGTCCCTTTATCACTAGGTAACTTCTTTACGACATTGCTCTCATCCCATCACTGCAGAACAGACTTATTTTTAACCGACTTCCACAAAGGAGGAGGTTCTATGTTCGTGTGTATGTATTTTTTTTGTGTATGTTCATCGATAATTTCGCCAATTGTGAACCTAATCGAAAAATTCTTTTTTAGTTCGAAAGGGTATACTCCCGAAGTGGTTCCATTTAAATTTTACAGAAATCGGCTGAGCGTTTTTGAGAAAACCAACAATAATGTAAGCAATTCGAGCGAAATATGCGAATTTCGTACACGATGAACATTGATAGTTTCGTCAATTCTGAACCGAATCGAAAAAATCTTTTTTAGTTCAAAAGGTTATACTCTCAAGATAGTCCCATTTAAATTTTACAGAAATCGGCTGAACTGTTTTTGATAAATCAAGAATAATGTGAACAATTCGAGTGAAACCTTCGAATTTTGTACACGATGGAAGGCGGTTTTGCCATTTTTTGTGAAAAAATATTATTATACCATCTTACGTCAAACTGGTCTCTGTCATTTGATATGCCCTGGATGACCTCGCTCTTGTCACCACTAATAGAAATACTCCTCTTCACACCTTTTTACAGATTCGCTCAAATGACATATATCATTATATTATCATCTGTGGTGCAAAAGCAATCTAACCTACTTACGTCCCAATAACGCCTTCGCGCCCTTCAGAGTTGAATAAAACCAAACACATAAACACAAACTTTGACATTCATATTATTAGTATTATTTCGACTTCTATTATCGAGACGAATACAGCCACTTTTAGCAAAATAATAAAACACAGATTCGTGTTTTTACTCCGTCTATAGCAATAGGAATCCAACAACAAAACCACGTGATACAAACTTGCTCGAAGTTTGTTTTTATTTGGGCGTAGGTAAGTATTTACCTGTGAGAATGGGTGCACGTACAAAATTGAAGAGTTTGTATGAGATAACCCTTCCACCTTTACATGTACAGAATTCGTTGAGAACATCTTTTAGCGTGTTTCCATTGCACTAAGGAAAAACCAGGGAACGTTTTGTGTAGCTAGTTGGCTCCTCACTTCATTGAAACTAGCGTGAGTAGGTCGCTGTACTGAACTGTGTCAGCCTTTTTAATAGTCCACTGCAGGACGTAGGCTTACCCACGAAGGGTGATTGGGCCATATCCACCACGCTGGCCCAGTGCGGGTTGGTGGATTCACATACGCCATCGAATTTCATTTACGGACGTATGCAGGTTGCCTCACGATGTTTTCCTTCACTGAAAAGCCAGTGGTGTTTAATTCCGTACATCAATTCTGAAGAACTCATTGGTACGGGACCGGGATTTAAACCCACGACCTCACGATTGTAAGGCCGGTGTCATTACCACTAGACCACCATGGCTTATTACGTATTGATTACGGCGTGAGTAGGTATTTTATATAAATATAAGAAAATTAGTTAGTACGTGCGTGAGACAAGCCGTATTTCTTACAATAAGTTTGCTCCTTCTCAATTGGCTTAGACAAATTTTTGGTCGAGACTCGGTATTAACGCTGTTCGAGTTATCTTACTCAATGAAGAAAATAAATTACAATAGTATTTAGAAGAAATACTATAAAGCTATTGATTACGTCATATTAAGTATGGTCTCTAGATAAAATCTAGAAAACCTACGTTGTGAGGCATTGGTTGGGATTCATATACGGTAGTTTTTATAGTACGCATATTTTAAATCAAAAATACAACTTTTCGTGGTTTTAAAATCAAAAGTTTATGTTAAAAATGTTTTTTTTTTCTGTTCGTAAAACTTTGATTCCTAAAATATGTCACAATTATTCTAAATGGATATGTCTGAATTTTTAGAAGAAATTGATTCAATTGTTACTGTGGAAAGTGTGAATCTGGGAAATTAAATTCTGGTTTTTATCTAGACATAAAATAGAATTTAATTATATTGGGTTATTAATGTTTGGACAAGATAAGTCAAAAAAATCGTAAAAACATGGTGTACATTTTTTTTTAAATACACACCTTGTTTTTACATATTTTTAAAATTTAAAAGATTTCCGTAACTATGTTCCCGGATTAAAACGAAAACAGTCTCTCCCTTGTAGAAAATTTGTAGGAAGGTAAACGGCATCGCCGCACCCGCCTTGTTTACGAGCAGATAGAGATAAAACATGCCCGGGTACTATTTGTACACCTATCTTGTACTTTCAGGGGAGATACTGTATGAATGGTCAGCAGTACATAACGGCGGGGTTTAGTCCACCTTTAATACCTTTTTATTCAGCAATTATCGAACCTTGCTTGACTAAAATTAGCTGAAAAATGTCATGATAGGTATATACTCGTAAGTACAGTGATTCCCATTGTTATATCATCCTTAAAGCGTCCTTATCAGTACTGATCAAGTTCATAAAATTTGAAGACTGGAAAATGTGAACCTACGGTATTTTTTAAATGACCAACTTTGCAGTCTTAATTTAATCGGGAAAGGTTTTTTGGTAAATTGACTAGCCAATCCTATACAATTGTTCGACTTGACTAATCAAAGTCATCCCAAACAAACATCATTATTTAGTTTATCACATAAAATAATTTCCATAACAAACATAATACCAACAGTCTTCCACGATTTTCTAATCATGACATTCAGATATAAACTGACCAAATTATTTTATACTACACCTGCTCGGAAAGTACCTTGATACTTTATCAAATTTACGGTAGAAAGTACGTCATTGCATATCGAACAAATATGCGGGGAGAAAATGCATCTGAGCGGGAGAGAAAAGTGTATGAAAATCCATTTCTTACGTGGTTTTTCTTTTTTAATTTTGGGTAAGACTATGCGCTGGTAATCAAAATATCAAAAGCCAAAAAGTTTTTACAGTGAGTTTTATCTCCAAGTTCGCAAAATGACACTGGCCACTAGCTGTGTGTTGGATGGTGTCAAACAATTTGAAAAAAGAACATGTGAAAATTGCAGACGCCATTGGCGCCATTTTCAAGTGTTACATTAAGCTTCACTAACTGCAACAATTTCAATATAAATTTCAATTAGTAAAGATTTAGTTTTTTATTTTCCTCGTTGGTGTAGTATAAAGCACTATGTATCACTCGAGAGAAAGTGCGATTCCCGATCTCGGGTGTTTTAAAGCCCTCGCCTACGGCTCGGGCTTCAAACGACACCCTCGACGGTAATCGGTCACTTTCTCTTCTCGGGGAACAATGTACTTTGCTACCCAGATAAACTAAACGTAAGCAATTCTGAGTACGAGTATTCGATGCATGAACGTTGCCGACTGACTATACTTCTATAATCTATGATATTAACATTGTACATTGAAATTATATATTTTTTCTGACATTATTTAATTTTTATTCAATTGCCTCTCAACAGCATTTAATCTAATTGTTGAAGTAGATAGCTATTTATTTTTAATGATTGTTTAAATTCGTTGCGATTATGTATTGTGAAATGACGAGATATATTTTGCGGTACTTTATATTATTGTCCAACTGTTGTATATATAATTTTAGTATTAAGCTCAATACACTTCTAATTCTATGGGTTTGAAATCCAACGTTACCGGCGCATAACATGCGATAAACTTGCTGGTTGCTGATCAGACTGGATTTAGCTAGCCGTTTAATTATTTTCCCATTTAAAGAGTACTGCGGGCGTCAATAGAGATTAGGCAGTGTGGCGAGAAACGACTACATAATACTTAGGTTAGTGAACTTTGAGTTTACTGATAAAAGTTCAGTTAGGTACCTTCTTACTTTACAGGGTTATCTGCTTACCCTGTACTAAGTCGAAAGGAGGTGCCATCATTATGATAAATTTTCACTATGGGACCAACCCAAAAGTTGTATTAAAGAAATCAGCTGTTCCATACAAAATTGCAATACGATATCGTCAAATTTAAAAAAAAAATTTTTTTTTTCTCGAATCCGGTTTGGCTCCAAGGAAAAAGTTGTTCGTAATGATGGTGTGAATCATCTCCTTTCGGCTTAGTTCTGGATAACCCTGTATAATATTCGACGTTTGTGTAAATAAGTTTTCATATAATTTAATGATTATCTCAGAATTAGATTGCAATATTATCAACCTATTTCCTATGACGTATAGATTAGACATTTGACTATACCTCTATAATCATTGAACTAAAATATGTATAGGTACAACCCTAATTGGTCTAGTGATGTTATTGTAGCAGACAAATTAAAAAAATAATGTACTGTATTGTATCAAGCTATTTAATTCACTGTTACCATAACTCTACCGTCTAAAGGCAACTGAGCCATATTTATCATACAGGTCATATTATGTGCTGTTGTTGTTTTGTTATTATTTATTGTAATTAAGAATGTTAAATTCTCATAGAATCAAATCAAAAAATACCAGTATTCAGACGAAAATACCAGCTGTTTCCAACGAGATCATCTAGCCACTCAGATGCACAATAAGGACTGCAAGTAGCTGTCTACGAGGCGCTCAATTGAGGATGTGTTAATCTTGGGCCGGCCAACTACTTAGGCACTTTATTTATTTTACTCTATTTGTCTGCACGTGACCCAAATGGCCTGTACTTTGTATGTAGCAGTCGACGTTTCAATGGTTGTATTGAAAAATATCGTCCACGTTTATTATTGTTTACTTGCTTACGCAATTAGCGCACATAGTGAAAGATGCTCCATGAATTGATATTGTTTTTAGGGTTCCGTACCCAAAGGGTAAAAACGGGACCCTACTACTTAGACTCCGCTGTCCGTCTGTCCGTCCGTCTGTACGTCTATCTCCAGGCTGTATCTCATGAACCGTTATAGCTAGAAAGCTGAATAAAATTAATAATTAAGGGGGGTTCCCATACAACAATCCTTTTTTTTAGCCGTTTTTCGCTTTATTTTAATAATGGTAACAGATAAATGCTTGAAATTTTCACAGACTATTTAGTTGCATATTTACTTCAATAATAAAAAAGCCCCTAAAAGGATGCTAATTGATTAGGAATAACCCTGTATATCCTAGCTTCATCCGACTGCAAATGAATTATAGCTGAAAACTTTTCCGAACAAATTATCTAAAATGCACTGAAACTACTAAATAAGGCTAAGATTTACGCTAACCCCTCTCTATGTATAGTCACATTCAATCAATTTATTGTTAATTATTAACTAATTTAACATATAGCACGAATCTTGGAGTCTGTGGAAAAGTAATTTAAAAAAGAGTGAAATCCGCGCTGTAATCTTTTTGTGTAGCTTAAAGAGAAAAAGAAGAGTGTAGTAATGATAAGCGATCGGACACTTAAAAAGGCAATTTTGTTTTATGATAAATAAATAAATTGGGGGACATCTTACACAGTCTCTGACCCCAAACTAAGCAAAGCTTGTGATATGGCTGGCAGAGACTGATATATTAGGTACTTACATTTACATATTTTAAATACACACTTATGTAGATAATACCTAAATAACACCCAGGCACAGAGCAAACACCTTCTTCTTCTTCTTGTTATGTAACACCTATGTTCATCACATAAATGCTTGCCTTGGGTGGCGAACGAACCCACGCCTCTGTGATCTAGAAGTCAGGTTCACTAAGCACTGAGCCACCGAGGTAGTTAATATGTAGTGAGAATTTACTACAAATGTTTCCTACATTGTTACAGTGCGTTTAGTGAACTACCTATTATATCTCTACGAAACTACAGTGTCTAGAGGAAATGCCCAAGTTTAGCCGTCCAGAGGAAGCAACCGCGATTAACAGTATAGGTAGACGTAATCAATTGTGATTATTCCTTACCCGGAAACGTACCCCGGGGTGGCTCGTTACCCAGGGGAGAGGGGGGAGGAGAGAGGGGGCAGGGAACCCTTTGTTCCCGTGTGTAGGTACCTTTGTAGCCTCTGTACTTACCGTTGAAGAACCAGGCCTGCATAAACAGTTAACGACTCGAGCTGTTTTAACCTTCGATGCAAAAGGAGAGCTGTGTTTCAGAAGAAGAAGATCGTGTTCAATGGAGAAAAGTACTTAATAGCAGGAATCGTTATCACATAGGTAAACGTCGCGATAAATGATCATTATGACCAATGGGGTCAAAAGTTCATGAGTAGAGACTACGTACCGGCAAACGCAGCGTAGGACGTCAACCTACAAGGTGGATAACCTCATTAAGAACACATGATCGCGCTTGAACCGGCCTTATTGGAGATCTTTAGGGGAAGCCTATGTCCAGCAGTGGTTTTCCTATCGCTGAAACGGTGACGACAGAACATCGCAAGCCTATATAAATATTTACCACCCTCGCTGCATTCACTTTCCTTCAGTAATTGTGATCGCATCTGTGTCTCCCATATTGTTTGATTCTTCCACGTTCTACGAACGCAGATGTGATAGACGTCTAGACGGATGCCACAAATGAAAATTGGCCAAGTGTAAGTTAAACTCGTGCAGGAAGGGTTCCGTACCCTATCGGAACCCCTTTAGCCCTATTTAAAGCGTCTACCTGTTGCCATTATTAATATGAAGCAAAAAACGGCAAAAAATTACGTTTGTTGTATAAGAGCCCCCTCTTAAATATTTATTCTAGTCTTTTTATTTGTTGTTATAGCGCAAAAGAAATACATCATCTGTGAAAATTTCAGCTGCCTAGAAATCACGGTTCATGAGATACAGCCTGGAGACAGAAAGACGGACAGACAGACAGACGTACAGCGAGGTCTTAGTAATAGGGTCCCGTTTTTACCCTTTGGGTACGGAACCCTAAAAATTAACTCTGATCGGGCGGCAACAAATCTCTGAGAGAAGCCTTATGTGACAGAACAATAATCGGCCAAGTACGAGTCGGACTCGCGCACGGAGGGTTCTGTACTGTATGAGAGCCCCCCTTAAATATTAATTTTATTTTAATTTTATTATTTAGTATTGAAGTGAATAAAAATCTAAATATTCTGTAAAAATGTCAAGCATCCGCCTGTTAGCATTATTGAAATAGAGCGAAAAACGTCTAAAAATTCAGGTTTGTTGTATGGGAGCCTCCCTCAAATATTTATTTTATTTTGTTTTTAGTGTTTGTTGTTATAGCGGCAACAGAAATACATCATCTCTGAAAATTTCAGCTACCTAGAAATCACGGTTTATGAGATACAGCCTGGAGACAGAAAGACGGACAAACAGACAGACGTAAAGCGGGGTCTTAGCAATAGGGTCCCGTTTTTACCCTTTGGGTACGGAACCCTGAAAATTAACTCTGATCGGGCGGCAACAAATATCTGAGAGAAGCCTTATGTGACAGAACAAAAATGATGAAGATGATATGTCTAAGGCCCTTGCCCTAAGCCCAAGCGCGATATCTCAACATAGGTAGATGATGATGCCAGATAATTTTGCTCCTCAGGTGCGTAATTTGTCAAGCTGTCAGATGCGCAAAAATCAGAAATCTGTTTTAGGGGTCCGTAACCAAAGGGTTTTTTTTTTAATTTAAATTAATGATCCACAGACTCCAGGGTCTGTGCCCTTTGTTAACTAAGTTACAATTGATAGAATGTGACTGTACAATAGAGATGGGTTAGTTTCAATCTTAGTCTAAGTTAGTAGTTTCAGTGCATTGCGTCAATGCCACGAGCAAACCGGCGACCCGCATGCAGCACCCGATCACGAGTGTGACGCATGTGCCAACCATCGCTCTCCTCGACCATATTTGAGGGAGGAGAACGACCCGACACACGACGCCGCCGCAAGAAGGAGCCTTCGATGGCGAGAATGAATGCTCAGGGCATGCCAAAGGGTTAAAACGGGACCCTATTACTTAGACTCCGTTGTCCGTCTATCTGTGCGTCTGTGTCTGTCACCAGGCTATATCTCATATCCGTGATAGCTAGAACATTGAAATTTTCACAGATGACGTAATTTTCTTTTCGTTATAGCAACAAATACTAAAATCAGATAAAATAAATAATTATTACTTTCATACAAGAAACGTGATTTTTTTACCGTTTTTCGCTCGATATTACCAACGGTGACAGGTGCTCAAAATATTCACATAATATTTGGCTAAATATTCACTTCAAATATACATAATTAAAATAAAATAAATATTTAAGGGGAGCCATACAATAAACGTGATTTTTTTGCTCGAAATTAATAACGGCAACAGGTGCTTAGAATTTTTACAGAATATTAAGTTTTATATCCCCTTCAGAAATAAATAAATAAAATATATTAAGGGGGGCTTCCATATTATACGGAACCCTTCGTACGCGAGTCCGACTCGCACTTGGCTGATTATTTAAAAATACCACTCCTGAGCTTATGAGGGCAGTATTACGATGATGATGACTATCAGTAACATAGCAACAGGTTGAAGACCAGCCATGAAACAAAGGCCTAGACATTCGACCGCAAGAAGAGTTCATATCTCCGCGTAATTTGTGGCGAGGAGCTGTCTGCGGTGAACTGCGCAGTGCTGGTTATTAACATTACCCAAGGTGAAATAGAACTGTGTTGCTGACTTCAAAGGAAGTCGTGTTTAGGGCCAGATAGAACCATGTTGCTATGCGACAAGATAATTATTTTTCGCAAAAAAATAGCAAAACCGCCTTCCATCGTTTACAAAATTCGAATTTTTCGCTAGAATTGTTTACATTATTGTTGATTTATCAAAAACGGCTCAGCCGATATCTGTAAGATTTAAACGGAACCATCTTGGGAGTATACCCTTTCCAACTAAAACAGAATTTTCCGATTCGGTTCACAATTGGCGAAATGGTCGATGTTCATAGTGTACAAAATTCGGATATTTCGCTCGGATTGCTTACATCATTGTTGATTTTTTCAAAAACAGCTCAGCCGGTTTCTGTAAAATTTAAATGGGACCATTTCGGGAGTATACTCTTTTGAAATAAAAAATAATTTTTCGATTTAGTTCACAATTGGCGAAATTATCGATGAACAAACATAAAAAAAAGATACATACAGACGAACATAGAAGCACCTCCTTTTTGGAAGTCGGTTAAAAATCATCTGTTTCGAGTCTGTTTCTTTCGTATGCAACTGTTCATGTTTGTTTCATCAAACAAAAAAGTATCTACCTACATCAAAATAAAAATTTTCCCAAATAAAACCATATTCTCAATTTAAAACTTTTCATATCTTCCTGGCTTTTATATTTTTCGAATCCTATTTAGCTCCTAAAATAGGAATTAAGATTGCAGACAGAATAGGGAGGAAGATTATAGATGAAGAACAGTACAGTTATGTTACTCAGATATGTCGATAATACCTACATATTTATGGAATTTATGTTTGCATTAAAGCAGTAATTAGATGTGGAGTGAAATAGTGACGCCTGTAGCAGTCAAGTCGAATGTATTAACTAAAGCAAACATAATAACCTATTACGAGTACTAAAGATCATTTTAAACCGACTTCCAAAAAGGGGGAAGTTCTGTGTTCGTCTGGTATGTATTTTGTTTTTATTTTTTGTGTAAATTCATCGATAATTTCGCCACTTGTGAACCGAATCAAAAAATTAATTTTTAGTTCGAAAGGTTATACTCCCGAGGTGGTCCCATTTAAATTTCAAATATATCGGCTGAGCCGTTTTTGAAAAATCAAATATAATGTAAACAATTCTAGCGAAATATTGAATTTTTTAGACGATGGAAGGCGGTTTTGCCATTTTCTTGCGAAAAATAATTACGCAATCACAATTCTACTAGATCACAATATTGCACATAACCCAACCAGCAAAAATCCCTCTTACAACAGTCTCAAGACTAGAAATTTTCGCTCTTATATTGATCCTATATCATCGTATAACCCTGGATTTGGGCACAAATTATAAGCGTATTTAATTTAATATCGTCTTAATATCAGTCTTAATGAATGCTGTTTGCACTTATAGTAATCTTGCTAAAACTATTTTAAGCTGCCTTAGGCTAATATCGCTTTCGCGTAAGTATATTATAAGCCTATGCAAGCTTATAGTAATCTAACGTTAGAATGATAACCTTGAAACTTTATTACTTTGATTTTTTTATTTGACAGCACGGTATTCCTACATTATAGGTATGTAAAAATATTATTGTGAAAAACTGAGTTGTGTAAAAATATAATAACGACGTGTCAGTTATCAAACACACACCGTGTTTGTGTTGTACGGTCAGTATTCCCTTTGGAATATATTATTTACTGTAAAATAGACCCTGTTTTACGCTTCAAACTTCATGCGCTCCATCAAATAAGCATTTTAAATGATATATTCAATCCTCATTTTAATGTTTTATTTCTTTATTGTTTGGATTTGATGTCATTGTTATAGTTGCATTTTGCCAGCGCACTATTAGACCATTGTAAGATCATTTGTGCTAATATTAGCATTCTAAAATGCAAAGGGTATGGCCATGTTGAATTAATTTAGGGTTCGTTGATTGACCTACATAAAACCTTAATTTTTTAATCTTTTCCTTTTTGACCCTTTAAATATAAATGTACTAAATGTTTTTACTTTTATTTAAGTGATAACGTTGGTGATTTGAAATGGTTGTATATATGGATATAGACCGTTTCCTAAAAAAGAAACATTTAACTTTTACTCACAAAATGGCCAACTAAATGTTATTCTTACAATTGTTTTCACAAAATCGATTTAAGCTCAAATCAACTTATATTGATCTTGTTTTTTGTATTGTAAGTATGTTAATCCAATATCACTCTAATATCTAACTAAACTTGTGTAATTGATCTTATAACAGTTTTAAATAAGATCAGAAAAGCACGCTTTTGTAGTGGTTTTATGTTATGCTGATATTAGTCTGACGTTCTTACAAAAGCATTTATCAAGACCATTATGAAATCAAATGAACTTAGAGAATGGGGATATAAGAGCAGTTATTCTCAAGTGCAATGAGTCTTCGTAAATGTTATTGTAGGAGTAAGAGGCTTATAATGGTATTATAAAATGCGCTTATATACATATTTGAGACAATTTAATAAGAGAGAGAGCTCTTGAGTCCGTACTAGCTTGTCAAATGCTAATATAAGAGCAATAACATGTTCCAAAACAATTATAAGAGCGTTATAAGCCTACCACTCTTATAAAAGGCGTAATCTAAGACTTTTTTGCTGGTTGGGAACAGAATGTCTGTCTGCACAAAATTTTACAGCCTGAACTGGAATCCTCGATGCATTATCCTTAGGACTGTGTATGGGCCGTTAAGTTGCAGTAAAATTACAAATTGTTTATTTTATTGGGCGTGGAGCCATAAAACAAGCGACTTGCCTTTGTGTGCAATGTTGCCATGACCTGGGATGCTGGACTTTATATTTGTTCAATATTGTACGTAGATGCTAATTTGTATTTTATTTTCCATTGGTGGCATCTTTATCTAAATCTGAGAGAAGTCCGATGTCAAAATCTTGAATAAGTAGTTAAATTTTGTAATGTTTTGTTGAAATTACATTCTGTTAACTAACAAAGTGAGAAACAAGAAATATTAACAATTAGATCAAGCTTAGATTTGAAGACATAGTTCGGCAAAGAGTTTCGTTTCCCCGATTGATATTCACCACGTCTGTTGAATATATTTGGTATTTAGTTATTAATACCATACATTATTTATTAATGCCTTTATTTTATACTTATTTTAAAACTGAGCTCTATTGGTACTGTTAAAACTATCAGTCAAGTTTGAAGATGGTACTTAATTAGTTTCTATGCGTTTCTATGAAATACTCGTACATTATGTAGCAAGTTTATCTCCACGTCTGTTTACGAGTCACTCTACGACACTGTAGTCTGCTGTTGCTGCATGCAAATGGCTACGGTATTTTACTTTATTACCGACTTCCAAAAAGGAGGAGGTACTATGTTCGTGTGTATGTTTTTTTTTGTGTATTCATCGATATTTTCGCCAATTATTATTGTGAGCCGATTTAAAAAAAAATAGTTCCAAAGGATATACTTCAGAGGTGGTCTCATATATATTTTATCGAAATCGGCTAAGCCGTTTTTGATAAATCATCAATAATGTACATGGATGTCACGTCGATTCGTGCAAACTATTCGAATTCTGTACATGGAGGAAGACGGTGTTGCGATTTTTTTGCTTCAAAATTTAACAGAATTAGATACCATAAAATTTGCCATATCGATACCCTAATTTGCAAACCTAATAACTCCACTTTTTCACGAAAATGACATTTTGATACTGGCAGAAACTAGATTTTTTGCTCTATTTTTTAAAATACTAATAACTCCATGATTCCCAACTGTATTGGTGTAAAAAACGCCATTTGAAAATCAAACAACTCCGCGCAAAACAAGACGCATCGATTTTGACAAAAAAATCGAATATCTCCCGCGCTGTTCGCCATTTTGTATGGCGTAACAGAAGCGTACGCATGCTCCGGAAGATTTATTTTCAAAAAATATAGTTAAAGTATGTTTTATAACCGTTTGAAGCTTAAAAACAGTATAAGATATATTAAGGTAAGTGTATTTATGACTTAAACAACCTTGTAACATTATTTTAACATCTTTTTTGGAAAATTTGTATGGGAAGTGATATGTGAGTTGATATGTTTGTCGCAAGGTTTTTGTAATACTGTGGGCCTAATAATTGAATTTTTACTATGTACATTGTACAATCATGTGGAGAAGTGTCAATTTTATGAATGTGAAATGTGTGTGTGTGTGTGTGTGTGTGTGTAGAGACTTAAATGTTACTAGTACCTACTACATGACGATGATAGGAAATTAAATGTGTAATTTTTGGTGCAGTGTTTTTCTAACTATGTGTTTCGACCAACCAAACATGCACAACAACATGTAGCTCACTTTGATCGTTGAATAGGAACTCCTACAGTCCGTCTAATACCACCCTTCGTGGGGAGTAATCACACATATCATAGGCCTACGTCCTGCAGTGGCCTATTAAAAAGTTGTACAGTACAGTCTGTCTTATATAGGCTGATACTTTTAACAGTTGACACCTATGTAGAGGGTACAAAGTTGCTATTGCAATGTCAAGTCAAATATAAGGAAACAAACGCAACCTTAACTTGTTGCAATAAGGAAGTGACATCAGTCAAAAGTATCATCCTACATTAGACAAAGTGTAGACAACAAATACCAACAAAAAATACCAATGTGAAAATTTGACTTTTCCCTACTTCAAGGACTTCAAACAAATGGCTTTTTATAAATCCATTCGCCCAGGAAAAATGCAAGAGGATCCAAAGGTGTCAAATTTATTTTCTTTCCATTTGCATGCTTTGTTTCCTCTTATAATGACTTAAGATGTTTTTTCTACATGTTTGGTATGTGATTATTTACAGGGAGGCTTTCTAAAACACATCTTAGATAATCAAGTGGTTTTTATACAGGTTATTGATCTGAGAGCGAGTTGGCGAGGAGTGGAGGATCCTCAATCAAAGAAAAACCCAAGTTGTCCCCATGATGGTAGAGGATCTAAAAAACTTATGACGAAAGAAGAAAAAACACGAATTTTTTTTTTCTGATCTACACCAACTTAAGTCATCCATGCCCCGTGATTATTACGCCTATTACGATGCATTGCCACAAGAAAATTAATTATTTTCATTTACATAATACAATTTGTTTTTACTATTGTACTTTGCTTAAAGTTTAAGATAAAAACAAACAACTCCACGTTTAGTTTCAATTATTGCTTAAACCAAATCTAACAACTCCTTTTTTTAACTATAAAACCTAATGCTTATGAAAAAAAACAGATTTTTAAGTGTTTTTAGATAAATAAAAAGCGTAATTTCCAAAGGGATTTTTGTTTTTTCTTTATTGCGTTAAATAAAATTTATTATGACGTTTTAAGTCTCTCCTGTAAAATTTGCTCCACAGGAGTTAGTAGGTTTGCAAATTAGGGTATCGATATGTTTTCGTGAATGTGAGATCTTACACGCCAACTACTTACCCAGCTCTCGCCACTACCACACCTCAAAGGAATAGTTAAATTATAGGTATCTAACCAATGTTTCAGATAGTCATCAATAAAATCACGGGGCTATCGCTCGTGGGAAATCTTCCCGAATAATATCGCCTGATGGGTCCCATAAAATACATTCGCCTTGTAGATGGCATGAGACATGATATCGTATTGATTGTTTTATTCCATCTGCTCCCTCAGCGGTTGTCGGATTGGTCCGGAATATCGGATTTCTTTCATAGTTTTGTGGGTAATTGTTGAATGCAGACATACGAGCATCTAGAAATTAAAGATTTATTGATAGCATACCTACGCATAAGTAAGTTTATATAGGTCGGGTGGCTAACACTGCGGCGTCTGAGTTTTTAAGCCGTCTAAAGATGTTTACCCATAATGACCATATTCACTTAAATAATAATTGTTGTCATAAGACTTTCAAAGCGCACTTTGAATAGGTGTTTCTCAGCGATCAAAGAAGTTAAGCAACGTTCGGAACGGTCAGTTTTCGGATGAGTGACCGCGGGTGGCATTTTTCAACTAAGCGCTACCGTGGCTCGGATGACACGTTAAATTGTAGGTCCCGGTTGTTTTACCGTTTAGCCATGTCAGAGACCTTCAGGTGTCCTAAAAACTCTGATACCAGGGCTAGCCACCCTAAACGAACTTACTTAATTTATTTACAACTGACGGATATCGCGGCTCGCATAATATATTACGAGTAAGTTGTAGGTCCTGGTTATTGGTAACGTCCAGCCATGTCAGAGGCTTTCAGGCGGCTTATCATTATCATCATCATCAGCCTGTACCGACCCACTGGTAGGTATAGGCCTCTTCTCCCTTGTGCCGGTTTTCCCTGTCTTGGGCTGATCTCATCGACGTATGTCCCGCAATGGATCTGATGTCATCGACCCATCGGGATGATGGTCTGCCTACGGAAAACCTGCCTGCTATTGGAAGCCACTCAGTCAGGGATCTACTCCACCTGCCATCATCACGCCTGGCCCAGTTGTCCTGCCCACCGCCACTTGAGTCGCGTAATACGGTTTCCAGCATTTGCAACCTTTGTCCGTCGTCGGATTTCCGTAGGCAGCTTATAAATTCTGATAAAAGTTCTAGCCAACTGACCTACAGAACTAACTAATAGGAGTTTTCTCTTGTCGAGCCTGCGTAGAGAAATGTCACACCTGTATCTATTCTGTTATGCAAGTGCTAAGGAGTAAGTAGAACGTATAAAGGGTTATTCCTAATCAATTAGCATCCTTTTAGGGGCTTATTCTGTACATCGAAACTAACAACTTTTGTTCTAAGACTTTTATTAATTCTCAAAAAAAAGTTGTTGGTCCATAGGAAAATATCGTTCACCCTCGACACAATTTATGGAACAGTTGATTTTTTTTTGAGTTTTGACAAAAGTCGCAGAATAAAAGTTGTTAGTTTTGATGTACAGAATAAGCCCCTAATAGGATGCTAATTGATTAAAAAGAACCCTGTATACATGCGTTATTGTATTTTGAATTGAAGAACGGTATTTCCAGTAAAATTTCAGGGCAGCAAAGTAACAGGCACAATAGTGTACTACTGTTTTAATTGTGTAGTGTAAATGTAGTTCAAAATGTCTAATGGCTAACTTAGGTAACTGGAAAAAATAGACATGCATCGGGCTATTTGCTCGTTTCTTAATTGTTTACAAACAATCTACACCTAATACGTTTTATAACATTTACCTCAACATTCACGAAGGGCACATAAGAACAATCGCATAAAAACTCAAATTACAGAATCTCTTCACGGAAACCACCGAGTCCTTCACAGTTATAACGTTAGCCTCTTCCGTAATTAAAGAAATAAGTACCATTTTATTACTACAATACATTTTCAAAATGCCCGCTAAGCCCATCTTAAGAATTCTTCAAGAATCTTAAGTCTTTTTAATTACGTTAAGGAATTCCTAAGGGTCGTAATGTCAGCTACTTAAGGGGGTGCCGAGGGGCGGGGTGACGTCATAAGTCATAAATCAACCGGGAATTTTTATAACGGATTCCGGTGTCAAATGGGACCCGACGGGTGGGAATTAAAAACCGTGAGGAAGTTTAGGGGATGCCGAATGCGATCATGATTGCCAGTCATGGTATAGGAGCAAAAGCTATAGCTTTTTAAACAGTGGACGAAATTTTGAATGAAAAACATTGACATTATTTATAGTATTTTTGAAATTTATTATTTGACGTTGTAATATATTATGTTTTCATTGACATTTTAATTTGTAACTTTTAGTGGACATTTATTTACTTACCATTTCGAGTTTTTATTTTATTGAATATAAATTAATATGACCTATTTAAGGTGCCTTCCTCTGTTCCGTTTTTGCTGCGCCCGACGAGGTCCACATGCCACTTTGTACTCTTTTTTACATATACTTACTTTATGGAAGCAGAATAAATGAATTATGAATTAGGAGATAGGTTTTTATTTACTAAGGATTGCGTTTAGCTAATCATGTTTGATGTTGAATGCTTCCTTACATAGTATAAAATAAAGTCGCTATTTTTGTCTGTTTGTCTGTATGCTTAAATCTTTAAAACTACGCAACGGATTTTGATGCGGTTTTTTTAATGGATAGAGTGATTCAAGAGGAAGGTTTATATGTATAATACACCTGTGCGAAGCCGGGGCGGGTCGTCTAGTAAAAATATAAAATGACTTCTTCAATGAGATACATTTTTTCGCTACATATTATTCTAATGGTATTTAAACGATGCTTAAGAAATAGGTACTCGTATGGTATGGTATGTATTTTCTTTGTTTTTTTTTCGAATCTTTGAACCATTTTAAAAACTGTTTTAATAACTTTTGAAGTAGAAGTAAGTTTGTAAGTATTTCAACCTTCCGAATGTTATACATGCCGTGAAAAAAAAAGTGAAAAACGTCTGAAACAAGTTTCGCTTTCGCGCTCTATTTACATTCATGGTAGAGAAAGAGCAACCTAGCTAAGCCCACATTTAACATGCTGAATATTTTATCACAAAAAAGTGGTTAAAATTACCAACCTAATTGAAACTTTCATGAAGTTCACGAGTAAATGTGTACTCGTAATATAATTCATGAATGTCAAAAACTTTAAACTTGGTAAGTTGCAAAATGCTCAACAAATTCATAAAGTTTAGGTACTTTACGAAAATTTTAGGCACTGCAAAGCCTTTCAAGTACCTAACTAGTTATGCAAACATAAGACACTAAGTATTTCCAGAATATTAAGCAAGTGAAGTAGGTAACTACGTATTTATGTAGAGAATTTTAGCATTTTCTCTCTGTACTTATAGGCATAATTGACTAATGGCTCGGTTTAAATAAAGATGTTTAATATTATAAATTTTCAAGTGAACGGCAATAAGAGAGGAAAATCTGAGGAATAATATAAATAGTAAGCAATTATAACATCGACAGACCGATTGAGGTCTAGAGATAAAATCAAAATGGTTCAGCTTGCTACTTATCTAATCCCTTATGCGTCACTTTATAAAAACATTTTCTATGTGTTTTAATTTCATACAAAAACATCCTAATAAATAAACGTTTCATACACAATGTCTAGCCGTGATGGATCACGATTCCCTCTCACGGCAAAGGCTTGTATGTTACAATTTGTACAGCTAACACCGCGATGATGATTGCTCTTGATTAACGAGGGTCATTTGCTGTGGTGATGAGATTGGCTTTTTAGGGTTCCGTACCCAAAGGGAAAAACGGGACCCTATTACTAAGACTTCGATGTCCGTCTATCCGTCTGTCTGTCTGTATGTCTGTCACCGGGCTGTATCTCATGAATCATGATAGCTAGGCAGCTGAAATTTTCACAGATGATGTATTTCTGTTGCCGCTATAACAAAAAGTACTAAAAACAAAATAAAATAAATATTTTAGGGGGGCTCCCATACAACAAACCTGATATTTTAGACGTTTTTCGCTCTATATTAATAATGGTAAAAGGTAGATGCTTGAAATTTTCACAGAATATTTAGTTTTATATTCACTTCCTTACATAGTATAAAATAAAGTCGCTATTTTCGTTTGTTTGTCTGTATGCTTAAATCTTTAAAACTACGCAACGGATTTTGATGCGGTTTTTTTTAATGGATAGAGTGATTCAAGAGGAAGGTTTATATGTATAAAAATTCCCGAAATTCCTACGGGAACGGGCACAACGCGGGTAAAACCGCGGGGCGCTGCTAGTCAATAATAAATAATAAAATTAAAATAAAATTAATATTTGAGGGCTCCCATACAGTACGGAACCCTCCGTGCGCGAGTCCGACTCGTACTTGGCCGATTATTATTCCTTAATAAATCAAAATGTCACATTTCGTCTACAGAAAAAACTGGGGCACAGAATGTACTCGTACTTACAGATATTCAGAACTGAGTGTTGTGGGGGTGCCTGAGTAAATAGTTGCAAACTTATAAGGGATAGCTGAACTTATTTGCTGCGCTCGTAGCGTAGTTTGACGAGGTGTTTGTCAGCGATCACCGAAATTAAGCAACTTTCCGCACGGTCAGTACTTGGATGGGTGACCGCGGGTGGCATTTTCCAACTGAGCGCTACCGTGGCTCGGATGACACGTTAAATTGTAGGTCCCGGTTGTTTTAACCGTTAAGCCATGGCATAGGCCTTACACCAGGGCTAGCCACTCGGCCTAAACGAACTAACTTACTTTTAGCAAAAATGTCTTCAGTGAAATTTCGCCGCTTTTTAGGGTTCCACGCCTCAAAAAGAAAAAACGGAACCCTTAGTAGTTCGTCTGTCCGTCCGTGTGTCAAGACTTTTTATCTTGGGAACACGTAAAGTAAACGAGTCAAAATTAAAACCATATACGTATGTACCTATCTCTACGGTTTCTTGAAAAGTTGTAAAATAATTATTTTTCGCTACAAATTGCAAAACCGCCTTCCATCGTGTACAAAATTAGAATATTTCGCTCGAATTGTTTACATTATTGTTGATTTATCAAGAACGGCTCAGCCGATTTCTGTAAAATTTAAATGGGACCACCTTGGGAGTAGGTATACCCTTTCGAACTAAACAAGAATATTTCGATTCGGTTCACTGGTGGCGAAATTATCGATGTTCATCATGAACAAAATTCGTTCGAATTGCATACATTATGGTTGTTTTTTTCAAAAACGGCTCAGCCCATTTCTATAAAATTTAAATGGGACCACCTCGCAAGTATACCCTTGCGAACAAAAAAAGAAATTTTTGATTCGGTTTACAATTGGCGAAATTATCGATGATCATACACAAAAAAAAACATTCACACGAACATAGAACCTCCTCCTTTTTGGATGTCGGTTAAAAATTAAAGAGTGTACTGTAACTGTTTACCGCAGGATTGCACTGAATGCAAGCCTCTACCAACCAGTCTAATTGGAGATCTTTAGGGGAGGCCTATATCCAGCAGTGGACGTCTTTTGGCTGATAGATGGATGGATGATGGATTAACCAACTCGTTCTAAATTATACATTTTAGTTATCATTGTAGTGGTTTAAGAAAGCTAGTTTACAAATCGTATTGTGCTCCTTCCAATGGTTAACTAGCTTTCGTTATAATTAGCTTTAGCTTAGCTTTAACTTCCATTTCCAAGAGTTAAAATAAAATACTTAGGTGTCTATTCCCTCAATTTGATCACTAAAGCCCTTGCAAAGTATACCTTACGTATTTTAAAGAACTTACACCACAAACTTTCAGCAAATATCTACATAGTCACAATCGTCTTAAAAATGTATCTGAGCCAAAACCCTGCCAAAGCTACGTAGTGGGCAGGCTTTTTAATTAGTCGTAAGGCGATTGCAAGCCGACTACAACGCCGTGCGATGCCAAAGTGCTCAGTTACAAGCACTAATTAGGTGACATAACGTCGAAATTCGAAAAATCGACATTGTGAATTATTTAATGTTAATATCTAAGTCGGTATGTATGACGACGCTCGGACAATTTTTTACTACTTTCACTTCTTAGGGACTGTGGCTTTTTAGATATTTGCTCGAAGACCACAAACTAGTGTTTTTTCTAGTATCCACCAGTGTTAACCCTTTATCTCCGTTATTGCATTATCCGTGACCCTAAATGTCTGAGACACAATGCGGCTCTGGAGACAACAATAGGGAATGTATTGGAGGACAATGGCGCTGTGGAGCAACGGCCACATCCTGTGGGAGATGGCCAATATGCTAGTAGCTCCTTGTAGCCACTTGTCTGAGTAGTTGAGGCGCCACTATCGGGTTTCTGGATATAATGACGGTGACCGATTCTGTACAAGCAATTGGTATCATTTGTTATTAGGGTTCTGTACCTAAAGGTTAAAAACGGGACCCTATTACTAGGACTCCGATGTCCGTCTCTCCGTTTGTCCGTCTGTCTGTCTGTCGGTTGCCAGAATGTATCTCATGAGCCGTGATAGCCAGATAGCTGAAATTTTCACAAATTATGTATTTCTGTTGTCGCTATAACAACAATTACTAAAAACTAAATAAAACAAATATTTAGGGGGGGGTCATCCAACAAACGTGATTTTTAGGAGTTTTTTTGCTCACTATTAATAACGGCGAGAGGAATGGGGCTAAGGGGCTCCAACAAGGTACGGAACCCTTCGTACGCGAATACGACTTGCACTTGGCCAATTTTCGTATTATTTTTAACACCCCAAATAGTGTTATTTTGATTTGCGTGTTGCGTGTGTGTGGGTGTACACTTTTTTTTATGCGTTTTTCTGCGGTGTATACGCGTTTTTCTACCCCCTACTTAAATAAGAACCTTTTCGATTACATCAACAAATACCTTGAGTCCTTTCGACTTTTAAAGAGATCGAGGGAGATCGCATGTCACCGCTACACATATAGATCTATAGGCTGAAACTGAAACTTATGATATTATAATATTACAAGCTTTTATTTAACTTGCAATGGATGTACCTATGTATGTAAGTCCAACGTGCCAAATTTCAGCTAAATCGGAAACAGGGAAGTTGTTTCAATTTAACTTGCATACCCGAACTAACATAGGTACATACATCCATTGCTAGTTAAGTAAAAGCTTGTAATAACCTTGTAATAATAAAGATATAACGGGACAATAGCTTTAAGTTTATTTTTAAATAGTGCCACTAAGTATAATTTCGAAGGACTAGGAATGGAAGTGGCAACATTCTTGGGGTAACGCTTGTAACAAACGCTGCTGATTAGTTCCAGGGAGGTTCCAAGTGACATCGCATGATCGGCCGATGAGCGGGAAAATGCGAGGGGACATGTCAGATGTCAGTTGTAAACAGAGCTTGTTCGGAAGAGGTTGTCGTGAACTGTGACTAGAACAGGTGGTGATTCTTAATAGAACGGTGGCAGTGTGCGTTACGCTGCGGAACGCCATGTCCTTCGCTTAACGTTTTCTCTATAATTGTAATCATATGTAATCTTCTGTGAAATAAACTGATTGTTCGTGACGTCGCATTTATCTCCTCACCCGCTAAACCCTAGCTATTGCCACACTTAAGCATTTTTGGGTCAGTGGTATAAAATCATTACCACATTGAAGAACCATGACTGGTGCGGAGCCTTTTTATGGTTCCGATAGATACATTATGAACACTGTCAAACAGGTCTCCCGCGCTTCTGGTTATGACAGTGACGGTTGGGTGGAATACGAATATGAATAAAGTTGTAATAAAAATAAATAAATGATTTAACTCAAACTAAATTCGACATCTAATTCAGTAGGTTTAGGATTATTATTTTCTATAACAAAGCATAATTTAATTCTAAGCAATCCAATAAACTGATTGGTATTACAATTTTCTCATTGAACGTACACAAGTAAGTAGGCAGTCTTTCAACCGTAATAATATTTTCAAAGCCAATTCATAAATGCCGAAGCCACTGAACATCCAAATAAATCCGATTTTGTGTAACAGAAATAGCTTTGATTACCATTATTACTCGACTGTGGGCCGGCTGGAGCGAAACTGAAACGACGTGACGAACAATATTAGTATTTTTGTAGATTTTAGATATATTGTTAAATGGCCGAGCGCCGTCATACATACTGACTTAGCAAAAACCCGTTTTCTCCAATCTCGACGTTATGTCACCCAATTAGTGCTTGGTACCGAGTACTTTGGCCACGCGTGGCGTTGTACTCGGCTTGCAGTCGCCTTACGACTAGCAAGGCGACGGTGGAACGGCCATCAAAGATGATCATAATATGATGACGAGATGATGAAATCATAATACACCCCACGGCCCTAATTTGTCTAAGTCTGTGCTTACTACTTAGTTGCCAAATTATCGCTTACCATCAGTCAAAATGGTGGCCGCACGTAAATTTGCAATAAAAAAAAAATGAAGCAACTGAATGCTGCACCGAAAACAAGGTAACGAAATCAAAGAGAAGTTTTGAACAGTATTTGGCATGCTACCCATGCTCCGACTATTTGACTACACTTGCCTAACATTGGGTCACTTTGACTATTAGCAAACAGTGTGTTTACTCTTCTGTCTACTTACGAGGGTAGGTATACGGAGGGCTCTGTGCGTTGGTTAGTTTAAGAACTATCTCTGTCGAAATTCATCTTTTAGAGCAAGAGCTTGTAATACTTATGCTCTAAGACGTTGAATAGTAAAATTATTCGTGGTAGATGAATATTTATGAATCGTTTCTGTATAGGTACTTAAAACTTTCAATTACTAATTATAAGTATTTACATGTACACACAGTTATATATTTGGACAAAAACGGTACAATCGACTTTATAAAAAGCCATCCCGAACTAAATTGTTTCAGCAAAACTGGTGATTTTGCTATTTGATTTTGTTAGACAAGCAAAATCTGGGAACATCTGAATAAAAATACATACATCTTCATTTCTGGAAGTAATTATTTAGAATTAAGTTTTTCCAAAAAAAAGCAAATAAAGGTTGTTATCGAACACTGTTTTAGAAAGTAGTTTTGAGCTGATAAATATATGGGAAAGGAACAGCACTCAAGACGAGTTCTTAAAATATGTTTCTATGTCTTAATGTCTTCTTTCATGTTTCTAATTTGAGACAAATAGGACGAAGAAGGTGAAACCTATTGCTTAGATTGGCGCAGTCTTGTGGTGTAATTGGCTTTCGTAAACACGGTACCTATTGTCGATATGTAAGTACGGTATGGTCGATATGTATGTCTACCAGCATGAAGTTTACAGCGAGCGGTCAGTACCTAGACTGGACAGACAACTGGGCAAATCGGTATATACCTAATGGACAGAATATTTATTTTACTGATTAATGTAACGTTTTTTTTTTAGGCGCACATGTATGAACAATTTGCCATTGAAATAATTACAATTTATCATCTGTCTTGAATGGATATTCAAGCTTTGCTAATAAAACAAACCGACCTACCTATAATTTAATTCAAATACCTATACAGTAATTTGTTATTTACTGTAATATGACATGTAACAATGTTGTTACCTACAAAATGTTTGCAATATTTGTCGGATCTTTGTACTTAGGTGATAGAACCTTTGAACATTTCATTTGAACTTCTTCTTGAAAATATAATATTATGAAATCTACAAACCATATTTGACCAGCTTTGTAGACTGATATCTATACCTACCCTTCTCATAATACTTACCCTTCTCGGTGTCTGGGTGTTATTTTATATGTAATTTTGTATTTAAAAATAAGTGTAGATACGTAGTATATCAGTTTCTGGCAACTATGTCACAAGGTTTGCTTAGTTTGAGGTCAGGGACCGTGTGTAAGATGTACCATTGTAAACAAAACAAGTGAGGCCGGACAAACTACGCCTCGCTGTGTACAGACACAATTAAACACACACACACACATATACGTACAAGGAAACTACGCCTTGGATTGTCAGTCGAACTATGGCGGCGCAACACCGACGCACTCACCACATGTATAAAAAAACCGGCTTCGTTTGTCTGTTCGGTTTTGATTTTTTATTTGATCTTAGAGATATGTATGCAAGATATGCAATCTTGAAATCGTCTCTGCTGCAAATCCTCAAAGGAAAAATCACGGCAAACTCTATACAAATTGGATAACCTGATCAATAAATTACTGCTCATTCATTCATAAATCAGTCAATCGCAGATTGTTCCCGCTGTGTTGTGAACCGCGACCGAGCCCATTCCCCACTTTGCTCACCGATTGCGCAAACTTTAACTAAAAGAAAATGTAAATACAGTGTATAAAACAAAGTCGCTTCCCGCTGTCGGTCCCTATGTATGCTTATATCTTAAAACAACGGAACGGATTTTGATGCGGATTTTAAATAGATAGTGATTCAAGAGAAAGGTTTATAAGTATAATACACTTGTGCGAAGCCGGGGCGGGTCGCTAGTTCATTCATAAATCAGTCAATCGCAGATTGTTCCCGCTGTGTTGTGAACCGTAACCGAGCCCATTCCCTACTTCTTTGCTCACCGATTGCGCAAACTTTAACTAAAAGAAAATGTAAATACAGTGTAAACTCAAATACAGCGGATAACATATTTCCAATAGAGATTTAGTCATTCTATATAACTAATAAGTCTCTCTACGAAAAAGAAATGTTATAATTTCAATTTTTTTAAATGGGATTTTGACAGTTCGTTGACTGACTTTAGTGATTTCTTAAAAAAACGTAATAATCGATGTACATTTTTTCAGACCAAGAAGACATTTATTACCTTCAACTGCCAAGTCACACAAATCTAACTATAATAATAAAGAAATCGCAGTAAGGAACCTTAGACTTGGCACGACTTTGTCTAGATTTCATTGAAATATGATTTCAATAAGAAAAATTGAAATAAAGCATGCTCATAAAATCGGTAGGTAGATCTGCAACAAACTCTCTTCGCTCTCTCGATCAAACAAACACTAACATAACATATTTTGTACCCTACACACTCCTGGCGACATCGTCTCTGCGAACCCTGACTCTCACGAGGACTTGAGTATCGCGGAGACGATTCAATTGAACATAGACATACACACACACACACATACACACACACACACACGCTGCGTAATATGTTAATCATGTAAAATACCTGCGTAGTTAAGTCGTATTTGTTGTAAAATTACTCGTATTCTTTATTAATTTATACTATATTACTGTAATCTGTTTTGGCCTTATTTTTAATTACTGTAGTTGTATCTAAAGATTATATTGTAACGCTGTTGATTACATGAAATAAATAAAATAAAAAAAAAATACTTATTAGAGATAAACAAGCAGCTCCATCGAGACTTGGCTAGTTTTTTACAGAATGTTTTTGGTGGATTATTACTATTCAGCATTTTAGGCCCTTGTTACTAAATACTCTAGGTTGGTACCTAGATGATGAAAAATAACTTTGAAGCTATTAATTTTATAATATGCCAAGTAAAACAAAAATTGATATTTATGAATTACACAAACCTCATGTATAATAACTAATATAAATTAAAAATTTAAAAAACCCCCGACACATTGTCCATTTTAGGCACATTTGTAGAATTTTGGTTCTTCCATCCCCACTTTAACCCACCATAACTCTTAAACGGCTCAATCGATTTTTATAAAACATAGCTAAGAACACTCTCGATTAAGTCTCCTTTCATCCAAAAAAAACTAAACTGAAATCGGTTCAGTGGTTTGGGCGCTATGATGCTACAGACAGACACACAGACAGACAAACAGACACGTCAAACTTATAACACCCCTCTTTTGCGTCGGGGGTTAAAAACTCTCTATGGCGAAGAAAACGATCGACTCTTTCTATTTCGTTATAAAGAGGTAGCACTGTACAAGAGAACCTTACAAAGTGCCAACGTTGCACAATAAACAATTTTCACTACACTTGTATCTTGCTACTACTTGCTAGTAAACGAGACATTCATATCTGTCCTATTGAGTAATGGCGCAAGTTATCTATTTTCTAAACAGAAGCTTAGGTAAATTACAGTTCGGTGTTTTAGCCACGTCTTTACATAACTTGGTACAAATATTACCAGATAGATACAATTGGAGCAATGTTATATTGTTACGGCAATCAGTAACAAATGGTAATGGTAACCCACTTGTACGTAAAATGATACTCGTCTTGGTTGGGAGTGTACGATCGATATTTCTGTAAGTACTCGTACGGCAAACGACCTAGTTTTTCAACACGGGAAATTATTTTTGAGCTTCCCTGTGCAGCGGCTAGAAATTCAGTGGATGTACTAAGTACGCTACGCTGCGCTATGACTGTTACATGGTCTTCTTTCGATCCTTCTTATTATTCTTTGGATTGTCAACGAAACTCTCCATTCCTGATGCGATCTCGCAGAAACACTCCGAGCATAGCCCTATCCACAGTGGTAAGACATTTTAGTGACTTTCTAGTTAACTCAAAATTAATACGGTTTATTACCAGTGTTACTACCAATCTTACTACGAGTATTAAGAATGGTAAATGAATTACCGTTCGTACTACTGCCATTGAAAGTTGTTAGAACAGCAATAAACAATTACCCGTGTTACTACCGTAAAACTAAAATAACGAAAACAAACAAAATACCTATGACGGATTACATTTCTATTAATATTAGAAACATAGAGTTCTCGTCTGATAGAATTTTTCAAGTATAATAAATAATGAAGACATAAATGCAGTGCCCATAATGCATAGAATAGCTATTATGCTATTATACTAAGAACTCATTAACATTTGTTTGTACATTAAAAAATAGAACATAAACAGAAGCTGTAAAGAGGCTTCGACAAGTCAATAATTTTTACAAAAAAAAATAGAAATAGGAATTAGAATAAACCAGTAATTTGTGTAAGAATTCAAATAAAATATTTTTCGAAAAAGAAATGGCAAAACCGCTTTTCATCGTGTACAAAATTCGAATATTTCGCTCGAATTGTTTACATCATTGTTGGTTTTTCAAAAACGGCTCAGCTGACACAAAAAATATATCATACAGTCGAACATAGAACCTCCTCATTTTTGGAAGTCGGTTTAAAAGTGTAATTATATGTATCAAAAAAACCGCAAGCAATTTAATTCCGCTATGTTATGTGACAAACGGCACACGGCAATAGGCAATTGGCATTCATTCGTATTCGTAACGTAGTACGTTATGACACTGAGGAGCCGCGGGGCGGACTTTTTTTTTTAGATTAAAATTTATTAACCACAGACTCCAGGGTCTGTGCCCTTTGTTAACTAACATTTACAATTATTTAGGTATACTATACAAAGAGTGTTAGTAGGTACTTGAAATAGCCTAAGTTAGTCAATGCACTGCGTGAATGCCACGAGCAGACCGGCGACCCGCAAGCAGCACCCGATCACGAGTATGACACATGTGCCAGCCATCATTCTCCTCGACCATATTTGAGGGAGGAGAACGACCCGACACATGATGCCGCCGCAAGAAGGAGCCCTCGATGGCGAGCATGAATGCTCGGGGCATGCACACAATGCTTATTTCTTATAAATTACAAATACACATTTTTTACATCCTATGCCAATTTTGTTGCTTTCTCCTGGCCCAAAGCCTTCATCACCGCCTCGTTCCGATCTCTGACGGCCATCTGCAGGTTGTATTCCTTGATGGTCTCCGATGACGCAGACGATGCGCGCCGCACGAATCGACTGATGGCATCATTTTCGATGTCGTCGGCGTAATAGATGAAGGTCCCAGTGTGCCGCGATAGTGCAACGACCGCGTGTGAGACGCTCTCGTGTAGTCTCATTTTCGGCTTTGTTTTTATAACGATTACCGACTCGTACGTTAGTCCCTGAGCTTCGTGAATGGTAAGGGTGCGTGATCCTGAGCCTCCCCCATAACCTTGACTTATGAGGATCTCCTTTTCTTCCTGTGTATGCACTAAGAAAAGGGTGTTAGGGAGGGTTTTGGATATTTGGGCCCCCTTGAACCTTTTCTGCTCAAGAGACCTAATACGAGGGGCTGAGGAATATATACCTGAGTATATTTCCCTCAACGCATACGCGACATCCATTGGGTTTCTGTGTGTACAGAGCAACTCCTGGGTGATATTTGCAACCAGCGTTGGACGATGGTACCTCATCTCGAAGAGATTTTCTCTGTCGATATAAGGCAACTGATTGACGTCTCCAATGAGGACAAGTTCGCTAGCACCAGACAGCCGGGCAGCCATTATTATGGCTCCAAAATGGTTCATTAGAGCTTCGTCCACCAAAAGGCGACTGAAGCTCTCTTTTCCGAAACCATTGACGAGAGATGAAGCCATGGTTCGCACTCTGGATTTTACCAGATCTCCTATTCGGTGCGATAACTTCTCCCTCAGGTCTTTTGCTGCCTCTGTTGTTGTTGTAATGATAGCGTCCCTATCCACATCAAAGTGTCTAATCACCCATGTTGTCTTGCCACATCCTGGTACCCCGTTGACCCATTGTATCTTTGGTACCGCCCAGTTTCCCCAGCCTGCCTCGACGTCTGAGCTCCGTTCGATGGTTTTAGCCATCTCAAGGATTCTATCGTCTAGCATTATCTTGGTGCATTTGGCGGTGACTACAATTGGGTCGTTCGATGGTATCGCGTATTTCGGTCTTCCTATTCGCTCCGTCTCTCTCTCATTCAGCTCCACAAAACCACTTACTGCGCTGTAAACTGCCATATACTGTCCTTTCATGGTCCCTCTGATGACTTGGGAAGTGACGTTATTGTATATGGCTGCTTCTGCCTCCTCGAGTCTTGATTTTAGTAGACTCTCACTTACCGGACCACCCAGCCTAAAGAACTCCAGGATGTTGTCACAGTTCTTAAGATTGACATTTTTCGTCGCTCTCAATAAGGCTAGGTATTCGATAAAGGCATTTCTCGCGTGGTCTCGTGGCGCCGAGGCCAAGATATAACGGGGCGCATCGACCTGTCCCATTTCGGCTCTCGTTCGGGTTACCTGAGGTGGTAAAACTACTCTCGAGGTCTCCGTTGTCTGTGGAGGTGGTGTTTTAGGCATGAAACGGAATAAGCTCTGCATTGCGACACTGAAGAGACCCGATAAGGCACCATCGTTGCCGCTTGGACGGAAAACGCATCTCTCCGATGCCGCCATTAACTCTGCTCTTTCAGAACCAGATTGAATGGCTGAATTTGGAATGGGGCGGCCCCAACTGTCTGTTGCATTATCAGGATCGTTACTTGGAGGCTTCAGAAAACTCAGGTTTTCACCTCTGTCCTCGTACACGATAACCTCATGGTATTCCGAGGCTTTAATGCAACCCAGCCGGTCCGCAGCTTCCGCCTTCGACCGTTCAACCACCATCGCATCCACGCTTATCACCCGGGGAATGCTGTCCACTTTCATGAGATGTTCAAGCAGTGAACTGGCCTGCGCGAAAGGTGACTGGGCGGACCATTCGACTAGTGCAATCGTTTTGTTTTTCGATCTCACCAGTCGGAATTGGTGGCCACCTGCCTCGCACACTGGCATAGCGTCGTAGGATTTCCGCTTCATTGTTACTTTGGCGGTGCTCCCGTTGAGTAGACATGCTAGTCCAGGCGACAAGCGGACGCGTTTATGGGCCCTGACTTGGCAAAAGCTAATTCCGAATCTTTCTCTATTGTTGTCCATGAAGAGAGCCACACCACGGATTCGAATCCCCGGAATTCCTTTTTCTGCGTTTACTAGAATTTCGTCGATGACTACGCTTTTAGGGAGTAAATCTCGGACGGGGATTGCGCTTTGTGCGACTTCGGTGGACTGTGTGTATGTAGAGTGTATTTGAATGGGGTCAAGTGTTAGAGTAGAGGGCGGTGTGAAAGTGTCAGTCAAAGTGGGTTGAAGAGTTGAGGTAATGGGGGATAGTAGGGTAGTGGGGGATGGTAGGGTAGTGATGGATGGTAGGGTAGCGGGGTGTGTTGCGGCGGGATTGTGTTGTTGGATAGAGTGGAGGGTAGAGTTTCTTTTGGCCGCAATTCTGAACGACTTCTCCATGAAAGACAGAATATGTTGTCTGCTTTTTGGATCTGCTAAGATATTATGGAGATCCGAGACCACTAGATTTCTGTCTATCATTATTTCGAGGTTATGTCGTGCGGCCGAGAATCGGGGGCAATCAATGAGTACGTGCCAGACCGTCTCGGAGACATCGGGGCGGACTTCGAACCAAAGCCTCCTTGGTGACACAGAATCAAATAAAAGTAGAGTTTATACTATTTCTGTAGGCGTAAAGTTTAAAAAATCTTTAGAAATTTCTCTCGTTAATTTTAATCTTAGGACTTCTCTTCGAGCAAATATCTATAGAGTCACAATCGTGCAAAAAAAGATGTCCGAGGCAAAACTCTGCCCAAGCTACGTAGTGGGCAGGCTTTTTAGTTAGTCGTAAGGCGACTGCAATCAGACTACAACGCCGTGCGATGCCAGTGCTCGGTAACAAGCACTAATTAGGTGACATAACGTGGAGATTCCAGAAAATGGGTCATTGTGTATTATTTAATGTAAATATCTAAGTCGGCATGTATGACGGTGCTCGGGCATTTTTAATACTTTCACTTAGGGACTGTGGCTCTGTAGATAATTATTTGCTCGAAGATGGGTCTCCAATAACACTGGGTGGATGTGACTTGCATCTAGCGACAAGGAAAAGCGGTCAAATGATTTAGAAATCGCGTTGCTGTGTGTTCATACACAGCTTAATTAAAAACCTCTTTTTTATGGGAGCAAAAAAAGTATTTATTTATGAAGTAAATTGCTAGTTGTTTTAACATGTTGTCTCTATAAACACAGCGGCAAAACTCGATCGGATAGCAGTGTAAGCAAAGTGTAGTCTAGAATTTACACAGACTTTAACCAAAAATAATTTACTTCAATAATCGGTCAAATACGAGTCGGACTCACGCACGGAGGGTTCCGTACTGTATGGGAGCCCCCCTTAAATACCTATTTTACTATTCATTTTTGAAGTGAATAATCAACTAAATATTCTGTGAAAATTTCAAGCAACCACCTGTTACCATTATTATATTAATAATGGTAACAGGTGGACGAAAAACGGCTAAAAAATCAGGTTTGTTGTATGGGAGCCCCCCTTAATTATTAATATTATTCTGTTTTTAGTATTTGTTGTTATAGCGGCAACAGAAATACATCATCTGTGAAAATTTCAGCTTTCTAGCTATAATGGTTCATGAGATACAGCCTAGAGACAGACGGACAGACGGACAGCGGAGTCTTAGTAATAGGGTCCCGTTTTTACCCTTTGGGTACGGAACCCTAAAAATGATATTGGCAAACTTCCATCTTACGGCCTCCTGCCTGCTGATTTCTGCGCTTGGATATTAGATTTCTTGAGGAATCGGTCGATACGAGTGGTTGTAGATGGCTGCTCGTCTGACCAAATGGCTATCAATGCCGGTGTTCCTCAGGGGTCAGTGCTCTCTGCGACCCTCTTCCTACTGCATATCAATGACCTGCTAAAGCCCGGTATCTTTGAATACGCAGACGACAGTACAGTCGTAGAGAGCTACACATCCGATGAAAGAACCAGCGGGTCACAGATCGAGACACTCAGAGAAGCTATGGTTGAACGGCTCAACCTGAATCTGGAGGCGGTATCTGACTGGGGTAATGCTAACCTGGTCAAGTTTAATGCCACGAAGACTCAAGGCTGTTTGTTTTCGGCCAGAAAGAGGCCTTTCCAATTGTCTCCTTCTCTCTGTAACTGACAGCCTGGAACTATTAGACTTTTCACTCTCATCGACTCTTAACTTTGGCTCTTACATAGAGTCAAAAGTCCAATTAGCCTCCAAAAAACATAGTGTTCTCTCTAAGATGAGACGGTATTTCACACTTGAGGTCTGTCTTCCCGCTAAAGTACAACGTATGTGTCTTCAAATCACGAGTAAATAGGTATCTTCTAGGTAAGCGTGCTACTCTCTAGACCGCATATCTGCTCAACATCAAGCAGTATGTAGTCAAACGCAAAACTATACAGATTAAAAAAAAAAACATTTTAAAATACTTAAAAAAAATTAAGTTCGTATAGGCCGGGTGGCTAGCCCTGATGTCAGAGTTTTTAGGCCGCCTGAAGGCCTCTGACTTGGCCAAACGGTTAAAACAACCGGGACCTACAATTTAACGTGTCATCCGAGCCACGGTAATCGGTCAGTTGGAAAATGCAACCCGCGGTCACCCATCCGAGTACTGACCGTGCGGAACGTTGCTTAAATTCGGTGATCTTATTTCATGATAATAAGAGTGACAATAAATGGAAATTTAAGTTATGATTTTATCTAGGACGCGGCGAAACCGTTTTCTCGTAGTTGTCGCCCGGAGTGGCACATTTTTCATTCCCTGCAGACGTTCTTGTAAGAAACGGCCGTGTACGCTGGTTTTTGGAATGAGATTGGAGCGATTTTTGCCACCACAAGTCTACGAATAAATAAGAAATCAAGAACTCAGAGAAGAACATTTAGAACAATCCAGATAATAAGTGTATGTACTTCAAATTAAAACAATGTATGATTCAAAATACGAATTGCTCAAGTTTGAACACATAGCAACGATAAGAACAATTTTTACCATGGGACTAACTGATCACATAGTAACGATATTAACAACTTTTACTATGGGAATTCACGAAAAAAAATCAGTTGGGTGATAGTCACGTTGACTCTCGACATGTAGCAGCTCTTTTTTTTCACGATTTTGCCTTTGTTCCAATTTTAAAGTCTCTATGCAAAATAACACTTCAATAAACAGTGAAATAAATTTCCAGCCCTTAAATGCATGATTTTACAAGATTTCGATTTTTTATTTATTTTACAGAATTAATATATTGCCGGTACTAGTTTCAATCCACAAATAAATAAAAGTTATTGGCTTTGTAGACTTTTGGCAACAACATGCATTTGAGAATGGACCCAATATGCTTATAACGCCTCCTCTTATAACTCAAACTGCCCACCGAGAAAAAAAAGCAGTATTCGTTTTAATTTGTCCCGCGAGCATTCGAGTCCTGTTGAATATAGTGATTTACGAGCAGACTGTCTACTCAACCACATCCACTTTATTCTGAATCGGTTCCATCTGGATCTAGGACGGCTAGGGCTCAGGGACATAATAAATCTAGGTCTTGAATTGAAGAAAGGAAACATGAAAGGGATTGGTACAAAGAAATTAGATCTGGATCCATCTTTAGTCTCACAATGATATCTGTAATGTTATTTATGTAACACTAACTGTTCTTTTTCGTTTACTTATTCGTTTTTGTACGGGACATATTGCCTTTCAGAGGCTCTATTTTTGGACTTATAATCCGCTGGGACGTATGCGTAAATAGCCACGAGTGTGAGTAAGAACAAGAATGAGCATTGGAAATCTATATTAGTGTGAACGGGATAGCATAGCATTATAAGTTTCATCTTTGTACAATAATACAGGGTTTCTTTTGTCTATTACCAACAGGTACCAGCCGGGCTAGTATGCGCGCCACGAATTATTTCGTTCGTAGAGTCAGAACGAGACAGCGTTATGGCAAAGTATATATAACTGTCACTTTTTCACACGTCGAAATAATACATTTACACAAGTCTTAATCATTACCTACTGATTTATGAGAATCGGAGAATTTACTTCAAAAGATTTACCTAAGACTTTCGAGCAAATATCTACAGAGTCACAATCGTGCAAAAATGTGTCCGAGGCAAAACTCTGCCCAAGCTACATAGTGGGAAGGCTTTTTAGTTAGTCGTAAGGCGATTGCAAACCGACTACAACGCCGCGATGCCAAAGTGCTCGGTTACAAGTACTAATTAGGTGACTTAAAGTCGAGATTCGAAAAAATGGGTCTTTGTGAATCATTTAACGTAAATATCTAAGTCGGTATGTCTGACGGCGCTCGGACATTTTTTTACTACTTTCACTTAGGGACTGTGGCTCTATGGATATTTGCTCGAAGCCCAAGACTCATCACTTCACCAGTCACTACGTAATGAATTTTTACTTCTGGCTTTTAAGTATATCCAGTGCTACTTACTGTCCATATAAATTGTATAAAAGCGTTGTTAGAACTCTATCTTAGTCAAAATTTTCGACTTCGCTATGCCGTAGTCAGGTTAAAAAGTAGGTAGTTACCATATTATCAAATGAATGACAAGTGACATATTGTACAAAATGGTTGCATCACAGCACGCATCGTTGCGCCCGCACCGCTCGCGCTTTTACCCACATCATTATAGTAACTAGCGTGTATTCTGTACGTCACGCTACCACGTGGTGGTACTGACTTTCGCGGAAACTTTGGCGGAACACATAGGTAACTGCTCGACGGATGAATCCGCATTAGCTACTTCCTCGGATGTAAACTAAACTATAACAGCTAATCTGTAGGTATATTTCCCGAGTCACTTTATTGCATTTATGTTGCTCACTGCACTTTAGATTTTTGATCGAGCGTAAGCGAAGATCTCCGTTTTAGACACGACAAAATTTTGCTTTCATCTGCCCATCACGAAAAAAACTCTTTTCGACGTGTGAAAAAGTGACAGATATATACATTATCATAACGCTGTCTCGTTCTGACATTTCGAAAGAAATATTACTTCGTGCGTATTCTAGCCCGGCAGATGTTGGTTTTTGTCTACAGGTCGCATTTTTCAACGGATCTCGACAAAACTTGGTACATAGGTTTTAACATAATAACAGTTTTTTTGTCGTTGGCGATTTTTATAGGGGGCGTATATCTCTCGAACAAAGAGAAAAATTTGGTTTCGCGCTATTTATCAGCCGAAAACTACTAGTTACATTAATAGAACGAATAGAAGAACAACAGGGAACGACCCTGCACTCCTATAGTGGCAAAAAGACAAATTTTCTTTTTAACCGACTTCTAAAAAGGAGGTGTTTGTCTGTACGTTATTTTTAGGGGCGGTGTTTGAATTGACATGGCATTATTTCTATGAGTTTAGGGTTCAAAATAAAAAAGCTCCGTTTGAATTTTGACCACCACTATTGTGAAATCGAACATGACATTTTTGATCACTAGTTCAATTGTCATTTGTGTCAAGATTACATAGCATTTTCTATGCGTTTGCGACGATGTTTCTGAGATCATGCATCACAACTTTTTTACTTTGTGTCACTTCTACTGTTTTACATTATTCTGAGGATAATATTGATCGAACCCCTTTGTGCTATACTCAATGATTTTTTCAATGATTATATCAATACTATATATTAGTAAATTCTACCAGGGTATGCTTAGCGTAATTTATACCCCATTTTTCTTCTTTATTTACACCTTAAGTCCGTCTGCGTGTAATATATTATGTCTTCCATTTTATGTACTTGGCTTTTTTGTCGATGTTTGTCATCGTTCTCGAACCTCTGGCTCCGGTTAGGTGAACGTAGGGACGGCAAAAACCAAAGGCTGTCAATCGATCACTGCATAATTTATGCGTGGCGAGCTCAAAGGCCTGGGGCGGGAGATAAGCGGGTCTTTTCCGCCCGCCCATCGCCATCCGCCTGGGCGGCCGCCCTAATGAAGTTGCTGGCGCTCTGTTCTGGAAAATCGTGTGTCTAACGTTTGACTTTGGCATTCGGCTCGGTGGACAATCTTTGCTAAAAGTACATTAAACCAACATACGGTATAATTCTTTTTCGAAAAAAATGGTAAAACCACCTTCCACCGTGTACAAAATTCAAAAATTTCGTTCGAATTGTTTACATTATTTCTGATTTTACAAAAACGGGCTTAGCCGATTACAGTAAAATTTAAATGGGACCACCTCGGGAGTATACCCTTTCGAACTAAAAAAGATTTTTTTTGATTCTGTTCACAATTGGCGAAATTATCGATGAACATACACAAAAAAAATACATACAAACGTACATAGAACCTTCTCTTTTTTGGAAGTCGTTTAAAAACACAGAGTTGTCACTCCTATATTGGTGGCAATGATATAGTTTACTTTAAATGCAATAAAACTATTTTCGTTCATTTTCATTTTTCTTAAGTTGATTGTTGTGTTGATTATTCAACACAAGGATTGAATTTTATTTATCCCGTGAGCATTATGTTAGGGCAGAAATCAAACATATAATTATGTGTATTTTAGCTACTGTTATTACTTAGAATAAAAGCAATAATAGACTACTTTTCAAATACATAAAAACCATATTAAGATTACATATCACAAAATTTTGGAAAACTATAAAGCTCTAAGTGAAAAGTTGTGTTACGTTCTCATATGCGTGACGATGGATTGTGATAAAATTTTTGAGGCGAACATATTAATGTTCGTTTATAATTAAAATAAAACATTTATACAGGTACCTACCTACCCAGATCCAGTGTTACAAAAATTCTAAAATAAAATGTTACACCTGTATTAAGTAAGAAAAAAATTGTAAAAATAATTTTAACCCTTCCAAAATAATTAAGTGTAACCAATTTTTAACATATATTTAATTTTAATTATTTAAAGTTTAATTGATATAATTCTGTTTCAAACTGCCAATATATTATTTGGATTACTTTATTGTAAAGAAATAAATCAAAATTATAAGATGTCATATTATAATTTTGATTTATTGTGCCAATTATGAATTTAGTAAAACTCAATATTTATGCTAACATTTACGAAAAAAGTGTCGCTTTTTATTCAAATTAAATCCTATTTAATTTTAATAAAAAGATTGTGGTATTTATAACTATCTGTATAATTTAATGAAACAATAAAACTTCAGCTTATAATCTAGAGATCCCGCAAGGTTGCAATATTTTTCCACATTCCTGTTTTAAAAATTTAACAAACGCATAATTATTTATCGGATGACCACGACGTGCTTACGGTCACGTAACTTTATTATGCATTGTTCTAATGACAAAGCGCTATTATAATAATGAGATAGTACTTATCGCCGTCATAAGGGTGACCTTATATATCGCATATTTTGTTTTCTTAAAATTAGCTTTGGACAAAATCCTTTCTTTTGATTATTTTCGGAGTTGTTTACAGACTGGTTGTCTGAGTTCACCATCGACACATAATGATTACCTGTAATGTTGACTTCAAACATGTACAAAGATGACAACTTAACTATTATAATAACAGGAAAAAACCCCCAACTCTGTGAACAGAACTAGGTATTCATTGTTAAGTTATGGGTACAAATTGATGTTTCAAATTATCTTTATTCTTATAAAATAATTAACAGTTAAAAAACTGACCAATATCAATCCAAAAACATAGAAGTTGCATTATAGTAGTTTATGCAACTTTCATATAATGAAGGGTATTAAAACACGAGTGTGAGTTTATGAATAAACGCAGCGAGTTTCATAATAGTAACGAGTGTTTTAATACCCGTGTTATATGCAGTTGCATACACTACTTTATCTTCACTAATAAAAATAAAATAAAAAACATATTGCGAAACATTAAATTCACGCGTACGTGTATTGTCACAGTGAACTTGGCGCCATTAAAATCTAACCAATGAGAGCGCAGCTGCGCGCGCAGGGCCAATCAGGAGCGAGCGCGCGATGTTATAATGAGATTTTACGATATCGATGTGGATATTCACATCATGTGAAATTGCTTAAATTTAGTATTTTGTTGTCTGCGCTATAACAGTAGTCATTATAAGTCAAGTATTGGAAACATAAGTAGAATGTTACAACATTAGTGTAGATAAAAGATATTTTTGTAAGATTTAAAAGATTAAAAGAGCATCTTTTTGGTGCCTTTATTAATATCGAGCAAAAAAAACACGTTACGTGTATGGGAGCCCCCTTATATAATTATTTTATTTTAATTATTTCTTTTTTAAGGTGCCTAATTAAGTAATTATTCTGTGAATATTTCAGTTATCTACCTGTCGCCGTTTTTATATCAAGCAAACAACGGCAAAAAATTCAGATTTGTTGTATCAGAGCCCCTCATAAATATTTTTTTCTGTTTTTAGTATTTGTTGTTAAAGCCGGCAACAGAAATACATAATCTGTGAAAATTTCAACGTTCTAACTATCACATTTCATGAGATACAGCCGGGTGACAGACTGACAGGCAGACAAACGGACGGACAGCGGAGTCTTAGTAATAGGGTCCCGTTTTTACCCTTCGGGTACGGAACCCTAAAAACATTACCGTCCCCAACAATCCAAATTATAATGGAATATAACTCAAGAGCGCGAACTGCCACAGCATAATACCCTTTAATCCATGGGCTTTAAGGAAATTAGCGAAATACGTTCTAATCTAATACGGATCCTATCTATTCAACCTGTCACGGATTACAGAACCCTCTGAAGCCGCGAGCGAGGTATGAGCGACAGCGGTTTATATTTAAATAATAATGTTTCTGATTCGTACCGCCAGGGAATGGAACAGTCTCCCTCCCTGCTTGCCTGTTTCCTAAGAGATATAATCTAAAGCTTTTCAAGGTCAGTGTGAATAGGTATCTTCTAGGTCTGCGTGCTTCATCTTCGACCACAACGTCGCTTACCATCAGGCGAGTTGGTGGTCAAGCACGGACTTATTCGCGATAAAAAAAAAATACTGACGTAAGTAGCTGGTATATAGACCTGATTGGAAATCTGTTAAAATCTGTAATCCTTACCTTACGTGCGGTTTTCATCAAGCGCGATCCTGCGATTTAAACTTGACGGTCGCTTCACCATACGAAATAAAAATAAATGTATAGGCCGAACCAAATACCTTGCTGTGATGTTAGCTACAAGCTGCGGATAACCCAATCCTAGCGAAACGACGGTCAAGTTAAAACCGCAGGATCGCGCTAGATGAAATCCGCACGCAATGTTAGAAATAAACATTTTAACAGATTTCCAATCTGTTAGGTACATATATGCAACCAACTGTAGATGTTCTACAGCTTATCTTTTGATATGTGTCCTGTTAATATATGGTTTGCTGCGTGATCTAAAGAAACTATTCATTTACTAGAAAGAAAAATCTCATTTAGCTTTCGCGAAAGTCATTATGAAAATAAGAAAAGTGAAGAGAAGTGTTTGATGAAAAGTATTTAGACATATCATTTTAACGTTTAAAAATTCAGCCAGTGCTCGAAATTGAAATTTTTGATGAGTACGCCTGCAGTACAGCTGCAAATAGCAAAAAAAACCAAGAAAATTTAAATTTCGCGCGCTGGCCTAATCGTTGAAACTTAAACCTTCATAATGTTAAGAAAAGAAAATGTTTAGCTAGCTTTTCCCATATAACAATCAATTTATACTATAATAGCAGGGAATGTAGGGGAAAGTTAGGAATGGAAGAAGCAATAATGAATATTAAGCATGAAGTAGGCGTTTAATCGCTCCGCTTTAGTTTAAGTCCTCATTCCTTCATTGTAACACTGTCGGTAGCGTATTAACAAAAACGTCACGTTAAATAATGCGAGCGTCTTCTTAATATAAATCGTGTTTGGAAATACGCTTTCCTACTTTATTTATTAAAGTTGGCGTCGCTGACGTCGCGTGGTTAAAAGTCAATTAATTTTAAGTGTTGACAAGATCGTTTAGGGGAGGCTGGGGTAAGGCTGACGTACGTAATGACGTTATGAATGTAAAAGGAAATAACGTGTAATGATCGTCGCCACAGCTATCAAGAAGAAATCCAGCGGCGTTCTTAGAGTAAATTTTGAAAAAAAGCCAGACATTAATCACAATTTTTCAAGTCCGTATATGTTCACTTCTAGTGTGTATAGAACCTACGTATAGAGTGCGAAAACAGCTAACTGAATCAATTTATTCGCTTTGCAGAGCAAAAGTCAACAGTTTTATCTGCTTTCTTGCTGTTAATTTTATTATAATAATCCCGATTTTTACTGATTTTTCCGGACTATGACTGTATCGTTACCAGACAAGTACGGTACAAAATTGATACAACAGGTTTGATCATAAATAGTCAACCATTTATTTTTCTTTCAACGCATTTTTATAATATATTTAATAACTCAAAATAAATTTGTATGTTAATTTCATAATTTAGTAGGTATGCATGTGCTTTACGAAAAGTACCTATTTTTATTCAAGTTTTATAAGAAAGTGGATATTGTTAGGTTTTTTCCGTTAATAATATTATGTCGTGACTGTCCTGGGTTCTTAGGTGACAGATCGTTTGTTAAGGCTCATCCTAAACGTACAACATTACGTACTACGTACAACTGTAAAATATTATTTTTAGGTTGATTCAGTACAATATTTAAAATCGGACCCGGAAAAGTATCAATTATTTTTTGTTCTTATGTTTAAATATTAAATATTAGAACAAAAAATATTCATGAAAGTATTTAAGGGAGGCTGGTGTAACTCCTACGCTTGGTGCCTACGTACGTAACGACGACGTTATAACTGTACAAGGAAATAACGTCTAATGATCAACGCTATAGCCATCAAAAAGAAATGTAGCCGTGACGTAGTGCTTTTCACGCATGTTGTGTTTTTTTAAAGTAAAATAGCAAACAATCTTACTGTCCTCATGATATCATGTGACCTTAGCTGGGTTGTAGGGCTTTTTATGTCAAAGGTGCAAATAAGCTGATATGCTCCCGGTTAGCACGAAGGACACTTTCGCTAGAAAATTGCAACACCGGAGACATTATCAATACGTCGATCAATAATTATTTTTAACAAAAAACAGCGTGACCGACTTCACCCGTGAACAGAATTCGCGAATATTTCGCACGGATCGATTTAGTATTCTCCACATTATTGTTGATTTATCAAAAACGGCTGAGCCGATTTTGTTAAAATTTAAATGGGACCAATTTCAAAGTACAGTCTATCCAATAAAAAAAAATTATTGAAATCGGACTACTAGGAAAAAAGTTATGCGTGGTTATAAATAAAAAAAAAAAAAAAAAAAAAAATAGATACGCGTCGAATTGAGTACCTCCTCCGGTGGTTCGTCGGTTAAAAAGATCTAGACACGCTCTCTATATGGTCTAGAAATTCAAAGTGCCAGTGGCACAATTCTATACTTGCGACTAGCCAAGAACATTAGACTTTTCATGAAAGTTGCAGTTGTATCAGCCTTACCTGCAACAAAAAGAAAACACAGTGAGACAAAGTGTTACGAGTATGTACACTTTAATATACATGTTTTTGGATACTACACGTGGTTACAACTTTTACAGTATGCACTTAAAATAGTAAAAAAAATGGTTGTCTGTAAAGTCGGTTTACAGATGATAATTTAGACGATGATAGGCCATACTTCAAAGGTTGCATATTTAAATTTAATCGAAATCGGTTCAGCCGTTTTTGAAAACAATAATCCAAAATTGTGTGCACCAATTCCAGCGAGCTATTCGATTTTTTTACGCGATTGAATACTTTTGTGTCATTTTTGACGAAAAATAAATTATATTGTTGTTGGACGAAACATCGTTCTATTGTTCAATAACACGACAATTTGGAGCATCCATAGTAAGCAAAACACGACAGTACCTAATGGATTTTCATACAACTTTTGGCGGCCGCTGCTCGCATGTATTTGGCCAGTACAGCAATTTTTATTTATCTCGAAAAAGGTTGTCAAAGAAATGCTCACAATACATTTCCAAGCATGTTTGAGAAAATAGGTGATGAAAAGTTAGTTTCAAAAATCTTCATAGCCGTATCGCCGTAGGGTTCCGAGTCTGTCCATTTTTTAAAGGATTCATTGTGGAGAGTGTGCATCTGAGCTGCACGACCTTATTCTACCATCCCCTTTTTACTACAGGACAATTATTAGGAAGACGCCACATTACCACCCCTACACTGTCGATTTACGTACGAAGCGGTTCGATTCAACATTTCTCATTCTACCGCCAGCGAATGGAACAGTCTTCCTGTTTTATTCTTTTCTATGAGATATAATCAAATATATTTCTGACGGACGACGCAGCCAGGGAAGGCCCAAGAAGCGCTGGCGTGACGATCTTGACTCATTCGAGAGGGGTTGGCAGAAAGTTGCGATGGATCGCGAGTCCTGGAAGGAAATGGGGGAGACCTTTGCCCAGGAGTGGGACAGTATAGGTTAAAAAAATAAATCTAAAGCTTTTCAAGGTCAGAGTGAATAGGTATCTTCTAGGTCTGCGTGCTTCACCATCAGGCGAGTTGGTGGTCAAACGCGGACTTATTTGCGTTAAAAAAATACTTTAAATAGTATCTGCCCACCTCAGAAGAATAGTATGTGGCAGCTGCTCTAGAGAAATTCTCTAGCTCCGCCATTGTGTACCGCTTAGAAGATAACCCAAGGCAAATTACATCTGGCTCGATATCCTGCTGCGTCCCATACGTCCGTGACACAGGTTGTCCCATTGTATTTACTGCATAAAGGGTGTTCAGGTTGTTCACATTTTTCTGTATATATTTCTTGTGAAGTTAGTTAGTTTGTGTGTAAGTTTAGGCTTGAGACTATGAGGAATTAAAATCGTTATGACGAACGCAATGCTGCGTAGAGTTCTGAGCTTGTATAGGTAATTAGTAAAAATATATTTCGCAAAAAAATGACACAACTAACTTCAGTCGTATACCAAATTCGAATTTTTCGCTCGAATCGATGTATACAATTTTTACATTCTAATTATTTACACAGAAAAACAAAAAAAAATATTTAACACTTTCCACTATGACTAAACTAATTAAACAAAAAACGAAAGAAAATTAAAATTACAATATTGTTAATGTTTTCAAAAACGGCCCAGCCGATTTCCATAAAATTTAAATGAGACCACCTAGGGATTATACCTACCCTTTTGTACTAAAAAAGGTTTTTTATCATGCAAATGAACATAGAACCTCTTCCTTTTTGCAGTCGGATAAAAACTCTACGTGGTAGGTACTGTTCCAACGTAGACACGCATTGTATAATGAAATAAAGGGAACGTATTGTTCAGTTCGCTTGTCATGGCATAAAATAAAATAAACACAAATAAAGGAATTTAGATTTGGATAAAATAAAAAATAATATATTCGAAAATCCCCCCACCCACAGTCATTGTTAAATTATTATAGCTATTACCCATTAACTGCATTAGCTTTTAAACAAATACATAGAAGTCGATCCTTTCGTTTAAGCGCTATGATGCAACAAGCAAATAATACAGAGAATACAGACACACTAATACAAAAAGACTTAGATACACAGACACACGTCAATCTTACGACACCCTGTTTGTCGGGTAGGAAGTCAAAAAGGCAATCCATCCCTATCTGCTATCTCATAAATTCGATAAAAGTATCAAATGGCATGTAAATCCACCGAGCACGGCTAGTCGTACGGACATAAAGGGTGTCCCGGAAGGGTTGAGATTTTCAGCCTGTCACCGCGTGTAATTGATGGCACATAGTGTTGCTACAAGGTTTGTAACCGGTTTTAATCTAACCGGATTTATAGAGATGAAAGCCAGTTTTATCCGTCTCTAAAAAAATATGTTTTCAAGTGTGCTGATAAACACAGGTTTTAGCCAACTTCAAAAAGATACAAGTTCTCAGTTTGGTTGCAGTTGAGTATTTAGATCAGAACTCTGTGATTATTCGATTCCTAAAATTATGTTTTTACTTCAAAGGTTTTTATTTCACACCTAAAATTCAGTTCATTCGTTTGATTTATAAATCAAAATAACTGGAAAATAACGTAACCAATTCATTCTTATTACGACCTGTCTGGAAAGACTATTTAATTGTTAATGCTAGAAAAAAATTACAAGCAAATTATAAATACTTAACCGGTTTAAATTTATAACCCGGTTTATCGCAACCCGGTTTCCAAGCCTTAGTCGCAAAACGACCCGCTGGGCTCACATTACAGGGCGGTTACGAAATGCGACAAGGTGGGCTGGCTACAGGGTGGTTACAAAACACGCGGTGACATCAAAAATGGATCAGCACTAACGACTTTAGGAAACGGCCGTCTAGCGTAGTTTCTTCGTCATATTGAAAAAGTTTCTTTACTACGTAGATTTATTGTTGTATTTGCATAATTTGCTTTATTTAAAGTCAACCAAATTAATCAAAATCATATCAATATTAAACTTAAAATGTACGGACGTTTTAATAGTAGGAACCTCACGAAGCTAGATACCCACTAAAATAATCACCAAACTAGTGTTTAAACATCTAGCTATTTTTCATCATCTACTTATGGCATTGGGAGGTGCCAACTTATCCATACAATAACAGTAAGCTGTTATCTACCTCTAAATATTATCCGATTTGTTTTTTTTCATGTAATCAGCACTTCAATAACGTCTCAGTTTTTACAGTTTTTTAAATTACCTTAAAGTTACAAGCCTCTAAAAAGTCACATTTTACGCAAACATTTGGCTGTAAAATATATAACGGGACAATAGCTTTAAGTTTATTTTTAAATAGTGCCACTTAGTATAATTTCGAAGGACTAGGAATGAAAGTGGCAACATTCCTGGGGTAACGCTTGTGACAAACGCTGCTGATTGATTCTAAGGAGGTTTTAAGTGACACTGACATCGCATGATCGGCCGATGGGCGGGAAAATGCGAGGTGACATGTCAGATGTCAGTTGTGGTGGTGAGAGTTGTAAATAGAGCTTGTTCGGAGGAAGTTGTGAAAAACTGAGATTAGAACGGTTCAAGCCTGGTGATTCTTGATAGAATGGTGGCAGCGTGCGTTACGCTGCGGAACGCCATGTCCTTCGCTTAAAGTTCTCTCTATAATTGTAATCATACGTAATCTTCTGTGCAATAAACTGATTGTTCGTGACGTCGCCTTTATCTCCTCGCCCGCTAAACCCACGCCACGCCACACTGAAGCATTGTCGGTCAGTGGTATAAAACATTACCACATTGAAGCAGAATCATAACTGATGCGGTGCCTTTTTATGGATCCGACATCAGAAGGTGGGATCGAAGGGCTAGATCCTGAGGAGATGCAGGATTACAAGAAAAATCCTTCGACTGCATTAATCATTGTCGCCTATGAATCAGAGTAATATTATCAAGTAAATCACAAAAGAAAATGGCGAATGATAACAAAGAAGACCACTACGCTACAATACAATCTACACCGAAAGAAGAAGAACAGAACTTGCTTCGTGTACTGTTAACCAGAACAAATCGCTCCAGCCTGTTTGGAGAAGCGGGTCCAGGGTCCAGGGAAGCTGGGAAGGGTCACCTGCAATAACTACCAATCTGCGAGAAGCTGTCTGACAAAACCCCGGGTGAGCTCGTCCAATTTTAGTTAGAAAGTAGTTTTGCATGTTTTTGACTAAATCTGACTTAGTTGTGTTAAGTTTCCTAGTACTACCGCGCGTAATGATTGGATTTAAAGTGAACCTCGCGTCGCGTTGCCCGGATCACGCATGTTAGATCAGGTCGGAAATATTGGTCACTTTTAAGAGAATATAAAGAACCTTACACAATAATGAAGTAGACAAAGTCCTTTCGTACATACTTTACAATAATGCGAACCGTTGTTAAATTTAATGATAGCCTGTTGTCATGGCGACCCTAGATCTATGATAGGCTTTTTCAACATTCGGTCAGTCAACTTTCAGTTTCCTCAAGGAGGTGGCAGTACCATGCAAGAAGTTTATTGTTGACTCAACAAACTTCTTGGTACAATGCTGCCACAGGTTTTACTTTCGGAGGTAGGTCAAGGAAATATTTTAAGTGATTCTTAAATTCTCTGTAATAATAAAAGCGAGGGTAAGAAAAGCTGAACTCATTTAATTTTTGTTGGTGGGTAGTTCGAAAACTGCATCTAGGCTGAGTCGAAGGGATGCAGTTGTCCGGTTCTCTGCGGAGATCGAAGGGACGCTGTTATCCGGTCTCATGCCTCGATCTGGTATCTGATAAGCGTAGGTGGGTTGTACGAAAGTTGCATCTGGGCTGAGTCGAAGGGATGCAGTTGTCCGGTTCTTGCGAAGATCGAAGGGACGCTGTTATCCGGTCTCATACCGATGGACTGGAGTCAAAGAGACGCAGTTGCCGATTCTCGCATTTACTGGGTGGTGAGTGCGGTTTGAGGGACACTGTTGTCTAATATTGGGTGTGCGATTTGGTGGTATTGGCAAAGAGTTGTCCTAGTGAGTGTTGATTTTCCTACCCTACGCTAATGTAAAGAAATAATTAATGATTATTATTGACCTTGTCTAGTCATTTCTTGTTTACTATCTTATCAAGTCATCGTTTCGAACATGATTAAAAGTAACATTATGTCAGGAATGGACGAGCGGTAAACGAATATTCTATACCGTCATTTTTGAATAATCCAATGTTGAACGTACGCCTCGCCACGCTAGCCCAGTGCGGGTTGGTGGATAAACAAACATTCACATTGCTCTTTTGTTACAGATACTGATGATAATCGCCCGAGGACGTGCGAATGTCAAGATGGCCGTAACGGGACAATAGCTTTAAGTTTATTTTTAAATAGTGCCACTTAGTATAATTTCGAAGGACTAGGAATGGAAGTGGCAACATTCCTGGGGTAACGCTTGTGACAAACGCTGCTGATTGATTCTAAGGAGGTTTTAAGTGACACTGACATCGCATGATCGGCCGATGGGCGGGAAAATGCGAGGTGACATGTCAGATGTCAGTTGTGGTGGTGAGAGTTGTAAATAGAGCTTGTTCGGAGGAAGTTGTGAAAAACTGAGATTAGAACGGTTCAAGCCTGGTGATTCTTGATAGAATGGTGGCAGCGTGCGTTACGCTGCGGAACGCCATGTCCTTCGCTTAAAGTTCTCTCTATAATTGTAATCATACGTAATCTTCTGTGCAATAAACTGATTGTTCGTGACGTCGCCTTTATCTCCTCGCCCGCTAAACCCACGCCACGCCACACTGAAGCATTGTTGGGTCAGTGGTATAAAACATTACCACATTGAAGCAGAATCATAACTGATGCGGTGCCTTTTTATGGATCCGACATATACATAAACAAAAAACTTTTCTGAAAAAATAAGACAAATGAGCGTGCTATATTTCTCACTCAAGCGATTGACATCAAAAACATAAAAATGTTACAATTTAAGGGTTGAAAAGAGTTTTCCACCGGAACGTAAATTTTATCAAAAATGTACTGCGAATTTTCTCGATGTTCTACAGAAACGCGAAAGCACTGGTCGATTCACGATCCTCTTAACTACACATTTCATTCTCGTAAAATAACAGAATAAAATAAATGAAAAATATTTCCTAGATTTTCTGATCCTTGCAGTGGCGACAAGTTTTATGGTACCTAGACTTTCTGGAGTATTCATAGCTCTACAAATTTGTACAAAATTCCTCCTTCACACAAAGGCACCATCAAATGCCTTGCTCTATAAGTCTAAGTGCAGACACTCACAGAATTGGGTAGGTATATTCAGTTTTTCACGCGGTGACACGACATACGACACGACTACACTACCTACATCGTAATGTTGTAAAAATATTTACCGGTTTGATTTAAATAATTACTGGTACCATATCATAGCAACCAATGGTATAAAGATTGATTTTATTAGACCTTACCAGGTATCTTTAAGGATTTGTGAAAAATAACCTTGTTATAGTTGTAGTTTTAGTTTATGAATTTCGCAGGAAAGTAAGTTCCCATGGATATATCTATGAAACGCTACTTAAGATCTCACTTGCATACTTGCCCGGATCATGTCACGCGTCTTTTTCGCTATTTGTGTCGTCTCACAGATGCGCCTGACATCTCTCAGTCGTGTCGTTGCTAGTAAAGTGAGTCCAAGTGACGGCTGCAGTGGATTCATTACATCTCGGCTGACCTACAAGGTGAGGCGTAATGTGCAGACGTCGCGACGTGAGCGAGCATTAAGGGGCTCAAAAACTCAAACTCAAACTCGCATTCTCGTCACACATCTCAAACGGGGCATTTCCTTTGTGTCAGCGGTTCATTGACCATTTTTCGCAGGAAATTAGATTCCTAGTGTATATATCATAATACTCTAAGTCTTACTTAAGGGGCATGTCACATGTCCTTTTAGCAATTTGTGTTATCTTACAGACGCGCCTGTCGTCTGTCAGTCGAGTGGCTTTTGGCGAAAATTAGGTTCCCCGTGGATTGATCTATAATACGCTAGGTCTCACTTGCGCATCATGTCACGAGCCTTTTTAGCCATTTGTGTCGTCTTACAGACGCGCCAGTCGAGTCGTTGCTAGTAAAGTAAGGCCAAGGGACGGCTGCAGTGAAACCATTACATCTCGGCTGACCTACAAGTCGGGGCGTAATGTGCAGATGTCGCGACGTGGGCAAGCATTAAGAAGCATTTCTTTTGTGCCACCGTATGGCAAAAAATTAGATTCCCCGTCGGTAGATTTATAATATGCTAGATATAACATGCACATCATTTCACTTGCCTCATTTACAATTTTGTCGTCTTATAGACACGCCTGTCATCTGTCAATCATGTCGCTGTTTCAACGGTTAATTTGTCACCTTAACCGGAAGTTAGGTTTCCAGTGGATGGATCTATAATACGCTAGGTATCACTCGCGCATCATGTCACGAGCCTTTTTAGCAATTTTTGTCGTCTTACAGACGCGTCAGTCGGAACGTTGCTAGTAAAGTGAGTCCAAGTGACGGCTGCAGTGGAGCCATTACATCTCGGCTGACCTACAAGCCGGGGCGTAATGTGCAGACGTCGCGACGTGGGCGAGCATTAAGGGGCATTTCCTTTGTGCTACCGGTTAATTGGCCGCCGGTGCCGTGCTGTGATGGTTGTACGTCTGTGAGATTCGGAGGGTGAAAATATCTGGTGTTTTTAAATCTTAAATATTAATGTTCTTGTTGTTTCACTCATAGCACGTCCACTGCAGGACAGCAGATTATGCATTTACACACTCACTGCTAAGTCACTGTGTTGAAACCAACACAAAAATATGAAGATCATTAAAACTGTTTTTGTAATTTTTCGCTTTAAAAATATTATAATGGAAATATTTTAAACGTTTGCGTGGAGAATGCCTCCATGTATGCGTCATATGCATAAATGAATGTTACTGAAAACATGACGTCATATTGTAAATGCATATCATACATTCGTTCTGATTGTCAGTCCTTGAGACATTTGGGAGTACGATGTTTGTTTGTATCAGAAAAATAACATATAAACACTTATTCATTTGTTGTTTTTCTGTATATCTATAAACTAAACCCTCTCTATTGTAACAGGTTTAGCAAATACGAGTAATTAAGTAAATTTAAGTTGACAAATTGCACGGACCTCACGAGTTCGTTGAAGCGTAATTCGTCACATAAATTAAAAAATATTTATAAGTACCTAGTAGTAGGTACTAGGTATTTAAATATTGTCTCAAGCAGAGTTCAGTGTGTAACACATCATTTTAATTTATTTATTATTTATTTATTAATTAGGAGCCTGTACTGTCCCAACGTTGAGCAAAGGCCTCTCTACCCTCTTTCAATTTATCCCTATCCTGGGCTAAAGTATGCCAGTATCAATTTCGTCCTTCCAGAAAAATATTCGCATAGTATACGCAATTATATACAATGGTAATAACAGCTACTTACGTATACTAGCTTTTATTCTTAGCTTTGCCCGCGCAATTTAGGTACCTAGCTTATGTCACTTTCCAACTTTTAAACCATATTTATGCAAAACCTAGGACACTTCATAGCTCCATTTCTACGTTTTACAAACAAACTAATAAACACACTTTCAAGATACATTTATATCAGTACTGATAGAAATTTCACCTCAGGACATTAATCAAACTAATATTTAAGTAAATCAATAAACATCCGAACTTAAAAAAAATTATAGGCTATATACTTACTACGAGTATGCCCATTAAGAGACGGATAACCGTATTATGTAGGAATAATACCAGATGTGGGTAATTCAGTCATATCGTAATTATCCATACGGAGTATTAGACGCGGTAATAAAGCCTTCACTATCATAAACGGGGTAATTCCACCACCCGCGAGATGATTTAAGACCACATGTGCCTAATTTGGTCCCGCCCGAAGCTTGCATTTGCATTTTATGGCCCACTACATATTGGGACCCGATACAGGCACGATGAATTCGTATTAGATACATGCGGAGATGGGAATAATCGGAGCGGAGACTTAAGGCCGCTGCATACGTAACGAGATAATACCTCGGACGGGGCGTGAACGGGAACGGGACGTGACTGCCTCGTTCAAGACGGGAACGTGTTTTAATGCATACGTACCGAAACAGTGATTCGGTTCTAACTGTTACGAGTATGAAGAAGGAAAGATGGATTTATCATTTCAAAAATTGGCTTTAATTGCTATTGCTCTAGATGACGAAGTAGTTACAAACGTCCAACACTACTTTTCTCTCCGGAACAAACTGAGTGACTGTGCATACGTAACGGAAACACGGACGGGACAGGGCACGCGCGGGGCGGGACGTGCTAAACATCGTTGGCGACGATATTTTTCCCGCCCCGTCAGTGCCACGTTCCCGTCCCGTCCGTGTCTCCGTGACATATGGGCTTCCATTTACATTTTGTATGAAACGATATTTCTAATATTTCCCGTTCCGTCCCGTCCGTAAAAAAATCCGTCACGTATGCAGCGGCCTTTATTCGACTAGGATAGGGAATAACAGTTTTGATATTATTTTACTGTAGACACTATTACCTCTGGTATTTGTAACCTGAATACCGTTTAATACATACAGAATACCGACATATCTGAGCGGGTTGGCGAGTTAATATGGCAGTGGGTAGGTCACATAGCACGGAGGACTGATGACCGATGGGGTCGTGAAGTTCCCGAGTGGAGACCACGTCTCTGCAAGCGCAGCGTTGACGGCCAATGACAGCAAGATTACGCTGGTTGCAAACCGCTCTCAAACAGTTTTTTTGACAATATACAATATCTAACTCAGAATAATGTAAAAAACAACAATTTTATTTATTTTATTTATTTACAATTATATTTATTTATTTTGTCGACAGTCTTGGGCTCTTATGTATGGAACAGCTAACACAATACTCGTATTATGTTAGTAATTTTTCTCTATTTCAATGTTACATAATAAAGTTGGCCATTAGGATAAATACAATGATACATCTTAGTGTATGTCTATCTTTTAGGTATATACCCCGTAAGTACTACTCGTATACGGTGTGATTCTGTCACAACAGTTACAGAGACCTCAAAAGCAAACCATAGCGCCACTACCTACCAAGTACAATTTACTTGCCTGTTTCACCAAACTGCATGTAGATAAACCTACTGTTCAAACGCAGGCATGTCAGGCTGTTTGCATTCTAGCCTAGCCGCGGTTACAAGGTATTTGGACACCGGCCGAATTCCTGATGGGATTGGCTGGCCCCGAGAGCGCTCGGTGCATAGGTCACTAGTTGCGAGACATTGATCCGTGTTGATGGAATTTAGGGAATTGAACATAATGTTTAGGGCTCAGCCGCCTTCCGCGCTCGCCCATGTCCGGTAAGCTGTAGAGGACACAGTGGCCAACAGCTGTAAGTCACTCAAAAAAAAAATTGTTATAGTCTAGAGAATTTAAGAGTATATCCAAATTTCGATATAAATAAATAAAATAAAATAAAATAGCCTTTTATTTCTTGCAAAGATACAGAATTACAACTACAACTTTATAATTATATAGGTACTAAATTATCACTAATTATTATCTAATATCTATTTTTAACATGCTAACTAGTATTTTATTCTTGTTTTTTTTTTTTTTTTAAATTACTTATGTTATTTTCAAAGATACTAACCTATTTCTATTATATTATTTAACTTATCTAACTATTACAAAGTGTTCCTTTTTTTTTATTCAGTTTAATAATATTTGATTATTGTTATGTAATATACCTACATCTAATTATGTTTATCTATCAAATTTAAATTCAAAACCTCCCAGCTTAGACTAAAATATTTTGAATTCAAATCCCATATTTATTAAGTTTTCTTAAATAATTTAGGTGTATGATGTATATTAGTTACGCTAAATATTGTTTTTTTAATTAATTATTTTGCAAGAACCCCTTCTGGGTAAAGGCCTCCTCCAACGAAGCCCATTTGTCTCTATCTTTAGCTACTTGTAGCCAATTGTTGCCTGCTGTCTTGATAATATCGTCTTACCATCTCGCATAAGGCCTTCCTCTATAGCGTTTGCCGCTTGGTCCTTTCCACGATGTAATTATCCTTGTCCATCTCCCGTCTTGCAACCGTGCTACATGTCCCGCCCATTTCCATTTTTGTTTCTGGGCATAGTTTAGAGCGTCAGTGGCTTTGGATATCTTCCTTATATTAGTGTGTCTAATTTTTTGTAGTTTTCTGATATTTAACATACTGCGCTCTAAGCCGCGTTGACAGCTAGTGATTTTATTTTTTACATTTTTAGTGTACTTCCAGGTTTGACAGGCATAAGTTAAGCTTGGCAGGAGGCACGTATTCATGATCTTGGTTTTTATTTCGACTGCCATGTCGCTTTTAAATACCTCCTTCATACTCCAGTATTTATTCCAAGTGTTTTGTATTCTTCGTTCCACTTCAAGTTCGTTGTTTTTTCTGTCAAATCTTATTTGTTTTCCTAGGTAGATGTATTTGTCGGTATAAGCAAGTACTTCGTCGTCTACTAATATGTTGGTTTCTGTGCTGTTTGTCATTACCATTGTTTTTGACAGGTTCATTTCTAGGCCGACTCTTTTGCTAGCTTCGTTTAGAGAGTTTATCATAGCTTGTAGCTGTTTTCCTGATTCTGACAGCAACACCAAATCATCAGCAAAACGGAGGTGGTTAAGATACTTTCCATTAATATTTAATCCGTGCTGTTTCCAGTCTAATTTCCTTATTATTGATTCCAATATAGCTATAAATATTTTTGAATTTCGATATACCTTCCTAAAAAAAACATTATATATTATATATCTCGGTTTGCAGACAGGTCACCAGGACCAGCCCCTTAAAAAAACAACCTTCCTTTAAAAGTCTAAACTGAAAAACATCTAAAAAACTACACATCCGAATTCCTACCTGATTTCCATACCTACTTCAGCAAAAATGTAAAATGAAATTCGTGACGAATTTGCGACTGTAAAAACAGAATAAAATTAACAGAACCGTACATATAACCTGCAATTATTTTAAGACGCCACGGGCAAAACGAGGCAGTAGGTACCTACAGGCAAAAGGAGCAGTCGCGGGCAAAGAGGCGAGGGGGGCAAAGCGGGCAAAGAGGGCAAAGAGAAGGCATTTGGGTTAACGAGTTGCAATGCCCATTCTTGTTAGTCATTGTCAATGGATTTTCCGCGTGCTTAGTTATGTTTGTGGGCGAATTAATTGATGAAATTACCTAGCTTGTCAATTTGTGAATCGCGAGACGTTGAACATTGATAAACTGATGTCTTTTGACCCTAGATAATATCTTTACTCCCAAATAAGACATATCACAATATCCACTAAGGTCTAATTTTCTGAGTCAAACTAGCTTGTTTTTATTTTTAATATATAAATAAATAAATAATAAACCAATAGTGACTGTAGCTGTCTGTCTATATAGTTTCTTCGTAATATGATGCACAACAAAAAAATCTCGTTGATTTAAAGTCGAAACACTTGTGTCTAATTTAGAACAGATAATACTTAGAATCTTATCACAGTAACCATTACTAAAAGCTCGTTCAAAAACCATTTCACCTAATAGCTCTACTTTTAACACAATTTGAACAAATCTATAACGCGTTTCTTAAAGAGACGACAATCTGTTAGGTATAAACCACAGGTACAAACCAATTTGACTACCTCGGTGGCTCAGTGGTTAGTGACCCTGACTCCTGGGTCAAAGAGACGTGGGTTCAAGTCCCACCCAGGGCTAATATTTATGTGATGAACATAGGCAGCAAACACCTGTATAGGTGCTATTTACCTAGTTATTATCTAAAAGTATGTATATAAAAATATGTTTAAGTAGTATATCAGTCTCTGGCAACCAAATCACAAGCTTTGCTTAGTTTGGGGTCAGAAATTGTGAGTAAGATGTCACCTAATATTTTATTGTCTACTAGCGACCCGCCCCGGCTTCGCACAGGTGTCATAAACATATTATAAACCTTCCTCTTGAATCACTTTATCTACTAAAAAAACCGCATCAAAATCCGTTACGTAGTTTTAAAGATATAAGCATACATGGGGACAGACAGCGGGAAGCGACTTTGTTTTATACTATGTAGTGACTAGCGACCCGCCCCGGCTTCGCACAGGTGTATTATACATTAAACCATCTTCTTGAAACACTCTACCTATTTAAAAAAACCGAATCAAAAACCGGCTTTAATGGTTTTATGTGTAAAATCTGTGGGTAATATTTACTTATTATCGACTAGCACGTCACCTCTATATATAAATCAGTAAGTAGATAATGTGAAACAAAAATATAAGTAGACAGGTACCTATAGACAGCTGCGGATAAAGTTGGAGCCATCCGTGGAATTACATGAAAAAATAAATCACTAGGAATCAAAAATCACTTTTCACTTTTATTACTAAGCTGAAACGTCAAACAGGAAAAACGATTGTTGACATTTCACAACGGATATTTATGCGTACAAAACCACGCTAATGATATCTAACAGTATTATGACTCGGCCCTGTCCTTGAATTATATACCTACAGCGCCACGTGGCCACGCAGTACGTATCCCGCGCTAGGGCTGGCCCGCCTTCAGTATTTTAATTTCATCTACTTAGGTACACATTACCTACATGAGTTTCTTTCTAAAGTAGGGACAAGATAATAGGTCACTTTTGACATTTCATGTATGCAAAGAAAAATATACCTTACACTAAAGGAATAAAACTCATGAAAACAATATTGACGACGACCGAAAATTGTTCTCGAAGACGGCTTGGAGTTTTATTCCTTTAGTGTAAGGTATATTTTTCTTTGCATACATGAACTGTCAAATGTGGCCTATTAAAATGACTCCACTTTAGTTTCTAACTATTATGGCGTAAAATTATTATATTAATACATAAAAGAAAATTGCTGTAAATGAAAAAAGAAGCGATCAAGAAAAATAAATATTGTGTTTTTTGATGTTTTTTGGGTTAAATTTGTTTTTTTAAAACGAGTAACCCTAAAACCGTAAATCGTACGCTTACTAGTTACAAATACACACGTCTGTTTGTCACTACGACGCGCCGTGACTGACTAGCATACCAGAGCATACCACACTCCGAGGCGCGTAGGTATGTTTCGCTTTCCGACCGTTTGTATGAAGATGGAATACTGTTAGATATAATTACCGTAACAAAACTATCATTGCCATATTTACTACGGAACACCAGGTGAGTTTGACACGCAGATGGCTACTTTATTTTGAATGTCAAATCTGGATAAGCGTACAGAAAATGCAAAACCGTACACTATTATAATAATTTCGTGTAATTTTGACATTGTTCGAATAATAGGTGGATTCCATTTCGAAATAAAAGGCTTCCATAGACAACCTTGAAAATTGAACTTGAATTTTTCGCGGTCAAATATATAACAAATGGTTTACCATATTTCATTTATTTTTCTTTCATAGCCATCATTATCGTGAATTGTCAGAAGTTAAATACGTAGTATTATTATATCTTCTTTGGTTATAGGACGGAGACCATGTACCGGCTAGCGCAGCTGCAAACAACAAATGACGTGAAAGTGTCCAGCAGTGGGACCTCTTTTTGACCTACTTTCAAAAAGGAGGAGATTCTATGTTTGTCTGTATGAATTTTTTTGTGTATGTTCATCGATATTTTCTCCAATTGTGAACCGAATCAAAAAATTCGTCTTTTATTCAAAAGGGTATACTCCCGAGGTGGTTTTTCGACCCCATTTAAACTTTATCGAAATTAGTTAAGCCATTTTTGAAAAATCAACAATAATGTAAAAATAATATACATACATCAATTATCATCAAGCGAACTATTCGAATTTTGTACTTGATGAAAGCTGGTTTTGCCATTTTTTGTGAAAAATAATTATTTTATCATGAAAAGTCGACGAACAAACAAAAAGAGTTTTGATTGAACATTTTGCAACCTCCATACAATAATTATTACCCCTAGAAGAAATTCGATGGCATTGTGAATCCACTAAGCTGCACTAGGCCAGGGTGGTGGCCATTGCCCAGTCACCTTCATGGTTAGGCCTATGTTCAGCAAAGATCCGTAGGTACAGTACAGTATAATATTACCAGGAATGTTCTACTCGAATCTGTTTTCTATGTCTTCAACTATACAGGGTGACTCCTAATCAATTAGCAACCTTTTAGGGGCTTATTCTGTACATCAAAACTAACAACTTTTGCTCAACGACTTTTGTCAAAAATAAAAAAATAAAACAGCTGTTCCGTACATTTTGTTCAGGGTGAACGATATTTTTCTATGGAACCACCACAACTTGTTGAGTTTTGACAAAAGTCGTTGAACAAAAGTTGTTAGATTTGATGTACAGAATAAGCCCCTAAAAGGTGGCTAATTGATTAGAAATAACCCTGTATAGTTAGAAAACAGATAGTTTTTAGATTTAGATAAATTTGTTTGCTCCCATTCCGTATTTCTCCTTAAAAACAGATCAAAAATTGAATCAAACCTAAAGCGTCATAAACCCCAGTGTCATAGAAAATCATCATTCTACTTTTATGGCTAAACACAGCCTTCTTTAATGAGATTTAGGTATAAAATACATCAGTCATAGGACGTCAACTGCTGGACATAGGCCTCCATTGTGGATCTCCAATAAGATTGGTTGGAAGCAGTGATATCAGTCGTTAGATGCTTAATGAAACTGTTTAGCGTGCTACGCCAAAATCTTGTCATACTTTTTGCACCACAAAAAACGTCAGCTACAAAACAAAGGTCAGCTTTTTTACGCACCAGTAAGAACAATATTCTAGAAACCCACTTTGAAATATTTTTTTATTGCTTCTAACAGAATCGTTTACCATCTTTTACCTAAATCAACCTCTGTTTCGGTGATTAGTCAGATTTCATTAAAATTATAGTTTTATTTTTGTACTGATGAATTGCTGATACGACACAAAACAGATAGCCGACATAGCCAAGCGGAACGGACAATTAAAATGGCAGTAAACAGGCTACATAGCTCGGAGGACTGATGACCAATCTGATTGAAAAGTTTTCGAGTGAAGACTACGTACTGACAACCGCAGCGTAGGACGTCTGTGTGTTTAATTCCCTATATTTCATACTAACAGGCAAATTGTAGAACTCTCTACTCTACCTGAGTCTATGCATCGTAAAGAACGTCACAGGTGTGCAGGTGTCTGAAAATCCAGGGCAAACAGACACATATCTTCTAAACATAGCTTTAAACCACATATTAATAAATAATAAAAATCAGAAATTAACTCTGAACAACAAATGCGTGTTTTTCTTAGACTTTCTTAGTAAAAACAATGCATGAAATAATTTTAATGTTATAGTGATTCCCATACTAGGTTTATCTCAAAGAGTTATTTTGCGTTAAACATTTCATAAACTGGACCAGTGTTCTGAAAGATATAGGTGCAAGTCGTAGATTGCGGCATTTTTTCAAATGTTTATCACAAAAATAACTTTTTGAGAAACAATGCAGTATCAAATAAGGCGGTGATACGGAACCCTTCATATATGTGTTCGACTTGAACTTGGCCGGCTTACTCTATTTTCCTATTTTCTCACGGCATCTTTCATAACTATCGCAGACTTGAAAATTAGACTACGCAACTTGTAAGCCGCAGGTGACCACAACCTTGCTTGCTTCGATGTTGTGAAATGGCAGGGTTTCATAGAGCACGTTTCTTGGAAAGTTCCCGCTCATTCAATATTTTAAATACAATACTATTGTTTATCTTTTTGGAATATAAATGGTATTGTTGGTCGGTTGATTTGGCATTTTATCAAATGTGTGGAGTTCGCCAAGTAACATCGCTTGGTGGCTGATCTGGGTATCATTTTTAGGGTTCCGTACCCAAAGGGTAAAAACGGGACCCTATTACTAAGACTTCGATGTCCGTCTGTCTGTCTGTCTGTCCGTCTGTCACCGGGCTGTATCTCATAAACCATGATAGCTAGGCAGCTGAAATTTTCAGAGATTCTGTATTTCTGTTGCCGCTATAACATCAAATACTAAAAACAGAATTAAATAAATATTTAAGGGGGCTCCCTTACAACAAACGTGATTTTTAGCAGATTTTGCTCGCTATTAATAACGGCAAGAGGAAAGGGGCTCCCATACGGTACGAAACCCTTCGTGCGCGAGTCCGACTCGCACTTGGCCGATTTTTTTTTAAATCGCATTAAAGCATGAAATAAATTTAAACCGTCCCATAGAAGCCGATACAGAAACACTATATAATATGTGATACACACTGTCATGTTTAAAATACTAGTGTTAAACTAAATCTGACAGGAGTCTAAGAGCTACATCATATTATCACAAATACACGTCTACTCAAATAATTCCGCGATAAAAATAAATACACTGAATGCTTATCTAATAAAACATTTTTTTACACATAGTTTTGGATTGAGCGTGATACTTATAATAAATAAAATAAATAAATATTAGGGGACATCTTACACACGATCTCTAACTCCAAACCAAGCAAAGCTTGTGGTATGGCTGCCAGAGACTAATATACTACATATTGTACATATTTTAAAGACAGTACCTAAATAACATCCAGACACAGAGCAAACACCTATGCTCATCACACAAATGTTTTTCCTGGGTAGGGATCGAACCCTCGCCTCTTTGACCCAGAAGTCAGGATCACTAACCACTGAGCCACCGAGGCAGTCGTTTCTCATCATATTTGCCTAGAAGAAATCACTTTCAGTGATAAGGGCGCCGGTTGCTTCACATGTCTTAGGATCTATTTTTCTGTTTTCTGTTTTATGTGTGTGTGAATATGAATCAATAAAGAGTATAAGAGTACACCTCGCGTCACCTAAAAAGAACGCTGGATCTTCAAACTGCGCACAAGGAAATTTAACTCGTATTACATACGTAATAGGAGTTAAATATCCTAGTACGCAACTTTATTTGTAGCAAGGAAATTTAACTCCTATCACGTAAGCAATACGAGTTAAATTTCGTTGTGGGCAGTTTGAAGCTCCAGCGTTCTTTTTAGGTGACGCAAGGTATATTTATCTATTTGAAGAGTTGGTGAATTCTCATAAACCTCCATGAAAAAAATTAAAATAAATCCAAGATCACCGTCATTGGTACCTCTCTGTTACAAAACGTTACAAACTCACAAGCATATCAATCAATCACAGGACATAAATCTCATACAATATTAAACTTGCTTAATCTATACTGTCTCATCATTCAAATTATGAATATGCATGTTTTTAAAAGATACGGGTTTCTTGAACTATTTATGGCTAGAAAATGTAGTGAAATAACATCATAAATTATTCTTTAATGACAGGGGAACGATTGTCTCACTAGGCTATTGTTTACAACAATCGTGTCTCAATGGGTACAAATGGCTTTATAAAGAAACTCGAAACTTCATTGAAATAGATAAATAAAACACAAACACATCTACTATTTTGTTTTAGTTTGGTAAGCAGTATTTTCAAAGATAGAATGTTTCATAAATAGTAATCTATACTCGGAATTTTAATTCGATTCCAGATTTGACATTAGCTACTGTCATTTTTGATAGTTTTTGACAGTACATACTGTCAAAAATGACAGTAGCTAATGTCAAATCTGGAATCGAATTAAAATTCCGAGTATAGTAAATACGAGTAGGTTCTACGTCCATGTAGCAATGTATTTGTATAATATACGATTGGTGATAGTTTTTTTAAGGCAATTTTTAATAATTGTTATAAGCCAATTGTACTTACCTATATTTTTTTTCGACCGTATTACAGTATGTATTTGAAATATGAAAAGTGAACTCATAATATGGCAGGAAAATTTAATAATTATTTAGCCGAAAAAGAATAATGGTGTAAGTTTGACGTTTCATGTGTCTGTCTGTGGCGTCGTACCGATTTTGATGTAATATCTTAGTTTTTTTTTGTGAAGCATTTTTAATCAAGTGTTTTATTTGTTTGTTCTGTATTGTTCATGGTTCTCTAAATTATAAGGTTTACTGGTAATTTAGTTGTTTCTGTTCAAACTGCAAAGTATTTGCATCGGAAATTAAATATGTATATTCATCAAAAAGTTTTATCATAATTTTAATATAAAAACCTGATTGTAATCACCTTGCATAAATTCTTGGGTAGGTAGGTAATACCTATCATGATAAATAAAATCGTTTTAAAATTGAAAAGTATAAAATTAATTTAAAGATATTATAAAATGCTAAATTGTTGAAGTAAGTTGTTATGTATACTTATTTTAAAACCTGTTATGATCTTTATCGTGAGAATGCATAGATGAATAACAATACTAGAAATAGTCAACCTAGAGCCTGTCAAGAAATCAAATAAATACTCAGGGAAATTTTCATAACGATTTTACTGATAAAAAAAATCTTACGGCTCACACACGGTTGAAGTGATTTAACGAGTCGACTTTAATCCATCATTTAATTTTCAATCATAGAAATGGCAATGATTTATTTTCTTGATTCGATGGAAATTGAAAGAATACTTACTAATTTTCAAATGAAATGTTCAGCAATTGCGACAATGGCTTGCATTCCATTTTAAACTGGAATTCCTAATTGTTATTATCAGTAACAAAAATATAGACAGTGAGTAATAATTACACAAAATATTGTTTTGATAAAAAGACAGCGATCGGTTATGTACCTAATATGCAAATATGTACCTGTATAGATAGGAAAATAGTGTAAGATAATAATACTTATGATTTATTGAATCATGGAGTTGTCAGGTTATACCTAGAGTTGAACATTCAAATTCAAATTCTTTAATTTCTTAATAAGTAACTTTACAGTAAATACCAAAACGTTACTTAACTTATTTTACACTTAATTACATACAGAAAATAGCTTTAAACTACTACATATAAAATATTGTACTATGTTTACAATGCTGTTATGACACATCCATGGAAGAAACAAGCTCTTAAGATTATGGTAATTCAGGGAACCAAGGCATTTTAGTTTTGTGTGTTGTGTCTTAACACTTAATTGGTCGATCATACTTATTCATATACATAATCAGGTATTGTAAGCATTAGAGAACTATAATTTGTCTAGATAAACTTAAGAACAGTCAGGTTTTACCTAAAACAATTTTATTACCAATCTTATCTTTGTAAATTGTTAAATGTATAAAAAAATTAAATCCCGTAGTATTTTTGACAAAAATATTTAGAGACACACACTTGCCTAAATCATTAATAAAATGCGTTTTTAAATAATAAACAAACACGTGTAACACGTCTTGAATCTTATTATAATTAATTCTAGAATGACACTGGAAAAACCAGTACAGACGATTGAAATTAAAATTTATGTTTATTAGAATGTTGCACAATAATAACATAACAAACAGCTTTGTGTACAAACACGAACATAGAACCGCGGTTGCAATTTTTTGTCCTTACTTTTACTTGACCGGTAATTCATTGTTATCCAACGAATGCCAGGTACAATATCAATTACGAACCAATTTACGTAGCAAAATAAAAAATATTGTCTACCGACCTTTTTGCTGCGTAAAATCCACACAGTCCACAGAGAAATAAAGAAACAAAAAAAAGCACAGCAATGTTTTTTCAAATTCGTAATTGGAACACTCGCGAAACTGGCGGGCTCGGGGTTGCCAACACGAGCGCGCGCCGCGGGCTTGACGCGTCGACTGACGGAGCTGTGCTCCGCTCAGGCACAGTTTTCCTATAACAGGCGGGTTATTAAAACAATGAATCGTTTGTTTATATCTCATTAACACGAAGGTTCGAGCTTACCTTTGCAGCCTTTGCAGTTAATACTTCCATTTGGATGATTTAGGAGTGAATATTATAAGAAAGCTAGGTAAAGACGGAGGTGCTTGAAGCGTGGCGAGCGCAGCCTCGCAGCAAGGTCAGCCGATGAGATGATAGCTTTTTTATCCATTTAATTGCCTTTATCAATTGCTGTCTATTCCGGTTTGCTTGCGATTCACAAAAAAGAAGTGTACCTAGTGAAATAGTGAATATTATTTAGTTATATTATGGCCTGGGCTACGTTTTATGTTCGTAGCAACGTAGCGTATTTAATCGTATGCAGCTGTCTTGCTCGTAGCTGCACCTGTTTCCTGCAGGAAAATTACTTTTATACTACACCTGCTCGGAAAATACCTTGATACTTTATCAAATTTACGGTAGAAAGTACGTCATTGCATATCGAACAAAAATGCGGGGAGAAAACGCATCTGAGCGGGAGAGAAAAGTGTATGAAAATTCATTTCTTACGTGGTTTTTCTTTTTTAATTTTGGGTAAGACTATGCGCTGGTAACCTAAATATCAAAAGCCAAAAAGTTTTTACAGTGAGTTTTTATCTCCAAGTTCGCAAAATGACACTGGCCACTAGCTGTGTGTTGGATGGTGTCAAACAATTTGAAAAAAGAACATGTGAAAATTGCAGACGCCATTGGCGCCATTTTCAAGTGTTACATTAAGCTTTACTAACTGCAACAATTTCAATATAAATTTCAATTAGTAAAGATTTAGTTTTTTATTTTCCTCGTAGGTGTAGTATAAAGCACTATGTATCACTCGAGAGAAAGTGCGATTCCCGATCTCGGGTGTTTTAAAGCCCTCGCCTACGGCTCGGGCTTCAAACGACACCCTCGACGGTAATCGGTCACTTTCTCCTCTCTGTAAACAACGTACTATTTCAGGTGACAGCTAATTTAACGTAAGGCGCATAATATTTCGTTGAAAGTGAAGAAAACTAATTTTAAAGAAAAAGTTACAATGAAAACATATACAAGGTTATATTTTTGTCACTAACAAAATAATGTTGATTACTGGTAGTTACGTTGCAGAGATCTTATATCACTTGTTCGATTAGATTTTTTTTATCGTTTTTAAGACAAGAATTTTAAAAAATACATTTTGGTAATACTGTAACAACTACTTACCATCATGCAAGGTGTCGCTCTACAAATTGAGATTATTATTATACTCGTATTTACAGAGATATACAATACTAACTTCACGTGTCTATGTGTATACAACGTATAGTTGTAGTTATGTTATGATGATGTGACTTATGATGTGTAATTTTATAGTATTTCTGCTAATATGGGCTGGGCCATACATGCCTGAAAGAAATGATTTTTTTTAAATTTAATTTAAATCAGATGCTTTCAAGAAATAGAGATAGCTAGGCAGGATGAAAATTCAGATAAACAGATGATATGTCTACTGTTGGGAGAATTACTAGTAATATGTAAGTACCTGTAGGTACATTAATAATAAAATTAAATCATACGTAGGAAGTAGGTCTAGGTATATAACTAGGTATAGCATAATCTAGAAGCGGATATATTATGAACCCACGGGTTAGCCAGATTGGCGATTACAACAGAGAGGTATCACAATTTCCGTCTGCAATAATGGGCATGATGGCTAAAACAATAAAATAAGTCCGTTAGATTGACTATCAAAAAATATTAGCAGACACGTATTTTTTCTAAAAACTGATGAAGATATAGCCCGTCAAAGTTCCGCGTGACGTCACAAGTGCCAAACAAATGTAGAGACTTCTGTGATAGAGGTGACGTCACGCCCCCTCCCGAACTTTGACAAAATTTATCTTTGTCATTTATTGTTTGATTGACAAAAGAATACATTTCCAATAATTTTTGATAATCCAACTCACGGACTAATTCGCTGATTAAATGCGAAAGGGTCACTTTCCAAAAATTTTCTAAAATTGTAGGTGTCTTTTTGTTCCATAGAATTTTGTCATATTTCTGCGGAATTCAATAAAAAATGACACATGTTTTTTTTTATTTGTGGCCCCTTAGCATTTAATCTGCGAATTATAATAATGTTTTCTGACGCAGTCATCATGCCTGTTAATTTGACTTGTTTTCGTTTCCATTAGCTACCCTTTTCAGCTGTCATAGTAGGTAGATTCATTGGAACCAAGATGTGAGATAGCAAGTTCTGAGATTTATTTCGACTCCAGGTACGAGTAGTTGTAGATTGTGGTTTTCTTTGTTATAAGGCCGTGACCTGCCGATGGATCTTCCTTTATTTATGGTGCTGGGGCGTAGAAAAAGACACCAAAATACAAAACGACCTGTCTTTTGGAGCTTTTTTTTTGATCCAGAGAAAGAAATAGAAGTAGTAAATTATTTTTCGCAAAAAATGCTAATTAAATAAAACTTAGAATTTAAAACTAAATGAAGCCATTTTTAAAATAACGCTCCAACAACAAGAAGAATCAAGAAAGATATAAGAAAGAAAATAAAACCAATTTTATTGCACGTATAGCCTAAAACTAGAAAGATATAAGAAAAACCAATTTTATTGCACGTACTCGTATAGCCTATTAATTCTGTTATTATAAGGTAGGTATTTACAACGTAGATACAGTTCCTAAATAACTTTCAAATTGCTCTATTTGGCAAACTGAAACTTTGGCTGTTATTCAATTTCGGTAGTTTGCAAAATAAGTTTAAAATTGATCGTTTTTAGGGTTCCGTACCCAAAAAGAGAAAAACGGGACCCTATTACTAAGACTTCGATGTCCGTCTGTCCGTCTCTCCGTCTGTCTGTCTGTCACCGGGCTGTATCTCATGAACCATGATAGATAGGCAGCTGAAATTTTCACAGATGATGTATTTCTGTTGCCGCTATAACACCAAGTACTAAAAAGAGAATAAAATAAATATTTAAGGGGGGCTCTCATACAAAAAACCTGATTTTTTAGACGTTTTTCGCTCTATATTAATAATGGTAACAGGTAGATACTTGAAATTTTCACAGAAGGTTTAGTTTTATATTAACTTCAATAATAAATAATAAAATTAAAATAGAATAAATATTTAAGGGGGGCTCCCATACAGTACGGAACCCTCCGTGCGCGAGTCCGACTCGTGCTTGGCCGATTATTATTGATTATAATTTTCAGTGGGTACTTAACTTAGTTATAAATATTGCTAAAATAAATATGTTTTCCTAAAACTCTTGTATTTTTTGTAAATTTTTAAACCACGAACAAGGTTTTTTTTAACTCAAAAAAGTAAATAAAAACAATTACTCGTACTTAAGTGAATTCCTAATCGTTTACTTAACTCGAAAGAAACGAAATAAATACAAGATGCCTCAAAATTTAAATATTCTGTTTTTAATTTTAGAACAATTTGTTTTTATTACTGCATTTAAACAAAGAACGAGTTTGAACACATTTTGTTGCTTATTATTTGCATTCCGTTAATGCTTATTGGTCATGACCTTTATATTCAGAGGTCGTGAAGTGCTAAGTGAAGATTTTAGCACGTTCTTATTGTGAGAGGCGCAAGGTCGAATTTGCTGTGCTCAATCAATTCGTTACTTTGAGGGTAATAGAGTAGATTTATAGACTGATTTTTATTTAGCGCCTTACACTTTATCTGCAAAATTAAAGTAATGTAGAGTTAAGCACTTACGGCATTCACTTGGAGAAATTCAAGATTTTTCTATTTTTACTAAATCTCTCCAGATTTTGTAGATTTTTACTAGGGCTCATTTATGTGAGGTATAGGTTCTGGCTACTAACCCAATTGTGGCCATTTGGTGTGAAAATTATGTAAGATTAATGATAGATAATTATAAACAAGTGTTACATAAAATATATCGTTTGTGTGAATGTCAAAGTTCAATTTTTTTCGAAAATTTTGTAAATTGTCTAATTAATTATTAAAATTCAAAGTGACCACAAATTAAACCAAGATGGCCATAACAGGTGCGTCTACCTACCATCTATTATAATATTATATACTTATTTTCTACTTGACCTAAGACGGGGAAAGCATTGCGCTTAAAGGATCATAATAAAAATTGTTTAAAAAGAAGGGAATTCATTCCCTTCTTCTAAAAGTAGCAGCAACGAAGGTGTCTTTTCTATGTCCATCTTGAAATAATATCGGCGTCGCACTTCCATGCATTTGCCAGCGACAATTATTCAACAACACAGTGTTTTAGTATTATGGTATGAAACCTCCTTGTCCCACTTGTGCTGGGATACTGGCAGTATTACAAACAAGATTTCATATCGATTGTTCGAGCAGCGTGACGAAAATCGATTTCACTCGCGGATTCATTGCCATGTCGGAAGGAAACTAGAGCGCACACGTAATAACTACCTTCGATTCCACTTGCTATTACGTACCCACTGCACCCCGTTTGGCGAATGTGCTTGGTCAGCGCGTGGAATTCGACTTTGTAATGATTTAAGTATGCCATATTCCAAAAACACCTGAAAAATATAATGTAACGCCTGGTGCGTTATATTTGCGAATGCGTTTAAGTAGTTATTAAAGTTTTTGTACATTTTCAGAAGAGTAAGTGGATAGTAAATACATTTCATGCAAGACTCAAATCTCTGGATTAAGTTATTTATTTTTAAAATTATTTTTTTCTATTTTTTATAAGAAAATCCAGCTATTAAAAAGTTATAACGATATGTATATGTAAATAGAATCTAGGAGAAGGTATTATAGAACAAAACATTCTAATTACTAAGTACCCAGCGAACAACACACTTACATATAAAGAAACCACAAGCAAATGATTAAAGACAATAATAAAGGCAAAAATAATACTGTACCAGCCTTTGTAATAGTCCACTGCAGGACGAAGGCCTACCCATGAAGGGTGATTGGGCCATAAGCACCACGCTGGCTCTGTGCGGGTTGGTGTATTCACATACCTACGCCATCGAATTTCTTTTACGGACGTATGCAGGTTGCCTCGCGATGTTTTCCTTCACCGAAAAGCCAGTGGTGAGAAATTCCGTTCATAAGTTACAAAGAAACTCATTGGTACGGGACCGGGATTGAACCCACGACCTCAAGAATAACAGGTCAGCGTTACAACCACTGTGGAGACCACTTACCGGCAAGCGCAGCGTAGGACTTCCACCCACAAGGTGGACGGACGACCTCATTAAGACCGCAGGGTCGCGCTGGATGCAAGCCGCTACCAACCGGTCTTATTGGAGGTCTTTAGGGGAGGTCTATGTCCAGCAGTGGATGTCCTATGGCTGAAAAGAAGAAGAAGAAGAAGTTACAACCACTAGACCACCACGGCCACAATCAAAATAAAAACTGAAATAATACAACTTTATAGTAAGACTAGGAGAAGGTACTATTTATAAAACAAAAACATTCAAATCTCTAAGTAGGTGCTTGGCTTACAAGACTACCTATACAGAAACCATAAGCAAATCTTTACAGACAAGTAAAAGAATACAACAACTTTATAGTAAAATCGTAAATTCCGGGCGCACGTCTTTGTCCCACATTCTATCTAGATTTTTATCATATCTGTCATTCCAAATAGGGCTTAGACAATGTTGCTAGCCGAGCGGAATACTAACTAGGAAGGTTACATCTTTGTTCGATCGGCGGGGCTATTACGGAACTCGATACTTGCGGATAGTCGCATTGTTGGTTTTTGACTGAAGCGAAGGTTTTTGCTTCAAGCAGACGATTTTGCTTTCGTCTGTGGTGTTCATTTTTGTTGATCGCATTTTTCAACGAAACTTGTTACTTAGGTTTTACATAATTAACGAATGGTTATTTTTCCCTCCTCCTTAAATATCGATTTTATTTTAATGGAATTATTTATTTTTTACCCTTTTTAAGGGTTCCGTACCCATAGGGTAAAAACGGGACCCCATTACTAAAACTCCGCTGTCCGTCTGTCTGTCTGTCTCCAGGCTGTATCTCATGAACCGCTGTAGCTAGAAAGCTGAAATTTTCTTAGATAATGTATTTCTGTTGCCGCTATAACAACAAATACTAAAAATAGAATAAAAATAATATTTAAGGGGGGCTCCCAAAAAATCTAAATTTTAGCCGTTTTTCGCTCGATATCAATAATGGTAACAGGTAGATGCTTGATATGTTCACAAAATATTTAGCTGCATGCCTTCTTTAATAATAAATAATCAATTTAAAATAAAATAAATATTTAAGGAGGGCTCCCATACAGTACGGAACCCTTCATGCGCGAGTCCGACTCGTACTTGGCAGATTATTATTTATTTCGTTTTTACCCTTTGGGTACGGAACCCTAAAAATGTAGGAACATAAAAACCATTTTAATTTTTCAGCAGTTTTATTACCTATCTGTTGATTTTATGCAGGTTGTTTTTTTTTGTGGATTGCATTATATTATATTATTGTTGTTTGCTGCTCACGACCAGTCGCATTCACTCCCATAATAATCCAGCGTGTGCTGGGTGCCTTGACATGAGCTATAAATAATAGTACTTATTAGGAAGGTACCGTAAGGGCTTCAGGGTATTGGGCTATGTAATAAAGATATACCTAAATTTTCTTACATTTTGTTGTTCCGTGAAAACGTAGAAAGAATTGCTTTGAATTTTTTTTACCAAACGTAACATTTATAATGTTAAATGGCAATAGGCAGGGTGCATAGTTCATGGAACAGATGAACGATGAAGCCATAAAGTTCTCGAATGGAGTCCACATTTTGGCACGAGCTGTATAACGCTGCCCCTTTTTTTCTGTCGTACGGCTAGACAGACGCGATCAAAGTGCCACCCTTTATGGTGGAATTTCCGCGCGTTAGAACCAAGCGTTTCGAATCCTCATTCCTCATACGAACAGCAAGAATGTGGAACGCTTTGCCTGGGTCTGTCTTCCCGCCAAAGTACAACGTGGGTGTCTTCAAATCCCGAGTAAATAGGTATCTTCTAGGTAAGCGTGCTACAACCTAGACCGCATATCTGCTCATCATCAGGCAGTAAAAAACCACCAACCATTAACGTGGACCGACAATATAATTAAAATCGCACCTGAATGCAAGCCGCTTCCAACCGCAGTTGTTGGAAATTCATCCTAGAAGCCTAAGTCCATCAGTCCACTGCTGGACATAGACCTCTCCTCTGCTTCTCGTATCTGACGGCTGACGAATGGATGGTAACAACTGAATTTTAATACACACAAAATAAATAAAATAAAATCGGCCAAGTGCGGGTCGGACTCGCGCACGAAAGGGTTCCGTACCGTATGGGAGCCCCATTCCTCTTGCCATTATTATAATAGTGAGCAAAAAACTCTTAAAAATCACGTTTGTTGTATGGGAGCCTTAAACATTTATTTTATTCTGTTTTTAGTATTTGTTGTTATAACGGCAACAGAAATACATCATCTGTAAAAATTTCAGCTGCCTAGCTATCACGGTCCATGAGATACAGCCTGGTGACAGACAGACGGACGGACAGCGAAGTCTTAGTAATAGGGTCCCGTTTTTACCTTTTAAGTACGGAACCCTAAAAAACAGACGTATTCAGAACCTACTTTCTGGACTTCGGTAAAATGTCGTTTAAATTCAGTTGCTATATTTTCACTTTCCTATTTAATTTATTTGTGGTACGATGATTATTTGATCATGCTTAAAATAACTTATCGTACTTTTACGCATCTTGAATAAAAATTGAAAACTATTCAGTAACCGAAGTACGAGTAATTTAAGTAGTAAAAAAATCCACACACATGATGATTGACTGATTCGCATGCAGTTGTACACAAGTACCTAATTACGTATTTACGTAAATTTTCACCTTGTAAATATTGATATCGTTAGCAATTGATATGGTAATTATTATGTTGTCAAGATGTGAGGTGAAGGAATCTTTGACTCGTACACTAATAAGCTATCGTCATCGTACACTCTTATTGGCATCGACATGGCAATCATTCTTTTTTTGACCGACAAAACGGAGGAGGTACTCGTATGTACTCAATTCGACGCGTACGTACTATAATACATATTTTATTTTATGTATAGCGCATAACTTTTTACGTAATCATTCAATAATTCTTTTTTTATTGAAATGAAAATACTTTGAAATTGGTCCTGTTTAAATTTTATCGAAATCGGCTGAGCCATTTTTGATAAAACAATTATGTGAAAAATGCTACGTCGATCCGTGCGAAATATTCGCGAATTCTGTACACGATTGAAGTCGGTCATGCAATTTTTTGCAAAATATAATTAAAAATATATGTTTATTCCTGATGGAATGTTTTTGAAGTGAAACTTCTAATGCGATTTCCAAAAAGGTTGCGTTAAACGTTTAACGCTACCATGGATGGGGTATGAAAGCACTGTTGCATCAAAGTTTCACTTCTTCCGCGCGGTGGGACTCTTCTAGAATACGTCCGTAGTCTACAGAAACCCTCCGAATTGTAATAATTCGTTGTAATCGTCGTCATCGTCGCTTCAGCCATATTCCGTCTACTACCGAACATAGGCCTCCCCTATACATCTCCAATATTAAGACCTATTCATAGCGGCTTGCATCCAGTGCGATCCTGCGATCTTAACGATGCCATCCGTCCACCTTGTGAGTGGACTTCCTACGCTGCGATTGCCGGTACGTGGTCTCCACCCGAGAACTTTTCGACCCCATCGGTCACCAGTTCTCCGTGCTATGTGCCACATGTGTGTACTTGCCAATCCGCTGAGCTATGTCGGTAATCTTGATTCTTCTACGGATCGCCTCATCTCTGACACCGTTACGGAATTTACCATCTACGGAACCATATCATACGCTTGTCTTGACACGCCTTTGACATCATGACAACAGTTTCGATAAGATGTAGGTATACAGGGTTATTTATAATCAATTAGCATCCTTTGAGGGGCTTATTCTGCACATCAAAACTAACAACTATTGTTCTGCGACTTTTGGCAAAATTTAAAAAAAATTTTGAAGAAATGATTTTAATTTTATAGTGCATCCCGCACTAGGTTTATCTCAAAGAGTTACTTTTTATGATAAACATTTCAAAAATTCGTCGCGGATGCAGGATTCGAACCTTGCGTCTTCGGATCACTAGCCCGAGCTTCGAATCCTGCATCCGCGACGAATTTTTGAAATGTTTATCATAAAAAGTAACTCTTTGAAAAATTTTGAAGTTTACAATTTCTAATCAAAAAAATCTAAATCGGATTACACTGTAAAAAGTTATGTGTCATTAAAAAATAATATCCGATATTGATAACCAGGAGGTTATCAATAACGGACGGAGGACCGTTATGTCTTTTAGTATTTATTTTTCGCAAAAAATGGCAAATTTATGTTTACATGGAACTACCTACCTTGGATAATTCCAAGGTCCATTTAAATTTTACAGAATTTTTCGAACTGAAAAATATTTTTTCGGTTCGGTTCACAATTGTCGATACTATCGATGAACATACAAAAAAAAATACAGACGAACATAGAACCTCCTTCTTTTTGGAAGTCAGTTAAAAACTAAACTACAGATTTCTATTAGGGAATATTAAGCCCGATTACAGAAGCGCCAGCGTAAAAATAGCAACGCAAAAAGCGTTCTCTCTATCGAATGCCTAAAGTGAAAAAGAAACAGAACTATGCTATTTAGCTAATATAATTACGCTGGCGCCTCTGTAATCGAGCTTATACTTAAACACTGCATAAACAACAATACAACGAGTATGTATGCGCCGTAAGTAATGTCTGACGCCGGGCGCATTTAGGTTAATGTTACACAAGCGCACGCGCACTTCGCATAACGCTGTCATTTCGATACAATTGAACACAATTAGTATTTGTATTTAGTTGATTGTTCATAAGCATCGCTCACAAGCCCAACGAGCTATGAAGAAAGCGATGCTCGGAGTCTCTCTACGAGATAGAGAGATCCGTAGGCCGTAGAAGAATTAAAAATTAACCGACACAGGCTTGAGGTTTAGCAAGTTGAAATGGCAATGGATAGTGATAGCACGAAATACTGATAAGAGATAACCAATGGGATCGAAAAGTGGACACCACATACCGGCAATACATACGTCCACCCGGACGCCTTATGCTATGTCCAGTCTACGAGTATGTCTAGCAGTGCATTCGGATACAATTCGGTGAGTGCGGCCAGGAATTGCACAATCTGGTCCCACCTGCTCCTTTCTTCTATCGTACGGCCAGACAGACGCGACAAAAGCGCCACCCTTTTATGGTGGACAAGCGTTTCAAATCCACATTCTTCATACGAACAGCCAGAATGTGGAACGCTTTGTCTGGGTCTGTCTTCCCGCTAAAGTACAACGTGGGTGTCTTCAAATCCCGAGTAAATAGGTAATAGGTATCTTCTAGGTAAGCGTGCTACACCCTTGACCGCATTTGTGCTTAACACCAGGCAGTATTAAGTCGAACGCAAACCTATACGAAATAAAAAAAGCAGTGTAAATCTTATGGCCGATGGATGAATGTGATACGTATATATCCCGAAATGTAGGCTAGGATAGTGATACAGTGGCTTCCTGCAGACACACTAAGTCGGGGAATGCGTAACTAGAAAATCGGCCCAGTACGTGTCCGACTCGCGCACGGAGGGTTCTGTACTGTATAGGAGCCCACCTTAAATATTTATTTTATTTTAATATGTATATATTAATAAAGTAAATATACAACTAAATATTATGTGAACATTTCAAGCATCTACCTGTTACCATTATTAATATCCAGCGAAAAACGGTAAAAAATTCAGGTTTGTTGTATGGGAGCCCCCCTTAATTTTTAATTTTATTCTGTTTTTAGTATTTGTTGTTATAGCGGCAACAGAAATACCTACATCATCTGTGAAAATTTCAGCTTTCTAGCTATAACGGTTCATGAGATACAGCCTGGAGTCTGACAGACAGACAGACGGACAGCGGAGTCTTAGTAATAGGGTCCCGTTTTTACCCTTTGGGTACGGAACTCTAAAAACGCCGGCGTGAGGATACACTTTCCGGGGAGGTGCCAGGGCAAGATGTTAGATATTTATTCATTTGCAAGATCACATACATAAAGTTTATTATTAGATCTTAACATAAGACTAACTAACTTACAGGTACATGTCCTGGTTATGGAATGTGATACCTGGAAGGAAGTTGGAGAGACCTTTGTCCAGCTGTGGGAAAATAGAGACAGTTTTTGACAGTACATACTGTCAAAAATGACAGTAGCTAATGTCAAATCTGGAATCGAATTAAAATTCCGAGTATAGTAACAAAATGGTTTGCGTTTACCACGTCCTGCCTGTTTTTCAGTGACATCGTTCCAACCACACAACTATTCATATTAGGTACCTACAGCTACAGGAGATTATTTACAAATATTCAAATGAAACCTTTGAACGTTTCGACCATCAAACCTTACTTAACCATGTTTTATTCAGTACCGCAAACAAAACTAAACCATTAAATTTTGGACTTGAAAGGGTTTATCGATAGATATGGGAGTACGAATTTTGCAACTTTTATTTACTTCACCTGTTCCGTTGTCTATCGGTCTGTAATCAAATATTGCAAGTTTAATTTGTTCCACTTCCCGGTTACCGATTGAACTGAAATTTTGCATACATGTGTAAATCGCGACAATGCAATATTATGACGATATAGTGCTGATCTGATGATGGAGCTGAAAGGTGGCCAAAGGAACTTAGCAATGAAACGACACAACCTCATCGAGTTTGGGTTGATTTAAATGGTCTTGGCGAGTAGTTTATCTTTCAATGGTAACCAGGGTCTGATGATGGAGCTGGAAGGTGGTCATAGGAACTCTGTATTGAAACGACGCATCCCTATCGAGTTTCGACTCGTTTGATTCGTCTTGGCTATATAGTACTTGTTCAGTAAAAGCTTGTTTAAAAAAAAGGTTTTTTTAACATACTACTAGTTTGAAGATCCTCCAGCTATTCGCTATTATTATTAATATTAACTTTAGGACATAAGATAAGATTGTTTTTAAAGCAGTAGGAATAGTCTTAGTCACCATCGTCATCAAAAGGTTATATGTCCACCTTTTAGGTCTAAATTTATTTTTTTACTAATGTATGTGATTTACGTACGCGAAATCTTTTATCAAATTCTACTGTAGTCAGTCAATGCCTGTTTATATATAAACAGTTGGTAATGCGGACTCGAACCTCGCAAGGATATTTTTTTTACTCCTGTAAACGTCATTATCATCATTTCAGCCATAAGACGCCCATTTCTGGACATAGGCCTCCAATACAGATCTTCTTTTGCTCTAATCACTAGAAAAACACCAGACATCACAAGACACCGCCAAAGAAAATATCGTAGAGTTGCCTCTACGATATTTTCTTTGCAAGTTTGTATGTATTTCCGAAAGAATAATTTAGTTCCGTTTTAAGATATTTTAGCTCATCTGTGTCCATTTTAAGAAATTTTGTAATTCTTAGTGTGAAAATTTAACTGGATGTTAACCAAAAACTGCTGTAGTCAGTCAATACCCAGTTATGAAAGGTTGGTATACACTCAAATCCCGCGGGTACGTGCTTTGAATCACTGATTCCGGACGAAGGCAGCGATCCGACATTTGAGTGATGCAAGAGTTTCCTGAACCGTGCTGATTCGATTGGACGAAAGTTTTACGATTACTCCAAGCACCTACTTGTAGGTGCAATTCGGCAAATAAAAAACGCTTACAGGCCAAATGCGAGAATTTATGGAACGCGAGAGATTTTATACAAGAGACTAGCTTAAACCCGCGGCTTGATCTGTGTGATATTAATAACCTATTGCTCTATTGCACTCCATGACTTTTATTTATTCTATACCCATAGAAAAAATGGAGCCGATCCATCTCTATAGCATAGCAGTGGAAGTTTATAATTGGCCATATTTATATATTTAAGTAAATTTACTCATGCCTAGCTGTTAACTTCCTTAATATTAATAAAATAAAATAAATAAATAAAATATTGTTGGGTGTAAATAAATAACTTATTTCTGTAACCAATAATTCCTTAAATTACTGTAGATTGGGGCATTCTATTAAGTATAAAATATCTGTGTCAGTAGGCCACGCTCTTCGATATCCATACTTTGTGTGTGTGTGTGTGTGTGTGTATATTATTAGTAAGAAAAGTGTTAAATGTAAAGTATAGGCTGTAGCCGTTAAGTAGTACAATTTAGCAGTTAATTTTTTATCGGTTTGCCTATATATAGTACTAGCTGCCCGTCCTGCCTTCGCCCGGTTATGGATGAATTATAGCTATAAACCTTCCAGGAGAAATATTCTAAAAGATAATGAAAACCGCATTACAATCTTTTGTCTAGTTTGGAAAATATAAGCGGAAACCCAGACAGACACTCAAAAACGCGGTTTTGCTTTAAACTATGTAGTGATTATACCTACAATATATTATTATGACTTTCCGATAACCGATTCTAGAAGTGCTAGCATAATCCTTACCAATATTATAAATGCGAAAGTAACTCTGTCTGTCTGTCTGTCTGTGGCGCTTTCACGCTAAAACTACTGAACCGATTTGAATGAAATTTGGTACACAGACAGTCTCGAGCCTGAGAAAGGACATAGGCTATTTTTTGATTCGAAAAAATAGCTTTAAAGGGTTGAAAAGGGGGGATGAAAACGCATTGGCTAGAATCTTAGAAGAAAAAACTTATGTTCTACCATGACAAATGGTAATTTGCATCTTGACTTTCCAAATTACATTCTCTATGCCCAATGCCCATTCAAGGCTGCTCAAGTTGCAAATGTCAAAGTCAATCAATCTTTTCCTGTAAACTTTAGAGAAGGTTAAATGTATTTTTTCAGTTTAATTACGTAGTTTTCATTCTAATAGGTATGCCTACAAAACGCAAATCGAATCTAGCGCGTAGTTCTATCGGAGCTCGCGTAAAGAAAATTGCTAGAAGCCAATAAGAGTCTGAAGAGCACACTTAAACGCGTTTGACATTAGATGCCGAGCGCCACGCATCTCAAAGAGCTGCTGAGACTCAAGAGCAAAACCAAGCGCGTCGAATTTTAGATGCTTGTCAAGCGCGGCGACTTTTAGATGCTGAGCATCACGCAGCGCAAAGAACTGCTGAGACTCAACAGCAAGAAACCAAGCGCGTCGAATTTTAGATGCTGAGCGTCACGCAGCTCAGAGAGATGCTGAGACTTAAGGAGAAAGTCAAGCGCGGCGGCCTTTAGATGCCGAGCATCACGCAGCGCAAAGAACTGCTGAGACTCAAGAGCAAAACCAAGCGCGTCGAATTTTAGATGCTAAACGTTAGACGTTAAGCAAAAAATTGCATAGTTCCTGTAGGACAGGACAATAACTATGGAAAGCAAAACTGTCGCCACTATCACAAAGACGCCAAGTGATTAATTCCTCTATGACGCTAATATGGATTAATGAAACGTGACAGCGAAACGTAATTAGATAACAGGTGACATTGTCTGCAGACTTTTATAAATCACAGGTAGCATGGCAAGGGGACAAATTGTTTTTATACCATTATATCCCCTTGAAGAGGAAATAAAGTATAGATTGAAAATGACAACTGACATTAAAATTAGATAAAATGTTTTTTTTCCCTCTGCATGCTGCATGTTACTATGACGTTTAATACCAGGCCGTCATTTTGTCTGACATTAAAAATATTTTTAAATCTACTATCATTAGAGGTTTAACATGTTTCTTTATTCTACCTTTATGGTACAGAATCATCATACCTACGAGTACTTTAATATTATCAATCCGAAAAGTTTGTTGGTTTGTTCCTCTTTGACGCAGCAACGGAGCAAAAGATTCACTTGATTTTTGGTATGGATACCTATGGTTTAAAAGACAGAAAGTGATAATAGGATACTTTTTTATCCCGAGAAAATTCTAGATTCCCATGGGATAGGACAATACTGTTTCTCAGCAATGGAGCAACGGATTGACTTGATTTTTGGGGTGGGCATAGTATGGAAGACGGAAAGTGACATAGAATACTTTCCATTCCGAAAAAATTGCGGTTCCCATAGGATAAGACAATAACTTTTTCTCACCAACGGAGCAACGGATTGCCATGGCTTATTTGCATGAATATAGTTTGAAAGACGAAAAGTGACATAGGCCACTTTTAATCCCAAAAACTTTAACAGTCCCCGTAGGATAGGATAAAAACTAAGCGAACGGGCTGCAGTAGCAGCCGTCTAAGCGCCAGAAATAACCTGTCATTTCAAGTTTAAGACGTTCCTATATTTTTCGCACTCCTTCGCGGCACTCAACAGCGCTAGCCCAGACTCGGGCTCCATAACAGAGCTTTGCGCTCCCGCAATAATGAAGGAGTGTTTCGGAGCACAAGACACATCGTCATCCACCACTCGGGACTAACCAGCACTGAGCGTCGGACAGCATTCCAACGCCCTGGTTCCAGTGCAACGGGTCAGTCATAGTAGCCCAGCGCCTGCCTCTTCAACTGCAGAGGGCAGTGAGAACGGCCATCGCGATACCGACACTTCTCTTCCCCTGCAGCCCCACTGCGTCTGCCAACAGGTTGACGGCCTAGCGGAAGGTAGGGTAGGTGGCGGCACCCACACAACCAGTTCCAACCCACCACAGCCCCTAATCCTCGGCTGCAGCGTCGCAAGAGCGGCACTGCAGCCCGCCTCAGAAGCAACACTCCTCATAAGGCAGGCAACCTACCGGCCATCCTCTCAGTTGCTTTAGTTAAAAGCGGCTGAACAACGAGTGCCGGCCTTGGGAGGAAAGACCCAAAGAAAAGGGAGACTTCGAGCGCCGCCTTTTCAGCTGCCTTAGACCTTCCCCGCCACGACAAGGCGGGGAATACACAGGGGGGTTGTATATACACTCCAACCGTAACTTAACCAACAAAAGCATTCCTCTAAGGTATTTTGATGTTTGTCGCTTAGGTTAGGTTTCGCAGCCGACATCAACATTAGCCAAAATCAAAGTATAACGCGGGCGAAGCCGCGGTTAAAAGCTAGTATTATATATCGCGATCGCATCGATGTTTATCTTGAAAATGAAAGTCTTGTATAAAACTTCTACATCTAACGTCTAAACACAGTTCACTTTCTATGCTAGGCATTGAAGAGTTCCTAGACAAAGTATCAACACATCGGCCTAATAATAAATAAATCATTGTACAATGAGAGTTTTTACTGCGTCTTCTATGATGACACGCATTAGGTATTATGATAGGGCACAATGGGTGACAATATTGACATTTCATTGTATTATTATGCAGTTTTTTGACGCATAGTTCCTCTTAGGTAGTCACTAGACGGGTCAAGGAAATTGAAAAAAATAATTGTAGACTCTGTTCTTTGGAGATACAGAATAAGAAACAATACATATTTGTATAACTGTTGCACTAGTACATAACAAAATATAAGTAGGTACAATATTAGTAACGCTTTTTTTTTTCAAATTTCGTCTTTTACACACCATTAAAATTCCACAAATATAATCCCATAAATCGGAGTGGGTAATGGTGAAAAATTACGAGTATGTATTATAAAGAATTATTTTACAGAGTAGTTGGCCCACTAATGAGCTTTCTCGCTTTCTGGGCAATGTTCCCTCTTTTGAATAAATTAATAATAAGTTAATGAAGAACCGCATGTAAATTTCAAATGTTTCAATAAATGATTTGACTTTGAACTAAACTTCCCAGTTGTGATCAATGTCAACGTCTCAAAAAACTTAATATTTCCAAACCTTAAACAATCTAACCACTCAGTTTTTGAAAGGAATCGAAATTTCAATAATTACCTACGATATACGACATATAAGCCATGGTAGTCCAGAGGTAGTGACACCCATCTTACAATCGTGAGGCGTGTGTTCAAATCCCCGGTAACGTACCAATGAGTTTTTTTTTTTATTTATGTACGTTATTTCAAACCACTGGCTTTTCGGGGACGGAAAGCATAGTGAGGCAACCTGCATACGTCCGTTGAAGAAATTCGATGGCGTATGTTAATCAACTAACCCCCACTGAGCCAGCGTGGTGGATATGGCCCAATCACCCTTCGTGGGTAGGCCTACGTCTTGCAGTGGACTATAAATAATATACCTAATTAAAAAACCCCCGACACAAAAATATTTGACAACAAACTTTCAATTGACAACCATTTTGGGCACATTTGTAGAATTTTGGTTCTTCCATCCCCACTTTAACCCACCATAACTCTTAAACGGCTCAATCGATTTTTATAAAACATAACTAAGAACACTTTCGATTAAGTCTCCTTTCATCCAAAAAAAACTAAACTGAAATCGGTTCAGTGGTTCGGGCGCTATGATGCTACAGACAGACAGACAGACAAACAGACACGTCAAACTTATAACACCCCTCTTTTTCGTCGGGGGTTAAAAAGGCTGGTACAGTACAGTACTTACGATAAGTCAAAGCCATACTCTCGAACCTCCGGAGTCTTGCACAAGTAGCCTATTATTATTTTATCTTTTATCAGTGGTAAATTTAAATTCATCACGACAATCACGTTTTTTCCTATCCGCCGCCGATTGATCGGCAAACCCGGAGTATCGATGGCACGGTCGTACTAATGCTAGTAAAAAACGTAAGGTAAACGTACCAATGTACGGACGTTTTTTAACTTCGCTGACTTTGCAGTAATACTACGCTGATACTAACAGACTTACAACAACATAGTGAATATGACCATATAGGGCATTTATCTGAGTTTTATAATAATTACATTTTATCTAATTTGTTTGAGCTGTAATGGGAATTAATACCCAAAATGTAAAAAAATACCCATATGTACCAAACCGCGGACGATTTGTCCTAATGCGCGGAATGTTGTCCCAATTCCTGGATGCTATACGAAATTGAACTCTATTTGTTTTAAATTAGAGTTTAAATAGCCTTCCTACCGTATTATTATTTGTATGAACTTTAAAATCGACCCAAATCTATTACAAATCGTCCTAATTCACGGACGCTATGCGAATTAGAACTCTATTTGCTATACATTAGAATTTAAATTGCCTTTATTTTGTATTATTTCTTACTATTATTTTAGAATGTTTTAGTTAATGCCATTAAAGGTGTCTTAAATCAAAGAAACAATGGTTTACATGCAATAAATTATATTTCAAACAAAACAATAATCACATTATGAAAAAAAATGCTGTAACGTTAGGTAGTTAGCACAATAGCATTGGTATAGGAACCGTATTTAGTCCGTGGCAAGATAATCGGCTTAAATTATCCCCAAGGTTAAGTTGTTCAGTCTTCCCATGCAAAATAAAATGCGTTCTTTTTTATAATTATATCCCACAGGTCCGTATAAGGCACCTTAAGTGACACATTTGTGTAATGATGATTTCACGGTAGTTAAATTGGATACCAGTCTCTAAGGCAACCTCAGTAGTATATTTACCTTTAGAGCACGGCGTACCTGGATATCGTAGAAGTGGCGCAACATCTGGCGGTCGAAGAATTAATGCTTTCAGTACAAGAAAAAAACAAGAAACTAAAGTAGGGCGTGACTCAAACGCCCACTGTGTTGTCTGGGAATGTCCCAATACAAATGAGAAGAGAAATGACGTACTTGACTTCATCTTCAGGCATTATTCAAATCTACTAATCCATGGCTCTGAGTTTATTTTCGTAACGTCTTGGGAATCAATTATCGACATCATACTTGCTACGAGTAATATCTCTAAAACAATCAATAAGAGGTGCGTGGCAATTGATGAATACTGTGATTCCGAAGCACGAACGTGAAGCATACCGATATAGCATCTTTTAGAAATAAACTCAAAATAGCTATAAAGAGGAACCTTTACAATAGCTAGAAAACAACTCTAATAAGTCTATGACTATAGAGAACGATGTATCTGACGATATATTGCTATCTTGGAACATATACGCGGATAGTGCAAAAAACAAGCTTGGACTAAGAGACTCCCTTGCCCTGAGTAAAACAACATAAACTATGCAAGCGGAAGCCATGGGCATTTTGCTAGCCGCAAAAAAACTTAAACTTTTATATGAACTGAGCTTCTAACAGCTACTGGAAACAGTGAGGCCAAAGAGTGATCATGTTCACAGTTGACAGTGCTGCTACTATCTATGAACTCAGAAGACCTATAACAAGGTCAAAATTAATCGCTGCGCGATGCAACATTCCAAACTCTATCAAATAAACAGTGCGATGGAAAAAGAGTCACAGATCATGTTCAGGCAACAACATAGCAGACACGCTTTCCAAAGAGAGAAGATTCAGTTGTAACTTAGAAAATCAAATTGTTTTATTATATTATAATTTTAATCATATAATCTTAATCCCAATTTTTTAGTACTATAGTTGGTTATTTTATCGATATAATAATCAACTTTTACAAAAAAAATGGCTCAATCAAGAGACAGATTTTTACTCTGACACTAGGACTAGTCACGCGGCCCATACGAACGTCCTTATTTACTTTTTACTACCTATTTATGACAAATTAAATGTTTATTATTTTCTATGAAACACCAAAAGTTTAGTATTTCATAAAAAATAAAAACATAATATCAAAATCTGAGAACAATAAATCTTACTTAAGATAATCTTTAAACACAATGTATTATTGTTTAAAATATATGTTGTAAATCGATCAAAAACAATTGTTTTTGTCATGCACAAAAAACAGTTTATACAATACTAAAGCAAATTGGACACGACTATTGTTTGAACCAGTCCAAAATAATTCTTAATTTCTTTGAATGAGAAGCAACCGAATTATAATAATTGCTTTTTCACGGTTTTGAAAACGACGTTCTTACATGCAAGGAAAAATGAGACTTATTTCAAGGCAATAAGGTCGAGATCCAACCTTTGGTACAACGGGTTTTAAAGAACTGATGTGTGTCCCACTTCTCGGACGAAAAATGTGATTATTGTCTGTGCATTGGGACAAGTACGGGTTTTGTGAGTACCATTAGGCGGATACGCAAATATTATAAATAATCAACAAGATTATGTCTAGATTAGAGGTTATAATATTAGGTAATTTATCTAAGTATCGTAATAAAATAGCACACTTACCGTATCACATTACACAACTAAGAAATGATCTGAAGTTTATGACAGGGTAGACACCAAATTCAGCTACTGAATTAACAGATTAACGAAAATTTTACGACACCGCCCTTTTGAGATCATTTGGTTTGGACACCATTACACTACGTGTACAGTTTTTCTTGTATAATACTTTGAAATATAACCAAGAATTTATTGTCATTAATAAGATTAAATTAAACTTTCGTGGAAAATTACAAAAATTAAAAAACCGAGTATCGTCCGCGTTCTGGGACTCGTCCGCAATTACGTGCGTTTACCTTACTAGTACCGACGAGGACGCCCAGTTTTTGTCCACGATGGATCAGATGTTCCGGTTACGAGATCTGGGACAATAGAAATATGTATTCGGTCTTTGGATCGGTTTGGAACTTACCTTTAAACGTGCCAGCTATATGTGCATATTCATGTGTTGGTGTATTTATAAATATACAGGGTTATTCCTAATCAATTATGGCAAAAGCGGGAGGGGAAGACCAAAAAAAGTGTGGATGAATTGTAAGATGACATGCGAGAGAAAGGAGTTGATGATGAGATGACGAATGATAGAGTGAAGTGGCGGAAGGAAATGTGCTGTGCCGACCCCACCTAGTGGGATAAGGGCAAGATGATGATGATGATGATTCCTAATCAATTAGCATCCTTACATTACATATTTGTACATCAAAACTAACAACTTTTGTTCTGCGACTTTTGTCAAAACTAAAAAAAAAAAATTGTTGTACCATAGAAAACCCGCGACGACATGTCTGTATGGAACATCTGTTTTTTTTTTTTAGTTTTGACAAATGTCGCAGAAGTTGTTAGTTTTAATGTACAGAATAAGCCCCTAAAAGGATGTTAATTGATTAGAAATAACCCTGTATAGTCGGATCTCAAAAATAGATATAATTAACACTATTTTGGTTCAATTTTAAATTAAATCTATTTTTTTTATTAGTTTCTATAGCCGGTATTTTTATTTCACCCTCTATTAAAGGTTTTTATTGGTGTATTTGTTGTTCGCAATACGTGGATGTTTTCTCATTTTTTTATTACTAATGTTGGCAAGGTGCAAAAAATGTATGAAGAAATCAGATTTGTAACGGTATTTAGTAAAATTAATTTTTCATACTTCAAGTAAAATGCTTTTGATTCTGTAATGCCTTTAAAATTGGGCCTAATTTCTCCATTTGATTTTATAATTCAAATAAAATGTCAGCGTAATTATAACCACAACAATTTCCTGATCTAATCTAATTAGTATCTAAGTATGTTTAGTAATCTAAGTAATAATAAGGCTGTAGTATATTACATTTGTATTATATTCTTAGTTTCATTCGTCAGTTCCACTGAGATAGTTCTGTTTGCCTAAACTCTAGTCGCAAACGTCTAAACGACCACGAAAACTTCAACAAAAACTATCGCTGATAAAATGATCTCACAGTACCTTAATCAATATGTACTCAAACCTACCTACCTTTATTTTTTCTCATAAGAGACGATAGTCTATTCAATCAATACAAATCCATACATCGGTCGGTGACTCTAGATCTGAAACAATGTAATTAAAACTCTAGCACAGTGAGAGTAAAGATTGGTTTAGAAAAACAGAAGTGTTAATCTAGGAAGTTAGTATTAGTATGAGTCATGTGTCCATACAATTATGTTTTTGATGTTTTTATCGCGCACAAAAAGTGGATATAACTTGTATACTTGAAGTAGAGTGGGTCTGAACAACAATTTTAGCTACTGGTGTAAGCTATCTCGACATTTAACAATATTGAAAGTAACACTTGCAAGATGTTTAATTGTTCATCGAGACATAAAGAAGGTACTTATTATCAATATATTTCAATAAATAATTATTTTTCGCAAAAAAGGGCAAAACCGCCTTCCATCGTGTACAAAATTCGAATATTTCGCTAGAACTGTTTACATTATTATTTATTTTTCAAAAACGGCTCAGCCGATTTCTGTTTTAAATGGGACCAACCTTTCGAACTAAAAAATATTTTTTTGATTCGAATCACAATTGGCGGAATTATCGATGAACATACAAAAAAAGGAAAAAAATACACACAGACGAACATATATAACCTCCTCCTTTTTGGAAGTCGGTTAAAAATTCAAAAGTACATAAGCCTGATAGTTTCTGATGTGGCTAAATGGTTAAAACAACCGGGAACCACAATTTGACGTGCCATCTTAGCTACGGCAGCGCTCTGAGGGCTAAGTTGGAGTTTTGCAAATCAATTACTTTTACGTCGCGTTGACCGAACGCGCCGAGCACACACGCGAGCACATTGACACACACGCTTGAGTTAGCCAATCACTGACGTTGCCGCGCTTGTGTTGGATCGGTTTGGCGCTCGCTACATTACCGTAAAAAATACTCGCACTTAGCTAGTCAGTTTTCTGTACGTGACACAAGATGGCGCTGTGCCATTTCCATAGAAATCACATCAAACGTTAACGCGATCGAGTTCGAGCAAGAAACTCCAACTTAGCCCTCAGCTGTAAATGATAACAGGAAACGAGACGAGTTTGTTTTTTATAATATCATGAAGAGTAACGTAACAGAAGACAGGAAGTATTTCAATTCTCACGTTTCGACCCCGCCTGCCGTTCAATAGTGTTTTGTAAAGCCACACTGTTTTCAAAACTTAAGATGAATCTGAGTTATTGAGGAATCTCATCCATTCTTTCAGAAATATTTTTATACTTACCATACAGTAAAGATGCACAATCAACAATGCACTGGTTCACGAGTCACAAAAAACGAAAACGCGGAAGACCACCGAGAAGGTGGGTGGACGAAATAAAAGCTATAGCAGGCAGTGAATGGTCAAAATTAGCCAACGACAGAGACACATGGAGACAACTGGAGGAGGCCTTTGCCAAGAAAAGGCAAACAGACATTGGCGTCGACTTATAGATGATTGACATAAATAAATTAATAGATAATGATAATTGAATTGATAAATAATTATATGAATTTTTAATTTTGTAATATGATGTTTGAATAAAGGCTTTTATTATTATTATTATACAGTAAAGATATCCCTGTAGAAAACAGTAAAGAAGTTTATTTTTTGAAGTGAAACTTGTAATGCGACTTCCAACAAGGTTGCGTTAAACGTTTAACTACTATGGAGGGGGTATGAAAGAACTGTTGCGTCGAAGTTTCACTTCTTCCGCGCGGAGGGACTCCACTTGCATTTATTTTCCACTAGCGATACGCCCCGGCTTCGCACAGGTGTATTGTACATATAAACCTTCCTCTTGAATCAATATCTATTAAAAAAATACTGCATCAAAATCCGTTGCGTAATTTTAGAGAAATAAGCATACATGAAAGAAAGAAAGAAAGAAAGAAAGAAAGAAAGAAAGAACGTTTATTTCGTGATATACATGAACAATCACAGCTAATAACAAAAAGAAGAAAAAACGAGCAAACGACAAACATGAGAAACAGTAGTTATGCAGCAAGTGCTCGCGGTATGCCACGAAAACCGATCCCAACTCAGCGTGAAATGCTGATTGAGGACAATCAGCGCTGGTATTCTGCTACATGGGGACAGACAGCGGGAAGCATCTTTGTTTTATACTATGTAGTGATGGTGATAGTGATTACACTCATCATTTTGGATCTCGTTTTCGATAACAAGGCCAACTCGGAATTCGCGCAAATTATTCCTATTATATACATTTAAAAACAACAATGAGTAGTTACCCTATTAAAACGCACTTTTTTTAGGGAAAAATTAATTCAAGAATAGCGAAAAATTTACGAGGAAAAGGATATTATGATCATAATATTATGACTTTCAAATTACCTACAAATACGAGTAAACCTAGTTCAAGTATTTAAATAAGGAATCATTTATTTACATTACCTATATTTACAAGACTTAAAAAGTTAAATAACAGGGGCGACTTTGTTCGGTAAGTGGTGACACCGTGATTCCCTGGGGCTAAATCAGACCCCTGACTCATCTCTTGCCTGAACTGGCCGGCTTGTAGTGGAAATTGCAAGAGCTAAGAACCTAAGCTCCAGGGTGGCAGTGTTAAAGGGCATAACGCCGCTAGTAGCTCTTAGTGAACGCGCAGCACACCTCTCGCTCGACACTCTAAACTATTAATTGTTCTATGCTCTAAGCCGTCCACACCAATGTTGCTCCTCCGATGCCAGCTTACGGTAGCCTTTATTGGGGGCCATTTAGTGGACGGCAAGTCACCACCAGCCTAAATATTGTGAGATGAGGCATTACTTGGCGGGTGCTGCACCTCATTCCATATACCAGCTCATAATAATGTAATATTTTATTCCAATGGCCCAGAACAATAGAAATTTCCCGTCTTTACAATTGTTTTCCTCTTCCTACCACCCAAAAATAGTGGTTTTATTATATTTTATTTGTAAAAGGGCCTCTCAATGGTGGCCACGGCTCCATTGATGCCCTTCAGAAGCACCTAGCCGGTGATGTGAAAAAGGTAAATAAAATATTTCGCTGGGAAATCGAATAACCCGCCCCTCATCGTTCCTGGAGCAAAGGTGCCCATTAACGGATGCCGTATTGCCGCGTTGGATGATGATGGATACGGCACACTAATCCAGTTGCGGATTAGTACTTAGATTCATTTACATTAGAGATTTCTTCTCTGGTCCTACACAGGTCCTTCCTTACTTACGAGTATCATCATTGAATAATCAGTAAAAGAGAAAATATAATTATACTCCAGTAGTATGAAGATTCGGACAGGAGTAGTTATAAATAACTCATTGAAACGGCACGACCTCATGATTCTAAGGCTACGCTAGGTTTTCCCTACTACAGTGGCTTCTATTTGTATACTTAAAATAATAATGGATATTTTTTCCCGCGCTGAAACTGCTAATTACGTTAATCACTAGAGGCGAGCTAATGATTGCTATCATAATACCTGATTACTTATAAGCAACATGCACCACAGAATATCATATTTACAGAGAAATACGAGTATATCCTCCGACACGACGACGGCACAACCATATCGCGAAATTTAAAAATACTAGACAGCGGCAGTAAGACATATAATCGGCCAAGTGCAAGACGGACTCGCGCACGTAGGGTTCCGTACCGTATGGTAGCCCTTTAATATATTTTAAATTATTTATTTATTTTTGAAGTAAATGTTTCACTAAATATTCTGTGGAAATTCCAAGCACCTGTGACCATTATTAATAGCGAGCAAAAACAGCTTAAAATTCGGGTATTTTGTATGGGAGCCCCCCTTAAAGGATTTTTTTTTCTGTTTTTAGTATTTGTTGTTATTGCGGCAACAGCAATACATCATCTGTGAAAATTTCAACGTTCTAGCTATCGCAGTTCCTGAGATACCGCCTGGTGACAGACATACAGACGGACGGACAGCGGAGTCTTAGTAATAGGGTCCCGTTTTTACCTTTTGGGACGGAACCCTAAAAAGGATGTAAAGAATTGGGGAGACCTTTGCCCAGAAGTAAGATAGGTTAAGTTCTAAAAATTTTTAATATTTTGTCGGCTAACTGCCTTTTTTGGCCCTTCGATTAATAGTTCAAACCTTGAGGCCAAGGATAGATCACTGGGACCCGTGTTCCTGCATGGGCAAATGACGAATGCTACGCCGAGTTTAGGACCATTGACCACGACCCTGAATACAACACTGTATAACCTGTAGACACGTTGCTAAAGCCATTAGAATTTCCTCTGTCAAGAATATCACGAAACATATAGGTACAAAGCCAGCACAACCAACACCCAAACCCTGAAAAATATTTAGTGGTTTTTAAACATAATTTTGTGGATGGGTGTTCAAACATCTGCCTGGGCGATGATGATGACGCTTTTCCTAGTTCCTTTTTAGGGTTCCGTACCCAAAGGGTAAAAACGGGACCCTATTACTAAGACTTCGATGTCCGTCTGTCTGTCTGTCACCGGGCTGTATCTCATGAACCGTGATAGCTAGGCAGCTGAAATTTTTTCCACTAAAATGGAACAAGTGTTTTCAAATCTCGAGTAAATAAGTATCTTCTAGGTAAGCGTACTACACCCTAGACCGCATATGGGCTTAACATAAAGCAGTATACAATAGTCAAATTTAAACCTAAATTACATCGGCCAAGTGCGAGTCGGAATCGCGCACGAAGGGTTCCGTACCGTATGGAAGCCCCCCTCAATATATTTTATTTTAATTATTTATTTTTGAAGAGAATATAATTATAACTAGACATTCTGTGAATATTTAAAGTATCTTCATGTTGCCTTTTGGCCAGTATAAATACCTAGCAAAAAATTCCGTCTGGATGGGAGCAAAAACCCCTTAAATACCTATTTTATTCTGTTTTTAGTATTTGTTGTTATATCAGCCACAGAAATATATTATCTGTGACCATTTCAACTTTATAGCTATCACGGTTCAAAAGATACAGCATGGTAACAGACAGACGGACGGACAGCGGAATCTTAGTAATAGGGTCCCGTTTTTACCCTTTGGGTACGGAACCCTAAAAATGATGGTGATAAGGCTCTGACAGCTATACGTCTGTGAAGATTTCCTCATCAGTGCACAGCGTTACATCTGAAACGAGGATGCTTGCCTCGGTGGCACCGCCAGGCACCAGCCGCGTGACGTCACGCTGTTTTTATCTAGCCGCAGATTATGTACGTTAGGTACATTGTGTGTACGCAGCTTAGCTGAATCAACGCTGGATGATACGAAGTATTGCTTTGGAAAGCGTAGGGACTTTCTGAAGTTAATATACAATTAGTTTTTGACTTTTGTGCTATCCCCTAGGAATATTTTATTATTTCGGGATGAAAAGTAGCCCATGACACTTTCCAGCCTTTGGACTGCGAAACATCATAATTATTTTTCGCAAAAAATAGCATGACCGACTTTACCCGTGTACAGAATTCGTGAATATTTCGCACGGATCGATGTTACATTTTTCACATTATTGTTGATTTATCAAAAATGGCTCAGCCGATTTTAATAAAATTTTAATGGGACCAATTTCGAAATATACTCTTTCCAATAAAAATAAAATTATTGAAATAATCGGACTACTACGAAAAAAAAATTTTGTGGTTTTACATAAAAAAATATTTATCTACATGTATATACGCGTCGAATTGAGTACCTCCTCCGGTTTGGTTCGTCGGTCAAAAATCAAGTTTATCCCTTGCTCCGTTGCTGCGTGAAAGAGGAACAAACCAATAAACCAACAAACACACTTTGGAATTTATAATAGTAAGGAAGGATACCTACTTATCATTATGAACAACTTTTAGTATGACAATAAGCCCGATTACAGAGGCGCCAGCGTAAATTTAATAGCAACGCAAAAAGTGTTCTCTCTATCGAATGCCTAAAGTGAAAAATAAATGGAACTATGCTATTTAGCTAATATAATTACGATGGCGTCTCTGTAATCGGGCTTACTAAGTACCTACTTAATGCCATCACATGAACAATAATGCCGCGATCGTGAAAAAAATGTATTTTGTCTTCTTGACCAATTTTATACAATTAAACTTCGATAATCAATGTGATCATTAACAGCCGATTTCCAATAGGCCCTGTTGGAAGCGGCCTGCTGCTCCATCAATTTCTCAATCAATACAGAAAAAAAAACATAGGTACGACTGTTTTCCACCTTATAGCAAAATAATTACTTATCGCAAAAAAATGCACAACCAACTTCATTGCTATCTAAGTAGAAAATTCGAATAGTTCACTCAAATCCATTCTAGCAATTCTTAGATTATTATTTACCAGCGACCCGCTCCGGCTTCGCACAGGTGTATTTTACATATAAACTCGCATCTTGAATCACTCTATCTATTAAAAAAACCGCACCAAAATCCGTTGCGTAGTTATAAAGATATAAGGATACATGAGGACAGACAGTGGAAAACGACTTTGTGAAATACTATGTAGTAAGTAAGTTCGTATAGGCCGGGTGGCTAGCCCTGGTGTCAGAGTTTTTAGGCCGCCTGAAGGCCTCTGACATGGCTAAACGGTTAAAACAACCGGAGCCTACAATTTAACGTGTCATCCGAGCCACGGTAGCGCTCAGTTGGAAAATGCCACCCGCGGTCACCCATCCAAGTACTGACCGTGCGGAATGTTGCTTAACTTCGGTGATCGCTGACAATCACCTAGTCAAACTATGCTACGAGCGCTACTAAGTAGTGATATATTTTTATTTTTTTCAAAACTTACTAACCAATTCTGAAAAAATATATACATTTATGAGGTATAGGTACTATTTCTAACAAAAAAAACCTAAATCGGACTACATAAAATAAACTTACGAGTCGACTTGATAACCTCCTCCATTTCGTCAGTTAAAAATACTAAAGAAAACTAATCGAAACGGTTAGTTCCTCGTGATACCTCTCAATAAAACCATATTCAAGGAGAGCACGACTGAACTATTACATCACTTCACACCTATTCCTTCTAATACGAGTATATCTATTAATAATAATTAACAACGTTTTAAAAACGCAGTTCACATTGCCAGTTATGTTCTAAATTTTAATTACTGTTTAATTGCAAACAATGGATTAGTTTCCTCTGCCATTGGAATTTAAGTCTTAAACTGAGAAAATAGAATTCACAAGTCCGCGAGTAAGTTATTAGGTGCAGCGCTCGTCATCTCCCTTACATAAGTGCTGCATGTACTTGACTTTAACTTAGCCGATGAACGGGTACAGACGAGTGCAGAAATTAGATGCTGGGCATGAAACACTCAGCGGAAGTAAATGTCACAAGAAGTAGCGCTTATAGCACAATGCTATTACAACTAGAGAGATAGCGCTGTTGTCGCTTGAGGCAATTCTCAACCACAAAAATGTACGGAATATCTTGCCCAGAGCTGTCAAAACTGTCAAATATGTATTGGAATTTGATACTACTGTGAGAAAAACACGGCAACTAGCCACAGAATCGAGATATTTTTCTTGTTTCTTTCTAACTCATGCCATATTAAATATTGCATCTCTTTCTATCTTTTCTCGATCGACTACATTATCCCTCTGGTATCTCTGAGGCTTATAGCGTAATTCGATTGGCTGTTTTTAGCAATCACCTAAGTTAAAGTTACGTGTTTTAATAATGGAACGGCCTTCCACGAAATGGACAGAATAAGTTATCAAGACGTCAAGATTTTGCTGGAATCAAGCCGTTTCCAACCGGTCTTATTGGAGATCCGTAGGGGAGGCCTATGCCCAGCAGTGGTCGTGATATAGCTGATGAATGGATGACCCAAGTTAAGCTATGGTCGGCAAATTCAGACTTTGAATACTCATCCACCGCTTGTGGCATTTACAACTGAGCGTTTCTGTGGCTTAATTTGCTTTGACACCAGGGCTAGCCATCCGGTCCATAACAATTTATTTACTTAAGTAGAAAAATAATTAACGTAGTGCTGTGCCTTATGAACTTGAAGTGAGCAGATGCACTCTACAAATAACTCTTGTTTTTGATGAGATAACGTCTTATAAATCGATGAACGCCGGCTACACGCACGAAAAAGCATGACTCATTGTCACGTTCCGCCTGAGCCGAGTGTGCAGGCGAGAGCGCGGAACAACCGATAGAGAGGCATGATCGGCCTAAGCGTTCGGCTTATGACGCATAATATGACGTTTTCACTAAAATTATCGTCTTAAAGAGTTGTACAACGGAAGGGAAGGATTTAAACCCTACCAGTAGAAACAAGTGGTATTTTCTGCTGATATTAAAGTAGGCATAACTGACTCTAAGTATTTCATAAATAATTATTTTTCGCAAAAAAATGGCAAAGCCGCCTTCCATCGTGTGCAAAATTCGAATTTCTCGCTAGAATTGTTACACTATTGTTGATTTACCAAAAACGGCTCAGCCGATATATGTAAAGTTTAAAGGGAATCATCTCGGAAGTATACCCTTTTCAACTAAAAAATAGTTTTTCGATTCAGTTCACAATTGGCGAAATTATCGATGTTCATCGTGTACAAAATTCGCTATTCGCTATTTCGCTCGAATTGCTTAGATTATTGTTGATTTTTCAAAAACGGCTTAGCCGATTTCTGTAAAATTTAACTGGGATCATTTTGGGAGTATACACTTTCGAACTAAAAAAGATTTTTTTGGTTCGGTTCACAATTGGCGAAATTATCGATGAACACACACAAAAAAAAGATACACACAGACGAACATGGAACCTCCTCCTTTTTGGAAGTCGGTTAAAAATAGTTTGTTTTGTACAATTTTAGCTTAACTCGATGTTTCTTACCGATAACGGAAAGGAAGGAACAATCAGTGCGAATAGTTACTGTCACTTTACTGACAATACCTTACAGTTTTTTTCATCTCGAAGACTCAAATAAATAATAGGAAATCTGAATCGTTAAATGGCCATAACTCAATAGTAAATACCTTGTGGTATAAACTACGTCCAATCGAGCTCTATCATGATTTGTCTTAACACAATAGTAATATTTTGTGGTATTAACTACTTCCAATTGAGCTCTACCAAGATTCGAATGACGGTAATTTTAACAATGGATGCTGATGCCAAGCGAAAAGCCCCTTCAAAACTGACACCAGGGCCTATCCACTCGGTCTATACGAAGTTATAGGAAATATCGTGTACACACCTGTACAGCCACAGGCGTGAGCGTTTGAAGGTCACAGCCAACTATGCAGCGCAATCACGACTTACACACCTAGAGCCAAAACAACCTATTATTCAACAGTATCTACCGACAAAATTAACTCTATCAACAACATGTAAAGTCCAAAATCCCACTTCAACCTTTTTGTATCTCTAATGCGCTTCATCTCAAGCAGAACGCGAATAATAGCTATAATTGATATCATTAGATAATAAAATAATACAAGATCTTACGCAATTAATTAGGTAACGTTTGTTTTTGTTATGGATTATTAGTGCATTAATGAGCAGGTGTCTCTTTAATACGGGAAGTCACGGTGACGACGTGTCAAGTTTTTATCTGAAGTAGAGGTGATAGATTTATACCTACGTAAAGCTACGCAAACTAAGCTTTAGTCCCTTCTAGCCGTGGTGGTCTAGTGGTAATGACACCCGCCTTACAATCGTGAGGTCGCGGGTTCAACCCCGGTCCTGTACCAATGATTTCCTTAGAATTTATGTACGGAATTTCACGCCACTTGCTTTTCGGTGAAAGAAAACATCGTAAGGCAATGTCCAAGGATGAAATTCCATGGCGTATGTGAATCCACCAACCCGCACTAGGCCAGCGTGGTGGATATGGCCCAATCACCCTTCGTGGGTAGGCCTACGTCCTGCAGTGGACTATTAACCCATAACCACCTATTTATGTCACACAACCACTTAGCATGCATCTCTGAGATGCGGAAGTAAAATGACTCCATTTTGAACGATTTCGCAGTGTAAGGGTTTTTTGCGATATCGCAGCTGGACCCATAGTAAAAGTTGTTCACAATGATGAGTGCAAAGTTATTATAGAGTAAGATCAGGCAGTATTTAGTCAAACACAAACCTATACGGAATAAAAAAATATATAAACAACCGAGTCAACGTTATGAAAAACACCTAAAAATTGTTTGCCCCAGATACAATATTGGCTTATATTGACCGAAGTGGACCGACCCTTTAGTTGATTGATGTTGTTTTACTTTAACTTGTGTCAAGGTTGAGTCGATAGGGTTGTAGATATCTCGTATGAAGACCACATGCCGTCAAGCGCAGCGTAAGACGTTGATCAACCTGGTGAACACTTGAACAGAGGATTTGAAAAATCCTGTACTGCGCTGAATGCAAGCAACCTCCATAAGTCTGTTTTGAAATTGTTTCGACAAACATGTAAGAAGTATCAAGCGAACGTCGAGTATTTTTTTTTACTGATAACCTAAACCACTAGTTGACCCGGTGAACTTCATTTCACGCGAATGGTCGCACCAACTCCGAACCCTTCTTTGGCTCATGCACAACAACTTTGCTTCACACTCAAAAAGATCATCACATGATCAATGTATTACATAGATAACGAGTAATAAACCGTTCCAGTACAAACAGTTGAAACTCCTGTCAGGGTCATAAGTACAACTAGACAAAACGTGTTACTTAAGAACCGTATGTAGTGTACGTATGTGCATTATTATGCATGCTACACAATGTTGCAATAAATTATTGAGTACTAGCTGCCCCGGTGAACTTCATCTCACCATCTGTCAACTGTCAATGACAACTTTTACATACAGGAACATTTTGTATGGGAAAATTCAATGAATGTCTTTATTATTTTACTCACTATATTTTTTTATTTTCTCACCGTTTAAACCTTCCCTTGGCTTCCACGGATATTTCAAGACCAAAATTAGCCCAATCGGTCCAGCCGTTCAAGTTGAAATGGCAATGGGCAGGGCACATAGCGCGGAGGACTGATGACCGATGGGGTCGAAAAGTTCTCGAGTGGAGACCACGTACCGGCAAGCGCAGCGTAGGACGTCCACCCACAAGGTGGACGGATGACCTCATTAAGACCGCAGGATCGCGCTGGATGCAAGCCGCTTCCAACCGGTCTTATTGGAGATCCATAGGGGAGGCCTATGTCCAGCAGTGGACTTCTTATGGCTGATGGATGGAAGTAAATAATATAATTCATGTTTATTCAATTTTCAAACTATTGACGACCCAGCATTATGTTGAGCCTAATAATTATTTTTCCCAAAAAATGGCAAAACCGCCCTCCATCGTGTACAGAATTCGAATATTTTGCTCGAATTTTTAACATTACTGTTGATTTATCAAAAACGGCTTAGCCGATTTCTGTAAAATTTAAATGGGACCACCTCGGGAGTATACCTTTTCAAACTTAAAAGATTTTTTCGATTCGGTTCACAATTGGCGAACTTATCGCTGAACATACACAAAAAAAAATACATACACACGAACATAGAACCTCCTCCTTTTTGGAAGTCGGTTTAAAATGGCTAAGCACCTAAAAATTGTTTGCCCCAAATACAGTATTGGTTTATATTGGCCGAAGTGGACCGGCCCTTAGGATTGATTGATGTTGTTTTACTTGAACCTGTGTCAAGGTTTCAGGGCAGTGAAATCTTCGCTTGTAATAAATATTTATTGTACGGTTAGCAGAATAAATTTACTAATGTGTACCTTTATAAATTATCTGGAGTCTAGGACCAAAATGCTGGTGTTTATTTGGCTCAACACATATTGCCATTCAGCGTGGCAATGCAGCCAGCATGCTGGGCACGCTGCCAACTGGCAGTGGGTGCAAGCATTTGGATTATCTCTAAACCTTCAAGGTTCTGTGGATGATCCAATGCTTTTATGTAGTAGATAGATAGATAGATATATATTCTTTATTGTTAACACAAAGAGCACAAGTAACACAGATAACAAAAACATTATAGTAACATTGTAGTAGTAGTAGTAGTAGTGTCGGTACATTTAGCATATAAAGTAGTATTGTATTTTGTTGTAGTTAATAAAGGCACTTTTGCCTTAGACTAGGATATTGTATATCTAAGTGGTATAGCCTTCAGGCGGCCTAAAAACTTTGACACCAGGGCTAGCCACCCAGCATACGAACTTACTTAACTAAGTGGTTACAAGAATCTTATTTGGGACCGTTTACCTATTTACCTACTTACTCATCGTTTACTACCTTACATATACGAGTACAAGCTGTTTTGCTTGCCACAAATACAACATAATTATTTTGATGACCTATTTTATGACGAGCCACAGACTGGCTATAGTTTGTGCAAAAAGAGAATCATCGTAGGTGAGGTCGCCTGTGTGCCATTTTACTAATTTTGTTACGTTGACAACACTGCTCTGTCTTTGCTAGTAGGTACAACTAAAAGTGTTTGATACTTGGTAGACACTAATTCGGTTTTCATCAGTACTCGCGTCTACCAAGTAGTCGGTATAATGGCTGCTGATTAAAATCTTATTATTAGTTCACCGTAACGCCACGACGGTTCTCTTTTAGCACAAACTTAATGTTGGCTTACAGTCTTGTTTTTGACCGACGAAACGAAAGAGGTATAGGTACTCAATCCGCCGCGAATATTTTTTTTTAATTGTAACCACGCAACACTTTTTACATAAGTGGTGGTCCGATTTTGAAAATTCTTTTTTCAATGGAATGAATATACTTCGGAATTGGTCCCGTTTAATTTTTATCGAAATGGTTCGAGCCATTTTTGATAAATCAACAACAATGTGAAAAATGCTACATCGATCCGTGCGAATATTCGCGAATTCTGTACACGGGTGAAGTCGGTCATGCTATTTTTTACAAAAATTAATTATCTCCAATCCAATGTGTGGATCGGCTCCTTGGAGTGAGGCCCTGGCTTTATGCGCAGTTTTTACTAAAACCAAGCTGGAAACCTTTACATTGGTTTTCCTGTCCTGAAATAGTTTTGTTTTTTTTTTTTTAACTAAATCTCAAACTACTCCAGAAGCTACATCATGATGTTATAGTCCACGGCTCGTCATAGGCCTTCTATTGTCAACGCCATGCGCCTCTGTCTGAGAATGATAGCGAAGAGAGGCACTTGTTCGAGGTTAATTAGGTACTCTAATTAGTATTGTGTGCAGTTACACACCGTGGAAGCGCACCATGCCAGGTGCAAACCAGCCAACAAAGTGATCTGATGACCGCAGGAGCACTCTGAGCAAGTCGGTTTTAACCGACTTCCAAAAAGATAAGGTTCTATGTTTGTATTTTTTTTTGTGTAGGTATTTTCATCGATATTTTCGCCAATTCAGAACCGATTTAAAAAAAATGTGATTGGTAGATCATATTTCAGAGGTGGTGGAGGTGGAGAATATTATCGAAATCGGCTGATCCGTTTTGGAAAAATCTCGTATAAATTCGAATTTCGAAAAAAAAAAATTTTTTTGATTCTGTTTACAATTAAAAATACAGACGAACCTCCTCCTTTTTTAAAAGTCGGTTAATGACTACAGGATCCTTTCCACGTTTATGACCTAAGGCCTTCAAAATTTGCCAAACGTGAACTTTGCAAAATTTCGAAACGTCAAAATGTCGCGTTTATTACAATCAACCATTCATTAAATCTATTACGAATAATAAAATGGTGTTTTACCGACTGTATCGAATAAGATCACGCAATATCGTGTATTAGGTATCTTGAGCTGTAATACTTGATAATAATTGGCTATGATGTGCATATAAATGTTCTGACCCCAAATGGTGCGTGGTGCAGTATTTTTGTACTAAACAGTACAATACATTTAAATTACTGATAGCTATAGTGATTTACTACCAACTACGCTAATTACATATTATTCTATCCGTTCATCTATAAGTCATAGGAAGTTCACTGCCGGACACAGGCCTCCGTGTGTCGGTAGGTATAAGTAAGCAAGTACGTCGTCATCACTACATAGTATAAGACAGTCGTTTCCCGCTGTCTGTCCCTATGTATGCTTATATCTTTAATACTGCGCAACGGATTTTAATGCGTTTTTTTTAAATAGATAAAGTGATTCAAGAGGAACGTTTATATGTACAATACACCTGTGCGAAGCCGGGGCGGGTCGCTAGTATATTATGATAATTGATAGTGATGAAGTTCCTGTCCGAAAACGAATGGCAATACAAGAATTGATTCCGTGCCACCAACTTAGCTGTTCAGTTGACAGCGACGCTAGTATCGTAATAATCGTAAAAGTTTTAAAAATGGTGGCTGACGCACATGTAGTTTCAATTTTGCCCACTTGAACAGCTAAGTTGGTGGCACTGTACCCACGTACTTTTTAAACAACGCTCAGTTGTTAAAACCGTAGCTCGTACGCTACCGTGGCTCGTATAACACGTTAAATTGTGGGTACCGATTATTTTAACCGTTTAGCTAAATCAGAGGACTTCAGACGGATTAAAACCCTAACACCAGGGTTAGCCACCCGGCCTATACAAACTTACTATCTAAAATGTAGCGCTCGTAGCGTAGTTTGACTAGGTGATTGTCAGCGATCACCGAAATTAAGCAACGTTCCGCACGGTCAGTACTTGGATGGGTGACCGCGGGTGGCATTTTCCAACTGAGCGCTACCGTGGCTCGGATGACACGTTAGATTGTAGGCCCCGGTTGTTTCAACCGTTTAGCCATGTCAGAGGCCTTCAGGCGGCCTAAAAACTCTGACACCAGGGCTTGCCACCCGGCCTATACGAACTTACCTACTTACTTACTATCTAAAATAGGTAGGTACTCCTAAGACAGTATTTAGACAGTAGTTTTGGAAATGAAATTACTGTACCAGCCTTTTTTTAATAGTGCACTGCAGGACGTAGGCCTACCCGAAGGGTGATTGGTCCGTATACACCACGCTGGCTCAATGCAGGTCGGTGGATTCAGATTATATGCCATCGAATTTCATCTACGAAATAGGCAGATTGCCTCACGATGTTATCCTTCATCGAAAAGCCAGTGGTGTGAAAATGCGTATTTATTCCAAAGAACTCATTGGTAGGGGACTGGGATTTGAACCACCTCACGATTTTAAGGCGGGTGTCACTACCACTAGACAACCACGAACGTGAACGAAACGTTACGTAACGTTAGGTACGTAATATAGCATTGTTTAGATATGACCCTATATTATAATAAGGAAGTGTTTAGGCACATGAGTACTTAGGCATTAATATTAATGTAGTCGGCAACTTCTTACAAAATTGATTTATGAAATTATGAAGAATTCCGTACAAAATAATGGTATAAAGCGCCTAAATTAATATTAATAGCAAGCAATGTACATGTGAATAATAGATGTTTCTTGGCTAGACCATGGACTTATTATAAAGGAAACAATGCTAGAATAGTCAAAAATCAGCTATTCACAATTTTACACAAACAAAATTAATTGCCTTTCAGACAAATGTACCAAACAGGATTAATATGGTATTAGGTATAAGTTGGTCATAATAATAAATGCGGTAGGTAATTATCATATTTATGATTTCAAAGGTTATGTTCATTCGTGAAAATGACAAAAGGCATAGACAAATTGTCTTTCCACCAACTTATTCGCTCAAAGAGGAAACAAAGGACCTACCTAAGGATTAACATTGACAACTGAAATTACGAGTGAAAGTGGACACAAATATTTAATTCCTTTGCGATCCTGGAGGTTCAGGCAAAGTAGGTAGGTATAATGGCCAGTTTACCCAATCGGTATCTAAGCAAGAGTTTCAAAATTTGATTGTCGTTTTTAGGGTTTTAGGGTAAAAAAAGGAACCCTTGTAATCGTTGTGTCCTTCTTCCTTAAAGCTTACACATTTATAAACAAAACTGCATGAAATTTAACATTAATATAGATTAAGGTATTTTATAATCTCAATATTCAATACCTAAAATTTTCAAGACAGTGTATTTAAGGGGTAGCTCCCATACAAGTAAAGTAAAGGTGATTTTATTTTCAACCTCGTCGCCACTTGTGGTTTATCGTTGAATAGGGTTTTCGAAATGAATGTAAAGTTTCATAATAACATTTTTGTGTCACATGTACCTACCATTTCTGAGATATAAGTGGGCAAAGTTGAAAAAAGAGTGCATTCATCAAACTTTCTGAGTATAATAAAAGCATAATTCTGGAATAATACAGTTTTGAGTTATTGAGGATTTTTTTTTTAAACTTGTGCACACTTAACTCAGGCACACAACCCATATGAAAAGACAAACATAGGTAATATAAAAAAGAATACATATAACAGTAATACAATGAAAAGGTTTCATACCACCGACATTTATGAACCATTTTGGACTCGTATAGTTACTGAGGGTTTCTGTACTTAGGTATGTATACATACTCGTACCTACATTTGTACATTCTCGTATACAGATGTGAAATTAAAACCGCTATGTCAAAGCTAGGCCTTGACTTCAAAACCCAAAGGTTTTCCGTCGGCGAATGCACGAGGAAAATCAATGCAGGGGGTGGTGGGGGTGTTTTGGGGGGCAAAAGGCGCAATTAACTCGTTTCCATGGCAACCGGGCAGTAAACAACGCCCAGCTATTTGCGGGGCGAAAAAAGCAGTAATTGCATTCGGCAAGGTACGAGTAGGATTTTATTGAGAAATCGTAAAACGTCCGTTTATCAGACCAAATGAAATAGCTCATTTTGTTGCGGAAATCAGGATCGTTTTATGTCAACGTTTTTTTCATTATAGGTAGATATATCATACTTACTTTTGAAAGCCACGTATCCATTTAGGTTGCCTGGAAGAAATCGCTGCAGACGATAAGGCAAACCATTGATCTACCGGATTATTGTTTATTTTTCTAGTTTTGTTTTGCTTGTTCTATGTTCTTGTATTATGTACGGTGTGAAAATAAAATTATTTTGTGTTGTAGTCAGTTGCTCCTCCAACAATAACAATATTGTTATTTTTTTGTAATATCTACATGAGATGTCACCTGCCGGTCCCTGCGGAAGACCAGCGCTGGTTGGTCTACAACATATGCTGAGGTGGGATCGGGTTGTGCCAAAAATAAAATTAAGTAATTAGGATGCTATTGTAAAATATTTAAGACTAGCCTTTGCCCGCGGTGTCGCCCGCGCTTAATTTATAGCCTATAACACTCGCAAATAATGTGGCTTTCTATTGGTAAAAGAATTGTCATAATCGGTTCAGTTGTTCCAAAGATTATCCTTACAACCTCACAAACTTTACCTCTTTATAATATTAACTAGTATCGATTAATTGCTTATGCTGTTTATTTTGTTCTGTTTTGCTGTATCGTTTGTTTTATGGTTTTGTTTAATTTTATTTTTGTCCTAATAAATAACTGTCTGTTGTCTATTATTCATAAGACATCCACTGTTTGACCTAGGCCTCCCTTATAGATCTCCAATAAGATCGATTGGAAGCGGTTTGCCTCCAGCGAGATTCTGCATTCTTATTGTGGTCATCTTTGATTATTTCATAAATTTTATTTTTGACTTTTGAAATGTTAAAAAAATAATCTTTCCTGCTTAATTAAATTTACTCTAGGTTAAAAAAACATTAAACAATTTCATGTAGGTAAGTAGGTACGTCCTTGCTTATTATTTATCTACGACTAATTGCATTGACATACTTCCTAAACTATGATTATCTCACTCAATGGGTATAATTATGTAACATTACGATTAGCTCTTAGCGTAGCATGACTTCACATTTCTTACCGATTACTAAAGTAGAGTTTTGAAAAAGCCGATACAACTTAGCGCATACTGAGCTGAGCGCTACCGTGGCGTGGATCACATCAGATTATAGACCCCGATTTTATAACCATTTAGCCTTGTCAGCAAAGCTCTGGCTGAGGGTGAGTCAAATCCTCCATCCACTCAAACCTTTCCTATACCAAGTCCTTTTCTTTGAGAGCTGTCCTGCTGTGGAATGAACTGCCTGTTGTTATTAGACAGGCTAAATCCCTCCCAAAATTTTAAAATCTCGTTTATCAGCATTATCTTTCCTTATGTTAGCTAAAATTGGTATATTATATGTATTTGTATATTATATGTAGGTTATAAGATATGTAATATGTTAGGTATGTTAATAAAATATACCTTTTTCTGTTTATTTTAATTATTGCACTTCTAAGTTTTTTTTTCTCTCTCATTATTTATTTCACAGTATTTATACATCACCGTATTTCTATTTTTCGTGTCCATTCCATCCAAAGGTTGCCTGGTAGAAGTCGCCAAAGGCGATAAGGCCGCCCTTGTATAACATTTTTTTTGTGTCCTATTGTATATTACTGTAATTTTTGGTGTTTAATATAGATAGATATATACCTACTTATTACCTATTATTATTATTACCTATTTTATTTAAGTCACATAAAATTACTGACTTGCTCAATAGCTTTATCTAAGTTTAATTTAAGTTTCCTCAACATTCAGCACTAACCAAACTAAACGTTAATTTATCTCAGATACGCTAACAAAATAAAGTTCTGTGAACCATAAATTGCGTTGTCAAAACCCGGACAACTAGTAGGGTGACAACGAGGAAAGAATCTTAATGTGGCTAGGGCCATGTCATAAGCGAATGTGGTTTCACTAGATACTTTATAATAGGTAAGTATATCTTTTTTGTAGACTATCTATCTATACATCTTCTATACATATAAATAAAATTAAAGTGTCTGTTTGTAATATTGAAATAACCGTTTTTTACTACATGTATATATGAATATATTTATGGTATAGACAACAAAATAACATTTTTTTACAATTTTTGTCTGTCTGTCTGTCTGTTTGTTCCGGCTAATCTCTGAAATGGCTGGACCGATTTTGATGGGACTTTTATTGGCAGGTAGCTGATGTAATAAGGAGTAACTTAGGCTACGTTTAGTTTAGATTTTTTTTTTTATCTCGGGCTAACACTGCGGGGCGCAGCAAGTACATAATACAATCAAATAAATAATATCTTTTTTCATAATAAAATCATTGAAACTCGGTCATTAACAGATACAGGAAGATTTTTTTTGCAGTGCACATATTTTGTATATGGAAAGTTTCATAAAAAACAATTAAACCTGTAAATTGGATTCATTCACTTTAGTACGAAAATATTGAAATATTATAGGGAAAGTATACAGATAAATTAGGTAATCATGGTCACCCTACTCTGTCTGCTATATCATATGCTACACGGTTTGAAATGAGGTATGAAATCAAGGTCACCTTGAACAGAAGTTAGATGCGGAATGCCGGCTACATGGTTTGAAACCAAGTGTTTTTAAAAACGTTGCGCGCAAGAACGTGTTTTAATCTCGTTCACGTACCTACAGTATTTTATACTACGACGAGTTGGAGTGAGTCTTGCGATTTTATGTGCAGTTGAACGGAAATAAGAAAGAAAAGAAAGAATATGGATGAAGCGACGGTTAAAGGAGAGATTAACCCTTAGTCATATAAACTTAATTGATTTTCTGGACTTTGATGACATAAATAACTTTCTAAGAATACCTTATAGGTAGATGAAACGTAGTAACGTGTAAACGTAGTGACTGTCGTTCGCGTGGTTTTAAACAAGCGGCTAGACGATTTTAAACCACCGCTTCTGGCAGTGGTTTGCAACGCAAAGGGCGTTTGAATTTCACATGAAATGTGGCATAAAACAACTGTCAATACTGTTTCAAACCTTTGTTTGCAATCCGCAATTTTAATTTGGTAGTATTAACAAAACTACAGTTGTTTTTAAACTATGACACAATTTGTTCAACCACTCAACATTTATGATTGGTGAGTTTTAATATTTGACTTTTTTTTCGCTTATGAATTGTGGCACCGCCAAACCAGAGGGTAGACATGACAGCAATTCGTCTTGTGTCACAGGGCGAGCGGCCGCTATCGGCGACCGCGCTGCCCTCTACCGATACGCCGCTTGTAGTTTCATTTGATGGGATGACGGTAGTTGGAAGACCTTGTGCCGTCAGGATTGATGAACAAGCGAGCCAATACGGCGATCTTTTTGATTTATTGTTTTAAAAAAGGATATTTTAAAATACCTCTTTTGCACTACAGGGTTATTTCTACACATTCAGTGCTTTTCAAACGAGAGATGTATGGTTGAAGCGATTTTTGGCTATGTATAGAATCATATATAGTAAGGAAATTTTGTTACCTATTTTATTTTATGACAAAACTTTGGTGCAGTTGTTTTTAAACAACGATACAATTTGTTCAACCACTCGCAACATTTAAGATAGGTTATTAAGTGGTGGAATTAACTTTTTACTTCCTATTTTTTTCGCTTATGAATTGTGGCACCGCCTAACCAGAGGGTAGACATGACAGCAATTCGTCTTGTGTCACAGGGCGAGCGGCCGCTATCGGCGACCGCGCTGCCCTCTACCGATATGCCGCTTGTAGTTTCATTTGATGGGATGACGGTAGTTGGATGCGGGTTAAGTAAATCCAAGAGTTACGGATCGTTAGGCTTTTGTGGAAAGTAGCATGACTGTAAAAGGATTGTCGTTTTGTGAAAAATAGCATGATTGTGAAAGGGCGATCGTTTTATTCATGTTTTTAGGTTTCCGTACCCAAAGGGTAAAAACAGGATCTTATTACTAAGACTCCGCTGCCCGTTCGTCTGTCCGTCTGTTTATCACCAGGTTGTATCTTATGAACCGTGCTAGCTAGACAGTTGAAATTTTCACAAAAAATGTATTTCTGCTGCTGCTGTAACAAAAAATACTAAAAATAGAATATAGTACCTACATAAATATTTAAGGGGGGCTCCCATACAACAAACGTGATATGAAATGTGTCTAAGGGGGATCTAATACGGTACCTTCGGAACCCTTCGTGCCCGAGTTTGTCTTGCACTTGGCTGATTTTTTTAACTCAAAGAAATTTCCTTATCTTTTCATCACTACTCTTTCATCATTCAAGACTTTAAAAGAGACAAAAGCATCAAAGCAAATATCTACTTTACTAACATTTCACCTATTGTTCCAATTAGCAACTTTGAAGCCCAATAATAATTCTCCAAGAAACATTTCGAGTTTATACCTAATTATTTTTCGCAAAAAATGGTAAAACCGCCTTTCATCTTGTACAAAATTTGAACATTTCACTCGAATTCTTTACATTACTATTGATTTTTCAAAAACAGCTCAGCCGATTTCTGTAAGATTTAAATGGGACCACCTCGGGAGTATACCCTTAAATTTCGGACTAAAAAAGTTTTTTTCGATTCGGTTCACAATTATCTATGAACACATACAAAAAAATACATACAGACGAACATAGAACCTTCTTGTTTTTGGAAGTCGGTTAAAATTACGACCTGTTCTACGTTTGCCAAAACAAATTTCACCAAAAGGGGAAGTTAAAATTCTCCCTATTTACATAATGTAGAAAAAAACTTTACTTAAACCTGCCTTTTGTAATAAATTCTTGGAGCCCGAAGCCACAGAATACATTACACTCAGTATGCCGCCAATCTGCCATATTGAATTCTTCCCTGAGCCTGACACGACACCCGATATTGGTTTTGCATCCTTCAAGAACAGCTTATTACGGATATTGTCTTTAGCCTAAGTATTATGAATATCTAGCTGGTTACAAGTACTCTTTGTTGTTGTTTAAATTACGACATAAAGCCCGATTACAGAGGCGGCAGCTTAGTTAAAATACCTAAAAAGCATAGTCCTGTTTCTTTTTCACTTTAGGCATTCAATAGAGAGAATACTCTTTATGTTGCTATTAAATTTACGCTGGCGCCTCTGTAATCGGGCTTATCGTCTTAGTAAAATAAAAATGAATAATTATTTTTTGCAAAAACTAGCATTCAACCTCGGTTGAATACAGAATTCAGGAAAAAATCGCACGGATCGACGTAACATTTTTCACATTAAAGTAGATTTCTCAAAAATGGGTCAGCCGATTTCAATAAAATTTAAATGAAACCAATTTTGAAGTCTAGAATCTTTCCAAAAAAAAATATATTGAAAACGGACCACTTCGAAATAAGTGATGCGTGATTACACATAAAAACAAAAATAAAAATAAAAATAAAAATATACGCGTCGAATTGAGTACCTCGTTCGTCGATCAACGTTACTATTTTCCTTGTCAAAATAAAATAAATAAAATGAATATATTGCAGACATTTGTACCTACTACTGTTAATTTTTACCCACGACGGATCGGAGACGGTATATACCTTTGGGGTGAGAGGTTGTTTGTGCATGATAGAGCAGTAAACGATGGTGAAAAAGCATTAAACTTAAGGCCTTAAATACCTTAAGTGTCTGTGTCCAACTCTCTTGAAAATAAACATTTGAAAGTGGGAAAAAATTGTTACCTACTATTTTCTGTTAAGGCCTACTCATACGGCGAGTGAACAAAATGGTTTCCGTTCACCGTGTTCTTCTACAGACTGACCTCATCACTACAAACTTGACCAAATTAAGGAACTACATTTTCTGTTAGGATTTTTCGGTTTTTCTTCGCAAATGCAGTTGTAGCGCTGTCATTTGAAGTAAAAATAAGTTGGTTTCGCAGTAAAATGCGCTACTTTGCCAATAAATTGCCTATTGTGCCTTGGGCGCGCAGTTCGGAAATGACCTATTTAGGGCGCGACTTTCCGGAAATTGTAGGCTTTTGCGACTACCGTGTCGTCTTCACGGTTCAATAAAATCACAGTCTTGAATATATTCTGGTGTAGTGATAAATTGATGGATCATTTGCAACGTGGTGGGGGAAATTGCGCGTAGATGGGTTCCCGGGCGTTTAGAACGATATTTTTTGGAGAGATATTTACCATTTGTCATGTAGAAGTACTTAGTAACAGGTTTCATTCTTCGGCATATGCACTGTTTAAATTATCATTTAAGACCAACCCAGAAACATTATTAACTGCCTACTATGGTTTGGTTGTATCAGTATTCCGTTACGGCATTATTTTCTGGGGAAACTCTACTGATAAGGAAGTTGCTTTCAAAGCCCAAAAAAGATGTGTTAGATCTATGTATCACCTGAAAACAACTGACAGCTGTAAGCCTTACTTCCTAAAGCATAAAATATTAATCTTGCCATGTTTATATATTTATAAAATTGCAATGTTTGTAAGAACTAATCCCGATTTGTTTGTAAAATGGGCCGATGTAAATAATCGTATGAGGCGAGACAAAACAAGACTTTGTATACCTCGTGTAAAAACTACTTTGATGGCCAAAAGTGTTTTTTGCATGACTCCCATTATAAATAATAAAATACCAAGGGAAATTAGGGAACTAAGCAATGAAATTTTTAAAAAGGAATTTAAAATAATACTGTTAAATAAGTGTTATTATCGTATTACTGACTTTTTAGATGACAAAGAAATTACTAATAGTTGACATTACTTTTGACTTACTTTATTAAATCATTTGACATTAGGTTTTTTAATGTAATTTGAAATTATCACTTGACATTATTTTAATATTTGACATAATTTTTGTTATTTATTTATTCTTTATTTCAAACCTTGCATTAAATTTATAAATATGTAAAAATTTGTTCACTTAGCACTAGGTACATATTCAACCCTGTAAGGGCGTCGCAAGTATAATTATAATACAATTAATGAGAAACTCATAGAAACTATAAATGAAATAGGAACTTATGAGACTTATAACTATAACACTCATCGTCTGCTTACTTCCGCGAGTCAGAAACATTTTTGTCTATCAAGTAATCTTCTATACGGTAGTAGTAACATTTTTTAATAAGTATTTCTTTAAGATTTTTATAGAATTTTCGGTGGTTCGTTTCCTTCTCTTAAATTATATTAAATTATATCTTAAATCTTAAATTCTGACATTAAATACTAGACTATAATTAAGTTTTTGTTGACATCTGATAATTCAGTAATATTTTTAAATTTTGTTTATTATTTTTGAAATTGTACATTCTCTTCTTAAACTTAATTGTGTGACATTTGTGCGCCACGATGGGCAAAAACCTGTTTACGACTTTGTATGTTGTACACGATTACTATGTTTTCACAAATAAATGATCTTGAATCTTGAATTTTCAACCGACTTACTAATAAATTATTTTAAAAATATAACTTTTTAAATACACGCTTATGAGATCCTGGATATCATCTATCGGCAGAGTGCTAGCCGAGACAAGTAAAACGAGCCCAAACACGACGGGTCTATGTTACTTCCTATGTCCACCTTCTGACTCTATCATCAGATCAGCTCTACGGTACCATATTATTGCATTGTCTCGCGATATACATATTCGTGCAAAATTTCAGCTCAATCGGAAACGGAAACATTGGTCAAATTTAACTTGCAAGATTCCACCCGAACTTACATACTCGTACATAGATACATCCATTGCAAGTTAAATACAAGGTTGTAAAATCAGGTCGCTTCTTACTCCATCCATCAGCCGTAGGACGTCCACAGCTGAACATAAGCCTCCCCTATGATTTTCCAATAAGGCATTGCATTGTTAAACTCTACTCTGACTTCAAAGAAATGAATTTGAGTTAGGATTAGTAATGCACTGGGTTAGTAACTGGTACAAATGTATGATAGTTACTTAGTTACAGTTACAGTTAAGTTACAAATGCTAGACATACTCGTAACAAAAAACGCCAGCCGCTTCCGCCCGGTTACCTCGAGATAGCTCCTCAGGGACTTGCCAGTGGAAATAGGCGAAGAGGAAGTAGACGACCTAGCATGATACCCTCGTAGATAGATAAAGAAAAAAGCTCCACAAAGCTCTGATAGCCATCCAGGCAACCGACTGCGAGGGTTCTGAAACGCCGCGCCGTTCGCCCTCGCGGGTGCTCTGGCTACTCGCACCTTCTGAACATCCTCTTCAGACAGATCTCCGTGGCACCCTGCTCGAGAAATGATGATTTTTCTCGAGTCTGATTCTTCACTTCAGATGAAGGAAGATGACCTTGATCGATTAAGTCCGTCGAGATCCGTACAGAAGCCTGTATACAGAAATTAAATTTGCAACAAAAATAAGAGATACAATACGGTACGACACAACAAATCATAAAACACAAAAAAACAACAGTATCATACCTAGTATCCCTGTCACAAAACTGGTCCCAACTCAACGTAATGCTGGTTGCGCTTACGAGCAACCAGCGTTATTCTGTTGGAACCAGCAAGTGACTTTACGCCCTATGTAATGTGTTGAGTTCAATAGAATTTCCGTATCTGAGATGTTGATGATGATCTTTTCAAAAGGTAAAAAAGTACAAACACTTCACACCCCATTAGTAAATGTTTTGGCAACACAAAGATACGCATTTTCCGTAGCCCCATCTTCAAAGCATCCGTCATATATTATATCTGAGTGTTCCAGGGAACATTTTGATCCCGGATTTGGCCACGCCGCCGGCAAAACATCCTCCCTATTTGGGCCACTTTATTGTAGTCAAAAATAATGTTTGAAGATTTGGGTTCGCTTTGCAATTGTTATCAGTGGCATTTGAGAAAAGTATTTTCGCCACTTTTCTGAAGAATTCGGATTTCGTCTCTTTGTACAGGTTGGGCTTGAAAACGCCAGAATGTAACTCAATTACTGGTTAAGGTTGGGCAAGGAATAATGTATAAGGGTTTGCCAATTTTTGTGACATAAAGTTATGAAATTCTAATCCTCCATTGTTCAGTCTTTGTTTGAGTATTGAATACCGTTTAATGTGTCAGTAACGCGTTAATTTAAATGCTTTGTTAGAATAGTAGATGAAAGGACACTGTTAATTTTCTCCAAAGTCACAACGACAAAATTAGTGCTAAAGTATTCATGAAATAAATACATTTGCACAGGGTTGAATAAATTGGCTTTCTATAAGTATTTCTGAAAAGCATAGCGCTTCTATAAACAGACAAACAGTTGTTGCAGCATTTATGAGTAGCTTGTTTGATGTTTCTTACCAAGTTTTTATTTCAGTCTAGCTGACCCGGTGAACTTCGTTTCACCATCACCATTTTCAGTTTTATTATAGCACTCATTTATCAAAAGGCATCTTGTTACTCTACCCAAATCTACGCCGTGCGCGTAGAGCCTCTACAAAACTCGTAGCTCTGTTATATCGTCCTTATTTTTAAAGTGTATGGCTCACATTATTCTATACTACGAGACTAATCGCGCACTTTCGTAATTTCAGTGCACGATTACTCCCGTTGTATCATTGACTTGAATTTAGTTTAATTTAATTTTTGGCTTTTTTGTGATAGCTTGGGCAGTTTTAGAAATATAATTCTTGCTCATCTAAATTTTAGTATGTAGTGATTTGGTCTATGCTGTTAATTATGTACTAATTGGAAATAAATAAATAAATAAATTGACTTGGCATTTTTGCGTAGTATATTGTGGTATTGCGCGGTTATTGGCAATCAATTAGCATCCTTTTAAGGGCTCACGCGCTCTAGGAAGCGAAGCTGACTCACGTGGTGGGACCTGGAGACCCTGAAGTCTCCAAGTGGCTGCCGATTGGCGTTACTGATGCACTTAGCGACAATACATTTAAAACTAAATTATGTTACATAATTAAGAAGACATATTATTCAATTGACGAATTTTTCAAAGCGGAACGAAAATGTTATTTAAATTTTAAAATAACGGTAGAAATCTCGTGACATAGCGAATTGTAATTTAGTTTATTGTGATTGAATTTTATTGTTATTTATTTCTGGGTAGTTTTTCTAAATTAAAATTAATTTTCTTACTTCTTTATTTTTAATACTTCTCTGTTAAAAACTATTATATTAATAAACGGTCTGATTGATTTAATACTAAGATTTGAACGACTTGTAATTTTTAAAACCAAATTACCAATAAATCTGTTTATTTTGTACCTCAAAACAAACAACTTGTGTTCTACAACTTTTCCCAAATCTCAACATATTTCCTAAAAAAATGTTAGTAAGAGAAATCAGCATAATTTTGTACAAATAATGATTTACCGGGCAAATAAATGTTTTTTACATATTTACACCTTGTTTGCATATAACATTACACATACACAGTATCTCCTCTGAGGTCGAAGTCTCACGGATACGCGTTTTTTATATTGAGTTAATTTTATGTTTAGATCGGTCAAATTATTTTTTAATTTTTGAATGGAAGAAAATAAATTATTAATTTTTGAAGTCAAAAGATTGAAAAGAAGATGTTTGTTTTGATGTATAGAATTTGCCCTTAAAAGGATGCTAAATGATTACCTATAACCCAGAACAAGAATAATGTGTATTATGGATTATCCTACCCCATTACACAGCAGCCAAAAATTAAATTAAATTGAAAAAGCAAAGGCATAGCTAATTAAGTAAAATAAGAATAGATCAGTTTATCTTACAGGAACTACCTATTTTAGACTCAGTAAAATCAGCATTTTCGCTGATATGAAAACGAATTTTCAATATGTTTACTTTTTTATCATTTACACCATAATGTCAGTCAATCTTGAAATGAGTGACCGCAAATGGCGTTTACAAAAAGTGAAAACACTCACATCGAATGATACGCTCATTTTAAATTTGACCACCAGTACACGCTGGAAGCTTTCATGGCCTAACAATTCAGACAACAGGGCAATCTACCAGACATTTTAAATCTTACACTAAAATAACTAGACAGTAGGTACATTAGTGCAGCAATGCAAAGTGAGAACTCGCTTAAACAAACTGAACAAAATCACAGTGCACTAAGAACAGTAAGTCATCTTCATAGAAATCGGCCGCTACAGGTTTGAACGTGTGTAGGTTTATTACCAGTGTTACTACTAATCTTGCTACCAGTAGTAAGAACGGTAAATGTATTACCGTTCTTACTACTGCAGTTGAAAGTTGTTAGAACAACAATAAAATATCGGACGCCGTGTACACACGCACTGCCTCGCACACATTAACATAATCTGTGGAGAACTCGTGTAGCTACAATATAGTAAAAGCCGAAAAAATGGGGGCAAAAATTGATGAAGATATAGCCCGTTAAAGTTCCGCGTGACGTCACTAACATACCACAAATGTCCCTGTACCGGCTAGTAATGACACGAGCCCCCTCAAATTTGAAAAGGTTTATCTTTGTCATTGTTTGATTGACAAAAAAAAATACGTATCCAATATTTTTTAATAATCTAACTAGCGGACTAATTAATATAATTAAGATGTTATAGCCAGTAAACCTACCTATTATCTAGGTACATAAAGGGGTTTGTGTCACAAAAAAAATTGGGCCTAAATACAAAAAAATGGGTCCATTTAAAGTCAGTAGATCGTGTCATGTGGGGTATCATAATATGAAAGAGCTTCATTAGCACATGTTAAAACAGGTATTTTATTATTTTTACAATGTGAAATTTTCGATGTACGAGTATTGTATGCCGAGAAAAGTTGAAAAAAACTTTTTTGTCGAAAATTATAGTATAGAGATTTTAACAACTTACTTCCCAATTTTGTGAAATTTTCAGGATTTGTACAGAACCCTCGGTGTGCGAGCCGGACTCGCACTTGTCCGGTTTTATTTGTAGGTATTTTTGCGGAGGATGGTATTTTTATGAAAATTAATCTGGTCTACGTGTACTTCAGTGTCTACTAATATCCTTACTGTACTGCGACACAATTAACATTCCGTAGTTTCACAGTTCGTAATGCAAAAGTGGGCTGAGACTGTTTACAGAAGAACTATACATTTAGTTATCAGGAAGTAAATGCGATACAAAGAGAATTTCTTGAAACGAAATGGTTTTAGTAAAAGTTCCGCGTGACGTCACGTCTAGCTATACTTTCACATAAAGCAAAAGCAAGATGACTGGGTAAAAAACGATATTTATAATTTGTCATATTGGACACGTATATTTTCTTTTGTCAATCAAACAATAAATGAGAAAGATACACCTTGTCAAAATTGAGAGTGGGGGCTCGAGACGTCACTTCTCTGTCATAAGTACTACTACGAGTATAAATACTTTTGTAGTCTAGTCGTGACGTTCAGCGGAACTTTAACGAGCTACATTATTGCTATGTACTACGGGACTAATCGCGCACTCATATTACGAATGACATAACAATAATGTGTTCAAATCGCGAAAGTTTAAAAACAACATTTAACGGGCTATATCTTCATCAAGTTTTGTTTAATTCGCAAAAGAAAAAATACCTGTTAAAATGTTTTCTTACAATTGACGGACTAATTTTATATTTTAGTCATGTAGCCCATTATAGTCTGCTACTGGTACACTCTGTATACATACGATTTAAAGTTTTAAAAATTAAAAAATATGATTGCAATCGGAATTTTCCGTAATAAATGGGCCAGCGACTGAAATAAAAAAGTACCTAACTGTCTAACCACAAGGCACAAAAAAGATCGTTTGATTTAATAAGCACTGACAATAGTACTAAATTACCATAGAAATGTTATAAAATCCATTATTATGATGACTATAGTATAGTTATATCCACTTTTATCAAAATAAATAGAACAGTTTTAAATTACCTATTTCTATCTAGACTTTCAGGTCCATGAATATACACAAATTTGAATAACTACTAAGTTTTTTATACAAATTTCGAAAAGTTTTACTGAAACATGTCTCGAACAAAAAAAATGAGGTAAGAACAAAATTCTGCAAGTGTTATAAGTAATAGTTTGTTTTTATAAAGATATTTTTGTTGACTTAAGTTTTTTTTTTTTTTTTTTTAATTTAACAATACTTATTCATGGTACATTCTATTCAGGCCGTTTTCGGCCACGGCGACTGCTTAGTCTCTTTTCAGGTAACTTGATGGCTGAAGTGACCAATTTTAGCGAGAAAGTTCGAGAACAGGTGATGCATGCATCGCCATGGCATTTTTAAGCATGTGAGGACACCACTTACGTTAGGTACGTTCACGGTGTCTTCACATTGTAAATTATGTTTGCCGGTGGTTTGTTTTTAAGCTTTAGCATCTAACTAAATCGTATCTATGTCTCGCTTTTGTTGGTCTTTAAATGCGTAAATATTTATCTGGAGCCATTGTAAAGACAGATCTGAGTAGAGACTCAGAACGGCTGCTGGCTTGATATTCAAATGTTGAGGGCTAAATACCACGCCCTTTCCGGTGGCACTCCAGCACATATTCATACCATAGGAATTGGCTTACGCTTTTTCGCTTACCATTCTGAAGTTCTCAGCATATATTATGTGCTTAGCCAACCTTTGATTGGATTTTTATTTGCCGTAGAAGCACGCTAATGATTATTTAAATACATGTTTCTTTCAAAAGTTGTTTTCTGTCTAATTTTAATATTTTATATTGATAGTTTAGTTATGTTAATACTTATTAATTTATTATATTTGCAGAATCTCAATCCGTATTCTGATTTATTTAGCAACTATTACAGAAGTTATCGGTGAAAGGGTAAGTCTAATTTGGTCTATTCTTTAATAAATTATTTACTAGAAAAATAACACAAATACCCGTTTATCTAAATGAAATGTAAATAAATCAGACTGTGAAGAATAAAACACTAGATAAGTACATACTTGAACTTTCGGGACAGTCAGGGATAAAATCCTACTATCCTACTAATATTATAAACGTGAAAGTTTGAAGAAAGAATGGATGGATGGATGTTTGTTACTCTTTCACGCAAACACTACTGAACGTATTGAGATGAAACTTTGCAATTATATAGCTTATATATCAGAATAACACATAGGCTATAAATTATAATGATTTTGCGTAAATTTCCCATATTATAACAATAAGTGTTAAGTTAGTAGGAAAAATTCTGCCATCTGCTATCTATTATAGCGTGCGCTCCGAGAAATGTAAAAAAATAACTGTCGAATCGATCAAAGGTCAAATCGTTTTTTTTTTTTTTTTTTTTTTATTTTCCACCTCCTTTAATAAGCGTAGTAATGTAGAGCCTCGAAATAGGTATCATGCGGGCGAAGCCGCGGGCAAAATCTAGTACCTACATAAAATTAAACTAACCATAGTAACATGCCCTCTACAAGGTGACAGGAGACCGAATGGGTTGACCGCAGGTGGCATTAACTGTGCGCTATCGTGACTTGGACAACACAAACAATAGTCCCGATTGTTTTATCCGTGTAGCCATGTCAGAAGCTTCAGGCGGCACACAATTTTGAAACCAGGGCTAGCCGCATGTAATTTTATTAAAACACCTTAAAGCATGATAAAACTGAAACAACAATAATAGTAAAGAGTCCGGTAACGGTCCTGAGACCTTATCACTTGCAGTGATGTCTTCCAGACAACCATAATCTTATTCGATGAGGGGGCAATGAGTTCTGCACTGACATCCCGGATGGGGTTTAAAAGTACATCCACCCGAGCCAGCCGGCTCTTTAAAATGAGAGAGCGTGGCTCTGAGCCGCTGGCACAACTACTCCAGTAGCTAGTAGCAGAGTCTGCTCCGTTAACCGTTTCGTTTTTCTGCAGACAAGCACGCCAAAGTGGACTGTCAGTGGTTTTATTTCAAGGTGTTCTGAGAATGGAACTAACTTCGACGATGAAACGAGTCCACGCGCCATAGTCAGGTTGAAAAAGACCGCTGAAAGACCGTCGAAACTATAATGACTATACCAGTAAAACACCTGAGTGATTACTCGTTATGCTATGGGCTATGCTCGGAGTTTCTCTGCGCGATCGAATCAAAAATGAGGAGATCCGTAGAAGAACCAAGGCTACCGACATGGCCCAGCGGATTGGCAGGTTGAAGTGGCAATGGGCAAGGCACATAGTGCGGAGGACTGATGACCGATGGGATCGAAAAGTCCTCGAGTGGAGACCACGTACCGGCAAGCGCAGCGTAGGACGTTCACCTACAAGGTGGAGGGACGACCTCATTAAGACCGCAGGATCGCGCTGGATGCAAGCCGCTACAAACCGGTCTCATTGGAGATCTTTAGGGGAGGCCTATGTCCAGCAGTGGACGTCCTATGGCTAAAAGGAAGGAAGGAAAGATTTCTCGTTATTTAGATACCAATGGAATTCGTTTTCAGATACGTTACATAAGCACTGAGCACCCAGTTATACAATGGTATAACCCGAAGTATGTCCGGTATGTCAACCTCACAGCCCAGAGGCACGCGCGCGACGACCCCTTTTACTATGTGGACTTCCACGTTGATAGCATTTGGCCCGTTAAATTTAACGTGAATGTAAGTGCACGTTTATTTATTTTCGCAAAAAATCGATAAGAATTAAAGTTATGTATAATAGGCAATAATGCCTGGGTAAAAAAAAATAATTAAAATTAGATTTGAGTAAGATTATTATCAGAAAACATTGAACACATTTTTTTTGTCAATCAAACAATAAATAAATTACAAAGATAAACCTTGTCAAACCTTGCTTAGCTATCACGGTTCATGAAGTACAGCCTGGTGACAGACAGACAGACGGACGGACAGCGGAGTGGGTCCTGTTTTTACCCCTTGGGTACGGAACCCTCAAAACATACAGTCGAATTGAGGAGAAACTCCTTTATTTTGAAGTCGATTACGAACTAGCTAAGTTTAAACGTGTTTTGTGGTTAATAAGGATATTTTCAGATTGATTTCTACGTGTACGAGTTTCTGAGCAACCAGTACAAGCCTTCATTCGTGGAGCTTCACTTCGAGGCGTGTGAGATGATTAACAAGAACGTTTTCTTCGGGATCACCTTCAGCCACTTCTTCCCTCACCCGTGTCCTATCCCACCAGTAAGATTTGTATTCAGTAAACTTTTTAGATACTTACATCCATATCAGCTATACGTCCACTGCTGGACATAGGCCTCTCTTATGAATTTCTAATAAGACCGGTTGGGAGCGGCTGGCATCCAGCGCGATCTTGCGGTCTCAATGAGGTCATCCGCCAACCTTGTAGGTGGACGTCCTACGCTACGCTTGCCGGTTCGTGGTCTCCAGTCGAGAAATTTTAGACTCTACCGGTCATCAGTTTTCCGCGCTATGCACCCTGCCTACTACCATTTTAACTTGCCAAGCCGTTGCGGCATACGTTACGCACATACGATACGTTGGGCATATTCTGTACATCAAAACGAACAACTTTTGTTTTACAACTTTTCCCAAAACTCAACAAGTTTCCTAAAAAAAATGTATGAGTTTTTGTACTTTCTACCACATCATAACTCTATCGCATCCGCTTCCTTTGTCTACGTGTAGCCATGCATGTAGTTAATAGCGCGTAGCAGCGTAGCACAGCTACGGCGACTTTGAGTTGCGTAGGTGGCAGTCCCGAACGGAAGTGATCTAAAAAATACTAATACATACCCCTGATCCACGATTGATTGCCAGTAACCCTTATGGGAACTTTTGTAACTTCCAGGGCCCATACCACATAGAAAACGTGACAGTGCCTTTGAAAAACGTACCAGAAAACGTTCCCTTCACCAAAGGGCGCCTCATCGTGAACTTCACCTCTCGAGACACCAACGAGTTCCTGGGCTCCTGCCATCTTGACATGGAGGTCAAGGATGTCAACATAAAGCGATTGAAGAAACGACACAGGAGGAGCTTCTCTTTGTACTAAGATTTATTACGGTATGCCGTGGAGACGAGTGTATCAGTACATCCCCAAAACACTGGCACTGACTTTATGACATGGCATCAATTCACTCCTATAGTCGCCTGCTCCCCTATCCCCTATCATGGCGAATAGACAGATTGTATTTTCACCTATTTATCTACTCGACGCAAAGAGCGAACAGAATCCTCAAAAGTAGGCCAAGTGCGAGTCAGACTCGCGCACGAAGGGTTCCGTACCGTATGGGAGCCCCATTCCTCTTGCCGTTATTAATAGTGAGCAAAAAAACTCCTAAAAAACACGTTTGTTGTATGGGAGCCCCCTTTAAATATTTTATTTTATTCAAGTTTTAGTATTTGTTGTTATAGCGAAAACAGAAATACAGACAGACAGACAGACAGACAAAACTCTTTATTCATAACCACAAACAATAATTAAACAATATGTACACACTAAGGACTAAACATGATTATAAATTGGCGGCCTTATCACCCATGGCGATTTCTTCCAGGCAACCATACAAACACACCAGCAAATACACCATCTGTGAAAATTTCCCCCGTAAATATTTATTTTATTTTAATTGTATTACTTTTTACTAAAGTGAATATACAACTAAATATTCTGTGAATATTTCAATCATATATCTGTTACCAATATCAATATAGAGCAAAAAACGGCTAAAACATCAGGTTTGTTGTATGGGAGCCCCCCTTAATTATTAATTTTATTCTCTTTTTAGTATTTGTTGTTATAGCGGCAACAGAAATATATCATCTGTCAAAACTTCAGCTGCCTAGCTATCATGGTTCATGAGATACAGCCCGGTGACAGGCAGACAGACGGACAGACGGACATCGAAGTCTTAGTAATAGGGTCCCGTTTTTCCCTTTGGGTACAGAACCCTACAAAACTTGGGGAAAAATAATTGAACTAGATTTAAAATTGGGACCACACTGTGCCCCAGACAAAAAAAAAACTCAAACCTCCTCCTATTTTTAAGTTAGTTAAAAACGCAATTTTGCGATCGGTCGTAATCGTAATTTTAATATAGTACGTATTTGTGTGTTTATAATAAATGCCGTGTTTTAGTATTTATATGCTTGTGTTTGATTTTTTTCCTGAAAAATTAGATGTGTATTGTATTTTGTATTTTTTTCTGTTTTCGTCGCATAAGGTTAAAATTCCGAGCATGTCGTGTAACCCAGCACCCTTATCATGGAAAATAGACAAATGATCTATCCATATCTCTCTACCGCCACCAATTTATCCCCCCAAAGAGGAAACAAAGTAAAGATTGACATTGACATCGATATTAATTTGTGATTTAATCCCTTTGCTATATCAGAGGGTGCAGGGTATCTATATCTAACACAGAGATACCAGAGGGATAATGTGATCGATCGAGAAAATCTGAAAAAGATGCATCAGTTTAATACGGCACGAGTTAGAAAGAGACAAAAAATATCATGATCAGTAGATTATGCCGCGAGATTTTTATGGAGATAACGTCAAATTCCAATTTGTATTTGACAGCACATTTGCTAGATTTTCCATGCATTTTTGGGGCTGAGACTTACCTCAAGCGATAACAGCATTATCAATTTGTTACTATTAGATATCTGTAATATCTAAGAAGGTACCTATATGCTGTAGTAATGTGTTATTATTAGTACCTACTTTTGATTGATTGACATCCAACAGTTTGATCCGATGGAATAAAACACAATAGTAGTTTATGCAACTGTCATATAATGAACTCTCACTCGGTACTATTATGAAACTCGCTGCGCTCGTTTCATAAACTCACACTCGTGTTTTAATACCCGAGTTATATGCAGTTGCATACACTACTTTATCTTCACTAATAAAAAAAAAATTAAAAAAAAAACATATTGCGAAACATTAAATTCACGCGTACGTGTATTGTCACAGTGAACTTGGCGCCATTAAAATCTAACCAATGAGAGTGCAGCTGCGCGCGCAGGGCCAATCAGGAGCGAGCGCGCGATGTTATAATGAGATTTTACGATATCGATGTGGATATTATAACATCATGTGAAATTGCTTAAATTGAGTGTTTTGTTATTTGCGCTATAACAGTAGTCATTATAAGTCAAGTATTGGAAACATAGGTAAGTAGAATGTTACAACATTAGTGTAGATAAAGATACGCGTACTCGTACTACTGTTAAATAAATATAGCTGTAGGATAAAATTATCTATAGGTTAACTAATGAAAACTTGAATCACTCATTGTGCCGTGGGTTTGATTTACCATCGAGAAGTGTACCTTTAACGCAATATGTGATTATCGAGTGTCAAAATATACGGTATCAGCGATCGCGCACTGCCAATATTAAAACCTAAATGTAATAAAACCTGGGAAGAGAACAAAGAAAACAGAAATATTTAACTTAAATATTTTATACTTCGTATTCGATCGAATGAAACAAATTCTCGTATTATACATTGATTTATAGTGAGATTCCTCACTAACTGGGGGTATTGTCAAAAATTCTTTGTGATAAACTCGTATAATATCCAATACCTGTATACATTTCAACAATTTGTAGTGACCGCAGGAATAATTAATACAAATAGAATAATTTTTAAGTTTCAAATAATAGAATATTTTGTAAGAATGTCTAATTCTCAAAATAGCATAATAAATACTATTTTACCAAAAATAAAAAAATATTGGGGGACATCTTACACACGGTCTCTGACCACTAACTAAGCAAAGCTTGTGATATGGCTGCCAGAGACTGATATATTGTACTACGTATACATATTTTAAATACATACTCATATAGATAATACCTAAATAACACCCAGACACAGAGCAAACACTTAAGTTCATCACATAAATGCTTGCCCTGGGTGGGGATCGAACCCACGCCTCTGTGATCCAGAAGTCAGGTTCACTAACCACTGAGCCACCGAGGCAGTCAATCCTAACAGGTAGTGTGGAATAATTATTCACATATTAATCTTAGTGCCAAGATAAGCTTCTTCTGTGACGTTTCTTCATCCGTTTAATGTTTATATCTTTGATCTCCATGTCCAGATGACCCCAGCCCAGGAACTCGTTGGTGTCTCGAGACGTGAAGTTGGCTATTACGCGCCCTTTGGTGAAGGGAACGTTTTCTGGTACGTTTTTCAAAGGCACTGTTACGTTTTGTATGTGGTATGCGCCCTGAAAGTTACAATACTTTTTGTTACTTCTCAGCTATATCCAAAGCGTGTGCTTGTAGACTTTTCCGTTTATTTTTTTTAAACTAGTTTTTTTTTTATTTTGAGGTATCGCAATTAAGGCACGAGTTGCTGGCTGCGCAGGTATGCGCGCGTTATGCGCAGGCGTTTAGCTTCGGAGACCTCAAAAATATTTGCGTGAATTTTTTATTTAATGTATGTATCGACATCGTGTTGTGTGTCCTTGCCCACCCCAAAAATTAAAACAAAAATTAAAATTAAATTAATTCAATAAGTAGGTACATTATATTTTTCTGTGATGAGCAAAAGTAGGCAGCAAGTCCCTAGAGAAAATCTCTATCCTGCTACTGATGAAGATAGGTACGATAAACGAGTATGTACTTAAAAAAAGCTGTTAAAGACAGGTGTATAAAAGGCTGATGAAAATAGGTGTACAATAGGGATGATGACTAAAAGAATATAATTAGTCCGTCAGATAGACTATCGAAAAATATTAGACACATATTTTTTCTTTTGTCAATTAAACAAAAATTGATGAAGATATCGTCCGTCAAAGTTCCGCGTGACGTCACAAGTGCCATACAAATATATAGACTACTGTAAAAGAGGTGACGTCACGACCCCACTCCCAAACTTTGACAAGGTTTATCATTGTCATATGTTGTTTGATTAACAAAAGAAAAAATACGTATCTAATATTTTTCGATAATCTTACTCACGGACTAATTATAATAATGATTTTTTTACCCAGTCATCATAGTTATCGTACAACATATATTTTTTGAAATGTAAACACCCCTGAGTCGGGCCCTGCGATACAGGTCATCCTAGTGCAGGGTCCACTGGTATTTTTGTATCTCTGTAATCTTCTGCTAAATAAAACATTTAGTATTTTTTTTGTACATAAAAGGCTGATGAAGATAAGTGCTATCTTACTGGCTGTATAGGGCACGGGTGGGGGAAGAACTGCCCGAAGGAGATCCCAAAGAAGAGGTTCTTTGAGATCATCTCGCAGACTTCGAAGTGGAGTTCCACGAACGACCGCTTGTACTGGTTGCTCAGAAACTCGTACACGTAAAAATCAACCTGTCAATCAAAATTATTTTTACATATATTTTTAAGTAGCTGAACTTAGTGCTGTATCAGATTGAATAAAATATCAAAAAACCCTTACAATCATGCATCAACACGTTTTCAGGACGTCTACGAGTATAGCAATGTTATTTGTCAACCCGGAAAATGCATGAGGCACGTTGAAAAAATAGGTCCAATTTTAAAGACGCCATCGTCAATATAATAGCATCGTTAAATAGTGTTCTCTCTATCAAATGCATAAAATTATAGAGAACAAGTATTTTAAAACTTTTTTAAAAAAACCTTTGATTTACATAAACAAAAACAAGCTTTTACTGAACAAGTACTCGCCAAGACAAATCAAATGAGCCGAAACTCGATAAGGTTGCGTCGTTTCATTACAGAGTTCCTATGACCACCTTCCAGCTCCATCATACCATTAAAAGACAAACTAATCGCCAAGACCATTCAAATAAACTCAAACTCGATGAGGTTGTGTAGTTTCATTGCTAAGTTCCTTTGGCCATCTTCTAACTCCATCATCAAATCAGCACCATATCATCATAATATTGCACTGTCACGCGATTTACTCATGTAGATATGCAAAAAGTTATCTCAATCGGTAACTGGGAAATGGATAAAATTTAACTTGCAAGATTTGATTACAGACCGACAGACAGAAACTAAATAAAAGCTTGTAAAAAGAAACAGAGCTACTCTAAACTGCTATTAAAATTACCATGGTGCCTCTAAAATTGGGCCCATTGGCTGGGCATTGATATTCACATAGCGGGCTTACTTCACGCTGAAACTACTTTATGTTGACGTGTAATGATTTTCATTACGTAGTTTTACGATTGTTAACCTAAATGAAGGTCATCAGATCAACAAGATTAAACTAAAAGTGGGCCTCAGTAATCAGGAATCAGAACCCTGCTGGGTGTACCTATCTACTGCTGAACATAAATTTGCTGGCACATGCGTCACACTCGTGATCGGGTGCTGCATGCGGGTCGCCGGTTTGCTCGTGGCATCCACGCAATGCACTAAAACTACTAACTTAGACTAATATTTAGACTAACCCCTCTCTATGTACAGTCGCATTCTTTCATATTTAACTTACTTAACAAAGATCACAGAACCTGGAGTCTGTGGGTCATTAATTTAGATGTATAAAAAAAAATGGATTATCTTGAGACCTCCAATTTTGTGGATGTTCCAATTGCTTTTTCTGTATTTGTAGGTTATGTATCACCCTTCGTGGGTAGGCCTACGTCCTGCAGTGGACTATTAAAAAGGCTGGTACAGGTTATGTATATAAGCCGTGGTGGTTTAGTTGTAATGACACTCGCCTTACAAACGTGAGGTCGTGGGTTCAAATCCCGGACCCGTACCAATGAGTACTTCGGAATTTATGTACGGAATTTCACACCACTGGCTTTTTGGTGAAGGTAAACATCGTGAGGCAACTTGCTAACGTCCGTAGAAGAAATTCGATGTTATATGTGAATATGTGAATCCACCAACCAGCACTGGATCAGCGTGGTGGATATGTCCCAATCACCTTTCGTGGGTAGGCCCACGTCATGCAGTGGACTATTAAAAAGGCTAGTACAGTACAGGTTAAGTATATAAGTTCAATAGTATTTTGCTGTAGTAGCTACATTAACCCATATATGCCCAAGACCACGAAAACAAGCCAAATCAAAAAAAATATTTTAAGTAACATCTCTTTCATTTATGGATTTTAAGTTGCAAATTTTTACTCTTGGGTCGTTTTTGTCCTATTGGGCATATACGGGGAATAATTATGTCTTACGGTGATGTTATTTATAACGGGCCAGATGACATCAACGTGAAAATCCACGTAGTAGAATGGGTCGTCGCGCGCATGGCGCTGCGCGGTTAAGTTCACGTAGCGGGCGTACTTCGGATTGAACCATCTTATTTGTGGATGCTCAGTGCTGATATAACGTATCTGGAAACATTATCATATTCCTGATGTGCTTATATGCTTTCTGCAGACAGGTGCGGCCTGAGGCTGCGACCTGGGGCCGAGTGGGAGTTTTTAACTATGTTCGAAACCTGCTCGATCGCGTTAACGTTAGATGTGATTTTTATGGAAATGACACAACGTCATCTTGTGTCACGTTTAAAAAACTGAATGGCTAAGTGTTAGTTTTATTTACTGTAATGTGACGAGCGCCAAACCGATCGATCACAAGCGCGGCAACATTTGTGATAGACTATCTCTAGTGTGTGTGTCAATGTGCTCGCGTGTATGCTCGACGCGTTCGGTCAACGCGACGTATACCTAAGTAATTCGATTTGATTTGCAAAACTCCCACTCTGGTGTTCAATCAATCTGAACTTGGAATGTTTGTATGAAGATCATAGATGTCATAAATTCAATGAATATATGATAATTATCAGGCTCGTCCACAGGTCGCAGCAGTCTGCAGGACGCCATACAACGTAAGAAAGTACTCGGAGTCGGACTCGCGCACGAAGGGTTCCGTATCGTATGGAAGCCCCCCTTAATATACATATAGATAGATAGATAGATAAACTCTTTATTGATTCACACACATTCTTTATTCTTTATTGATTCACATATTTTATTTTTATTTAGTTATTTATTTATAAGTAAGTATTTAGCTAAATATTTTGTGAATATTTCAAGCATCTCCCTGTCACCATTATTAACAATCAAGCGAAAAACGGCTGGATATTCAGGTTAGTTGTATTGGATTCTACTATAATTTTTATGAGTATTTTTTTTCTGTTATAAGTATTTGTTGTTATAGCGGCAACAGATATACGTCAACTGTAAAAATTTCATCGTTCTAGCTATCACGATTCGTGGCATACAGCCTGGTGACAGATAAACAGACGGACAGCGGAGTCTTAGTAATAGGGTCCCGTTTTTACCTTTTGGGTACGGAACCCTAAAAACTAAAAAAAAGTGATCTTCAATATCTGCTGCAGTCATTTAGAATCAAATGCTGAGTTTGATTACTCCAAATGCCACGGACAACGGACCGGCGGCGCGGCGTAGGATGTCTATGTAGCGGAATACTGAGCGATGCGCAATGCCTGATATTTGATTCAAAATACCTAAGACTATCATAATTAATAATTAAAATTAATCTTACCCTTTCACCGTAAAGTTCTCTAACGGCTGCTAAATAGATGACAATGATGATTGATATTCTGTAAATGTAATGGAAATAAATATAACAAAAACAATGCTATAATTTTTACTGTGATTGTGATAAATCACATCATCAAATTACAGTCAGGCAAGTGATTATAACTGTACCTATCACTTCGTATTTAAATAAAACATCTCAGTTTTTGACCGGCGTGGTTCGTCGAATTGAGTACCTCCTCCGGTTTGGTTAACCGGAGGAGGTACTCAATTTGACGCGTATATATTTTTTTTATGTGTATCCACGCATAACTTTTTTGTAGTAGTCCGATTTCAATATTTTTTTTATTGGAAAGAGTATTGAGTACCTCCTCCGATTAACCAAACTGGAGGAGGCACTCAATTTGACGCGTATATTTTTTTTAAGTGTATCCACGCATAACTTTTTTTGTAGTAGTCCGATTTCAATATTTTTTTATTGGAAAGAGTATTGAGTACCTCCTCTGATTAACCAAACTGGAGGAGGTACTCAATTTGACGCGTATATTTTTTTTTAAGTGTATCCACGCATAACTTTTTTTGTAGTAGTCCGATTTCAATATTTTTTTATTGGAAAGAGTATACTTCGAAATAAGTCCCATAAATTTTTTATTGAAATCGGCTGAGCAACTTTTGATAAATCAACAATAATGTACAATCGATCAGTGCGAAATATTCGCAAATTCTGTACACGGGTGAAGTCTAACATGCTATTTTTTGCGAAAAATAATTATTATTACTAAACATTTAACTAATATTTAGGGTAGGTGCCCATAAAAAAACCGCACATACCTTATTGTGTAGGTACTTGTAACGTTTTCCAATGTAATACTTACCTAGTTTTATTTATCCAAATCATAATGTCAATTTTATTTCTCAAAATTGAATACAATAATATACGTGTATATATATTAACGGACTACGTAAAAGTCTAGCTATAATTTAAATCAATTTTTCTAAAGTAAATGGCTGTAATTATCTTATAGCTATCATAATGATGCTTTTTATAGTCATTTTAGCCTATTTTCAGTAATTACATAATATGCTTATTGAATGAAATTGGCCATGTTTGATGCTGACATGGGTTAAGCATACAAATACAAAATAATTTATTGAAAACACCATAGGTAGTATTATTCCCACTAAACATGAAACTTGCAATAAGTTGTAGTAAGTTTGTATATGGCACATTTGTGAATTTCAAACATCATGTTGCAGGAACATGTCAGTTTCATAAATCTTATTGTTAGGTTGAAACTTATTAAAAGTTATTTAGTTCTGTTACTGTTATATTTCGCAAGAAAGTTTATATTTCAACTTTGCAGGGATATAGCCTCCCAAACATTAGGTATGTTTGGGAGGCTTTGTATTGTAAGTAATTAACATTTGTTATTTTTAAACTTTCGCGATTTGAACACATTATCATACTACTACACGGGACTTATCGCGCAATAAACATTGTTGCAAAAATGTAGTTGTGAAATTACAAATAAAACTTTGCAGCAACATAATTTTACTAACTTCACTGTCTGGCATTGCCTGTACCTTACAAATGAAAGTTACTGAAATGTTATACTGTAACATCGCGACAATATGTCGTTTGTTATATTTTTTTACAACTTTCCTACAACATTAGGATTAGTGCTCGTTATTTACCTTACCTATGTATTGTGGCTGGAACTTAATTTTTGTAAGTTGTAGAATTTCTTAGTTACTCGTAACATTAAAAAAAATTGATGGCGTTAGCATCGCACATTGATTTTCTGCATCGCGATGGCGTTGTGTTTGCAGAAATTAGTATCCCCAATTGAAAATTTGATCAATACATTCCTTACTGTGAATGGTGAAATAAAGTATCTCATTCTTCCTGACAATAACGCACCCCTCGGACATAGACACTACATATATACATAGAACTATAACCTAACCTCAAAAAAAATGTTATTTTAGAAACTGGAACTGAAAACCTACAAATATGTAACTTTGCGACAACTAAATAAATGCAATGCACGTGCAAGTTTCATTTGTAACCTATAAACAAGATAGTTGAGACAAGTTACTTTCAAATTATAAGTTGTGGAAATGTTAAACGTTATACTTGCGGGAAGTTAATTTTACAACTTTCAGACTTGTTTCTTGTGTAATGTTTGTGCAACTTCACTTTTTAAATTTATAAAAAGTTTTGGTGATCAGCTCTGGGCAAGTTACAGGGTTTATCTACAGCGCAGCCGTTAGGGCTTCGTTTCAAACTGGCTTCGTTTTAAGCTTGCATGAACGTTGCAACCTTATATTTGTAAGTTACAAACTTGTTGATGCTACTTTCAGTAATGTTATTGCAACTTTTGCTTGCTTGGCGGGGAAATTTGGTACCGTGTTACTTCAATGATATTGAAAGGACATAGAGTTAATTTTTTGTCTAGGAGTTTTTAAAATTTTTAATTTTACTATTATTATCATAACAGGGGTTTGCCCAATAACCACCTCGCTGGGCAAGCGTGGTGGCGATCGCAGAGACGTTGCTTCACAAGGTGGACAGATGACCTCATTAAGACCGCAGGATCGCGCTGGATGCAAGCCGCTACCAACCGGTCTTATTGGAGATCCATAGGGCAGGCCTATGTGATATGTCCAGCAGTGGACGTCCTATGGCTGATGGATGGATGGACTATTATTATAGTCCATTCATCCAACCCGATGTGTATTTTAGGTAAATACACATCGGGTTCTCGCGCGCCGCCTCCCGCCCCACTACTGCTCATAGCGGCGAGATCTTATTCATTCATATTCGTATTTGCTTATTGCTAAATATGGGTTTACATAGTAGGTACCTACTGACAGGATAATACTATAAACAGTGCGCAATAATATTCAACCTTTTGGCATGCAATATTATGTAACAATATAGGTCCATTTCCTTATATATCTTACTAATTACATTTTAACCGACTTCCAAAAAGGAGGAGGTTCTATGTTCGTGTGTATAATTTTTTTTGTGCATGTTCTTCGAATATTTCGCCAATTGTGGACCGAATCGATAGATAGAAAGGGTATACTCCCGAGGTGGTCCCATTTTAATTTTACAGAAATCGGCTGAGCCGTTTTTGAGAAATCAACAATAATGTAAGCAATTTGAGCAAAAATCCGAATTTTGTACACGATGAACATCGATAATTTCGCCAATAGTGAACCAAGTAGAAAAATTCTTTTTTAGTTGTGTAAAATTTCAATGGGATCTCGAGTGCATAGGGCACACTCTTATTTAGGGAAATTTTACAGAAATCGGCTTAGCCATTTTTGAAAAATCAACAATAATGTAAACAATCCTGGCGAAATTTTCGAATTTACTACACGATGAAAGGCGGTTTTGCCATTTTTTGCGAAAAATAATTAAAAATATTTATATACACTTAAACCTTAATAAACACAAATATAAATGAAAGAAAACAAAAACAAAACTACTTAGTGATGCACCTGTCAAGGAAGTTTGAAATTCCTTGGCACCTGTCCAATGTGGAAAAATGATTGAGTGAATGAATGATTGATTGATTGCTATTGAAGCAATCGCCTAAAAAACTGGAAACTACATTTTTAAAGCATGCCATTCATGTCATTTCTTGCTATTGTCATTTTTTGCGTTGAGTGAAGTTTGGAGGGGGTGGCTGCGCATGAGTTTAGTATGGCAGATATAAATAAATGAAAGAAAACGAAACAAAACTACTTAGTTATGCACCCGTTAAATGTGAAAAAATGATTGAATGAATGAATGATTGATTGATTGCTATTGAAGCAATTGCCTAAAAATCTGGAAAAGTACATTTTTAAAGCATGCCATTCACGTCACTTCTTTTCCTTTCACTATAAACTACTAATTTCCTATACAGTGACTAAATGACAGTATAGGGAAAAAATGACAAAAATGACAATTAAATTATTATCCTGAGACGTCCCGAGTGGAGGTAAGAAAAGTAGATTACACACTACTAGAAGAAACCCTATAGATCCTTGTCTTGGACTACTCGTTTCACTCAGAACAGGACAAGACACTCTCAGTCCCTCGTTACAGTCAAGATTATACCAAGCGCCACACAAATCGTCGTATGAAATGTTAGCCGCAGATGACACTTCGCCGTGATTCGCTAGTTATTGCGCAATGTGTGCACAATTCCGAAGCTGCGTGTCGTAGTGGTGAGCACGGGCGTAGGGAGCGCGCGGGAGGCATGTGGTTGCCGGGCGGGTATGCTCCGACGACGTCTCGTCTCTCTGGCTCCCGCGCATACCTATATTTCCGGTTTTGCGCAGCGTTCTGCGCATAACTTCCCCTCCGCCGATTTGTGTGGCGCTTAGTATACAGTCGATCTAAATATTCTAATGCCAATGAATGACTCAAGATTCAATATGTCGCCCGTGACTTAACACACTGTTTTATTCTTTCTGTGCATAACATACTTTATGATGATTTACTTGTAATTTGACATGTAACTATGGTTATTATTAAATATTCTTTGCTATGGTGTTATCTATAAATTATTTTTATTTGTATACCGAACCCATGCCAGCATCAATTATGGTCAATTTCGTTAAATAGGCATATTACCTATGTAATTACTGAAAATGACTATAAAATGCATAATTTTGATAAATATAAGATAATTACACCCATTTACTTTTCTAAAAGTAGATTTAAATTATAGCTAGACTTCTACATAGTTTACACGTTTATTACAGATTTATTTATATTCAATTTTTTTTTAAATAAATTGATATTATGATTTGGATAAATAAAATTAGGTAAGTACCCGTACTTTGGAAAACATAACAAGTACCTTTTAGGTTTTCCCTTTTTCCTACCTTTTTCCATTTAAAAAAACAGTACCTACCTAAGGTACTGTTTTTTTTAAATTGACACCTAGTTAGTTATGTTTAGTAATTAAAACTGAGATGTTTTATTGGAATACGAAGTGATAGGTGAACAGTTAATCACTTGCCTGACTGTAAATTTATCATAATCAGAATAGTAATTTTAGAATTAAATTTATTTATTTCCATTACATTTACAGAATATCAATCATCATTGTCATCTATTTATCAGCCGTTAGAGAACTTTACGGCGAACGGGTAAGATAAATTTTGATTATTAATTTTGATAGTCTTACGTACTTTGAATCACATATAAGGCATTGCGCAATGCTCAGTTTCCCGCTAAATAGAGATTCTACGCTGCGCCGCCGGTCCGTCGTTTGCGGCATTTGGCATAATAAAGGTGGGCATATACGATGCGATGATTTGATCAAATTTTCGCTTCATGCTAACTGGGAGCTCATTCAGTTAAAGTAAAGGCAGGAATTGGTGGTTCACGATTTGAACCACTACCTGAAGCTAGGCTCACACGAAACTATGATCGCATCTGTTCATCAGATCAGTGCAGCAGGGGCCATGTAGTATCATCATGTACTTAAACATTGCTGGTAGGTAGTTATTGAAGAAACAAAATGACACCACCATCTTACTCGAAAAATATAGATCATACAAAAAGTTGATGGGAATCAAAGTTGTAGGAAATCAAATTTCAAACCATTTCGGCTCTGATAATATCTCATAAAAATTTAAATGACACCTGTTATTAAAGAAATAAAATGGCACCACTATCTTATTAGAAAAATATCAATCCTAGAAAAAGTTGATGGGAATCAAACTTGTAAAAATAGAATTTCAAACTACTTTGGATCCCATATCTCATGAAAAATTCAAATAACACAAGTTTTTAAAGAAACAAAATGGCACCACTATCCTATTCGAAAAATATTGTCGGAACAAAAGTTGTTTGAGATTTGATTTTCTACAATTTTGATTCCAACAACTTTTTGTAGGATCGATATTTTTTTAAATAGAGAGTTGTACCATTTTGTTTCTTCAATAACTTGTGTTACATAAATTGTCATCAGAAGTTGTCGGAACAAAAGTTGTTTAAAATTTGATTCCCATCAACTTTTTGTAGGATCGGTATATTTTTTTTAAATAGTTGGCGGTACCATTTCATTTCTTCAATAACTTGAGTTGTTTCAATTTTACAGCAGAAGTTATGGGAACAAAAGTTGTTTGAAATTAAATTTTCTACAACTTTGATTCCCATCAACTTTTTGTAGGATCGATATTTTTTTTAAATAGTTGGTGGTACCATTTCATTTCTTCAATAACTTGTGTTATTTCAATTTTATAGCAGAAGTTATGGGTACAAAAGTTGTTTGAAATTAGATTTTCTACAACTTTGATTCCCATCAACTTTTTGTAGGATCGATATTTTTTAAACAGTTGGTGGTACCATTTCATTTCTTCAATAACTTGTGTTGTTTCAATTTTACAGCAGAAGTTATGGGAACAAAAGTTGTTTGAAATTAAATTTTCTACAACTTTGATTCCCATCAACTTTTTGTATGATCTATATTTTTCGAATAAGACGGTGGTGTCATTTTGTTTCTTCAAAAACTACCTACCAGCAATGTTTAAGTACATGATGATCCTACATGGCCCATGCTGCACTGATCTGAGGAACAGATGCGATCATAGTTTCGTGTGAGCCCAGCTTCAGGTAGTGGTTCAAATCGTGAACCACCAATTCCTATCTTTTCATTAACTGAATTAGTTCCCAGTTGGCATGAAGCGAAAATTTGATCAAATCATCGCATCGTGTATGGCCACTTTAAGTCTCAGCATTTGATTCTAAATGATTGCAGCAGATCTGTAAGATCACTCATTTTTAGTTTTTAGGGTTCCGTACCCAAAAGGTAAAAACGAGACCCTATTGCTAAGACTCCGCTGTCCATCTGTTTGTCTGTCACCAGGCTGTATCTCATGAAGCGTGATAGCTAGAAAGATGAAATTTTCACAGATGACTTATTTTTGTTGCCGCTATAACAACAAATTCTAAAAATAGAAAAAAGTATATTATATTCCAATGTAACTAACCTGAATATTTAGCCGTTTGTCGTTTGATATTAATAACGGTAATAGGCAGATGATTTAAATATTCCCTTAAAATAAATAATTAAATAAAAATAAAATGTTTATGTTAAGGGGGGCTTCCATACGATACGGAACCCTTAGTGCGCGAGTCCGGCTCGCACTTGGTCGATTATTTAGTTTCTTTACTTTGTTTGGCGTCCTGCAGACTGCTGCGACCTGTGGACGAGCCTGATAATTATCATATATTCATTAAATTTATGACATCTATGATCTTCATTCAAACATTCCTCGTGCAGATTGATTGAACACCAGAGTGCTGAGTGGGAGTTTTGCAAATCAAATCGAATTACTTCTACGTCGCGTTGACCGAACGCGTCGAGCACACACGCGAGCACATTGACACACACACTAGAGATAGCCTATCACAAATGTTTTCGCGCTTGTGATCGATCGGTTTGGCGCTCGTTACATTACAGTAAATAAAACTAACACTTAGCTATTCAGTTTTTTTAACGTGACACAAGATGGCGCTGTGTCATTTCCATAGAAATCACATCTAACGTTAACGCGATCGAGCAGGTTTCGAACATAGTTAAAAACTCCCACTCGGCCCTCAGGTCGCAGCCTCAGGCCGCAGCTGTCTGCAGAAAGCCTATAAGCACATCAAGGATATGATAATGTTTCCAGATACGTTATATCAGCACTGAGCATCCACAAATAAGATGGTTCAACCCGAAGTACACCCGCTACGTGAACTTGACAGCCCAGCGCCATGCGCGCGACGACCCGTTCTACTACGTGGATTTACACATTGATATCATCTGGCCCATTATAAATAACATTACCGTGAGACATATTCTTAATGTAGTAACTAAGTAGAATATTTGGGTAAATATTGGCGGAACGGCAAAGGAAACATAGAGGTTGGTGACACAACTGGTTTATTTCACGATTTCTCTAACTACCCTACATAACACATACTACATAGGATTACGTTCATTTGACACATATACCTTAAAAAATTCACAAAAGAATTCAAAATCCAAATAATCGGCCAAGTACGAGTCGGACTCGCGCACGGAGGGTTCCGTACTGTATGGGAGCCCACCTTAAATATTTATCTACTTGGTACCATTATTAAAATAGAGCGAAAACGTCTAAAAATTCAGGTTTGTTGTATGGGAGCCCCCCTTAAATACTTATTTTATTTGGTTTTTAGTATTTGTTATTACTTATAGCGGCAACCAAAATACATCATCTGTGAAAATTTCAGCTGCCTAGATATCATGGTTCATGAGATACAGACCGGTGACAGACAGACAGACAGACAGACGGACAGACGGCCAGACGGACAGACGGACATCGAAGTCTTAGTAATAGGGTCCCGTTTTTCCCTTTGGGTACGGAACCCTAAAAACAGCATATTTTTCTCATCATCAGCTGTACAATAAATTCATCAACCCATTACACTTCATTTTAACCATGTGTTAACACACGGTGTTTTTAACCATTGACATTATTATTTACTTAGGTATTGTAGGAAATAAAATTTCGCATCTTTTGATTCCAATAAACTTTTTTGTAAAACTTACCGTTTACGATTTGTGGACCATATTATGAAATTTCATTAAATGGACCTTAAAACATTAAATGGTCCATAAATCGTAAACGGTAAGTTTTACAAAAAAGTTTACTGGAAACAAAAGATGCGAAATTTTATTTTCAACAATAATGAGCTTAATGTTTTTTGCCCTTAAGTACATAGTTTCCGAGATATCGGCCAAAAACATTCTTTCAAGATGACGTGTAAGGAACGCATTATTCTCTGAACGGCCGAACTATAGTTTCTGATAATTCGTACTGAAATTATGTTTTATGCAAATTACAACGAATAATATTAATAGTAGGTATCCATAACCCAGTAGGTACTTTCCTATGCGCGGCAAGTTCATTGCTTCTAGTTTTCATGTTTATAATTGTGTACCTACTCACATCTAACAGGTTTTCAATATGATTTTGACGTGACAACGTCTTATAAATTGGTTTGCCGGGTGACACTTCAAGAAACTGCGTTACGCTCCGCTCACGTTATGCGCTCACAATGAGAGCGAGTGAGAGGCACGTAAGTGTGAGAGGCACTTACGTGCCTCTCACTCGCTCTCATTCGTCTCATTCATCTCAAAGTCGTTGTCACGTAAAACTTTCGCCCGTATACCGACTTTACAGGCAACCAATTTTATTTTGTTATGAATATTTTAATTGTACGAATATTTTAGTTGGTGACAATTTTTATGACTAATGTGTAATTTATTTTTATTTTTTTATTTCCTTTGACATGTTGCTGATATTTAATTTGACTTTTTGTTATTATTTTATTTGCTGTTGAATATTATTGTTTATGATAAATAATTCTTAAATTATATAGTTACTATATATAATTTTGTAAACTGACTTGCCTTGTATGACTGACATGTTATAAATGGCCAATAAATGATCTGAATCTGATTTGGTTAACGCCAATCAAATCAGGGTTGACAACCAACCTTGCTACAGACGTCCTGACAACGTGTCGATGCACGGTTGTACTTGTAACAGTTTTTTAATATTTTATTGAACCTGATACAGCACTAAGTTCAGCTACTTAAAAATATAGGTAAAAATAATTTTGATTGACAGACTGATGTCTACGTGTACGAGTTTCTGAGCAACCAGTACAAGCGGTCGTTCGTGGAACTCCACTTCGATATGTGCGAGATGATCTCAAAGAAGCTCTTCTTTGGGATCTCCTTCGAGCAGTTCTTCCCCCACTCGTGCCCTATACTGCCAGTAAGATAACACTTATCGTCATCAGCCTTTTATGTTCCATAGCCATGATGACTGGGTAAAATAATCATTACTATAATTAGTCCGTGAGTTAGATTATCAAAAAATATTACAAACGTATTTTTCTTTTGTTAATCAAACAACAAATTATAAAGATAAACCTTGTTAAAGTTTGGGTGTGGGGGTCGTGACGTCACCGCTCTAACAGTAGTCTATACATTTGTATGGCACTTGTGACGTCACGCGGAAATTTGACGGACTATAAGAATAAATAAGTGTCTAATATTTTTTGATAGTCATCTGACGAACTAATGTCATTTTTATTAAAATGACTATTGGTAACATTTGACAGTTCATTTATGCAAAGAAAAATCTAGACACACGGAAGCGTGTCCAGCCAAGTCTAAGAAAAAGGAACTGGCGACGCGACGTGTGTAATATTACACGAACCATTTCGAGCCACTTTTGACCCCTTCATAACTCGAAAACTATTTAACCTATATATATGAAATTTAGCAAATTTATAAAAGTTCTTTAGTTTATCTAGATTACAAACTTTCATCAACTTTGCTCTGACGGTTAATGAAATATTAACGTTTAAAAACCGGGGTTTCATTGACTGATTCACTCACTGACTTATAGATCAAAAACCTAACCCACTTCCAGATGACCTAGAAACCTGATATTTGGCATCAAGGTAGAATTTCAGGCATTTACAAAGGAAAAAATCTAAAACTTTGAACTTTTACCCCCCAACCCTATATAATAGGGGATGAAAGCTTGTATGAGACTTCCACAAATTTTCATGCTATAAGTCTAAAAATAGATGTAAAGACTCCCTGTTAGAAATAATAAAACACGTATTTCAGTATTTTTAATAAATCAGCCCCCAACCCCTAAAATTGGGGGATGAAAATTTGTATGTCACTTTCGAAACTTTTGATGCCAGAAGTCAGAAAATGGATATACGAACTCGTTGAAATAGATAATAAAACACAATTTCAGGATTCTTAATAAACCACCCCTCAAACCCTAAAACTGGGCGACGAAAGTTTGTATGACACTTTTGCAAAGTTTGATGTAGATGTCCAAAAATTGGTAAAGGAACTCTTTATTACAAATATATTAAAACACGTATTTCAAGATTTTTTGTAAATCTCCCCCTAACTTTTAAAACGAGGGGTTAAAAGTTGGTATGAGACTTCCGCGAGTTTTGAAGCTAGAGATGTGAAAATCGATAAAATTACTCCTTGTAGTAAACTACAAAAAGAAGTGAAATCCAACAAAACATTTTCATGTGAAATGAAGCCAAGTCTAAATCACAGTTCCCACTATCAAAAAGTAGTCAGATCTCACGTAAAGCCAAGCTTCTAACTCTACACGCCTTACTCTACAAGTCTTTACTTCACAAACTCTACACTTTAGTCAATATATGCGGCTTGGCTGTTTCACACAACACGATGCCTATATAGACAACACTGTTTATTAATTACATAAATAAATTAAAAAGTTCACGCAAATCTTTTTTAGGTCTGCAAAGTTAGCCAATCACCTGGGCATAACACGCGCATACCTGCACAGCCAGCAGCTCATGCCTTAATTCCGATACCTCAAAATAAAAACCATTACTAGTTTTAAAAAAAATAAACGGAAAAGTCTACAAGTACACCCTTTGGATATAGCTGAGAAGTACAAGTATTGTAATTTTCAGGGCGCATACCACATACAAAACGTAACAGTACCTTTGAAAAACGTACCAGAAAACGTTCCCTTCACCAAAGGGCGCGTAATATTCAACTACACGTCTCGAGACACCAACGAGTTCCTGGGCTGGGCTCATCTGGACATGGAGATCAAAGATGTAAACACTAAACGGATGAAGAAACGTCACAGAAGAAGTTTATCTTGGCACTAAGATTAATGTATGAATTGTTCCACACTAATTGTAAAGATATTTCTTTTTTCAGGGTTCCGTACCAAAAAATACGACCCAATGCATTTTCTCTTTCCCGCATTGGATTTATTTTAGGTTATTATTATGAGATATATTAAATTTTGCAATGATGAAAATACAATTTGTCTTCATGGTGGGGCCACCATGGGCTGCAGGCAACTATGGGGGTGAATCGATAGCATGCCATAAAGTCAGTTTTTATGATTGATTTAATTCAAAGTACCTGCTTCCCAATTCTGTTACCAAACAGCCTGATATTATGGATTTTCAATAACGATTCTGAATACCTATGATTGTACAGAATAGAGCTCACCTACGGACAATTCTGAATGGATATTAAGTAAATTTGTTAAAATGTATCTCTCAGGGCTCTTACAAGGTAGACAACATAACAGTACCACTAAAGAACGTGCCCACCGTGGTTCCTTTTACGAAGGGTCGAATAAAGTTGAACTTGACGTAGAGAGAAATCTGGATGTGGAAATCAAAGAAGTTTCTACTGGCAGGATGAAGAAACCTAAAAAATAAAATCATTATTTAGTGGTTAGGAAGAGTGACAAATATAAATGTTTTGTCTAATGTATTATGTATTTGTTTTTCTTTTCCTGACCGTAGACAATAAGCTAATTTTTTAACATGATACATCACATCACATCTCAGATAATAAATAATAATAATAATAAATAAATGTTTATTTACCAAAAACATATTTAACTACAAGGTTAGGTACCTACTAATTCTAAATTAAAATTTAATAACAATTTCAAAGTAGGTATTGCTAAATACACATCCAAAAAACAAAGAAAAAAAACATGATCTTAGAGTTTACATTCCAATGTTGCATCTCTTAAATAGATACACATACTATATTTAGCTTCCTGACAATCGCACATACTTATGGCTCATTAGAGTCATACGTTGTACGTTTGCCACTCAATGAGAGTTAATATAATGTCGTTGAAGCTACCCTACAATGAAAAACAAGGAATCGAATTACGATAATCTCTCAGTTAAGAACATATCACATAACCTCGACGTAAAACAAGAGATTAAATCCTGAGGTTCAAACAGGTAGATATACTTATATGAAAGTCCTTAGGGATGTTAGTATGGACATTCATATTTATTTATTGCTTAATATGGGTTTACATAGTAGGTACTTACAGAATAATAGTGTAAATAGTCCGCCATATTCAACCTTTTGGCATGCAATATTATGTAACAATAGGTATAGGTCCATTTCCTTATATCTCTCACTAATTACATTTTAAACATTTACATACACTTTTATCTCTGTAAACACAAATATAAATGAAAGAAAACAAAATCAAAACTACTTAGTTATGCACGTGTCAAATGTGGAAAAATGATTGAATTAATTAATAATCGCCTAAATAACTGGAAACTACATTTTAAAGCATGCCATTGATGTCATTTCTTTTCCTTTTCACTGTACCTGTACCAGCCTTTTAAATAGTCCACTGCAGGACGTAGGCCTACTCGCGAAGGGTGATTGGGCCATATCCACCACGCTGGCTCAGTGCGGGTAGGTGGATTCACATACGCCATCGAATTTCTTCTACGGACGTATGCAGGTTGCCTCACGATGTATTCCTTCACCAAAAAGCCAGTGGTACATCGAATCGATAGGTCATATGGAAGGTAGTGAGATCCCCTCATCAACTAGAAAAGAGCTGATGATCTTCAAACAGCTGAACAGATTTTCATGAAACATGTCTAAGAACACTCGGGGTAAAATTATCTATGGCACAAAAAAAAACTAAACTGAAATCGGTTTATCCGTTTGGTAGCTACGATACCACAGACAGATACACAGATACACAGACACGTTAAACTTATAAAACCCCGCTCTTTGTCGGGGGTTAAAAATGTTCGAATGACGTGTGGAGGGAAAATGACTGGAGAAGTTACTAGCGTAAAAGGTGTGAGAAAAAAGGTGTGCTATACATACTTAGGTAGCTATATATATTTGTTATGATTTCTTCATATTTAGACTCTAGATAATAGTAAAAACCTGCAAAATACTGATAGAAGTGATAGAAAATAGATAATAGTTCATAAATATGTTGATTTACTTAAGCATCTCATCAAAAACTCAACAGTAGTTTTTGGCGCGAAATGTTGTCTGACTATTTCGCCTTGGCCGTGCATAGTAGTCAGGCAAAAAAAAAACGTATACCTACGTAAATAGAGACAAAAGATATTAGTTTCGTCCTGTTCACACTTCAATACTTGCACATCTCGCCCTCTCTTACTTATGTAGTTATTATTATTTAGCGCCATGTCTATTTAATACTTTGACTATGGAATGACGCCACCACCGGTCCGAGCACACGTAGACGCCGCTATCCAAGTTTATTAGACATCCACATTACATAAAAACAATTTAAAGGGACAAAATAATACAATTTATAGGTTTCTAACTGGCGGCCTTATTGTTTTAAGCGATTTCTTCCAGGCAACCAAGAACGAAATCATCAGAATATCATCATTTGTTTCAAGCATTCTCTATAATTGCGCTTCTTTTTAGGGTCCCGTACCCAACCAAAGGGTAAAAACAGGACCCTATTACAGATTACTAAGACTCCGCTGTCCGTCCGTCTGTCCATATATCTGTCACCAGACTGTATCTCATGAACGGTGATAGCTAGAACGATGAAATTTTCACAAATGACGTATTTTTGTTGCCGCTATAACTACAAGTACTAAAAATAGAAAAAAGTTAATATTTAAGGTAGCTCCCATTTAACAAACCTGATTTTTAGCAGTTTTTCTTTCGATATTAATAACGTTGATAGGATGTTCACAGAATATTTAATTTAGTATTTACTTAAAAATTAAGTTAAAATAAAATAAATAAATAAAGGGGGCTCCTATACAAGAAACGTAATTTTTTGTTCGATATTAATAACAGCAACAGGAAGATCCTTGAAATATTCACAGAAGATTAAGTTGTGTATTCCCTTCAAATATGATAAATTAAATTAAAATATATGAAGGGCGGCTTCCATACGGTACGGAACCCTTCTTGCGCGAGTCCGACTCGCACTTGGCCAATTTTTTGTGTAATGAGGTGGGCATACACGATGCGATGATTTGATCAAATTTTCGCTTCATTCCAACTGGGAGCTCATTCAATTAATTCAAAGGTAGGAGGTGTACCATTTTGTTTCCTCAATAACTACTAACCAGCTATAGTTAACTACCTATATTTGGCCTCCACTGGACTGATCTGATGAATTGATGCGATCGTCGCGTTCTGTGCGCCCAGTTTCAGGTAGTAGTACAAATCGTTAACTACCAATTCCTACCTTTGAATTAACTGAATGGGCTCCCAGTTGGCATGAAGCGAAAATTTGATCAAATCATCGCATCGTGTATGCCCACCTATGGTGGACTGTTCGATTTTAGAATAAAATCTCTTTCAATGCCCATGTCTAATTTGAAAGGTAACAATAATCAAATCCCTAGGGACTTTAAAATAAGTTTATCTCTCTCTCTGATCTTTAGGGTTTAATCTCTTGTTTTACGTCGAGGTTATGTGATACGTTCTTGAGATTATCTGAGATGTGATGTGATGTATCATGTTAAAAAATTAGCTTATTGTCTACGGTCAGGAAAATAAAAACAAATACATTAGACAAAACATTTATATTTGTCACTCGTCCCTTAAACCTTCCCTCAACAGTTATACGCACGCTTTAGACAATGTTAAACAGTACACATTCCACGGTTAAACAGTGTTTAAAGGGTGTTTAAATCTTTTGTGGTAAGGCGGTAACTATTTTTTTGTATTGATTTTTTCGGTTTCTTCATCCTGCGAGTGGAAACTTCTTTGATTTCCACGTCCAGCGGGGCAATTCTGTTAACCGATCTCGTTGCTGAGGTGATGCGTTCTTGAGCTTCTCTCGTTTTTTTGACAGCTTTGAACTATCAAAACTGTCAGAAAAGCGAGAGGGGTTCGGGAGCGTATCACTTCGGTGACGAGATCGGTTGACAGAATTGACCCGCAGTTGTCCGGTAGCCACCAGCTCGCGCGTTTCTCTCGACGTCAAGTTTGCCTTTATTCGACCCTTGGTAAAAGGAACCACGGTGGGCACGTTCTTTAGTGGTACTGTTATGTTGTCTACCTTGTAAGAGCCCTGAAATACATTTTAAAAAAATTACTTAATATCCATTCAGAATTGTCCGTAGGTGAGCTCTATTTTGTACAATTTTTAGGAAGATTATTATGTTCAGAATCGTTATTGAAAATCCACAATATCAGGCTGTTCGGTAACAGAATTGGGAAGCAGGTATTTTGAATAAAAAAAAATCATTTGCAACGATATTTATAGGTGCATAGGTAAGTATAGATAGATAGTCATTTATTTTCAGTAAGGATAATAACATACATTGGTATACAAAATTATACTATGAGCAACACCCTACGAGTCGTCAAAATAATAAACATTAATTATGTACTCAAAAGAATTACTAGGCATAATATTACGATAAATTAATTAAAATTCGGTACATTACATTAAATAGCAATGCAGTACTAAAAAAAATAAAAAAATAAGATGTCAGAAATTCTTTGTCAGATTTTCAAATAAATCTATATATTTTTGCGCATACAATAATAGCTGTTGTGTTTTCATTTGCTTACTGCTCTTTACTAAAAAACACACTGAACATTTTTCGGGCTCACTACGCTCGCGCAATACTTGTCTCCTTGGTGGCTATGCTACAACTAAGTATGAACTAAACAGACGCCTGGCTCATGTGGCACCGCCCGATAAAGACCATACCGATGAATTTCAACACTAACCAGTCACAAATCGTTCCATATAAATTTTAGACATAATTTGAAATGTAGCAAATCATCAACTTATAGAGTTGTTTTTATGATCAACATTTCAAAAATGTGTCTCGATCGCAGGACTTGAACCTTGACTTGACTTAAGGTTCTGCATTCGCGACAAAATGCTTATCACAACATTAACTTTCTGAGATAAACTTAGTATGGAATATCTATTAAATTGCAGATAAACTATTCAATTGTATAGTACTAACTATGCAATTAAATAGATCTATCAGCACCTAATATTTATCAAAATTTACTTGTTAATGAAGTGAAGGCTAGCGCATTGGGGATGACTGTTAATGCCCATCTATTGTTGTGTAGTAAATCAAATATACCTACTATATTGTATTGTATATACAAACGTACCGGTTCCAAAGGACACGGATGTGGAAAAAACAATCCAAAAGAAAGGCCGAAGAACAAGTCCTTCTCGAGCAGCTCGCACAGCTCGAAGCGTAGTTCTAGAAAGGATCTCTTGTATAGATTCGTTACATACTCGTACAAGTAGAAATCTATCTGAAAATTTTGAAAAAAACATTCATTACATTGTTATTCTTATAGAAATTTAAAAAAGGAGCCTTCCTCTAAAACTTTAGCGGTAGGTCAAGAAACTGTAGAGAAAATTGCATCTTTAAAATTTCTATGCGATCCTGTACCTACTTCTACTGTACTGTATAGGTACTTATTCCATGTTTTGGAACCATCGTCCGTGGGTCCCTTTATTTTTGTCCCCCACACGTGGTCCTAGGTGGTGCTAACCAGGCAATAACCATACTGGTGGTAAGCTTTAGCCGCGGCGCGAGACCACTCACCTGACTGAACCGCGCCGCCAAGCGACTCTCTCAAGCTCGTGTTCCGGCGTGAAGTCTGGTGACGCCATTTAGTATTTGGTAGCACCATTTTATGGTGGACATTCTGCGCGTTAGAACAAAGCGTTTCGAATCCACATTCCTCATACAAACAGCTAGAGTATGGAACGCTATGCCTGAGTCTGTTAATGTATAACGTGGGTGTCTATAAATCCCGAGTAAATAGGTAGCTTCTAGGTTACACCCTAAGTAGACAACGTATTATCTGCATTATATCAGGCAGTGTGTAGTCAAACGCAAACCTATAACCACCGAACCTGTGCTTTTCATTATCTTGAAATGCTAAGATCTTGAATCTGCTGCTGTCTCTGCAGAAATGTTTACGGTAACTTCCTATCGCACGCCTACCTATAGCAAATTAAAAGACAGAGCTATAGCTGATCAAAAAAACTCCTTACTACTAAAGATAATAACTACTGTGATATCTATGCATGTGAATTTCGTTACAATTTATTTATTTATTTGTTTATAGGCGAGCAGTGTATACTGATGTGCCTATATCAAGCAGAGTCGAATACAATTAGTATTTAATTTATCTGTCAAATATTTTTTAGGGTTCCTTACCCAAAGGGTAAAAACGGGACCCTATTACTAAGACTCCGATGTCCGTCTGTCCGTCTGTTTTCCTTCTTTATCTAAAGGTCCAGTCTATTCTTAAATGTGTTTATAGTACTAACGCTTATTGAAGGTGTGGAGGTCCACACCTGCAATTCGTACAAGCGGTTTGATTTAAAGTTTCTGATCGGTGCGGCTAAGGAATGGAACAGACTGCCGGCTTTCCTGTTACTTGAGAAAAGTTTTTAAAGTCTGAAGTTAATAATATTGGTATTTTCTAAGTCTGCGTGCTCCATTTTCAACCACATACTCGTACGTTGCTTAGGCGAGTTGGTACACAAACGAGACTTATTGGTGACAAAAACGGTCTATCAAAGGATGATTCGTCGAAAAGCATACTTACATTAACATTATTGCGAATAGGCCAGATGATGTCGACATAGAAGTCCACGTAGTAGAGAGGGTCCGAGCGGCTGTGCCGCCGAGCGGTGAAGTTCACAGACCTGATGAATTTCGGGTTGTACCACGTTATCAACGGGTGCTCCGTAACCACGTATCTCATCTGGAAATTAGTAAACATGCTCTTGAATACCACAGTTACTATGATCATTAGGTCAAATAGATTTTGCCCAGATTAGGGGCATTAGAATACGGCATCGGTATCCGCTGCCTGTAGTAAGAGCCTACAAAAAGGGGACCGAACAAGCCTGGTTCTACTACCAAGCGAGTAGACACACAAAATGCCGGGAGCACCGGTGCGTTCCATTTGAAGATCCCGGAGCTCCCAAGAGCGCACAAAGGCTGGCCACCGAGGGGGTTTTAGTGGGTACAATCCCACATAACCCGGCTGCACCCCAAAGCGGTCGAGCATCTTTGGAAGATTTCCCCCTCGTAAAAAAAAAAGTGAGTAGAATAAGAGCAAGTTGTAGGTATCAGTACGTTCAATCTTCGCATGAGCTACTTCTGGTCGTATTTACCACCCATCTGCTCAGATGACTTATTAAATTATTATAGGTCCCAGCTGTTTTTACCGTTATACCAAAGAATATATAATAATACTACGTAGTTATACCAAAGTTAAGTCAGATGCCTCCATCTTTCTGACGCCTGGGCTAGCCACTCAGCTTACACGAACTTCATACACGAACAAGTTATGCTACGACAATTGTAAATAAGGTTTTATAGCATTCAACCAACCCACGACGTAAACTGATAAAAAACTACCAGAATATACCGTATTTAAGCAGTTTCCAGTTAAGTACTTAGGTATACTCGTACTGTAAACGAACTTTGTTCTCGTCATTAAAAGTTATTGTGATATATATCTCGATCCTATCTAGTGATATTCCTGAATTACGGATGTTTTTGTAGGTAAGTTTAAATAGTCGGACGAATGTTTTCTTAGAGGTAGGTACTTAATTATGTTTTTTTGCATGTCGAAAGGCGGATTATGGCGAACTTCTTTCATTGTACAACATCTTTGTAACCCATTATATGCAAGTAAATAAATGAATTATATAGACTAGACTGAAAGATGTGATGACTATTATTTAGTGTATCAGTTAGGCTTTATAATAAAAAACATGTTTGTTGTTCTATTTCTTACCCTAGTCGTTCCCCAAACTTCTTTTAAAATAGTCAAGTTGGCGATGACTGCTAAAAGTAAAATTCTGGAAATAATTTCAAAAATGTATTTTATGTCAATCTTAAAATTAATATGGTAATTTATTATGTATAATATGTGCTACCTGCTCATTCCGTTGTGTGTGCAGCAAACACTTTTTTGGAAAGGCCAATAAAATGTGTGGATGAAGTGTGTGAAAGATGACATGCGAGTGAAATGAGTTGATGATGAGATGACGTAGGTACAAGTAGCGGCACGTAAGTCTAGCTCTGAGGGTACTTTGGAGGGGATGGCTACTAACCGCCATACTAAACTCATGCGCAGCCATCCCCTCCACACTTTGCTCAGCGCTAGACTTATATGCCGCGACCTGCACCTACTATGATAGAGTGAAGTAGTGAAAATGACAATCGAAAGTGAAAATCACACGCATAGCTTGGTCCTTTGGCAGGCATCAGTGGAGCCGCAGCCAACACTGAGAGGCCATTTTAAATAAAAGAATGAGGTGCGACACCCGCCAATGCCTCATCCCACAATGTTTAGGCGGGTTTGCCATCCACTAAATGAGCCCCCATAAAGGATACCGTAACTTGGCGCCAGAGGGGCAACATTGGTGTGAACGGCTTAGGGTGTCGAGAGGTGTGCTGCACTTTCACTCGACGCTACTCGCGGCGTTATGCCCTTTAACACTTCCACCCTGGAGCTTAGGTTCTTAGCTCTTGCGATTTCTACTCCAAGCCGGCCAGTTAAGGCAAGAGAGGAGTCAGGGGTCTTATTTAGCCCCAGGGAATCAGGGTTCGCGGTGTCGCCACTCACCGACGGCTCGCCACATATTATATTATTATTATATTGGCAAGTTGAAATAACTATTATTCCGGTAACTCGCCAATCCACTGGGCTATGTCGGTTTCTTTGGTATTTCTACGTTCTCCCTATTTCTGATTCGATCTCGTTGAAACCCTTCCGAGCATAGCCTTCTTCATAACTCGTAGGGCTACTTGATCTTACTTAGAAGGCTCTTATTGAGGGACCAGGTTTTCTTGAACATGGTGCTATAAGAATGTCAAATTACCTCATTTCACTTAATTAAAATTCTATAACACTTTCAGAAACAATGGAACTGAATATTTCACCATCACTTCTAATTCGTTTGTACCTATGTATTCTATAGGAAATATAAAAGTAATTGTAGATATATTTTAGGTAAATTTTAGAATAGATTAGTTAAAAAATGCGTCGTGTTTTCCGGTAGTTAAGGTTTATGTGAAATTAGGAAATTGAGCTCTATTCATTGTAATGTAATGGTCATTACTAGCTAATGTAGGTATAGTATTTTAGGGTTCCGTAACTACGAAACCATGACCAACGATAGGACCTCAAAAGTGTCATGTCAGTATTTTTTATTGAGAGATTGATTGTATCTTCCCTCTTATTATCTCTGTATCTCTATCTTATTTCTAGTGGGTATCTTTAAACAAGTGGGAAAAGAAAAAAAAAATACCACCGTCACCAATTATTTCTTTATAGACCATCAAAGGCAAATACATACAAGAATGAAAGTAAAAAGAACACTGCTTATAATTATTTTATTCATTTAAAACTATCCGTCTTACCACAAAAGATTTAAACACGCTTGAAACACTGTTTAACGGTGCAATTTGTACCTTGTGACCTTGCCGTGGAACATTTAGAAGTCATTTTAAAAGTGAATAGTTTCATTTCCTCGTACTCTTGTCCTTCATCCTCCTAATGCTGACTTCTTTGATCTCGACATCCAGCTGCCCAGTGCCGAGTAGCTCATGGGTATCCTTGGACGTGAAGTTGGCTTTCACTCGGCCTTTGCTGAAGGGAACCACTTTGGGAATCTTATATACTGGCAACGTTACATTTTCCACGTGGTAAACTCCCTGAAAATAATTATGATCGAGTCATTCTGAATTCCTACATCCTACTTCGTTTAGAATGTTTCTAGACCTGATAAATAATTCCGAGTGTCAGTAAGTAGGTAAATGATTATAATTTTATGAGACCGCTTGACCGACAACATTTTACAAGCTAGTAGGATTTATAGAAGTAGTTTCTTTTTTCTTCCTATGTGTACCTTTGTATTCCCAAAACTTAAATAACATACAAAAATACTAAATAACCTATCTAAACTGAAATAAACCTAATCTAAAATAAAATATCCTATGTATAGTAAACTAATTAAAAAAATAGACACTGTTTAAACCTACAAAAGGTTTAAACAGTCTCTTATCTCAGGCAACGTGTATTCCCGAGACTCGGTCAAGGGTTCACCGTAGCAAAGAATATATAATAATACTACGACCGTAGTTCTCTACGATTTTTTTGCAAGGTTGATATTTTTTTGTATAGGTATAAGGAAAGTTAGTGTGAACTGGGTGGCTTTTTTAACCTGGCTGAAACCTGTGTCTGAAATAATAAAAGTAATTCGTCTTCTCTATCAGTTGCCAATAAAAAAAAGAAATACGAGTATTAAGTAATGTGATAACTACAGCCTAAATGGTTTCTTTTGTGATCACATCCTAGTTATTGTAATGAAATACCGTCAGCTCGTTCAAAAAACACAGACAACGGGTTGAATTGAAGAGAAATTCGACAATGAGAATATAGAATGCTCCATAACAAAGGCTTTTATCAGAGTTAATAATTTATGATAAGTACTAAAATGTAGCGCTCGTAGCGTAGTTTGACTAGGTGATTGTCAGCGATCACCGAAATTAAGCAACGTTCCGCACGGTCAGTACTTGGATGGGTGACCGCGGGTGGCATTTTCCAACTGAGCGCTACCGTGGTTCGGATGACACGTTAAATTGTAGGCCCCGGTTGTTTTAACCGTTTAGCCATGTCAGAGGCCTTCAGGCGGCCTAAAAACTCTGACACCAGGGCTAGCCACCCGGCCTATACGAACTTACTTTTTTTTTAGTACTAAAATTGTATAAATAATATATAAAATCTGAACAGGAACCTCACCCTGAGTAGGCAAAGCAACAGTCACAACATCAGGTATTTCAGGTGTCCATAGACGACACAACCTCAAGAATTTCAATTTTTCATAGGCAACAGTGATTTTTTACCCCGAGAAGATTTTTTGCCTGTTAGCCTGTATGCAACTTTATTACAAAAAAAAATACTTACTGGTTTTAAAGGGCATGAATACGGGAAGAATAGACCAAAAGAGACCCCGAAAAACAAATCCTTCACCAGCAGCTCGCACAGCTCGAAGTGCATGTCTATGAACGAACGCCTGTACTGATTCGTCACGTACTCGTACAAGTAGAAATCTATCTGAAATTATGCATTATTTATTATTAATTTCATATGGAGTCATGAAGTGAATCTGCGAGATTTACCGTCAGAGTGAGATAGACGCGGGCTGCCGCTGCCTCGTGCGTCACTAGGTATATGTATATGTATTTATGTAATACTAGCTTTTACCCGCGGCTTCGCCCGCGTTATATTTTGATTTTGGCTTATGTTTATGTCGGCTGCGAAACCTAATAACCTAACCGACAAATATCAAAATACCTTAAAGGAATGCAAGGTTGGAGTGTATATGCAAGGGTCAGGGGTCTTAATTACAAATGAATAAAAACTATACCTATATTTCAATGTTTTTGGCTGTTTGCAGTTATAATAAACATTACAATGGTACAGCAAAGTTTATACCTACTTGTTCCTAATTATTGCTTTTTTACAAATATTTGTGCAAAATTCGATAAATTTGTTTCTAAGGTTTTTACGTGTTAGATTAATTCCAATTTTTTGTTCTAAATAAAATCTCTGCTTTCCATAAACTGGGCATTCCAAGATTATGTGCCACTGCACATGAGTCTCCTCTTTTGTGGGTTCACAGATGCACGATGGGCTTTCCCTCAACTTAAATCGATGTACTGTACTGTACTGTACCAGCCTTTTTTAATAGTCCACTGCAGGACGTAGGCCTACCCACGAAGGGTGATTGGGCCATATCCACCACGCTGGCCCAGTGCGGGTTGGTGGATTCACATACGCCATCGAATTTCTTCTACGGACGTATGCAGGTTGCCTCACGATGTTTTCCTTCACCGAAAAGCCAGTGGTGTGAAATTCCGTACATAAATTACAAAGAACTCATTAGTACGGGACTGGGATTGAACCCACGACCTCACGATTGTAAGGCGGGTGTCACTACCTCTAGACCACCATGGCTATAAATCGATGTAAGTATTGGGAAAACCCACCATGCCCCGTCAGCACTTGAGTTATGATTCCCACTGGTGCTATTTCTCTTACGATCTTGTATGCCGCCCTTGCATCCGGAAAATATGTTTTGGTTGCCGCCGCTGTGTGTCCATCCTGATACCGCCGGTTCCACTCGTCAAGGGAGTCCTTTCGGATTTCTCGCTTGACGAATGAAACGGGGCAGTTAGAATGAAATAGGTCTGCACTTCGAGTGCAGTGCTGCTTCCTTTGCTAGCTGGTCCGCTCTCTCATTTCCCTCCATCCCCGCGTGTGCTTTAATCCAATAAAGTTTCACTATTTTATTTTGTGCGTGTAGCAACTTTATGTTAGCTTTGAATTTACTGCTAAGGGATGGAGGGAAGATACGCCAACTACCGTTTCCAGTGCAGACCTGGAGTCACAAAAGATTTTTGCTTTTTCGGTAGCCTCAAGAAGTGTCAATAACTCGGCCTGGTACACGGAGCACCAATCGGCCAATTTCAGCTTGCGGGTACTGATCTCAGTGGCATCATCCCAAATGGATAATGCCGCCCCAACTTACCCTTTAACTTTGCTGCCGTCTGTAAATATGTTAATTTCTCGGTTAAGATTTTGCTCTAGTGCTGCTCCGTCTGCCAGGCATATGAACTCCAGCTCCTCCTGCTGCGCTGGGTGTGGCTTCTTTTCTGTCTCTCTATCTCCAGTTACTTGCTGGGAATAACCCGTTTCATAAAGCAAGGCTGCTTCCTGGACTCTGATATGACAGCCGCGGATTAGGGGCTGCGGAGGGATATATGGAACTGGTGGTGTGGGTGCCGCCACCTACCCTACCTTCCGCTAGGCCGTCAACGTGTTGGCAGACGCAGTGGGGCTGCAGGGGAAGAGAGGTTTCGGTATCGCGATGGCCGTTCTCACTGCCCTCTGCAGTTGAAGAGGCAGGCGCTGGGCTACTATGACTGACCCGCTGCACTGGGACCAGGGCGTTGGAATGCTGTCTGACGTTCAGTACTGGTTAGTCCAGAGTGGTGGATGACGATGTGTCTTGTGCTCCGAAACACTCCGTCATTATGGCGAGAGCGCAAGCTCCGTTATGGAGCCCGAGTCTGGGCTAGCTCTGTTGAGTGCCGCGAAGGAGTGCGAAAAATTTAGGAACGTCCTAAACTTGCCATGACAGGTTATTTCTGGCGCTTAGACGGCTGCTACCGCAGCCCGCTCACTTAGTTTTTATCCTATCCTACGGGAACTGTTAAAGTTTTTGCGATAAAAAGTGGCCTATTATGTCACTTTTCGTCTTTCAAACTATATTCATGCAATAAGCCAAGGCAAGTTGCTCCGTTGCTGAGAAAAAATTATTGTTAAGTCCTACGGGAACCACAATTTTTTCGCGATGGAAAGTATCCTATGTCACTTTCCGTCTTCCAAACTATGCCCACCCCAAATATCAAGTCAATCCGTTGCTCCATTGCTGAGAAACAGTTATTGTCCTATCCCATGGGAATCACGAATTTTCTCGAGATAAAAAAGTATCCTATTATCACTTTGTCTTTTAAACCAAAGGTATCCATACCAAAAATCAGGTCAATCTTTTGCTCCGTTGCTGCGTCAAAGAGGAACAAACCAACAAACTTTTCGGATTGATAATATTAAAGTATGATGTATACCATAAAGGTAGAATAAAGAAACATGTTAAACCTCTAATGATAGAAGATTTAAAAATATTTTAAATGTCAGACAAAATGACGGCCTGGTATTAAACGTCATAGTAACATGTAGCATGCAGAGGTAAAATAAAATTTTATCCAATTTTAATGTCAGTTGTCATTTTCAATCCATACTTTATTTCCTCTTCAAGGGGATATAATGGTGGAAAAACAATTTGTCCCCTTGCCATGCTACTTGTGATTTATAAAAGTCTGCAGACAATGTCACCTGTCATCCAATTACGTTTGGCTGTGACGTTTCGTTAGTCCATATTAGCGTCATAGAGGAATTAATCACTTAGCGTCTTTGTGATAGTGGCGACAGGTTAGCTTTCGATGGTTTTTGTCCTGTCCTACAGGAACTATGCAATTTTTCGGGATAAAAAGTATCCTAAAGCTCCTTCCGCCTTTTAAACTATGTCCATGCCAAAAATCAAGTCAATCCGTTGCTCCGTTGGTGCGTGATGGAGTAACAAACCAACAAACCAACAAACTTTTCGGATTTATAATATTAAGTAAGGATAAGGATTCTAAGGGGTAAAACTTCGAGCAAATATCTATAGAGTCAAAATCGTGCTAAAAAGTGTTCAAGCCCTACCCTAACTACGTAGTGGGCAGGCTTTTTAGTTAGTCGTAAGGCGATTGCAATCCGACTACAAAACTACTACGATGCCAAAGTACTCGGTTACAAGCAATTATTAGGTGGCATAATGTCGAGATTCGAGAAAACGGGTCATTGTAAATTAGTTAATGTAATATCTAAGTCGGTATTTATGATGGCGTTCGGACATATTTTTACTACTTTCACTTAGTGACTGCAGATATTTGCTCGAAGGTGTAAAATAAAACTTCCGAAGAATCTGCCCCGATATAAGGTAACTTTACAAAATGCTTGGAAAGGGCCTATGGAATCGACGCAGCAAAGAACATCAGAAGGTGGACCAACGATATAATTAAGACTGCAAAAACGTACTAAATGCAAGCCGGTTCCAACCGGGCTTATTGGAAATTTGCAGGAAAGGTGTATGTTCAGAAGTGGACTTCCTATGACTGATAGGTGGATAGGTACAAATCAAGTGAGATATATGTAACTGGTATACCTATTTCTTTTAAATTTCAATAAACAATTAAACAATCGTTTTTCGATGGTGGGCGGGGTGGGCTTTGGTGGGGGGTAGTCCACTAGGATAAAATAATAAATATATTATGTAATAAAATAAATAAATATGTTAAGGACACCCTTCACACGGTTGTAATGTAAGTGTACATTAAGATGAATTATAAGGGCAGAGTCCACTGAAAAGAAAGGAAACCACTTTGCCTAATCAGTTGTGTCTAGTCCAGTTAGTAAGGAAAAGTGGACTAAGCATTACCTAATTGGACTTAGTAGACCCCGTTGAAGGATTAAAATGATTTTATAAAGCATGACTTACATTAACGTTATTGTTAATAGGCCAAATAATGTCTACATGATATCCCATATAGTATAATGGGTCAGCTCGGCTGCGTCTCTGGGCAGTCATGTTCACATGTCTGAAGTACTTCGGGTTGAACCACAGTATCTCGGGGTGCTCCGTACTTAGGTATCTCATCTAAAAATGTGCATACAAACTTTATAAAAGTTGAAATCTTGAAGGATTTCCATACCATCTTTCACAAGGCATAGCCTTAAAGCTAAAAGGAGACTAAGGTTGTTAATAAATTAATAGAAAAAGGTCGGAATTCGAGTTTCTCGAAATTACCGTCTTTATAGATAACTAGCTGCGCCCCGCGGTATTACCCGCCTTAGCCTGAGAAAAAAGTAGCCTATGTGTTAATCCAATGTCAAAGTTACCTCCATACTCCATACCGAATTTCATCCAAATCGGTTTAGCCGTTTGTGCGCGAAAGAGTAACAAACATCCATACATACTCACAAACTTTCGCGTTTATAATATTAGTAGGATAGGTAAACGTAGAGCAAAAGCTCTGTCTAAATATTGACCAAATGTAAAAATAAATTGTAAAATCATTTCCGAAATTCCAATTTTGTGCAAATTAATTAAACAAAAATAAGATGTAGCAAACTCTTACCCTGTTGGAGCCATAAACTTCTTTTAGAGTAGAGTAGATGACGAATGCCAAGAGCAGCATTCTGCAAGTTGATTTGAAATTAATATGCATTTCCCATTTATTTATTGTAGCTATGATACAGATGCACTAAAGTTACAACAGCTTACATAGTTCGGTGCTTAATGTATTAAAATCCAAAGGTTCTTGGCTTTTCAGTAAATCACGTTGTTGAATGACAATATAATAAGTGTGTTAGTAAGTTAATTAAGTAATTATACATAATATGGTCGATGAGATTTTTACTTACTTCATGTTTTCTTAAATAAAAAAGCACTAAAGGCGATAACAAAAGATCTGATGACATCGCACGACCGCTGCCATTTTCTGTGAAATTCTGCAGAATGATTTGCTATCTCGTTCCATATCATAATTTTGTTGTTTCATAAATATTTAGAAGTGATTAGTTGTAACAATTGCTTTGTATTTACCGGTAGATAAGGCTTATATGAAATCAGAAAATTGACCAATTTTCATTTAAATTAATAGCTACATAAAATCAATGTGAACAAAAAGCGATTGTATTGTGTTTGAAGTCATAATAAAACCTTTTATATGGTTGGTTTTCCGCTCAAACTTAATATATAGGGAACTAGATATCAAGTAAGATAAACCATAGTGGTCTAGTGGTTGTAACGCTGGCCTGTCATTCTTAAGGTCGTGGGTTCAATCCCGGTCCCGTAGTTTCTTTGAAACTTATTTTCGGAATTTCACACCACTGGCTTTTCGGTGAAGGAAAACATCGTGAGGCACCCTGCATAGGTAAGTACGTCCGTGGAAGAAATTCGATGGCGTGTGTGAATCCACCAACCCGCATTGGGCCAGCGTGGTGGATACGATCTAATCACCCTTCGTAGGTCTACGTCCTGCAGTGGACTATGAAAAAAAGGCTGGTACCGTACAGTACAGATATCAAGTATTTATCTAAACTACGGACATTTCATTGTATATCATTTTATCTACTCATAATTATGATCACTTTTATATGCCATATCAAATTCTATCCAAATTCTAAAAACTTTTTGCATTGAACAACAGATTTCTTGAGGAGATTTATATCTTTGAATTTTTATCTTATGTACTATGTTATTTTTCTTATATTTTCTTATATTTATAAGGAACTTCTTTTCGTATAAAGGGAAAGATGTAGTATATTTTATATTACGAGGGTAGTTGAGATCTACTTTCACTATTATTTATACTATAAAGTCAGTGTTCAACCAGCTTGCGTGTGTTTCACTACAAGGTCTAATCGATCTTTGAAGATGTGCTAGTTTGCTGTTCGATAGATCCCGCAGTTTCTGCGAAGATATGGTATATATGGTAGATATATGTAGCAGCGGCCAGCAAGAGATTTAAAATTATAATTGACCGAGCGTTAGCGAGGTCTCTGAGTCTACTGGGACGAGCCGGCACTTGAGCTGTCAAATGTTATTATTGTTAAAGTGAATATACAACTAAATATGCTGTGAACATTTCAAGCATTAACCAGTTACCATTATTAATATCGAGCGAGAAATGGCTAAAAATTCAGGTTTGTTGTATGGGAAATATAAATATAAATTTTCAGCTTTCTTTCCCTTAAATATAAATTTTCAGCTTTCTAGCTATATAGGTTCACGAGATACAGCTTGGTGACAGACAGACGGACAGCGGAGTTGTGGATATGTGGTAGTGCGTCGGCGTTAGGTTGCGTCGTCGAATAACAACTCACCATACGAATATTACGTATTTATTGTCTCCGCATAGGCTTAACACACCATACAAATAATAGGAGTATGATGAGTGACACTATGAAAGTTCGTAGATAAACAAATAGTCGAACGGTGCGCGAGCGCAATACGAGTACAGTGCGGACGTTTCTCGACTGCCGGCAGAGGGCGCGTGAAGGTCAACGCGTCTTGCTCGCACCTAACCGGTCTAGCGCGGGGCTGACGTAGTAACGCTGCATATATATTTTCGTTCAAAAATCACTGATCTTGCCATATACACATCTCAGTCAAAGGTAACCAAAACAAATTTTGTTTTGGAACGAGTTAAAGTCGTCGTAGGTATCAATTTTGATACAACATGCATTTATTATTTAACATGCATTTTAACCCTTAAATGCATGAAATGTCATTTAGTTATAATGTCATTAAATTATATTAAACTATTTTATTGAGAAAAAAAACGCCTTAAGAACATTTACATTCATCTCACATTAATTAGATCAGATTAAAAAACAAATACAATTACAAGTCATTAAATTAATTAAGATAATATTATAGCGTAAGTACCTTTTACCCTCGGCTTCTCTCCCTTTAAATATCCCATAATACGACACTTTTCGATTTTTAAAGTATAGTTGATTGAATCTGTCGTTACTTTGCGGATATTATTTTTCGAAACGTTGTTATGAATAAATATTTAGTGTATTTCCGCTCTGTTGCGTACTAGGCATATAAGTTTAAGAGTCCTATTCAACAAATTAATTTAACAAAATTAATGATTAATTCTGTAACTGAAATATTACTAAGCTTTTTACAGATTGAGAAAACCTGAAATAAATTGTATTGAAGTATATATCCAAGCAAAAAGGTGCAAGCCTATTACGTAGGAAACGTTGAAATGGTCTAGATTAAATTTAAGAATGGATTACCTGAGTTGAGTACACACAGCGTCATAAACAACTTGACAACCATTTTAGCAGCTCATTTAATGCATAGAGGCTCGATTCAGTAAAGTTAATAGAGATGTAACTAAAATTAAACGAACGTAAAACTTATCTAGTTTTTGCTATGCGGAAGCTATTTGGACCATTCGCGAGATAGCGAAACGGACATGTCTGACATTAACTCACACCGCTGTGGCCTATGTGCAACAGTGGATGTCTTACGACTTATAATACGCGATGATGATGACAAAGAGAGTTCTTCGAATAAACTTTCGAATCAAACAAAACGATTGATCAGCGCCCAAATTCAGTCCAAGCTTTATTTACCAACAAGCCTTTCCTCCACTTTACTTATTTTTTTTTAAATTTCTTTTATTCTTGTACTCTTTGATCTCCATATCAATATATCCTTTAACCAACAACTCATTTTTGTCTATCGACGTAACGTTGCAGTAAATACGGCCTTTTTGGAAAGTAAAATTGGCGGGAACATACTTCACAGGTACTGTCATGTTGTATAGATTAATTTCTTGCTAAAAACAAAAACAGTCATTAAAAGATAAAAAAATAACAATTTCGAAACAGCAATTTCGGGGCAATACTGTCAACCGATCTCGTTACTAAGGTGACACGTTCTTGAACCTGTCTCGTTTTTCTGACAGTTTTGAGCTGTCGGAACTGTCAGAAAAACGAGAGAGGTTCAAGAACGTATCACTTTAGTTAAGTGATCGGCTAACAGAATTGCCGAATTCAACTGTTTTTTTCCCTTCCGAATTCTCCGCTAGGATTCACGTGTATCTTATTTTGAATCTGTTCAGGAATTCCGTGGAATTGTATAATTTTTTTTTTGGTTCAGTAGTATCGAAGGAGCTTTGAAGTTGTTGAAATTGTTTGTAGCCTCAGATAATCGAACAACTAAATTAATATAATTAGTCAACAAATTGATACCTACTAACATTGAGAACTAAAAACAATACGGAAAAATACTTCATTTTTCCGTATTGTTTTTGTATACCTACCTACTCTTTATTGTTTTTGAAGTCAGACAATAACTTTATTTCTTTTGATTTGTATTAAGTACCACCAGCCACTGTCTATTTTTTTTTAGTGAGTAATAACAGCCTGAATCTTCGTGAGCAGGTTCAGTTCGACCAGACGCCCAAGTTGGTCCTGCCAAAATTCTCTTTGCGAGATCGAATCAGAAATGAGAAGTTCCGTATATAGAAGAACCAAGGCTACCGACATACCCAGTGGATTGGCAAGTTGAAATGGCAGTAGGCAGGGCATATAGAGCGAAAAATTTCTCGAGTGGAGACCACGTGCCGGCAAGCGCAGCGTAGGACATCCACCCTCAAGGTGTACGAATGATCTCATCAAGACCGCAGGATTACGCTGGATGCAAGCCGCTACCAATTTGTATTATTGGAAATATATACGGGAGGCCTATACCCAGCAGTGAACGTCCTGTACCTGAAGAAGGGTGGATAAATCAAAAAAATAAGGCGGTAGCTGCTGGACTTAATAGTTTTAAAGTAGGATCATGTAGGATGGTTTGAACAAGCTTGTCTGAACTCGGTTCTTACTTTTAAGTGCTAACGAAATATAATTTTCATCAGAACCTATGGTACTACATATTTATATAATCGTACCTACTGATTTCATCTTACCGGTGGAAATGGGCACGTTTTTTTTAATAAACTTTGTTTCATAGCTGCGCCAAAAAACTTGTCATTTTCCACCAGGTCACAAAGTTTAAAGTGCATCTCCACAAAACTCGGTTTGTAGACGTTCGTTAGCCACTCGTAGAAATAGAAGTCGACCTTAAATATAATCAATCAAAACATTAATAAGCACTTTTAAATTATTTAAAGGTCGCAGCTTTCTCCGACCTTAAAACTATACCTACGTGTAACGTGTTATAAGCTACTATCACGAGGGTGAAGCCGCTGTCTAAAGCTAGTTTATAAACGCACCGAGACATTATTGGCCAAAGTCACCAAAGTATGGATATGGAGTCCGACGTAGTAGAAAGGGTCGTTGCGTCCGTAGCGCTGAGACGTCAGATTTGCGTAGGAAACATATTTCGGATTGTAGTACGTCACGCGAGGATGTTCGGTGCTGATATATTGAAACTGAAATAACAGAAAGTACAAAATAATCGGCCAAGTACGAGTAGGACTCGCGCATGCAGGTTCCGTACTGTATGGGAGCCCTCCTAAAATATTTATTTTATTTTAATTTAATTACTTATTGTTGAATTGTATAAACAACTAAATATTCTGTGAATATTTCAAGCATCTGCCTGTTACCGTTATGAATTTCGAGCAAAACACGGTTTAAAAATCAGGTTTGTTGTATGGGAGCCCCCCTTAAAAATTTAATTTTATTCTGTTTTTAAAATTTGTTGTTATAGCGGCAACAAAAAATACATTGTCTGCGAAAATGTCAGCTTTCTAACTATCACCGTTCATGAGATCCAGCCTGGTGAGAGACAGACGGACAGCGGAATCTTAGTAATTGGGTCCCGTTTTTTACCTTTTTAAAAATGCATTTCAAAAGTTTGACGTGGCCGTGACTCGAACCTAAGTTCATCGCGAACTTTATGCACGTCTACTCATCAAAATCATATACACAAAAATAGATATTTTGTTTTAAAATAACGATGAAACTAAAAAATATTCTATTTAACTTTCTCAATAGACCCAGACACTTACGGATTGAACTTTTATTAATATTTCTAACATAAGTATCGATAACAAAATGGAAATAAAAAATACTTTCATAATGAAAAAGTACCTAGCACTTATTTTGAAACAAGCGTTCGCAATGTAAGGCCTAACGCCAATGAAATAAATTGTCATTGGGTACAATTTTATAAACGGCTCTCATAGAGAGCTAAATTTAATGAGCTATAACTAGGTGATTCTAGAATCAAAGCGTAGCTAGCTAGTAAACAGATGGAGCATACATACACATTTTCTGGTATAATTATATACCTACTTTGACTCGTAAAGCGATTGTTATATGCGGATACGAATGTTAAACGGATTTATAGAACAGGGCAAATCAAATAGAGAGCTAATGAGCTATAACTAGGTGATTCTAGAATCAAAGCGTAGCTAGCTAGTAAACAGATGGGGCATACATACACATTTTCTGGTATAATTATATACCTACTTTGACTCGCAAAGCGACTGTTATATGCGGATACGAATGTTAAACGGATTTATAGAACAGGGCAAATCCAAGAAAGCAGGCTTCACCAGGAAATGCTCTCCGCGGATTACGAATTTAGCGAGGAACTTTGGTGGCAATCTTGTAGGTAATACTGTCTCTGGGATCGGCTACCTGTAGCAAAATCCTACTAAAAAGAACCTCTGGGCTCTTGGGTGGTTAGAATAAGGCTCTTGCCATCTAATCACACGGGCCCGGGAGCATAAAAGTGGTGTGTAGCCATGTTGTCGTATAAGATGGAGCCAATGAAGGCTCTAGAAGGCCTGAGTAAAGTACTGAGAACTCCGGTGCGTCCCCCAGGAGATCCCGGGTAGAGATTGCAACCCTGTATGTTTCTCAACCCGGCCGAGCCCGATTGCGTTCGTCGCCGTCGTCTTAGCGATAAAACCTTTAAAGTATTTTATGAAAATTTTCTATATATGAATGGGAAGAGACAATGATTCAAGGTTAATATTTATTTCAAACTGGCTTATGAACAATTATCACAACATCCAGTCTCAACTCTCACTCAAGTCTCAAAATCACACAGAATATATTACTTTTACTTATAGACGGAGAAGTAACATGAGTCTAAGTAATTATTCATTTTTATAAGTTTAAACAAGCAAGTCTTTCTCTTTACTTCTTGTAGTGTCTATTTGAAAACATAGTAGGTATTAAAATAAGAAACCAATAACGCACCTTAAAGTATTAAACGTGTCATAACAACTTAGATTACCGGGTCCGGTGACCGGGGCCGGTGGGTGCCTAAAAGAGCACCGGGTTCGGGCGGGCCCGGTCTGGCCGGGCCCGGCTCGCAATCTCTAATCCTGGACGTCCCTATAGCTCATAAAAACCAGCCACTGAGGGGGTTTAGTGCATACAATCGCACATATTCTATATCTTACGGAGATTTCCCCCTTGTAGAGAAAATACCACCATGGCTGGCTCGCTTTACAAACTATAAGTTATGTATTCAGTTAGGCAGTCTTAGATCAGCGGGGCAATTCCGTTAACCGATCTCGTTGCTGAGGTGACGCGTTCTTGAGCTTTTCTCGTTTTTTTGACAGCTTTGAGCTATCAAAACTGTCAGAAAAGCTAGAGGGGTTTGGGAGCGTATCACTTCGGTGACGAGATCGGTTGACAGAATTGCCCCGCAGTAAATCGATTTCATACGATTTTTTTTTTCCTTTTTACTACTGTACGATCGAATCATCAAAATCATACATAATTGAACTATTTACAATAAGTACTCAAAGTATTTTAGGTCTGAATTCAATTTCATCTAACAATATATGTAATAACGTGACTTATGAAACGTAAAAACGACTCGTGATTACGCTATATTGGGCATAAATATTGATGGAGATAAAACTCAATTTTGTCCAACATGTCATCAGCGATATAATTTAGATTTAAAGTACCTGTACCAGCTTTTTTAATAGTCCACTGCAGAACGTAGGCCTACCCACGAAGGGTGATTGGGCCATATCCACCACGCTAGCCCAGTGCGAGTTGGTAAATTCACATACGCCAACGAATTTCTTCTACGGACGTATGCAGGTTGCCTCACAATGTTTTCCTTCACCGAAAAGCTTGTGGTGTGACATTCCGTACATAAATTCCGAAGAACTCATTGGTACGGGACTAGGATTTGAACCCACGACCTCACGATTGTAAGGCCGGTGTCATTACCACTAGACCACCACCTGAGAAATATAAAGTACCTATAGGCCGAATAAAACAAACTTACCCGTAAAGAAGTTTGTCTTTCATTTCCTAACTGCATTCCTTTTCAAACTTCTTGATGGCTGTGAAGTTAGCTACAAGCTGCGACAGACATAACCCTCTTGCAGCTGTTATTAAGTGAGCAGTCAGGATTGGGTTATCCGTATCTGGTAGTATGTTTAACAAACATCACAACCGCCAAGAAGTTTGACACTACTTATACTTACCAGCTGTCTTGTCACGGAATGCAGTTAGGAAATAAAAGTCGAACCTCTTTACGGGTAAGTTTGTTGATCAATTAACAGTTTCATGTAAATCTTCTAGTAGATAATATTATAGCGTAATAGCTTTTACCCTCAGCTTCTCTCCCATTAAAGATCCCATACGAACATTTCATTTTTCAGGATAAGAGGTAACCTATGACACTTTCCGATCTTTAAAGTACCTATATCATAGTTGATTGAATCTGTATATGAATAGTTGTTTTGAATAAATAGTCGTATATAGTGTATTTCCGCTCTGTTGCGTCCTAGGCATTTAAGTTAAAGTGTCCTATTCAACAAATCAATTTGACAAAATTAGTGATTAATTCGGTAACGAAAATATTACAAACCTTTTTACAAATTGAGTAAACCTAAAATAAATTGTATTGAAGTATATCCAAGCAAAAAAGGTGTAGGCCTATTACGTAGGAAACATTGAAATGGTCTTGATTAAATTTAAGCATGGATTACCTGAGTTGAGTACACGCAGCGTCATAAACAACTTGACAACAATTTTAGCAGCGCACATAATGCATAGTGGTCCGATTCAATAGAGTTAATAGAGATGTAACTAAATAATCGGCCAAGTACGAGTAGGACTCGCGCACGAAGGGTTCCGTACTGTATGGGAGCCCCCCTTAAATATTTATTTTATTTTAATTTTATTATTTATTATTGAAGTGAATATAATACTTAATATTCTGTGAAAATTTCAAGCATCTACCTATTACTATTATTAATATAGAGCGAAAAAGTCTAAAAATTCAGGTTTGTTGTATGGGAGCCCCCCTTAAAATATTCATTTTTTTTGTTTTTAGTATTTGTTATAATAGCGGCAACAAAAAGACATCATCTGTGAAAATTTCAACTGCCTAGCTATCATGGTTCATGAGATACAGCCCGGTGATAGACAGACAGACAGACGGACATCGAAGTCTTAGTAATAGGATCCCGTTTTTCCCTTTGGGTTCGGAACCCTAATAAAACGAACTTAAAACTTATCTATTTTTTGCTATGCGCTATTTGGACCATTCGCGAATAGCGAAACGGACATGTCGGACATCTTGCTCACACCGCTCGGTTTCGTATTTAATTACCGTTATGTGACATTCGGGTTGCTCTACAATTTTACCTATTTGTCAATGCAGTATTAATAAGGTATAAGCAAGGATGTTAAATACATCCATGGGTATTAGTAATATGTCAGTCTGTGGCCTATGTGCAACAGTGGATATCTTACGACTTATAATACGCGATGATGATGACAAAGAGAGTTCTTCGAATGAACTTTCAAATGAAACAAAACGATTGATCAGCGCCCAAATTCAGTTCAAACTTTATTTACGAACCACCCTTTCCTCCACTTTTCTTATTTGTTTTTAAATTTCTCTTACTGTTATACTCTTTGATCTCCATATCAATATATCCTTGACCCAACAACTCATTTTTGTCTATCGACGTAAAATTACAGAAAATACGACCTTTTTGGAAAGGAAAATTGGCGGGAATGTACTTGACAGGTATGGTCATGTTGTATAGATGAATTTCTCCCTAAAAACAAAAACAGTCATTAAACACACTAGGAAGATAACATTATAAGAAAAAAACATTTACCTAACACATTTAAGAAATCAATTTCAAAAATGTTTTATTTTCCTTTCGAAATCTCCGCTGTTTTGCATTCACGTGTATCTATTTTGAATCTGTTCAGGAATTCAGTGGAATAGCAATTCCGACAATCGAACAACTATAATATAATAAATCCAGCAGCCACCGCATATTTTTGAGTAATAACAGCCTGAATCTTCGTGAGCACGTATGGTTCAACGAAACGCCCAAGTTGGTATTCTCAAAATTCTCTATGCGAGATCGAATCAGAAATGAGAAGTTCCGTTAAACAACCAAGGCTACCGACATAGCCCAGCGAATTGGCAAATTGAAATGACAGTAGGCAGGGCACAAAGTGCGAAAAATTTCTCGAGTGGAGACCACGTGCCGGCAAGCGCAGCGTAGGACATCCACCCACAAGGTGGACGAATGATCTCATCAAGACCGCAGGATCACGCTGGATGCAAGCCGCTACCAACTGGTCTTATTGGAAATCTATACGGGAGGCCTATGTCCAGCAGTGAACGTCCTGTAACTGAATGAAAAAATGAGGCGGTAGCTGCTGGAGTAGATAGTTTTAAAGTTGAGTCATGTAGGATGGTTTGAACAAGCTTGTCTGAACTCGGTTCTTACTTTTAAGTGCCAACAAGTAATTTATTTTTCGGAACCTATAGGTATAGTACCATAGTATATATATATTCGTTCCTACTGCTTTCATCTTACCGGTGGAAATGGGCACGTTTTATTTAGTAAACTTTGTTTCATAGCTGCGCCAAAAAACTTGTCATTTTCCAACAGGTCACAAAGTTTAAAGTGCATCTCCACGAAACTCGGTTTGTAGACGTTCGTTAGCCATTCGTAGAAATAGAAGTCGACCTTAAATACAATCAATCGAAACATTAATAAGCACTTTTAAATTATTTAAAGGTCGCAGCTTTCTCCGACCTTAGAACTATACCTATACGTGTTACAAGCTACTATCACGCGGGTGAAGGCGCGGTCTAAAGCTGGTTTATAAACGCACCGAGACATTATTGGCCACCGTCACCAAAGTGTGGATATGGAGTCCGACGTAGTAGAAAGGATCATTGCGTCCATAGCGTTGAGACGTCAGATTTGCGTAGGAAGCATATTTCGGATTGTAGTATATCACGCGAGGATGTTCAGTGATGATATATTGAAACTGAAATAAAAGAGAGTAAAAAAAAATATTTGTGATAAACATTTCAAAAGTTTGACGTAAGCGTGACTTGAACCTAAGTTCATCGCGAATCTTGTGCACTCATCAAAATCCGACACACAAAAATAGAAATTTTGTTTTAAAAAACGATGACACTAAATTTTATTCCATTTAACTTTCTCAATATACCTAGACACTTACGGATTGAACTTTTATTGATAATTCTAACATAAGTATTGAAAACAAAATGGAAATAAAAAATATTTTCATAATGCAAAAGTAGCACCTATTTTGAAACGAGACTTCACAATGCTCTGCTGCAGGCCAATTGAATAAAATTATCATTGTGAACAATTTTATAAACGGCTCTCATAGATAGCTAATGAGCTATAGGTACGAGTAACTAGATAATCCTAGATTCAAAGCGTAGCTAGGTAGTGGGCCAAAAACTAGCAAATATTTGTATCAACTAGTTTTTACACGCGGCTTCGCCCGCATGATATTTTGATTTTTGTGCCTTTTGCGCTATGGGAACCCTTTATTTATCCAGGATAAAAAGAAGACTATGTCACTTTCCGTGTTTTAAACCCGAAGCCCCACCTTACCACTCTTAATAAAGGAGGAGGAAAAAAAAAATAAAAAAAAAATCGATTTGACATTTGTTCGATTTGACAGTTATTTTTTGACATTTCTTGGAGCGCACGCTAGAATAGCTCGCAGATGGCAGAATTTTTCCCACTTACTTAACACTTATTGTTATAATATGGAATATCATTGTAATTTATAGCCTATGTGTTATTCTGATGTATAAGCTATATAATTGCAAAGTTTCATCTCAATCTGTTTAGTAGTTTTTGCGTGAAAGAGTAACAAACATCCATACATCCATCCACCCTTACAAACTTTCACGTTTAGAATATTAAGTAGGATGTGTGCTCACACATAAATATTTGCTAGTTTATGTATTTGGACTTATAGGCGATTTTTATAAGCGGTTTTATGGATCGGGGCAAATCCAAGAAAGCAGGCTTCACTGAGGGACGCTCTCTTTTGATTGCGAATTTGGAGAGGAACTTTGGTAGCAACACTTCATCCGCATCGGTACCCCTGCCTGTAGTGAAAACATACTAAAAAGGACGTCTAGGCTCGTGGATGGTAGGGATAAGGCTCTAGCTATCCAATCACACCCGGGAGGACAATTACAGTGGCTGGCTCAGTGGTTAGTGACCATGACTTCTGGATCAAAGAGGCGTGGGTTCGATCCCCACCCAGGGCAAATATTTATGCGATGAACATAGGTGTTTGCTCTGTGTCTGGGTGTTATATAGGTATGTATTTAAAATATGTATATGTAGTATATCAGTCTCTGGCAGCCATATCACAAGCTTTGCTTAGTTTGGGGTCAGAGACCGTGTGTAAGATGTCCCCTAATATTTATTATATTTATAACAGTGGTGTGTAGCCATGTCGTAGAAGATGGTTATATTAATGAAGGCTCGAGAGAAACTGAGTAAATCACTGAGAGCTACGGTACGTTCTCCAGCTCGTTAGAGCTCACAAAAGTCGGCAATCGAGGGGGTTTCAATGGTTACAATCCCACATAGGCCCAATTTTCTAGGCGCCATCGTAATTAGAACACAATTTTAAGTCGGTATTAAATTTACGATGGTGCCTTTAAAATTGGGCCTATTTTATATCTTACGAAGATTTCTCCCTCGTAAAGAAAAGATCATGGCTTTTTACAAACTTTAAGGTATGTATTAATTTGAGCTGTCTCAAGTCGAGCATGGTCTACTTGAGGTGGACTGAGGCAACTTTTCTTCCTTTTTTCGCTCCGAACCCGACGTGCTTCAGGCTGAGGATCGCGCCTCCAGTTGTGCTACCTTGAGCCAACGCAGCCGTTTGGTTTGAGGCTGCCTCTAATGGATATATATTATCTTAAGGCGTGGGCCCAATGGGTTCTATAAATGACTAATGAGCTCTGGAAGGAGCTATGTTTTGAACCTTTCCAAGAGATCGCAGGAGTAAGAAGATACGTCCATCTATCCAACCATCCATCAGCCGTAGGATGTCCACTGCTGGACATAGGCCTTCCCCATGGATTTCCAATAAGGTCGGTTGGAAGTTCATCCAGCGCCTTCCTGCTATATTTATTATGTTGTCAGTCTACCCAGTTGGTGGACGTCCTACGCTGCGCTTGCAGGTCCGTGATCTCCATTCGAGAACTTAAAGGCCCCATCCTCCGGATCCGTTCTTCGAACTATGTGCCCTGCCCATTGCCACTTTAATTTTCTAATCCACTGGGCTATGTTAACTTTGGTTCGTCTGCGGAGGAGATACGTAGACGAAATAAAATGGCCGACATAGCCTAGAATGAAGTGGTAACAGGAAGAGCATTTTAAGTATACATGTAGCTAGTAAAACTAATGGCCAATGACGAGGTAGAGTACCGGCAAGCCACGTACGACAACAAGGTGACAAATTTTAATGACCTGCGGGGCAATTCTGTTAGCCGATCTCTTTACGGAAGTGATACGTTCTTGAACCTCTCTCGTTTTTCTGACAGTTCCGACAGCTCAAAACTGTCAGAAAAACGAGACAGGTTCAAGAACGTGTCACCTTAGTAACGAGATCGGTTGACAGAATTGCCCCGCAGATCAAAACTGCAGAGTTGCAATGGATGTAAACGCTTCGAATCAGTCTATTGCTGTAGGCATTTACGGCTGATAATTATAATGATGATAACGAAAATAATCGGCCAAGTACGAGTAGGACTCGCGCACGAAGGGTTCCGTACTGTATGGAAGCCCCCCCTTAAATATTTATTTTATTATAAATATTTAGTGTTAAATTGAATACACAAATAATTATTATGTGAATATTTAAACCATCTACCTGTCACCATTATAAATATCGAGCGAAAAATGGTTAAAAAATCAGGTTTGTTGTATAGGAGCTCCCTTAAACTCTAATTTTATTCTGTTTTTAGTATTTGTTGTTATCACGGCAACAGAAATACATCATCTGTGAAAATTTCAGCTTTCTAGCTATAACGGTTCATGAGATACAGCCTGGTGACAGACGGACAGCGGAGTCTTAGTAATAGGGTCCCGTTTTTACCCTTTGGGAACGGAACTCTAAAAAGCAGGAAATTTGCGGTAGCGCTGTTTATTAACCGATTTTGATAATATTCGAAATTTTATGAAGATTCAGTAAGTATAATGGATGCAAGGTCTACAGTCCAGAGAACTATTAGTTTGGTAATGCAGCCAGCATGGGCACGCTGCCAACTGGCAGTGGGCTTGAGCATTTGGATTATCTTTAGACCTTCAAGGGTCTGTAGATGATCCAATGCTTTTTATATAGTAGTAGTGTAGTTTTGTTGCAGTTAATAAAGGCACTTTTGCCCGATAAAAAGTTTATTTACTAATGGTTTCTGTGCTTCCTGCATTTATGCAATATTTATGGTGAGAACTCAATTTCAACTAACAATAAAAGTAATAACGTGACTTATGACACGTGAAAACGATACGTGATTATGCTATATTGGCATCATATTGGGCATAAATAATGATGGAGATAAAATATAATTTTATCCAACATGTCATCAGCGACATAATAGGCATTATGACTGAGTAAAAACACCAGTAATACAGGGTTATTTCTAATCAATTAGCATATCCTTTTAGGGGCTTATTCTGTACATATAAAAACCTAAATTAAAAATTTAAAAAACCCCCGACACAAAAACCTACCTAAAAAACATTTGACAACCATTTTGGGCACATTTGTAGAATTTTGGTTCTTCCATCCCCACTTGAATCCACCATAACTCTTAAACGGCTCAATCGATTTTTATAAAACATAGCTAAGAACACTCTCGACTAAGTCTCCTTTCATCCAAAAAAAAACAAACTGAAATCGGTTCAGTGGTTCGGACGCTATGATGCCACAGACAGACAGATAGACAGACACACAGACAAACAGACACGTCAAACTTATAACACCCCTCTTTTGCGTCGGGGGTTAAAAAACGAGCAACTTTTGTTCTGCGACTTTTGTCAAAACTCTAAAATAAAATCAGCTGTTTCATCCATTTTGTCGCGGATGAACGATATTTTTCTATGGAACAACAATATTTTTTTTTAGTTTTGACAAAAGTTGCAGAACAAAAGTTGTTAGTTTTGATGCTCAGAATAAGCCCCAAAAAGTATGCTTATTGATTAGAAATAACCCTGTATAATAATTAGTCCATGAGTTAGATTATCAAAAAATATTGTTCACTTATTTTTTTATCAAACAAACAACAAGTGACAAAGATAAACCTTGTCAAAGTTTGGGAGTGGGGGTCGTGACGTCACCTCTCTTACAGAAGTCTATACATTTGTATGGCACTTGTGACGTCACGCGGAACTTTGACGGACTATATCTTCATTATTTTTTGTTTAATTGACCAAATAAAAAATACGTGTCTTATATTTTTGATAGTCTATCTGACGGACTAATTATATTTTTTTATTCATCATGCTTATTATGTTTTTCGGTTTAAGTATAGACCAAATCAAGCTTCTTGGCGGTTGTGACGTTAGCTAGAAGCTGAGCTAAACCCAATCTTTGCGCAGCGCATGTATGTGAGCTTCAGTCAGGATTGGCTTATTATTTGATTTTCAAAAGCTATTTAGCTATTTACCTTTCGCAACATAGCACAACAAACGGTTCGTCGCCACTAGTACCATTATGTTCCATGATGGAACTACTGTTATAATAATTTTCAACACTAGTTCCATTCAGAATGGAACTAGACATGTCTCACATCGACATATTTAATTGTTACAGTAGAGTTTCGATTAACCGTACTAACTCGTGTCGTTAATCGATAATCCGGATAATCGTATTAATGAAATAATCGGCTAGTAGGACTCGCGCACGCAGGTTTCCGTACTGTATGGGAGCCTCCCTTAAATGTTTAATTTATTTTAATTTAATTATTTATAATTAAACGGTAAATATAACTAAACATTCTGTAAATATTTCAAGCATCTACTTGTTACTCTTATTAATATCGAGCGAAAAATGTTTAAAAAATTAGGTTTCTTGTACGGGAGCCCCACTTAAATATTAATTTTATTATGTTTTTAGTATTTGTTGTTATAGCGGCAACATAAATACATCACCTATAAAGTTTCAGCTTTCTAGCTATAACGGTTTATGAGATACAGCCTGGTGATAGATGGACAGACGGACAGACGGATGGCGGAGTCTTAGTAATAGGGTCCCGTTTTTACCCTGTGGGTACGGAACCATAAAAAGCAGTTTTTCTCATTACTTTAGCTAACTTACGATCAGTTTCTCCCTATTTCAATGAATCAATAGTATTCATTTTATGATTAAGCGAAAACACCCGCTTACACTACGAAAATGATCGCGCAGCTTCTCAACACAGCGGAGTAGGTACACTTGACAACAAAAACCAACATTAATACAAGAATAGATAAATATGGGAGCAATGGAGGATTATTAAACCTCTGATCTTATGGATTTAACTTTAAAAATGTTTATTGTTGATCGCGGGTAATCGTCCGGATAATCGCAAATCCATATAACCATAGATTAATTAGTATAGCTTATACTAATTAATGTATGATATAACCGAGGGTCGGGTAATCGAGATTCTAATGTTGTTTAACGCAAGAATAGAGAAATATCGGAGCAATGGAGGATTATTAAACCTCTGATCTTATGGATTTAACTTCAAAAATGTTTATTGTTGATCGTGGGTAATCGTCCGGATAATCGCAAATCCATATAACCATAGATTAATAAGTATAGCTTATACTAATTAATCTATGATATAACCGAGGGTCGGATAATCGAGATTCTATTGCTGTTTAATACAAGAATAGATAAATATCGGAGCAATGGAGGATTATTAAACCTCTGATCTTATGGATTTAACTTTAAAAATGTTTATTGTTGATCGCGGGTAATCGTCCGGATAATCGCGAATCCATTTAACCATAGATTAATTAGTATAAGCTATGATATATCGGATAATCGAGATTCTATTGTTGTAGTGATTCTACAATTTTACTTATATTATCATGTATTTATCAATAGAGCCATAATAAGGTATTCATAATAATAAAGCAATCTCTGGCCTTTGTGCAACAGTGGATATCTTATGGCTTGTTCCATCGATGACGATAACGAAGAGCGTTCTACAAATATATTCGTATAGGCTGGGTGACAAGACCTGGAGTTAAGAGTTCTTTAAATGAAAAAAAATGACAAGATGAAGACAAAAAGTTTTCGAGTAGATAATAGCCTAGATAACTTAAAAAAATATAATTAAGTAGTCAGTGAGTTAGATTATCAAATAATCGGCCAAGTGCGAGTCGAACACGAAGGGTTCCGTACCGTGTTGGAGCCCCCTTAGCCCTATTTCTCTTGCCGTTATTAATAACCAGCAAAAAAAACTCCTAAAAACACGTTTGTTGTATGGGAATAAATAATATAAATATTTAGTTTGATTATAAATATTATTTTATTCCTTAAATATTTATTTTACTCTGCTTTTAGTATTTGTTGTTATAGTGGCAACTGATATACATACATACATCCTCTGTGAAAATTTCAGCGGTCTACCTATCACGGTTATTGAGATACAGCCTGGTGACTGAAAGACAGACGGACATCGGTTTCTTAGTAACAGGGTCCCGTTTTTTTTCCCTTTGGGTACGGAACCCTAAAAACAAATATTTTTATGTCAATTAAACTGAAGAAATACACCAATAAAATTCTGTGTGACGTCACGCCTAGCTATTTACAATTTTCACTATTGAAGTGAAAATTTAAAGTCAAAGTCAAAGTTTTTCGGCCTAAAAACTCTGACACAAGGGCTAGCCACCCAGCCTATACGAACTCACTTTTTACATAGATAAGTGACGTAGCGAGCCCCAACTCCTGAAGTTGCGCTTTGTCTTTGGAATGTTTTGTTTGATTTTGAAAAAAATGTAAGTTCAATATTTTACGATTACTTATCTAACTAACGCACTAATATAATTATAATAAAGTTTTTTTTTTACTTTGTCATCATGCCTTATTTAACGCAGTAGTTGGCTTACAAAAGATTTATTTATCGATAAGCCAGATTTACATTATCTGTACAAAATCTACATTAACAAATTGTTCAATTCTAGCAAACAAAGTTATTAGGTATTTATTCGCACTACCGAACACACACTGTTGAATGTAGGCTTATCCTCGAAGAACAATTGGGCCATTTTCAACTCGAGGGCCCAGTTGCGTATTGGTGGATTCTCTCTCCTCTGGACGTATGATGTTGCCTCATGACCTCGTAACATTTAACTTTACCGAAACGGTATGAAAATCCGTAGAACACAACATCAAATTACGATATTTTTGTGATTACGAGTATCTTGTGATATTCAATGTTGAAAAATATAATTCATTTTGTATCGTTTTTCATAGGTCCAGCGAAAAAAATAACACAGGACTTGCCTTTTCAGAGTTCCGTACCCAAAGGGATCCTAATACTAAGACACCGCAGTCCGTCTGTCTGTCTGCCTGTCACCAGGCTTGTATCTCATGAACCGTGATTGCTAGACAGTTGAAATTTTTACAGGTGCTTTATTTCTGTTGCCGCTATAACAAAAAATACTAAAAACAAAATAAAATAATATTATAAAATAATCCTTTAGCCGTTTTTGCTCAATATTAATAACAGTAACAGGGAGATGCTTGAAATATTCACAGAATATTTAATTGTATGTTTACGTCAGTAATTAATTATTAAATCATAATAAAACAAATATTCAAGGGGGGCTCCAATACAGTACGGAAACTTTGTGCGCGAGTTCGACTCGCACTTGGCGGATTATTTTTATTACCATGAACAGAGAAATAAAGAAACATTACTGACGGCTGTCATTTTGCTTAACATGTCGGGATCACTACCTGGCCACTGATTGGTATTGCCCGTGGTTTTGCCCGCGTGATATTTAAATCTGTGCTATCCTTCGAGCAAATATCTACAGAGCCACAGTCCCTAATTAAAAGTAGTAAAAAATGTCCGAGCACTGTCATACAAAACAACTTGGATATTTACATTTAATAATTCAAAATTACCCGTTTTCTCGAATCTCGACGTTATGTCGAGTGAGTGAATCCTTGTAACGAAGCACTTTGGCATCGCGTGGCGTTGTAGTTGGCTTATAATCGCCTTACGACCAGCTCAATACTCTGCCCAAGTTTGGGCAGAGTTTTGGTACGTAGTATTATTATATATTCTTTGGATTTGGCTCAGACACTTTTTTTGGACGATTGTGACACTATAGATATTTGTTCGAAGATGCTATCTCATAAAAAAAAACCAGGATTGTAAATAAAGATTGCGTCACTTTCCGACCTTTTAACTATAGGTATCTTTGCCAAAATTAAGTCGGTTTGTTGCTCTGTTGCTGGGTGAAAGAGTAATAAACCAACAAACACACCTTCGGATTTTTAATAATATAAGGATTTCCAAAAATTTAAGCATCAACCAACCTTAACCTAAGACATAAATTTTCACAAAAACAAAGCATCAATTTGTAAGTAATTGAATTTTTCGTTGTTTGTATCCAATAATGAAGTCGATTGCTCTCTCAAATTTTGCTAACAAAGTTACTCGGGATTCCTTTAAAAGTTTCCTTTTATAAACAAAGTAACGATGAGATACAATAAAAAGATTTTTTTAGCTTGAAATCTTGAATAATTGGAATATTTATTTTACAAGAAGTTAGAAACTTTACAAAAGGTCAGATTAAAAGATCTCAAGAGTTGGGATATACTTAACTACTCTGTTTAGAGAGCTCTAATTTACGAAACTCTTCACTTAATTTCACTACTATTGTCAGAGGACTTCAGGCAGCCTGAAAACTGACACCAGGGCTAGCCACCCGGCCTATATGAACTTATGTGATGCGATCCCGCAGAGAGACACCGAGCATAACCCTTTCCATAGACGTTGGACTATCTTGAGCTCATTCGTAAGGCCCACATTAAAAGACCACGTTCAGAGATACTGTAGGTACTACTAGGTGTACTGGTGTAGGTGTAGCTACTGTAGGTAGCACAGGGCTTTTTAAAGTGGGGTCCACGGACCCCTTAGGGGTCCGTAGCATGTGTATCAAGGGTCCGCAGTAGGTCACTTTGTAAACATATTTTGTTAGGAAATTGTCTTGTCAACTCGATGAGACACATTGTCACTATCGGGTGGCGAATGCAATGGTATTCAGTACGTGATCACTTTTTAAAGTAAACTGTATGTACATATTAGTTAGAAGATAGGGTGATGCGTACTCAGCTCAGTACAGTTGTTCTGTGCCTCATGTGAATATATTGTGCCGCTGTAAATCCATTCTTACATGTACAAAAGCTTAAAGCTTTGCAGCGAGCTTCCCTGTACACCAAACATATGGCCCTGTAGAGTACACTCGAGCAAAATTCTCGCGAATTCTCAAATTTGTTCGAAGCGAAGGCGAGCAATTTATTTCTATTGTGGCGTCACAGTATATAGATTCATACGGTAAAACAACTCGGCTGCGTAGAGCTTAGAATCTAGACAGGTTGATTGTGCGGGACGTGAGCTTTAGGAGTGGTAAATGTCCCCGAGACTGCACGATGTGCTCTGTGTTTCAGCACATCGTAGCAATGCCGGGTGGAGCTCCCCGAGGAGGATCCGGGAGCGGACAGCGCTGTCGGGGCCGCGGAGGAGTGCGGAAGCGTGCCCGTAGCCCCAACACATAGCGCAGTGGTAGAAACACCTAGGTTTTTAGTGGGTATGCCACCGACTAGCGGTGGAGACTCCCACATAACCACCGGTCTCCCCAGGTTTGGTGGTATCCATAAAGGATTTTCCTGGGTCAAACAAAAAGGCGTGGTAAATGTTCCTTTCAAAAATGCAATGACCACTTTTCCAATTGCACATTTGGTAATATCTTACCGCAGTAGCGATATAAAAAAATATCAGGAAGTATCGTAGTCCAAAGAAAAAGGCATCCATTTACCAGCCAAGGACTTCCACTGCTGGACTTAGGCCTTCCATAGGGAAGGTAGATCGCGAATAGGACCGGATGGATGGACCATTGATAATCAGAGTGTCGAGTGGGAGTTTTGCAAATCAAATCGAATTACTTTTACGCCGCGTTGACCGAGCGCGCCGAGAACACACGCGAGCACATTGACACACACACTTGACTAAGCCAATCACAGACGTTGCGGCGCTTGTGTTCGATCGGCTCGATGCTCGTTATATTACCATAAATAAAACTCACACTGACCTATTCAGTTTTCCGTACGTGACACAAGATGGCGCTGTGCCATTTCCATAGAAATCACATCAAACGTTAACGCGATCGAGCAGGTTTTGAACATTGTTAAAATCTACCACTCGGCCTTCAGTCCTACTTGCCAATCCGCTGGGCTGTGTTGATAACTTTGGTACCTAAGAATGTCGTCATATCTAATTCGACCTCGCAAAGAGGCTCCGAGCATATCCTGTGGGCTATGCTAGGTCATTGCTCGATGGGCTACTGGGAGCTTAGGTTCTATTGTGCGAGACCACGTAAAGGTACGTCATAATTATTTTTCGCAAAAAATAGCATCACCGTCTTCACCGGTGTACAGAATTCGCGAATATCATAACATCGATCGCACGAATCGATGTTACATTTTTCACATTATTGTTGATTTATCAAAAATGGCTCAGCCGATTTCAATAAAAATTTAATGGGACCAATTTCGAAGTAAGTATACTCTTTCCAATAAAAAAATAATTATTGAAATCGGACTACTACGAAAAAAGTTACCTGTGGTTATACATAAAAAAAAAATATATTTATACGCGTCGAATTGAGTACTTCCTCCAGTTTGGTTCGTCGGTTAAAAAGAAAACTGAAGTAATTAAACTATTGTAGAAATACTGTGTAGTTATTACACTGTTGCAGCGTGCTCCGAGCACCGCAACACAGGCGGTGATCTATCGCCAGCTCTTATAAAATGTATTTACCCTTATGAAACTTATTTATTTCAAATTGTACGCTATTTTTCAGTTTCTTGAAGTATGGATCTGACGCCCATTTATATAGAAGTTTCCATGAGAATACGCGCGTGATTCAAAGTTATTTTTAGGGTTCCGTACCCAATGGGTTAAACAGCGGAGTCTTAGTAATAGGGTCCAGTCCCTATTACTAAGACTCCGCCGTCCGTCTGTCGATTTGTCCGTCTGCCAGTCTGTCTGTCCGTTTGTCTGTCTGTCACCAGGCTGTATCTCATGAACGGTGATAGCTAGAATGTTGAAATTTTCACAGATGACATATTTCCGTTGCCGCTATACAACAAATACTAACAAACAGTAGAAAAAAAATTAAGGGGTGCTCCCATACAACAAACCTGAATTTTTAGCCGTTTTTCGCTCGATATTAATAGCAGTGGCATGCAGACGCTTGAAATATTTACAGAATAGTAAGTTGTATATTCCCTTCAAAAATAAATAACTAAATTAAAATAATGTAAATTAAGGGGGGCTTCCATACAGTACGGAACCGTTCGAGTCTGACTCGCACTTGCCCGATTATTTATTTCTACACGGTTTATTTACCTTTTAATTAGTAAGATAGCAAACTACTACCAATTCCATTATAATCGTCATTCTCAGCCGTAGGACGGCCACTACAGGGCATAGGCCGCCTCCAGAGATTTAAGACCAGTTGGAAGCGGCTTGCGTCCAGCTTTTTCCTGTGGTCTTGACCCGTGTACTACTATATATGATTAGATCATTACTTATAAGATTGACTCGAATAACTATTTTTCGAAAAAATATGGCAGAACCGCCTTCCATCGTATACAAAATTTGAAAATTTCGCTAGAATTGTTCACATTATTGTTGATTTTTCAAAAACAGCTGAGCCAATTTCTGTAAAATTTAAATGGGGCTATCTCGGGAGTATACCCTTTCTAACTAAAAAATAAATATTCGATTCGGTTCAAACCTCCATTTTGGAAGTCGGTTAAATTTTTTTCTATTCAAAAAAAAATACAAACAGATGAACATAGAACCTCCTCCTTTTTGGAAGTCGGTTAAAAAGAGAAAAATCACTTATGTTCCATTCTGTAATTACGAGCCTTTTTACGAATATCCCGTAAAATAATATGAATTTCTGGACCGCGACATAAATTGCAAGCCCCGGATCAATTCCTACGTTGGTGGATTCGGACGGGGTCACATTTTTTGCCACAAATATGTGGTTTCATTGCTTCGGGCGGTTTCTCGTATTTTATTGCTTTGATAATAAATTGCACGCCATGTACGAAAATAGATTTGACGTTATTCTTTAAGTAAGTACACGTATGTACGTGTACTTACGTTTTTCAAACGTAGGTACATACCTAGTACGCTAGTTACATTGTTCTCTTGCTTGGCTTTAGTGCACAAAATGATAATACTGTACTGTATTGTACCAGCCTTTTTAATAGTCCACTGCAGGACGTAAGCCTACCCACGCAGGGTGATTGGGCCATGTCCACCACGCTGGCCCAGTGCGGGTTGGTGGATTCACATTCGCCATCGAATTTATTCTACGGACGTATGCAGGTTTCCTCACGATGTTTTCTTTCACCGAAAAGCCAGTGGTGTGAAATTCCGCACATAAATTCCAAAGAATTCATTAGTACGGGGACCGGGCTTTGAACCCACGACATTACGAATGTAAGGTGGGTGTCATTACCACTAGACCACCACGTGATAATAATATATAGGCAATGATTTATTGACACAAAATGATTTTAATGTTATGTCAAAAAAGATATAATAATACTACGAAGTGAAGTAGAAATTAGATCCACTACATAAGGCGTCTACAGGTCTATTCAGAAAGAGTGTAATTTCTAACACTAAAATAATTCTGATCTTCAAGGATAGTGATTGAAACTTGAACACTTGGGGGCAGATGTCCTGCCCCTACTTATATTAAAGTAGCCATAACTCATGTTCGCTATAAACAAATACTGCACAAGGGAGACTGCGACAGATGGCACCACTGACATCTCTCGATTTATTACAAACGATGATAAGTTGTCGCAATTTCTTTGGCTATACACCACCAACTTACTTATTCACATCACCAAATCAAAAAACAACCTTATTTCGTAAACCACAGAGCTTAAAGCAGCGGTAATTAAATGTAGATGTAAAGTTGTCTGCAAAGTTTCTAAGCAACAAAATGTTCGCAAAACGCAGCGGGAATTTGTCGCGGTCGCGATAGTTTGACGCGTTTTGATCAATGATGTTGTTCGATAAGGAAGCTTGTGGTTTGATTTGTAGGTTACTTTTTTACCATTAAATTATCTTTTTTACCACTAAATTATCTTCTGACTCGAGTAGCGCTCAAAGCGTAGTTTGACTAGATGTTTGTCAGCGATTACCGAAGTTAAGATACGTTCGGCACAGTCAGTTTTCGGATGGGTGTCCGCGAGTGATATTACAACTGAAAACTACGCTTGACTTTGACGACTAATCAGGGTCCCGGTTCTTATAACAGCTCCATGTCACCTTCGAGGATTTAAGGCGATTTAACAACTGACTGTACTGTACCAGCCTTTTTCAAAGTCCACTGCAGGACGTAGGCCTACCCACGAAGGGTGATTGGGCTATATCTACCACGTGCGGGTTCGTGGATTCACATACGCCATTGAATTTCTTCTACGGACGTATTCAGGTTGCCTCACGATGTTTTCCTTCACCGAAAAGCCAGTGGTGTGAAATTCCTTACTTACATAAGTTTCCAAAAAAACTCATTGGTACGGGACCGGGATTAAACTGACGACCTCGAAAATGGCAAGCCAGCGTTACAACCACTAGACCACCACACTCTTGTGACACACAACAAAAATGCTGACAAAAAACTGACACTAGTGCTTATTTGAACTTATAAATTTACTAATTTAGGATGCGTATGTCCAGCAGTGCAGTACTATTTAAGGGTCTCTACGTCTGTCGTGTAGTGTAATTCCGCGTTTTAACTAACATTCAACAAAACAGTATTTTCTACTAAAGATTGACATTCACAACGAAAGGCAGGTACACACAAGCCTCTCCTCAGCAAATATGCCAGGAATTATTCGTTGATGATTGTTCCTGATGGCGCACAAGTGGGCCTCAACTCCTTCCAAGGTCGGCCTCGCCTGAATTAATTAAGCCTCAAGGTGCAGCCTTCAAAGGACTTCAAACGCTTGTCTAAAACAGCCCTAACAATACAATACTGTACAAATTGCTTGTTCTACATAAATAACGTACATATTTGATTCTATACCTTTTGAATTTTCGTTCGATTGAGTTTAAACAAAATTCCAGTAAAATTCAGAGCCTCCTTTTTTAATAAAAATCATATATGTACGCTTTATTGTACACCTAAGAAAAACAATCACAAAATGTAGAGCCTCCTTTTTTTAATAAAAATCATATCTGTACGCTTTATTGTACACCTAAGAAAAACAATCACAAACATTCTTAGAATTAATTAGGTAGGTATCTCAACGGAGTACAAGGGCGATCTTATCGCTCATAGCGATTTCTTTCATTCATTCATTTCATTCTTCCTTTTCAATGTGGTTAAAAAAACTTTTTGTCAGTAAAATAGATATTCTAATAGTAGTTTATGCAACTGTCATATAATGAAGGGTATTAAAACACGAGTGTGAGTTTATGAAACGCGCGCAGCGAGTTTCATAATAGTAACGAGTGTTTTAATACCCGTGTTATATGCAGTTGCATACACTACTTTATCTTCACTAATAAAAATAAAAATAAACATATTGCGAAACATTAAATTCACGCGTACGTGTATTGTCACAGTGAACTTGGCGCCATTAAAATCTAACCAATGAGAGCGCAGCTGCGCGCGCAGGGCCAACCAGGAGCGAGCGCGCGATGTTATAATGAGATTTTACGATATCGATGTGGATATTATAACATCATGTGAAATTGCTTAAATTGAGTGTTTTGTTGTCTGCGCTATAACAGTAGTCATTATAAGTCAAGTATTGGAAACATAAGTAGAATGTTACAACATTAGTGTGGATAAAAAAGTTTATTTTCTATTCCCTAGTCTATTACAAGATAACTTCTCCAAATAGCCATGATTATTTAAATATGATTAGAATAAGTGTAACTCGTAAAGAACTTACTGTCTTCTTTTTTTTCAGCTACTCAATTATTTTCATGTTTTCGATGGAACCGTCGTCGGTCGAAACGTCGGGATAATAAGGCATTTATTTATCTCGTGATTTTAGTGCGTGATTAGTCCCGTAGTATATAAAAATAATGAGATCAAAACGCGAAAGTTTAAATGTTTTTAAACTTGCGTTTATTTCTGACTGATGAAAATTACTTGTTTGTGGTTTTTTTTTCAAAAATATACAAATATGTCATTTGAAAAATACAAGCTTTCGAGATCCTGGATATCACGTAGCAGCAGTGTGCTAGCCAAGACAAGTAAAACGAGCTCAAACACGACGGGTTTATCTTGTTTGGTTAAGAGTTCCTATACCTTCCGACTCCATCATCAGATCAGCTCCATGGTACATGCATGGCCATGCCTATGGCCACCTGGCCATATGAACTCTTAACGACCTTCCGACTCCATCATCAGAACAGCTCTACGGTACCATATTATTGCATTGTCACACGATATCCATATGCGTGCAAAATTTCAGCTCAATTGAAAACCGGGAAGTTAATCAGATTTAACTTGCAAGATTCCACCCGAACTTACATACATACATAGGTACATCCATTGCAAGTTAAAATAAAAGCTTGTAATAACATGAGCAGTTTAAAAGGTATAAAGCAAGACGTGTCTGCTAACTGCTAGCTCATCCGTCCAGCCTTTCTGAGATCTACATGAAGATACTCGCAGGAGAGCAGTCGCATTTTCACTTGTATAAGCAGAGATCACCAACATTTCCGTAAATTTAGAAATTTTTTAAACAGTTGCAATTTGAGTAATGAGTATTCGTCCATCCTTTCTAAAATCTACATGGAAATAGTTGCAGGAGAGCTGTCGCATTCACGGTTGTATAAGCAGTCTAAGCAGAGATCGGTAACATTTTCATTCATAGACATATTTCTCAAGAACTTTTGAATAGAATATTTAATGTTTGCACTGAATTCCATATAATTTTTGTATATCAATGTCATAATATGTGTAAAAAAATTAACGTAGAAAATATTTGTTTTTTCAAAAGAACGTATGTGCCTAAAAATGGTATCTAGCCAAGTGTTGTCTATACGTACCCAGTCTATACGATTTTAACTGAAATGATAGAAACGATTTAGTTACACTGATTCACATAGGTATAAATATATTCTCCCAACAATAATAAATAAATTAGTACCACTAGGATTAAAAAATATTCTGACTATACAAAATATAAAATGTTGTTTAAATAAATTCAAAATGAATTAATTGTGACCAAAATGCTGGTGCTTCTTTGCACGCTGCCATCTGGCAGTGAGCTTGAGCATTTGGAATATCTTTAGACCTTCAAAGGTCTGTGGATGATCCAATGCTTTTTATGTAGTAGTAGTGTAGTTTTGTTGTAGTTAATAAAGGCACTTATGCCCATTAAATATAATAAAAATTCTCTTTAGACCATGCATGAAATGGAGCATGCTGTATCGATGCGATACGCGCGCGCGAGCGCTGCAATGATTGAAACTACTCGTTGTTATTGTTGTTCAGAACCGGTTATACGGACTCGGTTTCTACTTCTGCCTACCAGCTGTTTTTGAGCTATCTCGCGCAGCGAGCATGTATTGGTTGTAATTATTGTAATATTAGATTGATATTGTAGATTAGAATGTAGTTATTTTTACGAGAATCTGTTGTCTAGAGAAACCTATTTTAGGTTTTATGACAATATATAATAATAAGTGTAATATGTTAGTAAAAGTTATTTAAATAAATTAAAAATAAAAACTTTACTCTCTGAAGCCAAATGTTATGAACCTCTGCATAGAAGCGAGATTCACGCCGCGATGGTTACAAATAATGAGCTGCCTATACGCTGCACCTAGACGTAGCCCATCCACGTCGCCGTCGGGACAAACGAAACGACACCAGCTATAGAGTGAAACGTACACATCTCATTTTAGCTGAAATGATGGGAAGCATTTCAGCCATGTTTAGAGCTTCAACTTGATATCTAAGCTCGATGTCAAGTTATCACAAGTGGTGTCTAATTTTGAGACCTCTTAGAGCCTCTTATAGAAATTGATGTATAATATACCTACACAATAAATCAACGGTATTATAATATAAAGCGAAATTAGGTAGTTTCGTTAGACCTTGTGACTAATAATATTATGAAAACTCTTATTATTATTCTCTAAACCTGTTTTAAATTTATTTCAGTTTAATCAGTGTTTTTTTTTCGAAAATACCTAAGTACCTTTTTTTTTATTTCGTATAGGTTTGCGTTTGACTACACACTGCCTGATGTTGAGCAGATATGCGGTCTAGGATGTAACACGCTTACCTAAAAGATACCTATTTACTCGGGATTTGAAGACACCTACATTGTACTTTAGCGGGAAGACAGACTCATAATCATAATCATAAATCATAAATCATTTATTCTTGCGCATATGGGTACAACTAAGATCTTACAGAAAAAATAAAAAAAGAGCCGCCATATCCGACCTTTCGGCATGCAAAGAAATCACTAGACAAATAATACATTTTAAAGAAGTACTAACAAATTGATCGAATATAAAACGAGTTCACAAAGTAGGTATCTGCACAAAATACAATTAAACAATTTGATTATCATTTTAGCCTAAAGCATGTCAAAGATAACATTCTCATTTATAATGTTAGGAATAAAATAATATAATGTCAAGTTGGGATTTTCGTCAAAAACTAATATAATTAAAAATTAAAATTTGTCATTCAAGTATTCGTCAACATCATAATAAGCTTTATCTTGTAGAAAACATTTAAGTTTATATTTGAAAACATGAGTCGATTTAATCTCAATTAAAGTTCTGGGTAGATGATTATAAATTAGAGGAAGCATACATATGACACTATTGTTTAGTAATGCTGTTTGATTTGAAGGCATTGCCAATTTTTGTTTATGTCTTTGTGACTGTAAATTGCTATATAGATGTAAATTGTTCCGTACAAACATTATACATTCAAATATGTAAAGACAGGGCAGGGTTAAAATTTTGAGACGTTGAAAGTGAGGCTTGCAAGTGTCCCTTTGTTTCAACTTACAAATAGCCCTAATACACTTTTTTTGCGCCTTAAAAGCATCTTCGCTTTTTGTACTGTTGCCCCAGAATATTATGCCGTACCTGAGCGATGACGAGACATAGCCATTATATGCTGTGAGAACAGTAGAGTAATTGACGGATTTTGAGAGCATGTATAGTCCGTATGAATATTGATTTAATTTGTTAACCACGGTACCAACATGATTTTTCCAATTTAGATGGCAGTCTATGTTTAGTCCTAAAAATTTTGTAATGTCAATAGATTCTATTTGATGTCCTGAGTAACTAATGTCCAAATTATCCAATTTATTAATTTTATTTCTAAATGTCATTATGTATGTCTTAGTCAGATTAATTTTCAAATTGTGCAATGTCAACCACTCGATTATGTTATTCAATGTCCTGTTTATTTCATTTTGAATTTCTAAACTGTTTTTTCCCGTGAACAGCACAGTACTGTCGTCCGCAAACAAGATTGTAGGATGCGTAGTAATTGTGGGAAGATCGTTTATGTAAATGAGGAATAAAAGCGGACCCAGTACGCTTCCTTGCGGTACGCCACACTTAACCGATTTGTAATCTGATGTGTAAACGACTTCTTTTTTTAGCTTTGGACAGACTCTACATACTTGGGTGCATTGTTGTCGACTAGATAAATAAGATTTTATAAAGTTGTACACATTGCCTCTGATGCCATATTTGTGTAGTTTCTTTAACAGTACAGCGTGATCTACATAATCGAATGCCTTAGTTAGATCCATGTAAAGCGCACAAGCAGGTACTTTTTTATCCAAGCTGTTCAGGACTATTTTCAGAAAAGAATAAATGGCTTGATTAATAGTTTTCTTTTTCCTAAATCCAACTTGTTCCTTTGCAAATAAGTTGTTCTGCTCAAAGAAATTATATATACTATTGTATATAACCTTCTCAAACACCTTCGAGAGTACGGGAACTAAGGCTATAGGCCTGTAACAATTCATATCGCGTTTATCATTCTTTTTAAACAGCGGCTTAATTACTGTTTTTTTAAGCCGTTCAGGAAAAATGCCATTTGAAATGCACAGGTTTACAATATGGCTCAGGACATGCGAAACTGTGCCTGATACATGCTTGAGGATTTCTGTAGAAATCCCGTCATATCCAGTACTATTTGTATTTTTTAGCGACATGATAATTTTTCTGATGTCTTGCGGTATAGTGGGGGCCATAAATAATGATTTGGCGTGAGAGTAAGTATCAGTGATGGAACTCAATTTACTGCTCTTTTGTGGTTTTGTCGTTTCTACTTGGTCTATGAAAAAGTTGTTAAATCTATTTGCAACCTCTAGTGGGTCTTTTACAATAGTGCCACCTATGTTTAATTCTATTGTTTCCCTAGGAGCCTGATTTTGAACGCCGTTAATAACCCTCCACATAGCTTTATTTTTATTAACAGCCGTATTTATATAGTTATCGTTTTGAGATTTTTGGGTCAAGTTAATTATCTTTTTTAGTCTGAATGATAATTCTTTAAATTTCCGCTTATTTTCAGACGTGCGATTTTTCCTGTAATCCCAAAGCAGTGTTGTTCCAAACCGGGAAGTTGGTCAAATGTAACTTGCAAGATTCCACCCGAACTTACATACTTATACACATACATGTACTTACGTCCATTGCAAGTTAAAAAACTTGTAAAAAGTTACAAAATCGGGTCATTCATTTCGAAACGATGATGATGTCAAAATTAAAACGTAGGTACGAGCATGTGTATTTTGACTTGTAAACGTAAAACGTTATCTTTTTGTCAGGCGTTATTAAAAAACTTAGTTCTATGTCTCGGTTTTTTTAAATTGTTCAATTAGCGAAAGTAAGACAGTGTTGTCGCCACATTGAACTGGAAAAAATATTAAACCAAAGCAATGAAAATCCGCTACGAATATAAATTTAGTCATTGTTTATCATTCCTCCACAAAAGGTTCAATCAACCGAGTCTGTCCTGTCGCAGTCGATATTCGACAGCTGATTGCTCCGCAGATAGTTTGAATAGAAAATTGAAATCATCCCCCTGCGGCCACAGCGTCTTTGGTTACAGGGGTGCAACTAAATCTGCTATTATTACTAAATATTACCTGTTTTATTCAAAAAAATCTTTTGAATCATTTGAAGTAAAATATGTTTGTTTGAATCCTAAAACTAGCTCAGAAAAATAATAAAATAGATTTTGCTTGCGGCTTCGCCTGCATGATATTTCGACGCCCTACCTTACCACCCTTAATAAAGGAGGTGAAAAAAAAATAAAAAATAGATTTGACTTTTGTTCGATTCGACAGTTCTTTTTTGACATTTCTTGGAGCGCACGCTAGAATAGCTCGCAGATGGCAGAATTTTTCCTACTTACTTAACACATATTGTTAAAATATGGAAAATTTACGCAATATCATAATTTAAAGCCTATGTGTAATTCTGATATATATGCTATATAATTGCAAAGTTTCATCTCAATTCGTTCAGTAGTTTTTGCGTGAAAGAGTAACAAACATCCATCCATCCATCCTTACAAACTTTCACGTTTATAATATTAGTAAGATATGATACAGAATGTATTTGATGAAGACTACCTACGTTCCTAAATGAATTCCACTTGTTCATGGATTTGTTTGAATTGTTAGACGCAAGTTTAATACCTTTAAGTGCAGTAAAATACAAAAAATATCTACTTAAATTTATAATTAGAAAGCAACTCGATTCTCCATGAACCATTAAAGAATTTGAATAATCTAAACTTGCATAATTATTCATTTAGTAACACGGATATCCAGTTAGTAGTTAAATTTTGATATAATGAAACTGAAAAAGCAGATTTTTCTTCACCATTTTGAGGTTGTTTCTAATGCCTCCATATTAAATGTATGTCATAATGACGCAATCAATAATAATTTAGAATATGTCGGTCGTCTAGTGAAACACTCGATATATATATTATACCTTATGAAGTAAGCAGCCTTTGAAATGCACTCAAACGAAGAGCGGTCGGATATCAAAGACGTTAATTTAGATTAGCTCCTTCACTCTCCGCGATTGTTAATCAGGGACAGCCCTGGCGAAACAATCGTCAGCAAACACCCGCCTTTTGATACCTCGATTACGAATCTGAATAACAAAGTGGTGCAAATTCTCCCTCGGGGAGCATTCGTAGACTGCCATTGGAAGTTTCGCTGATTCGCTGATAGGCGTCGTTACTGGCTACGTAGGTACGAGTTCACGGGTAATCTTGGTTATGATCGCACACGTGAGATTCGTTGTCTTGGGAGGTAACTTTTATGTGTTCTTGGGCTTAGTTTTAGATGATTACTTAAAATTAGACTGGTACAATTATTTGAACTAAATGATGTTGATGGTGTGTGTGAATCACCGAACTTCCTTAGATCTAGCAATCGCCAGAAGCGATTAAACCACATTCACTAGGTAGGCTGCTAGCACAGACCAAATAAAAAAAATCAAGACGGAAAGTCGTGAACAGATAAGTGAGGCCGGTTTTTATACATGTGGAGAGAGCGTCGGTGTTGCGCCGCCATAGTTCGACTGACGAGCCAAGGCGTAGTTTCTTTGTACGTGTTTGTGTGTGTAATTGTGTCTGTACACGGCAAGCGCAGTTTTGCCGGCTTCGTTTGTTTACTCACAACATTCTATCTTCATTTTTTATTTGGTCTGAGGCTGCTAGCGGGTGTGATCCAGTCACCCGCTGAGATCACCATCTCTAAGATTTTGATAAATAAATTGATTGTGATTAATAAACGAAATGTTTTTAAAACCAAGTAACTACGCCGACAACAATCTAAAAATTTACATTTAGAGCATTTACAAGTACTTTCTTTATAATTATATTTCTAATTACGTTCAAGAATTTAACTCGATCCAATAACGGTTCAATGTAACGCGAAGGGGAGTAGTACACCAAAAGGGAGGGACAATCGGAGGAACTGCTTGCTTAGATCTAATGAGTCAGCTCTATTCCCTGATATTGAACGATTCGGATTCCAAGATCAGGGGTATGGTAATGTTAGGCATGTTAGACGGTTGTAGCAAATTAATGCTAGAATAACTGAGGCTTAATCTTTTAGCACGACTCGGTTGGTGAGATTTATCAATGATTGTTAAGCTGCAATTATAAAATCTAAAAAATGATAAGTCTCTTAAGTAGATAGTAAATGGTAATGGTAATAAATAGCCAAAGACCATCTAGATCAATCTTTCAAGAGTAAAAAACCCATTTTAGTCCATCCATTCGTTTAAAAAATATGATGCTACTTACAGACACAGATGTCATGTAAAACTACGCATAACTTTTTTCATAGTAGCCCTATTTAAATAATTCTGTTTTCATGGAAAAAGGTATACTTTGAAATTGATACCATTTGAATTTTATCGAAATCGGCTGAGCCATTTTTGATAAATCAGCAATAATGTGAAATTTGCTACATCGATCCGTGCGAAATATTCGCGAATTCTGTACACGGGTGAAGTTGGTCATACTATTTTTTGCAAAAAATAATTATAAGTCGAAGGTTGTGGGTGTCTACCTCGTAAAATTCATGATAATACTTTGTAGATACAATTTATTTCGAAATTCACTTGCCTATTTCTGGAATCCGTTTCGCTGTAAGATTAATTTTGATTCTTTAGAACTCTCTTACACCTTCGCCGCCGAATATATATGGTGAAACTGTTTTAACGGCATCTGCAAATGAAGGACCAAACTCGGATTATAGGCAATGCACTGGTAACTGCAGGTTCTTCCCTTCAGCAGACCTGTCAACTTTACCGTTTTAGTTTAGTTGCCATTTAAAAAAAAAGATAATATGACTAAGAGCGCAGGAACACGCTGAATACAGTTACGGGTGAAATGATTATGATGATCACAGATGAATAATGATAATGAATTTGGTTATCGAGGAGAAAGACTGCGATCATCGCAATAGCTCCTCGTTCGCTTATATAACGAGATAAAAGACGAAACACTCAGAGTGGCAGTTTATAATTATTATTTTTTTACAAGAAAAATATGAGCTCGGCTGGCTGGCTGGCATTTATACACGTCCCCTGTCAGGCAGGCGGCAGGGCAGGCTACGCGAGGCATCGCGCGAGGGGGCGTGGCGACTGGCGGCTGGCTGGCATGCTATTGACTGCGGCGTCGGTAATTTCTGACCGCATTGACTTTCGCTGCGTAACACTTATTCGCTTCCACTGCGAAGATGTGCATAAGTCCTTAGTCTCTTCCTCGCCGAGGTGAGCGCAGGTTGATTATCCTCCTATAAAATGAAAAATTGAAAACTTTAAAGATTTGTTGAATTAATTTAGCCCGTGATTTGTTGGCACAGATTTATAACGAAATTAGTTATTCTAGTCTACCGGTTTTAATATCCTGAGATTACTTCTAAATGTAGATGTTACTAGTTTTTAACGTCACGATATAACTTTGGCACATTAACGTGAAGTGTAAGTGAGTAGTTAATTTTCAAGTTAAAATGGTCATAGACAAAGCACCTGGAAAATGAAACTTCAAATGGTTTTCAAAATATAATATCAGCTTTTATAGTCAAACCGCTAAACTCAGACATCGCCTGCGCGGTACAGGGGCGCCGGGGGAGACGACACAGGGGACTGAGACAGGCGCGGGCAGCGGGTCCCCGGCGCCCGCACCTGTCTCAGTCCCCAGTGTCGTCTCCCCCGGCGCCCCTGTACCCGCGCAGGCGATGTCTGAGTTTAGCGGTTTGACTATAGTAACATCGTACTGGATTTATATTGTACCTATCGATGTGCCTACAAAGTTTCTAGAAGTAGAAAATATTTTATTTCATATGATTGCCAGATACGAGAAATTCCCTAAAGGCCGGGAAAAGGGGTATTTCCCGGATATACTGCATCGCCGAGTGATTTTATTGCACCTATAAAGAGACTACGAGACCATAAATATTTATATTGAATTGACTACTTCCTCTATAAAGGAACAGAGTACTCTTTTATTGAGGTAAAAGGTTAAATTTTTGGTAAATTGAGGGTTAAAGTGATTTTCGATGTAATTGATTATTTTTTCAAATAATCTTAAGATTATTTTGAAAAAATACGAAATGGATGTTTTGATTTGTACAACTTTATCATTTAATTGAACGCTGCCGTTAATGCATGTTAATTAATGGTCCTAGTTAGTTTTAACCATTTAGCCATATCGTCTTTCAGGCGGCCTAGAAACTCTAACTTTAGAGAAAATAATTCTTTTTCGCAAAAAAATGTAAAACCGCCTTCCATCGCGTACAAAATTCAAACATTTCGTTTGAATTAATTACATTACTGTTGATTTTTCAAAAAAGCTCAGCTGATTTCCGTAAAATTTAAATAGGACCACCTCGGGAGTATACCCTTTCGAACTAAAAAAGAGTTTTCGATTCGGTTCACAATTGGCGAAATTATCGATGAACATACACAAAAAAAATACGTACAGACGAACATAGAACCTCCTCCTTTTTGAAAGTCGGTTTAAATTGTTAAGTCGATGAACACTAAGGCTACCTACCCGGCCTATACGAATTTACTAGTTATAGTTACTTTTGATTATGCTATTGCAGAGTGTTTTTATGCTATTTTTGACATGTAACTGCTATGTGATATATTTATTAATTTTAAACGGTTATTTCTGACAATTCTATTACAGATATTTTATTATAGTATATCTGACATCATATTTTTTTTAAAATTGTATTTTTAATGTAATGTACCGAATTTTTTACTAATTTATTGTAAAATTTGTCCTTAATAATTTTGAAAGTCAACACTTAATGATTGTTATTTCTGACGATTCGTTGGACGTTGCTTGTAGTATATTATATTGTATACTAATTAATGTAATGTTCCTTACTGAAAATAAATAGTATCTATCTACGAAGTTAAAAATTGCAGGCTCTACTTACGTAACCTACTTTCACGGGACGAATACCAGCCCTGTAGAGCGTGAGGTATTTTTATCACCACCGGTAATATACGGTGGGAAAATTTATAAGGACGCTTTACAGTCTACCGGGTGCATGATAGTGAAACATTCCTACGGGAAGATGTAGAGAGTTTATAGAATGTTTCTAAATAATAATGTGACGATTGAGTTTTTTGCAGTGCCCACCTGAGAAACTAGCTATACTTTTTAGGGTTCCGTACCCAAAGGGTAAAAACGGGACCCTATTACTAAGAAGCCACTGTGCGTCTGTCCGTCTGTCGGTCTGTCACCACCAGGATGTATCTCATAAACCGTTATAGCTAAAAAGCTGAAAAGTTTACAGATGATGTATCTGTTGCTTCTGTGACAACAAATACTAAAAATTAATAAAAAAGAGTGCTCCCATACAACAAACCTGAATTTTTAGTCGTGTTTCGCTCGATATTAATAATGGTTACAAGTGTAGATGCTTCAAATATTCACTGAACATTTAGTTGTATATTCACTTGAATTAGAAATAGTTAAACTAAAATAAATACTTATGGGGCTCCCATAGAGTAGGTACGGAACCCCTTCGTGCGCGAGTCCGACTCGTGCTTGGCAGATTATTTATTTAAGTTCATTTTCAATTTGATTCCATATGGATGACGGTTTAAACTGGGATTTAGTTTTATAATGGGTATTTTGTGCAATTTTTCGCCATTTGTGGACAAATACACTTGTTTTTCTTTAACCTGTAGAGTTAAATAGACCCTAAAATGTTATTTACGCATTTGTTTTTGAAACAGCTCCAATACTTACAAGGTTATCCAGGACTTGTGTTATAAGCCCAAAGGAGGTTTCATACATTTTGTCGATTCCGATTTGCAATTCTATTTAAAATTAAATTTAATTGAGATAAAAACGATTTTACAAACATTTACATCCATCCTATAAATGAGAATATAATCAAAAATACAAATAAAAACATAAGTCATTACATCAATTCGGAAGTCAATGGTACATAAAATAAGAACAATGTTAAAATAAATGGTAAATAAAGTTAAAAAATTACAAATTTTGAAAATCGAACTATAGGTAGGTACATCATGAATTTCTACAATGTCAATCAAGCTGCTAGAGTCTGGCCAACGAATGCTGTCCAAGAAAAAAGGCGGGAATTTTAAAAAATCAAGAGCTTAAACTACGTGCATGCTAAATTTCATGGAGATCAGCTGAGCGGTACTAGAAAACAAGCTAACAGCTCTTGATTTTTTAAAATTCCCGCCTTTTTTCTTGGACAGCTTTCGTTGGCCAGACTCTAGCACGATTACTTTTGTCACATTAGTCAGTAAGATTTTCACAATAGGTCCTAATACGGAACAGCTACTTAATATGGAACATCTGATTTTATTTCTCGAATTTTGGGTTAACCCCACATTAAAATTTGTTCATAATGATGGTCATAATCACATGCACTCTTTCGGCTTCGTACGAGTACAGGGTTAGCAGATAAGTCTGTAAGTATATTCAAGAAATGCCAAACTAAAATTTTCCTCCCATCCTATTGGACGCTGTAGGTATCCATCAGCCGTAGGACGTCCACTCCTGGATATAGGCCTCGCCCATGGATTTCCAATAAGGCCGGTTGGAAGCCGCCTGCCTCCGGCGCGTTCCTGCGATCTTTATTGTATCGTCAGTCCACCCAGTACTTAGATAACCAGTAAAGACATTTTATCTTCGTTCTTTAAAATCTTGAGCTGAAAAACTGCTGACAATAAGAAAATCCATACTTATTGTAAAGTGAAATAAAAACTTAAAGATCTAAAATTTCAAACTCAATTTTCAGACGTACAATATTCATTTTATTCAATTCTCTTGCCAATGCTTTGTAGTGCGCTGACGTTTAGAGCTTACCCAGGGCCGGAGCAAGAATGAAACTTTGGGGGCTCCTCTCGATATTTCGATTTATTGAAACCGATTTAGTAAAAGACAATAGTAGGTATTAAGACAACTTTCGTGAAAAAAACCGGCCTGATCTATCAAAATAGTATTTCTTGTCTACAATGCATATTTTACTTATATCGTTTTGGAGTGTAATCTTACATAATTTTGTTCAAATACCTACTTGAAATATAATTATCATTTAGTAAGTACGCGCTTCTGTATAAGCTGGGTCAGCTCTTCTACATTGTTCTTGAAACGCTTAGAGACCTCTGACATGGCTAAATCGTTGCAACAGTCGAAACCTGCAATTTAATATCATTAGAACCATAGTAGGCCCAATAATGAAGGTGCCATCGTAGTTAAATTAGCAATTTAAAATATTTCTGTTTCTTTATTACTTTAGGCATTCGATAGACTTTATATGTTGCTATTACATCTACGATATCGCCTTCACAATTCGAAAACTTACCGTACTGCTTGTTGTTTAACTGCGGTAAAACAATGAGTCATGTTACGCTGTGAGTGCTGCAACTGATATAATTATAACTGGATTTTTTTTTTATTGGGCAAAAAATCCTACATCAAAACTACACTACTACTTCATAAAAAGCACTGGATCATCCAGACCTTTGAAGGTCTAAGTGAATTGTTATCACTACATAGAATAAAGTCGCTTCCCGCTGTCTGTTCTTTATCTATATCTGTTTCTATATCTTTAAAACTACGCAACGGATTTTGATGTGGTTTTTTTAATAGACAGAGTGATTCAAGAGGAAGGTTTATATGTATAATACACGTGTGCGAAGCCGGGGCGGGTCACTAGTTAAATAAATAATAAGTGAACTTAGCCCCTAATACTGATCCTGCGTTCCGCCCTCCATCTTGAAGCTGAAGTATTGTATGAATAGTTAATCTTATTTGGCGACTGCAACTTTAGTTTGATATTGAAACTCCCACAGACCCTGGTTCGAGTTCTGTCGAATTCTCAGCACATTTTAAGCATTTTTAGGGTTCCGTACCCAAAGGGAAAAACGGGACCCTATTACTAAGACTTAGATGTCCGTCTGTCCGTTTGTCCGTCTGTCTGTCTGTCACGGGATGTATCTCATGAACCATGATAGCTAGGCAGCTGAAATTTTCACAGATGATGTATTTCGGTTGCCGCTTTAACAACAAATACTCAAAACCATAGAATAATAACGCCGAGAATGATAGTTGCATATCAAAAAAATCTCGAGAGTGAAGCATCAACACGATTGATGTATGCGCGAGTCATACGTATTTACACGCGGCAACACGCACACTACGATACAAGTAATGTTACTATCAGAATCAGATTACCCCAAAGAGTTGGGAAATTGTTTCAGAGCCTTTAGTACAGATTTTGCATAACTTATACTTGTGCGTTTGAGTGTGGCTCCAAACATTTCTGTTAGTTCTTCCTCGTTTTCACCAGGAGCGCTTTATTTAGCTTACCCCGTTTGTTTTCTTGGGTCAAATTTAGTCATTGAAATGTTACCCTTTTCCTGTCAACGGATTGCTCTTAAATTTGGTAAACTTCCTTGGTTCTTGTGACAATAAAATTATGTTTATTGAATATTATTGTAAAAACAAGATGGCCGCCGCTATAAAATGCCGGATAACCTTTTTTTTTTAATTCCATCAGTATGGGTATTACATGAAAGGGCTTTTCGTGTGGAACACAGTTTGTAGTAACAAAGTAAATCTAAAACACAAAAATGAAATTGGTATTTTTTTAATTAAACGGTTTTATGTACTAAAAGATAAAAAATAATAATTCTAAAATAATATCGTGGGGCGCATCATACATAATGAAATCTTTCAGGCGAAGGCCTCACGATTTTATTTTTGAGCTATTATTTTTTTATCTTTTAGTACATAATTATAACAGTTTAGTTAGAATACGATTTTTACCAATTTAATTATTGTGTTTTCAGTTTTACTTTGTTACTACAACTGTTTTCCACACGAAAAGCCCTTTCATGTGATACCCAGTTTAAAGAAGATAATGCAAAATGGGCTCTGACTAGGTACAGTAGCTCAAAAAATCCGTTAAACTATGATAAATAAATGCGCAGAGTAAAACAACCGCATCAAATGCTTAATTTATGAGTAATTTCACATTTTCCAATTTGATTTTTGTTCAGTCATTGAATTACTGTCATTTTGGTCACATGTAACCTTAATACCCGAATACACGAAATTACTTTTAATGGACACTGTTATTGTAAAAAAATACGGGAAAATCATTTTCCGAAAGAAACAAAGCAAATTATGAAATACTGTACCCTTTATTGGCCCAATTTCTATGCATATTTGCAATATCTCCTTTAAAAAAGTTGTGATTTTTGTCGCTTGCCTCCTGGACTATAATTGCCTACTTGATTATCGTATGAAATCTCTTTAAGATACCCGCATCTGTTCCATGTAAAGAAGTAACGTATTATGACGTTCCAAATCAAGACATTGTCGCTCTGTCATAACCTAAGTTCATAACCATCATGATTGTATAATGATGATAATGTCTCGCTTTGGTACTTATCAAGCAAGTAGTATGAAAACATAATAATACTGATAATCCCGTGTCAAGGCAATGGAAGTATATTTCATTACTAATTTCAATTTTAATATGTGGGGAAAAAGTTTTACCCTTTACTTGCAACTTTTAGTCATTATGGCGTCTGTCGAAATTTTGTGAATTTATATTTACATTAGAAGGCGTTTTACATCAAAATATTAGATAATTTGTAATGTGACATGTGGAATGTGATGTTGCATTGTTTGTTTTGTTTTGCCGATTCACTTTGGCACCCGTTTACCACACAAACCGTCATTTTAAAATATAAATTACGGGAGCTGTTTGTATCACGGTACGACTGTGAGTACTGCCGCGCGCCGCTCGCTTACAAAGCTTTTTTTTTTTTTTTTTTTTTTTTTTTTTTTTTTTTTTTTTTTTTTTTTTTTTATTTAATGACTTATAGCTGTTGGCCACTGAGGCCTCTACAGCTTACCGGACATGGGCGAGCGCGGATGGCGGCTGAGCCCTAAGATTAGGTTAGAGGGTGACTAGCGCAAGGGCACCTGAGAAGGTACGGACCTCGGCTTGGGCCGTCACCCGGCGGGGGAGATCAGACTTGCCCGGGCACCCCACATGGGGTGTGCCCTGTGGCCCTAATGGGTTGAGCTGGTTGACTATTTGGAGAGAATCTAACCGATCTTCTGACAGATCCGGAGGGTCCTCGACCTCGCCGGCGAGGTCGGTGTGTGACTGTGTGCCTATGGTAACCGGCGCCTATACCAAAGACGGAATACTTCCTGTTGCAGGGAGCTGTCGGATCGGCCGACCCCAGCGCCGCAGATGTGACTACGGCGATGGGGTCGTCCGGGTCGCCCAAGAGGTGTTTTGGGCGACGTCTGAGGGTGGGTGTGTTTGTCGTGTCTGTCGTATAGTCTGAGGCTTGGACTACGAGTGGGTTGGGGTGGTGGGGCGCCCTATCAAAGTAGCGGCGAGAGAGGTACTTGATGTACTGTGTGATGGAGGGGAGTTCGAGATCGCAGTGCAGGTCAGAGTTTCGCATGAACCAGCTAGCTCCGACTGCTTTGCGAATGAACCTGTTCTGAATGACCTGGAGTTTGTCCAGATCAATGCGGGAGGCGTGGCCAAAGACCACGGAAGCATAGGTCATGACTGTGCGGATGCACGTTTTGTAAATTGTCACCTTATTTCTAAGGGACATTTTACTACGTGAGTCGAGAAGTGGGGAGAGGCGGCCTAGGAAGAAGGCTGCTCTGTTACGGACTATCTGAATGTGTTTGGAGAAGCTGAGTCGACGGTCGAGGGTCACGCCAAGGTATTTGGTCGTGGAGGCCCAGGGAATAGGCTGGCCGTTAAGCGTGAGTTGCTTTTTCGGGTTGCCTTTGAGTATAGTGGGATGAAAGTACATGGCTGCACTTTTATCGGGGTTTACCGAGATGGCCCATTTCCTAAACCATTTACCAAGCTGGTCAAGGGCTTTTTGGACATGGGTCACCTGGAGGCTCTTTTTCCAGCCTCTGGAGTAAAGAGCAGTGTCGTCCGCGAAGAGCGCAAGCTCAACGTTGGGAGAACGGGGGATGTCGTATGTGTAGAACGAGTATAGCACAGGGGCCAATGCTGAGCCTTGAGGGACTCCAGCAGTGATAGGGCGGGGGATCGAGCGGGCTCCTTCGACCTTGTAGGAAAACTTCCGACAAGATAGAAAGTCTTGTATTATGAATACAAGACGGTCTGGGAATTGTTTCGCAAACAGCTTGAAAATCAAGCCGTTGTGCCAGACTTTGTCGAATGCCTTCGCTACGTCCAGGAAGACCGCTACGGATCCCTGGGGCTTTGGCGTGGTAAGAAACCCGTGACTGGGTTTCTTGTTGAAGCCTTCTAGAATGTACTCCGTTATGCGGTGTACTTGTTGGACGCAAGAGTGTCTGGCCCTAAAGCCAAACTGCTCGTTGGGCAGGATATTGTTGTCCTTAATGTGGGACCAGATGCGCTTCAGAATGATGCGCTCATAGATCTTCCCCAGAGTACTGAGGAGACTGATAGGGCGATAGCTGGATGGCTCGGAGGCCTTCTTGCCGGGCTTGTGGATGCCGATGACATCGGCGGACTTCCACGCTTCGGGGAACATGCAGTTGTTCATAGCCGCATTGAAGATGCTGACTAGAAGACACACTAGGGATACTGAGAAGTGCTTGAGCACTCTGTTGGAGATGCCATCAGCACCGGGAGCTTTCCTGGTGTGAAGGCGCTTTATGATCGACTCAACCTCCGAAGCCGTGACAGGCTCAAGGGCGTCAGTGGGGGGGACGGATAGTCTTTCTTCGACTTCTCTGTTCACCGTATCGAAGTGAACAGGGTCGACGAAGCCTAAGCTGGGGCTGCATTGCGACTCGAGGCTGTCGGCCAAGCATTCGGCCTTTTCCTCGTCCTCAAACGCAGGTGGGAGATTGGGACGGGTGAGGGGGGGCATATTCGTAACTACGTCGGATTTCAGAGCTCGGGCCAGTTTCCAGTATGCCTGGTGAGATGGCTCGATCTCCGAAAGTAAACTGTCCCACCTCTGATTGCGGAGTTCACTAATGCGGTTTTTTACGGCACGCTCGTAATACCGCAGAGTGGCTCTGTTCTCTTCGGAGGGACGGGAGTCGTAGGCCCTAGTGGCGGCGTGTTTAGCCCTCAGAAGGTCCCTCGCGTCCTCCGGCAGGGCCCAGCGTCGGTCATTGACCTCTGCTGAGACCTGCCTGGAGCACTCACGTACTGTGTTGCGAAGGTGACTGGTGAGGGCGTCAACTGAGAGGGTGACGTCATCGCGGGAAACGATGTTGTCTGGGATTTTGTCTAGATCGGGTGAGGCTTACAAAGCTTTTAAAGCTTCGTATTTCTTGCTTCACTTAGCGTGCTTGTTCTCGGTTTCTCGGCGTTATTATTCTATGCTAAAAACAAAATAAAATAAATATTTAAGGGGGGTCCCTTAAATATTTATTTTATTTTGTTTTTAGTATTTAGTATTATTATCAGAGGTCCTTATGGGTTGTATGGGAGCCCTCCCATACAATAAACCTGAATTTTTAGACGTTTTTCGCTCTATATTAATAATGGTACCAGGTAGATGCTTGAAATTTTCACAGTAGGTATATTTAATTTTATATTCCCTTCAATAATAAATAGTAAAATTAAAATAAAATAAATTTTTAAGGGGGGCTCCCATACATTATGAAACCCTCTGTGCGCGAGTCCGACTCGTACTTAGCCGATTATTAACAGTAGGTGTACTGTAAAAATGTTCAAAATGTGCTTAAAATGCTTGAAAATCACATGAGTACATATTTCATTCGTGAATTTATAATCATGTATCAGTTGTTACGATGCATAGCTTTTAAATTTTATTTCGCACGCTCATTTCACACAAAGCTTAAAAAAGACCACTTTGGTCTCAATTTTATCAATAACTTTCACCGTGGTGATTCAACCACCAATCGTAACATTACTGTTAAAAAGCAGCTGTCCCAAACTACAAATCCAATGAAGTTAAATTGATAAGTACCTACGTAAGTTAGGTTTGTAGTTAGCGCGTGAAATTCATTTTTAGAAAATTAAAAACCCAAAAAAGGTACCCAAAGGGTAATTTAACCGTTTGATGGTTAATTATATTACGGCCTCTTATCGATAGCTACTTGAGCCACCGCTCGGAACCCGTGTGATACAGTGGACGTCTGCCGGCTAGGATTACAGTTGCTAGCAAGACGACCTGGGCACTGAGCTTCCTACCTACGCGGTCTAGTGCTAAGGTAATATTAATTTAAAATGAAACAGTGATTACAACACACGTAACGTCTTTATTTATGACAAACTTAAGTATAACAATAAGATATCGCAACTAGATCTAAGCTCCCACCGCGACATAAATTACACGGAACAAATCAAGTAACACCGCGGCGTAGTGTGGATTTGCGTTTCATATAAATATACGAGATCGAAGGCCGCGCGCCAATCTACATCGGATCGTCGTGCCTGCCGGTCGTCACGGAGAACGCGCGCCCCGCGCGCCGCACGCCGCTCGCCGCTCGCCTGGCTCGCCGGCCGCTGCCCCGATGCGATGCACCTAGTACACGGCGGCGCGCCGACCAGGTCGCGCGCTCGCTGCTCGCATGAACTGTGTAGGGTCGCTACAGTAAAAACGGGACTCTATTACTAAGACTTCGATGTCCGTCTGTCTGTCACCGGACTGTATCGCATGAACCGTGATAGCTAGGCAGCTGAAATTTTTACAGATGATGTACTCGTATTTCCGTTACCGCTACAACAACAAACACTAAAAACAGAATAAATAAATATTTAAGGGGGGCTCCCATACAAGAAACGTAATTTTTAGGAGTTTTTTGGTCGCTTTTAATAACGGCAAGAGGAATGGGGCTCCCATACGGTACGGAACCCTTCGTGCGCGAGTCCGACACGCACTTGGCCAATTTTTATTTTTTTTAGGTTTTCTGTCTTTTACACATGAACCAATCTTTTTAAGTTTACGTTAACACATGCACCTAAAAACCAAGTTAGTGGTCGTTAATGCACGAAAGGGCAATAACTGACTGTTACCTTAGATTTTAGTTAGGTAGTGGACTCTTTTGCATAAACTACTATTTTGGTTCCTATGTGTATAAATAAATAAATATTAGGGGACTTCATACACACGGTCTCTGACCCCAAACTAAGCAAAGCTTGTGATATGGCCGCCAGATGCTGATATACATATACTACATATACATATTTTTAAATACACACTTATATAGATAATCCCTAAATAACACCCAGACACAGAGCAAACACCTACGTTCGTCACATAAATATTTGCCCTGGGTGGGGATCGAACCCACGCCTCTTTGACCCAGTTGTCAGGGTCACTAACCACTGAGCCATCGAGGCAGTCAGCAGTATATACCTACCTGAATAAAGTGTTATTCAGTCTTATCTACTTATGGCCGCTAACTTTATCGTGCTTACCTCATTGTATTTTTTATTTATTTTATTTGGAAAACATACAGTGTTATCAAGCTAAATTACTAATACCTTAAATAACTATTCACTATTAACAAGTTTTCGTATATAGAAGTCTAATAATGCTTGTTCATTAGCTCTAATCAGTGCAACAGTAAACAAAATTTTCAATACGGTCTACAGTTACTCGGATGTTAAGTTGAAAGTGATTATAAATTACAAACAGAGTCGAACCAGTCATTAGCAATTTTAGCTTTAATTTTAGATATATGTGTATTAAACAACTCAAATTCAGGAAAGTCAACAAGATTAACCGCTTACACTTTCGTGCATAAACTGACCACCAATTTGGTTTTAGGTGTAGGTATGTAACTCGTAAACACTACCTATTCATGGCCGCTTAATGAGTTCTTGTAAACTTGAAATAGTTTATCATTTTAAACAGCAAAATCCCCAAAAAAATTATTTCGCGAGCTGATCAATAATTTTAAGCTGTTTGCGAACTTTCAATATGAAAAAAGTGTACAGAACTGCAGATTTTTTCACAATCTTAGGTTTGGTCCCGCTGCCAGTTAAGACCAGTTCTCTTGTACGGCAGTGAAGCATGGGCTGCTACTCAAAGGAACGTCCATACCATCCAAGTTGCCGAAATGAAGATGCTGAGGTGGATGTGCGGCGTCACCAGACTCGACAAAATCCGCAACGAGTACGTGCGAGGCAGTCTGGGCGTACGCGACATTGCCGACAAGATGCAGGAGAGTAGGCTGAGATGGTATGGCCACGTTAAGAGAAGACCACCGGACTACGTAGGCAACTTGGCTCTGCAACTTTCTATCCCGGGTCGAAGAACCAGAGGCAGACCGAAGACAAGATGGAGGGATGTAGTGCTGAGGGACATGAGAGAGTGCAGTGTTTCCGAAGACGATGTCGAAGATCGAGCAAAGTGGAGGAGAAAAGTGAGGAAAGCTGATCCCATCACCATGTGGGATACATAGCCAGGAAGAGAGAGAGAGAGGTTTGGTCCCGCTGCATACTATTGATACAACCATAAAATAAGAACTAAAGTAACAGAAACCGTACTAAAATAGCAAGAGATAATACATCACTTTGACCCATTTTAAATATGAAATTTAAAAGGTGTTAGAAAAAGATATACATACACCCGAACTTACGTAATGAACGAACATAATTTTGAAGGGTTTCACAAACTAGCATTGAACTATCTCGGCTGTCCAAATTCAGAAATGTAAAAAGTAGGAGGGTAAAATGATCAGAGATTTGAACCTTCTTACTAGAACTAGAGGGTTCCCAAAAAGACAAAAGTGAACCAATTTTTTTTATTTTGACAATTCATCTGGTGATTTTGACGTGGTATGCCCCCAGACATTGCGTTTTTATTTTTTTCCATTCACTCTCGCGTATGCTGTACCTATAACCAGATATGAATAAGACAGCTGTAACGTAGTTTTTATTTGAGTAAAATTTAGCAATACTTCTATTACTAATCTATTCTATTCTATTAGGTATTTGTCATTTTTCTGAGGTTATAACTCTCTTATATTCAATTTTCAGGTTATCCAATACTGGGCGAACAGAAAGGTATTTTTTCTTCACATTTTTGAAAACCAAACGTTATTCGAGCTTGTGATTTTGGCAGCCATTCAATATATTCAGGTGATTCGTTCCGCAAACTAACGCGGGAGTAATTGGACGAAAAATAACCACAGAACGAGCTATTGTGACGTCTGTTCAAATATTCACCAGCGGGCGGTATTACGTGTGATAGCGACAGGAATAGCTCTCAATAGAAATTGTCAAAACATAATTGTAAAACAATAATTGATATTTTCTTTATTTGCGTATATGGGTTGGTTATTTAATACTCACAGAGCAGAAGACCTAGATGTACTTTGTACTTCTCTACACAGGAGGAAGTTTTTTTTTTTTTTTTAAATTAAAATTTATTAACCACAGACTCCAGGGTATGTGCCCTTTGTTAACTAAAATTTACAATTTACAATTAAGAAGTTTGTTTTCGAGGGCTTTCTTATATTAATTTTATTTTTATCCTCCCATCTCGGAAAGAGTATTTTTGCTCTTCGATAATTATCTGAGTGTAAAAGCCGCATATATCCGCTTAAATCCGATAATAATATAGATCGCTTAGATTTGTACTTCATCTTGAAATCGCAAAATAAATTTACTATTCCGTGTGGGTATTTAGTGGTCGACGCCCATGAACTTTATAGAGAACTAGCAGACTCCCTATTTTTTTATAATATAGCCTATGACACCCAGGGATTGTGTAGCTTCCCAACAGTGAAAGAATTTTTCAAATCGGTTCAGTAGTTTCGGAGCCTATTCAATGCAAACAAACAAACAATCAAATCTTTCCTCTTTATAATATTGGTATAGACAAAATGATCGTATAAAATAGTGCCTATATAAACATTTACATCATTTTGTGGACGCCTTCTCAGATTGTATTTATGATACATGAATGAATATAATTAATTTACAATTTATATGACACTAGCGACCCGCCCCGGCTTCGCACAGGTTTATTTTACATATAAACCTTCCTCTTGAAATATTATATCTACTAAAAAAACTCATCAAAATCCGTTGCGTAGTTTTAAAGGCACAGACAGATAGGGAAGCGACTTTGTTTTATACTATGTATAGGTAGTGATAGTGAAGAACCCAATCATAAAAATACAATAAAACCTCATCGAACAGACAGATTTCTAAGGCATTTCCATAAATTCTTTTGTACATCAAATAAAAACCTAGGTAAACATTATTATCTCATTAAAGTATTATAAATGAGGTAACTAAATATTATTAAATTTTCTCATTCACTGGCATAAGCTATATTTTTTTTCATTATTACAAATGGATGATTATGGATATATCGAATACTATCAATAAATATAATTCCAGAACAAATAATACTTTACCAAAGATCATAGCAATCTCATTTAATAGAACAATTTTACAATAACACGTAATACCGAAGTGGAATACAGCATGGTACATTCGTTTGTCAAAAAAACATTCATCAGCGTCATATTGTCCAAGTGTTTTATTTAATTTACTTACATGCTTTTAAAAAACTAATCATCACGCTCTTATGCTGCACTTGTCGGTGGGTACGTGGTCTCCACTCGAGAACTCCGACTTCATCGGTCATCAGTGCTCTGCGCTATGAGCCCTACCCACTGCCTTTTCAACTTGCCAATTCGCAGTTAGATAAGTAGTTTTGGTTCTTCTGCGAGTCTCCTCATTTCCAATCCGTTCAGTTTCATTTTTAAATGAAATGAAAATCGATCTCGCAGAGAGACTGCGAGCATAGCTCTCCCCATAGGTATCTCGTTGTGCTACTAGGAGTTAATCTATATAATCAATCTATAAGTCTATCCACTCACAAAGATGACTTCATCAATACTGCAGGAACGCTGGATGCAAGCCGCTTTCAAACCGGTTTTATTAAAGATCTATACGAGAGGCAGTCCAGCAGTGTTATATAGCTGAAACAAACGATCAAACTACGCTACTAACACATTTGTACTTGAGTTGTAGACTAATTCATCGTAAAAGATTTAAAAATGTTTTTGTTGAAGTCGATGTTCACACTTATTTAAAGCTATAGGTAACAGGTTCCGACTGCAGGCCCAATTTAAAAGCGCCATCGCAATTATAATAGCAATTTAGAGTAGTCCTGTTTCTTTTTCACTACATCTATTGGATAGAGAGAACACTATTTTACGTTGCTATTATTATTATTATTTTTTTAATTAAAATTTATTAACCACAGACTCCAGGGTCTGTGCCCTTTGTTAACTAACATTTACAATTATTTAGTTATACTATACAAAGAGTGTTAGTAGGTACTTGAAATAGCCTAAGTTAGTCAATGCACTGCGTGAATTGCCATTAAATTTACAATGGCGCCTTTAAAATTGGCCCTTGTGTACATTTTTAGTAAATAAATATATTTGATTTCATCATGAGCATAACCATACACGAACAGTCTTCTTAACTATATTATACTATTATTCAAAGTAAAAATCACTTTATTCATAATTATTTTTCCCAAAAAACGGCACAACCGCCTTCCATCGTGTACAAAATTCGGATATTTCGCTCGAATTGTTTACTTTATTGTTGATTTATCAAAAACAGCTCAGCCGATTTCTGTAAAATTTAAATGGAACCATCTTGGGAGTATATCCTTTCAGACCAGAAAAGAGTTTTTCGATTCGGTTCACAATAGACTAAATTATCGATGTTCCACGTGCACAAAATTCGATATTTCGCTCGAATTGCTTACATTATTGTTGATTTATCAAAAACAGCTCAGCCGATTTCTGTAAATGTAAATGGAACTATCTTAGGAGTATACCCTGTCAAACTAAAAAAGAATTTTTCGATTCGTTTCACAATTGGCGAAATTATCGATGAACATACACAAAAAAAAATACATACACACGAACATAGAACCTGCTCCTTTTTGGAAGTCGGTTAAAAATGCAAAGCTCTATATTACGATTATTCCTATAGAACCACTTACTCTAGATTCGAATGTTGTCAACACAAACTAATCGCGGAAACGTGGAACCTTCACCAAACACTCGGCGCAGCAATATCCGGAGACACTACGGGACAAACTTCGCGACTCATTTGAAATTTGGCCACGATGACTGGGTAAAAAAATCGTTATTATAATTAGTCCGTGAGTTAGATTATTAATCAACAAATGTTTAACACGTTTTTCTTTTGTCAATCAAACAACAAATGACAAAAATGAACCTTGCCATATTCGGGAGTGGAAGTCGTGGCGTCAATTCTCTGACAAAAGTCTATATCATCAGTAGGTATGTGACTCGTGATGTCATGCAAAACTTTAACGGGCTAAATCTTCAAATCAATTTTTGTTTAATCGACAAAAAGAAACTACGTGTTTAATATTTTTTATAATAATCTATCTAACGGACTAATTATATTTTTTAGTCATCATGCCTTATCATGCATTACTATATTGAGTCACATGATGCATACGCTAAATTGGTTTTTTTTTATACCACGTTCTACATAACTATAATCCCTATCAAAAGTCAGAGATATGTTCAGCTAAACACATTCACCTATAAAACCGAAAAAATGCCAAGTCGATGCCTATGAAGAAGTAATGACAGCTGAGCACGCTGCTTACAGGTAGCAGGTAGAAGTATTGGAATTTATTCAATTGAGCTCTTCTAACTGACATATTTATTATTATCTATGCTTCTAGTTTAAGTCATTAAATTTCTCAAAAATATTGTACTTAATGATTTTATTAGCCACCTAAATGTGTCCCTATTTTTGTATACAAATATAGATTCTAAACAATGATAACATTTGAAAAATTTTATTTTAACATAGGAACCAATGTCCCAAATTAACAATTTTATAAATAGTCACAGCGTAGTTTTAAAAATGCAACCTATAAGTCACGAAGGCCATAAATGTTGACATGAAGTACAATTGTACAATTTGCGCATAGCAATTAGTCATCTAGAGAGATAGCTGCATTTAAAACGGCGACGGGATATGAACCCACGAAGTTTTAGGTAAAGGTGGAGATTGCACTTCTAATACCTATTTGAGTCAAATACCTACACATTGCTATCTCACTCTCTGTGGTCGGAACTCTCTTTCTAGTGTGGTGTATGGTATTTCTATATATACACTAAAAATTCCCGAAAATGGGTAAATTTAATTTCAAAGTTTCGAGTTTATCAACTTCATCCAACCCCAAACTATGATTTATATGTATTTACAGTGTTTGCAGTTTAAAAGGGGATAAAATCAGAATTATTGTAAAACTGATAATAAAAGTAGAATGCACAAACTGATTACAAAAGTCCAGTAACTGTACCAGTATCAGATCCTTATCATAGAAACTTTAAGAAATAATAAGGTTATTAATAAAAATAAATATTAAGTGTGTTAAAATTTAAGTACAGCTGTAATTTTCCAAATTACTAACACTGGAGAGAATTAAAAAAAAACCCTAATTTTGGGAGTTTCCTAATGCGGCAACACCCGTCACCAAAATACTAGCTGTCATGGCCGAATCATCAATGAAATCGTAAAAATTCAGTAGGGTAACCATAAAATATTTTTTGAGAATAATTTACTATTATTGTGTATGCAATGCCTAACTAAATATTATAGACTGTCGTACAGACAGTGTGTGTGTGTATTATTGAGCGCTGATATTTGTCACAATTAGTGCAATTCTTTAAACACAATTAAAATTAATAAGGACATTATGTGATTTACATCTGTAATCTATAGTTTTTAGGTACCCACATATTTGAATATCTATTCATAAAAAAAATCATTATGTTGACTCCTTGTCGTATCATATTATCATCTCGTTAAATTATTATCATATCCATAGTATTATTGTATCCTTTTTTTAGGTTTCCCAAAGACAAATCTCAAAGCACTTCGTGCTTAGTAATTGTACCACTGAAATACCATTTTTAAAAGACTTCCAGAATTTGTAGCCTACACTTTAAGGCAACAGATTATTATACATCAAGAAAACGATTGAAGTCAACAGCACTGCAGGCCGAATGATTTGATTTTTTGTAAATTATGTGTGTTTGTTAATAATCTATTATAATTTGAATTACATTGTTTTTGATTACCTTTTTAGGGTTCCGTACCCAAAGGGTAAAAACGGAACCCTATTACTAAGGCTCTGCTGCGCGCTGTCGAATTACATATGCCATCAATAACAGACGCAGTATTTCATCATAAAGCATTTAAATCCAGAGCGTAGCTAGTTGTACACATTTATTGACTTGCAAGATTGCATTCTTACACATTTTTTGAAGAATTAGTTTTTGTACATCTGCGATGCCCTATATTACAAAGTTCTTAAGATTACTTTTATTGTTCATATACCAATTGTGTATTTTCATTTAATGATTTACTCATCATTGTGATTAATATCTGTGCGTCCTAAATTTAGGCAAAAATGTAGGGTTACCCTATTAGAAAGATAGTTCCGACCACAGAAGAGTGAGATAGCAATGTGTAGGTATTTGACTCAAATAGGTATTAAGAGTGCATTCTCCACCTTTACCTAAAACTTCATGTATGAACCCGATGTCACCTTTGTTGTCAAAAGAACACTATGCTCAAACGCCTGCATGTAAAGTGAAGCAATGATTAAGGATGTGGTACATAGGTATTCAGAAACGCCTGCTACTTTTTTGAAGTGAAACTTCTAATGCGACTTCCAACAAGTTGGCGTTAAACGTTTTTTTAACGCTACCATGGAGGGGGTTTGAAAGCACTGTTGCGTCGAAGTTTTACTTATTACGCGCGGAGGGACTCCACTTCACGGTTTTTTTTCTTAGCCTTTGTTGTTCCACTGCAGGGCACAGGTCTCCCCTTCTTCCTTCCATTTTTCGCGTTCCATAACCACTTGCTGATAACCTTCCTGAAAAGAGTCAAGATCGTCACGCCAGCGTTGTTTCCCTGCTTCGTCTGCCTTCAGGCACCCACTGTGTGACTATCCTGGGGCCTTACTGTGTAAGCGCTTTGACGTTCGGCTTCGCTTTCCCTCAGAGTGCTTACACAGTAAAGCTCCTGGCCCATCTCTCGAGATGCACATGAACCACATGACCTTCCTAATCTCATTTTAGCTATAGCAGCTTTCAGACCTACATAAAAAAATTAGCCGAGTGCGGGTCGGACTCGCGCATGAAGGGTTCCGCACCGTATGAAAGCCTCCCTTAATATAATTATATTTTAATTTACTAATATATTTTGAAAGAAATATACCTACCTACTACTTAATATTTCAATCATCTTCCTGTTGCCATTATTAATACCGAGCAAAAAAATCACGTGAAATGTATGGGCGCCCTTAATATTTTTTTTTTAGTATTTGTTGTTATATCGACTACAGAAATAAGTCATTTGTGAAAATTTCAACGTTCGTTCGGCAAGCTATTACGATTCATGAGATGCAGCCTGGTGACAGACAGACAGGCAGGCAGACGGACGGACAGCGGAGTCTTAGTAATAATGTCCCGTTTTTACCCTTTGAGTACAGAACCCTAAAAATGGCCTGTGATAAAACGCCTGCAACTATAAAAGATTATGAACTCAATGTAGAAATTATCATCAGCTGTCTAATAGGAAAGTAATTTTCTATAGCGTCTTTTATAGACCGATTTTATTATATTTAGCGATTTATTTTCTTATGAAGTAATTTCACGAGGACTAATGTTCATAGACCACTCTGAGACCTTAGTACGAGTTTGCATAGTAAACGAAAACTATTACAATTTTTGTGTGACTCCATACATTTTTGTTAGTTCTTGCTCGTTTCCTGCAGGGGTGTTGTAAAAATATGTATGGAACCACACGAATACTACTATAGTTACCGTTTAGGTAAGTGGAATCTCACACTAACTCATTTTGTTTCTCAAATATTTAGATGGGTACATAATGTACCTAAAAATACGGTTTGGTCCATATTCATAGCTGTTTTTCAGAACTAGCTACGAAAAAAGAAATTGTCTTCGCTGTTTGATTACTAGTTATTAAAAATCGGCCTATTGCGAGCCGGACTCACGCACAAAGGGTTCCGTACCGTATGAAATGAATATTTTAAACATATGTATTCCTGTTGCTGTTATTAATATCGAGCAAAAATTACGTTTTTTGTATGGGAGCCGCCTCATACAAGAAACTTAAATATATATTTTTTATTTTAATTTATTATTTATTTCTGAAATGAATATCTAACAATATATTATGTTAATATTTCAAGCATCTACTTGTCACCGTTATTAATAATAAATTTAATAGAATTAGGTTTGTTGGATGGGAGCTCCCCTTAAACATTTTTTTCCTGTTTTTATTGTTTGCTATTATAGTGGCAACAGAAATACGTTTACTTTGAAAATTTCAACGATCTATTAACTGTTCATCCGATACAGCCTGGTGACAGACAGATGAACAGCGGAGCCTTAGTAATAGGGTCCCGTTTTTACCCTTTGGGTACTGAACCCTAAAAAGGCAGGCGTGGTACTTACAACAAGCAAAAGCGGAGCCGTAAAATACGGTAATGACTGTACGAAACTGCAATAGAATTTCATCTCCGACTCACGCAAGTTGTCGAAATACTTAAAGGTTTCATTTTTTATTTACGACCTTCATAGCTTTAAAATATGATGGATGGAAATAGCCAACAATTAACTAGACAACGTAACTACAAACCTGTTTGACTTTCCATGGACGATCGAACGCGGTGGACTAGAAATAAGGTGGGTGGACCATGGAAGGCCACGCTCCTTTGAAGGCCAACTATCAAAAAGTCGTAGTTATTGACATGTAAACACATATTCCTTCGGCTATACATGAAGATCCATCAAACTCAAGGCCACAGAGGCAGCGGCGAGTCGCTCGCGCCGCTATTGTGGCAGTGCGATCTCATGATTCGTAGACTTCGGTCGTCGACGTTACAATTGTAATTCGCGCGCACAGCAAAACGTAAGTTTTTAGTTAGATAACCTATTATTATTTCATATTTTTTTACTGTGAATTGTCGTATAAGGATATGTTTATGGTACTAAAGGAAAAAAAATAGTTTTGCCTCGATTTAAGTTAAAATATTGGTAGTGTTCCTAGGAAAGCCGGTGGTTCCTTATAAGGCCAATCAAAAATTTGACAGTTGGCCTTGCTAGGGTACATGGGCCTTACAAAGAACATGTACAAACCATGAACATATGAAGTTACTTTTTAGTTATAAATACGTACCGTTACAGTTAAAACAATGTTTTATATTATAATATTTTTATTTATAAGAGTTATTAAACTTTTTAACTCATATTGAATAGACAAGTCATTGATAATTTTTAGTTTGGCCTTCTTAGGAACATTTTGGCCTTACAAAGAACGGACCCATAAGAAGGCCATTTGAGGTAAAAAAAAAAAATTTTAATTTCATTATAATACGCGTTGGCAAGTTATTTGATGTCAATATAATACTCATTACTACTGTTTTCAAATAATTTCCATGAATATATTCTTAGTTATACGATGGTGTTCAAGTAATGTTCGTTGAGTTTTTTATAAATGATAAAAATATATTGAGCATTTAATGTTTTGCTTAAATGAAAGAGCTTATTATGTAGTTTTAGGAAAAGCGAATATATTAATTGTTACAACTCTATTTTTAAGTTGAACGACTGATGTTTAATATTGGCCTTGTTTGGAGCCGTGTTCCTTGCAAGGCCATTTGGAAGAGCTTAACAAAACTTAAGTTTAATGAATACTGATTAAAGCTAGGTTAAAAAAAAGTGATTTTTATGGTACACAATAAAACAAAGTATTATTTGATAATTTGTTTTTTTCATTTATCCAGTTAATAAACGAATAAAAAGCGTTTACTCGTTAGAGTGGCCTTCCATGGTCCACCCACCTTACTCATTTCATAAGCTGTTTCAGTGGCTTCGTATAGACTAATTTACATTAGTAGCTCTCCGAACAGTAGTCCTCTGTCTGTACCAGCCTTTTATAGCCCACTGCAGGACGTAGGCCTACCTAGAAGGGTAATTGGCCATATTAAGCGCTTTGTCACGGTTTCGTTGTTTTTTGTCTATTTAATATTAATATGACCTATAGTTACGCCTATCCTTGAATAAAGGGGCTCACCAGAATACCAGCGTTGAGTGTTGGGTCCTCTCAGCACTCAGCATTTTATAGCTGAGGTGAGTCCCTTTCGACACTTTTGTTTTTTCACTATTTTATAAGTTTTTTTTTTATTTGTACTTGTCGAATAAAGATATTTAAAGATAAAGATTAAAGATATTCACCACGCTGGCCCGGTGCAGGGTCGATTCACATACGTTATCGAATTATACTCGTCTTATCATTTTTAACAACTTATGTACCAGTTTTATAGCAATTAATAAAAGGATGCGTCTGATTTCCCTTATTTTGTTAGTGGTCGATCGTGGGCGTATTATAAAGTCTGGTATAGCACCAATTACACTTTTAATCCATTCGTTATCAATATTACAAAAGATACTAATGCGCGCCATTGCTCGTTCCTCTCTAAGTCTGTAGCGTCGCTAGTGTTGTGCCCTCTCTTGGCGCGCGTTAGGGATGTGCCGATACCAATCGACTCGGAGAGTCGATTATGCGGCTAACAGATTCGGCCATCCTGATCACAGTCCACGTCCCCGTGGCACTCTCAGCAACTGGACTCCTGCACTGAACACAGAAGCAACTGGGCCATGGGCAGCAACTGTTCACAAACAACAAACGTTAAACAGGTCCTCGTCCTGCAGAGGTTGTTAACATACTCAACCTCAATTGTGCTGCACGTCACATCAGGCTTCACGTTTCTGTTGATTAAAATCACAGAACAAGGACTGGATGTTTTATGAATCTCCAGCCCACATATCAAGATTTAAGTATCTGTGTTGATTAAAATCATTTAACAAGGACTGGATGTTTTGTAAATCTCCAGTCCACCAGGTGAACTAAATCATCGCCCCATCAGGAATGTAATTCTATCCACATATCGTCGAGTTCTGAAGTATTTCCTTTAGTTTAACTATAGCCAGAACTCGTATTTGAATTCTTAACGATATTGACTTTTAAATGTAGGAAACAATGATATACAGACCCATGAGTAGATGTTACCATACAGTATAGAACAATGTCACCGTATTGTTCCAAGCGTGTAATGTAGTCGCGTGGAGAGTCGTATGGTGCAGTGATGCAGTCTCGACCAGATGTTGCCGTAGTCAGCAACCGCTCTGGAGCAGCATCACCGGCACAGGCGCTGAAGCAGGTACAGCGCCTCTGGACTCACCAGCAGTAGCAGAGCAGCTACAGTTGTTGTTGCGCTGCTCGGAGGTCTCGTGACCCGATGTCATATACTCGGGTTCTCCTGTCATTTGATTTTGTAGTTTCTGCTGACTAGCTCTTAGGAGGCTCACAGTCTCATGATCACGTCGTGGTGGTTGACGATCAATACAATGCTCATAAGGAGGCTTTCAACACAATGCTCATAAGGAGGCTTTCAACACAATGCTCATAAGTTTTTAACACAATGCTCATGGGAGGCTTTCAACATAATGCTCATGAGGAGGCTTTCAACACAATAATGCTCATAAGAGGTTTTCAACGCAATGCTCATAAGTTTTTAACACAATGCTCATGGGAGGCTTTCAACATAATGCTCATGAGGAGGCTTTCAACACAATAATGCTCATAAGAGGTTTTCAACGCAATGCTCATAAGTTTTTAACACAATGCTCATGGGAGGCTTTCAACATAATGCTCATGAGGAGGCTTTCAACACAATAATGCTCATGGGAGGCTTTCATCATAATGCTCATGGGAGGCTTTCATCATAATGCTCATGGGAGGCTTTCATCATAATGCTCATGGGAGGCTTTCATCATAATGCTCATGGGAGGCTTTCATCATAATGCTCATGGGAGGCTTTCATCTACGAAGGTTTAGGAAGCCCATCCATCCGACCTCGATGCTGTAGGAAGGCTTACGCTTACTAAGATTAGACATGTTCGCCTTAAGATGTTGAAGTTCAATTCAGATTACCGCTCCGCTCACAAGGCTTAAGTTGTCATGATCCATACGCGTGGTTGTGGAAGGCTTACATTGTCATGACCCATACGTGTGGCTGTGGAAGGCTTACATTGTCATGACCCATACGTGTGCTTGTGGAAGGCTTACATTGTCATGATCCTTATGTGTGCTCGTAGAAGGCTTACATTGTCATGACCCATACGTGTGGTTGTGGAAGGCTTACAATGTCATGACCCATACGTGTGCTTGTGGAAGGCTTACATTGTCATGATCTAATACATGGGCTTATGGAAGGCTTAACATATCATGATCACTCACCAATATTATGCTTATAAAAAGGCTCTGGTTCACGAAGGCTTAGGGAGCCCATACATCCGACCTCGATGCTGTAGGAAGGCTTACGCTTACTATGATCAACCATGATCATCTTACCACATACTCTTAGAAGGCTGTTGTTGGTATGATCGACAATGATTAACATTGCACAGAGAGCTGGATGAACAAACATTAGCAATAATCGCCTTTGTGGATAGGCTCACGTTCAGCAGTAGGCTATCAGAATTCAGTACAGTACTACTGGTAATAATAAATGGCAGCTCAAATCATGATCAGAAATGATCACCACATGCACTTACAGATCTTGTTTATGAACAATGATTCTTTAAGTAATCCGACGAGTCAGCTGCAGGGATTACGATTCACCAGCTGTTATCATGATGATGATGACTGATTATGATTACCGTACATAATGCTCCTTATAGGCCCTGATAATTATGAACAATAATGTTTACCTCATGTGATGTTATGAGTCACTCACACACATACTTTCGATGATGATGATGGTCTCACGCTGAATCGGTACTCATAGGAGGTTCGTTCATTCTCAATTGTCAGAGAAATATATGCCATTGCAGGTCTCGCATCCACTGGAGTCCAGCCAGCAAGGTCCATTCGCTTTGGTAGGAGTGCATTTCATTTGTGTCGCTCTTATCACACATTTCCGTATTCCGATCCATTGGACATGAAAAACAATAAACAATACATTATAATACTGTACAAAAACATTCATACACTGTTTCCGTTCATATAGGAAACGATCATCAAAATTTCAAGACGCCTTGGAAAATATCATAGCAATTCACTGAATATAACATATGATTTGTACTATCAATTTCACTGCCATGGTGATTTCACCCTTAGTCTTTAGTCAGACTAGTCGTAGAACATTCCAAACAGTTATATGATACATGTCAACATCCAAAATTCTGACACTAGGACTCACCAGTCAGCCCATTAGCAATACATGTAGACGATATAGGTACCTATGTGCAGAAAAGTATAAGCCATGTCTGAAACTTTTGTGTTTCACAGTCAACGTTCGGAGCTGAACTTTTATGGATGGGTGACCATACCATCCAATCACATCAGAGCAGGCTGAACTATTGTTATTACAGTCATGCACATGGTAGTGTGTGTAATACACAGTAACCAAACATAAATTCTCACCTCGGGTAGTAAAATGTCTTGTCCGGACCAATGTTGAGATGTAATTGCATTATGTACTAATGTATCATCCGGACCAACCTTGATATGAAATTGTATTAGAGATGACAGTATAATCATTAGTACTAACTCAGCACTACAGAGTAGAGTGACTTACCAAAATGATCGCTGACAGTATGAAGCGTTCACTGACCCATCGGTACGATCCAGTTTGGAAATTACACTATGTGTACCGGAGTGACTGTTCGTTTTTCAAAGTGCTTTGGATTTGTACTCTATGATATTCAGCTGTGTGATACTATACAGTATTCACACTTGACCCGGATCACTGCAATACTTTTGTAGAATATGTGTTATGTTGAGACAGTATTTTACAAAGCAATTTGTGTGATTGGCCCCATACAAACATGTCAGCTTTGCGGTGAACAATCACAGCTGGGGACGCCTCTCAGTGACTGTTTGTAAACAATTAGTTGTATAAAATGCACAACACAAATTAAAATCATTACCGCAGCTTTTTAGAAACTCATGAAACTCATATTGTAATACATATAAAATACCACCAATAATATACCTTCAGCAGGCCGCTCCACCTGACAGTAGTTTCTAGTAGTAGTTTCTTGCATTGGAAAGAATACAGCTTGTCCATGCCACCACTGGCTGTGTTTGCCAGGACTCCAGTCAATTATTTGTAGGTAATAAAACACTTTTACTTACAATACCATGTTGTAGGTTAGTAGAACTGGCAAATAATACCATAATGTAACTCCACTGCAACACATAGCTTAGTTTATGATCCTTTATGATCATTCTGCAAGCTTGTAAATGCACCGTTGACCTTTGACAATGAACTGTGTAGGTCAATGACCCCAGAATATGTCAACAATCTATAGTTTAGATACAGATATCTCACTGTTAAGTACTGAATGAATACTTACATGTACGCATCATTGTTTCATGATGGTTTAGTTGCCAACTCCTGTGTATGCGTACATGCTAGCACTAGGTAATTGGCCAATTAGAACTCTGAGCATTTTCAACAGGATGCAATGCAAATGTTGCAAGAATAGGTTATTGTCTTTTATGCCCAGACAAATGCACTTTGGTATCACTAATACCTGGTTTGGGGGTCATACTACGTAAGTAATTCAGAAATTTACCTGTATTCGATGATATTGCGTCATATTTCAGTACTTACAAGCAACACTGACGCAGTTAGTCGTAGCTTACGTTTTTCCACACATATTTCACCGTTTTTCACAGTATTACGGGTTTCACAGCTAGCACACGGCAACATAAGACGAGATAACAGTTTTCACGTACTTTCTTCACGATTTCAAGGCATTTTTACCCATACGTTTTGAACATTTTGTGCCGGTCTATTCTACGACGTAATTACAACACAGCTTCACATCTTGCGTGTTACGTGAAGTAAATGTTTACTGTTTTCGATGCTTTTTACAGCTGGTACCAACAGTAATAGATGATTTCGTAATAAACAACAGTATATTCACCTAAAACAGAAAGAAAACGCAAGCGCCGAAAGCCGGCCGGCGCTTATTAAATCATTGGTTCATTTCACTTCTGAACTAATAAAAGGATGCGTCTGATTTCCCTTATTTTGTTAGTGGTCGATCGTGGGCGTATTATAAAGTCTGGTATAGCACCAATTACACTTTTAATCCATTCGTTATCAATATTACAAAAGATACTAATGCGCGCCATTGCTCGTTCCTCTCTAAGTCTGTAGCGTCGCTAGTGTTGTGCCCTCTCTTGGCGCGCGTTAGGGATGTGCCGATACCAATCGACTCGGAGAGTCGATTATGCGGCTAACACAATAAACGATATTCTGATTCTGATTCTTCTACGGATGTATGCAGGTTGCCTCATGATGTTTTCCTTCACCGTTCAGTGGTGTGAAATTCCGTACATAAACTCCAAGATATTCATTGGTACGGGATTTGAACCCACGAACTCACGATTGTAAGGCAGGTGTCATTACCACTAGACCACCACGGCTATACTAGTAGATCTCGCATCTGTTTAACTCAATCTTCATAAGCATAGATCTAAATATTTATATTTTCACTCTTAACTGATGTCGTTCATACTAAGCAGTGCCGGATAATCCCTAAAGCCCCTGATCGACGTACAAAATAAAACCGCAGTTTTAAAGTTTTCTCTGTGGTTATATTGTTAAGGGCCTGATCGACGTACAAAATACTTCGACGGTATAAAGGTCTTTAAGTTGACGCTTTTCTCTTTTGCAGCTTACCGTTTCTTTTAAAATAGCCGTGTTCAGTATTAAAGTGGTGCGTGAAATAAATACATCATTCTTTTTTTAGTAAAAAAAAATATCCATTTCTTGCAACGCTTTAGTACTGGACACGGCTATCTCAAAAGAAACGGCAAACTGCAAATGAAGAAAGCGGCAAATGAAACGCTAATTAAAACTGACGACCTTGCTCGAGGCTCGTCAAAAAATTTGAAGGTTTACACGCAGTATTGCCAACACAGCGACTATTTCTGTGTTCTACGGCTTTCGGATAGTAATTTCTTCGGACGATCTCAAATAATTTCTGTAGTCTGTTGGTTCTACTATCAATTCCTGGATTAAAATGATATGCGATAACAAAGCCTGTTATTCTATTCAACTCTTAACCCATATTTTAGGGCGTTTTCGCTATTTCTATTAATTTAATTGTACGCTACAGCAAAATAACGTACATTTTTAAAACTTCGAATATGACAACATTTTGTATTTTGACGTGCCAAACAGTCTTTAAAACCTCAGTTTTATTTTGTACCTCGATCAGTCCCTTTATACCGTCATACCGTCACAGTATACCTAATCAAAGAGAAAACTTTAAAGCCGCGGTATTATTTTGTACGTCGATCGCTGTAACTTTCGTTTATGCAATGCAGCCATCGGCTTGTGATTGGCTGACGTTAGTTCCTTGATGCGCGCGTGTGGTGGCGCCACATGTAGCGAAGTTAGTCGCTATAAAAATGTAAACGATATCTGTCAATTTATAGTCGATGACGGTCTAGGGCTAAGTAGAGTAGCGCAGGCCACGCTGACCTTGCTATTATAATTATCATTCATATCGTAGGGCCGTGGGCCAGTTGACGGACTATTTCCTAACCGACTTCCAATGACGAGGAATTCCACAATTAGCTACTTAAACGTTTATAAAAAGTGCGTTGATATGCAAAGTGCGGGGATTTTGAGAGTTATACAGGGTTATTGAATTAGCTATCTTTTAAGGGCATATTCTGTATTGTATATATATTTTATAATATTTTTGACCGACGAACCACCGGAGGAGGTACTCAATTCGACGCGTATATATTTTTTTATATGTTTAACCACGCATATCGTTTTACGTAGTGGTCCGATTTCAATAATCTTTTTTTTATTAGAAAGAGTATACTTAGAAATTGGTCCCATTGAAATTTTATTGAAATCGGCTGAGCTATTTTTGATAAATCAACAATAATGTGAAAAATGCTACTACCGTGCGAAATATATTACGCGAATTCTGTACGCAGGTGAAGTCGGTCATGCTATTTTTTGCAAAAAATAATGATCATATTATAATAATAAATAGTGGCTTCCATAAAGTCCCCAAACTAATTTTCTGTTTTTTTACATCATTAAAAAATAATTGCGATTTACTTGCAATGTGCACAAAATGTATGACATCGTACATGCCGTCCCGTCCCGTGCACGCCCCGTTCTAATATAAATCACCCTGTTATTCTGCGTAGGTAATGCACAACGCTCACGTAGTGGTGCGAGTGCAACAAACTCGTTGCGTATGCGCATGTGCACCTGACCTCGAGTCGCTCCTGCTATTGTTTTTAAGGTAGGTACTAAGTACATAATGCATACGCCAAAGAAAGGTAAAAGACAGAGGTTTTCAAACTTAGCACCTACCGCATCTCACACATTCTCAATTTCGACTACATAAGCATTTAATTTTTAATAATCGCCCAAGTGCGAGTCGGACTCGCGCACGAAGGGTTCCGTACAGTATCGAAACACCCCTTAAAAATCACTTTCTTGAAATATTTATTTTATTTTAATTTAATTATTTATTTTTAAGTAAATATTCTGTGAATATTTCATGCATCTACCTGTCACCGATATTAATAATAAGCGAAACACGACAAAAAAATCAAGTTTATTGTATGGAATTAAATATTTGGTTCGTCGCCACTAGTACCATTTTCAGTTCTAAGAAAAAACTACTGTTAATATTTTACAACACTTTATTTTTTTCTGTTTTAGTTATACTTAGCGGCAACAGAAATACGTCATCTGTGAAATTTTCAATGTTCTAGCTATCACGGTTCATGAGATACAGCCTGGTGACAGACACACAGACGGACGGACGGACAGCGAAGTCTTAGTAATAGGGTCCCGTTTTTACCCTTTGGGTACGGAACCCTAAAAGATAACGTAATAGTAGTTTTTCTAACAGTAGACCTCGCGTCTGCTTAACAAAATATTCATAAACCTATATATCGAGTCGCTCTTGACTGGTATAGTTAATACTGGCAAATCGTGTTTTAATGTTTAGATAGTTACTAAACGATCTCACTAAATATTATTAAAATTGGTAGTTAAAACGCGCTACAGCAAATATTCCCCCTTTTTACAGACTTCAAAAGGGAGGTTCTCAATTCCGCTGTATGTTTTTTTGTATGTATGTTATAGGCCGCGCCACACAAGTTGGCGGAATGAAGTTAGCTACAAGCTGCGCAATGTCCAATCCTGACTGAAGCTCACACAAAGCCGCGCGTTGATTGCCCAAATGGTTTTCAAAAATTGCATTCTTACCAAAAAACTTTTCAAATTAGTCGTCTCGTTTCTCTAGAGCTGGTAGCCGGAATGACAAGACAGCGTCCTGTTTTTAGGGTTCCGTACCCAAAGGGTAAAAACGGGACCCTATTACGAAGACTCCGCTGTCCGTCTGTCTGTCACCAGGCTGTATCTCATGAACGGTGATAGCTAGATTGTTGAAATATTCACATATGATGGTATTTACGTTGCCGCTATAACAACAAATACTAAAAACAGAAAAAAAAAATTAAGGGGGCTCCCATACAACAAATCTGAATTTTGAGCCGTTTTTCGCTCGATATTAATGACAGTAACATGTAGATGCTTGAAATATTCACACATTATTTAATTAAATATTTAATTCAAAAATTAATAATAAATTAAAAATTAAATAAATATTTCAGGGGGGCTCCCATACAAGAAACGTTATTTTTTGCTCGATATTCATAACGATAACAGGAAGATGCCTGAAATATTCTCATAAGTAATATCAAGTTGTATATTTCCTTCAAAAATAAATAATTAATTAAAATAAAATATACTAAGGGGGCTTCTATACTGCACGGAACCCTTCGTGCGCGAGTCTGATTCGCACTTGACCGATTTATTAATACTCGATGGAATTGTATGTGCAGTATTCTAAATATGCTGCAGTTCCTCTACTAGTATGATGGCTGGTGTAATAATTATTTTTCGCAAAAAACAGCATGACCGACTTCACCCGTGTATAGAATTCGCGAGTATTTCGCACGGATCGATGTTACATTTTTCACATTATTGTTGATTCATCAAAAATGGCTCAGCCGATTTCAATAAAATTTTAACAAGACCAATTTCTAAGTATGTATACTCTTTCCAATAAAAAAACAATCATTGAAGTAGGACTACTACGAAAAAAGCTATGAGTGGTTACACATAAAAAAAATTATATACCTACATATATATACATAGGTGAGCGTCTAATTGAGTACCTCCTCCGGTTTGGGTCGTCGGTCAAAAACAATAATTGCCGTTTGCTACCAAAGTGTTACTGACATACGTATTAATATTTATTTATTATCGTCATTAATTAAATGTTAATTACATTACCTTACTATATTTAGGTCATATTATTGACAAAATATGTGGTTCACATAAATTATGTAACAATGTAACTTATCTATGGACAATAAGTAAGTCCTTTCCAGTTTATGTATTATCAGAAAGTAGATATAGGACAAGCTAACAATACAGAACACATATTATTTTACAATGTTGAGCGTCATAGACAATATCTCGTCATAAATGACACAATAAATCACAAAATAATTGTAAGTATTAATTACACAATTGTACCTATTTTATTTTATCACGTGAGCCCTTACTTGTCAAATGACTTATTCCGTTGTAAGTATTGTTTCTTATTTTTCTTATTCACTTTCTTAAACAATATGGTTTATTTACATAACTTATGAAACATTGAGTTGCAATTCTATACTACCTAAAATAACAAAATAAAATACCTACCTAACATTATATGCAACAACGGCTAAAAATCGAAAAAAAAAAGACTGTGTCCTTGTGGAAGGGTGCAATGAACGCTGGCTGGCTGCTTCCTAATTTACTGTTTTTTTTTATTCAAATCATTAAATTTATGCCCTTTATTGAACTCAGACGTTTTTAACAAAAAACTGGCAAAACTAGTTATAGGGCCTCTTTAGAATATAAGTTACCTTACGACGACAGCAAGGTTATAAATAAGTTTGTTTCATTTTTTTTCTTCATTTGCGATGAATGTGAGTAGAGAGTATGATGTCGTATACAAGTGCGGACTTTATTGAACCTATAGCCTTACGTATAGTGATTTAGTCTGTGATAATTTTATTGTGGGTTGCGAATATTGTGGTGGAGTGCCTGGTGATATGAAGTGCAGATAAACAAGTGACCTCCTTACAGAAAGATATCGACCTCATTCAGGATCATTGTTGTTTGTTTAACGGCGAAGTGTTTTAGGCTTGTGTTTTTTCGTCATTTGCGATGAAAGAAAGTGCCGGGTGTGACGTAGTGGTGCTGGGAGCCACTGGCTTTACAGGAAAGCTGGTGGTGGAGTGTCTAGCAAAAGGGAAAGAGGATGTGACGTGGGCTATCACAGCAAGGTCGGATCAAAAAGCTCAGGAACTAGTAAACGAGTTTCAAGGCAAAGGTTTGTACTTATGGCTGGTGTCATTTTTAATTATGGCCTATTACCGTCTTACCACAAAGATTTTACGCACGCTTTAGACAATCTTTAACAGTACAGATTGCACGGTAAAACAGTGTTTAAAGCGTGTTTAAATCTTTTGTGGTAAGGCGGTTGAAGTTTAGAATGTTTCTTCAGTCAGTGAAATTAAATTAAAGTTTATTTTATAACTTAAAAAACATTGAAATATAATTCTAAACTACCTAATATATACATATGCTCCAAAAAAAGAAACCTACCTAGATACAAAATAAAATAAATAAATAAACAGATATTGTCAGAGATATTTACTTTATGAAAGCTCAAGAATGATGAGCGAATTAGGCAAAGGTTAGAATATTTAGTGTTATTGTGGACAGTGCCGGTGTTTCATTTAGCTATAGCCTATTTTGGTTTGTATTATCCTTTATTAATGATATTTATTTTATGAATTATAAATCTGGTGGTGGAATATCTGGTTAATGAAGAAGAGTAAAATTGTGTATGGAGGTTTAAAGTGTTAAAACACCTAAAACCTCCGTACACAATTTCGTCTAGGACCTCATTATGGAATTTCTTTTTTTGCATTTTTCTGAATGAGGATTTTGAGTGTAGGTACTTATCTGATGTGGTGGTGCTGGAGTTAGTGGTTTTACCGGAAAGTTGGTGGTGGAGTGTCTAGCAAAAGGGAGGGAGGATGTGAAGTGGGCTATCACAGCAAGATCAGAGCAGAAAGCTCGGGAGCTTGTGAACGAGTTTCAAGGCAAAAGGTTTTATAGCCGGTGTTTTAGGGTTCCGTACCTCAAAAAGAAAAAACGGAAGCATAAGGGCTATCTTTAATATACTTTTTTACCCTTAGGATCACTTAGTTGTCTATCTGTCCGTCTATCCGTCCGTCCATATGTCAAGACCTTTTGTCTTGGGAACGCGTAAAGTTAATGAGTTCAAATGTAAATCATATACGTAGGTAAAATGTACATCTATGGTTTCTTGCAGTTGTGAAAACATGCTTTTCAATCTTCTTTTCAATTAAAACTTTTCAATTATCGTAGAAAAAAGTTAGAAGCGCTTATTTCGTAAAAAACGCATATTTCGACACTGACAAGGGAATCAAAACCTATATGGTACTTTCCGTTGACCTACAACTATAAAATTTGGCAAGAAGCAACATTTTAGAGTACCAACACATATAGTATGTATATATCTGAAAACTGTACATTTTTCATTTAATAAAAAAAAGGGCCGCAAAAAATCTATGAGCCCTATTTCAAAGTGAGTTATTTGTATCATGTGGGATATATAGGTATCATATGAAAGAACTTTATGAGCACAAGCTAATACAGGTTTTTAGTTATTTTTCCAGTGTGTAATTTTCAATTGAGTAAGAAAATTTAAAAAAAAAAACGTTTCATTGATGATTATATAATTACGCCTTGAGGTTTAAACAACTTAGTTTCCAATTTTGTGCAATTTTCAGCATTTGTTCGGAAACCCCGATGTGCGAGCCTGACTCGCACTAATCCGGTTTTTTTAAATAAAATTATGGTATTTTTCTGCAGTCAGTGATACATATGCTGTGGGTTACGTATCTTGTGATGAAGAATGCAAAAAAAACACCTAAAACCTCCTTACTGATAAACTCGAACTAAAAAGAACTAAAGAATTAGAAAACGTATTAAAATAGCAAGACATTTATTTATATCACTTTGTCCCATTTTAAAAATGACATTTAAAAAGTGTTAGAAAAAGATGCACATACACGCGACCTTACGTAATTTCAAAGGGTTTCACAAACTAGCATTGAGATAACTTGGCTGTCCAAATTCAGAGGAAGTAAACTAGTTCAATTCAAACTAGTAGGAAAGTAAAGTGATCAGAGATTTCAATCTTCTGCTGAAACTAGAGGGTTCAAATTTCCGATCATAAAAACGACAAAGTGGAACCAAATTTTTAACCATTTTGATATTACAACTTTCACAAGTTGTCACACTATCACATTTTGATGTATGTCGACAGACATTTTATTGGCGTTTATTCAGCTCCACTCACTCTCGCGTATGCTGTATAACCAGATATGAATAAGACAGCTGTAACGTAGTTTTTATTTGAGTAAAATTTAGCAATACTTCTATTACTTGTCATTCTTCTGAGGGTATTTACTACCTTGGATGTATTACATAAACTGGAACATACTTGGGTAATACTATAGTTTCACCGTGATTTTTTTTTAGTAAGTAATTTAATTTTTTTCGTCATTTGCGATCTACGTCCGCGATGAATGAGAGCGCAGAATGTTATTTTTAATTGCTTGAAATATTTTTAATTTCTATTTCCGATACAGTTAAAACTTAAACTTTTGAGTTGTATAGGAACTGTATGACCGAGTTTACTCGGTTTTCATTTAACTTTAACGTCGTATTTGACAAAAAAAACTTACCTACTAATCAGAATTCGCGTAAGTATTAAATATTTACAAATGATCATTGCATTCTTTCGATAGGGCCCTACTCTGCTACGCTTTAGTGGAGTGTGGAACATGGAAATCGCTAATTTGTAATTTGCATTACATCTATATATCTCAAGACCTTCATCGGTCCATACATTAACTTTGTTAGGTATAGTGGGAATTTGTAAGTATTATTATAACGTTTACGCAACTTTAGCACAATTCGATTAGCATATTAGAAATGTAATGCCGACATTACATGTGAAGGTCTAGAATTATCATTTAGGTTATTTCTAAATCAGCATTTATAATTAATAACTTACCTAATCCAATTTTACATGATTGGCACATTTGTATGATATTTTTTTAAATTATTATTGTAGGTATTATTTTTTGTTTTCTTTGAGGTGGGAAGTAAATATTATAAACCCAATAATCTGACAAATCTGACAATCATTTTTAGGGTTCCGTTTCCAATGGGTAAAAACGGGATTACTAAGACTTTGCTGTCCATCTGTCTGTCACCAGGCTGTATCTCATGAACCGTAATAGCTAGAACGTTGAAATTTTCACTGATGAAGTTTTCGCTCGATATTGATAACGTTTACAGATAGATGCTTGAAATATTCACAGAATATTAAGTTAAATATTAATTTTAAAATAAAATAAATAATTGGGGGTCTCCCATACAAGTAACGTGATTTTTTGGATATTAATAACAGCAACAAGAAGATGCTTGAAATATTAAGTGGTACTTTCCTTTCAAAAATAATTAGTAAATTAAAATAAAATATATTAATAAATAAATATATCATTATTGTACACCAAAATTACAGTAATATAGGTACAACAGAAACTACACAAAAAAATGTTGTACAATATTAAGGGGGGCCTTCCATACGGTGCGGGACCCTTCGTACGCGAGCCCGACTCGCACTTGGCCGATTATTATAATATTTTTCATCTGGCGCTAGATGCAGGTCGCTTCCAACCGGCCTTATTAGAGATCCGTAGGGGAGGCTTAATTAATGTCCCTCGTCGTAGCTGTGGACGTCCTGCGGCCTCGGCTGATCAATCAATCAATCAATATATTTATTAATATAAAACGAACAAGTAGGTACATTGATTTGTTATAGCTACATTATCATTAGCATTGTAGCACACCTATTTGTAATACAACCATTACTTAAAACAAATAAGTAGGTATTAAAACGAATACCGTTTTAATTTCTGCTTTGTAAAATAATCAAGATTCACCCTACCGCCCGAACTAGTTTAAACTGTATCTCGGGCGGCAGTTTTTCTCTCGCTCACTTACTAGGCAACGTGTAATGTGTACGACGGAGACGGACGACTTCAATGGATCAAGGAGAATGTAGTATTCGTACTCAAATCAGACAATTGTTTGAACCGACAACAGTAATGGATGAATGAATATCTGACAAATCTTTTACTTCATTCGGGTCAATAATAATTATTTTTTGCAAAAAATGGCATTACCGACTTCAACCGTGTACAAAATGCGCGAATATTTTGCACGGATCGATATAACATTTTTCACATTATCGATTTATTTTGATTTATTCGATTATTTTTCAATTCACATTGTTGATTTATCAAAAATGGCTCAGCCGATTTTGATAACATTTAAATAGGACCAATTTCGAAGTATACGCTTTCCAATATAAAGAATTATAGAAATCGGACCCCTACGTAAAAAGTTATGTGTGGTTATATACATTGAAAAAAAATACGCGTCAAATTGAGTACCTCCTCCGTTTCGTCGGTCAAAAATGATAAATAAATAAAGTCAATCAAACCTTATAAAAATAATCATTTGATTAATTAGATTATTTAAAGTCAATATTGTAATTATTTAATATATTTATAGAATAAACATAAGAAAATATTTAAAGAATTTGAATTATTTTGGTATTTTAAGTACGAGTAGTATATAATATAGTCAGCTATTTAATATATTTTCAGAAGTAAATTCAATTTGGTCATTATTAGTATAGTCAATTTGATTGTGGATCCCTCTTCGGTTGAAGGCCTCTTCCAGAGAATTCCATGTTTTTATATTTTGTGCCCTTTCTACCCAGTTTTCCTCTGCTCTAGCTAATATTTCATCTTTAGATCTTTTTTGTGGTCTTTTTCTGTGTCGACCTCCCACATGGGCCTTGCCTTGCCACTGTGTGGTTAGTTTCGTCCATCTTATATCAGTAGTGCGTATCTGGCTCAATAAAAGCTAGGATACCTAGCCTGAATATTGTGGTGTGAAATGATGATTATGACAACGTACCAACCGAACCTTTGACCTTGGGATTTGTTTACAATTTCGACTCAAGTCGATCGCTTCTTGGCCATAACAGGTCAGGGTTAACCAGAATTTTAAATTCCATCTGTTCAAGCCCCACACGGCTCAATGCCTTACTCATCATTCAAAGTTGACAAAATATGTTACAGCTCTTTATACAGTTCCACCAGAAACAAAATCGAAACAAATACCAATTTGTAAACTTAGTTACAAAATTATTTAGTGTTTTACTTTTTAGGGTTCCGTACCTCAAAAGGAAAAAACGGAACCCTTATAGGATCACTTTGTTGTCCGTCTGTCCGTCTGTCAACCCTTTTTCTCAGGAACGCGTGGAGGTATGAAGCTGAAATTTATATCAATTACTCAGGTCTACTGTCCCTTGAAGCTGTGAAAAAATCAAACTTCTAAGCCAACGCAATCAAAAGATACAGCCGTTTATGCCGCAAATTTTCGACACTTGCAAGTACTCGCAAGGGAATCAAAACCTAAAGGGTACTTCCAGTGGACCTAGAATCTTGAAATTTGGCATGAAGCAACGTTTTATAGCACACATAAAGGAAAAATTCCGAAAACCTTAAATTTTTAGTTACATTACAAAATATATATTTTTTAATAAATATAAACTTATTACTTTTTTTGTCGTAATGAACGAACTTTGTAAACCTTGCAGGTTTGTACGGAACCCTCGGTGCGCGAGTCCGACTCGCACTTGGCCGGTTTTATTTTATTTACTGTTGTTCAGACTCTGGGTCTGTGCTTTTTGTTAAGTTGGTTTACATTTTTTGAATGCGACGGTCCAATAGATCAAATCAAATCAAATTGTTTATTTTCTTAGACTTAGAATACATGCACAATACAAGTCATAATTGGTTAGTCTTATATTTACATTGCATTTTGTCTTGCAAGACGTGCAAATATTTATTACTATAATCTGTTAATTATTTAAATTATTATATTCCTTAATACTACAGAAGCAATTCGTTAGAATCCAGTCGGTTAGTGTATTCTTAAATTTATTCCCGTTCAATATTTTGATTTCATAAGGTACATTATTTTATATTGTTATACACATGATATAAACATTTCTTTTTTATATGTATTTTCTGGCAGGACGTTTATGTAATAGGTTTGTGAACTTAGTTCTTTTTTTGACGCGTTATGATTTCATTACGCGGGCGGGGGTTCGATCCCCACCCAGGGCAAATATTTATGTGATGAACGTAAGTGTTTGCTCTGTGTCTGGGTGTTATTTAGTTACTATCTATATAAGTATGTATTTAAAAATAAGTATATGTAGTATATATCAGTCTCTGGCAGCCATATCACAAGCTTTGCTTAGTTTGGGGTCAGAGGCCGTGTGTAAGATGTCCCCAAATATTATATTTATTTATTTTATTACGTTTATTGAAATATTCAGGGTGTTCTTTGGTGAAAATACAGATGGTTTTAATATACATGCAAGGTAAAGGAAGTAGGTTGCATTTCTTGAACAGCGGCTTGCAGCTATCCAAAAACCAAGATATATTTATTACTCTAATGCAGCGCTTCTGAAGCTAGAGACGGGCTAGTTCAAATCTCAGCCTAATTTAGTAGTTTCGGTGCATTGCGCGAATGCCACGAGCAAAACGGCGACATGCAGCATTTCTCATGCCCTTATCACATTATTAAACAAAGTCATATTTTTTAAATTTGTCTGTCTGATCTGGCCGCGCTGCTTAGATCTTTCTAAGCTTCACAATAGATTGCAATGCAGTTTTCACTATCGCATAGACTTTTCCCTGAAGGTTTGTAGCTGTAATTTCTTTACTAAAATTCTTTAGTCATATTCACATAGCGAGAATGCCTAGGCTCCAAGATACAATTTTAGGGAATAGTGTCTGCATAAAAAAAATGTATAATTTGTATCTTGTGTCAATAAAAATTTTGATTTTGAATTCATTCGAAGCCAGGTAAATCCAGGACGGGCTAGTCGTCAATAAGTCTGATTCAATTAGATGTTTTTATCGTGCTTCACACACTGTTTATAGAAAAGTTTTTTTTTTTTTGTGATACATACTTCAAAAATTGACGCGCTCGCAGGATTTGAACCTGCATCTTTCCGGGATTCCGGCCCAGATGGTTTGTCCAAATTAAGCTACCCGCCAAATTAGTGAAGTGTTCATTTTACTACCAACTTCTACAGTGTTGGAAGCATCTGGGCCGGAATCCCAGAGAGATGCAGGTTCAAATCCTGCGAGCGCGTCAATTTTTGAAGTGTTTATCACAACCAGAACAAGTCTGATTTAATAACAAACGACCAAGATAAAAATGAAAGAAATCTAAATGATGAAATTTTCCTACAGGAATTGACATATCAAAAGTCCCGACATGCATAGTGGACGTGAACAACAGCGAGTCGCTGATTCGAGCGCTTCAGCCCGCCAAGATTGTGCTGAACTGTGTCGGGCCCAACACCACCTTTAGTGAACCAGTAGTGGAAGCCTGCATCACAGCCAGGACGCACTATGTCGACATGTCGGCAGAAATTAACGTAAGAAAATGAACTGTATTGTAGTAACATATAGAATCGCTTATGCCTTGCATTCAGCCAGACTTGTACTGAACTGTGTCGGGTCCAACACCACCTATATAGTGAATCATTAGTGGACGCATGTAACGTAAAGCTGGGTTCCCACGGTGCGTGATTCTGCGGATTCTCACGCACAGCCGACGACCACGGACGGCAACGCACCCAGACAGGGCTCTTCCAACGGTGCGTGTCGGTCTGTGTACAGATCTTTCAAGATGTGTCGATGACGTTTGCAAAGCCTTGATGGTAGAATTAAGCGGAGAAATAAAAGTAAGTAAAGTACTTAAATGTGAGAATCAATTATTTATTATAAAGTAGTGAAATAGTACTATGAGACCGTCGGTCGGGTTAACTGGCCAACGGTGTTGATAACATGAATACGTACAATACCAACTACCAATACTACCATAACGATGAATAGTAAAATTACCGAAATGCATTACAATCATTATTTTTCGCAAAACATGGCATAACCTCCTTCCATCGTGTACAAAATTCAAATATTTCGCGCGCTTCGGTCTCCCGTCGCGCCACGCCCTTTTGAAGTTATCGTCTCGCGACGGATACCGGCGCACCGGCACAGACGGCCTGTGCTACCACGGACGAGACCGTTCCCACGGTGCGTCACGCGAGCTCGTCCGCGTCCGTCCGCAGAATCACGCACCGTGGGAACCCAGCTTGAGACATATAGCTACATATATTATTATGTCTAATGCCAAGAGTTTAAGGCGGTATGGATATCCAAAGTTCACTGGTATCTTCATAATAATAGTTGCTTGTATTTTTGTTGATAAAAACGATCATTCTAATTATTGAATAAACTTCAATTTATTTTTTATCATTTTAATTTGTGAGACTAAGGATGAGTTTGAAAAGTTCGGGGCTACGCGGGACCCTGAGACGACAAGACATAGGGGCAGATTGAAGACACCTGCTCACTCGCTCGCAAAATCTGACAAGTCGGTGTATGTGCGCGGTGCGCAATAATAATTACACAATCACCTGCAAGAAAGCGTCAAAAGAACAGCTTCGAAAATTTTAAACATAAATTAAAACTGTTACTTCTAAGCAAAGCTTACTATTCGGTCAAAGAATACATAAATGACAAGCTATAGCCTAAACATTCTATTGCTTTTATAATTTAAATGTACAACGTACTATGTACTTAACATTTAATTTGACATGTAAATTTTTATTTATGAATAAGCAATCTGCATCTGTATTGATGCGATGACTAAATGAAGTCGCGCGGAAGAATTCGCGCGGTCGTTGGTAGGTGACTCGAAGGTCGCGCGGGCTCGGAATGGGTCGGTGCCATAGTCTAACTTACTCGTATCTATGGCCGGTGCCTACCTCAGATGCATTTGAATACTTTGTGTGTGGTGCAAGTGGTGAACTTAAAATAATATTGAAATAATATAAGTAATGTTTTGCACGACTGAAAATGTTTTTATATTAGTATGTTTATTAATTATTAAATGAAAAACCGGATACACTCACGATAATATTTAAACGGCCGAGCCGCTATGCGCCCGACCGGTTTCGAAGTAGTTAGTACTTCTTCATCAGGGAATACGCGCCCCCGATGATGGACGCCCGCGCACGTGCGCAAATATTATCGTGAGTGTATCCGGTTTTTCATATAAAAATTAATAATGAATCCTCACGCTAGTTTCAATGAAGTAGTATGTTTATGTTATTTATTTATGTAGAATGTTTATAGAAAATGACTTTGTTATTATACAATTAGTCACATTACAATCTAAAAAGAAATATTCATCTAAACAATAAAAATATGGGTAAATAGGTGTATTCATATCATAGGTACCTATAATGTGTTAGGTACTTCGTCTGAAAAATTAGTCCCGTAGTCCCCTGCGCGCCGAACCAAATGTACCCAAAATGCTCGCCGCGTTGCCCCGCTGAATGGCCAAGGAAATGCGCTGGACCAAATACCAGCCAGCCCGAGCGTTGTTTACTTTATCTTTTAGGCGGCGACCCAGGTCGAGTATACATTTTCTAGCTTCGGCGCCCCACGGTCCCGCTGTTTCGACGGCAAATGGAACAATGTCGTATGCTGATTCCAGGCGTATTTGTTGTGTTTATTTCTAGCGGCTGCCTCCGCTCCTGCGCCAGCAACTTGCTGGGTAGCAGGGAGGTGGCAGGATGCGAAAGTGCTTACGCACGTTGCATTCCACACGAGGCAGCGCCCTCTCTGCCAAGGGATCAGCGTAAGACCATCCGGGCGTTTGCCATCTGAGCGGGATAATCCCGGTGGTTCCAGGACGCTGGGCACATCCGCCGACGCGAGGGCACGCTTCAGGATGTCGTTTATGGCGTGATGTCGGGGTCTGCGGCAACCGTGTGCACGGCCTAAGTTGCACATCGTGTGCAACTTAGGCCGTGATGTCCATTTGCTTCAACTTGTGGTCCGCAGATACACGCGTGAGGCTCGCAAATAGAACATCCGAGCCGTAGTATCGGATGTTCTATTGCGTCAAACTTTAGTACTTCTTCCGAGAGCTTCCAAGTTGGTGCCGTTCTTATAACATAAGTTAGTTTTGGCATCGCGAAACAATTTGTCAGGAGCACCAACGCCACATGTGCTGGCAGACACTTCAAGTGAGCTTCCATTGATGCCAATGTGTCGCTGCTGCCTGCTAGGACGCACTATGTCGACAAGTGAGCTTCCATTGATGCCAATGTGTCGCTGCTGCCTGCTAGGACGCACTATGTCGACAAGTGAGCTTCCATTGATGCCAATGTGTCGCTGCTGCCTGCTAGGACGCACTATGTCGACAAGTGAGCTTCCATTGATGCCAATGTGTCGCTGCTGCCTGCTAGGACGCACTATGTCGACAAGTGAGCTTCCATTGATGCCAATGTGTCGCTGCTGCCTGCTAGGACGCACTATGTCGACAAGTGAGCTTCCATTGATGCCAATGTGTCGCTGCTGCCTGCTAGGACGCACTATGTCGACAAGTGAGCTTCCATTGATGCCAATGTGTCGATGCTGCCTGCTAGGACGCACTATGTCGACAAGTGAGCTTCCATTGATGCCAATGTGTCGCTGCTGCCTGCTAGGACGCACTATGTCGACAAGTGAGCTTCCATTGATGCCAATGTGTCGCTGCTGCCTGCTAGGACGCACTATGTCGACAAGTGAGCTTCCATTGATGCCAATGTGTCGATGCTGCCTGCTAGGACGCACTATGTCGACAAGTGAGCTTCCATTGATGCCAATGTGTCGCTGCTGCCTGCTAGGACGCACTATGTCGACAAGTGAGCTTCCATTGATGCCAATGTGTCGCTGCTGCCTGCTAGGACGCACTATGTCGACAAGTGAGCTTCCATTGATGCCAATGTGTCGCTGCTGCCTGCTAGGACGCACTATGTCGACAAGTGAGCTTCCATTGATGCCAATGTGTCGCTGCTGCCTGCTAGGACGCACTATGTCGACAAGTGAGCTTCCATTGATGCCAATGTGTCGCTGCTGCCTGCTAGGACGCACTATGTCGACAAGTGAGCTTCCATTGATGCCAATGTGTCGCTGCTGCCTGCTAGGACGCACTATGTCGACAAGTGAGCTTCCATTGATGCCAATGTGTCGCTGCTGCCTGCTAGGACGCACTATGTCGACAAGTGAGCTTCCATTGATGCCAATGTGTCGCTGCTGCCTGCTAGGACGCATGTAACGTTTCACGTTTGTGTCTCAGTGTTTAACATAGTATATTATGTATATTATTATGTGGATGCTTGGTCTCTCACATTTGGAATCAATGAATCTTGAGAAAATGGTTCTAGATTTGTTGATTATGATAGAGTTACATATTTAGAGTTTAAATAGGTAAATTTAGTCCACTGAATGTTCATTTAGGTATATTAGGAAGTAACAACCGAATTAGTAGTGAGATATAGTTAATTAATTAATAGAAATAATTTTAAGTTAGCGTTCCGTTATGAAATTTCAGTGGAATTTCATACTAACTAAAATAAGTATCTGGTTAAGCCCTTATCATAAAGAAGGTGACTTAGGAATAAGCCTGAGGTTGTTAGAAGAGTTCAGCAGCATTGAAGAAGAGGATCAGCTCACCCAGCTGGTTATACAGGAAAAATAATCCAGCGGTAACTTGTCAAATAACCAGGGAAAAAGTAATACGGCTATGTGATATGATTTAAGGTTAAATTAAATCACTGAATATCCGATAGATAAATTTAATAATATTCAACAATCAAACAAGAAGGATGTTATGTCATTATTGTCAGCAATTAGCGTACTATGATGGATACCAGTGGGATCTAGAAGAATATTTATATTTACTTGAGACTGGAATTAATCAAATACAGTTACTATCTATTAGGTATAAAGTAAACATTAGATACAAATCTTGGAATTAATCTGTGAAGATGATAACAATTTCCATTTTCAGATGTTAAAATCCTCTATCTACAGCTTCCTATGTTTACTTTTTACGATTTTTAATGTACAACATCATCTTTCAATCACCTGGAGTGTTGTAACGAGCGAGGTAGCAAGCGTTAGAACAGGGAAATCATATAAAAGGTGAATGAGTTCGTATTTCGTTCAATATAAGGGTGAAATTTGTTTGACTCGCGGGCGGGCGTTGTAACGAGCGTTGTAACGCGGGGCGGAGCCAGGGATAGTCTATAAAGGGGAGCACGGCAAGATGGCGTCATTGAGAGTTAGGTTTTCAGACTCGCAACTTGTGCGTGAGAGCTTATAACTTTCTTTTCGAAGGCGGACCTTTGCAGAACTACGGTTCCAATCTGGTTGTTTTTGCCATTATTAAATTTTGCGAATTTTATAAAAGCTCTTCAGCCGAGTTCTTGTTGTGAAAGCAGTCTTTGTAAGTTTCCTTGTAAATGTCAGTGCAATTGTGTGATTAGCTGTGTTTATGTGAGGGAGGGTTGTTTAGGCGCGATTCCAGTGACCTATTTAGGTTACCTAGCTCGAATATAATGAGTTATTGTGGGTTCTTAGAGTGGTTAGTTTCGGGTGGATGGTATGCCACATGGCAGACAACGCCACTATCCGAGCTAGCTGGTCGAGGAAATCACTATAAATCATCGATTGGGTAAAAGCTAATCACGCACTTCGCTGTAGTTCAGCCAATGACTCCAAAGTGGTCGGCGGGTTGAACCCCACATTGCACATACTGCCTGGCAGTATAGTGGGCGGATACCTTCATTCCCGGGTTTAGAGTAGGCTGTCAATGTGAGGTCATTGACAGGTGGATTAGTTTGACCCTTTCAGTAGGGATAATCCATGTTTTACCTCCTACTGGGATTCGGCTTCTTCTCTTTGACGTCAGGCCTTCGGTTTCCTGTGGATTCTGTTAGGCACGTGGCTTACACACTGATTGTATCTGAGACTAAGTCGTTTTCTGGTTGTCCCAGGGATAGGAGAAGCTTGCGTAAGCGATGGGGCGTACGCGTTGCTTCTGTAGGGAATTTAGGGGCTATAGGCTCTCCCACGGACCTAGCCAGTCCAAACTTTAGGTTGTCGGTTAGCGGACACGGAACTTTGGATAGGGGAAGTGTCCTTGTAGAGGGGAATTATTTTTTTTATATTTTTTTTTATCATGGGGTAGTGGGTGTCGTGTAGAATAGGGACGTCTTTTAGGGTTAGGAAATCAGGTAGGGGAGCGTGCTCTTTTCTCACAGGGTAGAGGAGGCATCAGCTCACCAATAGGGTCGTTTTACGGTTAGGTTTTAGGTAGGTTTGTGGTTAAAAACGAGTTTAGCTTCCATTTTAAATTTTCAAAATACGAGATACATAGCAGTTTTGTAGAACTGGCAACTAAAATAAGCAAATAGCTATTTAGTTGTGTCATTAAGAAAAAAATATTGTGATTCAGAACTGTCAGTGTCAAAATATAGTGACATTTGAAATTGCCATTTAGTGGGGGAAAAATTCCCATAATTTGTTTGAGTTCTTTGAGAATTGAATAGTAAATGTTAATAATCTCGCTAAAGAGAATTAGTATATTTTGGTCATATCAAAGATCCAATTTGGTGATAAATTGCCAGTACGAATTGTACTCTAGATTTCCCTGTTACAAAATAATTTTGTTTCATAAATGCAAGTAGACAAGTAAATTTCATACCTATCTTGCATTATTCATTGAGATAGAAAAAATGTGTTGGAACAATTTGAGACCTAGGTTTTTCTAGAATCAAAGACAGCCTAGTTTTATCTAAATGCAAGTAAACAATCTAAATTATACCTACTTTGCATTGATTTATATGAATCCATATAAAATTATGTTTGCTGTTATAATCAGATCACAACTATTGTATTGATAGATTTTCATTAACTCTATGGAAATGGCCATAACCTTAACTTTGAATATATTGACTATAAAACAATATAGAGATATCAGCTGACAAAAATAGTTACAAATGCTAACTAGTCAGTTGTATTAATCTGCAATTATAAAAAGCTTTGGCTGAACTATTAATGATGAAACTATGAGTAACAGATAGATTACCCATTTCCTTGTTAGATATCAGCTGACAAAAATAGTTACAAATGCTAACTAGTCAGTTGTATTAATCTGCAATTATAAAAAGCTCTGGCTGAACTATTAATGATGAAACTTTGAGTAACATATAGATTACCAATTTCCTTGTTAGATATCATCTGACGAAAATAGTCACAAATGCTAACTAGTCAGTTGTTGTGATCAGCAATCATGAAAATTATACTGGCTGAACTATTAATGATGATACTTTGAGTAACAGATAGATTACCCATTTCCTTGTTAGATATCAGTTGACGAAAATAGTTACAAATGCTAACTAGTCAGTTGTACTGAACAGCAATCATGAAAATTTTACTGGCTGAACTATTAATGATGAAATTTTGAGTAACAGATAGATTACCAATTTCCTTGTAGAACTGTAGCAACAGTCTGAGGAATTTACACATTATTGATGTATTTTTGTACTTTAATGCTAGCATGGTAATTCTGGCTTTGAAAACACTAGGTCAATTTGAACCTTGTCCTAAAAACCTAGGTGATTATGAAAATAATTCTAACGATTATCCGTGAGTTTTGGGATCTTTGATGAGGTCAAAATAATAAATTCAATAATAATTACCTATTGATTATGATGGGAAACACATTGTTTCACTCCTTTTGAACATTATTATTCGATGAGATTTATTAACATTTGGCAAGTAAATATTGCACTATTATATTAAGCATATTATGGCATTGACAGCATTGTATACTATAAATGTATTGTATAGCCATAGTGGCCGCGTTATAGCTGGCTGAAATCTGAATGTTCGAATAATACATTCACAACTGAAATTAAAGCAGTGGTCGAATAGATAGACTTTGCTCAAATTACAATAAATGTTTCAAAATGCACAAGATTATGTGTATGTGGCGACGCCAGGCTCTAGTTGGTAAAACTTTGCCAGGCCAAGCAATGCCGTGCCTTATTGGGATTCTTTAGCCGAAAAGGAAAAGATCCTGATTCTTTAGTGCAAAGTATAAATTTTACTTTCTTAGAAACTCTGGTCAGTTGCTATTCAGATCACTCCAGAACTAACCTTTGAGTGAAGTCCTTCTATGAATTTATTTATGCGTCAAATAATTTACTTCTGAATTCTACTTTTAATGAACATTCTGATGTCTGCCTGTGTTAGGAACTCTAATGAATGTGAGAGACCTAGGTTTGATAGATTTTATCTTAAGTAAGATTCGATAGTCGATATGGTTTATTGTACCACAAATATGTATAGACATTTAGGTCACAATAGGGTTAGGCTCAAGTTAGGCGAAGTAGGCATGCATTCTGCAAGCTAGTTACCAGTAGGACCGTAGGCATTAGGTAGATAGGCTAAATAGGTAGGGAATAGGTGACCTTTTTATTCTGGTTTACCAGGATTTGAAGGTCGCCGCAAGTAAACCTGGCCCGTGCCCCTCATGTATCACCACATGAGGTTTTGGGGGGCTGGATGTCTGTTATGTGGGACATCCAGCAGTGGGGCCTAGAGAACCGCGACTCTAGGATGTGGGAAACTTTGCAAAAAAAAAATAGTCCGTCTCGTCCCCTTATTTGTTGACATACCTATGACCGACAAGAAGTAAAATTGACAGAAATAGCATAGCCCTTCAGGCTGAACTCCTTGTAATAAGCGGAGGGGGCTATCCAGTAAGGGTCGAATGCCACTGATCGGTACGGCGGCGGCGTGCCGATCCATAGCCGCTTTATATGATTTTCTATAGTAAAACCTAAATTTTATATAAAAAGTTCAATTTTGAGAATTTTCAATTATTTGACTGAAGGTATCAAAACCTTGCCTCTTGGACTATAATCAGCTCCTTACAGTTCACAAGTCAGTCATTATACATCTTAGGTCTCACCTCATAACCTCAAAATCTAGGATCTAAGATTCTCTCTAAGAACCTAAGACTAGGAATTGAGGTAGCATTAAGTAAAGTTCATTAGAGACTAGCTCAGTGTATATTGTTGGTTTTGTAGGATTTAGGTTAAAGTATCTTAACATTTTACAACTCTAGGACAATTTATACTACTTTTATAATACTCTATAAAGTGTAGGAATAGGTAGGAGTCTCAAATCTGTTTGGGTTTCTGCGATTCACAACGTAAGGTCCTCTACTAACGATCACTGGCCAAACTTAGTATTAAGTAGATAAAGTACGGATAATTTTATTCTTATGAGCTCAACAGTAGGCTGAGATAGCGTAGGAATCGTTTTCATAAGTAACTTTTAAAGTAAGAGTACAACTTTCAGTTCAGGGTTAAGATCTAGCAGACCACCACTTTAGGGTTAAGAAATACTGAGGGTCTAAATTATTCTAGGGTTAGCATAGTTACACGCTTGCAGAGCGAATTACATTTAGCTTTAGTACGAATTGAAGTAGGTCATTTAGTAGGATAGCTAAATAGTTTTGCTGTAAGGTAGACTTGTATTGAAGTTAGTTTTAGCTTAGGCTTTCGATTTAGGATAGGTTAGGCAGGGAGGTTAGGATGTTACACGCACTATGTCGACAAGTGAGCTTCCATTGATGCCAATGTGTCGCTGCTGCCTGCTAGGACGCACTATGTCGACAAGTGAGCTTCCATTGATGCCAATGTGTCGCTGCTGCCTGCTAGGACGCACTATGTCGACAAGTGAGCTTCCATTGATGCCAATGTGTCGCTGCTGCCTGCTAGGACGCACTATGTCGACAAGTGAGCTTCCATTGATGCCAATGTGTCGCTGCTGCCTGCTAGGACGCACTATGTCGACAAGTGAGCTTCCATTGATGCCAATGTGTCGATGCTGCCTGCTAGGACGCACTATGTCGACAAGTGAGCTTCCATTGATGCCAATGTGTCGCTGCTGCCTGCTAGGACGCACTATGTCGACAAGTGAGCTTCCATTGATGCCAATGTGTCGCTGCTGCCTGCTAGGACGCACTATGTCGACAAGTGAGCTTCCATTGATGCCAATGTGTCGATGCTGCCTGCTAGGACGCACTATGTCGACAAGTGAGCTTCCATTGATGCCAATGTGTCGCTGCTGCCTGCTAGGACGCACTATGTCGACAAGTGAGCTTCCATTGATGCCAATGTGTCGCTGCTGCCTGCTAGGACGCACTATGTCGACAAGTGAGCTTCCATTGATGCCAATGTGTCGCTGCTGCCTGCTAGGACGCACTATGTCGACAAGTGAGCTTCCATTGATGCCAATGTGTCGCTGCTGCCTGCTAGGACGCACTATGTCGACAAGTGAGCTTCCATTGATGCCAATGTGTCGCTGCTGCCTGCTAGGACGCACTATGTCGACAAGTGAGCTTCCATTGATGCCAATGTGTCGCTGCTGCCTGCTAGGACGCACTATGTCGACAAGTGAGCTTCCATTGATGCCAATGTGTCGATGCTGCCTGCTAGGACGCACTATGTCGACATGTTAGCTGAAATTAACGTAACAAATTGAACTGTACCTACTTAAACCACATATAACAGTAATTTCCAAAAAAAAGTAGCCCCTTAAATTTTCATCGCAACTTTGCATCACATGATAGTAAATGTAATAAATTACTTTTCAAAGAATTACTTTTATGATAAACATTTCAAAAATTCCTAAATTAATTACTTTTCGCAAAAAATGGTAAAACCGCATTCCATTGTGTTCAAAATTAGAATATTTCGCTCGAATTGTTTAAGTTATTGTTGATTTTTCAATAGCGGCTCAGCCGATTTCTGTAAAATTTAAATGGGACCACCTCGGGAGTATACCCTTTCGAATTAAAAAGTTTTTTTTTGTTTTGGTTCACAATTGGCGAATTTACCGATGAAAATATACAAATAAAACCATTAAGACGAACATAGATACTCCTCCTTTTTGGAAGTAGGTTAAAAATAGAACCAGTCAATTTTAGATTTTTGCTGTTAAAGGTTTCGGGTAGGACAGGTTTGAATAATTAAAAACATCACTAAGGCTAAGGTGTTATAACAAATTAAGTAGCTACGTTATATTATTTACACAATCATGTTTTTAACGTCAATGTCAAGATTTTCTCATAAAGCGTAATTAAAAAGTGCGACTAAGGAAGTAATTTTCATACATTTTTACCGGAAGGTTTTACGTCCTTTAATACGTAGGTAAAATATATCGACACTTCAATTTATATTTGCTTACAACCTATAGATACATTATGTCTCCAACACGTAATTTTGTCACTGTCTGCATATCTGTGCCCTGCCACATGTGTGCCGCCTAAACGTACCTAAATTGCTGAGTGACCCCCCTTGGTCAAACTACGTCGCAACCTTAGAATATAAATGGCACCATACGAAAATGTTCATTTGACAGTATGGCCGTTTAAAGTTTGTCTATGTATTGTATGGGTGAAATGGAACTAAAACAATGTAAATAAAGCTTCTTGGTCGGCTTAAAAGAACAGTTTAACTAATGCTGTTTCAGAATACAGTGGCACACAATAAAAATATTAATTATTATCCATGGAGAAGCATTTAAAAAAAGTTATGCATAGTGTCGGTTATAGTTTCATAGTTATTCAAATTTTTTTGTTTAATGACCTCTAAGTTTTTATTTTATCCACATTGAATTAATTGAATAAGTGGCACTAAACACAAAGTGCCATTTTTTTACTCACCTCGACAAGAGTTCCCTCCGGTGACTTGTCGCGAACTGGCGTAGTGCCGGTTTATTAATTACCGACCGCACAATTTGTTACAAATTCATAAGTGACACTAGCGACATCTAGCGAAAATTAAGCGCATTAGAACTACGGGGGTCTTTGCATCAGGCGCATTTCGTCTTACGCATTTTGACAGTATACTTAACTAAAAAATAGCGTTTTTTGTATAGTGCCACTTATATTCTAAGGTTGCGATGTTATAAGCCCTACAACCGAAAGTGACAAACATTGTTTTTCGTTACTTCCAGCATATTTTGAACCTGTACGTGAAGTACCAGAAAGCTGCAGAGGCTGCAAACATCCTGATCGTGCCGTCCTGTGCCTTCGCTTCGCTGGTGGCTGCAGCGGGGTATATCTACCTCAAGGATCTGTTTAACGGTAATAAGTATAATCATCATCATAGGTCTATCTAGATACGACATAGGGTTGGCAAGTTGAAATGGAAGTGGGCAGGATACGATCACGGAGGACTTGAGCGGAGCCTTCAAGCCGTTTTCAACCGTTTTTTAACCGACTTCCAGAAAGAAGGTCATCAATTCGACTAAAGGTTTTTTTTTTGTAGGCAAGTAAATCACGCTATTATAAACCGATTTTCATGATTATTTTTTTGTTTGGTAGATCATACTTCAGAGGTCCCATTTATCAAAATCAACTGAGAAGTTTTTGAAAAATCAGCAATTTTATAAAATCCATCGATTCGAGCTAACTATTCGAATTTTGTACACGAATGAAGTCGGTTGTGTATGTCATTTTTAAGGTTCCGTACCCAGAGGGTAAAACGGGACCCTATTACTAAGACTTCGATGTCTGCCTGTATGTCACCGGGCTGTATCTCATGAACCGTGATAGCTAGGCAGCTGAAATTTTCACAGATAATGTATTTCTGTTGCCGCTATAACAACAACTACTAAAAATAGATTAAAATAAATAATTAAAGGGGGCTCCCACACAGCAAATGTGATTTTTAGGAGTTTTTTGCTCGCTATTAATAATGGCAAGAGAAATGGGGCTCCCATACGGTACGGAACCCTTCGTGCGCGAGAGTCCGACTCGCACTTGGCCGATTATTGGCTCAACATTAAATTTCATAGTTGTCTCATTCAAACATTTACAAGTTTGAACTAATTACATTGGCATTGAATTTATAGAAACCCTTAACAGCGTTTATCAATTATATCTTAATTCTTTTTGGAATTTGGATAAAAACATTTTTGCCAATTAACAGAATCAGCTAATAATTTGGAGCTACAGCAAATTGCACAAGGCAGTGCAACAATAATTATACTTCAAAGTTACTACAAAACCAAGTTTATTCCAGTAAATAAGCTAAAAATATCCACGTTCCGCCTACTAGGTACGCTTAAGTAAGTTAGCCTCATAGAGATCTATAGAGAAATGATTTTAATTTTATAGTGCATCCCACACTAGGTTTATCTCAAAGAGTTACTTTTTATGATAAACATTTCAAAAATTCGTCGCGGATGCAGGATTCGAACCTTGCATCTTCGGATCACTAGCCCGACTTTCTGGACCACTGAGCTAACCCGCTGTACTAACTTCGCGACGAATTTTTGTAAAGTATTTATCATTTCAATCACTTATAGAGTTGGTGGCGCCATCTGTGATACCCGTATTAGACAGGTTATCACTCAATTGAAGTTATAAGAACTTTTGTATCTATAGAGAAGTCCACTTGATCCAAACGACAAGTCCCACCTCGCGAGATTTGTGGCTTGTCCCTATCCAAGGTTACTAGCTTTTAGCTTTGTAGGTACTAGCTTTTGACCGCGTGATATTTTGGTTTTTATGTTGTCCCATAGGAACTTCTTGTTTTTCCGGAATAAAAAGTAGTAGGTATATGACTCTCTCCGACTTTACAATTTAACTTATTTTCTTAGAACTTGTAGTTTTGCCAGAAATCAATATACTGAAACCGTTTTTATAGGGTTCTGTAGCTCAAAAGGAAAAAAGGAACTATTATAGAATCACTTTGTTGTCCGTCCGTCCGTATGTCAAGACCTGTTATCTCGAGAACGCGTAAAGTTAACGAGTTGAAATTGAAACTGTAAACGTATATCTAAGGCTTCTTGCAGTTGTGAAAAAAATACATTTCAGTTTTATTAAATAAACGTTAGATCCGTTTATGTTTTATTTTTATCGATGATAACGTTATATATTTACGAATTGAGATTTTAACTAAGTTCCCAATGTTGTGCAGTTTTCAAGATTCGGTGTGCGAACCTGACTCGCACTTGTCTGGTATTTTATTTAAATACTAGCGACCCGCCCCGGCTTCGCACAGGTTTATTATACGTCCAAACCTTTCTCTTGAATCACTCTATCTATAAAAAACCGCATCATAATCCGTTGTGTAGTTTTAAAGATATAAGCATACATGGGGACATGGGGACAGGGGAAGCGACTTTGTTTTATACTTTGTAGTGATAAAGCAAGTGTTCGGAAGGTAGAAGCCAAGAAAGAGTACTAAACAAACCAACAAACACACTCTCAGATACATAATATTAGTAAGGATTATTTGCCAAGGTATAATATAACGTGTTATGCTGCGACCTCGACCACATTATTACTTAATGCTTACTTACGATTACGAGTACAAGTGGCAAGGTTTAACGTTACTCGCTGAGCAAGGTAGGGTAATTTTAATTATGCAAGAGTAGTCTTTCGACTACACTTGCAAAGTTACTACGAAAGTAGATCGATCATAACATAACACTTGTTTTGCTTACAACATTCTGTCTTGATTTTTTTATTTGGTCTGAGATTTTTGTCTGATGATTACTAACCTATCTACTTTCTACCAAAATCAATGACGTCTACCCCGTTATTAGTTACAATTTTTGACAGTAATATGATTTTTTTTTTTTTGACAAAACTTAGTCCATATTACAACAGTCATTTAAAAGCTGCAACTTAATTCCTACACCATCGACTATTAGGCACAGAATAGGCCCTATTACACAGGGCACAGAAGGAGCCTCTTCATACAAACCAAGACTTGGAAATGTGAAAAATACATTTTGTACCATAGACAACTTTTGAGTGAACTTACCACTTCAAAAGTGATTCCCCAATTTTGTAGGGGAAATATTTACAAATAAAGAACGGAACGACATTTTCGAAAAAAAGTGTTGGTTGGATCTTTTTCGCTTGATTGGTTCGAAATAAAAAGGCTACTTTGATGTTAATGAAAATTTTTGATCATATTCACACATATTTACATATTGATAAATAGTCACGTAATGACTTATTACAATGAGTTGTCTAAAGTTATTGTATCCGGCATTGAGTTATCACTAAAGCAATATTCGGGAATTTAATAAAATTATAAACAACTTAAAAAATTGACAGCTGCTTGTCATTACATGCTACGACATATGGAATATGCTAGTCTGTCTTCCTGTCTGAATGTCTGTCTGTCAGTTTGCGTGTCTTTTTTATGAGACTAGGTGAGGAGATGAACAACTAAAACAATATCTTACATCTAACTACTATTTATACTACAACTTAATAAATGGCTACCAATACCAACAGTGGCCAACCTTTGAAGGGCCACTTTTCGTTAAACATTTATCTTTGATGCGGAAATGCGCAGAACAAATTGTCGTTTCCAAAAATAATTTATTTTACTTTGGCGAACTACTTTTTTCCATCGATCGGCCCAAACTGGATCTTTAGGAAATCTAAACAAAATGTATAGGGAAATTACAAAAATATCTTGTGGCAACACTGAAATAACTTTGAAATAGGGATTTCAAAATACATGATGAAAAGAATCGATTCCTAAATTTATTCGAGTATAGCATGACGTCATGATTTATCAGATGTTAAGTTGGACTGGCAATGAAATTTCGATTAATCTATTCATATCTTGATTATTTTTAATCGATGGGCTTATGTAATATAAAAACGTTATATCGTTAATTCCAGAAGTTATCGACAAAAAGTCAATAACACTAGTATTAAATAACAGCTGGCAGCCTTAAGTACCGATAAATTCGATCGCTTCTCTTCCAGAAATAAAAAAAACCTTATTTGATTCGTGAACCTAAAAAAAATACATACAGACGAACATAGAACCTTCTCCTTTTTGCAAATCGGTTAAAATATGAACACATCACGTGAAACACAAATCGATCCGCTTCGTTGTGTTTAAGAATTGCTTCATATTGTTAAATCGATCTAAAACCAGTAGTTCGACCAACATTGACCTTGCGACTTTATTCCTTTACTTACATCGCCGGCCGCCCGGGTCAAAATCAATTTTGACCTTAAAGTTAATCGATTTGACGAGTCATTATTCGATCTCATACAAACATTATCCGACATTCCTAACTGACCATAGAGAAATTTTCCACTCTGTTTACATTTTCAAATGATTTAACGGGACAATAGCTTTAAGTTTAATTTTAAATAGTGCCACTTAGTATAATTTCGAAGGACTAGGAATGGAAGTGGCAACATTCCTGGGGTAACGCTTGTGACAAACGCTGCTGATTGATTCTAAGGAGGTTTTAAGTGACACTGACATCGCATGATCGGCCGATGGGCGGGAAAATGCGATGTGTCATGTCAGATGTCAGTGAGTTGTAAACAGAGCTTGTTCGGAAGAGGTTGTGGAAAACTGAGATTAGAACGGTTCAAGCCTGGTTATTCTTGATAGAATGGTGGCAGCGTGCGTTACGCTGCGGAACGCCATGTCCTTCGCTTAAAGTTCTCTCTATAATTGTAATCATACGTAATCTTCTGTGCAATAAACTGATTGTTCGTGACGTCGCCTTTATCTCCTCGCCCGCTAAACACACGCCACGCCACACTGAAGCATTGTTGGGTCAGTCAGTGGTATAAAACATTACCACATTGAAGCAGAATCATAATTAATGCGGTGTCTTTTTATGGATCCGACATCAGAAGGTGGGATCAAAGGGCTAGATCCTGAGGAGATGCAGGATTACAAGAAAAATCCTTCGACTGCATTAATCATTGTCGCCTATGAATCAGAGCAATATTATAAAGCAAATCACAAAAGAAAATGGCGAATGATAACAAAGAAGACCACTATGACCACTACAACACAATTACACCGAAAGAAGAAGAAGAACAGAACTTGCTTCGTGTACTGTTAACCAGAACAAATCGCTCCAGCCTGTTTGGAGAAGCGGGTCCAGGGTCCAGGGAAGCTGGGAAGGGTCACCTGCAAAACCTACCAATCTGCGAGAAGCTGTCTGACAAAACCCCGGGTGAGCTCGTCCAATTTTAGTTAGAAAGTAGTTCTACATGTTTTTGACTAAATCTGACTTAGTTGTGTTGAGTTTGTTGCAGTTCGATAGATAATAATAACTAAGATAATAGATTGTAGGTTCGTGATATAGATTAGGCATGACCAAGATATGGAACGTTCTTTATAGTCATCTAGTATATAAGTTGTTACTGTTAAATAATAAATCAGACTAATTCCATCCTGTGTCTCATTATGGTGCCTATTGCCATACTGGCAAAGTGGTGACCCCGAGTGCCGTGAAGTGAAATGTGACGAGTTAAGGAAATTATAAACCATGACTTCCTCACCGGGAAAATCGGGCTGCAGTCATGGGACAGCTCTGGACGAGGTAGCAAGATTGTCCAGCATTCCCGAGCTCTGGAGAGACCATCCTCGCTTGTGGTTCGCGCAGTTGGAGGCAATTTTGGCGACAAAGAGGCAAGACGACGAATTCATATATAATGCGGTAATCGCCAGGCTATCAAAGGAGGAGATACAGAAAATTAGTGATCTCCTTATCTCTCCTCCACCGATGGGAAAATATCAAGCAATTAAGGACCGGCTAATCTATTGTTATGAAAAAACCGAGCAACATCGATTCCAAAAATTGTTCTTTGAGATGGATCTTGGTGATGAGACACCATCCCGACTTTTACGCAAGATGAAGGACCTCGGCGGAGGGAGAGTTTGTGACGAAATTATTAAATTTTTGTGGCTAAGACTGCTACCATCATCAGTCACTACCGTGCTTGCAGTCACGGAGGATATCGAGCTCGAGAAGATGGGTCAAATCGCTGACAAAATTTTATATAATACCAAGGTTACTAAGGTATCAGCAGCGAGCAAAAATATTGAAAACGCAGATAATACCGTACGTGTTTTGGCACAGTTAGCAGAAATGCGCTCGGAACTATGTGCAATTCAGCACGATCGGAGAGAATTTCAACGCAGCATTCAGCATAACAACAGTCGTCATCATTTTTTGCCGAGGTCAAGATCATGCAGTACGGAAAGAAAGCGGTTTTATTTCTATCGTGATAGATTTTCGAAGGAAGCTAAGAAATGTATTAAGCCGTGTGATTCGAGACGGTACTCTGGTACAGCAAAACTAATTGAAGTGCCGGCCAAGGCAGGACTCTGTGCTATTCACCCGTCAAACCGCCTCACTATTACCGACCGTAAAAGTGGTATGAGGTTTTTGATTGATACGGGAGCAAATATTTCAGTTGTATGTAAGCAGAGGCATTGTACGCCAGATGGAAAATATACACTATACGCTGCTAATGGTACAAAAATTAATACGTATGGTGAGAAAACTCTTACTCTGAACTTGGGACTACGAAGATGTTTTAAATGGACCTTTGTTATCGCCGATGTTAAGCAACCAATTATTGGAGCAGACTTTTTAGAACACTTTAAATTGTTAGTTGATATAGCTGGTCGGAAAATTATTGACAGAGTGACGGAGCTGACAATGCCCGCATCTTTGTGCAACTCGACGCAGCAGACAATTCGTACTATATATATGGAAATGAATCTACGCGTAAAACAATTATTGGAGAAATATGAGGACATTACAAAATCTACTTCTCTTCGCGCTGCTCCAAAACACAAGGTTGAGCATCATATTACTACTACGGGACCACCGGTATCGGCGCGAGCGAGGCCATTGCCTCCTGATAAATATCATATAGCTAAGAAGGAGTTTTCTACGATGATGGAACTCGGCATTTGTCGCCCTTCGGACAGTCCGTGGGCTAGTCCTTTACATATGGTGAAGAAAAAGAATGGTGAGTGGCGACCGTGTGGAGACTATCGAATGCTCAATAAGGCAACTATACCTGACAAATACCCGCTACCGAGATTAATTGATTTCACATACGTATTGGAAAATAAAAAGATTTTCACAAAAATTGATATTCGGAAAGCTTATCACTGCATTCCCGTCAAAGACGTTGAGAAAACTGCTATTATTACTCCTTTTGGATTATTTGAGTTTCCAAGGATGCCTTTTGGGTTACGCAACGCAGCTCAAACATTTCAACGATTTATGGATTCTATATTTAGAGATTTAGACTTTGTTTTTGTTTACGTTGATGATTGTTTACTGGCGGCAGAAAGTGAAGAGGACGGTTACCGGCAATTGGAAATAGTTTTCAAACGCTTCCATGAAAACGGGATAAATATTAATCTGGAAAAATGTGAATTTCTGAAGAGCGAAATAGATTTCTTAGGTTATCATATAACGAGCCAAGGAATACGCCCTACTGAAGAGAAAAGCAAGGCAATATTGAATTTTCCCAAACCGAAGACAATCAAAGAATTAAGAAGATTTTTGGGAATGATTAATTTTTATAGAAGTAATGTTCCGCAGGCCGCGCAATATCAAGGCGTTTTACATGCTTACCTACACGACTCGAAGAAAAATGACAACTCTCCTATTTCTTGGTCTGTGGAGGCAGAGAAAGCTTTTGAAAAATGCAAGGAAAGCATTATGGACGCAGTGTTGATAACACATCCTTCACAAAGGGCCTCGTTGGCTCTTATGACTGATGCAAGTTCTACATGTGTGGGAGCGGTACTTCAGCAAAAGTCTGGACGCAATTGGGAACCATTGGGATTCTTTTCAAAAAAGTTGAGTGAAACGCAACAAAGATATTCAACATTCGATAGAGAGTTACTCGGCATATATATGGCAGTCAAACATTTTCAGAGGTTAATCGAAGGAAGGGAGTTTACGATCTTTACGGATCATCGGCCTTTGACTTATGCATTTTCTAAGAAGCCTTCGGCAAACGATACACCTAGGCGGATACGGCAGTTAGATTATATTTCGCAGTACAGTACCGATATTCAACATATTAGCGGTCAGGATAACATTGTCGCGGATGCATTATCACGCTTGGAGCAGATAGACATGCCTTCACCAATTGATTATGCTGATTTAGCGAGAAGCCAGAATAACGATCAAGAATTAATACGATTACGGGGCAACAAGAGTTTAAAATTTGAAAATATTCGGTATCCTGGTTCTACGAGGCGCATTGCCTGTGACACATCTACAGGAAAATATCGTCCTTATTTACCGGAAAAATTTCGAAAGCAAGTTTACGATGCGATTCATGGGCTGAGTCACCCTGGGAAGCGGGCGACTAGAAAGTTGGTAACGCAGAGATATATTTGGTCAGGTATGAATAAAGATATTAATAACTGGTGTAAGTTGTGCATAGATTGTCAGAAATCAAAAGTACAGCGCCATACTATATCACCAATCGGGAATTTCATGCCTGCGCAGCGTTTTGATCATATTCATGTTGACATAGTCGGATCTTTACCAGTGTGTCAGGGAAAGCGATACTTAATCACCATCATAGACCGATGTACTTCATGGCCTGAGGTGTTTCCTGTGGGTGATATCACGGCTGAGACGGTGGCGCGCACGTTGTATGAAGGATGGATAGTAAGATTTGGGACGCCTTCAAGAGTGACGTCAGATCAAGGGATGCAATTTGAATCAAGAATTTTTGAGGCACTCACGCAATTTTTAGGAGCACATAGAATTAGGACGACACCTTATCACCCACAATCCAACGGGATGGTAGAGCGATTTCACAGGACCTTAAAGGCAGCGCTCATGGCGAGAAATTGTGGCGCTAATTGGTTGGGAGAGATTCCTTCAGTCTTACTTGGTTTACGAAATTGCTTACGCGAAGACACAGGATTTAGTGCGGCAGAGATGGTATATGGCACACCGATTAAACTGCCTGGAGATTTTTTTGGTTCATCGCAGCAATTTACGACATACGAGGACTTCATTGAAAATATACGAAAAAATATTGCGCATATGACGTCAGTGCCAAAACGTCAGAAACACAACCAGACAATATTTGTGCATCCTGAGCTTAAGGAGTGTACGCATGTTTTTGTTCGATGTGACAGGATTAGGAAAAGTTTGACGCCGCCTTATGAAGGGCCATATCCAGTTATAGGGAAGATGGATAAGACATTCATTATTAAGGTCAACGGTAAAGATAAAATTATTTCAATCGACAGATTAAAGCCTGCGTTCGTTATCAATGATGAATCTGTGAACGTGCCGACTACGGAAAAAAGCAAACACGAGCGCAGCACGTACGTCACGAGATCTGGAAGGGTTTCTAGGCCAGTGGTTCGATTCGGTTTTGACTAACGTAGGCAATCTGTAAGCTTTAACTGCAACAGAGTTTGGCTAATAGGTTCTTTTGATGATTTTTGTTTTGTTATTATTCTTGTAATCATTATTTATAATTTTTTTATGCAAGTTTGTAATATTGTTTTTTTTTTTCAAAGGGGGGAGTACTGTTGCAGTTCGATAGATAATAATAACTAAGATAATAGATTGTAGGTTCGTGATATAGATTAGGCATGACCAAGATATGGAACGTTCTTTATAGTCATCTAGTATATAAGTTGTTACTGTTAAATAATAAATCAGACTAATTCCATCCTGTGTCTCATTATGGTGCCTATTGCCATACTGGCAAAAGTTTCCTAGTACCCTAGATCTATGATTGGCTTTTTTAACATTCGGTCAGTCAACTTTCAGTTTCCTCAAGGAGGCGGCAGTACCATGCAAGAAGTTTATTGTTGACTCAACAAACTTCTTGGTACAATGCTGCCACAGGTTTTACTTTCGGAGGTAGGTCAAGGAAATATTTTAAGTGATTCTTAAATTCTCTGTAATAATAAAAGCGAGGGTAAGAAAAGCTGAACTCATTTAATTTTTGTTGGTGGGTAGTTCGAAAACTGCATCTAGGCTGAGTCGAAGGGATGCAGTTGTCCGGTTCTCTGCGGAGATCGAAGGGACGCTGTTATCCGGTCTCATGCCTCGATCTGGTATCTGATAAGCGTAGGTGGGTTGTACGAAAGTTGCATCTGGGCTGAGTCGAAGGGATGCAGTTGTCCGGTTCTTGCGAAGATCGAAGGGACGCTGTTATCCGGTCTCATACCGATGGACTGAAGTCAAAGAGACGCAGTTGCCGATTCTCGCATTTACTGGGTGGTGAATGCGGTTTTAGGGACACTGTTGTCCAATATTGGGTGTGCGATTTGGTGGTATTGGCAAAGAGTTGTCCTTGTGAGTGTTGATTTTCCTACCCTACGCTACTGTAAAGAAACAATTAATGATTATTATATACCTTGTCTAGTCATCTCTTGTTTACTATCTTATCTAGTCATCGTTTCGAACACGATTAAAAGTAACATTATGTCAGGAATGGACGAGCGGTAAACGAATATTCTATACCGACATTTTTGAATAGTCCAATGTTGAACATACGCCTCGCCACGCCAGCCCAGTGCGGGTTGGTGGATAAACAAACATTCACATTGCTCTTTTGTTACAGATACTGATGATAATCGCCCGAGGACGTGCGAATGTCAAGATGGCCGTAACGGGACAATAGCTTTAAGTTTAATTTTAAATAGTGCCACTTAGTATAATTTCGAAGGACTAGGAATGGAAGTGGCAACATTCCTGGGGTAACGCTTGTGACAAACGCTGCTGATTGATTCTAAGGAGGTTTTAAGTGACACTGACATCGCATGATCGGCCGATGGGCGGGAAAATGCGATGTGTCATGTCAGATGTCAGTGAGTTGTAAACAGAGCTTGTTCGGAAGAGGTTGTGGAAAACTGAGATTAGAACGGTTCAAGCCTGGTTATTCTTGATAGAATGGTGGCAGCGTGCGTTACGCTGCGGAACGCCATGTCCTTCGCTTAAAGTTCTCTCTATAATTGTAATCATACGTAATCTTCTGTGCAATAAACTGATTGTTCGTGACGTCGCCTTTATCTCCTCGCCCGCTAAACACACGCCACGCCACACTGAAGCATTGTTGGGTCAGTCAGTGGTATAAAACATTACCACATTGAAGCAGAATCATAACTGATGCGAAGCCTTTTTATGGATCCGACAGATTTAATTTTATTTATTTTGCTTGTAAATCACAAAGATATGACGGCGCGTTTGAATATTGAGAGTAAACAGCAGTGGCAATTGTCAGCTGTCAACGTCACCGAGGTGGAACTGCCATTGTATTTTACTCTGACGCAACACCGAGCGCTAGTGGAGCGGCGAGGGCCGGCGGCCGCCATTCGATAACTTGACGGCAATCGGTTTACATCGGATCGCGTGCTACGTGTTTGGTGGAGTGTCATCTGATATTGGAGTGATCAATGATTGGACTGTTTGATTCAAGACTTATTTTGTGCCGAGGATTGGAATCTGATTGGAATTACAGCGCATAACATAACGTTGCGTTATTATTCTCCTCGCCCGACTACCCACGCCTACCCACAATCAAACATGGATACTTCTGATGAAAACATAGATACTCCTGATGATATGGACGCCTCTCATGTCCCTTCATCAGAAGTGGGATGCAGAGGGCTTACTTCAGAGGAGAATAGTGGTACCAGATCTTCAGCTCCAGTACTAGAATTAGGCCTGTCGCAACAGATGGAGTTGTTTTACCTCGATTGACAGCTTTATCACCGCCGTAACCTCCGAGCAGCACGTGTACCCAGTTGATTATGTTGGATCCTAATGACAATTATGCAGACATTGAAGGTTGGTGAAAAGTAACCGAAATCGTAGCCAACGAGCGTAAATTGGGAAGAACAGACCTGCTTTTGTTACTTACATGTGCACTTAAAGGCCGAGCTGTTACCTGTTTAACACGACTGCAGGCATTGCAGCTGACACAACCTCAAATAAAAGAACTGTTGCTACCTAATTTTGCTAAACCTATGTTGCTATAAGATTATTTCAATAAAATCCTACGATGCCAAGTGATGTTAAATAAACTGCGTGAGTCAGCTATACGCCTTTAGAACATCATCGGATGCATTCTGCGGACGGAAATACCTTAAAATATTATCACGAGATAATTTGTGTCGACACTTTTATGCCAAAAGGGCGAAGTGATTTGTCGTGAGCTCTACTGTCATACTCCAAGTACCAGGCCTCAACCTCTGCGAACTTTCATCGATATTTCATTGAAAAGAAACTATGAATGTGAGAAAATGATTAAGGATGTATGAGGGTAGCGATAAACATGACACGGATGTGAAAAAGACCCGATTTAATAAATTGCGCTTCACGGAAACATCTCACCGCTGCGGCACGTCTGATCACAAAGCGGTAGACAGCCACAAGCGAAAAGGAGCGTCTGCAACTTCAGACGAGTTGCAGAATTGAACATTCAGAGCTGCTGATAGACCACAATCAATCACCTGCATCACGTGTGGGCGACCAGCGGGGCAATTCTGTCAACCGATCTCGTCACCGAAGTGATACGCTCCCGAACCCCTCTCGCTTTTCTGACAGTTTTGATAGCTCAAAGCTGTCAAAAAAACGAGAGAAGCTCAAGAACGCGTCACCTCAGCAACGAGATCGGTTAACAGAATTGCCCCTCAGGTCCCGTGGCGTCGGCGTGTCCAAATCGAACGGGTGGCAGCGGAGCAGCGGCAGTCAAAGAGGTTCATGAGTGTGAACGCATGGCATCGAGGAGTACCTACGCTGACTATTTTATCTGGTGAGCTCGTTTCCTTTCTTTGTGATAGTCGATCAGTTTGTTCATTAGTAATTAATAGCTACGCCGAGAAGTTCCCTGGTACTGCGCAGAGTGAATTAGTGTGTCTGACGGGCATTGGTAGAAATTATGTGGAATGTGTTTCCTGGGTTCTTAGTTCCATCAATGTTCAAAGCTTCTCGCTCTGTGTTGCTTCACATTGTACCTGATGGCTTTGTTGCTGAACCGGTAATAATAGGTACCTAGGGATATTTTAGACTATAACGTGCACGTGCATATCGATAAAAATTACATTTCTCAGCCTACAGAAGTTAATCAATGTGACAAGTCTAGCGGTTTTATTTTTTTACGATTATTGATACGAACCATGGATGTATAACCTAAACTATCATGGATGTATTCCATGATACGGACGAATGCCAAATTAGAATTGATTAGGATTTTAAGTAGCGAGTTCTTTATTGATAATTTACCAATGCAGCGAGCTACGACAGGATAGATACTGCGGTCTCAAACGAAAAAAAAGGCATTCAAGGCAAAAATAAGGTCCCCATTAAAAGCGAACGTTATTCAGGAAACAGCTCCTTCTACAAGCTCCGTTTTTTATTTTTATTTGACGTGAAGTCTTATCAATCGATGTACGCGGGCTGCACGCATGAATGTCTGCCTGGAGCACACGGGCAAGCAAGAGCGCGTAACATGCGATAGGGACGCACGATCAGCCTAACCGTTTGGCTTGTTTCAGTGCTTGATTCAACAATGTTTTCTTTTGACTGAGTAAACTGACTTTACAGACATCCAATTTTAGAGTCCTCGTGGGTTTGCGTTCGACTACATACTGCCTGATATTGGGTGGGCATACAATCTGGGGTGTGGCGCGCTTGCCTGGAGGATGCGTATTTTCTCGGGTTTTTAAGGCGCCTACGTTGTGCTTTGGCGAGAACACGGACTCAGGCAAGACGTTTAGCATTCTGGCTGTTGAGTGGAGAATGTGGGTACGAGGTGCTTGTTTCTAGCGCGTGGATTGTCGACCATGAAAGGGTGGTGATTTGGTCGCGTCTATCTACTCGTACGATAGAAGAAAGTGGCGGGCGAGACTAGACTTTGCAACTCCTGGGCGCAACCTCAGAAGTGAATAGGTGCGATAGAAGGCTGACACACGCCACCTTACGTCGACGCTCGAGATTTTGCAGCTGCGACTTAATCAAGGTTTATCAACCTTCGAGCGCGCGTCTCAATCGACACTATAGCCTCTCTGAGTGACTCGATCTGTGGGACACTGGTTCTTGCATTGGATATGTTGGTCTCCACGACTATCGTAGTCTGCGTATCCAAAGGTACCGGGCTTTAGCTGGTCGTTGACATCACAGAAGAGAGAAATCTAGTTCTGCTGTTCTGTGGTTGACATGCAGTAGGAAGAGCGTCGCAGAGAGCACTTACCTCCTGAGGAATATCGGCGTTGATAGTTATTTGGTCTAACAAGCAGCTATCTACTACCACACGTATCGACCGATCCCTCAAGAAATCCGATCAATCGATTAGCTTGGCTCTCGTGCCAGACCCTGTCAAAAGCTTTGGAGATGTCAAAAGAGACAGCCAGTGCCTCTCAATGACCTCACTCCAGATGTGTGTAGCGTACGCCAGATGATCCCCAGTAGACCGCTGTCGGCGAAAAATGTACTGACGGACACTGAGTAGGTTATTCGCTTCCAAGTACGCCAGGAGCCTGGTGTTACGATTCGACGACGAGACCTAAACCGGTCTGTAGTTCGCAGGGTCGGCGCGGCTCCGTTTTTGGGATATAGGCTACACGTTAGCAAACTTCTAAGATTCGGGTATCCGATCTATCTTCAGAGAGAGACAAAAGAAGCGATTCAGCTCAGGCGCACAAGTTCTCAGTAAAATTACCGGAATACCATCAGGGCCACTGGCCTTGTTTACATCTACACTGCGGAGAAATTGAGAACCTCCGTTTACTAGATGTGTATTTCAATCATGGTAGTGCCACAGTTAAGCAAAGTTAGAGGTATCGCACTACCGGGGTCTACATCTACGCGATACTACGTTTAGGTCTAGGTATACGTAAAGACTCCGCAAGTTGAGATGCAAATAAGTTTGCTTTCTCTTCCGCAGTATGAGCCAGACCATTTAGTGTAGGTGACTTTATCCTTGCCTTTTACTGTCGTCCGGGTGTTTGATCGTGACACATATGAGCTGCGAGACATTGATGGGTCTAATCGAACCTATAAATATGCCCACGAAAACTTACGTGCAGTACCCGTGGGCTGTGCTACAGTGAGTTGGATGAAGTAGATACTTTCATAATTCATAATGCAGAGGAGGCCGCGACGGCGGCAGACCGTAGTCGTGAGAGTGGAATGGTAATTTTGATGATAAGAGGAATACAATGTCAGTATCTGGTTCACACAATCTGGCTGCCAGTTCTTTTTCTCAGAACATAGTGAGTGGTGGGTGTATAATTATGTGTAAACCCTGTTCTTCCGCCGACAATCGATCTAGCTAGAGCGTAGGACATTGGTGAAGCAGTTGAGTGCGGTGTAGTTGGTTAATTGGGCTGGCCTAAACCGGGTCGATGCCCATGAGCACATGTGGTCCTACGCGGTGTGTGGTGTGTAGTTGATTACTGGGCTGGCCTAAACCGGGTCGATGCTCAGGGTCAGACTATGACTTCGTGGTCGGTGGTGCTGTGTGGTGTCCGCTGGGTGGCAAGTGAATGAGTTAAGGAGCTGGCCTATGCGGGTCGATGTTCCGGCCCACTTCACTTGCGGCAGCGTGGGAACGTGCGACGTTCGTTACTGGTTTCTTCGGTGTGTGTGCTGGGTGGCAGGTGGATGGGTTAAGGAGCTTGCCTATATGGGTCAATGTTCCGGCTCACTCCACTTGCGGCAGCATGGGAACGTGCGACGTTCGTTACTGGTGGATGGGACGCTGGCGGGTTGTCTGGTCTACGTCACCATATTGAGATGGTGGCTGGCCCAGTGTGTGTGTGTGTGTGTGTGTGTAGTTAACGTGGGGGAAACAAAGATCGAGATCTACTTAAACAGGTGACGTAACTAGGTAGATGGTCAGGGTTGGACGAGCGGGTCCAAATTGGCACTACAGTTGTGTTTGGTCTTTGCAGGTAATCCGGGATGTGAGCAGTCGCACGAGGACGTGCGAATGTCAGTCTGGCCGTGACGGCGCGTTTGAATATTGAGAGTAAACAGCAGTGGCAACTGTCAGCTGTCAACGTCACCGAGGTGGAACTGCCATTGTAGTTTACTCTGACGCAACACCGAGCGCTAGTGGAGCGGCGAGGGCCGGCGGCCGCCATTCGATAACTTGACGGCAATCGGTTTACATCGGACCGCGTGCTACGTGTTTGGTGGAGTGTCATCTGATATTGGAGTGATCAATGATTGGACTGTTTGATTCAAGACTTATTTTGTGCCGAGGATTGGAATCTGATTGGAATTACAGCGCATAACATAACGTTGCGTTATTATTCTCCTCGCCCGACTACCCACGCCTACCCACAATCAAACATGGATACTTCTGATGAAAACATAGATACTCCTGATGATATGGACGCCTCTCATGTCCCTTCAGATATTTATTACTTACCGGTGGTATGTGACAGTGCTTTTCGTTTTTCTTTTGAAACCGTGTAATTTCGGCAAGATGAAATGGCGCAGTTCACCATATTTACCTCGTTGCTTTGAGATGCGACCGCAACTCCAGTCTAATGGAGACTAGTTATTGGATTGGTGGATTTCTCTATGATTGGTTGATTTTGATCGGCGACATTTCATTTTGTACGATTAGGTGTCTATCTTTAAGGTCGCTGCTATTAGGGTCTTGCCTCGTGAGTCAAATCAGTTGGTTTTTGTTATTTACGCGTTCGTATTGTATTCATCCATAAACTTATCCTTGTTTTTTAATATGTATTATAAATCCGAAAAGTGTATTTAAATAAATAAATAAGTAAATGTTATGGGACATATTACAACGGTCTCTGACCCCAAACTAAGCAAAGCTTGTGATATGGCTGCCAGAGACTGATATACTACATATACTTATTTTTAAATACATACTTATATAGATAGTAACTAAATAACACCCAGACACAGAGCAAACACTTATGTTCATCACATAAATATTTGCCCTGGGTGGGGATCGAACCCACGCCTCTTTGACCCAGAAGCTAGGGTCACTAACCACTGAGCCACCGAGCCAGTCATTCGATTCGAGATTTGTTGGTTAATTGGTTTGTTCCTCCTTCACGCAGCAACGGAGCAAAAGATTGACTTGATTTTTGACATGGACATACTTAGTTTAAAAGATAGAAAGTGACATATAGGCTACTCTTATCCCGAAAAAAAGATTTCTATGGGATAGCACAAAAATCAAAAAATCACGCAGGAGAAGTCGCGGGCAAAAACTAGTTAAAAATAAAATATGCCAAACTTAGTTAATGGTGCCTACTTCTCTTTTAAGCCGTGGTGGTCTAGTGGTAGTGACACCCGCCTAACAATCGTGAGGTCGTAGGTTCAAATCCCGGACCCATACCTATGAGTTCTTTGTAATTTATGTACGGATTTTCACACTACTGGCTTTTCGGTGAAGGATAACATCGTGAGGAAACCTGCATGTGTCCGTAGAAGAAATGCGATGGCGTAAGTGAATCCACCAACCTGCATTATGCCAGCGTGGTAGAATGGCCCAATAACCCGTTGTGGGTAGGCCTAAGTTCTGCAGTGGACTGTTAAAAAGACTGGTACAATAGTTCTCTTCTCATTTTGCTGCGTCCGACGGGGTCGATATGCCACTCTGTACCCAATATTATGGCACATGGCCAAAGAATATATTATAATGCTACATGGCACAGAAACGATGGTTCTCACTATGGGGCTTAGCCCAAGTAGCTCAACGAGCTATGGAGAGGGCTATGCTCGGAGTTTCTCGGCGATATCGAATCAAAAATGAGGAGATCCGAGGAAGAATCAAAGTTACCGACATAGCCCAGCGGATTGGCAAGTTGAAATGGCAGTGAGCAGGGCAAATATCTCGATTGTCCGACGAGTCTCGATTGGAGACCACCCACAAGTGTACGTTATGAGCGGGATGTTCTTGCGGTGGGATCTTGGACTACAATAATTTGTGTCTATAAATCAATAAATCCAGACAAAATGAATACATTATATTGAACATATTATCCTTATCCTTACATAGTATAAAATAAAGTCGCTTTTTGTCTGTTTGTTTGTCTGTACGCTTAAATCTTTAAAACTACGCAACGGATTTTGATGCGGTTTTTTTAATGGATAGAGTGATTCAAGAGGAAGGTTCATATGTATAATACACCTGTGCGAAGCCGGGGCGGGTCGTCTAGTATAGACATAATTATCACCTACAACTTCCCTTAGTTGAATTCCGTGACAGAGTGCGTAACTGGGACACTAAAATTAGCAACACGCATACGCATACACGCATAACTTTCCATTTATTTTTAAAATAGATACCTAAACAATGAAAAAGTATCTAATGGCTTGTTAGATAGCTTATGTAAATGCCAAGGAGCGTGTTCCTGCGACCTTGATTTAGTATTGTGTACATTTAGTATTGTGTGTATTACCTACTTTCTGAGCTGGCCCACTTCAAATTTTTTGTGCCAAAAAGCACTTCGTTAGAAGTAATTTTAATTTTAATTCTCCTTAATCTTAGGTCCTATAAGATAAATATTGCATAAAATTATTATTAGGGGACATCTTACACACGGTCGATCTCTGACCCCAAACTGAGCAAGGCTTGTGATATGGCTGCCAGAGACTAATATACTACATATACATATTTTACAATACATACTTATATAGTTAATACCTAAATACAAAGTACTTATTGTAATTGATAATCGAATTGTACAATGTAGGTACAAATGTATTTACCATCATCTGACTTGTAAATTTTATTTATTAATAAAGAATCTGTATCTGTACTAACATACATTAGACGATTTTTTTTAACGATAATCTAGAATACATAATGATAAATCGTTCCAAAACAAATAATAAAATTGACATGCCCTTATAGAGTCAAATGTTAACTATTAAGAACCGCATGTAAATTTCGTATGGTGCAATTAATGATTTGAGTTTAAGTTTGAGGTCCAAATCAATCATATAAACAACTCTTAAAATCAGTTACAGTTTGTTATAACACAATAGTTCGCAAGGATTGTTGTAGTAATTACCTAATTACATAATTGATGATTTTCAAAACTGGCTTAGCCGATTTCAATAAAATTAAAACAAGACCAGCTATGAAGTATGATCTGCAAAACAATAAATTAAAATGTAAAAAACCCCCGACACAAAAACCTACCTTTGTAGAATTTTGGTTCTTCCATCCCCACTTTAACCCACCATAACTCTTAAATGGCTCAATCGATTTTTATAAAACATAGCTTAGAACACTCTCGACTAGGTAAGTCTCCTTTCATCCAAAAAAAACTAAACTGAAATCGGTTCAGTGGTTCGGGCGCTATGATGCCACAGAGAGACAGACAGACAGACACACAGACAAACAGACACTTCAAACTTATAACACCCCTCTTTTGCGTCGGGGGTTAAAAAGGGCTAGCCATGGTCTAGAACTTAATTACTTACAAAACAAAAAAATAATCATCAACATCGGTTCACCAATGTGAGCCGATGATGATGATTATTTTTTTGTTCCGCCAATCAATATTGGCGGGGTAATCGCGTAACTGTACTGTACTGTATCAGCCTTTTAATAGTCCACTGCAGGACGTAGGCCTACCCACGAAGGGTGGTTGGGCCATATCCACCACGCTGGCCCAGTGCGAGTTGGTGGATTCACACACGCCATCGAATTTCTTCTACGGACGTATGCAGGTTGCCTCACGATGTTTTCCTTCACCGAAAATCGCGTAACACATAAAAAAATCATAGAGCGGAATTGAGAACCTCCTTTTTGAAAACGGTTAATAAGAACAAAACTACATTAAAAAGTAAACTAGAAGCAATGCTGCTAGCATTTCAGTCTGCATTTCGTCTGCGAAATGGCTTTTCTTTAACATTAGGTGGGTTTTTTGTGGTGTAATTTAGAGATTTCTACTTTTTTGTTTTGAACACTTAAATTAATTTACTTTCTATGAATGTATAACTGACCTTCGTAAGTACTAACTTAATTGCGTAAATAACAACGAGTCGATCAAGTAGGAGGCCTTGATTACATTTACAATTATAGTCATTGGCTAAGTAAAATCATGTTGTTACGAGTAGGTTTAATATTACGAGTAGGTACATTAGTATTCATAATCATCATCAGCAACAGCCTTCTTTATCCCACTGCTAGGTATAGGCCTCTCTCTTATAGTGTAATCTGCCTCGGTCATTTGCCAATCGTGTAAGTATATTACCTCTGAGGAAACAGTCATTGTAAAGTTATGGCAGGCTATTTACACTTTTTCGCGAAGGTATTTTTTACTTAGTTTAGTGGTTTAAAGTAAAACTAATTCGATAAACAGATAAACACGCGCAGAGTTGTTTCGAGCTGGAAATGCTTCAGAAATTCCTAACATAGACAAAATAAACACTGCCCTGCTCAACCGTAATTTGTTTTTCATGCCACCTGCTCGAAAATGACTCATTATTATGTCATAGAATCTCAACGTAAAAGGAGTCATTATTATCTTAAGATAATCTCGAGGGCTATGGCAGGTCAATAATGTTGTATGAAACTCCCTAGGGGTTAAAGTGAATTAAATTTAGAACGTCTAATTCGTATGAAAATCTCTCAACATAGAACATTTAAGGACATCGTAAAGAGATTTCATTTTGCAAAATCAAACATAACCTCTTTACATTGTACGGCAACTGACATTATAAGAAGGTTCTACTCGATTTCATAGAATAAAACCTCTTTGGTGCCCGTATCAGTTCAATTTTATAGAATAAAACCTTTGCAATGCCCGTGTTAGGCTATGATAATCGAGCTGGCCATGGTCTTATTTTTTTCATGTAGTATTTCCATTCTCTTTTTTATTAAAATTTGTGTGCGATGCTATGAAAATTCGTGGGTATATTCTAATTTATTTTAATTTATTGTAAAATACAGAGTTGCCTAATGAGTGCCTACCTACACTTAGTAAATATATGACGTAAGTATAACTCATGTTCTTGGGGTTAAATATTCTCGCAGGATGTATGAAAAGTAGAGTATGGACCTCTAGAACCAAGACTGTCATTGTCTTGGGCGACTTGAACCCCTCGCTTCACTCAGGACTCTAAATAATTCCTTCGCTTCGCTTGGGAATAAACTTAAAACACACTCGCTGCGCTCGTGTGACGAACATTTGCAACCGTGCACCACCTCCTTTTTGGAAGTCGTTTAAAATGTAGCCTAAGTCGCTCTCTGACCTTTTAAATATTTCCATGCCAAAAATCAAGTCTACTAGTTGCACTGTTGCTGCGTAAAAGAGTTCAAAGGCTAACAATCCAACAAAGCCACTTTCGGACCTAAGTATACCTAATAATATTATTGTAGTTCCTACCTAAGGATAGTAAGGATTCCTCAACTAAAGTCATTCAGTGAACTAAATGAAATGAGTTAATGAATGAACACAAATCTAAATTGTTTGTTTATATTTTTTGCATATCTTTACAAGTAAGGGAAATTCAAATAAACAAATACTATATTTAAGTACTGTTTTTATTCAAATAATATGGTATTAACTAATGTAATTCTTATTAAATTTTGTTTCCTCGACAAATTACAATTTAAAATACTGCCACTGCTGATATAATAATAATATTTCAAATTTATACTCCTAAAATTTTGTCGTAACATTTTTCAGGAACCCTTAACTCAGTGGAGTGCTATGCCGAGGTGGGCATCCCGAAGCGGTCGTACATCCCGTGCACTGGCAGCCTGGCCAGCCACGGGACGTGGGACTCACTTGTCCATGTATTGAGGAACCTGAACGAGTACCAGCGAATTAAGGCGCAGACTTTCGTGCCGATTGAACCGCCAAAGGACATCAAAAGGTAAACGAACACTTCAAGAAGTTAAGAAAAATGTTTCAGAGTCGTAAGTCCCATGCACAGGCAGTCTGGCTACCGCACCTAGGACTCATTTGTCCATGTGTTGAAAAACCTGAACGAATATCAGTGACTTACGAGTATAAGTCGCGGAGTTTCATACAGATTGAACCGCCAAAGGAGATCAAAAGGTATACCAACACTTCAAGTAGTTAAAAAAGATGTTTCCGAGTCGTAAGTCCCGTGCACTGGCAGCCTGGCCAGCCACGGGACCTGGAACTCACTCGTGCATGTATTGAAGAACCTGAACGAGTACCAGCGAATTAAGGCGCGGATTTTCGTGCCGATTGAACCACCACCAAGGAGATCAAAATTAAATGGTAAACGAACACTTCAAAAAGTTCAAAAAGATGTTTCAGTATCGCAAATCTCATACGCGGTTAGTCTGGACAGCCACGGGATCTGGGACTTACTTGTCCATGTATTTAAAACCTGAATGAGTACCAACAACTTAAAACGCGGACTTTCGTGCCGATTGAACCGCCAAAGGAGATCAAAAGGTAAACGAACACTTCAAGGAGTTAAGAAATATGTTTCAGAGTCGAAATTCTTGTGCACAGGCAGTCTGGCTATAGACAAATATATACTATACTTACAACTGCTATTTTTTCATATATTTTGTCGTTTCCAAGTTACAGTTTTGTATGGAATAGCTGATGTTTTTTCTCGAATTTTGAATTATCCCCATAACAAAAGTTGTTCATAGCGATCATAGATAGATAGATAGATAAATTCTTTATTGTTCACACCAGATAATATAAACAAAGAAAGAACAACTTAAAAAATACTAGTGGCAACAACAGGCGGCCTTATCACTAAAAACGATTTCTTCCATCATCTTAATCTTTTCTCTCTAAATCTAAATCTCTTTTGGCTTAGTACAGGGTAAGCAGATAATCCTGTATTCGATCTTATTCTCCAGTGTATCAATAAACTAAATACTTATTCCTGATACTTATATTTTTATCTTGTGCGTTACAGGAAGTTCTTCCACTGGCGCCGGAGTAGCTTATGGTTCCCATACCCAGGCCCCGATGAAACCGTCATGGAGTTTTCCGAAAGATACCTCCAAGAAAAGCGTCAAAAGCGATACACCCACTTCAAACTGTACACCAAAATGCCTCTCTTTTTCCACTATCTGATCATTCCAGCAATGTTCCTTTACTTTTACTTGAGCTATTTTAAGTGCTTTGCAAATCTACTAAGCAAATATCCTAGATTCTTCACTCTAGGATATATGTCCCATGAAGGACCCTCGGAGAAGATGAGAGAGAAAACTAAATACAACTTTTCTTATGTTGGAAAAGGATGGGATAAAACTGAAGAGGATCTTTCGAAGTCGCCTAGTAAAACTATGAAGGTTAAGGTAATTATCAAGAAACACTTTGTAACGCATTGTAGTGTAGATAAATATTTGTCTTTAAGCATCTGTCTGATAAATTATAACTGCACCAGCCTTTTTAATAGTCCACTGCAGGACGTATGCATATCCACCACGCTGGCCCAGTGCGGGTTGGTGGATTCACATACGCCATCGAATTTCTTCTACGGACGTAAGCAGGTTGCCTCACGATGTTTTCCTTCACGGAAAAGCCAGTGGTGTGAAATTCCGTACATAAGTTCCAAAGAAACTCATTGGTACGAGACTGGGATTGAACCCACGACCTCAAGAATGGCGGGCCAGCGTTACAACCACTAGACCACCACGGCTTTTATATTCGATAAATTATAAAGTACCTACCTAATTTGTTTTTATTTTGCAGGTATCATCGAGAGATCCTTACGGGACATCAGGATTGCTAATGACTATAGCTGCCATTACAATACTGAAGGAACAGAGTCAGATACCCAGGTAAATGTTATGGCCATGTTCATTTAAACTTTTTTTAACTTCGAAACTAACTTCTTCTGTCTGTCACCGGGCTGAATATCATGAACCGCGCCACTTGAACGTCGCCTTCTCGTCTATTTTTGCATCTTACGTCACCGTCTCGAATCCATAGTGTAATTTATCAGTCTCTGGCAGCCATATTTTGCTTTGCTTAGTTTGGGGTCAGAGACTGTGTGTAAGATGTCCCCCAATATTTTTATTTACTGATTTATAGTTAGAAAACTGAAATTTTCACGGATGATGTAATTCTGTTGGCGCTATAGCAGCGAATACTAAAAACAGAATAAAATAAAAATTTAAAGGGGGCTCCCATACAACAAACGTTATTATTTGCCGTTTTTTGCTCCATATTAATAACGGCAATAGGTAAACGCTTGAAATGGATCTAAAGGGGTTTCCACAGGGTACGGAACACTTCGTACAGAACCCGTACAGTACTTCGGAACCCAGTCATCATGCCTAATAACAATTTATATTTTTTCAGTGGTGGAGTCGTCAATGTAGGAGCGGCGTTCTACAACACAACCATTGTGGAACGGCTAAGAAAAAACGGCTTCGAATTCGAAGTCATACCTAAATCATAAAAATTATAGCGGAAATTTTTATTAATACATGCAATAGTGAGTTTGTGTAAAACACAATGTGAAAAAAGTTACCTAAGTGCTTGTTTCTTGTTTTTGATGTTTCTTTTACTGCATTGCTAACATAACATTTATATTTTAGACGTATTCGTTTTAAGCTATTTTCCTTAATGTACCTAATTAAGTTTACAATAAGTAACATTTTGGTGAAAACTGTACATAATGGTACTCTATTAAGGAAAAAAGAAATAGAAATTGTGAAATGGTCACTAACAGCTAAGAAAAATTGTTACATAAAAAATACCTCATTTAGTTAAGTAAGTACCTAGCTGCCAGGGAACTATCATGAACATGGTGGTACTTTTATAGCAATATGAATAGAAATAGTAAAATAAAATAGTGAAAAAACTATAAAGTGATATCATTTTGATTTTACTCAGTGCAAACGTTACTATGTCAAATTTCATACATCAATCCTCTATTGTTGTATCTCTATATGTTATTAAGAGGATTTTGAAGCGATCAGTGTTTTCGCGTTATTTGTAGACCATCAAGTTGCGGTACATTTTAAAAAAAATTACTTTCCGGGAGAAAACTCTTTTCACCACTTAAATTGTAACTTATTATTGTTTTTGGTGACAATTGCTTGAAGAAATATTGCAAACTCGTACGTCTTATTTTTCAGAAAAGTTTTTAGTTTATGTAGACTTTTTAGCCAAAGTTTTGACTTTTTAGAGGCTTATAACTTTAAATTCATGTAAAAACTCGTATAATCTTAGCGATTGAAATACTGATTACATGAAAAAAAATCACTTAAACCTGTTTTTTTTTTTTTTTATTCTGAATAGGTTTGCGTTTGACCATATACTGCCTGTTGTTAAGCAGATATGCGGTCTAGGTTGTAGCACGCTTACCTAGAAGATACCTTTTTACTCGGGATTTGAATATAATATAATAATTTAAATAATATTTAGAGGAAGATAACAACTTATTGTTTGTATGGACTAGTTAGCGCCTCACAATGGACAACATTTCATTTTTTTTTACTATCCATTTTTATTGGTTTAATTGATAGATTACTAAAATATATATATAATAAAAATATAATATGAAAAATAGTGGATAGATTATTTTTATAATTTTTTTTATGGGGTTTACAATGGAAAATCTCCAAATGATTTTCGAATTTTGGACTCTTTCCAAAAATGAAATGTTGTCCATTGCCTTAATTTTAATAGTTACTCTGTCTTTTGTCTTTTTCTTTCTTATCACTTATTGACATGTTAAGGTTCAAATGGTTCGAACATTTGTTTTGTGTAGTTCGACAACTTATCACTAGATGGCGTTGACCATCCTTAAAACGCGCAAACATTTCGTTCGCGGAACATAGGTAAGATCGACCTGTGTGAATTAATAAATGACTTTTGCTACTTGACAAAATCTTGTTTGCATTTAACACCCGTTGAGGTTTTTGAGGGTTCTGAACATGTTCCTACGAAGCCGGATTAAGGCGCTTACGTAGAGGGGCAGTGGACGTGTACGGTCCCACCAACCTGATAGAAGGCGCTCAGCTTGCAATTGGCGGCCGCTTGCTGGCTAGCTTTGGATAGCACCAGCAGCGCCGAGACCAGTTGGCAAGCCATCAACTTTCAGTGGCAGCGAGTGCCACAGAAGGTGCAAGAGTTAGTGCGGACAGGCCGCACTAACCATCGCCGAGTCATCTTTAAGGGGAGCAGTCCAGCCAGTACCAAAGAGGAGCATCACCCTTGGATACCCCGCAGTGTAGTGTCATAGTGAGTGAATTTCAGTGGATTCAAACCGTGAGTACATTTTCAACCTTATTGCTTAGCAGTGAATAACTTAAACTTTTCTCGAATAATTTGGAAGATAGTGCAATTTTGACGAAGAATTTCATCGACTTAGAAAAATTCGGTTTAAGTATAGTTTGTTAAAATTTCACAAGTGTTTGCATGGACTTAGAATAATTTAGTTAAAATGGTTAAGACGGGGAACCTATGCCCGATTTCATAGCGAATTGTATTTGTTTTTAAAGACTTAGAAAAATCACGCTTCGAATTCTAAAAAATATTCCAAGTGTTTTGGACATAGAAAATATCGACTTTGGTTTTGTATTAAAGATTGGGGAATTAAAATATTGTAACGATGGAAAAGTTATTAAGAAATCAAGAAAATATTAAAGATAGAATTGTAAAGTCTAAAATAAATTTTGGAAAACAAGCTAAAGATAAAATAACTTTGCCTTATTTAGAAACACGTTTAGAAAATGTTGAACAATTTTGGGAATCCTTTAATAAAACACATGATAGAATTTTGAATGAAATTAGTGACAAAGAACTCGAAGCATCGGATTATTGTAATAAAGATTTTTTTACCGAAGTGGAGGAAATATATGTAGAATATAAATCGAAACTAAAAGAATGTCTGTACAAGCTAAAATCAAACGCTCCTAGCGTTGCTGCGCCGCCGCCCACAGATTCTTCTAGTTCCGAAAAATCATTAAGAGTGCAGTTGCCTAAAATTACAATCCCCACTTTTACAGGCAAATACAACGATTGGTCTAGTTTTAAGGATTTGTTCACATCACTTGTGCATAACAATAAGGGTTTAGATGACATTCAAAAACTTCACTATTTGAAGACTCACATTCAGGGCGAAGCAGAGCAGCTTCTTAAGCATATTGCGATCACAGCTGATAATTATTCAAATTGTTGGTCTCAACTAGAGAAACGCTACGACAATAAAAAGTTCTTAGCCAACTGTATTCTCAAGCGTTTCATGAGTTTAAAAGCGGCGACGACTGAATCTTCAAGCGCCGTAAAAGAATTGCTAGACGTAATGAACGAATGTTTAAATGCGCTTGAAAATTTGGGAGTTGACGTTTCCTCTTGGGACATTATAGTGATATTTATTATCAGTCAAAAATTAGATGCTAAGTCTAGGGAACTGTGGGAAACTACAAATAATACCGCATTGAATGAGTTGCCAAAACTTTGTAAATTTGCCGAATTTCTCGAAACTCGTTTCCGAACCTTAGAATGTATCGAGCCTCAAAGCGGAAACAAACAAGGCAACATTCGAAATAAAAATGCTTTGTCGCTTCACGTCGCTAACAAAGATGTAAGCAATTGTATTTTCTGCACACAGGATCACAAGTTATGCCATTGTAAAAAATATGCTAAAAAAGATGTCGCCACGCGTCGTAAGTTTGCCGAAACCAGTAATCTGTGTTTTAATTGTTTGAGCCCAAATCACTCCGCATACACCTGCCGCCAATCTACAAGGTGCCGTTTATGTAAACGTAAACACCACTCACTTTTACACCCCCAGAATGCTTCAAGGGATGTTAACGAAGTACATGCAAATCAGTCTGTCACCAAGGATGTGGTTATTTCAGGCACTTCAAGTGCAGCATCATCATCATCCTCCAGCGAGTCCACCAAAGCCATGACGTGTCTCTCAACAGCTAGCAGCCAGGTACTGTTAGCCACAGCTTTGGTGAATGTCGAATCAAAAACTGGATCTTCGGTTTGTCTAAGATCGTTGCTCGATCAAGGTTCTCAGGCTTCATTTATTACGGAGTCCGCAGTCCAGTTGCTGAAATTAAAAACAAATCTAGTGAAAACTTTTGTCTCAGGTCTAGGCGGTGATCAACAAGCATCGCTTGTTTGTAAGTCGATGGTCTCCATCCAAGTTCAGTCTCGTCTTGACCCCGGCTTTGTCGTTCCAGTCAAAGCTTATGTTTTACCCAAATTGACAACTCTCCTTCCCGAACGAAAGGTATTCGTTCGTGACTTGCCCGTCACAGCATCAATCGAGCTAGCCGATCCGTCGTTTGATACGCCGAATAAAATTGATTTGCTGCTAGGCGCAGAAGTTTACAGCCAAATTATGTTACAGGGATTCATTAGGGGTCCTCCGGGCGCTCCTATTGCTCAAAAAACAACGCTCGGTTGGATCTTATCTGGAATTGTAGGTGAAGCAGGTCAGTCAGTAGAAATGTGCCATAACGTCGTTGTCAGCATGCACTCGGTCCAGTCAGAAGAAAACGATCTTCTGAAGCGCTTTTGGGAACTCGGATCTGACCAGTATTCTACCGAGAAGAAGCATCTCGCTGAGGAAGAACAAGAATGCGAGAAGATATATTCAAACACAACTGAACGTGACGAGTCTGGTCGTTATGTGGTCAGATTGCCTTCTCGCACTCTAGACCCTCAATCTAAATATGGCAACTCTCAACACATTGCTCGGAGAAAATTTCTACTGCTTGACAAACGCCTGTTGAAGGATCCAAATCTCAAGACTGAGTATGTCAAAGTGATTAATGAATATTTGGATCTGGGACATACGGAGATTGTTCAAGATCAAGACAAATCAGATGCGGTATATTTACCACATCATGCGGTCGTGAGAAATGACAAACTCACGACCGTAGTATTTGATGCGCCCTGTCCAGGTAGTAATCGAGTATCGATGAACCAAGATCTCTTAGTTGGTCCCACTTTGCAACCAGAATTGCGTCACATCCTGTTACGTTGGCGTTGCTATCCTATATGTATTGTCGCGGACGTCATCAAAATGTACAGACAAGTGAAAGTTTCAAGCGCTGATGTCGACTTTCAACGCCTGTTGTGTCGAGAAAATCCAGAAGATGAACTCCAGCATCTTCGACTCTCACGAGTCACTTTTGGGACATCAGCAGCTCCGTATCTAGCTGTAAAGTCATTGCAACAAATTGCGATCGATGAAGGAATGAACTTTCCGTTAGCATCGAGTCGAGTAATGAATGATTTTTACATCGATAATTACCTGACAGGATGTCAGACGGTGACTGAAGGCATCGAAATTTATCAGCAGACAACGGAATTACTCAGCCGTGCAGGATTTCAGCTCCAAAAATGGTCAACGAACAGTGAAGAATTGCTAGACCATATGCACGAAGATGAACGAACATCGGTGGAGAATCTGGAACTGAAATGTGATAATCCTGTAACGAAAATATTAGGACTCACCTGGAATAAGAAGTCTGACGAGTTCGAATACACAGTCCAGCTTCCGCCGTTGGAGACACCTGTAACAAAAAGAAGAGGAATACCCGACATAGCAAGACTGTTCGATCTCCTCGGATGGATAGCGCCAGCCATCATATGGCTCACAGGTATCGAATGGGACCAAGAACTGCCGCCGTCACTGATGAAGGATTGGCTTTACTTTAGAAATTACTTACATCTACCTACCAATTTTCGTATCCCACGCTGGATTCACGTATGCAGTGGTGACCAACGCGTCGAGCTCCATGGGTTGGCGGACACGTCGAACGTGGCATTCGCCACTGTAATTTATGCTCGCGTCATTGACCAGAACGGTTCCATCCACGTTAGACTGGTAACATCAAGAACCAAGGTAGCTCCTATAAACCAAATCTCAATCCCAAGACTGGAATTGTGCGAGATGGTTTTACTGTCGAAATTGCTGATAGAAGTTGCTTCTATGTTGGATATACCAAAGCAACACAAAACGCCTGGACGGACTCGTCAGTGGTGCTAGCATGGCTGAGAAGCCATCCTAGTAAATGGAAGACGTTTGTTGCCAATCGAGTGGCCGATATACATACCGTTCTTGATGAAAACCAAGTCGCGCACGTGTCCACGCAGCAAAACCCAGCAGATTGTGCATCCAGAGGAGTGAAACCGTCAGAATGCGCCAAGCTGCTCTTGTGGCAAGAAGGTCCGGAGTGGCTGAAACAGAAAACTATAAATTACATAACCCAATGAAAGGATACAAAATTGGAAGAAAAGAAAGTAAAAAATCATACATTCACCTGCGAAAAAATACAAGCCAGTATCCTGACTAAATTCTCAACCTTGATACGACTTACCAGAGTCATCGCGTACTGTAGAAGATTACTCTCTCCATGGCCCAAAGGTGTTCTAACTGCGGAAGAATTAAAAAGAGCGTTAGACACGTGCATCAAATCGAGCCAAAGAAATTGGTTTCAAGAAGAAATTAATGATCTGAAAAATGATAAAAGGGTTAATAATCAAAGTAAACTTACCTCGCTGAATCCGTTCATCGACGCCGATGAGTTCCTTAGGGTTGGTGGACGCTTGCAGAATTCCAATCTCGATGAAAATGCTAAACATTCCATTTTGATATCACGAAACTCGAACTTAGCGAGATTAATTATTGCCGACGCTCATAAGAAAACTTTTCACGGCGGTCCTCAACTCGTTATCACGTTTTTGAGGGCCCAATATTGGATCGTCAACGTCAAGGGTCTCGTTCGGCAACATATCATGAGATGTGTAGTTTGTGTTCGATTCGCGGCTAATGCTGAAAGGTCGAGTCTAGCTATTGAAATTGCTGATTGGTTTGCTTCCAATGGCACTTCCTTTCATTTCATCCCTCCCCATTCCCCGAATTTTGTAGGACTTTGGGAGGTAGGCGTGAAGGCCGCGAAGATTCATTTGAAAAGGATCATCGGGACAAGCACCCTAACTTTTAAAGAGATGACGACTTTGTTGTCGCAAATTGAGGCTTGCCTTAATTCAAGGCCCATTTCACAGCTCCCAACTTATTCAGACGAGCCATATGCTCTCACGCCAGGTCACTTCCTTGTGGGTGAACCCTTAGTCGTGGTCCCTGATAAAAATTACGTAGACTCCAACATTCCTTCGCTGAATAGATGGCACCTAACTCAGAAAATGTTGCAAGATTTCTGGCGTAGGTGGTCGCAGGAGCATTTAACTCCACTACAACATCGTTACAAGTGGAAGGATATTGCGTCTGAACCAAAGATTGGTGATGTTGTACTAATCAGGGAAGATGATCTTCCGCCGGCAAAATGGCTGCTAGGAATTATCACAGAAAAGCATACTGGTTCGGACAAGCTTACGCGTGTGGTGAGCGTAAGGTCGAAAACTAATGTCATAAAGCGACCTCTATCAAAAATTGTTGTGTTGCCTGTTGCGCAATAACCATTATACAGTCCACATATTATGTAAAGAGCTATTTAATTTATTGTTGTTAAGTTTGTATATACTCAGAGTATTAGCTCTATCGTTTGTTTTTGTATTTACTCAGAATATTAGCTTTACCTACTCTAGTTATAAACCACCACAGGTCGTATTGTAATCAAATATTGTGTTTTACGAAACCCGCACCGTGTCGCATCTAGTTCTTATTTTTCAAATCAAATTGTAGTTAATTTGTTATTTTTATTTTGTATCACTATTGTATGAACGATGGTGTCAATGCGTTCATGGCGGGCGATATGTTAAGGTTCAAATGGTTCGAACATTTGTTTTGTGTAGTTCGACAACTTATCACTAGATGGCGTTGACCATCCTTAAAACGCGCAAACATTTCGTTCGCGGAACATAGGTAAGATCGACCTGTGTGAATTAATAAATGACTTTTGCTACTTGACAAAATCTTGTTTGCATTTAACACCCGTTGAGGTTTTTGAGGGTTCTGTACAGACACTGTATAAGACAAAAGATGGTGTAACTATTCCAAAGTAACTCTGCGTTTGTTTAATGAAGCGGCGAGTATTTCAGAAATAAAAAATGAGAAATTTTATAATTGAACTAAACGTCTGAGCCATAGAAAAATTACGTAAAAATTTTTCGGTCTGAGCGTTCTTAGCATCTACGCGTTACTACATAGGAAAGTACATCCATGGTTCTTAGACATGAATTTCAGTAGGTACTTGAGTATTGTGCTTTTATCTTTTAATATCTTTCACACGACAGATTTAAACAGTAAAATTTGAATAAATATAATAAAATTTAAATAAATGTTTCATAAAAAAAATTGAAGTTTCTATAATAAGTAGGTATATTTTTTTTTCAATGGATCCATTTACATTTTTCTGGTTTACTCACAAATGAGACACATTCGCGTCTATACCGACTTAGGTACTTTTATTTTATAAGCAAATAATGAGCTTTCAACTATATTGTCTCATATCATAGACCGCAACGTTGTATATGACGAATAAACTGATCTAACAATGCTCATCAAGCAGCTAAAATTCAACACTGCCATGCTGCCAGCAGTGATTGTCAATGTTCTTTGTGAATTCTGCAACATCAGCAAAACTATCTTCCTATTATCTTCGTCAAAGTTCTCCCACTTGCAAGCATATACTGCTTTCTCAAACTCTTCGCTCGCATCCATTATCTTCTGACCAATAAAACAATCCATAGCCACTTGCATGAATGTAAACGGTACTTGTAAATACGTATTCTCTAATCCACCTAAAAGTTCCGCTATGAGACTTATTCCTAGGCTACCGAAAGCTATAGCATTAGGTACGTTGAAGAACTCATTTACATTTTGAACCAACGCGATGATTCGTGAATGGTTTTCAACTGCATGCAGAAGTCTCTTCCTGACTCCTGAATTTATTTTCTTTTTCGTAAAATCATCAAATTTTATGTTCTTTCTAGAAGATGCACAAATTAGATCGATATTAAATTCGATCACGTCTTGAAGGGAGTCATCCCATATGCTTAGAACTTCTTTGCTGAGGGATATCATCTGAGCTTCGTTGTATCCAATGATAGCAATCACGAAAGCGGAGATAGTGGAAGTGATGTAGCAGATAAAATTAACACTAACAAACATTATCATGTACGTTATTTGGAAGTTTGGCGTCTCTAACGGCGGATCTAGACCTGTGGATCAGAGGGTTACAAGTTATAGTGGTAGTTAAAATAGCCAGCGTCGTAACCAAAATCGAAAGAGGTTTGTAATAAGAACAGTTTCTTGTAACGCCTAGTATTAAGTGCTGTAAGTTACATTTTTTGTAAATAAACGAATTGAATTGAATTGAATTCTTTTTTACTGTACTTGTGTTACAAGGAATAGTTATAAGACGAACAGTTGTGCTTAGTTGTGCGTTGTTGTGTCACTAGGAACACGTATTTGGAATGGCACAACTAGTTGTGCATACGCAGTTGGTCTACGATAAACACCGGAATTACATTTTGGCAAAGATTCCTGTTAGTTACTTATGTAATAATAGTTACACAAATCTTTCTTACCATAAAATACGAGCAAATCTTCTGGTAGATGCCTGCCAGGCAAAAACGCTGGTATACTGAAGTATAGAATTGATATTGTCATCACTGAAACCCAGAAGACGATGCCTCGTATTTTCACTTTTCTTAAAATAATTGAAATGTTTCTGGCATATCTTGTATCGGGCTCTATAATGGCGTTAAATTTTATGTATTGGTCCACCAAACATTTCACTTTTGACCTGCAAAAATTAAGTCATTTTTGTTTTATTTCTTGTAGCGTGATAAGCTTATTATTTAGCCTATAGCTTAGAATAAATATCGTTTAGCAGATTTCATAACAAAATATGTCTACGAGAATATTAAGGACTTTTATGCCCAGATTCCACAAAAGCCGTGACAAGAGAAGAAAAATCCTCGAAAACGGACCGGAGGAAACATGTGTAAATAATGTCATCCAGTTGGTTATTTGAAAAACATCTCCACTCGTCTCCGCTTTGGTCAAATCTAGGCCTTAGGCATGCAGATAATAATATCCTTTCCTTGTTCCCATTTAAGTACCCTATGAACTAGCGTCAATACTACTTTGAATAAACAGAGGTATCATGCCTCGGAAATATCAATGGATCTTCTAGGTAGCTAGACTATCGTAATTGCGCTCCGAAAATTGACGCCTGTGCTAGCCTAAAATATCTAAAGTTCTCGGAAAGCCTCGCCTTAAGTTAAGCGTCCAGCAGATAGCCAAGAGGCGCGGGCGCGGGCTTGGCCTAGTGTTCGACCAATCACAAAGCCCGAAATTTTTGAATCAAAATCTGCGATTGGTAGGCCGCTGCCGCGCCCGCGCCTGCAGCTGTCTGGGGGACACATTAACAGTTCAAACTTACCCATTAACAAGCAGATACCCAAGTTTCATGGTGGCGATATTGCTTGACACCGCCAGCGATCCGAACACCAACATGGCGATGAGTTTGTTATCCTGCTCCCTACTCAACATAAACCAGAGTAAGGAGACGTGATACGCGTAATAGTAGCACACAGTGCAGCCCACGGTCACCAGGTAGGACGCAATGGATATCGCTGAAAAGGACACACAAACCACACAAAATGAAACTCCTGTGTGCCCAACATAATAACTCTTTTACACACAGAATATCATTGCGTATTGATTTGACATAATATCATTATGTAGATGGTACTTTATCAACAAATCAATACGTTGTCATCATCATTATTATCAGCTGCAAGACATATTTTGTTGGTCATACGCTTGTTGTTAAAATTTCTTCAAAATTCTATAAGAAAATAAAAACTTTGTTGAAAAATTTTGACTATTTCGAAGGAACCGTCTAGATTTTGCGGGATAACAATAGCTCCTGGGGGCTATGTTTGAAGGTTTAAATAGCCTTCTGATTGGTCATAACTTTGATTTGAAAATCTGTTAATTCCCAGTCCAACTACTGTTACTTGGGCAAAATTAGTGGTAGTGGCAAACATTTTCCATCACCGTGTTGCGAATAAATAATCGCTGAATCAAACGCCTGGTAAAAATACTTACATGTCGTATACCCGCTGTCGACATTCAGAGTCAATGCTCTCAACAAAAAGTTTATATTGGAAACCATGGCCGGCAGGTCCGAGTGCTTAGGACCGAACTTCTGAATACTCTTCCACATCACAGGCACATGTTACTGAGCTCTAAAAACAAAATAAAGGATCTTTGAAGGTTTTGAGTCCGTCGATTTTCTTTAGGATTCATTTCGGCAAATGTGCATCAGAGATTAGGAGCTACACAATTTATTTTACCATCCTCTTTTTAGCACAGGACAAGTAGAAGAACGCATAACTACGAGTATCAGTCCAGGTTTGACTAAAAATTACTGGTTACCTAGAAATATACAAGTCAGAAATGTTCCATGCAGATGTTCGTAATGGAACATTTCTGACTTGTATATTCCCAGGTAATCAGTAACTTTTAGTCATATCTAATATAGTCTAAAGTTTTTCAAACTCAGAGTGAATAGGTATTTTCTAGGTCCGCGTGCTTCATCTTCGACTACAACGTCGCTTACCATCAATCAGGCGTGTTGATGGTCAAGCGTGGTCTTATTCGCGTTAAAAAAAGAATGTAAGGCATTTATGACATTTAGAAAAGTATGATAAGGGAATTATGGACGACCATAGTCATGACAGCGATAGTGGGAGCAAACAAGCATTTGAAAACGTATGAAAGCACTGTTCCGTCGAAGTTTCACTTCTTCCATGCGGAGGGACTCCACTTGCATTTTTTTTAATCACTTCCTCTCTAAACGACATTGTATGACACTACTCTTGGTAATCTTTCTATTTTCTGTGATTTATTATATTCCTTCTATTACCTATATTATGTACCTACTTTTTTGCAGTTAATTAACGCATTGAGTGAACATATTATTTTCTAGTCTTACATTCCCAATTGTTTTAAAATTATACGTTAGTTTATTCAATTAATTTCACTTTAATTATGACAATTTTATTACCAGGTTGAAACTTTTTCCTTATTTCTCAATAAGGCAAGCACTTCATGCATAATTACTATTCATTTTGGACCAAATGACTGCGTGCAAAACCTGGTAATTTAATGTAGACCTACAGAAACCTAATGTCCATTAGAATCACATTTCAAGTTTGTAAAGCACGAAAATCAATATTAGGTTTTCTCTCTATTTGAACTGTTGTATTTGTGTTTGCAACAACTGTCTGGGGCCATACAAAATGATCATTATACGGTTTAAACCCTCCGTACTCGCTCCATACTTTTTTTGTGGAATTTTACACATTTTCAATAAGATTTAAACAAGAAAAAGTGCGGCAACTTAAACCACGGTAGGTTTCTCTACGTCGTTGTTAGTATGGTTCATAATTATGAGCATTGGGTTAATTTAGGTTTCATTCGGTTAGTTCAAACTTTTTTGACGTGACAACGTCTTATAATTCGATAGAGCCGGCTGCACGCACGAAACGAAAAAACATGACTCATGCGGCGTTACCTCGCTCTGAGGCGTTCCATGTAAAGGCTTGAAGTGCAAGCGAGAGCGCGGAACGAGCGAGACAAAGAAGCACAATCGGCCTTTGCGTTCGGCAGCGTTCGACATCCGTCTCTCTCCTACTTAAGACGTCACGTTCAACTATCGTCAGTAAACCGACTTTACAGACAACCATTTTTTTTTTTGTAATCATAGTCCTATAGCATCGTAGAACGGGTATTTATTTAGAGAACGGAACTAGAGAGATCCCCATCTTTATGCACCAAAACTTATCAAAATGCTAACTCAAAAAAGGATTTCCAATGGCCAATGGAAAAGAGCCATAAACGAGACATAAAAGCAGTGTCAACAAGCATATATCTACAACAAGCCAAAAAACGGCACCATCAAAACTAACAGCGCTTTCAGCAAACTAAACATAGTTGTCTATTTTCAGTTTGCCAAATCCCGCCAACATTTGCCGTATGTCGCTGGAATTGGCTACATATTGCCGGCTGCCGTGGCAACTGAGGCCAATTTCACGGCTGAACTGAGCCTTTGGCGCAACTATTAGACCCAGACTCTATCAAAACGGGGTGGGGATTGCGGAGCTGGGCAGAGCATGTGATTGGATTAGTTCTTAATTCTATAGTGTGGTACTATTACAGGAGGGCCGTGGGGTGCCGGCAGAGTAGAATAGCACCCCCTCCTGTACCAGGTGTCGTAAGAGCCGACTGAGGTACTAGGAGTACGGAACGTAGAGATGGCGGTATATCCATCCAAAACAGCGTACCTCAAATACAACAGGGCGGGGCTGGGCAGCAGCATCCCTGACGCGAAAGCTACGTTTTGCGATTACCACTACGCCTGCCCAGCGCGGCAATTAAAAACCCCCATATGACAGTACAAAATAAAACCAGCCACCCAGTCCCCGGCAGTTCCGCTATTCCTGGCTCCGGCAGCGGTCGTGGTAACGGCGGAGCACGGGATGCTCACAGAAACGTGGTCTCTCACTATGGGCCCTACTAGTAAGCTCCAAGTAGCCCCACAAGCTATGGAGAGGGCTATGCTCGGAGTCTCTCTGCGAGATCGAATCAGGAATGAGGAGATCCATAGACGAACCAAAGTTACCGACATAGTCCAGCGGATTGGCAAGTTGAAATGGCAATGGGCAGGGCACATAGCACGGAGGACTGATGACCTATGGGATCGTAAAGTTCTCGAGTGGAGACCACGTACCGGCAAGCGCAGCGTAGGACGTCCACCCACAAGGTGGACGGATGACCCCATCAAGACCGCAGGAGCGTGCTGGATGCAAGCCGCTAGCAACCGGTCTTATTGAAGATCGTTAGGGGAGGCCTATGTCTAGCAGTGGACGTCCTATTGCTGAAAAGATTACAGGAGACAAGGTATGGTATTTTCAAAATTCTAAAATTGTTTGCCATTGACTGCCTCGGTGGCCCAGTGGTCAGTGACACAGACTCCTGGGCCAAAGAGGCGTGTGTTCGATTTTCACCCAGGACAAGAATGTATGTAATGAAAAATAGAGGTAGGTGTTTGCTCTGTATCTGGATGTTATCTGTTTAAGTATGAATTTAAAAAAAAAGCTATATCAGTGGGCGTCAATTCAGCCTATTTTAGTTGAAATGATGTCGTATGAATCACTGACAAATGACCATCAAAACTAAAAAATGTTACACTTTGTTATATGTACATGTTTGATTGTAGAAATGTCAGATATACTTGAAGAACATAATTATTGGTACAAAAAATGGCAAAACCGCCTTCCATCGTGTACAAAATTCAAATATTATACTAGAATTGTTTACATTATTGTTGATGTTTCAAAAACAACTCAGCCGATTTCTGTAAAATTTAAATGGAACCACCTCGGGAGTGAGAACCACCTTTCGCACTAAATAAGAATTTTTCGATTCGGTTCACAATTGGCGAAATTATCGATGTTCGTCCTGTACAAAATTCGGATATTTCCCTCGAATTGCTTGTATTATTGTTGGTTTTTTTATAAACGGTTCAGCCGATTTCACAATTGGCGAAATTATCGATGAACATACACAAAAAAAAAATTGGTTGCCTGTAAAGTCGGTATACGGGCGAAAGTTTTACGTGACAACGACTTTGAGTTTTTTATGTCTGTCTCTCTCGCTCTTAGGCGGGCTAACCATGCCCGAGTGGAAGGGACGCGTGCCTCTCACTCGCTCTCATTGTGAGCGCATAACGTGAGCGGAGCGTAACGCAGTTTCTTGAAGTGTCACCCGGCAAACCAATTTATAAGACGTTGTCACGTCAAAATACAAACAGACGAACATACATAGAACCTAAGGGGGGCTCCTATACACCAAACGTGATTTTTTTGCCGGGGGGCTTCCGTACGGTACGGAACCCTTTATGCGCGAGTCCAACTCGTACTTGGCCGATTTTTATTTCTGTTTCCAACTTCACAGGTGCCAAGAAGTGTGATTCGGACTACGCTCTGTCCAGCTTCGATCCGCTTCGCTCCGCTTTGACGAGTGTTCCCCGTCCGCAGTGTATGATTGATGGAACTGCGTCGGGAATGTAGCAAGATGTTATTTGTTATTTCTTTCGCCGAGTGCCGCGAAAGTCAACAAACTTTACTTAGATTTACGGAAAAAAATCGGTGAAAAGAAAATAATACCGGTCGCGGCATATAAGTCTAGCGCTGAGCGAAATGTGGAGGGGATGGCTGCGCATGAGTTTAGTATGGCGGTCAACATGCGCAGCCATCCCCTCCACAGTACCCTCAACGCTAGACTTACGTGCCGCTACTTGTATCATAGCAAACTTGCAAAATAATATTACACATTACCTAAACCCTGAACCTAAAACTGAGCGCTGTTGTAGCTCGGATGTTAGGTTAAATTGTAGGTTCCGGTTGTTTTAACCGTTTAGGCATGTCAGAGGCGGCTTCAAAACTCTGACACCATGCAAGGGTTAGCCACCCGGTATAAATGAACTTCATACTTGTTTTTTTTTGTACGTTCACATTATTTACACAAATTATAGTTACTAATAGTACAGTGTTACAAGTTAAAGACTCTACAAAATTACTAAGATATTGTAATTTAAAGAGTTATTTTTGTGATAAACATTTCAAAATTTCGTCGCGTATGCAGGACTCGAACCTGCGTCTTCGGATCACTAGCCCGACGCTCTCCCAACTGAGATAAACCTAGTGTTCACATCCGAGGTAAGTACAAAATATTCACACGAGTATTGCTGACGAATTCCATATAAACTGATTCAATAATCAGTTTCGCAGCCTGGAGGAGGCCCTGGAGGGATAACGAAGGTCTGTATTAGATACAGAGACGGACCCAATTGTACGACCCTATGTGGCATCTGATATCTCGCTTTATTCGCTTACATTATATTCTGACTAGTGAAGCAAGCAGTGGTGGTCTAGTGATAGTGATGCTCGCCTTACAATCGTGAGGTTGTGGGTTCAAATCCCAGTCCCGTACCAATAAGTTATTTGGAATTAATGTACGGAATTTAATACTACTGGCTTTTCGTTGAAGAAAAACATCGTGAGGCAACCTGTGTACGTCCGTTGAAGAAATTCAATGGCGTAGGTATAATATGAATCCACCAACCCGCACTGGCCAACGTGGTAGATAATTGGATATGGCCCAATCGCCCTTCGTGATTAGGCCTAAGTCCTGCAGTGGACTATTAAAAAGCTGATACAGTACAGTACAGCGAAAATCATATAAAATCAAAATCAAGACCGAGCGAGCGAAGCGTCTATGCTTCGCGATTTGCTAAATTTTCTTTCATCTGTCCGGATGTTTGTTAGTTTGGATGCTGGTTCTCCACTACAGGCCGCATTTTGTAACGATTCTTGATGGAACTTGGTACACAGGTTTAATATATTTTAGGATTTTTTTTAGTCATCGGCGATTTTTGATTGAGGATTTTCCTTTATGGAAAGGAGAAAATTTATAGCGCTTTTTCATCCTATTTTTTTTTCCAGCTGATTTCGATAATATGTATTTGGATAGATCGTTTAGTATCCAAATCCTAATAAGATTTGCGAGTATCAATTGTATCGGTCAAAAGCGGGTATAGGGTTATGAAGAGTCAGTCAAACAGGTGAAAGGTCTACTGTTGGGAAAATATATATGTCTGTGTTATTAGTGCGACAAAGCATTATGAAACTAATCAGTCTCTCAATTTTAGTGCATGTTATTTTTAGGTTGATACCTACAACGACGGAAACACAAAGGAGGAGGCACCAGTTGAATTAAAAATAGCCCTCGGGCTATTTCGAAAGCTTTGCACTTCCGCGCAAAATTGGATGGTAAGCCCTGAAGTAAACAATACAGGAGAAGAGGGTAAAACCATCGAACATAGAGGAAACCAGAATGACTCTCTAGATGCATTTAAATGAAATGCACTGTGTCCAAAATTTACATCGACAACACCCTTCATTCTGCTTTGAAAGACAGAAAACGCGCGCTATAACCTACGCCATTTTAGAGTAGTTTTAATAGCTTTGTTTTTTTTTTGAACGCGAACGTTCTTCTGTTATTTTTCGTGTTTGAAAGGTAAAACAAAGACAAGTAAAACATGTTGAAAAATTGTGCCCATATTGGTACAAGGTACAATCAGCATCATTCATAAGAGCTCGCTACCATAGTTTTTTTCGGATTCGGGATAATAGTGAATTGTATGCAAATTGTATGCAATGCAAAATATTTTTCATACCACCTGCTCGAAAATAACTCATTATATGTCGTACAACCTCAACGTAAAACAAGTCATTATTATCTTAACACGATCTCGAGGGCTATGGCAGGTCAATAATGTTGTATGAAACTCCCTAGGGACTAAAGTGATTTAAATTTGGAACATCTAATTCGTATGAAAGTTTCTTAACTTAGAACATTTAAGGACATCGTAAAGATGTTTAATTTGCAAAATCGAATTAAGCCTGAAAATGAAAATGTAAGGAATATTGAGCATTGTAGGGGGGTTTCATTCGAATCTACCTCCGACCCTCCGGTTCCGCGAGTCAGCACTATCGGGTCTTTGTCACTTTTTAGGGTTCCGTACCCAAAGGGTAAAAACGGGACCCTATTACTAAGACTTCGATGTCCGTCTGTCCGTCTGTCTGTCTGTCACGGGGCTGTATATCATGAACCATGATAGCTAGGCAACTGAAATTTTCACAGATGTATTTCTGTTGCCGCAATAACAACAAATACTAAAAACAGAATAAAATAAATATTTAAGGGGGGCTCCCATACGACAAACGTGATTTTAGGAGTTTTTTGCTCGCTATTAATAAGGCAAGAGGAATGGGGCTTCTACACGGTACAGAACCCTTCGTGTGCGAGTCCGACTTGCACTTGGCTTATTTTTTAGCATATTTTAGACATTCATAGAGAATAAATCTGTTTCATCAAAGTCAATGGTACCTATCGCCAAAAGGTTCTTGCACGTATTAGGTACCGTGTGCATGTTAATTTTGTCGCTGACTGTAAAAACACGGAGGCATATCTGAGAGTACCTACAAACTGTGCTGACCGTATGCGAGCCAGGAGTTATAGCAAATAGCTGATACCGCCTTTCGACCCTCTGGTTCCGCGCGTCAGCACTATCGGGTGTTTGTCATTTTTTTATGCTATCGCGTATTCCGTGGGTGGGAAAATTCTGCAATGGGGATCGCCAGTTTTAAAGATTCAGGGTTTTGTTTAAATTGTTTTGTGTGATTAAAAAGGTTTTTAAGGTCGGGAAAGGTAATTAAAATTTTATTACGCTGCAATTTTGAATACCGTCACCATTTTTTAGGTAGTACGAGTAGGTACGTACCTAGATTCTAACCACAGATGTTGACTACTTTTTTATTTCTAATTTTATGTGACCCGTTATTTAAAAACTTTATCGAACCCTTCAAAGTAGACTTGCTAATTTAAATCAATCAGATAATCTTGGATCTCTATTTGGTCTGAGCCTTAGAAAAAATCAATTCTAGTCATGGATAACTAATTTAAATCATTCAGATAACCTTAGATATCTATTTGGTCCGAGCCTTAGATAAAATCAATACTAGTTATGGATAACTCTTAACGGTTGATCGAGAGATATTGGTAAGTATGAAAAACTCAAACATCGCTTTTCATCCTTCAAATATACTCGTAGGTCGAACCCAACTATTAATACTACCTAAATTCATGCAAATAAACTCTGCAAACCCTGACACTTAAGAGATCTTGAGTATTGCAGTGTTTCGTGTTTACCGTGCGTAAGTATATGCACACGCACTCACACACCATCACACGCGCACATACACTCTCACACACACACACACACTAACGCAAATGCTCATTTTTGTATTGTATAGCGACATCTTGGTTTGTTTGTACTTGCACTTGACCCATCTCGAAGACACTGCCTTTTGCAACACAGTTTTAAACTAACGCAAAAGACAGAGCTACGTACTTAAAATTGTGTACCTAGTGTAAGTTTTTGCAATAAAAATTTATCTTATCTAATTTAGCACATGTACAAGATGCGCAAATCCCTACTCCACAGCGCCGTGGGCATATGCATTTGGTACAGGCCGAATCATACAAGTCGGCGGATGTGAAGTTAGCTACAAGCTGCGCAATATCCAATCCTAACTGAAGCTCACATAAAGCTGCGCATTGATTGGGTTTCGCGCAGCTTGTAGCTAACTTTGTATCCGCCGACTTTAATGATTCGGCGCAACAACTTTCCTAGTGTTCACAAGCGCCATCAAGTTTAGTTCGGCCTATAATCGGCTGAAACTGTGCTGAAACTGTAAAATTATAGGAAAAACAGTGGACACCAAATACCTATTATACCCCTTTCAAAAGAACCTTGAGTTTAAAATAGACTCTTCAGTAAACAGCAAATACAACGCCTCTCAAAAATTAAGTTGTCAAATAGTCACTTCAACTTGTAACAAACACATTGGCAAGTGACAAACTTGATGAGTCGTAATAACATTTAAATATACGGTCAGGGATAGATAAATACTCGGACAAATGCTGTTGTTTACTAGAATAGTTTGTCAAATGAAATAGTTGGTTTCGTAACCACCTCTAGAATTCAACTACCGATATCTAATTTGTAATAAAGAATCTATTAAAGTAAGTTCTTATGGGCCGGAGAGCTAGCCCTGGTGTCAGAGTTCTTGAGAGTTGGAGTTGTTGGAGAAATCCGCGCCAAAATCCCAAACGCATCCAAACACTGACCGTGCCGAACATTGCTTAACTTCGATGATCGAGATAAAACAAACAAACAAACAAATCATTCATTTTGACACAATAACCGTGTTACAGTAATACATGATCCATAGGCTCCTGAACTAGTCTAAGACTGTGTCTCAGGAGCCAGTGGCTTATCCATATTAACATAAAACAGCATGCCAAAATATAAATAAAACGTAGACTTAACTAATTTAAAAAAAAAACGATTATCTTAAAAAATTAAATGAAAAAAATTGAATTTAGATATTGTACACGGGGGTACAAATAAAAGGTCTGATCTCCAGTATACAGCGTTTATTCACACTGGACCGAGGATACACAAACAATTTTCCAAGCGAGGCACCCTAGATGGCGCGAACCAAACAACATCGCGATTTAATTTTACTACTAGCGCCATCTATTGGGTGTGATGTGTAACAATTTGCGTGAACATACCGCCCACCAAGGACAAGTTGACTTGTCCTTCACCAAGTAATGATTTCCTTATGACTAAATTATTTCGCTACTGGTAACATGCATAATTTTGATATTGGGCGCTTTATTTCACAATTATTTTAAGTTTCAGCTAAACTACATTTACATTACAGTTACATTTTCTACCCTTGAGTGTTTAGCAGTCACTCGTCCTAGAAGACATCGACAAAGTGGACCATTTTCTTAATTTCACCAGCACTACGTCCCCATTCCCTGGCTTGGGCTGCTGATTAGTCCATTTCTTCGCGTTGTATCTCAACTTCGCATGCCACTTTTGTCTTTGCTGTGAGCAACGTTACGTGGACATTACCGCCTGCGTCAACTCTTCGCAAATAGATTGTAACAGCGTATGCCACCTTTGTCGCATCACAGAACCCATGCAATTCAACTACAGAACTGTTCCTGTTTGTACTCAGCCATCGAGGTAAGTTCATTTGTGTTAAATTACTTAATCCTTCGCAGTAAACATTCCATTCCTCCAATAATTTCCCTGTAACCTCATCATCCCAATCCATTCCAGATATCCACAGTTTCTGAATCAATGATTTTGCTACTATTACACAAGGGGCCGCCCACCCTAAAGGGTCGTAGAGTCATGCAATATGTGATATAATTCTTCTTTTAGTTACAGGGCCAGATTCCGGAGGAAGAGTCACCGAGTAACGGAAGTTATCGGTTTGTCGATTCCAGGTAAGTCCTAACAGCTTCACTATTTCATCTGTCTTCAGTGTTAACTCTTCATGTCCATTGATTGATGTTTCCTTGATTGCTTGCAATAGCTCATCGCTATTACTCATCCATTTTTGCAATTGAAATCCTCCTTTACTTAATAATTGATTCATCTGATTATAAATAACCAACCCTTCTTTTACAGCGTAGCAGCCCGTAAGGAGGTCGTCCATATAAAAGTCCTTAAGAACCCTCTCAGCTGCTTCGGGAAAACTACTGCCTTCATCGAGAGCTGTTTGCTGCAAACTTTTTACAGCCAAGTATGGAGCTGCAGCTGTCCCAAATGTAACTCTAAGTAGCCTGTAGTCTTCCTCCCGTTCACCTTCAGCATTTTTCCACAATAGCCTCTGGTAGTCTCTATCTTCGTCTGCAACCTTGACTTGACAATACATCTTCACTATATCCGCTGAAAGGCATATAGGGTATTGTCTCCATCTCATCAGTAAGTGTCTTAGTTCTGATTGTAAGGTAGGACCCACCATTGACATATCGTTCAACGATACTCCATTTTGAAATTTACAGTACGCATCGTGTACAACCCTTGAAGTCTCCCTGTCATTTCTGACGACCGAGTGATGGGGTAAGTTGACCGCCATCTTATTTTCCCTTTGTGTTTCAGGAATCTTCTCCATAAACCCTAGGTCTAGATATTTTTCTATGACCCTTTTGTATCCATCGCTTATCCCTTTGTTCCTTTGAAAACGTCCATTTAATCCCTTTAATTCCTTTTCCGCTATTGCTCTGGAGTCACCATCTACACATTCTGGTTTCTCAGGTTTGAAGGGGAGTTTGACCACGTATCTTCCTTCTGAGTCACGCTTCGTAGATTCAGCAAAGAATTGTTCACAACGTGTTTCTCCTTCAGACATAATCTTCATGATAGGCGTTGGCTCAGCTTCCAGTTCCCAAAACCTTTTTCGCGCTTCATTTTCATCTAAGCACGTATGCATGGCAACTATCTTAGAAGAAGATTCTTGAGTATTGTCGTACGTGCTAGATAATATCCATCCTAATGAAGTCGCTTGAGCCAACGGGTATCCATTCGGGCCTTTTCTTACCCCATTTTGTAAGATTTGGCCGTATATGTCTGCTCCCAACAAAACATCTATTTTGCTTGGAGTATGATACTGAGGATCCGCCAAACAAATGTCCTTGTCCAACCAGTCTAACGCTTCTACCTTGTAATTTGGTAAGGACGTGGTGATTGATTTGAGTACATGCGCTCGTACTTTAATAATGATGGATGCATCAACTCTCGACTGAATAGTCAGTTCCACCACATTTTTGGACACAGTGGTATTGCGTCCTTCCAGTCCGGAGACAAATCCTTTGCTTGGAGTTTTTCTAATTCCCAAATATTTTACCGTCGCTTCTGTAATGAAAGAAGCTTGCGACCCCTGATCCAATAAGGCTCTGATGTAAAATCCCTGCCCAGATTGGGATTTCGCCAAAACCACAGCAGTTGGCAACATAATTTGTTTGCTAACCGATGCCCGCCCAAAACAAGAGACCACAGAAGGCTGACTGACTGAATCAGGAGAGCTCGTTGAAGGTGTTGCAGAATGTGACCCATTTTCACCCGTATCCCTGGGATGGAGCGTAGTGTGGTGTTTTCGCTTGCATACACGACACGTTGATGTACTTGGACATGCCCTAGCCGAGTGACTGCTACCCAAACAGTTGTAACACAATCGCTTATCAACTACGAATTCACGTCTTTTATTTACATCTGCTTTCATAAATTCTGGACACATATAGACGATATGTTCTCCAGCGCAAAATTCGCAACTCGTGTTAGCTGCGTGCATCACTCTATGCCCTTGTGGCTTATTGACGCTGTTGAGAGTTGAAGGTCTGCCTTGATGGTCTGGTTCAGTGAACTCCAAAGCTCTGGATTTACTCTCCAAAAATTCACGGAATCGAGAAAACTTCGGAAGCTCATCATTTCCTTCTGCGACTTTCAACTCCCACTGTTTGCGGGTTTCGGCGTCTAGTTTGTTTGACACGATGTAGATTATTATTATGTCCCATGTCCCGACATCTATCCCAATATTTTTAAGAGCGTGTAAACAATCCCCCGTGGTATCGGCTAGCTCCCGCAACAATGCTGAGGATTCCTTTAAAGCATTCTTTTGACCCAATAAACGTTTGAGGATACAGTTAGCCAAATAGTTTTTATTGTCATACCTAGCCTTAAGTTGGCTCCAGCACTCCTCATAGTTGTGAGCAGTGATAGGCAGCTGCCGTATCAGCTGCTCGGCCTCACCAGTCAAGTGTCCCTTTAAGTAGTGTAGCCGCGTCACGTCATCCAGAGATGTGTTAGAGTGAATCAACGTTACAAACATGTCCCGAAACGTGATCCACTCTTCATATTTACCCGAAAACTTTGGTATGGTAATTTTTGGAAGTTTTATAGCTGACGTGCCGCTACTATTACTTGTCGTATTGTTAGTGCCATGGCCTGATGCTGGAGACAACTTCGGCCTACAGTATCGCAAGAGATCTGCCTTATAGTCTAAGTAAGCCTCTTCAGTTTTTTCATAAATTTCGTTTTTCGCGTATTCTGTCGATGCAAATTCTGACCAATCCTCAATTCCCTTTACTATATCTTCATGTACATTGACAAAACGATCCCATAAACTTTCTACCATTTCCAGTCTTGTCTGGATGTATTGTTCGGAAGCCAGCCGTTCCTTTGACGACTTTTTAAAATTAATGTGTGCCCTTGTAATTTTAGATTGCATATCTTTTTGCAAATTTAAGTTTTTAAAATCCATGATGGCAGTGTCAAACAAACTAATCAAGAAACAAAATAAATCTAATTCCAACAAAGTTAAAGTAAATTATTCTAAGTTTAAAAATTACAATTCCGAAATTATACAAAGTCCCAAACTAAATCACGTAAGTTCCGAATCAAAAAATCGCAAGTCCAATTCACAAACAAGACAATAAAATTAACTTGACTGTCAAAAATGTTAATTAAATCGCATACCGTGCCGTGTCGTCGCTTGCCTGGCTACCGTGGTCTGCGGGGCTCCGCCCGCACCGTGATGCTCGTCGCCTGGCCGCTGGTGTGCAGCCTCTCCTCGCGCTGCGGTGGCTGCCGTCGCCCCCGCGCTGCGCCGCGCGCCGGTCGTCGCTGCGTGGCTCCCGTCGTCTGCGGGGCTCCGCTCGCGCCGCGCCGCCCGTCGCCGCTGTGTGACTGCCGTCGCCTGCGGGGCTCTCCCCCGCGCCGTCCGTCGCCTGGCCGTTGGTGGAGTGCGGCCCCCCTCGAGCCGGCTGCCGTCGTCTGCGGGGCTCCCCTCGCGCCGCCGCTCGTCGCCTGACCCGCAGTGGAGTGCGGTCCCCTCGGGCCGGCTGCCGTCGCCTGCGGGGCTCCCCTCGCGCCGCCGCTCGTCGCCTGACCCGCAATAGAGTGCGGCCCCCCTCGGGCCGGCTGCCGTCGCCTGCGGGGCTCCTCTCGCGCCGCCGCTCGCTCGCGATTGCTGCCGGGCTCTTCCCGCGCCGCGTCGCCTTCGGAGCTGCTCCCGCGCCTCACCGCCTGGCCACGGTCGCGCTGGTCTTCGTAAGCGCCGTTGGTCGTCTCGCCGCCGCCGGTCGTCGTCGTCGCCGCCGGCCGTCGTCGCCGCTGCCGGTCGTCGGCGCCGTCGGTCGCCCCTCGCCGGTCGCTCTCGCCGGTCGCCCTCGCCGGTCGCCCTCGCCGGTCGCCCTCGACGTCGCTGGTCGCCCTCGCCGGTCGCCGGTCGCCCTCGCCGTCGCCGGTCGCCCTCGCCGTCGCCGGTCGCCCTGCTGCCGACGATCCCTTTTGGCACCAGCTCGTAGGTGCCAAGTGTAGTCCTCCAGGACTACTGAGCCAGCAGCATTCGGCTCAAGAAGGACCAAAATTTGTACACGGGGGTACAAATAAAAGGTCTGATCTCCAGTATACAGCGTTTATTCACACTGGACCGAGGATACACAAACAATTTTCCAAGCGAGGCACCCTAGATGGCGCGAACCAAACAACATCGCGATTTAATTTTACTACTAGCGCCATCTATTGGGTGTGATGTGTAACAATTTGCGTGAACAGATATAAATTTATTAATTAAAACACTAAATATATAATAAACGTGACATTTATTGCTTACAAAACTGTTGAGGTAGAAAACTAATTAGAACCTTATTGCAATGACCACAAGGACTGCTTGAGAAGAATAAAAGGCTGCGAAGATGTGGGAAGCAGTCCGAAAGTTTGGCCTGGCCTACAGCGACTTTCCGACGATGATGAACAACGTCACGTTCTTTCTGCGAACGCTATCTCTCAACATAGACCCTAGGAACCAGACACGTGAGTAATGCTATCTGCAACAGCCGAAAAATCAACAAAAAGAACAGATTCTAGAAAAAAAAGTAAGTAAATTCGTTTATACGAATGCCAGCGCAGCGAATGCCGCGGGTTATGCCAGCGGCCCAGAGGCACGCTCCGTTATTTTGAGGAACTGGGCTGGCTCGGGTAGACGCTGGAGGGGAACTCATCCGAAGCCTGGCCGTGCAAAATGTTGCTTATCTTCAAAACGTTGGTAATCGCTAAGAAATGTGTGATCCTGTGATTTTTATTTATACCCCGGGTTCATACTATAATTTACTTCAGTATGACAGCTGTCACTTTGACACCTGTCATGCCATTCTAGTACCTATTCTAGAAAATGACAGCTGTCACTTTGAATCCTGTCATTTAAAAAAAATGTTAACCGAAAAGGTTATGTTATGAAACTTCATCATACCTCCCATTCATGGTACCTCCCATTTATACTCTTGTTTGTGATCTCTTTCCGTTCAGTGGTTGCCTGGTAGAGATCGCTGTCAGCAATAAGGCCGCCATTTGTGGCACTAATTTAAGATAAGTTGTCTACTTTGTACAATAATAGTATTAGTGCACACAATAAAGAGTTCTATCTATCTATCTCTCATATCAGCAAATTATTTTTTCAATAAAACCAACGTTCCCTAGCATTGTTTTCGATTAGTAATAGCATACGAGTATAGTAGAAAATAGTAGAAATGGGCAGTGCACCCATCCTTACCAGAGGAGATAGCTCGGTAGGGATAAGTGCACTACACAAATGGTCAGTGCACCTATCGCTACTGGTAGAACTAAATCTACAAAAAGTGCACCTATCCCTACCAGGGGGGATAGCTCGGTTGGGATAAGTGTACCAGCCGATAAATTTCACCAACACCTGGATGAGAATGACGCAGGACAAGGACACCTAATTTTCAAAATGGGAGAGAAAGGCGGAATAGGTACTTATGTTTTATTATAGTGGTCTGAAAAAAATTAATAGAAGTAATATTCTAATAAAATCAATAGGTCACCTAATACTTTTTAGAAAATAACTAGTGCTAAGTATATACTAAGCAGATACCTTCAAAAATGCAAGAATTAGAAGGCATTTTTTTTTAGTCCTCTCAAATAGGTCGATGATAATGATGTTCACGATGATGATGTAAATCACGATGAAGATTTTCTATTTATTGAACAAATCTTTCAGGAATCCCTACTATCTATACAGTTCTGGACATCGTGTTTTCAGCCAGCTATGTGTACGTGTACTTTATTTCTATGGTCTGGTTTGTCTTCTGGAGATGTGCGGAGACAGGAGATGTTCTCTCGGCATTGATCATTTTCTCCCTGGGAACGGCTAGCGCGATCGGCCCTTTTAAGATCATCTTCATGCTCTATCATAGGTGTGTAGCTGTTTGTTATTAACTACTAGAAAGTATAATTCAACCAGCTATTTAAACTATTACTTTACATTATCATTTTACATAATCACCACCACCACTAATGGTCTTGAGATAATCCAAATTCTCAAACCATCTGCCAGTACATAATAAGATTTAAGATTTAAACTGGCTCCTCTCTCTTGAACAGTAGAATTCCACCAATTGTAAACTTCACTAACAAAGGGCACGGATTCTGGTGTCTGAGGTTAGTAAAATGTCATTAAAAAAAAAAACTATCTGCCAGTTAGCAGCGTGACCCAAGCTCGTACAGCATTGGCTGGTACACAGCTTAGAAAGCAAAAAAAAAATGTATTCGTATGTGACTTTTTTACATGGCTGTGTTTATATTATGTCTGGGTGATTCAATCACGACAAATTCTTGGCCAAAGATGCAGGTTTTTATAAACCAGCTAATAAAGCTGCAAAAATCAGAGCTGAAGAAATTATTTTCTCTTACTACGTGTATCACTCTATATTCCAGGACAAAACTTACCGAACTGGTTAGACAGTGCTTGAAAAGCTTTGAGTTGGCAGAACCAGGGTCGCGCTTTTTCACCAACCTCACCAAGACCTTGAGGATTGCTAAGAAGCGAGCCATCATATTCTGGTGTGTCATTATGGGAAACGGTTTTTTCTACATTCTTAAACCTATTGTTTTACCGGGTCGTCATTTGATGGAAGACCTATTTATAATTCTGGGTAAGAAATTATTTTTCCTCAAGATGATTGAGAGATGATTCTCCTCCATAAGATATTTCTGTCAATGACTGATTTCAAATAAAATATTGTATATTCGCCAGGTCTGGAACCAATGTTTGGCAATCCAAACTATCAGATCGCCTTCATTTTAATGGCAATGGGTATTTGCGTCACCGTATACTTTCCATCTAACGCTACAGCATTTCAAATAGTCATAAGCGGTTACATCGAAGCACAAATGCTTGCTTGGAGTGAAGAACTCGTGAATCTTTGGAAAGATGCTAGCAAACATTATTCAAAGCTAGTAAATAATGATTTAAATGATGATACTGAAGATTTAGCTAAAGAGAAAGATAATGCTTTTAACAAATACGTAAATCAAAGACTTAGAGACATAATTAAAGCTCATGCAACTAATTTAAGTCTACTACGTGAGATGGAAGAAGTCTTTAGAGAAGCTATAGCTGTGGAATTCAGTTTACTTATAGGTGGTCTCATAGCAGAATTACTGGCCGGGTTACAAAACACGTATATGGAAGTGCCATTTGCACTCATGCAAGTGGGGATGGACTGCTTTATTGGCCAGAAGGTGACAGACGCAAGCAAGGTAAATGAAACGTATTTATTGGTATATTTTATCTATCTTCTTATAGTTACTTATATTTTCAATCGACTTGCCAAAATACTTTCGAATACGCGTAATTGCGTTTGTACCTAAACATTAAGAATAAGTTAAGTTCTCATTGTAAGTGAATGAATTTGTGTTCTTTTATGAGAAATAAATATCTTAAACCAGAATATTTTTAAAATTTTGTACTTCAGTAGGTAAGTAAAGGATTTTAAATTGTAGATTCACGATTACATCGGTGAAAAAAAAACAAATAGTACCTATGTCTTTTTCTAGGTATTCGAGAGTGCAGTGTACCACTGCAAATGGGAGCACTTCAACAGAAGCAATATAAAACTAGTGTTGATGGTACTGATGACGTCACAGAGGACGATGACCTTATCAGCTGGCGGCATCACCAAACTGAACTTTGTCAGTCTGTTGGCAATTATAAAGATGATTTATTCAGCGTACACAACTTTGAGTGCTACTGTGAATTAAAAAACCTTATTTTTTGACACATACTCTAGTATTTATTGTGTCATTTGGTCAATGATAAATAAACAAATAATAGAGAACCAGATCTAAACTTCGCCTATTTTTAATTAAAATCCCAATGTAACCATACGAGTAAGTGTTGCATCTAGTAAACGAGCTTTATAGAATGCACCTATAGATAAATAAACAAAAGTACATGGTATGTAAGTTTAAAAGGCAATAACGGTAAATCTTTAAAAACACACATAATAATACTCGTATACCCATATTATTGACCGAGCTTTAGCGAGGTCTCTGAGTCTACTATGGGACGAGCCGGCACTTGAGCTGTCAGATGTTTGTATGTTTCTTTGTTCGACGATAACTCAAGTACCGCTCAGCTGATCTGCATGAAATTTAGCATGCACGTAGTTTATATATATAGAATTTTTAAGTTCGAATATGAGCATCTTCTGTTCAGTGGTGTCGAAGATACCAGGACTGGTGGTAAAATGAGGCAAAACGGCGCCACTTTCTGCGGGAGTTGCTTGGGTCAAATCTAGTAATAGAAATTCGACCCTCGTCCCGTTGACTGATTGATCTGATATATGGTACACACCTTTAGTTCCAATGACAATACAATATTATTAATTATTTTATAATTTTGTAAAACTTTATTCATATAAACAATTTTATATATTTTTCAAGATTAAATGTGTTGGAGCGCTTTACGCAAAGTTACCTTTTGAACCATTCACATACTTAGTTACTAAGCACATTTAGTTCAATCTTAAAAATCATAGATGGCTTCGTTCATCGAGCGACAAAATCCTGAATCCCGCAAATGACTTTTGTAATGAATTTAGTGAGCTATTTGATGTATTTTGTTATCTTTGCGTTTTCGGTACGGTAAAATAAACCGTCGGTCTCGGAGTTTAAGAGATTTATTCGAGGGAAGTTTTCTGTGCTCTCTGCTTTGGAGGACGCTCGTCGCGCTCAACAAAGTACTCATTCTTAACGAACATTTATTTAAAATCCTAATTTAAATTCTGACAGTACCTATGTCAAAAATTTATGGTCGGTGTCAGTTTCTTGTGAAAGTTTTTGAATATTTTGTTTAAAATAAAACAGGACATTAAAAAAGTGATGACGTCTTGACGAGAATCTTTGCCTCATTGGCGTCATATGAGTAAACTGTTGAATATTGGCACTACTTTAGGCTGTGGCTACTTAATCTGAACATAGCGTTCAATAAGCCCCCTACTGCCTGCACCGACGTGACGGGTCTCCTTTTGTCAGCTCTCCGTGACACTTACTACCACTAGAGCCGTCTGCGATGGCCTTTCCAGCTCCCTGTGGTATCGACTGCTACAGGGCATTCTCCGGCGGCTCTCTTGTTATCAACGGGATAACTCTTCGCAACGCCTACTACTGCAGAGCTGCCTGCAACGGATTTTCCAACTTACTGTGGTATCTACTGCTATGGAGCGTTCTCCAGAGGCTCTCCCGTGAACGATTGGCCAGCTCTCCGTGACATCTACTACTGCGGGGCCGTCTGTAACGACTTTTTCCGGTCTCTGTCGTATTTACTGCCATGGGGTGTTTTCCTACGGCAGTCTTGTGATCGAAACCTAGCTATCCGTGACACCTACGACCACTGGGACTTTGCAACGGCCTTTCCAACTTTCTGTGGTATCTACTACTACGGGATGTATTCCAGAGGCTCTCCTGTGGTTAACTGGCCAGCTCCCCATGGCACCTGCTGCAGGGTCTATTTCAATGGCCTTTGCAAAAACGTCGTGGACTTTCTTCTTAGAGTAGCTCGCAGAGTGTGTACTTTTAGGTTTGATGATAGCTAGAGGACTGTTGAAGCCGTGGTGGTCTAGTGGTAATGACACCCGCCGTACAATCGTGAGGTCGTGGGTTCAAACCCGGTCCCGTACCAATGAATTCCTTGGAATTTATGTACGGAATTTCACACCACTGGCTTTTCGGTGAAGGAAAACATCGTGAGGCAACCTGCATATGTCCAAGGAAGAAATTCCATGGCGTATGTGATTCCACCAACCCGCACTGGGCCAGCGTGGTGGATATGGCCCAATCACCCTCCATGGGTAGGCCTACGTCCTGCAGTGGACTAGTAAAAAAGGCTGGTACAGTACAGTACAGAGGACTGTATGTAACGTTCATTTATCTTTTAAATACAATTGCAAATTATTAAATAAAATTGCTTTTAAAAAAAAATGATGCTTAATTTTGTTGGTTAAATCTTGTTTAAATAATTTTCGCTCGAACTAAGTAAAGAATCCCAAAGTAGGTTTCTAACATTTTTTCTTAATAGACTTTCTAACAGTGTATACTAACATAGTAACGTTCACGCTGAACGCCCCACGATTTTATTTTTGAGTTTGATCAATGCTCGAGTGATAAGAAAATTAATGTATGAATGCAGTACTTACCTAGGACACGATAATGATATCTAATAGCGTGCCTAGGACTACCAAAATATTTTTTTATCTTTTAGTACATTCGAACAGTAACTTCTCAATAAAACCGTTTAATTTAAAATGTTTTTTATATATTCTATATGTTATATGAATAACCGCTCTCTTTGTTCTTTGAAGCCCTATAAGCTATGCGCCTTCTGCTAGTGTTAGATTCCATTCAGTATGAACAGATTAAGCATTCTTCAAACATTGTAGCATAACAATAGCAATTTTCGGCAGAAACTCATATATTTGAAATATTTTACCGAATGATATATACATTTACTTCGCTCATCATTGCAAAACTTTCATACGAATATTATTATATTTTTTTTGAAATTACAGTTTTTATGATATAAAATAGGAATAGCGCGAGGTCCAAGTCCGGGGCGGACTACTAGTTGTAGGTATGACATTGAAAGCGGCTCATTTCATGCTATCTACGCCACTGAGACTCCACTACACTGCATCAAACTAAAATAATTTTGGTTTCATATTTCAATCCTCTTATTATCTAGCCGCAGTGGCAACATTGAGATTCAACCCGATAGATTCTGATTCATACCTAGCTTTTAAGATTGCTCTGTACATAACACAAGAAATAAAATAAAAAAATAACTTGTTATAAATATAGAATTGAGCAGATTGGAAAGTTGAAATGGCAATTGCAGTAGACGTCCTATGGCTGAAGGATAGATGGTAATTCTGAAAATGAGAAGATTATATCCCACTACATGACACACACAGTTTACAGGTCACGTCATGTAAAAAAAATCGGCCAAGTGCGAGTCGGACTCGCGCACGAAGGGTTCCGTACCGTAGGGAGCCCCATTCCTCTTGCAGTTATTAATAGCGACCAAAAAACTATTAAAAATGACGTTCGTTGTATAGGAGCCCCCTTAAATATTTATTTTATTCTATTTTTAGTATTTGTTGTTATAGCGGCAACAGAAATACATCATCTGTGAAAATTTCAGCTGCCTAGCTATTACAGTTCATGAGATACAGCCTGGTGACAGACAGACAGACAGACGGACATCGAAGTCTTAGTAATAGGGTCCCGTTTTGACCCTTTGGGTACGGAACCCTAAATAAACGCTGGAGCTTCAAACTGCGCACATGGAAATTTAACTCCTAAATCTCTAAGTAAGCTAGGTTTAAAGGTACAAGGAGATTTAGCTCCTATGTGTGAAATTAGGAGTTATATTTCCTCGTGCGCAGTTTGACACTCCAGCGTTATTTTTACGTGACTTGACGTACTTATAAAATAAAAATAAAAATTTGAGGACATCTTACACATGATCTCTGACCCCAAACTAAGCAAAGCTTGTGATATGGCTTCCAGAGACATATTTATATACATAGACATATTTTGAAATACATACTTATATTGACAGTAACTAAATAACACCCAGACACAGAGCAAACACCTATGTTCATCACATAAATACTTGCCCTGGGTGGGGATCGAACCCACGCCTCTTTGATCCAGAAGTTACGGTCACTAACCACTGAGCCAGCGAGGCAGTCTTATGACGATATAAGCGAGCGGATTGACGCACGAAGACCATCGCCATTACTATCGTGCTTATCTGATAAAGCTAAGTACATCCTAACATCCCCAAACACGACTAAAGCACCACCACACCTTACTACGACCCAAAGGCGTGTAAATGAATGTCGCCCTTTAATTGAGCCGATCGATAGTTCAAACTACAGGTACCCGTGCCTCAGAATAATTCAGGGAAATTGTCACTTCAGTTTCCAACTTTCCACTAAATACTAGCCCGGGCGACCAATTTCAAGAATACTAATAGAATATATTCCTGCGTAAGAAGCGAATACAATGCGTCTATGAAAAAGCAGAAATATCAAGATATAACACGCAATAAGGTGACCATCACGGAACTGGTAACATATAAGTATTTCTTCAAATTATTTATTAACTAGCAACCCGCCCCGGCTTCGCACAGGTGTATTATACATATAAACCTTCCTCTTGGATTCAAGAAGTGATTACTCTATCTATTAAACAAAACCTCATCAAAATCCGTTGCGTAGTTTTAAAGATATAAGCATACATGGGGACAGACAGCGGGAAGCGACTTTGTTTTATACTACGTAGTGATATGCACATTTTTTATTTATTTCGTATAGGTTTGCGTTGAGCTACAACATATTGTCTAATTTCAAGTAGATATGCTAGAGTGTAACACGCTTACCTAGAAGATAGAAGATTTGAAGATACCCACGTTGTATTTTTGCGGGTAGACAGACAGCGTTCCACATTCTGGATTTTCATTATTTGAATGGTTTCAAGTCATTCGACCCAAGTTATATTGGCTTATTAATTTGAAATGCTATCTCCTAACTGCAAGTGCAATTCTTCAATTATTATTTCAAATTTTTAAGTCATCGGCTTATTATTTGTTTGTCAAAATTACTTAAAGGGCGCGCCACACAAGTTGGCGGATGTGAAGTTAGGTACAAGCTGCGCAATAGCCAATCAGCGTGCGGCTTTAGGTGAGTTTCAGTCGGGATTGGATATTGCGCAGCTTGTAGCTAACTTCACATCCGCCAACTTGTGTGGCGCGGCGTATACTTGGATTCAGTCTAGAGTAGAATTATACCTACCTATATATAATAGGCCTAATCAAACGTCTTGGTGACTGTGAAGTTAACTACAAGCTGCACGAAACCTAATCCTCGAGCATTAGCTTATTACCCTTTTATGGTGGACATTCCGCGCATTAGAACCAAGCGTTTCGAATCCTCATTCCTCATACGAACAGCCAGAATGTGGAACGCTTTGCCTGGGTCTGTCTTCCCGCTAAAGTACTTCAAATCCCGAGTAAATAGGGTATCTTCTAGGTAAGCGTGCTACAACCTAGACCGCTTATCTGCTTAACAACAGGCAGTATGTGGTCAAACGCAAACCTATACAGAATAAAAAAAAAAAATTAGCTGACATCACAGCCGCCAAGAAGCTTGATTTGGCCATAAAACGCTATTTTAACTCATTCATAGTTAAGAATAAAATTAGTCTCTTTCAGAAGACAATTAAACACGATGACAAATATTCGGAAGTTTGGTCCAGCCTACTGTGACTTCCCGACAATGATGGACAACATAACATTATTTCTACGAACTCTATCACTGAACGTGGATCCCAGGAACCGAAAACGCAAGTTCAAAATAACAAAAAATCAAATTCTAGCATATAAGTAATTACTAAATCTAAAAACCTTTATGTTATAGCTAGTCACTTTCCAGAGAAAAAAACTAATCCAATGTCGCTTAGATACTTACTCGTAGGTATGTTTTAAAAACACCCTGCTGCATTGATATGAAAAAATATCAAAAATACTACGATGCAGCAAATAGAAATGAAAATCAAAAATCACTAAATAAAAAATGACTAAGAATCAGCCTTATAGTATAATGCAACCACAGAAGAGAGAAAAAAAGAATCTAGTTCTGCTGTTCTGTGAATGCAACAAACAGCATAAAATTACCTATCATAGTCCCTAGATAAAATCAAGAAAAAACTCAAGTGTCAAGTCTACTCTTGCTATCCTTACTTTAATATTATAAATCCAACAGTGTGTTTATTGGTTTGCTCCTGTTTCACGCAGGAACGGAGCAACAGATTGACTTGATTTTTGGCATAGACATAGTTTGAAAAACGGAAAGTGACATGGGCTACTTTTTATTTCAGAAAAACAAAATTTTCCCATCGGATAAAAATTAAAATACCACGCGGGCGAAGGGCGAAAAACTTTTTAAAATACTCCAAGAATCAGAAATCTTGATTATTTTTTGCGTTGTACAAACACGACTACCATGACTGTTAATTTTCTAATATGATCCAAAATCAAATTACAGGTATCCCTAAGTTCTTTGCCATTTTAAACATCACATTCGTAGCAAGCTATTGCTATGTGTACCTAATTTCCACGAGCTGGTTTGTCTTTTGGGGATGCAGAGAGACTGGAGACTTTCTATCTGCCATGGCCATCTTCTCCCTGGGAACCTCAAGCCAGATCGGGCCTTATAAGATTATCTTTATGTTGTATCATAGGTAAATATCCAATCATAGATGTTTAAGATACTAGAATGTATAATCCTACCGCTTAACTTGGTCATCGCCTGCGCGGTACAGGGGCGCCGAGGGAGACGACAAGGGAACTGAGACAGGTGCAGGCGCCGGGGACCCGCCGGTGGGATTATAGAATAACCTGACTGGTGCACAAGACATGTTGCATTTACAAGTCAGAAGTCTTCAGGTTTAAAATCTTTGACACAAAAGCTAGCCGCTAGCACAAACTTGAACTTAAACTTACACAATCATCCATCCATCAACCATAAGACGTCCACTGCTAGACATAGGCCTTCCTTATAGATCTCCAATAAGACCGGTTCGAAGCAGCTTGCATCATGGTTACCTAACTTACCCAATAGCCAGACATAATTTTATAAAAACACATAACTGAGCTAGGTCACTGATTCAAACAATTTGTTCCTCTGAATTATTCATAATAGATCCAAGAATAACCTTGATTTTCGATTGAAAAATTCAATAAAATCTTTCGGAAATCTTTTCTAATTTTATTCTATTCTAGATCTTCTACTATAGCTTTTCTTCCAGGTTTAAACTAACTACTCTAGTCGGACAGTGCCTCGACACCTTTGCGCAAGCGAAACCAGGCTCTCGGTTTTTGACCAACTTGACCAAGAATCTAAGAATTGTGAAAATTCGAGCTATAGTATTTTGGTGCGTCATTGTGGGAAACGGTTTTCTGTACATCATGAAACCAATCGTTTTGCCTGGCCGGCATTTGAGTGAAGACATTTTTGTATTTCTTGGTATGTCTTTTTCTCTCAGTATTGATAGTTCTAATATATAGTTTCTTAACAATTTTAATTTTTAACCTGCATCCCACAACATAGGTCACCCTAGTGTGGCATTTATAGCATGACTAATTTAAGCAAAGTTTTTTTGGTTTTGTGTACCTAAATAGGTAAACACAATTTTGATTTGAGTAATATTTATGCTGTTACAGGTCTGGAACCTATGTTTGAGACTCCAAATTATCAAATCGCTTTTATATTATCTGCCATGGGTGACTGCGTTACAGTATACTTTCCTGCAAACGCTACAGCATTTCAAATAATTATCAACGGCTATATTGAATCTCAAATGCTCGCATGGAGTGATGAACTCATCAACATTTGGGAAGATGCTGGCCGATACTATTCTAAAAATGAAGGCTCACAAACAAGTAGCTCCAGCAGTAGTTGTGAAAATGTTGCTGAAGAGAATGATATAGCTGTTAACAAATACGTCAATCAACGTCTCAATGATATAACTGCGGCACATGCAACAAACCTGACTTTTTTGACTGAAACGGAGAATGCATTCAAGGATTCTACGCTGTAGAATTTATTTTACTAATAGTTGGCCTGATAGCAGAACTACTAGCAGGTTTGGAGAATACGTATATGGAAGTGCCTTTTGCCCTTATGTAGGTAGGGATGGACTGTTTTACAGGGCAGAGGGTGATAGATGCGAGTATAGTGTTTGAGAAAGCAGTGTATCACTGCAAGTGGGAGAATTTCAACAAAAGTAACAAGAAAACAATAGTGATAATATTAACAATGTCTCAGAGGACAATGACCTTATCAGCTGGTGGTATCACTAAACTCAATTTCGTCAGTTTGCTTTCGATTTTCAAGATGATTTATTCGACTTACACTACATTGAGTGCTGCAGTAAATTAGACTGTTATATGTATACAGGCCACAGGGTCATCCAAAACTCGTGTATTTTAAGCCGAAAGGAGATGATTCAGACCCACATAATTAACAACTACAATAATTTATACTATAGGGCTAACCCGAAATTCTAGTTGCATGCTTTCTAGTAATTCGAGAAAATAAACTGCTATTAAATTAGCTAAATTGCAAGTTGGAATCGACACATTTTGTCGATTTGCAATTTTGTATTTGTTTTGTACAATTGTGTTTTTTTTCTCGAATTCCGAGTTGGCCTCATAGTAAAAGGTTTTTATAATGATAGGCTGTCTTTTTAACCCCCGACGAAAAAGAGAGGTGTCTGTCTGTCTGTCTGTCTGTGGCATCATAGCGCCCGAACCACTGAACCGATCTCAGTTTAGTTTTTTTTTTGATGAAAGGAGACTTAATCGAGAGTGTTCTTAGCTATGTTTTATAAAAATCGATTGAGCCGTTTAAGAGTTATGGTGGGTTAAAGTGGGGATGGAAGAACCAAAATTCTACAAATGTGCCCAAAATGGTTGTCAATTGAAAGTTTGTTGTCAAATATTTTTGTGTCGGGGGTTTTTTAATTAGGTATATTATCGGTTTAGTAAAGAGCAAGCAGATAGCCCTGTATTTCAGATAATACGAGTAATAATACTATTTTTGCTTTGTACTCATAGTAACCAAAAATCTATATCCGCAAATAAATTTCCAATACGTTTTTTTTCATAATGCAGTAATGTAAATTAGTACTTAGATACAAGTATATAGAGATCTGAACACAAAGACCTAATTTAAAGTATTTTTCAATGTTTGTAATGAGATTTTAGAACAAAATAAAATGAATGTGGATGTCATTAACGTGTAATTTAATAACTATTTGCAGTAAGGTCATTCATTACAAAGTTAATAATACGTTTACGTTGTAAAATTGGAATTAAGTAGATGTTTTTAATCATTTGTTGACGAAATTATTTAATTTAAGTGCTAATAATGTTTAATAATAAATAATTTAATGTATAATACCTAATTATATGCACGGTATTAGGGTACAACTCTGTTTTTTAAGACATGAACATTCATATGAATCATTTTTACAACAAAATTTACTTTAAAATCATGAAAAATAGGCTGTTTTGTACATTTTATCAAAATAGATGGGGTAATATAAAAATACCGGCCCGCTTGTGTGTCTAGCAACCCGTATAATAAAAGTTTTTCATAATGACGATCAAACACATATCTGAAACACCCTGCACTTAGCAAAACAAAACACCATGAAGATGAATTTATTGAATGCCTTGACAACAAAAAAAATTATATACTTTTTAGGGTTCCGTACCCAAAGGGTAAAAACGGGACCCTTTCAATAAGACTCCGCCTTCCGTCTGTCTGTCTGTCTGTCACAAGGCTGTATATCATGAAACGTGATAGCTAGAACGTTGAAATTTTCACAGATTTTGTATTGCTGTTGCCACTATAACAACAAATACTAAAAACAGAAAAAAAATTACGGGGGGCTCCCATACAACAAATCTGAATTTTTTGCCGTTTTTCGCTCGATATTAATAATGGTAACAGGTAGATGCTTGAAATATTCACTGAATATTTAGTTGTATATTCAATTCAATAATAAATAATCAAATTAAAATAAATAATCAAGGGGGGCTCCCATACAGTACGGTACCCTTCGTGCGCGAGTCTTACTCGTACTTAGCCGATTATTTGTATTCTAAATTAATTCAAGTAAGTACGAGTAAGTAATAAGTAGACCAACAATGATATGTAATTTACTACGAATTACGAGTAGGACAGCTGTTGCGCCCTGAAAGAGGTAATCTAAAAATCAAGCAAACATACTCGTAATTAACGTAAGCAATGACAATCAAGGGCATATTTGGTTTTATAAATCAACCACATTTCAGTTAATTAAAAACAGGCTTAAAGAAAGAGTTGTGTTGTTCAATCCTCAGTGTTGTAAGCGTTTACCTACGCACTACTTCAGTCTAACCCTTTCAAACCTGAATTATTATTTTTATTAATATTAATGTGGTAAATTTTTTTAGGGTAAAATAGCACTTGTAATACGTAAAAAAAATAATATAAAAAATCCTTGATGCTTAATTAGCGAGAAAATACAGTTTTTCTTTATGTGCACAAATGAGGACATCCGGACAATATGATACTATACGTAAATGAAAGTTTATATAAGATGTTCAAGAAAAAGACTGAAATATAGGCAATAGCTTTATTATTTTGGTATGGAAAGACAGGTAACAGTTTTTGTCTTTAGTAAGACATAAATTAACTTTGCACTTGATGCATTTTATACACGATTTTCCCTTGCAACCTACAAACTTGCAGAGTGTTCCAAGTCGATCGTCATGTGCAGGAAAATGGACAACACCATCGCGAGCTATTTCGATTCCAGGATGGACTTCTCCAGGCCTTCTTGGAATAATTTCCGGCATTGGGCTGCTGATGGACGGACGACCCTTTTTAACTGGTGTTATTTTGCAACCAAGCTCTAAGTTCATTCCAAGTCTTCGGTGAAAATGAAGCAGTGTTAGTCGTTTGGGTTTTGAAGAAGATCACCCTCATATTGGTATTCTCCAAAAGCCTGAAGATCTCCTAGATCTGATGCATGAAATATCATTTGATGAGGCCATTTCTTTAATTTTATGAATGTTCTGTAGCACCTCACCAGATGGTCAAGTAAATCTGCTCCCCCCATAGCTACTGCTTCACTAATTCAGGTCTTGCTACACCTACCAACCGTTTGGCCTTTTTAGACCACCTCTTGATCATATCCTTATGGCCTACCCCGATAAAATTTGATGCTATTTGAGTGGCTTTATTATCCAACAACTGACTAATGTAACATGACCATCCAAACTAGATACTAAATTCTTCAGCAAATCTTCTATTTTTCTTATTGACTTGTTTGTCTTTTAAAAATGGAGGCTTACTAAATCGATCGAAATGAGCTGTAACAGTTGCCTTAGCTTCTTTTCTTTTTCAAAATTATTTGTTGTAAATGGTACGATGAGAAATAATTATCAAAACACAACTGCCATTCTTTTGCTAGCTCCAGAACAACGGTGGCAGCATACCCAATTTTATTCACAGAATTTGGGTTCAATTCTAGAGAAAGGCATTCGATCGTAGCTAAAGACAAAAATTGTACCATGTTATGATCGGTATCCTTATGACTGGAAACAGCTTCAAGATTGGTGCTGTCAGAAAGAGGCTGACCTTCTGCTTCAGAACCAGATGACTTACGCAAAGCAGCAACATCATTGTCTTCAAACTCAAGTGGGTATACTTCCCTCTGATTTAGGTTTTTTACGTCAGCACCTATTTGGAGAGATCTTTGGTGCTGACTTGCTGAGGAGTATCATTATCTTCTTCTTGGTCAGACGATAATCCAAGTCAAAGAGTTTTCAATTTTTCATTACTTGAACCACTGTCGGTTGTGAACTTTTTTAAAAACGGATATAAGAAAATAACAGTTAGTGAAAAGAAACTCAAAAAGTAGTAGAAATTATACAACTTTGCAGGTATTCTGTTGAAATAATGAATTTCTTTTGCAACAGTTCTGATATTTTGTAGTCTCAAAAATATCATTTGCGCCTGGTGTCCACGTTTGAGGACAAAACTTAAAATCAAGATAAATCGTAAAACAAATGAAATAAATGTAAATATGATATACACCATATAATCTCGTTAGTATAACATAGTGTTAGATATTTATTCTAGGTCCAGAATTCTACAAAAAACTATTATTTAGCTAAAACAAAATCGGCTTACTAACACACTATCAAACTTCGCTGACCACTGGAAGAAAACCGTGAAAAAAGTAGTAACAACAGGAAAAACATGGCACTAGGATTTCGGATATCGTTCAATTAATATATTCTTAAACGATTACAATCGATTACAATTCAGAAAAGATAGGTTTCCTAGTATTTTTTATTTTTTTAAACTTATGTCCTCAATTGTGCACCTCAGGTCTGAAAGGGCTAAGGTAATGATTTAAAACGAAAACATTTTTAGGCTTTTTTGCAGAAAATGTAAAAACTTATTCCTAAATACATTGGCAAAAAAATATTTATTGTGAACAAGTGAATTATAAACTTTAGCCTAAAAATTTAAAAAGAAAACATTTCTAAACTTTTTGCAGGAAAAATATAAACGTTTTCCTTAATTCATTAGCAAACAATGTTTATAGTACACGAGTACAAAACTTAAACGGTGAAAAAGTTATATCAAAGTTCAATAATCAGTGTAAGCATCTACTTCGTACCTAAAATATAAAAGTTTTCGTACTCCATTTTTACTGATACTTTTTAGGCAAGGGGCAGGAAGATTTCGCTAATGGCTCATAATGAATTCAAAGGAAAGTGTTACATTATTAAAAAAGTTTTCAACGACCTTTTAAGGCTCTTGTAAAAAGGTAGCTTTTATCGATACATCATTTTACGTCAGTGTTACTTAGAAGTGGGCCCGAATTTTGATTCTCTATTAAGTATATTAAAACATTTTCAATACTATCTTACATTTATTGTACGAACAGTTCTAGTAAATTCATTTATTTGTACAAATTTCGGATCTCGAAAACAGCTTTTATAAAAAATAATTATTAAAATTCAGTTTTTAGATAGAACTTTCCTTTATCTATTTGTATCTGTATCTACAGGCGAAATATCCGATGAAACGTGAATTTAAATATTAATTTATATTGTTCACCGGTCTGGTCGCCGTCTATTTCTAGTATATTTAAACAATACAATCCCTATTGCTTTTTATTTATCACCAATGTGCAATTAAATTAATAATGTGCAGTGCAACGTGATTTCCAGAAAATAGAGCTAAATTCCTGGCCAATTTAGAATAGATTTATTGTAATTATATTCTTCTAATCTTTAACGTCCAATGTGTACAATTAAAAAGATATTTACTCAATTCTCTCAAAAATTTAAAAACATCTCGGACTTGCGCTATTTTGTGGCCTGTGGGCCTGTGTTTGAGCAGCCCTCGTTTATACTCTTCCTTGAAAATTATAAAAAAGTTGGAATTTTATTGGCCTTTCTTTTTTCTGTTGCTAACAAAAAAACATAGTATTAACTTTTAAATTGTTCATTCTGCATGATACATGATTGTGTGATGATTGATTGTTTATTTTAAGTGGTGATTTGAATCGAATCCTGAAAAAAGACATAACAAATGCTTACATAATTCACAGCTATTACGACTTTCTCCTATTAGTCTACCACATTGACCAAATACGGTTAAATAAAATCAGGATGCCTGGCAGAGATCGCTTTTAGCGATAAGGCCGCCTCTTGTTACATGCTATACTTTTAATGTTTTTGTTATCTGTGCTATTTGTGCTTTTTATGTTAACAATAAATAATATCTATCTATCAGTCATCCCACAATTATCATCATGAACGTGTAAATCTTCCCGAGACATGTAGGCGTCTCCAACGTTTTCTTTTCCATTTGAACAATATGCACACTATTTCGAAAACACAGAATTACGTACCCTAGATAATACATAACATTAGATCTCTAGCCATTTAGCCTTGAAACAAACTTTTACAAAGTTATAGGTATTAAAATATTTTTTTGTGATTTGAAAAATTGAACAAAAGCGTTCCAGCATGTGGGAGGCAATTCGAAAATTTGGCCTGTCGCACTGCGATCTGCCGACGATGATCTCTAACGTGGACTTCTTCCTGAGATTTCTTACTCTCAAGCTCGATCCCAGGAATGAAAAACGTAAGTTTGTACACGAGTAAGACTTAGCTACAGATAGCGCGCGAGTTGAATGCAGTCGGGGTCTGAGGTAAAGAACGGGAGCATCTCCCCCCGCTATCCGCACGCCCCACCTCACGCGCCTGGGCGGGTTGGGCGTGCGGATAGCGGGGGGAGACATTCGCATTCCTAAGCTCTGCATTCAACTCGCGCGCCTACTGTAGTAAGTAAGTAATGTTTTTGCTTTATGCGTAAGGGGTAAGACAACTTTGAACCCGGTTTTTGAACCCGTAACACTCACACAGTCTCAGAACAAACAAAAAAATCATGACAGAATGTTGAGAAATAAACAAGTGAGGCCGGCAAAACTTCGTCGCGCCGTGTACAGACACAATTACACACACAAGCAAGTACAACGAAACTACGCCTTGGCTCGTCCGTTGAACTATGGCGGCGCAACTACACCACATGTATAAAAACTGGCCTCACTTGTCTGTTCACGACGTTCTGTCTTGATTTTTTTTATTTGGTCTAAGTTCACAGTTTGACTAGGTGTTTGTCAACGATCACGAAACTAACGTTCTACACGGGCAGCCTTCGCATGGGTGACCGAGAGTGGCATTTCCAACTAAGCGCTAAGCTGTCTGAGGTATTCAGGCGGATCAAAAACTCTGACACCAGGGCTATAGCCACCAGACCAATACGAACTTACTTAACCCGGTTTTTCAAATATATTTTTCAAACGGCTTTGTATGAAAGATTTAACGATTATTATTTTTGTATCATCGTACAATTTTCCCGAGCTTTCAATTTCGTAGTTTTTAACCAGCTCCTATAAGTATGTGGTTAATAATGTATTATCGTTAATAAACGTTCTTTTCATTAATTATCCCGTCGTTCATATCATATTGAAATACATAAATACATTATAGCTAGTGCCTTCTGAAAGGTTTTTTTCCCATTTTGTTCTTAACTCTTGACTCTTCATGTTTCGTTGAGATTACGTTCATGTAGAATCAAAATCAAAACAATAGAATTGCAATCTTTTGCGGTAACAGTGTCAAGTAATGTCAAAACAATGTTCTTGCTACCATACGGCGACCAAACACATTTATGTAAAAATATTGTTTGGTTTCTGCAGTATTTTAGAAAACAAAATTGGCTGTTCACCTACTTCACTATTTTTTAAATATGTAAAACACTTCAACACATATAAGAATAATATAACAGACAGTTTCTTATATTTTATAAACCATCAAAAGAGCTCAAAACCTTAAAGTGCGATGCTCAGCAAATGTTATAATATCAATCATTGCACAATTCGTCATACCACCAATAAGTCATAGAGTATAAAGTAGAGTATATCACCTAGCTCTACTACCATAAAGAAAACATTGAGACGAACATTTTAAGTTCTATCACTAATCACCTTTCGCTGCTTAGTTTGCTTTTGCAAGTTTAGTTGAATAAACAATGCAAAACATCATGGTATACTTACCTAGGTAAAGAAGTGTGATAATAACAAACAAATACTCCTAGAAATTCTCGCTGTCAAATTTTTAGGGATTCCCATACCTTTCTACGTCCTGACTGTGATATCAGCCGCTTGCTACTTCTACGTATACCTTCTGTCCATGGCTTGGTTCGTTGTCAAATGCATGAAGACTGGAGATGTCCTTCCAGGACTCATAGTTTTTTCCCTTGGAGTATCGAGCGAATTGGGAACTATCAAGCTGTGTTGCATGTTTTATTATGAGTGAGTATTGACCCTTAGAAATTCTAAATACTTTCCTAAAATATTTTGTAGAGTTTTGTCATTTTCAATTTTTTCATTTTACCTGCTATTAAATCTGTTGAATTGTACGTATTAAGAATCTGATAGTTAACGCACGTTTTAGGTGTGTATTTTTCCTAAATATTCTTTGAATGTTATTTAAGTTAGGTGTCACTTTTCGTTAGGTGTGTTTTTCAAATAAAAGACTTCGATACTTTTGTCAATGTCATTTGGTATACGTCCATGCAGCAGTAGTGCTGAGTATTAATCATTTTTGGTCTTTTCAGAGCAAAAGTGAGAGAAATGGTTTCCCATTGCTTGAGTAGCGATTCTGTCATTATTCCCAATAGTAGGTGAGTATACCCTTTTGTAATATTCATATTTATTTGAATTGTTAGAAAGATCTTATAAATCTTTTTTAATTATTATAGATTTTTTAAAAACCTGATGAAACCTCTCAGGCTAGTGAAGAAGAGAGCAATAGTTTTTTGGGTAGTGCTGATAGGGAACGGCATCGTCTATATTTTAAAACCGATGCTCATGCCCGGCCGCCATTTGATGGAAGATATTTTCCTTATCTACGGTACTACAAAGATTTTTGTATTATAAAACTAATTTATATGCCTGCATACGATAAAATTATTTTTTCTTAAAAATTTCAAATATTTTTCGAAATACAATCCTTGTTTCTCGTCTGAAACTTTGTTCTAAAAATTCATTTCAATGATCGATACAACAAATATTTAAAAATAAAATATAACTTACTGGAAGCTGACTTTCTTTAAAACTTGATTTCTCTAGGTCTGGAGCCAATGTTCAAATCACCAAACTACGAAATTGCGTTCATCATCATGGCAATTGGGGTGTACGTGACTGTCTATCTGCCTGCTAACATCACTGCCTTTCTTATCATCATATCTGGCTATGTTGAGGCCCAAATGCTAGCCTGGAGCGAAGAACTCTTGCATGTTTGGGAAGATGCTAAAACAGATTACAGAAAAGAATCAGATGTTGAAAGTATAGATTCAAGAAATGAAGATGCAATGATAAATAATTTCGTAAGACAACGTCTCATAACTATCATCCAAGGACATTCAACTAACATAACCGTTTTGAGACAAATAGAAGATGTGTTTAGAACAGCAATAGCTGTTGAATTTATTTTACTCATAGTGGGATTGATTGCAGAGCTGCTTGGTGGTTTGGAGAATACGTATATGGAGATACCTTATGCGTTGATGCAGGTGGCTATGGATTGCTTGACGGGTCAGAGACTGACAGACGCTAGTCTGGTGTTTGAACAAGCAGTATACGCCTGTGGATGGGAAATGATGGACAATGGCAATAAGAGAATCGTGCTGGTGATGCTGCAGAACTCACAGAAGACAATGACTTTGACAGCCGGAGGGATTTCAACGCTAAGTTTTACTAGCTTGATGGCAGTGATAAAGTCGATCTACTCGGCTTACACAACTCTCCGAAAGACGATGAAATAGATGTTACAATACACAATGTTAAGAGAATTGACGATTTACTCAAATTCATTGTAATAACATACAATGAAACACTGAACTGTACAATGCAATGTAGATGTCTACCAAACTATAACTTTGCCGCTGCAAAGCTTCACATAGTTAAACATTGTAAAAACTTATTGGCATCATTATACTAATTTGTACTAATAAAAACAATTAGTACCTATTGACATGCCAGTGAATGGTCGATGGTTTTGATTAACTTTTACTATTGTTGGTCACGCGAATTAATATTGTTGCGCTTGTCGACCATCGTAGGTCTATGGTATATTTTTTATTAGGGGAAATACTGTTAGTATAATTATATATTCAAGTTTTCTTTAATTTTAGTAGTACACCCAATAAAACCATTTAGAATGTTTCAAACACGAAAGATATTATTCGAAAACTTGTTATGGTGTCCATATTTGGGGCCACGCCGTGAATTGAATTTTCGTTGCATTACATGGCTTCATGTAGCTTCAAAAACAAGTGTTTTAATTATATTCTCCTCTACTCGTACTATGAAGAAGCTAGATTTCATCCGAAAGTTTGGCTTAGAGTATTGTGATTTACCGACAATGATATGGAATTTATCTTTCTTACTACGACCCCTTTCTCTCGATATAGATAATAAGGGTAAGTTTAATTTATATTTTTACGTTTTGGTAACAAACTTTTTTTTTTATTTGAATTGGCTTATCCCCGGATCCGTTTTCCAGGTTTATATTACAAACATATCTCTTCGTTTTCGGTTTCCATATTTCTTTACATTTTCTGTTTCTTTCCTTAACTATTTCTTTACATTCTACATCTCATATTACGTTATAATACAACTTAGTTTATCAAACGTTCTAAATTATATTTGCTAAGATGTAGAACACAATTTTCAATAATATTAAAAATGGTTATTAGGTACTTAATTTGCAATGGCAACAGATTGTAATACTTAGTTGTTTATTTCATGTGTTGTCTTCTAAGGAATTCCAGCTATATTCTACCTTCTGACCATCATATCTGCTGGCTGTCACGTTTACATCTACGTGGTATCAATGCTCTGGTTCGTATTCTGGAGATGTTCAGAGACAGGAGACATGTTGGCTGCTATGCTGGTCTTTTCCTTAGGAGTTGCTGGAGAATTCGGTCCTGTCAAACTTGTCTACGCTATTCTTCAAAGGTGGGTATATTTTCTAATTAATTGACCTTCATTAAGGTGTCATCATTTCTATTCTTTGTATCTTTCCTAATAATGAACACAATGAATTACCTAATACAAAATATTAACTGTTGCTAATTAAAAATGAATTTATTTTCTCGTTTTGACTTATTGAATCCTTCCTCAATATTTAGTTTGTTCTTTAGCAAATAGCTAAGCCTATAGATTGATTTACTTCATTCGGATGCCCGGGGAATGTATCATTAGTCATTCAATAAAAATTCTCATACTACATAATGTTTATAAGTTACACATTTTAGGGTTCCGTAGTAAAACAAGGAACCATCATAACTTCATTGTGTCCGTCCGTCCTAATAATACCTACAAAGCCTTATAACTTCCACATTTAACAACCAAATTTCATGAAATTTGATATTATGATAGTTATATAAACTTAATAGGTATATGAATCTCAATTTTAAAAACGAAAAAATTTTAAAAGTGCGGATCTTGTCACATGTAGGTACCTACCTACTATTTTTAAGATTATGGGTCGCCAAAGTAGAAACGAGTTTAGACCATATTAAAAACTTTGACTCAAAATTATTTTGAGCACTGTGATAGTAACTTTTTGAGTTATAAAGGAAAATTGAATTTTTTAAACTTGCATAATAGCTCATTGGGGTCATTGACCTCACAAAAATATTTCATACTCGCTTACGTTTTTCTAGCAGGCACCTATCGTAAAATTTGGTTTTTATCATCATCAAAATCATCGTCACCATCTACGAAAGCCTATGAGTATCATACGCGTGTCTCAGCACGCACTTGACAACTTATTACACTTACAACTTATTTATATTTTTTTTTCCTAGAAATAAAGTAAGAAAACTAGTAAAAACCAGCCTCGCTTGTGACGCTCACGTCATTCCAGGAAGCAGATTTTTTAAAAACCTGCAGAAGTCACTTAAGAGTGTGAAAAGACGAGCCATGGTTTATTGGGTAATAATGATGGGCAATGGCGCAATATATCTTGTGAGGCCTTTTCTTAGGCCTGGTAGACACCTGACAGAAGATATTTTTATGTATTACGGTGAGACCTTGACATCTGTATTGTAAAAACGGCCATCTAACACTTCAGTGCTGCGCTCAAACTTTGCAAACCAAATAAGTAGAGCCATTAACCAGCCTGAAAATAACTGTTGAACAAGTTCAACTTTTGAACAAGTCCAAAAGATTAGCAAGTACATATAATGCAGAAGCGTTAGCCGATTGGAACTGTTGAAAAACTTTTGAACAAGTCCAAAAGATTAGCAAGTACATATAATGCAGAAGCGTTAGCCGATTGGAACTGTTGAACAACTTTTGAACAAGTCCAAAAGATTAGCAAGTACATATAATGCAGAAGCGTTAGCCGATTGGAACTGTTGAACAACTTTTGAACAAGTCCAAAAGATTAGCAAGTACATAGAATGCAGAAGCGTTAGCCGATTGGGCTGTAATTTTTTTGGCAATTCACAATGCACCTAACTAGGTTCAAAATAGATGGCATATAAATTCATATAGTATTTTGATTCTTACAGTTTACAGTTAAACTCTGACTTCAATTAAGTACTGTAACATAAGTAGGTACTGTAACATAAAACATGAATGGTTGTGAGACACCTAAGTAACTGTTAACAATTATTTTCCGCTTTCCAGGTTTGGAGCCAATGTACGAAACACCAAACTATGAAATCGCGATGATACTAACCGCATTCGGAGTCTTATTCACCTGCTATAGTGTTGTTAATGTTGCAGCATTAATTACCATAACCACGGGTTACGTGGAAGCTCAGATGCTTGCCTGGAACGAAGAGCTTTTGCATCTATGGAACGATTTTAAAATTATCTGCAAAGAAAATAGAATTGAGCCTGACCGAAACAAGAAACTTTTGAAAATTCCTTCGAATTACCAAATAGCAGAACATGCATTCGTCGAAGCACATCTCAAAGATGTGATGGTCACGCTAGGAACTTGGAACTGCTGCGGCAGATTGAGGGAGTTTTTCGAGGAGCATTCGTGCTTCAGTTCTTAATCATTATAATAGCACAAATAGCCGAACTACTCGGAGGATTGGAAGAAACATACTTGGAATTGCCGTTCTCTTTCATCCCGTCGTGGTGGACTGTCTTACAGGACAGAGACTGGCTGATGCGAGCATGGCTTTTGAATTGGCTGTCTATAACTGTGGATGGGAAAATTTCAACAAGTCAAATACGAGTATGAAGTTGGTTTTGTTGATGCTGCAGAACTCTCAGAGGACAATGAAGCTAACAGCAGGGGGAGTGACTGTACTGAACTTTAGCTTGCTGATGTCAATGACAAGAGCTGTTTATTCGGCGTACACGACATTAAGGTCGTACACATCGTAAATAGCATTACCGAACAAAGAAATAAAGCCTTCGCTCATGTAATGGTTTCTACTCGTAGATTGTTTCTTGCGTAACGCGTTTTCATTTTCCGTGCTTTGTTAATTCAAGTTTGTAAACACTGTGCAAGTAATAAATGGCAAAAGAATTTGGGCTTTATTATCTCACCTTTTTTTTACCTACTCCTAAAGTATTCCGTATCTGATACGAGGGATGAGTTGCTTTTATTTAGTTTTTATCCAATTTGGTTGCCATTCATTTAAAGGTTAGGTATTAGGACAGCATCGTGTCGGTTTTTATTTTTATGTACAGTGATTTCCACTTTTCACTTTTGGATTGATTGCCACAAAAATAATTTTTCAACTACAACCTTATACATTTATTGGTGTGGTTGCCGTATGGGACAATTTTTAATGGTATGGTATTTATAGAATATATCCTCAGAAGAATGACAAGTTATAATTCTTCTGAGAATATACCTATGTGGTCGTTGTGTTGACACTGTTCCTCGCAAAATTATCATCTATGTAATCATTTTGACTTCATAAATGTATTTATAATAGATGGCAACGGTTGTTTTAACCGTTTAGCCATGTCAGAGGCCTTTAGGCGGCCTAAAAGCTCTGACACCAGGGCTAGCCACCTGACCTATACGAACCTACTTACTTATAGATGACAAAAGTAGTAGTTTATTGACACTAAACTTATATAACATTTCATAATAATAAATAAATAAAAATTTACATTTCATAAACTTAACTATAATTGTATTACAACTACTATGCTGTATGTACAAACCTAAACAAATTAATAAAAAAAAAACACTTTTTTTTATAAATCGGGCAAAAGTGCCTTTATTAACTACAACAAAACTACACTACTATTACACAAAAAGCATTGGATCATCCTCAGACCTTTGAAGGTCTAAAGATAATCCAAATGCTCAAGCCCACTGCCAGTTGGCAGCGTGCCCAGCATGCTGGCTGCATTGCCACGCTGAATAGCAATGCTTATGCGTTGAGCCAAATAAAAAAAAATTAAACAAAAAACCACTTGAATTAAAAAAATTAGTATGTATAGATGACGATGAAATCTCTAATCTAAAAGCCCACTACCAGCGGGCACCATTTATAATTGAATTAATTGATGGTATTGAATTTAAATGAAAATATTGTAAGTTATCAAATAATTATGGCTAAAAGATTACAATTATAAATACAATTTAATTTAATTAGTAAGATTAGCTGTTACAAAACCCATATACTAACCTTCACCAATAGGTAATGTAGTGGAGCCACAAAAAGTTGAAACTGAATTGTAGGTACCTATATAGAGTCAGCCACATCAAAATTATTTCAAATAAATCCGAAGTTTCCTTGGTCCGGGTCCGGGTCCGGATTCAAGAACAGTAACTGAGTAAAAAAATACTTAAAATTCGATTGTGAAATAGGAAAGAAAATCAAGGACTACGAGATAGATTATTAGGCCAGCACCCGTATCATAGCAAATGGACAAATTATATTTTACCTCGTTGAAACTCGCGTGAGTATTTATTACTTAATTTATACTAAAACCGGATAGCACTCACGATGATTTAATCATAAAATTATCGTGAGTGTTATTCGGTTTTTAATATAAATTGTCTTTCCATCAATGTAGGTATCCCTTCGAGGAGACAAAGTATGGTTAACAACTGACATTAAAATTTGATATCATTATATTTTTCGCAAGAAATAACAAAACCGACTTCCATCGTGTTCATATTCGAATAGTTCGCTCGAATCAATGTATACAATTTTTACATTATGTTGATATTTCAAAAACGGCTCAGCCGATTTCGTGAAAATTTAAATGGGACAACCTCAGCGGGCTTGGCATAAGGACCATAAAATTATACTATCGACGTGTCAGAACGTGACAGAGTTATGATGAAGCATATATCTGTCACCTTTGCACACGTCGATAAACTCAAGTCGTGGTCTTGTATGCTAAGCATACTGGAGTACTTTTGACCTTTTGAGCTAAGAAATAATTGTTTAAATCAGTACACAATAATATCGAGGATCAAAAAAGAAATACACAAAAAAATAAATACATACAGACGAACATAGAACCGCCTCCTTTTTGGAAGTCGGTTAAAACAAGCGGTGCAGATAAAGGGAGTGCTTCCACTCTGCCCCACCAAAGCGCCCCACTGGTGGGGCAGATTCCACTTCTTCATATTTTTGAGTGGAATCTGCCCCACTCGTCTCATCTTGGTGGGGCAGATTCCACTCACTTTTTAGCCCAGTGGAATCTGCCCCACCAGGGGTGTCGCGCGATTTTAAATTAAATTGGTGGTGCCATGAAGTGCAAATTTTACTGCAAAATTTTAATCATTATAGCGCCCCACCGAAAGATTAGATAAGCGAAGACATTAAAATTGTAAATATAAGCCTAATCATCTCAAGTCGAAAAATTACAGCTAGTATTTAAGAATATAATTATCTAGATATGTAGTAGGTGAAGAAAGACCATCGTAAAATAATAAACCACAGAATGATTTACTAGAAATGATTTATTAAAAATCTGTACTTATAAAAATTAACAATTTTTTACTTTACGGCAATTTGCTTCGAAATCAATAGTTTAAAATTTAGTGTTTTACTGTTTCTAGAACATATGTTTTGGTTATTAAATCAACATTAATCAACATTGTTACCTACTATTAATTATGGTAGGTAAGTAATAAAATGCACAAAAATTGTTACAAGTTAACAATAAGTAATAACAAGTAATAAAAATGCACAAAAATTGTTACAAGTTAATTCTCACTACCTAATTCTCACGACTTGTTGTATTCATTTAGTCTACGTATAGAAACATAAAATAATAATAAAATCACAGATTTCCAAAATTATCACTAAATAAAATCACAGATTTATAAAAATGTACAAAAAATCAAAAAGATAAAATTTTCGAAAATATAATTATGTAATTTAAAACGGAATCGGGTGAAGAGCAATTTTTGCGCTCTCAATAATAATAAATTACAGTTAAATCGTTCATTATAACATATGTAAGTCTTAATTTTTACTAACAAATCACATTACAAAAATACATCAAAAATATGTAAATTCGCTCAAAGTAACATAAAATTAAAAATAAAATAACTGTTTAGAACATTAATAAGAGAAAACTACATAATAATACTTCAAAAGTGATTTTGTACTCCCTTATCCCTTGTCCTTGAGTTTTACTCATATTTTAACAAAAATCAACATTAAAAAGTTAAGATTTTCGAAATATGTACAATGTAACTTTTTTGTTTATTTTTATTTTTAATTACAAAATCACTGTACAAGGATATCTGGAGTACTAAGCAGAAAAAAGATCATTCAGATCGAGGGGAAAAAATAGCTGTTTCATACAGTTTTTCGATCCCGAGCTGCAAGTTGGTGAGGAACAGGAGATTTTTTGTTGAATTTCGAGTTGGTTTCTTACTAAATGTTGTAACGCGGCCGAAAGGTGTTATTTTTTTTTTAGGGATAATAAATATAGGTGTTCATGATGGTCTTAATCACGCTCTTTCGGCTTAGTACAAAATAAGCAGATAACCTTATAATACATATAAAAATAATCAGTCAGTAGTAATAGTTTAAATTAACGTAATATGTCGACTATAGTCAAACCGCTAAACTCAGACTTCGCCTGCGCGGTACAGGGGCGCCGGGGGAGACGACACAGGGGACTGAGACAGGCGCGGGCGGCGGGTCCCCACCGCCCGCACCTGTCTCAGTCCCCCTTTGTCGTCTACCCCCGCGCCCCCGTACCCGCGCAGGAGAAGTCTGAGTTTAGCGGTTTGACTATAAAAGTATTTATCGTAATTTTTCCAAAAAATGTCCGATCGTAATTTTTTTATTCAAAAGTTCTGTTTGAGCATTGAGAATCATTTTGTCGTTTTCTAGAGATTGCAAACGTTGCTTGGGAGGTTGTTTTTGCATTGATTTTATTTTATTGAGAGTAAAATCTTCTTGCAGCACATTTAACAACTTTAAGAGGCTAGGGCGTTTCTTCGTATTTTTTCTATTCAACTTAGAATGCCAAATTTCTAAAGCATTATTTGTGCGGTATTTTTCTTTATAAACGCTCCACACTTCCAAAAAGTCTTCTTTTAACCAAAAATTTTATCTTTTTGATTTTTTGTACATTTTTATAAATCTGTGATTTTATTTAGTGATAATTATGGAAATCTGTGATTTTATTATTATTTTATGTTTCTATACGTAGACTAAATGAATACAACAAGTCGTGAGAATTAGGTAGTGAGAATTAACTTCTAACAATTTTTGTGCATTTTTATTACTTGTTATTACTTATTGTTAACTTGTAACAATTTTTGTGCATTTTATTACTTACCTACCATAATTAATAGTAGGTAACAATGTTGATTAATGTTGATTTAATAACCAAAACATATGTTCTAGAAACAGTAAAACACTAAATTTTAAACTATTGATTTCGAAGCAAATTGCCGTAAAGTAAAAAATTGTTAATTTTTATAAGTACAGATTTTTAATAAATCATTTCTAGTAAATCATTCTGTGGTTTATTATTTTACGATGGTCTCTCTTCACCTACTACATATCTAGATAATTATATTCTTAAATACTAGCTGTAATTTTTCGACTTGAGATGATTAGGCTTATATTTACAATTTTAATGTCTTCGCTTATCTAATCTTTCGGTGGGGCGCTATAATGATTAAAATTTTGCAGTAAAATTTGCACTTCATGGCACCATCAATTTAATTTAAAATCGCGCGACACCCCTGGTGGGGCAGATTCCACTGGGCTAAAAAGTGAGTGGAATCTGCCCCACCAAGATGAGACGAGTGGGGCAGATTCCACTCAAAAAAATGAAGAAGTGGAATCTGCCCCACCAGTGGGGCGCTTTGGTGGGGCAGAGTGGAAGCACTCGATAAAGGGCGCTTTCAAATCTGCTGCCACGTGCAATCCATAAGGTCATGCAGTCATGGTAAAATTTTTTGTTGTACAATCCTTTTGTTCTTAAATGTAAGATAATGTAGTGATCTTGAATAAATTAAACATCATCATCGCCTTATGAGTCGGAATATATAGGTAGAGTCGTCATTTATATGTTTACTTTGAGTATCTTCTTTTCATTAGAGTTATGTCGTATTCTACGAGCTTTCTAGCTGAGCCTGATAAAGTCTAAATACCAAATTATACGTACCAAGGGCTAGTAGACAAAAAACAACAAAATATTATTTTAGCCCCATATCCAAAAACCTGAATACGGGCTATGCTTTCAAGAATCAGTCTATTATTATTGAACGTTTAAATTGACTATGAATTAATTTGACTATGACTCAATTTAAAGTTTTTTGTCAATTCGATGTCCTATTGAATTAATAATAAAACCTGTGAAATCAGTTTTAGTAAACAAGCTGTTACAATACTTGATTACTTAATGATAGAGACGCTGACAGAATTTTTCATAGTTATGTACCTACCAAGCAAGTTTTAATCTTCCTTGGTACTTACCTAGTTACCACCATTGACATATTTTTTGAAGTAGGTATTGTAGTGTTAAAGTATTAGTAGATAAATGTCACAATGATAAAAACAGAAAAATTGAAAAACCATTATTGATTTTGACCGTTACTTTATATCGTAGGTACTTACGTAAAATTAAAACTCAATATAATTGTAAGAACAAATACACTAAACTATCAACAATCACAAGCTCGCGATAACGTGTGGAGCTGGTTAAAATTTCTACGCTGTTACGCCTTTCAGTGTTTTCTTGATTTAAAAGGCACGTTATCTAAATTAATTACAGACAAATGCAAGCGGCAAATATTTTTAGGCTTATTCTACTTTACACTTTCTAAGGAATTCCAGTCATATTCTACGTCCTCACTATCGTATCTGCTGCTTGCTACGTCTACATTTACATGGTGTCTGCGGTTTGGTTCGTGTTCTGGAGATGCACAGAGACGGGAGACGTGCTGGCTGCTACGCTGGTCTTCTCGCTCACAGTTGCCGGGGAGATCGGCCCCGTGAAGCTTGTCTACACTATGTTATACAGGTAAGTTGATAGCACAACGAGCTTGGGGAAGGGGCTATGCTCGAAGTCTCTCTGCGAGATCGAATTAGAAATGAGGAGATCCGTAGAAGAACCAAAGTTACCGACATAGCCCAGCGGATTGGCAAGTTAAAATGGCAGTGGGCAGGGCACATAGTGCGGAGAACTGAAGACCGACGGGTGGAGCCACGTACTGGCAAGCATAGCGTAGGGCGTCCACCCACAAGGTGGACGGACGACCTCATTAAGACCGCAGGATCGCGCTGTGTGAAAGCCGCTACCAACTGGTCTTATTGGAGATCCACAGGGGAGGCCTTTGTCCAGCAGTGGACGTCCTATGGTTGATGGATGGATGGATAAAGTTAATATAAAGGTAGTACTGAGCTTTACCGCTTTTCACTCGAACTTCTTCTTATCAAGTTCCAGTTATTTGTCCTTGTTATTTTTAACCAAAATTTAGCCCCCAATGTCATTATCTTCTATGGCCTTATATTGATAATTTCCCGTGCAAAGGCATTCCCGAATTTGCGTCTTTATGCCGCAAATGCAAAATACAATACATAATAATAGTAAATGACGAGATAGAAACATATTTATACAGCTATTAGGTATATCTTGCAAGTAATGGCTCATTACACTTTTTCCTCAGGAAAAGAGTACGGAATATAGCGATAGCTAGCCTAGCTTGCGATGCTCTGGTGGTTCCAGGAGATAGGTTCTCTAAGACTCTACAGAAGACCCTGAAATGTGTAAAAAGACGAGCCTTGGTCTTTTGGATAATTATGATGGGGATCGGCGTAGTGTACCTCATCAAACCTTTCCTCATGCCTGGCAGACATTTGATGGATGATATTTTCATGTATTATGGTGAGACAATGATTGATGTTTCTTAAATTTTTATATGAAAAACCGGATACACTCACGATAATATTTGAAACGGCCGAGCCGCTATGCGCCCGACCGGTTTCGAAGTAGTTAGTACTTCTTCATCAGGGAATACGCGCGCCCCCGATGACGGACGCCCGCGCACTGGAGTTGGCGGCGGCCGCGAGCTCGGCGGCGGCACGCGCCTCCCGCGCCACTGCCCTCGCCGCTCGCGCCTCCGCAGCGCGTGATCGGCTACTCGTCACAGGAGCTGGATGGTTTTCTTCTGCTTCTTCCTCCGATGGCACATTTTGTCCTGAACAACTTCCGTCCACACACCATACACTGACTGTATCCAGCGCTAAACTCTCCGACACAAAAGTCTGCTGCTTAGTGTTTAAAACCGGTCTCCACGACGGCGCCAAAGTCCAACCACCATCCCGATTGAAATTTGGATGACGCGCGATCTCAATAGCCTCCCGCACCTTACGGGGAACCAGGAAACTTTCCTTAGCTAATACGGTCGCGCGATCAAACCTCAGGAAGTGGTTAGGTTCTTGCGCATGCTCCGCTACTGCAGACTTAACCGTGTCCATATTTTTCACACTTCGGATGTGTTCAGAAAGCCTTGTAGAAATATTGCGGCAAGTCTCTCCGATGTAACACTTGCCACAGTCACAAGGTATCATGTATACACCTGGCACATTGAGTGGTTCCTTGTCTTTTGGTGAACGTAGAAACTGCCTTAGCTGACTCGGAGGCCGGAACCGGGTCCTAATACCGTACCTCCGTTGCAAGAAATGACCGATTTTGTCAGTCACTCCTCTCACAAAAGGCAGATAAATCGTGAGTGTATCCGGTTTTTCATATAAAAATTTAATAATGAATCCTCACGCTAGTTTCAATGAAGTGATTGATGTTTCTGTTTTATTTTCAACTAGCTTTTGGCCGCGACTTCACGCACGTGATATTGTGACTTGTGCTGTCCCATAGGAACCTTTTTTTTTGGGATAAAAAGTAGCCTATGTCACTTTCCGTTCTTTTTCGCAATACCCATGCCAAAAATCAAGTTGATCCGTTGCATTATTACTGCGTGAAAAAGTAACTAACCAAATACCACACTTTTGGATTTATTATATTATTACTAGCAGCGCCCCGCGGTTTTACCCGCGTTGTGCCCGTTCCCGAGGGAATTTGGGGAATTTTTATACATATAAACCTTTCTCTTGAATCACTCTATCCATTAAAAAAAACCGCATCAAAATCCGTTGCGTAGTTTTAAAGATTTAAGCATACAGACAAACAAATAAACAAACAAATAAACAAACGAAAATAGCGACTTTATTTTATACTATGTAAGGATACTACGGCCGTTCAGAGAATGCGTTCCTGCACGTCATCTTGCAAAAATGTTTTTGGCCGATATCTCGGAAACTATGCACTTAAGGGCAAAAAACATGAAGATAATTATTGTAGAAAATAAAAATCGCATCTTTTGTTTCCAGTAAACTTTTTTGTAAAACTTACCGTTTACGATTTATGGACCATTAAATGAAACTTCATTAAATGGACCTTAAAACATTAAATTGTCCATAAATCGTAAACGGTAAGTTTTACAAAAAAAGTTTAATGGAAACAAAAGATGCGTTTTTTTTCTACAATAATTATCTTAATGTTTTTTGCCCTTAAGTGCATAGTTTCCGAGATATCGGCCAAAAACATTTTTGCAAGATGACGTGCAGGAACGCATTCTCTGAACGGCCGTAGTTTAAGGATAAATTAATAGCCCTTGAATGACCAAAGTTTCTTTCTTCAGGGCTGGAACCAATGTACGAAACACCAAACTATGAAATCTCGATGATAGCAACTATTTTCGGAGTCCTATTCGCCTGCTACAGTGTTGTCAATGTTACGGCTTTCGTTATTATAAATGCTGGCTATGTGGAAGCACAGATGATTGCCTGGAGTGAAGAGCTAAATCATCTTTGGGATGATTTTGAACTATTCTATAAAGAAAATAGAGTTCCAGCTATAAGTAACGATATACACGGAAGAACGGTGACTGCAGATTACAAAACCGATGTTAATAAATTTGTTCAATCACGTCTCAGGGATATAATAAGAGGCCACGCCAGAAACCTGGACCTTCTCCAACAGATTGAGGATGTTTTTCGAGGAGCTTTTGTCCTTGAATTCTTGATTCTAATAGTGGGATTGATAGCTGAACTATACGGAGGATTAGAAAAAACATACATAGAAGTTCCGTTTTCATTTCTTGCAGTCCTCGTAGACTGTCTTACAGGGCAGAGGCTAGCTGACGCCAGTAAAACTTTTGAAAACGCTGTTTTTGACTGCAGGTGGGAAAACTTCAACAGGTCAAATATGAAGCTAGTGCTTTTGATGCTACAGAACTCTCAGAAGACGATGACGCTGTCTGCAGGTGGACTTACCGTACTGAACTTTAGCTTGTTGATGACAGTCATGCGGTCTGTCTATTCAGCGTATACAACGTTGAGGTCATCTACATCTTAAGTTTCTTCATGAAATAAAGTTTTTGTATCATTGTAGAGTTGTCTTTCAATGGTCGTTTTATGATTTTTACGGAAGTAGTTCTAAGCAGTGAGCTCTTTGCTTATTTTATGGAAATATCGTGCTATATCTTTATACTACGCGACTTATCGCGCAATAAGACATGAGATATGTAATTACATACTTATTTTTCCCGATGTTTTGACCAAGTTGCAACGGTTGTGGTCAGAGGCAGACTAGACTAGCAAAATTCTAATTATTCATTAAAGAGGATATAGAAGGGAACACTCAAATTGAAATTGTCACCACACCTTGGCACCACACTGACAATGTCTGTTAAGGTCCTACTGCCTACACTATAGAAGAGAGGGAAGGTTCTGCTGTTCTGTGGCTTACACCACGCAGTTCGCACTTGTTGATCACAGGATTCCTCGACATTGATAGTTTGAAACCATCCTCTCGGTTGAAATTTTGATGTTTTTTAATTTCTCCAACCTCGCGAACTACTCTTGAAATATACACATAGTGCCGATCAGTGGAGAAGATTCGGGTCGTGGAGCTCGATTCAATGTCCAGTTCCTCCGTCAAGCTGAAAGGTGATTTCCTACAACAGTACAACAACGAAGGATAGTTCAATGTGAAGGTTCTAAAGGGTAGCTGTAGAGGATGATAACTGAAGCTAATTGATTAAAATAAAAAGATCACAAAGACTTCATCACTGTATTGAAACGTAAAGAGAAGTGTAGAAAGACAGGAGGAACAAAAAAAAAGAACTAAACCAATCTACTTATTTTAAAAAAGCATAAAAATCATAAGGTTTTAGTTAGTAAGTCATGTAATACTTATCTTACATGAATAAAAATATTATGAAAAGGTCGCCAACAGTAGCATTTTGGGCAGCATATTTGATACACAAAATAAGCTTGTAAATCAAATCAAAACTGCATAGTTCCAATTTAAGCTCAAAAATAGGACCTTATTTTCACGGATGTAAGATTGTAACAATATTTATTTTAAAAAATCAATGAAATAACACTGAATAAAATAAATGTTGATATGAATCGACATGAGGTTTCGAAAGTATCCTATATTTAATTTTATCTATATGATATTCATCACGAAATGTCAGTCGCACATGCATTGCACGACTATAGACTATAGGCAAATGAAATAAAAATAAACTGGAAAAAACGTACAACAAAACTATCAGATAAAAAGTGGCAACGCATTGTTTTTTGCCCTATTGATAAAAAAATTATTATTATTAAAGACGATCAATTTGTCAGTAGTGTTTTGTATCCACAGTACTGATAACACAGTACAATTCAATTTGTTTACTGTCGTAATAACATAATAACAGAGAAGCAGTCTACAATCAATGGCAAGCAAGTTGAAAGAAATTTCTTTATTTAAGATCACTGGTACCGTCAGTTTCGTTAAAAACTGGTCTACTAGCTTATTCATAACCTACTCGTATTTTGCTGTTTAAAGTGTTCTTTATTAAAATTGATTCTCACTATACTTGTTTGCCTATTTTAAGAAACCACGATATCATCAAAGTTTTAACTCAGCATAAAAGTCTGATCCTACAATTTACTAAATCTGCGGATATTCAGGAAGTGTTATTTATTCATGGCATTTAATTTCTAGTCACTGGTAGTGTTTACTTTTTCGACGTCCTCATAGTGCCTAAATCTGTTGATAAGAGAAGTCGTCTTTTAACTTTATAATAATGCTGCTAAAGTTTATCCGAAAGTTTGGCTTAGAACACTGCGAGCTGCCAACCATGATGTGGAATGTATCATTCTTACTACGAGCCCTCTCTCTTGATATTGATAACAGGGGTAAGCTTATTCTCATTAGTATCAATAATATAATTGTTATTAGGTTTCATTAGCAAATAAAATATATTGTAATATTATTTATACTCAATTCACTGGGGTAAGTACCATCGCAAACTAGTGTGTACCACAGCCACAAACATTGTCATAAGCATCTCACAAGGAAGACGCCAGTGCCCGCGATTTTTTCTTGCATCCAGGTTTGTGGTGGTGACGCTCTCGTTTGCAATCAAAGGAAGATTTGTTTTTCAATTGTATTTGTATTATTTAAGGAATCCCAGCCATATTCTACCTCCTCACCATAATTTCTGCTGGCTGCTACTGTTACATCTACATAATATCTATGGTGTGGTTCGTGTTTTGGAGATGTGTGGAGACTAAAGATGTGCTAGCTGCTATGTTGGTGTTCTCACTAGGAACGGCTAGTGAGATAGGCCCCGCGAAACTTTTCTACGATATAATTCATAGGTAAGGTTCTATTTATTAAGGAACATCAGTTATGAAATTTGAAGTTTTGAGTCAATTTCATTGCTACTCTTTGCATACTTTGTTGCTTGTTATTCACAAAGATGTTTTTTCTTATTTTTTTGTTTTATTGTAAAATCCTAATCATTTGTTTCCATTCCTTTGTTGTTGCCTGGATAATTCATGGGCGTGATGGACTTGCAATATTGAAGTTACAATTTGTTAAAGCTTAATTAAAAAATTTACGGTGCAATGTTAAAGGGCTTTTTATCCCCACATCTCGGAAAGAGTATTTTTGCTCTTTAGATATCTGAGTGCAAAAGCCGTTCTTATCCGCTAGGGCAGGGCTGTCCAAACAACGGCCGCATGCGGCCCGTGATTTGTTTTCATGCGGCCCGCGACTCACATTTTAATCAGAAAATAGTTTTGGACATAAATAGTTTCGAAAATATCATTTTTTGTCAAATCATATAATCAGTATTTGCTATAATATATTTAAATTTTTCTTACTTTCTGGGTTTATAGACCATACTAAAAACTTTCCTGGAAAATTATTTTGAGCACTGTGGGATTATAACTTTTCACGTCATAAAAGAGTTAGAGTTACTTAAATTTTTAAACTTGTACACAGCTCAGAGGTCTGGTCAGAGATGAAACATATTATTTCATGCTGGATCACGATTGTCTAAAAGTCAACAGTCTGATGACATAAAAACTGGTTGTTATCATCAATATAATCATCGTCATCATCTACGGAAGCCTATCATACGTATATCGACACGCACTTGACAACTTATTTACTATTTTTTACCTATAGGAAAGACATTCGAAAAATAGCGTCAACCAGCCTCGACTGTGATGCTCTAGTGAAGCCAGGAAGTAGATTTGCCGAAAATTTAAAGAAAACCCTCAAGAGTGTGAAGAGACGGGCCATCATCTTCTGGATGATAATGATGGGCAACGGAGTGATTTACCTCATCAGACCGTTTCTCTTGCCTGGCAGACATTTGATAGAGGACATCTTTGTGTATTACGGTGAGAAATTAAATCAAAAAAGCTTAACACAATCATGATGCGCCAATTTGACCATACAAAAACAATAAGCCCGATTACAGAGGCGCCATCGTAATTACGAGTACCTATATTAGCTAAATAGCATAGTTCTGTTTCTTTTTCACTTTAGGCATTCGATACAGAGAACGCTTTTCACGTTGCTATTTAATTTACGCTGGTGCCTCTGTAATCGGGATTAATAAGGTGTTAGGTATATTATACCACTAAATATTATCCGATTTTTAGGGTTCCGTAGTAAAACAAGGTACTCTTATAACTTTCTTGTGTCCGTCCGCCCGTCCGTCCATACCTACGTCCCATTAATACAAAGCCATATAACTTACACATTTATCTACTCAATTGCATTAAATTTGACATTATGATAGTTTAAATATAGATCTCAATTTAAAACACTCTCATACATGAAAAGTGGGGATGATAATAGAAGAAAAGTTGAAAAAATAGTGTGTTCATTTCTATTAGTAAAGTATCCAAAATGGATACTCAAATTTTCTGAGTTTTTAGACCACATCAAAAACTTTCCCTGAAAATTATTTTGAGCACTGTGGAATCATAACTTTTTGAGTTATAAAGGAAATTGAGTTTTTTAAATTTTCTCGATGTTCTACAGAATACGCGAAAACACTGGTCGATTCACGATCCTCACCTTTAATAGGGAGAATTATACCTCTATATTCTGGGGAATAAACCCAATTTATTTTAATTAAGTAAAACACAGGTGTTACTCACGTTTGATTTTTATGATTACTCACCTGTGTTTTACTTAATTAAAATGTACGAAAACCACGTTAGTTTCCATAGTGAAACCCAATATAGCTAAACTTTATTATTGTTTAATATTAATTAAAAAATTAAATTGCAATGTATGCGTATCAGCTTGCAAAAATATGTTGTTAATGTTCCCAGAGTGAGTAAATATAATATTAAAAAAAAAAAAATGCTCGTAATTTTACAGGTCTAGATCCAATGTACGATTCACCAAACTATGAAATCGCACTAATAACTACGATGTTTGGAGTCATGTTCGCCTGCTACAGTGTTGTCAATGTTACTGCATTCGTTATTATAAATACAGGCTATGTGGAAGCCCAGATGCTGGCCTGGAGCGAGGAGCTGCTCCATCTATGGGATGATTTTGGACATTCCTATAAAGAAAGAAGACTCTATACTCCAATAGATAATACACAGCTGGATATAGACTTCAACTACTCAGATCACAAAACAAACATAAACAACTTTGTCCAATCACGTCTCAAAGAAATAATACGTGGTCATTCCAGAAACTTGGACCTTCTGCAACAGATTGAAGATGTTTTTCGCGGAGCATTTGTGCTCGAATTCTTGATGCTTATTCTAGGGCTGATATCTGAACTGCTCGGAGGGCTAGAAAAAACGTACATGGAAATACCGTTTTCTTTCCTACCTGTGGTGGTGGACTGCCTTACAGGGCAGAGACTGGCTGACGCAAGAGCGGCTTTTGAAAAAGCCGTCTTTGACTGCAAATGGGAGAATTTTGACAAGTCGAATATGAAGCTAGTACTGCTGATGCTGCAGAACTCACAGAAGACAATGACGCTGTCGGCGGGAGGGCTGTCCGTGCTGAACTTTAGCTTACTGATGACAGTTATACGATCAGTTTATTCGGCTTACACGACGTTGAAGTCGTATACATTGTAAATTATTATGTTAATTAAATTATTTGCACAAATGAAGAAGACTTTTAAATTTTCTTACATAAAACCAGCGAAAAACAAGTTTGAACTATAGTACTTATAGACAAACAAAGAGCAAGTACCTAAAGACACGGTAATGATATCTATTACCGTGCTAAAGATGATTGACTGCCTTAAAAATTGTACTTCAACACAATGTTTTATTCAACGTGGCAATGCAGCCAGCATGCTGGGCACGCTGCCAACTGGCAGTGGGCTTGAGCATTTGGATTATCTTTAGACCTTCAAGGGTCTGTGGATGATCCAATGCTTTTTGTGTAGTAGTAGTGTAGGTAGTTTTAGCATATAAATTAGTATTGTATTTAGTTGTAAATAATAAAGGCACTTTTGACCATTACCCTTTTTTTTTATTGCTAGTTTAAAGTTATATTTAATATCATGTGGTTGTTATGTAGTATGATTTGTATAGTTAAACATCAGTATAATGTAGGGTAGGTAATAAGGGTACGGAAATTAAAGTGTGTATTATACTGGTAATTACTATTATGTTTTCTAATCACTACATATACATAGTATAAAACAAAGTCGATTTCTCTGTCCCTATATCCCTATGTATGCTTAAATCTTTAAAACTACGCAACGGATTTTGATGCGGTTGTTTTTAATAGATAGAGTGCTTCAAGAGGACGGTTTATATATATAATACATCTGCCTGTGCGAAGCCGGGGCGGGTCGCTAGTTTATAATAAAATTATTTCGACTGAGAATTAAATCCGTGCTGATTTGGCTTTAGCCATACTTCAACATCTTTTCAACTTTGGTTTATTTAGTTTTCCAACACCAGTGAAGTAGGTGCACGTACACCAGAGTTGCGAGCTTTGTGCATCGATTAACATAGAAGGCTGAGAGAAGAGAGGTAGACTTCAAGCATAATTTTAATTTACCGATAGGTATGCTACAAACGGTAGACTTGCTAAGGCAGCTAGTTGATTATTAAATAAGTAGTATTGTATGTCAATTTCAGGCTGTAATTTTGACGACGGTTTACTATCCTGGATATTTGTAACTTTGATAAAGTAAGTTCGTATAGGCCGGGTGGCTAGCCCTGGTGTCAACTTTCCTTTATAACTCATCTAGCTGATCCGGCGAACTTCGTTTCATGCAATATCTTAATAATTTATAGCCTATGTGTTATTCTGACGTAAAAGCATTATTTTTGCAAAGTTTCTGCAAAATCCGTTCAACAGTTTTTACGTGAAAGAGTAACAAACATCTATATTTACTCGCAAACTTTCGCGTTCAAAATATTAGTTGGAAGTTATAATCGCTCATGGCGTGGCCACATTATCGCCCTACGGCGAAGTTTTCGTCACTGGGGGCTCATTCATCTAATTCAAACGGTAGTAATTGGTTGTTCACGATTTGAACTACTACCTGAAGCTGGGCACACACGCTGCGATGATCGCATCTATTCATCAGATCAGTCCAGCGAGGTCCTAATATAGTTGCATTGCCAGTAGGTAGTTATTGAGGAATCAAAATGACACCCCTATTTTAATCGAAAAACATTGATTTAACAAAAAAAAATTGGCATCAAAGTTGTAGAAAATCAAATTTTAAACAACTTTTGTTCCTATAACTTCTGCTGAAAAATTGAAATAACACAAGTTATTGAAGAAATGAAATGGTACAACCAACTATTTAAAAAAATATCGATCCTACAAAAAGTTGATGGGAATCAAAGTTGTAGAAAATCAAATTTTAAACAACTTTTGTTCCCATCAACTTTTTGTAGGGTCGATCTTTTTTTAAATAGTTAGTTGTACCATTTTGTTTCTTCAATAACTTGTGTTATTTCAATTTTTCAGCAGAAATTATCGGAATAAAAGTTGTTTAAAATTTGATTTTCTACAACTTTGATTCCCATAAACTTTTTGCAGGATCGATAATTTTTAAATAGTTGGTTGTACCATTTCATTTCTTCAATAACTTGTATTATTTCAATTTTACAGCAGAAGTTATGGGAACAAAAAATGGTTAAAATTTGATTTTCTACAACTTTAGTTCCCATTAACTTTTTGTAGGATCGATATTTTTTTCAAATAGCCGGTTGTGCCATTTCATTTCTTCAATAACTTGTGTTATTTCAATTTTTCAGCAGAAGTTATGGGAACAAAAGTTGTTTGAAATTTGATTTTCTACAACTTTAGTTCCCATTAACTTTTTGTAGGATCGATATTTTTTTCAAATAGCCGGTTGTGCCATTTCATTTCTTCAATAACTTGTGTTATTTCAATTTTCCAGCAGAAGTTATGGGAACAAAAGTTGTTTGAAATTTGATTTTCTACAACTTTAGTTCCCATTAACTTTTTGTAGGATCGATATTTTTTCAAATAGCCGGTTGTGCCATTTCATTTCTTCAATAACTTGTGTTATTTCAATTTTCCAGCAGAAGTTATGGGAACAAAAAATGGTTAAAATTTGATTTTCTACAACTTTAGTTCCCATTAACTTTTTGTAGGATCGATATTTTTTTCAAATAGCCGGTTGTGCCATTTCATTTCTTCAATAACTTGTGTTATTTCAATTTTTCAGCAGAAGTTATGGGAACAAAAGTTGTTTAAAATTTGATTTTCTACAACTTTGATGCCAATAATTTTTTTGTTAAATCATTTTTTTCGATTAAAATAGGGGTGTCATTTTGATTCCTCAATAACTACCTACCGGCAATGTAACTATATTAGGACCTCGCTGGACTGATCTGATGAATAGATGCGATCATCGCAGCGTATGTGCCCAGCTTCAGGTAGTAGTTCAAATCGTGAACAACCAATTACTACCGTTTGAATTAGATGAATGAGCCCCCTGTGACGAAAACTTCGCCGTAGGGCGATAATGTGGCCACGCCATCACGAAAGAAGTCCCGCGGCAAAAATTGAAACTAATTCTAATGCTATGGCCACATCTGCGCCCTACGGCGAAGTTTTCGTCACTGGGGGCTCATTCATCTAATTCAAACGGTAGTAATTGGTTGTTCACGATTTGAACTACTACCTGAAGCTGGGCACACACGCTGCGATGATCGCATCTATTCATCAGGTCAGTCTAGCGAGGTCCTAATATAGTTGCATTGCCAGTAGGTAGCTAGGTAGTTATTGAGGAATCAAAATGACACCCCTATTTTAATCGAAAAACATTGATTTAACAAAAAAAAATTGGCATCAAAGTTGTAGAAAATCAAATTTTAAACAACTTTTGTTCCTATAACTTCTGCTGAAAAATTGAAATAACACAAGTTATTGAAGAAATGAAATGGTACAACCAACTATTTCAAAAAATATCGATCCTACAAAAAGTTGATGGGAATCAAAGTTGTAGAAAATCAAATTTTAAACAAATTTTGTTCCCATCAACTTTTTGTAGGGTCGATCTTTTTTTAAATAGTTAGTTGTACCATTTTGTTTCTTCAATAACTTGTGTTATTTCAATTTTTCAGCAAAAGTTAACGGAATAAAAGTTGTTTAAAATTTGATTTTCTACAACTTTGATTCCCATAAACTTTTTGCAGGATCGATAATTTTTTAAATAGTTGGTTGTACCATTTCATTTCTTCAATAACTTGTATTATTTCAATTTTACAGCAGAAGTTATGAGAACAAAAGTTGTTTAAAATTTGATTTTCTACAACTTTGATTCCCATCAACTTTTTGAAGGATCGATATTTTTTTAAATAGTTGGTTGTACCATTTTGTTTCTTCAATAACTTGTGTTATTTCAATTTTTCAGCAGAAGTTATGGGAACTAAAGTTGTTTGAAATTTGATTTTCTACAACTTTAGTTCCCATTAACTTTTTGTAGGATCGATATTTTTTTCAAATAGCCGGTTGTGCCATTTCATTTCTTCAATAACTTGTGTTATTTCAATTTTCCAGCAGAAGTTATGGGAACAAAAAATGGTTAAAATTTGATTTCCTACAACTTTAGTTCCCATTAACTTTTTGTAGGATCGATATTTTTTTCAAATAGCCGGTTGTGCCATTTCATTTCTTCAATAACTTGTGTTATTTCAATTTTTCAGCAGAAGTTAAAGGAACAAAAGTTGTTTAAAATTTGATTTTCTACAACTTTGATGCCAATAATTTTTTTGTTAAATCAATATTTTTCGATTAAAATAGGGGTGTCATTTTGATTCCTCAATAACTACCTACCGGCAATGTAACTATATTAGGACCTCGCTGGACTGATCTGATGAATAGATGCGATCATCGCAGCGTGTGTGCCCAGCTTCAGGTAGTAGTTCAAATCGTGAACAACCAATTACTACCGTTTGAATTAGATGAATGAGCCCCAGTGACGATAACTTCGCCGTAGCGCGAATGTGTGGCCGGTCCATCAGTGCTCAAAATAATTTTGAGAAAAAGTTTTTAACATGGTCCATAAAAGTTTGAACAGAAAGAACATTCTATCTTGTATACTTTAGAAATTAAGGGGGGGAATTAGAAATTAAATTACATTATTTTTTCAACTTTGGCGACCAATAGGTATCTCACAAATAGTACATGAGACAAAAAATGCTGCATTAAACCTTACATTCATTTTAAGAAACATCATACAGCGATACCCCACATGAGGGGGTGGGGTGGAAAAATTAATCCCCACTTTACATGTATAGGAGCTGCCCCTTAAATACACAGTTTTGATATTTTTAAGTACTCATAATTAAGAACAATACTAAAACTATAAAATAATCAAATTTTATGCAATCTATACCAATATTACAAAGAGGAAAGATTTGATTTTTTGTTTGTTTGCATTGAATAGGCTCCGAAACTACTGAACCGATTTGAAAAATTCTTTCACTGTTGGGAAGCTACACGATCCCCGGGTGTCATAGGCTATATTATAAAAAAAATTACAGAGTCTGCTAGTTTGGTATAAATCTGAAAGTTATAAGGCTTTGGAACATTAGGACGGACGGACTGACGAGCCGACGGACACAACGAAGTTATAGTGGTTCCTCGTTTCACTACGGAACCCTACAAATATATTTTGCGTCGAATAAACAGGGTCATAGGTAATAAAAACAAAATCTTTTAAGGGCGGGTCTAGTACATCTAGACAAACAACTTTTGTTCTAGGACTTTTGGAAAATCACGAAGAAAATATCAGCTTTTTCAAACAAATATTTCGTCAACGCCCGGCAAAATGGATAGAGAAGCTAATTTTTTTTGCAAATTTTCAAAAGTCGTAGTCGTATTGTTTGTCTAGACATACTAGAAAGGTTTTGCGTTTAATACCTATGACACTATACACTAAATTTTAAATATGTATTAATGAAAAATCTACCCCGAACAGAGATAGTAAGTAACGTTGTAGACACGGCAGCGATTGGGGCTCGCCACGAATGGGAAATGAGATTGCAATGTCATTCTGTAAACGAGCGCTACCTACTGTAAACACTGTTCCAAACCAATTCCAATTGATGGAATAAAATATCGAATTCAAGCCCCATATCAAAGTGGAGGAGTGATAGTAAATACAAAGCCGGGGCCTTAGGCCTTATTGTGTAAGCGCTCTGACGTTCAGCTTCGCTTTTCCTCCCGCGCTAGCTGGAGAAAAATGTCCGAACGTCAGAACGGTTAGACAAAAAGGTCGCAGGTCTTGTCATTATCATCATTTCAGCTGTAAAACGTCGACTGCTGGTAATAGCCTTCCCTAAGGATTTCCGAAAAGACCAACTGGAAGTCGCCTGCACTCAGCGTATTTCTGCGGTTTTGTTTGGTTCGTCGATTCACCTTATTGGTAGACGTCCGTTACGTTACGTTGCGATTGCCGGTTCGAGATTCCCACTCCAGGGGCCGTATTGTGTACACGTTCTGACGTTCGTGTTTGTTTTTCTCCTACTCGCGCCAGTTACTCTCGCCACGACAGCGAGCGAGAGGAAAAGTAAAGCCGAACGTCCGAAGGCGTACACAACACGGACAAAAGCAAGTGTGCTGGCTTTATATTATTATTATGATCACATAATTATGTATCTCTGCAAAACACGTGACGAAGTTTAGATGTCATGCATTATTACGCACCTATCAACGTTTTACCTCAGAAGGTGTGCTTTGATAAATATAATCGAGATGTTCACAATCACTTTTAATCAAGAAAAAATAGTAATAAGCAACTAATTAAAACATGAATCCATCATTTCCTAAGCTCGATTTCCATCAAATGTCCCGATACCGGCTTCAGCGTAACTTCAACTTTGAGCTCCAGCTTATCTGCCTCCGAGCTGAAGCGCAGCTCTCTCACGCAGTGAGCTAGAAATGTCTTCTCTATCGCCATGGCATACTTTCTACCTGAAAGTATAAAAAATTATCTTACATATCACTTTTATTGTGTTTGTTATCATTATCGAAACATGTCTCACTCGGAGACAAACCTTTCCATTGACCTTTTCATTGCAATTCTGCTAACTACCTTGTAAATAAAATAATAGGTATTGTAGCTAAGTACCTAGGCTTCTGATTTTACGTAATGTATAGGTAATACAGTTTAGGAACTCATCACAAACAAATTTTGACTTCGACGGTAAAAAGTCCCTTCCTGCACAAGGTGCGACCGTTCCGCTATACTTAGGTATTGCCACGTTAAAGGCCAACGGAATTACCAATGTAAATAGAAATTACTCACTACTCACACCTGCACTCACACTTAATTCAACTCTACCTACGATCCTGGAGCCACCATGAGCGGAAATCATAACCTTTCAGCCCCAACCAAGAACGAACGTCTGGAACGAATTTCATGCCTTTGGATCTTAAATTTTGAAAATGTTAATAGATATCATTTATAACGGTCGCTCAAAACTCGCTTCTGTTTTACTCAGTCAAGGGACTATTTACGCACACGTTGAGCCTTTCTAATGATTAAATCCCAAGAACCTTAACTGCTATTGTACTCACCTATACACGCTCGTCTTCCATAGCTGAAGGGTATAAATGAGGCAGCAGTACTAGATGCTCGTCCATCCAGCCATCGGTCGGGGTCGAACTCTAGCGAGTCAGGCCCCCAGATACGCTTGGACCTGCCAGCCCCCCAAATGTTGATGCAGCACCCCGTGCCTTTGGGGACTCGGCACGACTCTACAAAAATACAAATAGGTACAGTACATATCTTTGATTGCGCGGCAAGAATCTACAGATGACAGAATGTATAGGTAAAGCGGCTAGTCCTGATTTCAGTCTTTATGTTGCCTAAAAGACTTTAAACAAGCATTAGTCATAGTAGTACTCTCGCGAAATACCACGGGAATGCTCTGAAAAAATATTTTCTTACAACCTTAAAACGATCTGATTTTGACGGCAGCTGTACGCTGACAAAATCAAATGAACTTTATTCGACATAGACACAATACAAATAATCGGCCAAGTACGAGTCGGACTCGCGCACGGAGGGTTCCGTACTGTATGGAAGCCCCCCTTAAATATTTCTTTTATTTTATTTTATTATTGATTATTGAAGCGAATATAAAACTAAATATTCTGTGAAAATTTCAAGCATCTACCTGTTACCATTATTAATATAGAGCGAAAAACGTCTAAAAATTCAGGTTTGTTGTATGGGAGCCCCCCTTAAATATTTATTTTACACATATTTTCTTTTTAGTATTTGTTGTTATAGCGGTAACAGAAATACATCATCTGTGAAAATTTCAGTTGCCTAGCTATCATGGTTCATGAGATATAGCCCGGTGACAGACATACAGACATACAGACGGACAGACGGACATCGAAGTCTTAGTAATAGGGTCCCGTTTTTCCCTTTGGGTACGGAACCCTAAAAACTTATACCTAATACATATAATAATCGGGCAAGTGCAAGTCGGACTCACCCACGAAGGGTTCAGGTTTGTCGTATTGGAGCCACCCTTAAATAAGTATTTTTTTCTGTTTTAGTATTTGTTGTTATAGCGACAACAGAAATACGTCATAATTATGTGAAAATTTCAACGTTATAGCTATCTCGGTTCATGATATACAGCCTGATGACATCCAGACACAGACGGACAGCGGATTCTTAGTAATAGGGTCCCGTTTTTACTTTTGAATACGGAACCCTAAAAGAATAGTGTCGAAAGGAACAATCAATGTTGAGACTGATAGCAAACAATTCCAGACGAGTCTATAAATCTATTAGGGAGGCTTATGTTCAGTAGACGTACTTAGTTGCAATTCACGGTCAGCGTACCGTATGTATGTGTAATGCCCATGTTGTACCCACCCCAATATCTGTTGAGAGCTCGGTTCTTGAAGTTGTTGACTCGTATATCTATCTAGGACCAGTAGTCCAGCTAGGTAAGTCCAACTTCAAGAAAGAGGTAAGAGGTAAAGAGGAGGACGTATGAACAGTAGACGTACTTAGTTGCAATTCACGGTCAGCGTACCGCATGACGCCAGGTATGGGCGGGAACAGGCGCAGGGTCTCGAGGATGGTCGCCTCGCAATACTGCATCTTTGATAGGTCTTCTTTCTCCACTGGACGAACAGAGCCAGCGAATATTGACTCGAATCTATAAGTAAATTGTCCCAATTTTTATTATTTCGTTGAAGGATAGAGTTTAGATTATAGGTATGGCGGACAAGAATGCAGGAAGGCGTAATCTGAGTTCCAGCACCAACAAATATTAATAAAATTGTATCACTGTTTTCATCCTTCTTCTTTTCGAGTCAACGATCTGATCAGTACTTAGTTTGTAGTTTTATTATAGTTTGTAGTTATTTGTGTTTGCACTTTTTATACCTACCATACCTACACTGCTAAAGTGTTAAGAAAAAAGTATAAGCATTCAAACAATTCGACATTTAACAGTACTATATTTTAAAAAAACCCTTATTTTTTTTAAACATGCTTTTTCTGAACAAGTACTTGCCAAGACGAATCAAACGAGCCGAAACTCGATAGGGTTGAGTCGTTTCATTACAGAGTTCTTATGACCACCTTTCAGTTCCATCATCAGACCCTGGTTACAATTCAAAGGCAAACTACTCGCCAATACCATTCAAATGAACCCAAACTCGATGAGGTTGTGTAATCTCATTACTAAGTTCCTTTAGCCACCTTCCAGCTCCGTCATCAGATCAGCACCATGTCATCATAATATTACATTGTCACGCGATTTACACATGTATGAAAAATTTCAGCTCAATCGGTAAACGGGAATTGGATCAAATTTAACTTGCAAAATTTGCTTACAAACCGGCAGATAGAGAACGGGATAGGTGAAACTAAACAAAAGCTTGTGAAAAGTAAACATTATTGTCTGCCAGTAGGTTGAGACAGCTTGTTTAATTTTTTTACATTTCACCTAAAAAGATCTCTTACTCGCGGTAGAGCTTCTCTTGCACCATAGACTTAGAGCCTATCATCAGTAGAGCATAGAACAGCAAGGTGGCGGTAGTTTCCTGGCCGCCAAAGATAAAGGTGTCCACATCATGCTTGATCTGCTTTTCCGAATACTGTGGATCCGATTCTGCCAGGTCGAGAAGGATATCCAGTACTGCTTTGAATTCCTTTCCCTTTTCTGTAATTTTGTGTTACATTTTTGACTAAGTTTCTGCATAACTTTTTCTTAACAAAAGTTCAGACGGAATTACGTAGAAAATTGAACAAAAATTAATATACCTCTATTTGAATTTGCGCTTCCAAAACCCTCTATTTTTTCCCGTCTCAGTTTTCTTTTTTCCAATATCTGCAAAGATGACAATTATGATTTATTTAGTAACTTTCCATAAATAGGTCAGACTACAATATTAACATGCATGTTTTGTAAGCAAACCGGTCTGATTCTAATCTGCTCGCACGATCAAGTGCACCATAGATCAATTTCATCGTCATCGTCATTGTTTCAGCCATAGGACGTCCACTGATGGGCACAGGCCTTCCCCTAAAGATCTTCAATAAAACCGGTTGAACGGCTTGCATCCAGCGCGATTCTGCGGTCTACCTTGTGAACTAATAGATCAACTTAGGCATTACTAACCGTGTGCGACACATTTTGCGCGACAGAGACGTGCCTCTTCATCATCCTGTAGTCACTAGTACAGCGGTACAAACAATCAGGGTGGAGCCACAGGTTCAAACCTCGACGGGTCAGCAGCGCCAAGCACTGATTAATCGCGTCGTAGTATTCTCGGGTGACGATGCTTTCGTATATGCGAGCCGTGCCAAACGCTGTTTCTGGAAAATATATTGCATCTAATTATCCAAACCCATTCGCCGCGAAAAGAAAGAGCAAGTTTTTTTTGCAAAATTTAGAGCTCATTAGCAACATAAAAGAAAAAACCTCTTAGACAGCAACTACTAAGTATATAGAGGTAGAGGTTAGTGAGTCACATTTGAGGTACATTTGATTGAGGGAATGTTTCCAGCAAAATATTCGTACAACATGAAATTTCAAATATTCAGATTCACGAACGATTCTTTATAGGAATGCCACGCGGGGCTGCACCGGAGTATTCGAAAATTCTAGGAGTTACTGACATTTCACGAGCAGGAGATGCTTAACACCTGCTAGTCAAGCATGAGACCACGAAAAGCCACGAAATGAACTCATTTCGACGTGTGAAAAAGTGACAGTTATTTACTTTGTCATTACGTTGTCTCGTTCTTAAACTACGAACGAAATAATTCGTGGCGCGCATACTAGCCCGGCAGATAAGCGTATTAGTCGTTTCTTTACCCAATTAGATAAAAATAAAAAATCGGCCAAGTACGAGTTGGACTCGCTCATGAAGGGTTTCGTACCGTATGGTAGCCCCTCGGCAAAAAAATCACGTTTGTTGTATAGGAGTCCCCTTAAATATTTATATTATTCTGTTTTTAGTATTTGTTGTTATAGCGGCAATCGAAATAAATCATCTGTGAAAATTTTAACTCTCTAGCTATTACGGTTCATGAGCTACAGCCTGGTGACAGACAAACGTACAGCGGGGTCTTAGTAATAGGGTCCCGTTATTACCCTTTGGGTACGGAACCCTAAAAATGATACACAAAGAAAGTTTTTTTATGTAGGTATGTATTTCGTTAATTCTCGTGTTGCGTGGTGAAAGTTGATGGTGATATATTGTGACTTAATCAGAAGGTATCGCTAGTTGAGCAAAGATCATGTTTTCATTGTCAATGAGCTCTAAATACCTACCAGGCTATCAGAACTTACGGCAAATTGTCTGCAGTGTGGTATCAGCCAATAGATGCATGATATCCACCTTTCCCTTTCCTGTCTCTTTCTTGAGGTTTTCTACCAGTTTGAGAGCTTGAGCGTTGAATACCGTCTGATAACTCTCCACTACACTCGTGTTGAACATATTTGCAAAACGTTTCACGTTCTGTTTCCATAAATAACCTGGTTTGAAATCAAAGTCTTATATGAATAGAAACTAACCAAAAAATATTAGCGATACAGGCCAAATGTTTTGCATGTATAACTGTCATAAACGTAAGACAATATTGTTTTTTATTAAAGCCTGTAAGTTTGCTCCTGCACCACCCTTTTTGATAGTCCACTGCAAGACGTAGGCCTACCCACGTAGGGTACACCACGCTGACCCAGTGCGGGTTGCTGGATTCACATACACCATCGAATTTCTTCTACGGACGTATTCAGACTCCCTCTCGATGTTTCTTTCACCGAAAAACCAGTGGTGTGAAAACCCGTACATAAATTCCAAGGAATTCATTGGTCCGGGACGGGGATTTGAACCCACGACCTCACGATTGTAAGGCGGGTGTCATTACAACACCACCACCACCACTAGACCACCACCACCACCACTAGACCACCACGGCTTCTTCTATGTTTATGTTATTTATTTTAAAAAAATGTTTTTAATTTTTTATGGTTCCGTAGGAAAACGAGGAAACCCTTATACCTTATAGCATCGTTCAGTCCGTCCGTTCGTCCTAATGTTACAAAGTCCGTTGAAAGTTGTTTGTTCGCCAAAGTTGAAAGTTGAAGTCGTCGTCCACTCCCCCCTAAATTTCTAAAGTACACAAGATAGATAGAAAACAACGTTCTGAATTTATAGACCTTATTGAAAACTTTCTCTCAAAATAATATCGAGCGCTGTGGAATAATATCTTTTTGAGCTAAAAAGGAAAATAGAAATTCTTAAACCTGCACATACCCGTATAGCTCAGAGGTCTTTGACCACACAAACATATTTCTTAGTCAAATGTTTTTCTAGCACTAAAGACATCGTGAAAATTGGTTTTTATCATCATCATAATCATTGTCACCATCTACGGAAGCCTATCACACGCGTGTCTAGAGACGCACTTGACAACTTATTTCATTTTCAATTTATCAGTTAAGGCCGGATCACACAGAGGCGGGAGCCGCGAGAAAGCGATCCGATAGCGGTCCAGTGGAAAGCGATAGCGCCGGATCGCGCCCGCTTGTTATGTGTCAGGTTGCATACAAATTCGAATGTGTATTACAGGATCGCGATCGCTTTCCCGCACTTCCCGCCTCTGTGTGAATCGGCTTTCAAGCTAACTCACCAGGCGCAGTGACTAAACCGTTTCCGAGCCAAATCTTTGCAAAGGAGTAGAAGTAGGGTTTCTCAATAAACGTATTGGTGACAGTCTTCACATCCTCCGGATCTGTGATTACTAGAATATTAAGAAAATAGTTAAAAACCGGCCAAGTGCGAGTCGGACTCGCGCACCGAGGGTTCCGTACAAACCTGCAAGGTTTACAAAGTTCGTTCATTACGACAAAAAAAGTAATAAGTTTATATTTATTAAAAAATATATATTTTGTAATGTAACTAAAAATTTAAGGTTTTCGGAATTTTTCCTTTATGTGTGCTATAAAACGTTGCTTCATGCCAAATTTCAAGATTCTAGGTCGACTGGAAGTACCCTTTAGGTTTTGATTCCCTTGCGAGTACTTGCGAGTTTCAAAATTTGCGGCATAAACGGCTGTATCTTTTGATTGCGTTGGCTTAGAAGTTTGATTTTTTCACAGCTTCAAGGGACAGTAGACCTGAGTAATTGATATAAATTTCAGCTTCATACCTCCACGCGTTCCTGAGAAAAAGGGTCTTGACAGACGGACGGACGGACAGACGGACAACAAAGTGATCCTATAAGGGTTCCGTTTTTTCCTTTTGAGGTACGGAAGCCTAAAAATGGATATTTGGGTACTAAATCCAAAAGATCAAAGAATCAAGAGAAAAGATCTCGTTCTGTCCCGTAATCAAAATACATAGGTACTTTGAACTTGTACGCCACAGTCGCATTCTTAAGACTGTATCGAACGAAAGATGTCGGCGCGAATTAGGTATTGAGGTATTTACCGCGATCGAGCGGCCCGCAAACGGTGTGTGCGTCACACCCACAGAACAGCAGAACTAGACAAACAAATTTGGCTTTTTCCTTCTCTCTTCTGTGGTCACACCCACATATAACAAGTTTGCGCGGCTAAGATTCCAAGCAAAACATCAATAATTTTAATTATTTATTTCTCAACACAAAATCCCATCGAGTTAGGGCTCGTATGATTCGTCTTGACGAGCATTTTGTGTCCAGATGGTATCCAGGGTCTGATGATGGAGCTGAAAGGTGGTCATTGGAACTCCGAAATAAAAAGGCATAATCCTATAGAGTTTAGGCTCGGATGATTCGTCTTGACGAGCACTTTGTGACCAGATGGTATACAGGGTCTGATGATCTAAGCGAAGTTATTCCTTGTACCGATCAGACATCTCTGATAACAGAAGATATGCTCCAAAATAACATATATTTTTTTCTTGTTAAAAATGTTTTTAGAACTAAAATCTTGATTCTGGTTAGACATTTTAAACACGACTGCCCCTTAAGAGGACAAACAAAATACAAAGTAAACTTACATACCTATGTAAGGAAGTGGTCCCAACCAAACGAGAAAAGGCTTCATCGTCTCCTCTGCCTTGCTGGATACATGTTTTAAGAGTTTAAATAAACCTAAAAGAAGAAACGTATAAACACTTTAAAAAAGCTATACCTACCACACTGCAGATGTGACAAAAAAGTCTTATTAGTTATATATTTGGTTGGGGGAAAAGTCTTTTCGCATTATAGTAGTGTATGAACTTGTAATAAAATCTCTTTGCCTATAGGTACTATTTGTATCTGGCTGGTTTTGGTTTCATTGAAAGTTTAAATTTTAAAGAACATAATTCCAAATTCAAATTAGGAAAATGTGTTATTTTCATTTGTTTTTCGTAAGTACTGTCAAGATGAGTGAATCTAATAAAGAAATTCGATACATTTTAAAAATTTACTACAAAAAAGGAAAAATGCAACGCAAGCCGCGAAAAACATTTGCGATGTTTAATTATGGACCTAGTGCAGTGTCTCCCTATAGAATGGATGCCAATTTTGAAAAAGTAAAGCAAGATCGGCATATCAGTAGTTACGACGTAGCTGAAGAACTGGTAATTGACCAGAAAAACAGTTTTGGCGCATTTGAAAAAAATTGGGTACACAAAAAAGCTCGATATTTGGGTACCTCACGAGCTCACTGAAAGAAACCTAATGAACCGTGTACTCATTTGTGATTCTTTATTACGACGTAAGTAAACCGAACCATTTTTGAAGAAGTTGATAACTGGTGATGAACCTATTATTTTCCCCAACCTATTAGAATCATCATTCGAGTTACATAAGACAGGACTAAAAAAGAAGATAGGAAGTTCTGTGTAAATTCCCGTACTCCGAATCATTGGACAAAGGACAAAATCAAAGGATATATTCTTTTAATGTGACTTTACATAACCTCATCTCTAATAAGAACAGCGAATGTTTATTATTCGATGTAAACAATTTCACATGCATTTTTTTGTCTAAAAGTTCAAGTTTAATAGAAATAAGTAAAATATTATAGCTATGTTAATATATTGTGCTCTGTCAAATGACGTTTGTCGTATATATTGACGGATTTGTTTAAAAACAAAATCATCTTAACCGTGCCTTCTCTTTATTACCTATATACGAATTATGCCAGAAAAAACTTATCTAACTTTAAAAATTGACAGAATTGCCCCGCAGCGGGGCAATTCTGTTAACCGATTTCGTTGCTGAGGTGACGCGTTCTTGAGCTTCTCTCGTTTTTTTGACAGCTTTGAGCCATTAAAACTGTCAGAAAAGCGAGCGGGGCTCGGGAGCGTATCACTTCGGTGACGAGATCGGTTGACAGAATTGCCCCGCAGTCAAACTACAAACATAGACTGGTGTATCCTAGTTGTCGGCTTGAGAAGACAAACAAGTCATTTATTAGGAATAGCGTGCGCTATTACAATATCATTCCGAGACAGTTATTAGGTCTCAGTGAAACGAAATTTAAAAACACAAGCGCTATTTGATAAGCAAAGCCTATCTGTATGGGCCCAATTTGAGAAAGTTTGACATATTGTTATTCATAATTTATTTATTAGTACCCTGACAAAGCCTATATACAGCTGCTCAATATTGACAAGACCCATTTACAGCCGCAAAAATTCTTAAATAAAATTGCAACATTATTTAATTTATTATTATAGTCGGTTGAAATTGTAATGTATGGAAATGACGCCGATAAGTGTACTCGTATGTATTATACCAAAAGCTGAATAAATAAATGAAAAGAAATTGAACGATGGAAGTCTTACACTCTTACCTACCACTGATATAATATGACAACTTGATGATGATAATATATCATGTAATACATACTTTTCCCATCTCCCGCCACCTGCCAGAGGTTTCCAAGTATGGGTAGCTGAGGGTAGGAAGGCAGGTGGTCCAGCAAAGCCCGGGCGCGACGCAGGTGGACCCACAACAGCACATAAGCACTGAGCAGCACTCCGAAGACGAGGTAGATCCAAAACTGCATCTCGAGTAGACCTTGTCACATTAATGATGTAATTTTCTCTGCGACTCACTGTTCTCTACCTGTGTGTACAATAATCGTTGTAGTGTCCCAGCGTTGTCGTGGTAGTTTATTAAACCAGTATGAACCTGAGATAAACTAGAATGACCAACATCTGAAACAACATCTGAATGTTGCTAGCTATCTTCCATATGCAACATCATTATATGAATAAATTACTATGACTATCGACAGGAACGATAATTATGAAATTGTAGTCGGTTGGAACGACCACATCAGAGATAACCCCGTCTATAATTATAGTAAGTGCTTTATGGTTACTGGTAAGCCTGCCAACGATCTTGAGCGTGAAAATATGCATGATAGTCGAACTGCTATTAAAAAAATATTTCAGCAAAAATGAAAAAAGATTAACACGAAGGTTTACATCGTAACAAATCAATTACTAGAATTGACCTAAAAACACACAGGTCCAACTAAATAAAACCTTTTAGAAAAAAGAATTTTGTGGAATTTTGGAATGTGACAAAAAAATAAAATACCAGCAACGCTTACCACCAGTGTCCGTCCGTGGAGGGCTTCCAGGAACCAACAGCAATAGCGGAACTATTTGGGAAGAGATTTAAAGTGAACGCTACTTGTGTTGAACGTGTGTTAATAGGTACTGAATATTATCAAAATTATTAGTCATAGAATTTACTCGTAAGGATATACCAGATAAACTACATATCCAAAATTATTCTGTGAAACGCAGTAATTCAGGTCGCGGCCTCAGACCAAATTAAAAATCAAGACAGATTGTCGTTGAACAGTCAAGCGATGCCGGTTTTTATACATATTGTTTACTAGCTTTTACCCGCGGCTTCGCTCGCGTTATATTTTGATTTTGGCTTATATTTATGTCGGCTGCGAAACCTAACCTGACCGACAAATATCAAAATACCTTAGAGGAATGCTTTTGTTGGTTAAGTTACGGTTGGAGTGTATATAGGTATACAACCCCTCCGTGTATTCCCGCCTTGTCGTGGCGGGGGAGGTTTGAGGCAGCTGAAAAGGCGGCGCTCGAAGCCTCCCTCTTCTTTGGGTCTTTTCCCCCAAGGCAGCTTATAGGCTGGCACTCGAGGTTCAGCCGCTTTTAACTAAAGCAGCTAAGAGGATGGCCGGTAGGTTGCGTGCCTTATGAGGAGTGTCACAACTGAGGCGGGCTGCAGTGCCGCTCTTGCGACGCTGAGCCGAGGTTTTTTTTTTTATTATATCGCGAAATATCCCTGACATGATCAGGGATCTTAATTACAAATAAATAAAAAATATACCTATGTTTCAATGTTTTTGGCTGTTTGCAGTTATTGTGGTGAGTCCGTCGGTGTTACACCGCCATAGTTCGACTGACAAGTCAAGGCGTAGTTTCGTTGTACTTGTGTCTGTACACGGCGAGGCGTAGTTTTGCCTCACTTGTTTTTTCAGAACATTCTGTCTTGATTTTTAGGGTTCCGTACCCAAAGGGTAAAAACGGGACCCTATTTATAAGACTCCGCTGTCCGTCGATCCGTCTGTCTCCACTCCAGGCTGTACCTATCTCATGAACCGCTATAGCTAGAAAGCTGAAATTTTCACAGATGTATTTCTGTTGCCGCTGTAACAACAAATACTAAAAACCGTCCGTGCGCGAGTCCATCTCGTACTTGGCCGATTATTTTATTTGGTTTCAGGTCGCGGCATATAAGTTTACACTAGGTACACTTACGTGCCGCTACGTATCACTTGGACACGCGGATGGACTCTGCATCGAGCTCTGCGCTAGTGATAAGATAAATGGCCACCTAAGTCATTTATTCAACCTCTGCATTTCAATAAAAACACCATTTGGTTAACCCGAGGTTTTACAAGAAAACAAAATAAAATCGGCCAAGTTCGAGTTGCACTCGCGTACGAAGGTTTCCTTACCGTGTGGAAGCCCCTTTTAAAATAATTTATTTACTTATTTTTGAAGTTAATGTAGGTACAACATAATTTTCTGTGAATATTTCAAGCATCTTCCTGTTTCCTTTATTAATATCGAGCAAAAAATCACGTTTCTCGTATGGGAGCTCACCTTAAATATTTATTTTATTTTAATGTAATAATTATTTTCTATTTTCTAATTACTATTATTTAACTAAATATTTTGTGAATATTTAAAGCATCTACCTGTCACCGTTATATCGAGAGAAATACGTCAAAAAAATAATTTAATTAATTACCCATATACATGTAATTTTATTTCTTTTCTGGTTTTAGTATTTGTTGTTATATCGGCAACAAAAATACGTCATCGGTGAAAATTTCAACGTCCTAGCTCCTACGCTTCATGAGATACAGCCTGGTGACAGACAGACAGCGAAGTCTTAGTATGTAATAGGGTCCCGTTTTTACCCTTTGGGTACGGATCCCTAAAAATACAGAAAGGAAAAAATATGAGACTAAACAACAGCGTGCCCAAAACCCAAAAACTTAAATAAGATTTAAAAAAAAACAACGAATATAGAAGGTATACCTTTTTTTTTTTGTCCCAGGAAAATCCTTTTTGGATACCAAACCTGGGGAGGCCGGTGGTTATGTGGGAGTCTCCACCGCTAGTCGGTGGCATACCCACTAAAAACCTGGGGTGTTTCCGCCACTGCGCTATATGTCGGGGCTGCGGGCACGCTTGCGCACTCCTCCGCGGCATAGAAGGTATACCTACCTACTTGCGTTAACAAGATGAGAGTCTAGTTATTCCTATATAGCTTAAATATAGATGAGAACATCTATATTTAAGTTAACCTATCTGGCAGGACATGATGGAATTGATATAAGTAGGTATAAGGTTTTGAAACGATAATCATTTAGGTAAACAATGAAATAATATACAATGAAGCAAATAAGCAAGATAATTGCTTGCCTTTGTTGAGAGACTCAAAGCTAAATTACTGTTCATTCAATAGAATTTAAATTGAGGAACAAGCCAACATGCACATTTCACATTAATCCCGCCCGCCCTGACTATTAATTAGGGGGTCCTAGTTTTGATTCGCGGCCGGGAAATTACACTACATTATGTACATAGAGTAAGTGCGGCATTTATAAACCACCATAAGGAAGTACAAGGAAGCTCATCGAATGAAAAGAATTTAAAAAAAAACATTGCAAAAGATTTTCCGAAATTTTCACATATCTTTGAAATAAATTAAAAGTAAGTATTTAGGTATATGTAATTCTCTTCCCATTTAAGCTGAACCAACACCTGTCCACACCGCAGGAGCCTCACGCAGCGCCATCAAAATACCTATGTATTATTGATTTTCTTTCGTTATGTTATTGCGTATATGATAATATATTATTATGAATGTTTATATTATAGTAGTAGTATAATTGCGTGTTAGGTATAGTGCGTAGTATTATTATTTATGTTTATGATATATTAATTTATTTTTTTAGTATCACTATCGTACTCCCGTGAAATATTTTAAGATCATTCCGTTTTTTTTTACCGCGAATAAGTCTGCGTTTGACCACCAACTCGCCACATGTTAAGCGACGTTGTGGTCGAAGATGAAGCACGCAGACCTAGAAGATACCTATTCACTCTAACCTTGAGAGCTTTAGATAATATCTCTTTGGAAACAGGAAAGCAGGAAAACTGTTCCATTCCCTAGCGGTACGAATCAGAAATGTTGAGTCAAACCGCTTCGTACGTATCGAAGGAAAATCGACAGTGTAGGGGTGATAATGTGGCGTCATCCTACTTGTTCTGTAGTAAAAAGGGGATGGTAGGATAAGGTCGTGCAGCTCAGATGCGCACTCTTCGAAATGAATCCAAAAAAAAATGGACAGACTCGCAACCCTACGGCGATGCTCCAGGCTATGAAGTTTTTTTGTAACCAACTTTTCTTCACCTATAAGCCGAACAGCACGCCAGTCCACCAATTCCAAGGCCTCGAGCTGGTACTTAGCCGAACCATGGCAGCAGTATTCCAGACACGAACGGATCTGTGCTTGATACAGAGTAAGCAACTGTCCCGGTGTGAAATACCGCCTAACCTTGTTCAGGATACCCAGCTTCATACCAGCCAATTTGGCCCTAGATTCTAGGTACGTGCCGTAGTTCAATGTGGGAGTAAGTGTTAGCCCCAGCAGTTCAAGGCGGTCTGTCACTGCTAAGCTGCTGCACTGCTGCTGCTGGAGTATTTCGAAATATAGGCGACAGTGCAAAGGGACACTTTTTTGCGGAGAACAGACATGCCTGGGTTTTAGAAGCGTTGAATTTGACGAGATTTTCGTCACCCCACTTAGAAACGACCACAGAAGAGAGAAGGTGCTGTTCTGTGGAAACGACTGCGAGAGCCTGATTCATTCGCTCAACCATGTCTACTCTCAACGCTTGTGATTCCTCCTTTGTTGCTCTTGGATTGGATGTATACTTTTGAACAACTGTGCCATCTGCATACCAGGGGCGTAGCTACCGCCGTATATGCCGTATCAATTATACGGGGCCCCCGGGCCACAAGGGCCCCCGACGTGAGTAAGCAAAAATTAATAAAAAAAAAAAACAATTTTCTTTTATTTAATTGTGTATTACATTGTAATACAATACAAACAATTGTTCTTCTGGTTTAGTAGTACTAGTAGATTTAAGAAATAAGTTTGCCGAAATAAAGGCAAGGACAATGTATTTTTACATTGGATTGTTTGTTAAAATTTTGGAAAAAAGTAACAGATAATTATGATCTAATAAATATTTATTTTAATTTTATGCAAACATTTTTTTTTCTTCTGTGAGAAATCTTTACCCTTCATAAGGGCCCCCAAACAATGTTTTATACGGGGCCCCGCCTAGGCACGCTAAGTGACCTGCTTGTTCCCGGTATTTTTGGGTATGCAGCCATAATACAATACAAACAATTGTTCTTCTGGTTTAGTAGTAGGGTAAGGTACCCCAAGACGGCGCAGTGCCCAAGAGTCCGCACGTTCAAATTTTCGCGCTATAGAGCATCATTCGCCTCAACTTCAGTCGTGTTTTGATTGCCTCCTGCAACGCTGCGTTTGTGCGAAAATTGGTGCAAAAATATTGTGATTTGGCGGAAAAAGGTAAGAAAAACGATTTTGAGTACTTTCACTAAAATTTTTGACTGTTTTGAAACATGTGTCAAGAATTTTTTTCTGCTAATTTACGGTATTTCTATTGTAATTTGAATCAAATGTATGTCGAACAGCAAGCGGGCCCAAAAAGTTCGTAAGAGTGTCAATAGATGTCACTGCTAGGTGCCACAGTCAAAATTGCGATGCAAGCAACAAGTGTGCGCACAGCAAGAGTGCGCATGCGTACTCTTGTGGGACTGCGCACTCTTGAGGTATACAATGTTTAAAATTGGTTTTTTTAATTTCAGATGTCTTCAAAACCTCGAATATCGGGGAGAAAGAACATTTCTCAAGATACCTTTGATGTTGCTCTGGAACTTATAAGAGAGGGTAAGAGCAAACGATTTGTTGCCAAATTACTAGAAATTCCTGAATCTACTCTAAGAAAAAGATTGAATAGTGGATATGTGGCGACATCCCTAGGCCGATACAGGCCAGTTTTTACGGCAGACACAGAAAAAGATTTAGTCATCTATATAAAAAGAATGGATGCCATGTTTTATGGCATGACATTAAAAAAACTTAAATCACTTGTATATGAATACGCCGAAAAAAATAAGCTTATACATCAGTTCAATCCAGAAACGAAAATGGCTGGTAAGAAATGGGTGCAAGGGTTTCTAAAAAGACATCCGGAAATCTCCCTCCGACAGCCCACATCTACAAGCATTGCCAGAGCTATGGGGTTTAATAAACCGCAAGTAGACAGATTTTATGATCAACTTTGGGAGATCATCGAAAAATATAAATTCCAAGCATGTGACATATACAACATGGACGAGTCTGGATTTTCCACTGTGCCAAATAAAGCCCCCAAAGTTTTGAGCGTAAAAGGAAAAAGATGTGTAAACAAAATCAGCAGTGCTGAAAGGGGTACCAACGTCACTGTTGTATGTGCTATGAGTGCATCAGGGAATTATATACCTCCAGCATTCATATTTCCTCGAAAGCGGATGAAAGCTGAGCTGTTAGATGGAGCACCGCCGTCTTCTATTGGATTGGTGACTGATTCAGGGCGAATGAACACAGAACTGTTTATAAGTTGGCTGGAGCATTTCAAATATCATGCAAAACCCTCTGAAGCACGTCCACTGTTACTTATTTTGGACAACTATTTGTCTCACACAAGTATAGAAGCTGTAAACTATTGCCGGAAACATTTCATTCACGTGTTGACAATACCGCCGCATAGCACGCATAAAATGCAGCCCCTTGACCGGTGCTTTTTTGCCCCACTGAAAAAGTACTACGCAAACGAATGTGAGAAATGGATGATGCTTCACCCAGCGAGACCTATAACGATATACCAAATTGCATCCCTTTTCAGTGCTGCTTACGCAAAGACTGCAACTGTCTCAAATGCTCTTGAAGGCTTCAAAGTTGGTGGTATATTCCCATTCAACAGGGATTTATTTACTGAAATCGATTTTCTTGCCAGCTCAGTCACTGACAGGCCTTTAGCACAAGAAAATCTAACAGAAAATAACCTGACTAACACAACACAAGACCTGCCAGTAATAAATCAACCAGAGGATCAAGAACCAGCCGAAAATTCGCAAGAAATGATAAAGGCTGCATTTCATACAGCAGCAGCTACAGTTCGCCAAGACGACTTGATGGATGATCCTTCAGCAGCCTTAGAACAATGTACAGAGATTCTGCCTCACGAAAATGTCATCTTAAACACTGAACCAGATGTAGCTACGTCGTTTGAACTTTTATCACCTTATCCAAAGGCAAAAGTCTTACGCGAGGCCAATAACCGCAGCAAAAGGTCCGAAATTATTACTAGTTCTCCATACAAGAGGCAACTAGAGAATGCACATGACGATAAACCGAAGAAGATAGCAAAGAAAACACTCAAAAAACCAGTCCAACCACCAAAGAGTAAAAAGAAAATATGGAAATGTCCTGGGTGCGAGGAAAACTACAAAGAACCCATAACAGAGGACTGGATTCAATGTCAGACCTGTACAGAATGGTGGCATGACAAATGCACCTCGTATATAGGTATTGGAAACTACTGCTGTGATTTATGCATCTAAATAAAGATGCGTACTCTTGGGCTCACGCGCGCACTCTTAAGGTACCTTAAGCGCACTCTTGGGAGATAGGTATCCCAAGAGTCCGCAGCCGACATAGTTTGTAAACTTTTAAATACTGTAGTAATTACTAAGTTTAAGTGCTGATTTGTCATATCCTTAGGGAGATCGATGACGTTACTCATAATTAAAAGTATTATAATTCTAATATGATTGTTTTATTTCATCATATAAATCATTGTCTGTAAAGTGCGCCGTCTTGGGGTACCTTACCTAGTAGATTTAAGAAATAAGTTTGCCGAAATAAAGGCAAGGACAATGTATTTTTACATTGGATTGTTTGTTAAAATTTTGGAAAAAAGTAACAGATAATTATGATCTAATAAATATTTATTTTAATTTCATGCAAACATTTTTTTTTCTTCTGTGAGAAATCTTTACCCTTCATAAGGGCCCCCAAACAATGTTTTATACGGGGCCCCGCCTAGGCACGCTAAGTGACCTGCTTGTTCCCGGTATTTTTGGGTATGCAGCCAAAAATACCGGGAACAAGCAGGTCACTGATGTGCAGCAAAAATAGAAGGGCAATTATTTATTCCTTTCAGTGCAAGGGTTGCCTGGACGAGATCTCTTTCAGCGATAAGGACGCCTTGGGTTACACTAGTATAAGTTTTTCTTGTATTACTGTTTGTCTAATATTTTTTGTGTACAATAAAGTGTTATCTATCTATGCAAAGTTACGTACCTGCCGCATGCCGCTTCGCACGACCCGAATTTCCTTACAATGCATTCGACTTTCTAATCTGTGATTTTAAATTTAGTTTTATGTGTGATTTATGGATATTGTTTAATAACGAAGCCCTTATACAGCGGAATTAAAATTACAAACATTACTTTGAAAACGTTATTTTACTTTGTTCAGGTATGACATCACAGTACAGCTGATCTGCGGGTAGATTGTAAAATCTCCTAACTACATGCATTCAAAATATTTATCGCTTTCTGACGCAGATACGAAATAGCTTTTTGAACATAGTTTTATTAATTTATTGAATTTTAATTGATCTAATTGATTATTAATGTTATGTTTTATTTTATTATGATTTAATTTTTTGTTGGACGAGTCCGATAGATGCTAATATTTAATTATATTTTGTTATCAATGTACTATTTTGACAATAAATGATTTCATTTCATTTCTAGACGCGGCTTCTGCGGCTCGAGCTGCTCGGGTAGCACGGCAAAGGGAGAAAACGAATTTATCCACTTTAAATGTCAGTTGTCATTGTCAATCCATACTTTATTTCCTCTTCGAGGGGATATAATGGTGGAAAGACAATTTGTCCCTTTGCTATGCTTCCCGGGCTGGTGAGCGTTCAGCCTTACCTACTCGTACTACCATAGACAAAATAAACTTTTCCATTCGAAAAAACAAAAGATTCCAAATATCCGCATAACGAAAGTCCGATGGGTTAGAATTTCTGCGGAACCCCGGAAGTTGTCCTAAGCACATAAAAACCGCCTCGTTTCCACTTTACTTGATTTAGAGGGCCGGGAAAGGCGCCTAGTTTGTATAGGAAACGTAAAACTTTGGTGCATTGGTTTATGAAGGTTCTTTGATTTAGGCCGTTACCGTGGGGTTATGGATTAGTAAGTACCTAGGTACCACAGAAGAGAGAGAAGGAAATAGGTACCACAGAAGAGAGAAAAAGATATAGCCCTGCTGTTCTGTGGTAGGTAGGTACATACTTACTAGAGGGCGACCGAGTCTCCTTTAGAACAAAAATTTAAAAAAACGGTATCCTAGTTTTGTCGTAAATATTATAGGTATCCTATCCATGATTTGAACTTAGAAAATCGGTTTGTAATACCTTTATCAAAATCGTTAGAGCCGAATCTGAGATTTGAATTAAATACAAATACCTAAAACAAATGTGGTTATGTGCTCTCACTATGGCTATTTGGCCTTATTAAAAATGGGGAGATCCAAGAGAGTAGAAAAATCAAAGTTATCGACATAACCCAGCGGGTTGGCAAGTTGTCAATGCAGTGGGTAGGGCATATAGCACGGAGAAGTAATGGCGACGTAAATTTCCATGTAAATGGTTGACCTCATCAGCACCGCAGGATCGCGCTGGATGCAAGCCGCTTCCAATCGGTCTTATTAGAGATTTTTGGGAGAGGCCTATGTCCAGCAGTAGACGTCTTATAGATGAGACGACGACGATGAGTGCTGTGTAGACACATACCTATCTCGTCCCTTTCTTTGGTGTAATTATTTGTAATTATTTTGGAAGTGTTCCTGCATGTCACGAATTAAACTTCTTAAGTCTTCTTTCTTATGTTTCTTTTTAGGGTTCCGTACCCAAAGGGTAAAAACGGGACCCTATTACTAAGACTCCGTCGTCCGTCTGTCCGTCTGTCTGTCACCAGGCTGTATCTCAAGAACCGTGAAAGCTAGAACGTTGAAATTTTCACAGATGACGTATTTCTGTTGCCGCTATACCAACATACTAAAAACAGAAAATATTAAATATTAAAGGGGGGCTTCCGTTACAATAACAAACCTGTTTTTTAGCCTTTTTTCGCTCGATATTTATAACGGAAACAGGTAGATACTCAAATATTTGTAGAATATTTAGTTAAATAAACACTTTAAAATAAAACAATTAAGTAAATTAAAATAAAGTAAATATTTAATAGGAATACCACCCATACAAGAAACGTGTTTTTTTTGCTCGATATTAATAACGGTAACAGGAAGATATTTTAAATATTCACAGTACCTATATTAAGTTGTATATTCCCTCTAAAAATAAATAATTAAATTAAAATACATTAGGGGGGGTTATTTCATACGGTAGGTACCTAAGTACGGAACCCTTCGTGCACGAGTAAAACTCGCACTTGGCCGATTATTTACATATCTAATGAATCGAGTGACAGTTTTACTTTTCATGAAAATCACAAAGTGATAAATGGCAGAGAACCCATCTGGGCGGCGACAGGCCGCAGCCGCGCTGTTTAAACGCAATGATTACCGTCATCAGTGTAAATGTGCCAGATTACACCTCATTTGTGAAATTTTCCGCAACTGCCGAGTTTACAGATAGCTAGCTTATACTTATATCTATCGTGCTTAAATAGATAAGTACGGTCTCACACGGTGCAGAAAACAAAAGTCGCGAGAATCATTACTAATGCTAGAATTAGAGTAATTATAGAAATACGTATCCAAAAAAAATAGAACATGAATCACGCATAGATGGATATCCCCATAAAAAGCTTGATTTAACCACAGCCACTGTCTCTACGGCTGGTTCAGTTGTGGGTTGGTGGATTTACTTTTCTAATACCTACCGGTTGGTATTTATTTTTATTTATGTTCGTTTAGCAGCTTAGCACAATGCACTGTTACAACAAAAGTTCTTACAAACTAGAGTCTTAACTTACTTTATTTATACTCTTGCTACGACTGGACTGGATCTGCACTGGATGGCCTGATATCCAGACTAAATTTTTCCTACATTTTCCCTCAACTAAGACAGCGATTTTCTTTTGGACTTATACTGCGACCACAATACATTTTGAAGTATTTTTTAAATTAAGCCCAGTTTTACAGATTAAGTGTCCAGCTATCAATTTCACACATTAAAATTAAAAAAAACTAACTCCAAATTAAAATCTAATTTGACAAATGAACTGTCACATGAAGCCAGTGCTGCCAACTTAGCGCTTTCGGCGCCAGATCTAACACTTTTTTTTTGTATAAAGCTCGTTTTAGAGCCTAGCACTAAAGGAGATATTGCAAATATGCATAGAAATTGGGCCACTAAAGGGTACAGTATTTCAAAATTTGCTTTGTTTCTTTCGGAAAATGATTTTCCCGTTATTTTTTACAATAACAGTGTCCATTAAAAGTAATTTCGTGTATTCGGGTATTAAGGTTACATGTGACCAAAATGACAGTAATTCAATGACTGAACAAAAATCAAATTGGAAAGTGTGAAATTACTCATAAATTAAGCATTTGATGCGGTTGTTTTACTCTGCGCATTTATTTATCATAGTTTAACAGATTTTTTGAGCTACTGTACCTAGTCTGAGCCCATTTTGCATTATCTCCTTTTTTAACTGTGAGTATCATAGATGCCATGGGTACTGCATTTTCGATAAAACGTATTTGTGAATCATCCATCCATCCATCCATCAGCCAAAGGACGTCCACTGCTGGACATAGGCCTCCCCTATGGATCTCCAATAAGACCGGTTGAAAGCGGCTTGCATCCAGCGCGATCCTGCGGTCTTAATGAGGTCATCCGTCCACCTTGTGGGTGGACGTCCTACGCTGCGCTTGCCGGTACGTGGTCTCCACTCGAGAACTTTTCGACTCCACCGGTCATCAGTCCTCCGCGCTATGTGCCCTGCCCATTGCCATTTCAACTTGCTAATACGTTGGGCTATGTCGGTAACTCTGGTTCTTCTACGGATCTCCTCATTTCTGATTCGATCCCGTAGAGAAACTCCGAGCATAGCCCTCTCCATAGCTCGTTGGGCTACTTGGAGTTTATTAATAAGGCCCATGGTAAGAGACCACGTTTCAGTGCCATAAGTCATCACTGGTAACACACACTGATCGAACACTTTCGTCTTGAGGCACTGAGGTATGTCGGACGAGAAGACATTACGCAATTTTCCGAACGCTGCCCAACCGAGTTGGATTCGGCGATTGGCCTCTTTCTTGAAGTCGGACCTACCTAACTGGACTACTTGTCCTAGGTAGACGTACGAGTCAACGACTTCAAGAACCGAGTTCCCAACAGAGATCGGGGTGGGTACAACATGGGAATTACACATGACTTTCGTCTTCTCCATGTTCATCTTAAGACCCACCTGTTGAGAAACCCGATTGAGGCCTTCGAGCATCGTGCTGAGTTCCTCCATCGACTTTGCCATGACTACGATATCGTCGGCAAACCGAAGGTGAGTGATGTATTCCCCATTGATATTGATGCCGAATCCTTTCCAATCCAGGAGCTTGAAGGCGTTCTCCAAAGTGGCAGTAAACAGTTTCGGAGATATTACGTCTCCCTGTCTTACGCCTCTTTTTAAAGGGATCGCCTTGGAGCTTTCTTCCTGTACTCGGACCGACATAGTGGCGTTATTATACAAGCACTTCAACACTTCGATATACCGATAGTCAATCCGGCATCGCTGGAGAGACTCAAGCACCGCCCAAGTTTCGACCAAATTTGTGAATAATAGTTACTATATTTACCATTTATAAAGCTCACTTTCTCAGATCACGTTTTGAGATTTTACGACATAATATCATCATTTTATTACTGATATAAGCTACATTTTTTCGTAGTATCAGTCGTCGTAGGTACCATGTAGCGCGTTATGGCGCGTTTTTGACGTCCCATAGCGAGTTTTTGTCAAAAGGAGTTGGCAGCACTGCACTAAGCCATCGTATCGAACGAACTAGAATTTTCGTCAAATAACATAACATTTTCTATTTTTCATTGCAAATTCTTGGAAAAATTCGAATGAACATGAAGAGAAATACTCAACTATTTGATTTATATTGGGAAGATATTTTAGTATCCAAAGTGTTTCCGCACTTAACAATGAGCGAGTGTTTTAATTTTCGTTGTGTTTCTAAAACCTGCTTACAAATCATAAACATGTATTTTGCCAAGCTAAAATCTCTCAAACTGATGAATAAGGGATTCTCTCCCCATGCATTTAGAGTAAATATCTCATAAAAAACAGTTTACATGCCAGTGTTCGTGTTTAGTCTTTAAAAAAGTATTTCCTTTCAGGTGCTCGCATTCTCCTGTACTAGGCTTACGATACTGAATTTAAGTCGTTGTTTAACAGTGACGGACTCTGATTTGATCCCTATGTTGTTGCACAATCGTAATTTGGTCAGTCTAAATCTCAGTCAATGTAGGAGCTTGTCTGCTAAATGCTTGCAGCCAGTGATATTGTATTGCAACAACTTGAAGACATTAAAGCTGGCTCGCTGTGTGTGGCTGACGACAGGTGCGATGGAGGCCCTGGCCCTGCATCAGAGCGCTCTAGAAGATGTAGACCTCTCTCATTGCCCGTCAATATCTGAGAACTGTATATTGATATTCATAAGAAAATTTCATTACATAAAAACATTTAACTTAGAAGGCAATAAACAAGTGACAGATAAAACTTTATATACATTAGCTAAATACAGCACTAGTCTAAAGCTTCTGAATCTGGGTGGATGTTGTGAAATTACTGACAAAGGTATTAGGTAAGCAGCGAGTTTGTCTGAATTACACTTAGCATGTAAAATATTCAATCGACAACCCAAAGAAATTTGCCTGCAACAGGCTCTGTTAATAAACTGGATTGAAACATTAATGTGGCATACAATATAAATTGAAGCTTTATAACAATTCATTGATATGAACTTGTACTTTTCAGAGCGCTGTCACATAGTAAAAAGCTATCTGGCTTAATGATCCGTGGCTGCACCAAGGTGACTGAAAACAGCCTCAAACTGATACGGAGTAGAGTGCACCTCGACAGGAGGCCTGCAAATCCTATCCCTGTACCACTCTATGTTCAGATATAAACAATTATTGAAATATATAAAACTAGCTGCCTGTCCTGCATTTGCCCAGCTATGAATTAATTATAGCTAGAAACTTTCCCTGTGACTAATCATAATCACCCTTCATGGATAGGCCTACGTCCTGAAAGTACCTACAGCTTGAGGTTTTTTTTCCTCTTAAAGGTTTGCATTTGACTACATACTGCCTGATGCAGGTAAGGTGCCAGCTGGTACAGTACAGTACAGAATTACCTAAATTACAGAAGTACAGAATGACCTAAAGAGATATACCAACAGACACAAAAAAGACGACTTTGTTTTATGATATTGTGTAATATGCTATGTCCAGCAGTGTACATCCTATGGTTGAAATTTAAAACTAGGACTTCTATGTAAAACTATAAGTGATGTGCCAACTTTTTTCTGACAATTTCTCATACCATAAATGTAAATACATATATCTTTAATTTTGGTGTAGATACTATGTTTTAGAATTTAGATGAACATAATCATATTGCTATAATATTTTAGGCTGTTAGTTTAGTATTAATGTTTTAGAAGTTACCATACCTATGCATAGACTAAGATAAAGATTTATTGCCCATTAATGCCATGCTATGCCCATGCTTAGATGTTTTGATTTGATGGATTTTAAAGCTATAATTCCCATAGTAAAAGTCCCTGTAAATTGCACATCAATACCCTATGTATTGAATTCATTCATTGTCATAGCAAAGAATTGGTTGTATTTACTTCTTGTAGAAGGTAGTCAAATTACTGTGATTTTGTTTGATTTTATATTTTTGTATAGCAATAGGAAAAAAACTAAAATTGTGTGTTAGAAAGTATGTATTATGTAACTGGCCATACGAAAAACCTTGTATTTTAAGGACTCTGTTAATCAATCTATGAGTATAAAATAAGTTAAATAAAAGAGTTAAAAATAAGTCATGTCTTTTTCTGATCCAGCTTCACTGACGCTCTAGGGATCGTCTATTATATCTATAATCCGCGCCACACAAGTCGGCGGATGAGAAGTTAGCCGCAGATGACACAACCGTAATTCGCTAATCATTGCGCATGTGTGCACAATGCCGACACCGCGTGGCGTAGTGGTGAGCACGGACGTGAGGAGCGCGCGGGAGGCATGAGATTGGCGGGCGGGTGTGCCTCAGCGTTCGTCTCTCTGGCTCCCGCGCATACCTATATTTCGGCTTTTGCGCAGCGAGCGCATAACTTCCCATCCGCCGACTTGTGTGGCGCTTAGTAGTATAGCCAGCGAGATTCTTGTAACACCACAGCTGCCAAGTTGTATGATTCGGTCTTATTATTAGTATTGTCTAGTGTATGTAGTATACAGGTGGCGTATTTGCAAGGAGCATAAGTGGAGAAAGCGCGCGGGGCGGCCACCCTCCCCAACGATAGGCGCTTTAGATAATCACCGACGGTATTTTCGTCAGTCGAAGTAATTTTGTGTCAATGTCAACACGTCACGCGCTTGCGTTTTAAATACGTAAATACGTTAAAATAATGCCGAATTGTGCCGTAAAATGGTGTGGAAAGAGTTCCAAATCTTCAAGTTACACTAAAGATGGGATATCATTTCACAGATAAGTGATTTTCTACTCAAATTTATCAATTTAACAATTTTGGCAAAAAATGTTTCGAATATTCAATTAGTCAACCGCACCCGTTGATGTCTTTCATGTTGTCTCTTTCTGATACACTGTAACATTCGTTAGCATTCCGTCTCTTTTGTTCTGATAGTGCTGTGCTGCTGCATCACATCGATTTATATCGACAACGTTAAAGTCATAATATAATCATTTAAGTAAATATTTGATAACATGAATGTGTTCTATATTTTCAAGAATAGGTAAGTTAGAATATCATAGTAATATAAGCATTATTATTTACGACATTTTATTTAAGAGTACTTGTTGTTTGAAATAATTTTCTCTGTTGATTGGTGTATGTTTTGTAGGCAAACAGACACGTTTTATTTCCATAGACATCTAGGAACCCTTATAATTTCATCATGTCTGTCTGGCTGTCCGTCTGTATGTCACGCGGAGTCACGCCCCAATAACAATGTCAGTTTTTCACCTATTCATATGAAATTTAGTACAAAGATATAATAACGTGAATTTGGACATGTTAAAAAAAATCAATAGTTTTGTTTTTAGACCCCCTTCCCATATACGTGGGCACAAAACAATTTTTTGTATTTTTGTTCCATATTGAGTGGGGTATCTTTAGACAGGTCTAAAGATGTTTCTTTGAAATTGTTCAGTGAGACATATAAATCGGAACAGATAAAAAGAACAGATATTCACATGTAACAGAAAATACCTGTTACTCGTATACTATACCTGTTCTTTCAAAGATCTATAACAGGAGCAGGCATTTATATGTTTCTCCTATATAAATATTTATTAGAAATATTTATTAAAAACCGTTATACTGTATTTGTCAAGGTGAAATGTTCCATAAAGCTTTCGTATAAGGTTCAAAACGAATTTCTAAACAAAATGAAGTTGTTTAAGGCAAATACATAACTATGGAACCCCACATTTGAGCGTGTCCGACACACTCTTGGCCTTTAATATAATATTTATAATATAATTAATGATGTAATGAATAATCTTTTTTTCTTTTTTTTTACACTTTATTTGTTTATTTTAAAATTGCACCCATTACGTACGCAGTGCTTACCAATCCTTAGAAAACTGATAAGTCAAAAATATCGATATCGATATTTTGCTAGTAACATTTTTGGCACCACTACAAGAACTGTTGTCATTGCGTCATTTTGGCGTCAGCCAATTACAGCCAGCGGAGCTTACCTCTCGCCCCGCTTAAAATCGGTGACCTATTGTTTCAAGAAAAAAGGGGCCCACGCGCTCTCCAATGGTTATCATGCTCCTTGCGTATTTGTATGCACCAACATTTTAAATAATTATTTTCCGCCAAAAACGGCACAGTCTAGTTCAACCTTGTACAATGTACAGAATCTTCACATTGTTATTTTTTTTTTAAATCGACCTTGCTGATTTTGATGAAATTTAATGAGACCACCTCTGAAGTATAATCTACCAAACAAAAAACAGAATTGTCTAAAACGGTTTATAATAATTGTCGTAATAATCGCATAACATACATGTTAAAAATAATCGGCCAAGTACGAGTCAGACTCGCGCACGGAGGGTTACGTACTGTATGGGAGCCCCCTGAAATATTTATTTTATTTTAATTTTATTATTTATTATTGAAGGGAATATAAAACTAAATATTCTGTGAAAATTTCAAGCATCTACCTGGTACAATTTTAAATATAGAGCGAAAAACGTCTAAAAATTCAGGTTTGTTGTATGGGAGCCCCCCTTAAATATTTATTTAATTTTGTTTTTAGTATTTGTTGTTATAGCGGCATCCGAAATACATCATCTGTGAAAATTTCAGCTGCCTAGCTATCATGGTTCATGAGATACAGCCCGGTGCCAGACAGACAGACGGACATCGAAGTCTTAGTAATAGGGTCCCGTTTTTCCCTTTGGGTACGGAACCCTAAAAAGTCAAATTGAGAACCTCCTTTTTGGAAGTCTGTTAAATATGTTGGAAAAGCATTACGAACATTTTAACTGAAAATAGGTAGTAGGGGTTCAGGGCGATATACTTCAAAATGAAAAATACAGTTGTAATTTTCATTCACTCAGCAATACATTGCAGCCACAGTATTTTTTATGGTTGTATTTTCACTATGACTTGCATAGAATTGCACAACTGTTGATACTATAATAATAATCCCTTTGTGTGCCAGTGACGTAGTCACTAAGGTACTTAATGAGTCACTAGTACCGTTTAGTACTAACAATGCAATTAGTATGTGCGATTTGTTTATTATCTTCCTCTTGAATCAATCTATCTATTAAAAAAAACCACATCAAAATCTGTTGTGTAGTTTTAAAGATATAAGCATACATGGGGACAGACAGCGGGAAGCAACTTTGTTTTATACTATGTAGTGAGCGCTACCGTGGCTCGGATGACACGTTAAATTGTAGGCCCCGGTTGTTTTAACCGTTTAGCCATGTCAGAGGCCTTCAGGCGGCCTAAAAACTCTGACACCAGGGCTAGCCACCCGGCCTATACGAACTTACTTACTTACTATGTAGTGATTTATTTTAGGCCGCCAAGTAAAGTTGTATGATAGGTCGAATCATAAAACTTTACTTGGGGGCTGTGATGTTAGCTAAGCTAACCTGCAGATAGCACAATCCTGATTGAAGGGAATGGGTTATCTGCAGCTTGTAGCTAACATCACAGCCGCCAAGTTGTACGATTTGGCCTATAGTAGTAGATTTGTTCTTATTTTGTATAGGTTTGCATTTGACTAAAGGTCCATTAAAATTAACTTCTATATGAATAATTTAACCAGAAACGCACAGTAAAAAAAAACATCAAATTTTTCACAAAATTATATTTTGTGTGATAACACCTGCTACATGCCTTACTGCTATTGTATTTACAATATTTTATACTACACATTAGTAACAAATAACATTCATAACCTTAGAGGAGCAGATCTTACGAATAAACCGAGACGCCGAGAGCGAATCAACTAAACGCTAACTACAATACTTAACTGTTAACAAAATCAGTGTCAATAACATTTGGCAATAAATTACTGGGATAAACGAAAATAATCCTTAAGCAAAGTGAAAACGTCTATAATCATAATTAGAAATCTAAGTAACCTAACATTGTAAAAAGAATACAAAATGTTAAAAATAAAGTAACCGTCCATTAGGCCCCGCTTCGATCCGATTCCTCTTATTACACTATCACATCGATCAAATAAAAACTGATGTACAAATATACTAACGTTAATGCTCGTAAATAACTATAAATATGTATACAGCCTTGTGTTAATTCAAGCAGTACCATTTACAAAATATCTTACATGGGTGTCAAGCAAATAGGACAAGAGAGAGGCACTTGAGAACAAATCCAAGAACTAGGGTCCTATCGTAATACTATTGTTACACACGCCGACTGTACAAGCGATACTGTACATCTCATATATAAACATCTAAACCAACAGGATATACATATAAACCGAGTTTCCAAACAAATCTTTACATCAGAAATTCACAATGCGAGATGTAACACAAATTGATTGCACTCATGTGGGACATCACCAAAGACTTAACATTATTGTTTCTTTGGAAATTTATATTTTTTTACGATTTAAGCACACGGCCTCAGATCACTGTCCAATCGCAGGTTTATCACAGCACTCTAGTGCTCAACCAGACTACGCATCAATTTCGACCGTCTCGCAAACATTTTATTGCACTATAATAATTATGCTACATTTCATTTTTATTATAAACAGATTTAAATACACATTTTATCAGCAATTTTGTACTTTCACTCAGCTCACCGGATCACGAACTCAATCATGTACAATACAAAATTAAATAGCTGCATGGAAGCCGCGAACACGATCGGATCCACGAAGGGTAAGGCAACCGAAGCGGTGTCGTTTATATTTACACTTATATTTAGAAGCACTTTTTGTACTACGCCTTAGTTATACACTGTCTTGGTCACCGCACGAGTAGGTAATACTTTAGTCGTGTTTCACTTGGGAGAGCGTTCGTTACCGGCGCATGGGTTGCATGGCTAGCGGGGGCGGGGGGTTGATGTACTGGTAGTACACATTGGACTGCTGGGCTCGAGGGTCGGGGGAGGGGTACTGCACTGCTGGCTGTACGTTCATCATTTGTAAGTTGTTGAACTGTTGCTGCGGCATGCGGTACCCGTTCATGCCGAACTGGCTGATGATGTGCGTGTTGAGGTTGGGCGACATGCGCGACCCCGCCGCCATCTGCATGTGCTGCATGCTGCTCAGGTTGCCTGCAACACGAAACAGAACAATGTCTATTTTTTTTTCTTTTAATTTAAATTAATGATCCACAGACTCCAGGGTCTGTGCCCTTTGTTAACTAAGTTACAATTGAGAGATTGCGACTGTACAATAGAGATGGGTTAGTTTCAATCTTAGTCTAAGTTAGTAGTTTCAGTGCATTGCGAGAATGCCGCGAGCAAACCGGCGACCCGCATGCAGTCTAATGTCTATTTTTACCGGCTTCCAAAATGGAGGAGGTACTATGTTCGTCTGTATGTTTTTTTATGTACGCTCATCGATATTTTCGCAGATTGTGAATCGATTGAAAAAAAACAACGGTTTGCACTCCGGAAGTGCCGGCAAAAGTAAAAACTTGAACATATGAAGTAGGTACTATCATTTATGTGGTAAAATACAATATCACACGCGCACACTCGCGCAAGCGCCCTGCCCGACGAATTTTCGACCAGGTCACGTGTCTTGACGCTTATTCGAAAAGGTATACTCCCGAGATAGGCTCAATTAAATTTTATCAAAATCGGCTGAATAGTTTTTGATAAATCAACAATAATGTAAGGATAAATAAATATTAGGGGACATCTTACACACGGTCTCTGACCCCAAACAAAGCAAAGCTTGTGATATGGCTGCCAGAGAATGATAAACTACATATACATATTTTAAATACATACTTATATATATAGTACCTAAATAACACCCAGACACAGAGCAAACACCTATGTTCATCACACAAATGTTTGCCCTGGGTGGGGATCGAACCCACGCCTCTTTGAACCAGAAGTCAGGGTCACTAACCACTGAGCCACTGAGGCAGTCAGGATGTCACATCGAATCATCTAAATTCTAAACTATTCGAGTACACAATGGAAGACCGGTGCTATTTTTTGCGAAAAATAATTATTGTTATTTTAAAGAACAACGTGGACCACTTCCTTCTGCCATTCATTATGTCTTGAAATCGATGCTACATTCTTAGGCGTATTTAGCTGGGGCTGGGTGTGAAGCGTCGAGACCACATGCAGTTAATACACCTATTCATGAATTGGCCTACTGACTGTCCCTAAGAAGTTAATAAGTGCAGAGATATCCTGGCAGCTTGCTGTGTGTTCCTGAATGCGTCAAATTGATTGTGGGAAGTAAGTATTTGGGAGCCACACGGCATACCCCCCTTTGAGTCTTGGAGACTATGATGGACCAAGAAGAACACACATCATTACTAACACACAGACAGCATTATAAAAGTATACTCCGCGCCACACAAGTTGATCGATGTGAAGTAAGCCACTAGCTGCGCAATAGCCAATCAACGTGCGGCTTCCACGTCACGTCTCGTCAGGATTGACTATTGCGCAGCTAGTGGCTAACTTCACATCTATCAACTTGTGTGCTGCGGAGTATAACTGTAGAGACATGTATTAACGATGCTATCCTCAGAATAATAAGTGAAATAAGGGCAGTGACGTACTGGCAGCGTTCCTCGCGTTCCGTGGCGCGTCGAGCTGGTTGTGAGGCGCGTAGTACTTGGCCGCGGCCGCGTGGTAGTGGCCGGCCGACGTCGCGGGCGGCGTGCCGGCCTGCTGCGCGTACTGGAAATGTTATTTTATATTTATTTTACGGTCACATAATTATACTGATATGTTCAGATAAATTGAGATTGTAGAAAAGTCAATAACCACGCACGTCTTGAAGGTCTTTCGAGACCATGCAGGCGCGCACTTTGTATTAGTCCAGATCATACAAGTCCGCAGATGTGAAGTTAGCTACAAGCTGCGCAATATCCAATCCCTACTGAAGTCTGAAGCTCACATAAAGCTGCGCGTTTATAGCTAACTTCACATCCGCCGACTTGTATGATTCGGCCTATGCTGAATTTTTGACCGTGTATCAGATCGGTTTATTTTAAGTGGTAGTCTTAAAATACGCTTCCAGTGGTGAGTGCTGGCCGATATTCGCTGTGAGGGCAGGTAACCTTGCTGGTAGCTAGCAGCAGGCAGGGTACAGACCTGGTGGGCGGCCAGGCGGCGGCGTACTGCTGCTGCTGCTGGAAGGGCAGGTAGCCTTGCTGGTAGCTAGCAGCAGGCAGGGTACAGACCTGGTGCGGGTGCTGCGGCGCCTCGGCCATCTGCTGCAGCTTGGCGAGGCTGCAGGAGGGCGGCCAGGCGGCGGCGTACTGCTGCTGCTGCTGGAAGGGCAGGTAGCCGCCCTGGTAGCTAGCAGCAGGCAGGGTACAGACCTGGTGCGGGTGCTGCGGCGCCTCGGCCATCTGCTGCAGCTTGGCGAGGCTGCAGGAGGGCGGCCAGGCGGCGGCGTACTGCTGCTGCTGCTGGAAGGGCAGGTAGCCGCCCTGGTAGCTAGCAGCAGGCAGGGTACAGACCTATTGCGGGTGCTGCGGCGCCTCGGCCATCTGCTGCAGCTTGGCGAGGCTGCAGGAGGGCGGCCAGGCGGCGGCGTACTGCTGCTGCTGCTGGAAGGGCAGGTAGCCGCCCTGGTAGCTAGCAGCAGGCAGGGTACAGACCTGGTGCGGGTGCTGCGGCGCCTCGGCCATCTGCTGCAGCTTGGCGAGGCTGCAGGAGGGCGGCCAGGCGGCGGCGTACTGCTGCTGCTGCTGGAAGGGCAGGTAGCCGCCCTGGTAGCTAGCAGCAGGCAGGGTACAGACCTGGTGCGGGTGCTGCGGCGCCTCGGCCATCTGCTGCAGCTTGGCGAGGCTGCAGGAGGGCGGCCAGGCGGCGGCGTACTGCTGCTGCTGCTGGAAGGGCAGGTAGCCGCCCTGGTAGCTAGCAGCAGGCAGGGTACAGACCTGGTGCGGGTGCTGCGGCGCCTCGGCCATCTGCTGCAGCTTGGCGAGGCTGCAGGAGGGCGGCCAGGCGGCGGCGTACTGCTGCTGCTGCTGGAAGGGCAGGTAGCCGCCCTGGTAGCTAGCAGCAGGCAGGGTACAGACCTGGTGCGGGTGCTGCGGCGCCTCGGCCATCTGCTGCAGCTTGGCGAGGCTGCAGGAGGGCGGCCAGGCGGCGGCGTACTGCTGCTGCTGCTGGAAGGGCAGGTAGCCGCCCTGGTAGCTAGCAGCAGGCAGGGTACAGACCTGGTGCGGGTGCTGCGGCGCCTCGGCCATCTGCTGCAGCTTGGCGAGGCTGCAGGAGGGCGGCCAGGCGGCGGCGTACTGCTGCTGCTGCTGGAAGGGCAGGTAGCCGCCCTGGTAGCTAGCAGCAGGCAGGGTACAGACCTGGTGCGGGTGCTGCGGCGCCTCGGCCATCTGCTGCAGCTTGGCGAGGCTGCAGGAGGGCGGCCAGGCGGCGGCGTACTGCTGCTGCTGCTGGAAGGGCAGGTAGCCGCCCTGGTAGCTAGCAGCAGGCAGGGTACAGACCTGGTGCGGGTGCTGCGGCGCCTCGGCCATCTGCTGCAGCTTGGCGAGGCTGCAGGAGGGCGGCCAGGCGGCGGCGTACTGCTGCTGCTGCTGGAAGGGCAGGTAGCCGCCCTGGTAGCTAGCAGCAGGCAGGGTACAGACCTGGTGCGGGTGCTGCGGCGCCTCGGCCATCTGCTGCAGCTTGGCGAGGCTGCAGGAGGGCGGCCAGGCGGCGGCGTACTGCTGCTGCTGCTGGAAGGGCAGGTAGCCGCCCTGGTAGCTAGCAGCAGGCAGGGTACAGACCTGGTGCGGGTGCTGCGGCGCCTCGGCCATCTGCTGCAGCTTGGCGAGGCTGCAGGAGGGCGGCCAGGCGGCGGCGTACTGCTGCTGCTGCTGGAAGGGCAGGTAGCCGCCCTGGTAGCTGCCCTGCATGCCGCCGCCGCCGCCGGCCGCGCTGCCGCCGCCTGCGAACACGTCTGCACAACCTTACACACTTATTACATGGGAATCATCTATCTTTTTCTTATATGTTAAAATTAATCGTGGTTGTTGGTCTCGCCCAAATTCCGCCGGTGTGTTAGCCGCCATGTTGTTGTTCTTGTTTTAGCTTAATATCTCTGTCATTTTCATTATTAACTTTATGACATAAATGTACATGAACAATCGATCGCACGAAAAAACTTGCAATAAATAAATTGTAGAGATTCACATTTACAACAACTTTAGTCCTTACCATTTTCATTGAAAAGTTGAAAATGACCGAGATATTAAGCAAAAACAAAATTCAAGATGGCGGCAAACGCACCGGCGGAATTTGATCGCTATTTTGGATTTAGACTGTGGAGGTCACGGGTAGTAGTAATAACAGGTGGTAACAACTTTTGTTCTACAACTTTTATTAATTCTCAAATAAAATCGGCCAAGTACGAGTCGGACTCGCGAACGGAGGGTTACATACTGTATGGGAGCCCCCCTTAAATATTTATTTTATTATTTATTTTTGAAGTGAACATAAAACTAAATATTCTGTGAAAATTTTAAACAATCTACCTGTTATCATTATTATTATAGAGTAAAAAACGTTTAAAAAATCAGGTTTGTTGTATGGGAGCCCCCCTTTAATATTTATTTTATTCTCTTTTCAGTATTAGTTGATTTAGCGGCAACAGAAATACATAATCTGTGAAAATTTCAGCTGCCTAGCTATCATGGTTCATGAGATACAGCCCGGTGACAGACAGACAGACGGACATCGAAGTCTTAGTAATAGGGTCCCGCTTTTGCCTTTGGGTATGGAACCCTAAAAAAGTGGTTGTTCTACAGAAAAATATCGTTCATCCTCAACAAAATGTGTGGAACAGCTGTTTTTTTTAGTCTTGACAAAAGTCGCAGAACTAAAATTGCTGGTTTTGATGTACAGAATATGCCCCTAAAAGGATGCTAATTGATTAGAAATAACCCTGTATACGCGCCTGTCGACTAGACCCGAGATAGAAGAACCATGTAAATACATACCGTGGTGGTGCGTCGCGGGCGGAGTGGCGCGGTGCCGGGCGGGGGGCGTGGCGGCGCCGCGCATGGACGCCTGCTTGTCGTTGCCGCTGTTGCCGCTGCCGTTGTTACTGTTCCTGCAGACATTGCCAACCTCACTCTCATATCTAATTAGGGTGCCCATTAGGGTCATAGGCTATTACTTCATAATAAGCCCTGTCAATAAATAAATAAATATTTGTGGACATCTTACACACAGTCACTGACCCCAAACTTAGCAAAGCTTGTGATATGGCTGCCAGAGACTGATATTACTACATACACATATTTATAAATACATACTTATATAGTTAGTAACTAAATAACACACAGACACAGAGCAAACACATAATTACTTGCCCTGGGTGGGGATCGAACCCACGCCTCTTTGACCTAGAAGCTAGGATCACTAACCACTGAGCCACCGAGGCAGTCAGAATATGACTTCATAATAAGCCCTGTCAATAGATTTCCAATTCGACTACATAGTCATCGTGTTAAGTGGCTTGCATGTAATAAGATCTTATGGGTGGTTTTAGGACAATAGTTTAAGATCAATTGGATAAAATATAAAAACAAACCAATGGATTGACCATTACTTCAAATGAAAATTGGCCCTAATGAAATAAAAAAATTACTTAAAATTTATAAATCATAGCATTTCACCACTTATAACTTAGCTGTAGCGCTCATAGCATAGTTTAACTAGGTTTTCTTTAACGATCATAAGCAACGTTCAGTACGGTCAGTCTTCATATGAGTGATCGGGGGTGGCATTTACAACTGAGCGCTACCGTGACTCGGATGACACGTTAAATTGTAGGTGCCGGTTGTTTTAACCGTTTAGCCATGTCAGAGGCATTCAGGCGGCTTTTAAACTCCGACACCAGGGCTAGCTGCTCGGCCTATACGAACTTACTTCTAACTTCAGAAAATAACATCACCACTCACCTATTCCTATTGTTAATCTTCTGATGTTTGGGCGGCTGGTTGGGCTGCGTCATGATCGAGGGTATATGTATCGAGGAGTGCGGGTACTGCGGCGAGGGCGCGGGCGGCGCCGGCCCTCCCTGCATCTGCAGTATCGAGCACGGAGACGCCAGGTCCGACCCTATCGACGTCGGCGACTCCAGGCCCAGCTGGCTCACGTCTAGCTCGCACGCGGGGTACTGCACTGAGTGAACGCTGTTTGACGTCGAATCGGGAGTATACACCCCCATAGATTGTAGAGCGGGCGACATCGCTTCCATCTCCTCTTTCTCTTTAGGAGACTCCTCTTTCTTCCGAGATTTCTTCTCGATCTCGGTCTTGTCGTGGCACGGCCCGTTCTGACCGTACGGCTGCTTGCAGCCCGGAGACGTCATCGCGTGCGGACTCTGTTGCCGATAGTCGTCCTGCTTCACTTGCCGCTGCATCATCTGCTTCATCTGATCGCCCGCGTGCTGCTTCTTGCTCTCGCAGTGCGTTTGACACGCGGTCGTTGTCTTCGGCTGTTTCGCGGGCTTGCAATCAGTTTTCTGCGAGCATTCCGCCTTCGATGTCGGCGTTTTAGTTTCTTTAAAATGCGGCAGACCGGTGGCCGCCGTCGCGTAAATGCTCCCGCCGAGATGCCCGTACGGAATGTTGTGGAAATCTTTCTGGTGCAGCTTTTGAGGCGATTTCTGCATCTGATCGAGATGCGGCAAATTGAAGCTTTGCAGTTTGTCCAGGTAGTTCTTATCGTTGACGGTGTTCTTCATGTCGAAAAGCCGGTTGTGGTCCCAAGTGCGCGCCGGGTCGCCCCACGGGGGCCACTGGTACTGGCCGTGCGTCGAGTGATAGTTCTGTATCTGGTTCATAGCATAGTCCGCTTTGGGGACCAACTCGCTGTCGTATTTAAATTTTGGCAGCATTTTATTGAGATCGGTCTGATCGATCTTGTAGTTTGCCTGCGTCGTGCAGGTCTTGTCATGCTTCACGGAAGCGGTTTTCGAGTTGGCCGTGTTGGACTTTTCTTTCTTAAAAAAATCTTGCTTCTTCGGCGCCTCGGCGGCGGGTTTAGTCTCGACCTTGGTCGTGACGGGCGCCGAGTTGATCACGTTGGTAGGGACGGACGTCTCCGGCTTCCGTGGGGGGTTCGCGGTTTGCTCCGGAAAAAACATCTTCGGCTCGGGAGTACTACGCGGAGTCGTGGAGTTATCGCCCTTGGTACATTTCTTTTCAGTCTTTTCGTTCTTATTATGCGCCGAGTTCACTCTCACTTCTCGCAGTTTGCTTTTCTCCCGCGGCTTCGAGTTGTCGTTCTTCTCCTGCGAACTGGTCGGGATGACGCTCATCGACCCCGACAGCGAGTTCTGCAGATTGTTAACGAAACTCTGATCTAGATCGGAGCGATCCAACCCCATGCTGATGGCCGCATTGGCGCTCTGACATCGGGGTAAAAAATTGATATCCGTTACGTTCGGCACTTTGGGGATGACCGGGTTTATGACCGGCGACGAGATCGGATGAGGCACTTCTAGTTTCGTGGGCTTGCTGATGACCGGCGAAGGTTCCGGCATGCCAATGCGGGTCTGCTGATGTTCGCTGGTCTTTATGAGCGACTTTTCCGTTTGTACTCCTTGCGACTCTTTGCTCACGTTCGCTCGGTGGTTGAGGTAGGAATGTTGCGCCGTATTGATCTGTTGTATCGTCATGGAGTTCGCCACCGGGTGTTGATACGTCGGCAACGTTTGCTCGACAGGATTTCTGGTGATTATAATTTCATCTTTCCGAGTATTCATCAAGTCGCTACGAAAGGGAATGTCGCTCTCTTTACTAGTTATAGTTATATGAGAAATTTGATTTTTATTTCTACTATCTATTTCCGCAAAAGAGTCCATTCGAAGCGGTTCCGGTTTCTTCATGTTCGACATGATGTCTCTTTGAGGATCAAAGTTTTGTAAAATTGATTCTATTTTATTAGGCGACTTTTTGTCTATACTTTTGGTCTCGTCGAGCATTTGATGTTGTATGACCGTCTCCTTTCTGACTTCACACTTCTTCTGTTCAGAAACAGATTCCGTCGTGGATTTTTCCGGTGATACAGATTTGAAAGGATCGTTGATGACGGATTTGTCTTTCTTTGGCGATATGCTAGTATGCGGTGAATTTCCGCTGTCGGATTCGCCCTCGACGACTATGGTTTCGATTTGATGTATTCTCGGGACGATGAGCTCGACCGGCGGCCTTATAGTGTTCACCTCCTCTTGAACTTTGGGGTCCAATACGATGTGAGCATTTTCCGTGGACACAACGGGTATGACTTTAGACGGGCTCTCATTTTCCTCTACTTCTTTAGGTTTATTTTCATTATTGGGCGGCACGGGAGCCACAGTGTTCGGTTTCGGCGATGGCAGAGGACAGCTCTGGCTGTTGTTGTCGTCCGATTCCGATATTATAATGGTGTCTTTTTCATCGAAAGCCGGCGGCAGTAACGAAGGCGACTTCACTTCATCGCTTCTGTCCAGTTTATCCTCGTCATTTGCAACGCTGTCGTCGTTTCTGGATTCATTATTTTCAGATGGAGCCTCCGTTCCATTCTCGATGTCCTTCTCAGGTTTGTCGGCTGATGAAGTTTCGTCCATTCCTTGGTCTTTCTCTACTATCGACTTGGGGGAGTCCATGTGTATGCTATCGAGTTCCATGTCACTGGTATGGTGGTCGGTGCTGTTTTCCTCGACGTGTCGCGGCGTCGCCGGCTTACTGGCCAGACTTCTCCTATCTTCACCTTCTTCCACATCCATCTCATCATCAGCCTCCCCAGAGGAGTCTTCAGAACTCGCTTCGGAGTTCTTTTTCTCTTCAACTGTGCTTTCAGTTTGCTTCTTCGGACTGACGGTAGTATCCGCCTCGGCAGGGCGATCGGGCTCTTCCATGGAATCGTCCGTTTTATACTCCTGTGTCGCCTCTTTTTCTTCAACCTTCGACTTCTTAGGCACAGGGGAGCTTGTTCTCGTGGTAGTTTTCTGTATTCTCGGCCTTTTCTTAGTCCGGCCGCGCCACGTGAGCTTCCTTTTCGTTTTCCCCTTGAGTCCAGTGGCCGGGGTAGAGTTGACCGTGTCCGCGAGGTCCTCCTGGCTCTCCTGGCTGTCGGACGCGTAGTTCTGAGCATCTTTGACTCGAGTATCATCGGTTTGGCTGTCGTCGTTGCCGTCGGCCGCGACTCGGGAAGATCTCCTCGCGACGCTTTTGCTCCGACTGCGTGGCGTCTCGTCCTCCTTCTTAGCGTCTTCGACAGATTCCGAGATCTTTCTGTTGACGTCGCGTTTCCTTTTCCTCGTGCCTTCGACCGTGGGCGTGGTCTGGTAGGTGGTCTCGCTGTATTTGAGAGGCCTCGTCCGTCTCCTGCCCGAGGAGGTGACTTCGACGGGTTGTTCGGGAGTTTCTTCGACTTTGGGCTCAGCTTTAGCCTCCTCTGGCTCGGTGGCCGTGTCTTCGCTCTCGGTCTTCATCGCCTCTTCATCGTTCTCCGTGTCTTGGTCTATGGACGCCTCTTCCGGCGACCGGAACGGGTTGACGGTGGGCGCTAACAACGGCGTCCACCTCAAGCACTCCGGATCTATCTCCAGACGAGGTTTGCTCCGCACTTTCTTCGCGTGAGTGTCGACCCTGTTCCAGTCTATACAGAGTCCGAGTTTGACGTTTTCCTCGTTAGGTATGTATCTGACGAAGCCGAGGAGTTGGAAAGTGAGCGCGATGTCGTTCATGTGCATTCCCGTCGCGTGCGCGATGTCTTCGAACGTGAACGGTTTATCCCGATGGTCATACAAGAACTCCAATATAACCGATCGCCAGTAAGCGTGATACGACACTCTGCCGAGGTCCGACAGCGGCTTCTCCGGCGTGCCCGGCTGACCCTCTTCTTTCGATAGCAAATAACCTGCAACCAAAAAAAATTCTCCATTTATTCTCCATCGAAACAAAACTCAGGCAGCAACAACAGATAAAGCGGAGATAAATAACGGTGCCATGATTTCACCACTCACTAAAATGGATGAGGAACCTCCCGAAGCCCTGCCGCTGGTACTGCGGCATGGTCATTATACAGGACACGTTATACTTCTGCTGGCAATGCTTCTCTTTGGAGAAATAGCCGACCAGGTGGCATCCCTTGCTGTCGTTCTTCGTGAGAACGTAGAAAAGGAACGGTTCCACATCGTAGTACAGCGTTTTATGGTCGAGGAAGAGCTTGGCGAGCAGACAGAGGTTCTGGCAGTATATCTTGTTGGCGTTGCCGTCGACCTCGAAGACGGAGATGTCCCCGCAGCGGTAGATCTCGGTGGCGGGCGGGTGGCGCCACACGCACTTGTCCAGATGCCGCATCAGCACGGCGCGGCTCTTCGCGTACTTCAGGCAAAACTCGCACAGGAACAGCTTGGCCAGTCTGGAATAACAAACGTGCTATTAATACACATATATATACTCCGATAGTCTTTTGACATGGAACAGCTCATTATATAGTTAAAAATGAGAGTGTTGCAAAACGTGGCTATCTCGTTATAAATCTAGGCTTCAAAAGAAAACTATTTCAATGTCGTTATCACTCAACCGAAAATTAATCTCGCGTTCAATTCATCAACAAGCGATGTTCGTTTGATATTTCCTGAGGTGGACAGACAATCTAATCAAGACCGCAGGATCGCGCTGGATGCAAGCCACTTATGGCTTGGAGAGCATAGGGGAGGCCCGTGTCCAGCCATTGCCGTCCTATGGAAGATGGATGGATGGTGTTTGTAAATGACATACCTAGCATACTCCTGCGGGAAGGGGCTCGAGTACCAGGTCTCGATCTCCCACTGGCCGAACTCGATGGCCGAGGGGCAGCGGGGCGCGGGCGCGGGGGTCGCGGGGGCGGCCGGCGTCGCGGGGGCGCCGGAGGGCGTGGCCGCCGGGGCGGGGGTCGCAGGGGGCGCGGCGGGGGGAGCGGGGGGCGCGGGCTCCTCACCGCCGCCCGCCTCGCGCGCCGCCTTGAATAACTCTGCATCCGCCTCCGTCACTCCCGGCGGTAACCGCGCGCTCTCTGGAAAATACAAACAAGATGTACTCACCGGCGACGGGAAGACGGGCCGAGATACACACACAACTATTATTGTAACCCATACTGCTTACACGGCATTCTGTTTAAAGTGAGAAAGACGGGCGTACTCTTTGTTAGTACTTTTACTTCCGATCGTATCCGCCCTTTTCAAGCCGCGGGACCCTCGAATACCGTGTAGCGTAGTAGGGGTCGGTGGAGACGGCGCGATACGGAGGCGCGGGCGGGAGTGCCGTGTGGCGCGCGCGGGGCGGGCGGGCGGCGGGGGCGCGCGCGCTCACACGGGCACTTCCCCCCGCGCCCTCCCCTGCTTACCCTGCGCCCCGCGCCCCGCCAGCGCCGCGCCCCGCGCCAGCTTGCGCTCCGAGCCCGCGCCGCCGCCGCGCCGCTCCGCCGCCGCCAGCACCACCAGCGCCGAGGCCGACATGCGCGCGCTCGGCGCACACGGCGCGCAGGGAGGAGATCTAGTGCGCGAACGGGAGGGCGCTCGTATCGTCGGCGGCCGACCGCGTCTCGGCGGGGAGCGCGACCCCCGCGGCGCCCGCGCCGGCTCGCTCGGGCGGCGCTGGCGGGCCCGCGACCGCGACCGCGAGCGCGCGCGCGGTCCGGGGGGGCTCGGGCTCCGCTCGGGGGAGAGGTCGTCGGGCGCGGCCGACCGGCGCAGCGCCGCCTGGTACCGGCGGAACGTGCTGCGCGTCTCCTTCAGCACCTCGCGGTCGCGCGCCGGCTCGCGCGGCACCGGCGGCGCGCGCGCGCGCGACTTGGACCGCACCGAGTAGAACTCGGAGAGGCCGTCGAACAGCGTGGTGAGCAGGCGGTCGCCGGCGCGGGAGCGCGCGCGCGCCGTGCGCCGGGCCGGCCCGGTCCCGTCGGCGGCGGCGGCGGCGGCGCGCAGCTTCTGCGCCTCGGCCGCGAACCCCCAGGCGGCGCCGGGCGGCTCGCCCGCCAGCCGCTCGAACACGGTGGAGATGTGCGCGGGCGTGATGGTGGCGGGCGGCGGCGGCGACGCGCCCGACGACGACGAGGAGGAGGCGGGCGGGGCGCGCGCGGGGGACGCGCCGCCGGACGCGGACGCGGACGAGGCGGAGGAGCGCTCCACGCGCAGCTCGAGCCGCTGCACGCGCGTCACGCGCACGCCGCGCCAGCGCCCCGCCGCCGCGCCGCCCTCGCCCCACCCCTCCCACTCGCTGGAGGACTCGCGCCGCCGCCGCGCCGTCAGGTTGAAGGCGGAGAATCTGAAAAACTTCTGCTTCTCCTTGGACATGATGTGGGGCGGGTGCCGCGCGGGGCCATTACCGTCGGAGGGCTCCGAGTCCGAGTCCGGGCGGCGCGCGCGCGGCTTGCGCGCCTTCACGCCGCTACCGGCGACGCTCGATCTGGAAAAGAATAACAGCGTTACTGAGTGATTCTCCGGTAGTAACAGATAGAAGAGCGATCGCGAGCGAGGATTACACCGGCGCACGTACCTCTTGTGCGCGGGCATGTCTGGGCGCGCGGCGCAGGGCGGGCAGCGCCAGGGCGGGCGCGCGCAGGCGGGGTGCGCGCGGCGGGAACACCGCGAGCAGCGCGCGGCCCAGCCGCCGCCGCGCGCGCCGCACACGAAGCACCACGCACACTCGCCGCACGACCACACGCACGACTGCACACACACAAACATATCCTTGTTAACGACTTGACAAGAACCCACCAAAAAAAAAAAACTACCGACGAACATGGACGAAGCTAGGAGGGCACGGTGGTCACACTTGATACTTCGTTGCCCACCCCAGAAAACTTGAAAGTCAATATTATTTTTTCTGAGATGAGCAAACCTAGGCAGCTGTCGCCCTTAGATAAAATCTCTATATAGCTACGTCAATGTCGGTGAAACTCGCGGCTCAGTCGCTGGCGCATCGAACGGTCTATACTTCGTATTCTCCCAGCTATCCAATATGTCCAGAGAGCGCAGAAACTGCGACCACTGACAGCGTCAGCCTTAGGACTCCTTAGAGACAGTGCATCGCATAGTCAGTTCAAAAATAGGGTCATGTATTAATTATTTTTTGCAAAAAATAGGATGACCGACTTCACCCGTGTACAGAATTCGCGAATATTTCGCACGGACCGATGTAGCATTTTTCACACTATTGTTGATTTATCGAAAATAGCCCAGCCGATTTCAATAAAATTTAAATGGGACTGATTTCGAGGTATACTTTTTCCAAAAAAAAAAAAAATTGAAATCGGACTATATGAAAAAATGTATGCGTGGTAATACATAAAAAAAAATACGCATCGAATTGAGTACCTCCTCCGGTTCGTCGGTCAAAAATAAGTCAAATAGACGCATACTTTAGAAAACGATTAACACAGAAGTGTAGCAACTTCTTGAACTTTTATGTAGCATACTACTATTTATTGTAATACTTGGTATTAAGATTGAGATAAATGAATATGTTCTGATCTACCTTGCCTCAAACGATAATGTACATTGCAAATGCCATAAATTGAATCAGATCTCGAAACAAAATAAAAAAATCTAAAAGTAATTTCGTATAGGCCGGGTGGCTAGCCCTGGTGTCAGAGTTGTTAAACCGCCTGAAGGCCTCTGACAGGCTAAACGGTTACAACAACCGGGACCTACAATTTAACGTGTCATCTGAGCCACGGTAGCACTTAGTTGGAAATACAACCCGCGGTCACCCATGGTCAAGACTGACCGGATAATAATAGTGTACGAACCATATTGCGATTCGCGAATTTTCTCCACAATGAAGAATTTAGCACAAAAATATTTCGCCGCATTTTTCACGCACTGAATAATACTGTTCTTTGAAATGCTATCAAACATAGCCATAGAACGTAAATTATTAAAAACGTTTGTTATTTTATGTAATTTATAAAAAAAAAAAACTACTGGACTTATGGACTCAATTTGTCAAAGATGATTATTACACGGGATCAAGGAGCAAACTTAGGCAGTTGTCATATTTATAAAACCTCGCATTTAAAAGTGAACTTTTGCGTAACATGACGCAGTTACGTTCTATTGGTGCTGTCAAAAAGAAAATAAACGGTTGGATCTATTACAACTCTTGCATTCCTTCATCTTCATCGACTCACAGTCTAATACAAGAGACGAAATGTAAACAACGTGGGCGATTAATCGGGAAGCCAAACTTTTTGTCGCGAGAAAATCCCACCACCGATACAGACAACCCTCATGAAAGTTTGTATTTTTATGAAGACATCGAATTCCAGCACTTTATGAATGAATATTCGAAATTCAGGAGCTCTATTTTTAACCGACTTCCAAAAAGGAGGAGGTAATTACGTATACGCTGACCCAGATCTAGATTTAATACGAGGATGCACCGAGGCACGAGCTACAGCATCAGTGCTTCGTGACGTCCGACCGAGGCGACCTGCGTCTGCCTCCTAGTTATGTTAAGTAGTCCCGACTACACATCAGTTAGGCTCACTAGTATAAATTAACTATGGTTTTAATTGTAATTTCATTTATTTTAATTAAATCTTTATAAGGACATTTGGGTTTTTTTGAAATCCTCCGACTGCAGCTACATATTTAGGTTCTATGTTCGTGTGGATTATTGCGTATTTTTTTTATGTGTATGTTCATCGATAATTTCGCCAATTGTGAAACGAATAGAAAAAAAATTTTTTAGTTCGAAAAAGTATACTCCCGAGGTAGTCCCATTTAAATTTTACAGAATTCGGCTGAGCCGGTTTTGAAAAAACCAAGAATAATGTAAGCAATTCGAGTGAAATATCCGAATTTTGTACACGATGGAAGGCGGTTTTGCCATTTTTTGCGAAAAATAATTATTGAACCGATAGTCTGGACGTATGCGTAAGTGGTTACGAAACTGAGTAAAAGCAGGAGCCAGCATTGAAAATCTACATTAGTGCGAATAGGACGGCATATGGCATGCGATTATAATGTAGTAACATTTCTCGGGACTGTCGACTCGCGCGAAATTATGCGCGCACTTTTTTTTTTATCGCGAATAAGTCCGCGCTTGACCACCAACTCGCCTGATGGTAAGCGACGTTGTGGTCGAAGATGAAGCACGCAGACCTAGAAGATACCTATTCACTCTGACCTTGAAAAGCACTGGGCACAATCGCACGTAATCGCGTATATGAACCTCACGAATAGACTCTAATAAATATTATAATGATGAAAATTATAAACAAATAATATAGCCTATGACATCCGGGGATTATGTAGCTTCCCAACAGTCAAAGAATTTTTCAAATCGGTTCAGTAGTTTCAGAGCCTATTCAATGCAAACAAACAAACAAACAATCAAATCTTTCCTCTTTATAATATTGGTATAGATGGTATAGATGGTATAGAAGACAAAAAAAATTTGGTACATTTCCATCTAGCCAAGCATTCGCACCACGACATGATTTTTGTCGACATGTTAAAAAGTGACATCAATACTATTTCTCGTTTAGACACGTCGATATAATTAATCGGCTAAGTGCAAGTCGAACTCGCGCACGAAGGGTTCCGTATTGTATGGGAGCCCTTCTTAAACATTTATTTTATTTTAATTTTATAATTAATTATTGAAGTAAACTTTTAACTAAATATTCTGTGAATATTTCAAGCGTCTTCCTGTTACCGTTATTAATTTCGCTAAAAATTCACGTTTATGGTACGGGAGCCCCCTTAAATATTAATTTTATTTTGTTTTTAGTATTTGTTGTATAAGCGGCAACAGAAATACATCATCTGTTAAAATTTCAACATTCTAGCTATCACGGTTCATGAGATACAGCCTGGTGACAGACAGACAGACGGACGGACAACGGAGTCTTAGTAATCGGGTCCCGTTTTTACTCTTTGGGTACAGAACCCTAAAAAGGCCGAACGCTTAGGTGTGCCGATCGTGCCTCTCTATCGCTTTTTACGCGCTCTCGCTTGCACGCTCGGCTCAGGCGGAACGTGACAATTTTTCGTGCGTGCAGCCGACGTTCATAGATTTATAAGACATTATCACGTCAAAAAGTATTGATGGATGAAGTTTGGCTCATAAATCAATCTAAAATTATAAAGACTCAAAAGGTGCAGAAATATTTCAATAAAATAGTTTCCACATATCCATGAAAGAGATAATCTGATTATGAGTCCCATAATAGGCCTAGTTTTAAATGCCAATAGAGCACTCAGAATGTGGCCAAGTGGCCAGTCCAATTATATATAATTTTTGCTCCTTTTTATAGACTGAATGACAATTTATATGTAAAGAGGGCACACCTACTCGTATCATTGCAAGGTTTGTACAATGTAGTGTGTAATATCCAGATCTATGAAATACATAGATAGACTACCATATTTTATGTTATGAATGTGAATAATCGGCCCAGTACGTGTCCGACTCGCGCACTTAAGGTTAGGTTAGGAACCCCTCTTAAATATTTATTTTATTTTAATTTTATTATTTACTATTAAAGTGAATTTACAACTAAATACTCTGTGAATATTTCAAGCATCTACCTGTTACCATTATTAATATAGAGGGAAAAACGGCTAAAAAATCAGGTTTGTTGTATGGGAGCCCCCTTAATTATTAATTTTATTCTGTTTTTAGTATTTGTTGTCATAGCGAGAACAGAAATACATCATCTGTGAAAATTTCAGCTTTCTAGCTATAATGGTTCATGAGATACAGCCTGGAGACGGACAGACAGACCGACGGACAGCGGAGTCTTAGTAATAGAGTCCCGTTTTTACCCTTTGGGTATGGAACCCTAAAAATGCACTGAAACTACTAACTTAGACTAAGATTTAAACTAACCCATCTCTATTGTACAGTCGCATTCTATAAATTGTAACTTAGTTAACAAAGGGCACAGACCCTGGAGTCTGTGGATCATTAATTTAAATTATTAAAAAAAAACCCTAAAAATTATGGATTCCAAGATATTTTTTTTAGTTAAACATTAATACTTTATATTTTGTAATGCAAATACATATTTTTATGAAATCTTTTAAATGGTAAGATTCAACCTACGAGTATAAGCTCAAGCAATGCTGCCCCATTAATGAAGACTATACAGGGTTATCCAGAACTGGTGTACAAAGCCAAAAGGGGGTGATTAAGATCATCATTACAACTTTTACTATGGGACCAACTCAAAATTCGAGAAAATAAAATCAGTTGTTTCATGAATTTTGTCTATTTCGAATTGCAATGTTGTATGGAACAGTTAATTTTTTCTCTCAAATTTTGAGTTGGTGCCGTAGTAAAAGTAGTTTGTAATTATGGTCTTAAACACCCCCTTACGGCTTAGTATAGGGTACACATGTGTAAATGGGGCTTAGCCGAACCACCAAGGGAAGAATGCGACTGTGGCGCCACTCAGCAGACCATGGAGCATCTACTACAATGCCCAGTGTCCTAACACCTGCACTCAAGGAGATGTCTACGAGGCCAACACCGCCGCAGTATCCGTGGCCTCCTACTGGTCGAACAGCATATAGCCAAATATAAATTTTATGATCGAATCGCTGACTCGAAAAGAAGAAGAAGTATAGGCACAGCCCGGACACTCCGCGATTTTTCATACCAAATCTGCTGTCTTACGCACACTAACACAGTACTTACTCACAGACAACACACATACGCACGGTCGCTACACGCGCATTTGTGTGCGGAACGTCTATGGCTGTCAGCGAACACCACAACGTGACGTCATGCCGCGTGAGTGAGACAGTTGCGTATTCAATTTGCAAAAATGAATATAAATCTAGTGCTTAAAAAAGTATAACAATTGCTTAATTTGGAAGCATTTTAGCAATAAGTAACCGATCTACTTTATTTGGAAGAAAAAATCAAGAGGAATTTAGCAAATAATGTAGAATAAGTTCCTTTTACTTAGCCTTAAATAAACATTAAAATTTCTTGTTTAGTTACGTATTATTGATATTCAACCATACACAGTACAAGTCTTACCTATTGTCACAGTCTAGGTATTTTTTTTTACAAAATCTACCGGCCAGTGCAGCCCGCGCGCAGAGTACACGACTCGGTACGTGAAACGCGGGGTGGAAGTGAGGAAGACTCAAACGGGTGGGGGGTAACGAGTGGCCGTTCTATACGCAGTATTATTATATATTCTTTGGTATAGGGTAGGCAGATAACCCTGTATTAACCTACAACAAGTCGAATCAACCTTATGGTGTCTGAACAAGAAGCAAATCGTTGCACAGTACCAAATTCATATGCAGCAGAGGACCCGATGAGTGGGGTTTTGCACAGCTTATATCTAACTTCACAAACACCATTATTTATTTGTTTATAGGCGAGCAGTGCTTACGCGCTATGGAGAGGGCTATGCTCGGAGTCTCGCTGCGAGATCGAATCAGGAATGAGATTCGCAGACAAACCAAAGTTACCGACATAGCCCAGCGGTTTAGTAAATTGAAATGGCAATGGGCAGGGCACATAGCTCGGAGAACTGATGGCCGATGGGATAGTAAAGTATTCGAATGGAGACCACGCACCGGCAAGCGTAGCGTAGGACGTCCACCGACCCGGTGGACCGACGATATTATTAAGACCGCAGGAACGCGCTGGATGCAGGCCGCTTCCAACCGGGCTTATTGGAAATCCATAGGGGAGGCTTATGTCCACCAGTGTCCATGTATGGCTTATAATGATGAGCACTGTGTACTGAGTGCCTATATCAAGCAGTGCCGAATAATTAGTATTTAATATTTATCTGTCAAGTGATAACGTCTTATAAATCGATGAACGCCACGCACGTACGAAAAAGCATGACTCATTGTCACATTACGCCTTAACCGAGTGTGCAAGCGAGAGCGCGGAGCAAGCGATAGAGGGGCACGATCGGCCTAAGCGTTCGGCTTGTGACACACATATGACGTTATCACGTAAAATTATTGTCCGTACGTAAACCAACTTTCCAATTTTTTTTTCATCTTCATCCAAAGGTCCAATCTGTTCTAAAATGAGTCTTTTTTTTATTGAAAAATTACTAACCACAGACTCCAGGGTGTCCTTTGTTATCTAAAATTTACAATTATTTGATTATACTGTAGGTACAAAGAGAGTTAGTAGGTACTTAAAATCTTAGCCTAAGTTAGTCGATGCACTGCATGAATGGTACGAGCAGACCGTTGACCTGCAAGCAGCACCCGATCACGAGTGTGACACATGTGCCAGCAAAAAAAATGTGTTTAGAGTCCTTACTGAGATTACATCCTCATAGATAGATAGATAAATTCTTTATTGTTCACACCAGATAATATAAACAAAGAAAGAACAACTCAAAAAAATACTAGTGGCAACAACAGGTGGCCTTATCACGAAAAGCGATTTCTTCCAGGCAACCTTAGTATGGAGAAATAAAAAACGAAGGACGAAAAACGACTCATAAGGAGGCAGAATGGTTGTCCTATGCATAAAATTATATTGGCAAAATTTATAAGTAGACTAGCTATTACCCGCGGCTTCGCCCGCGTGATATTTTAAATTTTGGTGCTTCATTTTTTTGGGATCAAAAGTAGCCTATATCAATTTCAGCTTTTCAAACTACATCCATGCCAAAAATCAAGTCAATCTGCTTTACTGCTGCATGAAAGAGGAACAAACCAATAAACCAACAAATACACACCCTGTTTTTTTATTTATTTATTCATCATAGGTTACAGCAACATTACAGTATTTATAATATTAGTAAGGATGTACCTTGATAGTAGTCTGACTGAGTTGTTCCAAGGAGTCGCAGCAGGAGGGATGCACATAGGACTTGCACTGGTGGCAGCTGATCAGGGCCTCTGCAGCCCCGAGCCGGTTCCGAGCGTCCGTGCCCAGGCACTCGCTGCACACCGTCACTCCGCCTTGACCCTATACATAATAATATGTTGATGTTATCAATCACATCTATATTATTATTGATGTACAGCGGAATACCTACATATAACTCAAACCTTGTTAAATCGTAATTCTCAGTAGGTAACTGGAAAAAAAAGTGTTGTTCCATTCCGCTAAACCCCCAAATACTCAGTATCGCGAATTATTTAGACTTTGTAACTCAAACAAAATGTTATTTCCCTGCATAGGCATTTTAGTACATATATTTATACTGGATAACATGAGTATCAAAAATCCACTCTGTAACATTGAATTCTTGAAAGCAAAATCTGTTTGTGCAAAAAGCTTTAAAACTTTCAAAATTGAATGAATTATTATACTTTGCTTATGATTTGACCTATACCATGAAATACATAAATTAGTTTATAAATTCATAATGCTATTCATCATAAAATAGATTCATCATCATTCTGTTAGTGGATCAATATGTAATAGACTAAATTGGCATTTTCCATTTAGATAATAGTTGTTTGTTTTTGAAAAATGAATGAACTGTGTGAAACATTTTTCACCCAGTTCATTGATATTTAGGAGTGACTGAATTCACTCCTAGTTTTTTCTTTCCTATGAAGAATGATATGTAAAAAAAAAAAAAAGTATGTAAAAAAAATCAGGTTTGTTGTATGGAAGCCCCCCCTTAATTATTAATTTTATTCTGTTTTTAGTATTTGTTGTTATAGCGGCAACAGAAATACATCATCTGTGAAAACTTCAGCTTTCTAGCTATAATGGTTCACGAGATACAGCCTGGAGACGGACAGACAGACGAACAGCGGAGTCTTAGTAATAGGGTCCCGTTTTTACCCTTTGGGTAGGGAACCCTAAAAAAGAAAGAAAAATCAACCTAAAAGCCTATTTTAATTTTTGTGAAAATTAACTAGAAAATATCTCTTATCTAGCAATATAGATGGTCTTTGATAAGATAATGATGTAGGTATAGGTCCAGATGTCCAGCAGTGATTACATCCTATGGCTGATCGATGAAGTGGGTGATGAAACAATACATTTTCTGAAGAATTTCAACACAAAAATAGTATTGCACTATTGCATCAGTATTGCACTATTGCATCAGTATTGTATTATTGATGACAAATTCTTAAACAGTGACCAGATACAAAACTATCTAAACTCTAGCGCAGATGGGTAGTGGATGGGTCCTCACACAATCTATACAATATTTTATTTTATTAACTAGCAGCGCCCCGCGGTTTTACCCGCGTTGTGCCCGTTCCCGTGGGAATTTCGGGAATTATTATACATATAAACCTTCCTCTTGAATCACTCTATCCATTAAAAAAAACCGCATCAAAATCCGTTGCGTAGTTTTAAAGATTTAAGCATACAGACAAACAAACAAACAAACAAACGAAAATAGCGACTTTATTTTATACTATGTAAGGATATTTCTATTAATTTTATGGACCAAATAAACTTCTTGGCAGTTGTGAAGTTAGCTACTAGCTGCGCAGGTGCACACATTCCCACTCTTGCTTGCCCCACACAGCTAACATATGAATATTATCCCATTGCACAACATAATAAAAAACTCTTTATTGTTTCACACCGACAGAAATAAAAAACAAATAGGCTGCGCCACATAAATTGGCAGTTGTGAAGTTAGCTACTAGCTGCGCAGGTGCACACATTCCCACACTTGCTTGCCCCACACAGCTAACATATGAATATTATGCCATTGCACAACATAATAAAAAACTCTTTATTGTTTCACACCGACACAAATAAAAAACAATATAGGCTGCGCCACATAAATTGGCAGGTGTGAAGTTAGCTACAAGCTGCACAACATCCAATCCTGACTGAAGCTCACATAAATCCGTATGTTGATTGGCTATTGCGCAGCTTGTAGCTAACTTCACATCCACCAACTTGTGTGGCACGGCCTATACAATTTTTACTTATCCCAGTTAAACTAATGGTGGTCTAATCGCTGGAAGCGATTTCTTCCAGGCATGTGTACTACTGTACAGTCGCCTCATGTTTACAGATGCCAATAAGGTTGGTTTGGCCTATATCATTACTCTATTTCACAAAAATAAGAAGTTTCTGTCAACACCACAAGTAATATGACTCAAATGTGTATCAGAAACTGGATTAGGACTCTTGAGTCAGTAAAAGCGTTAGAAGCTACTTCGGTCCAAAAAGTTTAATAGTTTTTGTTTTCACTATTTTAGATCTAATTTTAGTGTACACAGCTATGAGTCAGCAAAATCCTGGTAGCTGCTTCAATCTAAAAAGTTTAGAAGTATACTTTTTTTTTCACTACATATTTTAGATCTTAATTACCCAACTGCTAAGAAAGGGTTCTATAGGCTGAATCATACCAAGTCGGCAAATGTGAAGTTAGCTACAAGCTGAGCAATATCCAATCTAGACTGAAGTTCACATAAAACTGCACATAGATTGGGTTTCGTGCAGCTTGTAGCTAACTTCACTTCTGTCGACTTTTATGATTCGGCCCATAGTGGACATAGTTATTTATCTCTAGTTTCCAGTAATGGGATAGCAAATGCTGCGGATGATGATGATCTATCTACACTGACAGTAAGTCTGGACAAGTTTCATTACTAGGTATAACAGTTGATGGTACAAATTATTTATTTGAGTCTTTTTAGATGAGACTAACTCAAAATAGGGAACAATAGCACAAGGGAGAGAAGGCCTATATGCAGCATGGGTAGCACGGCATAGGGAGAAAAACATTTTATTCACTTTTAATGTCAGTTGTCATTGTCAATACTTCATTTCCTCTTCGAGGGGATATAATGGTGGAAAGACAATTTGTCCCTTTGCCATGCTACCTGTGCAGCAGTGGGTCAATACTTGCTGATGATGATGACAATAATATGCATAGCAAGAAGAAACTTTGTTTAAAATCTTGCCATGCCAACATAATAAATCCCATCGAAACGGAACAAATGAGCTTAAACTCTGTGTATCTGGTAGATATGTTTTTACTGTTTATTAAAAAAAAACTCTAAATATATATCTCCAGCTAAATTCATAATAAACAGTTTAATCATAAATGAAAAAGCTGTCACAAGATCAGAAATAAACATACACAAGCAGTAGTGGGTCATGTTAAAAACATTAAAAAATAAAGAACCCAAATATGTAAATATAATTCATGTTGTGGAACATACAAAACAAAGTAATAAAGATATTAATCTCAAAAGCATTTACCCAGTCAATCAGGAAAAGTATCAAAATTGCTCAAACATAATTATAACCAAAACTCAATCAAACTAATAGCAATTTAAAAAACTCCAAATCAAATAAGTTTCCTGTTAGAAAAAACATAAGTTACCATTGAGTTATCATTTGGTATTGTTGAGCAACTCATTCAAAAGTAGACACATTTTTTGTCATTTCCACAAAAGATTCAAGGTTGCTCAACAGGTCATTGCCCTTGTTATTGAATTGGAACATGTTATAATAATTTTTAGTGGGTTTTATAGATGCCAGAGAAACGATTATGATGGCTTTGTTCACTATTATTATTTTACTGATGATCATTGTGTCATTAGGCACCTATTTACATGATATTTATGTGGATGTTGGGTTATTTGAAGTGTTGTAACTGCTTTGTTTTGAATGTCTTTTATGTTAAAAGATATCAATATACCTACATATAAAGAAAGCAGAAATTCAACTTACTCCTCATTCAGGAAATCTAACCGTAGTGTGGTGTGTACATGAATAACAAGGTAAACAATGAATTACAGTGCTAGTGCTTACCTTTTCAGGGGAATCTGATGAGTTTTTGGATTTTTGCTTAGAACTAGAGTCCAGAGACTTAGACACTGGTCTCGCAGTGGCCTTGTAGAGTCCGGAATGGTGGGTAAGCAACCCCCTGGCCACCGCTCGTTTTGCTGCACACTTCAACACACTTTTCACATCAACTTCAGGTCCAACAGTCACTTGGTACGCAGTGTACAAATGTCTCTCTATCGACTTCAAGGTGGAGCCGTCCCGCTCGCAGAGCTCCCGCACCGCCTTGGCGACCGCCCTGGAGACGTCAGCGTCAGCCGTGAGCGCGAGCTTGCGCGAGTGCGCGCCTCCCGGGTCCTTGTACGAGCTCTGTCCCTTGTTGTACACCTTGAGCACGGCGCCGTCGCGCACTGCCAGCTCCAGCCGTTCCGCCACCACGTCCTCGTGATAGTTGTGGTGCTGCCTGATGGCGTGACAGATCCTCTCCACGCTCGGCCGCTGCTTCTGAGCCCGTATCTTGTGTATCGCATCTAATATCCATCGCTTCCACACTTCTTTTCCGACGTCTTCCGGCTCGCACATCTTCGTTTGTCTGCGGTGATTATTACGTACGGCCGCCTGAGTAACGGTACGGTATTGAACTTATGTCAACACCCGTCGCATTTTCACGCCTCGAGCGAAATTCCATTTTCTGAAAATGGAACCTCGCCGTGAGCGGCCGGTTAGTCGGCCGCACTGCGAGACGCCGGTTTACACCATGTCACCGCTCGCCGATGACACATCGAGCCGCGAGAGCGGGTTTTGGCGGAACGAGCATCCGACCGCCGCCATCTTGTGTCAAATCTAAATTTTACGTAGCGAACAAAACACGCGACGTAAATAATAACGATGAAAATCACTTTTCAATAGCACGCTTCAACATAAACTAGCACGCTTTAACTTATCACTGCGCTGATTACACCAAATAAACTCAAATAAAATGTAGCAAAACTGAAATACAGTTGAGTATTTTCCGGTTTTTTCTTCGGAAATGAGACTTAATAAGACAAATAACACTGGTATAAATTATAAGTACGTAAATGTTTATATTATTACTGTGTTTCTTGCTCTCCTGCCACATTCATAACATTGATTTTTTACAAAATTTACTTGAAAACATTCACAAAACACCAACAAAAGGCTCTTCAAAATGGCTATCAATTAAAATTGCCTTATTAAAAAAATATTTTGATATCCTGTCTGTCCTTTTTTTTTTTTTTAAATAATTTATTCATGACCATGGATACAGAGTCCTTCAGTCGAAGTCTTAAATAATAAAAAATTTACAAACATAGAAGAGAAATAAAAAATTAAACTTAACTAAATCTTTTCAACAGTATTTAAAATATACTTATAAATAGGTTTGTAAAAAACTTCACTTTTTAGTAAATCCTCAATACGGCGGGGAACACTAATTGAGTTACGAGCTGCTATGTCACTAATGTCACTGGCTAAAATTAATCGTTGTAAATGGAATTGGGGACATTGAAAAATTATATGGTTTATATCAGCATGCGGTCGGAAACAATACGTACAGTTATCTTCTGGGACTATATTAATTCTGTGTAAATGAGCTGGAACCAAGCAATGTCCAAATCTCAGGCGATTTATAACTGTTATAAACTTTCTGCCACAATATTCAAATTTGTTGTACCAAGGAGTAGTAGGTAAGTCTTTCTGTATTTCTGCATACCACCTTCCCTTATATTCTGTTGTAACGTGCCAATATTCTTTCCAAATTCTGAGTAAATCCTTATTAATTGCACAATAGTAATCTGTGAAAGGTACTTTTAATATATCTGTGTGATCTAGATCATGCTCTTGCCGAGTAGCCAAATCTACTGTTTCATTGCCATGGATGCCACAATGTGAAGGAACCCATACCAATTCTACATGTTTTGATTTACTAATCATTTCTATAAGTTCTCTAATACTATATATAATATAATTTAACTTATATGAGAAATTACTGTTGTTCAAAACAGACAGAACACTTTTAGAATCACTTACTATTAGTATATTTACATTTTTTACAGAGTTATTTACAAATGTTAAAGCGGTTAAAATTGCATACGCTTCTGCAGTAAACACACTGCAATTATTATCTAACTTTATACAGTGGGTTTTATTCATTTGTGGATCATAATATGCGGCTTTAACCCCTTCATCACTTTTAGAACCATCTGTATATAAAATATAAAAGTCTGGTTTATTCTCTATAAATTCTAGAAAATCAAATTTGTTATTTATTACATCTAAATGACAATCTATACTTAAGCAATTAATCAAGGCATTATATGGACATTTATATGTTGGCCAGATATCATGAGAACAAATGTTTTTACTGATATTTTTTAAAAATGACATTATTGTTGTGATTTCAGGCAAAACTCCCGAAACAAGAGATGTGGCTGATAAGCTAGATGTTTCAACTGATTGTGATATCTGTGGATGACATAAAACATTATTCAGCACTATAACATTATTGGAAGTCAACTCTTTCAAACAGAATCTATCAGCCAAAAGTAAACGTCTCAGGATTAATGGAGGTATACAGTTTTCAATTTCCATAGAATTAATAGGAGTGGAACGCATAGCTCCGCTAATAATTCTTAAAGCCATATTTTGTATTACATCGAGTTTTCGTAATAAGGTGCTACTTGCATTCATATAAGCTAAACTACTATAATCAAAATGACTTCTTACTATACTTTTATACAGCATGATCAAGGTTTTAGGATCAGAGCCCCAAAAAGTACCAGCTAAACATCTTAAAACATTAATACTTTTCATTGCATTGCTGCAGATATACTTAATATGCTCTTCAAATTTTAACTTGTTATCTATTATTACTCCTAAAAATTTATGTTGATTACTTACAGGAATGATTTCATTATTGTATTTAATTTTAACAAAAGATTGTGCAAAAGGATCTTTACTAAAAACAATAACAGAACTTTTATCAGAACTAATATCTAATTTTAATACATTGTTGTAATAATGGTGTAGCTGCAGCAGTGCAGAATTCAAGTGATTTACAGCCATATTTAAATTTTGACTTTCAGAGTATAAAAGTAAGTCATCGGCAAATTGTAAAATCTTAACATGTGATGTGTTAACATACTTTAAAATTTGAGATGTATATAGAATATACAAGAGAGAAGATAAGATAGCTCCTTGCATAGTTCCTTTACTGACGGATTTTGGTCCATGTAGCTTATTATTAAATTTAACATACAAGGTTCTGTTATTCAGAAAATTAAATATCCATTTCAATAATTTTGTTGGCAGACCTAACTCATTCAAAACTAGAAGAAGGCTCTTAATGTTGACATTATCGAAAGCACCTTTTACATCAAGAAAGACGCAGATCACATTAGAGTGGCTGAGCTTTGCTTTTTTTAATGTTGAGATTAATGATACAAAACTTTCAGAGCAACTTTTACCCTTTCTGAATCCAAATTGTGTGTTAGGTATTTTAGAGTTGGTTTCAACAAAATAATCTAAACGTAATTTTAACATGTTTTCAAAAAGTTTACCCAGACAGGATGACAAAGATATGGGTCTGTACGATGACGGATTATTTGCAGGCTTATTAGGTTTTAAAATTGGTATTACACATTGAGTCTTCCAAGATTCAGGAATAACTGATGCATTCCAAAGTCTGTTATAAATTGCCAATAAAATGTTCAGAGCATTTGAATGTAAATTTTTAATAAGTTTATATGGAATGTTATCCATACCTGGTGTAGTATCCCTACGACTATCTAAAGAAATGCGAAGCTCATTCAGTGTATAAGGCTCATTTAAGAAGGAAACGCTATTGTCAGACCTGTCTAAAATATTTAAAGTGGTAAAATCGGTTGATGTTGAATCTGCTAATTTTTCTAGAAAACTTGGTACCCATTCGTCATTTAGAGTTTTGTTACTACAATTACTGTTAATCCTTTTAAATTTTTTAACATAATTCCATATTCTAGTAACTGGTGTCATTCTGTTGAAAGAAGTACACAATTCATGCCATGATTTTCCCCGTTCCTCAATTAATATCTTTTTCTTTTTAGCATCAAGACGCTTGTAATTAATAAAATTGGAAATTGTTGGAGAGTGATGATATGTCTTAAGAGCTTCTTTCGACTTTTGAACTGCATCCTCACATAGTGTGTTCCACCATGGAGCTGGTTTTCTCAGAATTTTTGGAGTGTGATTAGATTTCTGCTTAGGAATACATTCATCTCTGATTTGATACAAGATATTTATAAAACTATTGTATAATTCATCTAGATCTGTATTTTCCAAATCTAATTGCGAAAAGCAGGTTTCAGATAAAGTTTTAAATTTAGACCAGTCTGATTTGTTGTACAAATATTTTTCTTCTACAGGACGAACATCATACACCGATGGCTTCACATTTACATCCAGTAGAGTCGGAAAATGATAACTACCCATTGCATCATCATGGACTTGCCATTCACAGAGAGGAGCTAACGAGCAACTTACTAAGGCTAAATCAATTGCTGAAGAATTCTTGTTTGGATATTTAATTGTAGTATGATTACCATCATTTAAAACACACAAGTCAAACTCATCTATGAGATTGTACAAAGAATTACCTCTACTATTATTTTTTAGACAACCAAATAAAATGTGATGGGCATTGAAATCTCCCATTATGAGACATGGCTTAGGAGTTTCAGTGAATACTTTTTTTAATTTATTAGTATTAAATTTAGTAAATTCGCTGTTTGGGGGACAATAAATACACAACACATGTAATTTACCTAATGATGTATCAAGTGCAATGCAAATGTTCTGAATTGATTCGTAATATGAGGTATGAACAACTTCATATTTAAAATTTTGTTTAATTAATATAGCTACCCCATTATGTTCGTTTACAGACAGTTTGTGAATCAAATTATAGGATGGAAAATTTGGAATTTTACTGTTTTTCTTAAGCCACGTTTCATTTAGTAAACATATATCTACATTTTGTTCAGTTAAAAACTTTAACAATAGCGTTTTTTTACTATGTAAACTTTGAATATTGAATTGTGCTATACGAATATATGTGTCCATATAATGAAATTAAATTAAATTAAATTTGACAACAAAATTTCTTTAATTCTTTTATTTGTAATGGGTTCATTCTTGCTATTTGCAAGGGCAACAACGGACTTCACAAGGGCATTTATAATTACATCGTTATCAACAATTTCTTTGGCATTGAGATCTTGGAAGGTTTTTTGTCTCGGCTTTGGTGTTAGAGCTGGGAAGGATGTTCTATCAGAGATTTGTGGCAGACTTACCGCATTGGCATAAGACATTTTTTGTTGTTGTTTAATTTTCTTCTCTTCTATTTTTTTCTGCTTAACAGGGCAGTCTTTCGACACGGCAAGGTGAGGGCCAGAACAATTGACACACATTATTTCTTCCACATCACATTCCTTGTAGGAGTGCCGTCCTGCACAGGATGAACACATCTGCTCTGCTCTGCAGTTCTTAGCTGAGTGGTTGAATCGGAGGCAACGGTAGCATTGCATGAGTGGTGGAAAGTATTTATGAACCTGGTATCTGAATAGCTTGATGTATACATACTGAGGTAATGTGGTGGCTGCAAAAGTGACAGCCACTGTTCCAAGAGGAGTCAAATTTCCGTCTACTTTTCGCATAAAGCGTTTGATTGAGACAACATCAGCATCACAAGTAATATTTTTGTAAATTTCTTCATTAGACATTGTCAGCGGAATATGCCTGATGACTCCTATAACTTCAGTCATGTAAGCAGGAATGAAAGCTTTCAGCTTATATCTGTTCAGGAAGCTATCCATCTTTAAAAAATTGTTAGCTGGAGCTGGCTTTTTGAAAGTGACGCCAACCTTATAAGCATTTATTCGGTGGACACCTACAATGCCTTTAACATTTTCAATGAAAAGATTTGTCAATATTATGGGGTTTTTATTACCAACCTTTTCTTCTTCTGTGGATTCAACGTAAACCACGCAGTCCCCACTGTGATTTTCGGGGAATAGCCTCTTGTAGAGGGGCTTCTGAAATACTTTGTAGCCATCATTGTTCGTTGAGGATTTTGCAAGTTTTCTCTTCTTTCTCTCTGCTGTAATGACGGGGTCCTCCCCGTCACTAGCAACGCTCATGACGTTATTGTTGCGCCGCAACACCCAACACAAATCTCAGAGAATTGCAAAATTAAAATTTATGAATAATTGAATATTAAAAACGCCCGCTTCTTTCGACTTCCCGCCAAAAAGTCCTCCTGTCTGTCCATCAGATTTGTATTGCCATTTAATTTAAATTACGTCCATACTTTTTGCTTCCCATTGTCTATTGCTATTGAGTTCGTTTTCATTGGCTTTTCGTGAACATACATATTCTTGTTCATTCTTCAGTTCGGTCTTCATCATTTCCGGTTATTTAAATAATTGGTCAAGTGCAAGTCAGACTCGCGCACGAAGGGTTCCGCACCGTTTGGAAGCCCCCATAATATATTTTATTTTACTAATTATTTTAGAAAGGAATTTTCCACTTTATATTTCAAGCAGATGCTTGAAACCTCATTGACGACCTCATAGTCCAAAACGGCAACAGGAAGATTCCTGTTGCCGTTTTGGACTATGAGGTCGTCCACACGATGAAGATGATGATGTTAGGATAACCGCTCACAAAGGAGTACTCCACCGAGCGAGGTGTTGTGCTCGGGGATAGCTATCCGACAGTTTCATATTAGGCCTTGGTATGGTTCGGCCGCCGCTGTAAATTTCGTTTGTGCGATGCAGCCCTCGGCTTGTGATTGGCTGACGTTACTTTCCTGCGTGGCGCGTGTGGCGCCACCACATGTAGCGAAGTTAGTCGCTACATCACTCCACCTTCCAGATGAGTAGTCGATTTGTAGTGATGCTGCAGCGTCGGGTCTTGAAGCACGTGCCAGTGGTGCAGGCAGGTTGCTCGCGGTCTACAGTGAGTCGAGACCGGGCAGGATCCACGGTGAGTCGGGATTGTGCCATCCACAGTGATTCGGGACCGAGCGTGTGCCTGGTTGAATCAGGATCCAGGTAGCGCGGTGAGTCGGCTACGTTGGAGCTGATGATGAGGCTGGAGTGCTGGCTGGTGTTGCGTCTGCTTGATGTAGTAGTTGATTATGGAAGGAGGAGGATGCGTCTGCTTAATGTTGCTGCCGATGTCTTCATCTTGGGGTGTGTTCATCACGTCGGGGTCAGCACTTTGGACTATAAGGTCGTCCACACGATGATGATGATGTTAGGATAACCGCTCACAAAGGAGTACTCCACCGAGCGAGGTGTTGTACTCGGGGATAGCTATCCGACAGTATAATCTTAGGTCTTCATATGGTTCGGCCGTCGCTGAATATTTCGTTTGTGCGATGCAGCCCTCGGCTTGTGATTGGCTGACGTTAGTTTCTCGAGGCGCGCGTGTGGTGGCGCCACATGTAGCGAAGTTAGTCGCTACATCATTCCCCCTTCCAGACGAGTAGTCGGTGTGTACTGAATGAGCTGCAGCGTCGGGTCTTGAGGTATGTTCATCACGTCGGTGTCACCACTTTGGACTATGAGGTCGTCCACACGATGAAGATGATGATTTTAGGATAACCGCTCACAAAGGAGTACTCCACCGAGCGAGGTGTTGTGCTCGGGGATAGATATCCGACAGTTTCATATTAGGCCTTGGTATGGTTCGGCCGCCGCTATAAATTTCGTTTGTGCGATGCAGCCCTCGGCTTGTGATTGGCTGACGTTACTTTCCTGCGTGGCGCGTGTGGCGCCACCACATGTAGCGAAGTTAGTCGCTACACCGTTATTAATATCGAGCAAAAAAATCACGTTATTTGTAATTATTGCAGCCCCCCTTAAATCTTTATTTATTATCTATTTTTAGTATTTTGTTGTTATAGCAGCAACAGAAAAATATCATCTGTCAAAATTTCAACGTTCTAGCTAGTACGGTTCATGAGATACAGCCTGGTGACAGACAGTCAGACAGACGCACGGCGCGCAGTCTTAGCACTAAGGTTCCGTTTTGCCCTTTGAGTACGGAACCCTAGAAAAAATATTTTTGAAGAATGGCAACAAAATTAAAAGTTTTTTTACTAAAATGGCTCGAATTTCGGCGGTCAAACTTTCTTTGATGAAGATTGTTTTAAATCTAAATACGATGATATTAAATGTACATAGAAAGTGCGGTGTAAACTTGTTAACTAAAACTACTTATTCAGCAGAAAGTTTCAGTCAAACTACGTCTTAAAATTCGACACTTATAGATTTCGAAACACAATACCTACTGCGATACCTTCTTTCCACTCCTATTCACCTTTTATTGTGCTGATAACAACAACAGAGAATGCGGTAAGTACCTATTCAGTAACCAATCGTCATCTAAGGCCAACTTGATTTATCGCACAAAGTTTTCATTGATCTTATTACGAATTTAAATACGTAAATGAAGGTAGGTACCTATTAACATTTTTAAGCTCTACCTGTAAGTTTTCTATCATTGCGTTGTCAAAATCATACTCCCATGCAGCAAAACTACAAAAAAGTGTAAAGAAGTTGTAACAGCGCAACTGTACTATATTAATTCCCGCAAATCGGACCCTTTGAAAAATTAAAGCTTACCTTTTCTTTTACCACTTTATAATTGAATCAAAGTTAAATATTATACTTACAGCGCCCCCAGGATCAGGGCTAAAATCTGCACACAAAGCCCGAGCATTGTCAAGGCAGAAAAGCCACAAAATGCGGGCTGTGTTATTTGTAGGAAGATCTGTTTGGACGACAAGAGAACACATTTGATGCAAAGTGACCGGCTCACCAGAAGTGCCTCCAAGTGGATCCAGGATAATAAAACTACTAGCATCATCATTTATGAGACTTACAGATGTATGCCACTGCTTGGTGATGAGAAAATCCATGCCCCAGACTGGGAAGAGCACATCGTGAGATACCACATTGTTTTTGTTAACAAGAACTCTTAGATTACTTACTTAATTGGATGACTATAATAAGCCTGATTACAGAGGCGCCAGCGTAAATTTAATAGCAACGTAAAAAGCGTTCTCTCTATCGAATGCCTAAAGTGAAAAAGAAACAGAACTATGCTATTTAGCTAATATATTTACGCTGGCGCCTCTGTAATTGGGCTTATATAGTTAGTAGACATTTACTCTATGGCAACATCTGCCTATCTTAGAGCCCACCAATTATTATACTCTTTGGAACCCACCCCAGAAAAGTAGTAAGTGTTAACTTACTATTTTTCTAGGGCATTAAACAGATGTTTGTCTGTTTTATATAATAGTATTTTTTCTACTCGTCATCATGCCTATTTTCATCTGTTTTTTACCTTTTAGTTTAGATATAAGACATTAAGAAGTCACCTCAGAATAATAAATATTCTGAGATAGAAACCTTTGAAATACAAGTACTTTCAGTACTAAAATGCTTTTCTTAGAAAATATTTTTTGTGAGTCGAAAACTTTAAATGTGTAATTAATTTTAAGTGTTGAATGTTATTTTCTTCTAGATATTTTTTGATCTCATGTAATTTGCCTAGTTCAAATAGATATAGCTGTGCTATGTATGACCAAAAAAATATATAGAGTTGCTTCGCAAAGTGAGTTGTTCATAAATGATACATACATAGACTTTGAAAATCTGCACTTTCACAGGCATACGTATGTATCATTATGAACAGCTTTTACTATGGGACTAACTCTGATATCTCAAACAACACTATACAGGGTCATAGGTAAAAAAAAAATAGGTATTAAACGCATAACCTTTTAAGGACAGGTCTAGTACATCTAGACAAACAACTTTTGTTCTAGGACTTTTGGAAAATCACGAATAAAAAATCAGCTTCTTCATACAAAAGTTCGTCAACGCGCGGCAAATTTAAGAAGCGATTTTATTTTGCGAATTTTCAAAAGTCTTAGTACAAAAGTTGTTTGTCTAGATGTATTAGACCCGCCCTTAAAAGGTTTTGCGTTTTATACCCTGTATAAGAATTTTCGAGATATGTTCATTTATAAGGTATTATTTTGATGTGATAAGTCAGACTGAATAAACGGTATAATTAGATTAAATCTTAAAAGAAAGGTTATTGTGACTTAGTAATAGATAGATGCTATGGAAAATTTCCAAACTATACTTCGCTCTAAATGTGCCATGTTTACTTAAATAAGTTAACTAAGATATTAATTGTATTCGTTAAGTATACGCCGCGTCACACAAGTTGACGGAAATGAAGTTAGCTTTTGCCTGCGCAATATCCAATAAATGCGCGGCTTTGAGCTTCAGTCAGGATTGAATATTGCTCAGCTTGTAGCTAACTTCATATCCGCCAACTTGTGTGACGCGGCCTATACATAGTTTAAATAAAATAACCAGACCAAGTTTATTACATTAGGTATAATTTTCTTAGTAAGTACAACTTTTTCACATGATTCTGACTTTTCATAAGTATTGTGTAAAATAAACATGTTTCTAAAATTGACTAAAATATTGTGGTAACTAGTACTTAAGAGATATGTGCTAAAAATGACCATTTGTAGATCATATGGATAACATTTCTATAGTACATTTTGTTACATACAGTTGTTTTTTTATTCACATACCTTTATAAAATTAATTTAATTAAATCATTTTGATTTCCACATTTCATTTATTGTTGCTACTTTATTGATATGCATTACAATTGGGTGCTTAACTTAAAGTATTTAAATAACATCTTTGTCTAAAATGCTGCATCAGCATAAATCACTATAAACAATAGCATGTTACTGAGAACTTTATCTGGGCTGAGAACTGTAAATATTGCTTTGCTAAGCAGTTGGGTATTCGATAGTTATTCTGAGCCGAACTTATAGCCCAGGAGGCGAGGAACAGAAAAATGCAATTATTTGTAAAAGCTGTTTTTTCTATTACTTTGGTGGTGTACAACAATACACCAGAGTGAACTGGGTATCTTCGCTTTTAACAAGGAGACCAATCTGAATTTGCAAAAAAAGTGACTACCTACTCTATATAGGATTTATTAGTTATTAGCATTTACATTATTAATTAATCACCCTTCGTGGGTAGGCCTACGTCCTGAAGTGGACTATTAAAAAGGCTGATACAGTACAGTATTCATTAAATAATAAATCCTAATAAGATTTTCGAGTGTGAACCAAATCGGTCAAGACCGAGTTGAGACATTGGCTTATAAATACTCAGTTAAACGGATGCGAGGTCTACTGTTCGGAGAACTACTAGTTTTATTTTAAACCATGTCTTAACACTGTTTTCTCTTGTCCGGCTCAGAATATATGACTCAGATCTATTCATAATACTTCAAAAGCGGTTAAGGTAGTTTCACTAGGTGAGCGCGCGAATTTCGTTTTTTTGGGGTTTTTTAGAGTTTACATATAAACTGCTTTGTAAGTTAAAATAAACTTATTTGGCGGCCATAAATAGATAGTGTTAACGAGGTATATATACCTAAAATAGTGGCCAGTTTATGCACCAGATCTTCCACCAACTAAAACCGCGCGCAAACCGAGACAATCGACCTTAAGTGTCACTGGTAGTAACTTAGGCTAAGGAATCATTGGTTCTATTGGTCCTAAATAAGTCTTACTTTAGCGTGGTGGGAGGCGTTTGTTACTAGTGTTACTACCAATATGTTTTGTTATTTTAGTTTTACGGTAGTAACACGGGTATTTTTTTATTGCTGTTCTAACAACTTTCAACTGCAGTAGTAAGAAGAGTAATTCATTTACCGTTCTTACTACTGGTAGTAAGATTGGTAGTAACACTGGTAACAAACCGTGGGAGGGCTATGGATGATGATGTTTTCGAGCACATCTAAGTTTTTAAATTTAATATGAGCATTAATGTTTTCCGCTGACAGTTGCGGCCTAGTCATCAACCAATCACAGGTCTTGATTTTATCATTTCGGCCTCTGATTGGTCGAACACCAGACCATAATAATGTCTGAGGGGCGCCTTATTGCGTCATTAACAGCATCTTTAATTGAATTAGATTTTTTTATGCGTCTAAGGCAATAGAGTAGCTGATTGTTTTTTTACAGTTTAATATTCAGTAGTTAATCCGATTGGTCTTTAAATAGAAAATAACACGCTTTTATAAGCGTATTACATTTCATTGAAAATATATAAAATTTTGCAAAATATAGTTTCGGATGCCGGAAAAAAAATATCTGAAAATAATAATAATAAAGCAGCGCACATTACATGGCGTATGTCAACGATGACGTCACATTTTCATATAATGCATTCTAGTATTAGATACTTCATATTATGAATCAGTTCAAATCATCTGTATTGTGGCCACTTATAAACACGATAAAAAACAATCAGCTAATTCATTTCTCACATAATTAACTAAAATTTGAGTACACAAGAGGTAAGTAGGTATATAAATTGAATAAATTTTCAGATTATCGTCAACAAAAACAAGTTTCGTGTAAAAATAATCACTGTATCACAGAGCGATATATACGTCTGTTAGACCCAATTATGAAGACTATTTGACAGGCCTATTAAAAATATAGCTACCTTTGTCATTGCAACCAATTAGACAGAGAGAACAACACTTTAAAATTATGTGATCTGTCAAAAAGCCTTCAAAATTGAGCCCATTTCTGTTGCACCATTACCTAAAACTAAACGAATATGACAAGACTAAAACCATCTGCGTCTCTTTTTATTTCAAGGAGTGTGACAACGATGGCAATAAATCAAAACAATGTCTAGAAAATGGTGCAACAGCTGAGGTAAATTGTCCTATTAAATAACAACAATTATTATTTCATTTTTGGTACGTAATAATATTTATACTATAAAACTGTTAGTGAATGATGTCTGCCCACAAAATGAAACCAATTTAAAGCCACGAGAGACCCCGTGGCTGGATACAAGCCGCTTCCAATCGATATTTGGGTGATTGATAATAGTCTAAGAGCCGGTTAAGATCGACTTTCACCAATCTGATAATCAGATGAGATATTGCGAATATTTGATTTATAGACAATGCAAAATAACCACGAACACTTTTTGATAGGCTAGCTATCATAAGTGTTTTAATAAATAAATAATATTAAATCCTATCCTAAGATATAAATCCTTTTAAAAATCCAATATGTTGGAGGCTAACATTATCTACCTACTTAAATAATTTGATTTTATTTAAAATATATTTATTATTATTTTGATTTAAAAAATGTCTCATCTGGTTATCAGATAGGTGAAGGTCCATTTTTCACGTCTCCTCTACTATAAGGCTTGTACACATCCATCGATGGATAGCTAAGATGATGATATATTATCATAGAAGATAATGCTGGATTAGTAACTTGGTGCTCAGCCCTCAAGAAGTGCTATATAAGAGTTATTGTGCGATATTACAACTTATATCTATGTACATTATTGCCGTTCTAGTGTTTTATTGGAAGAACTGCGCTTTCTAGTTAGATCATTGTATATACATTATATCTTATAGATATGTATATTAGTGTAAAACATGAACGTGCTGTAGACTGGACTGGGTGTAAGAAATGAGATGGCATTGCGATAGCAATATTGTTAAGCTTCGCCTTGGACGGCTCTGAACTTTGTTCGCCATATTGCTGAGAGGCCAAAGTGACATTTCAACAGCAGTTCAAGTGTCACTTGTGTCAAGTAATGTCGTTGAATACACAACAGTTTCTATGGGTTTCCGACGCCTATCACCTCGATCATGTCTTATGAAGTTATGATTTGTCTACTTTAGGGAATTTCTACCTTTTTAGGGTTCCTTACCCAAAGGGTAAAAACGGGACCCTATTACTAAGACTTCGATGTCCGTCTGTCTGTCTGTCACCGGGCTGTATCTCATAAACCATGATAGCTAGGCAACTGAAATTTTCACAGATGATGTATTTCTGTTGCCGCTATAACAATTACTAAAAACAGATTAAATAAATATTTAAGGGGGGCTCCCATACAAGAAACGTAATTTTTAGGAGTCTTTTGCTCGCTATTAATAACGGCAAGAGGAATGAGGCTCCCATTCGGTACGGAACCCTCCGTGCGCGAGTCCGACTCGTACTTGGCCGATTATTGTAGATTTAATAATATATTCTCATTTAACCGTTCTTTCATTCTTAATCATCACAAAAATTGCCCTACCAATAGGAATCACACTTTTAACACTACAGGGTCTCTAGACGACCGGCATATTGTGGTATACCATTGTACTCATCATTACGACTAACTTTTACTAATGGGCAAAATCTGAAAAAAGAAAATCAGCTGCCCCATAAAAAAAGTAGACGGTACGCATCGAGCAAATATCTACAGAGCCACAGTCCCTAAGTGAAAGTAGTAGACTTAGATATTTACATTAAATATTTCACAATTACCCGTTTTCTCGAATCTCGACGTTATGCCACCTAATTAGTGCTTGTCACCGAACACTTTGACATCGTGCGGCGTCGTAGTCGGCTTGCAATCGCCTTAGGACTAACTAAAAAGCCTGCTCACTACGTAGCTTGGGCGGGGTTTTGACTCGGACACTTTTTTTGATAGTGACTATAAATATTTGCTCGAAGGCGGTACGTCGACTTCCGAAAATGTATAGAATTGCAGTTTTTTACCTATTTCTGAGTTGATCCCGTGGTAAAAGTTGTTCGTTAGTAAATTGCGATCACGAACTTTTTATATGGGACAGCTGTTTTTTGCAATTTCAAGATTTGTCCGATAATAAAAGTTATATGGTCATAATCATTTTTCTTTTTTTTTTCTCCTATTTATTTGAGCACAAGATTCTTCTATATATTTGTCATAGAAACCCCCTGTATACATTAATATCTAACTAGAAAGCGCATCACATCCCATTCTTAGCTCTCACTGAAGTCGCTCTCGCCGCTGAACGCGCACCCGGAATGCTGTATGACATGCGTCGCCGTGTAAATCCCGCACTTAACACAGGTCTCATAAGGTTTATTTTGCACGAGCTGGCTCAGAAAGCCGCCGGCGAAAGCGTCGCCCGCGCCGTTTGTGTCGACTATTTGTTCCCTGGTCAATATGGTGACGGGAACTAGGGTAATAGTCCCGTTTTCGACCAGGATGACAGGGTCGCAGCCCTGTGTGATGACCACGATGCGCGGTCGGTCTGTCTGTTTGGGCATGGTGGAGATTTTAAGCGCGATTTCCTGCAAGTCTGTCGATTCGATGTTGAATGCTTTGGCGAAGGCTTCGGCTTCCTGGAAACGTGATTATGAAATGTAAGAATAGAGCGTGCCATTTTTACAATGGAATGGTAGCGTTTAACTTTTAGTTGATACGCCCTATAGCCCGGGAGGTTAGATCAAAAAAATTAAAGAATTTTCTAAAAAAATGAATTTTTGGTATTAAATTATGATGGCGGTGTACAACAATACCACGGAGTAAGTCAGCTGGGTTCCTTAGCGTTTGGTGAGGCCTCTTTTGAATTCGTAGAAAAATAAGTAAGTATATTTGGGGTAGTGCTGACACTGCTGTGGTACGCCATGATAACGTAATACCATAAATTCGGCTTTTAAAAAATTCTTGAATTTTTTTGCAGTCACCTCTTAGGCTACTAGGGTGAGCAGCTAAAACTTTTAACTACAGCACGGGAAGCATGGCAAAGGGACTAATAGTCTTTCCACCATTATATCCCCTCGAAGAGGAAATAAAGTATGGATTGACAATGACATCTGACATTAATAGTGGATAAAATGGTTTTCTCCCCTTGCCGTGCTACCCGGGCTGGTCCCGAGTTCTTGTACAGAATGTGATTTCTAACAATGTTTGTGTTTATCGCAATAAAAAAAAAACCAAATTATGTGAACATTCGATTCGTTCCATCCCGTTCTTTCGCCATTTTCTCGCTTTCTATAGTGAGTTTTTAATGAAAATAATTGAGTATTAAGATAATCACGGCCTTGGTCACGGTCGATAGTCTGGCTACGATTAGACGGTAGTCTAATCGTAGCCAGACTAGTTGGTGCTCTGTACAGTTACCCCTATGAAAATAGTCTAATAAGAGCCAGATTAAAATCTAAATTTGGTTATTATAAGTGTACTTACCGACTCATTTCCAAACAGTACGTCAACGTAGGGTAGTATTTTACTGAGCGGCTCGCTGTAGAATTGAGATACGAAGGGCGCACTCAGGTTCATTATAAAGGTGCCTCCTTTCTGCTGCGCTGCTTCTGCCAGCTGCATTATGGACGGCGGCGACACAGCCACGAAGAAACCCTGAAGCCTCACTCGATTATGTTAAGAAATGTCATGGACAAGGTGGTGTACCGGTTGAGGCCATTTAGTGACAAAATTATTGCATAAATGATAATTATAAACAATGTAATACCATAAATATTGTTTGTCTGAATCTACATGTTAGAAATTTAAAAAATAATTTTATTTTGACAATAAATTGTCTTTTTAATCCTTAAAATTCAAAGTGGCCACAAATGGTACTAAGTTGGCCACAATCGGTGCATCACCCTAGGTACAAGGACAAAACCCCCGATGAAAGATTTTACTAAACTATAGTTGAACCATTCGACTATATCGGCTAACAAATAAAAAAAGAATCAAAATTATTTCATTAGATTAGGAGATAAGACGTTACAGAAAGACCTACCTACCTATAATAAACGCCACACAAATCGGCGGATGAGAAGTTAGCCGCAGATGACACTTCACCGTGATTCGCTAATTATTGCGCATGTGTGCACAATGCCGACGCCGCGTGGCGTAGTGGTGAGCACGGGCGTTGAGAACGCGCGGGAGGCATGAGGTTGGCGGGCGGGTGTGCCCCGGCGTCTTGTCGCGCATACCTATATTTCAGCTTTTGCGCAGCGTTTTGCGCATAACTTCCCATCCGCCGATTTGTGTGGCACTTAGTATACAAGACCTTTTATTTTGGATCTGAGGTTCCAAGTCATAAAATATAACAGAGCAGTTACTTAAATACTTATAATTATAATAAAATGATAAACCCAAATTAGCCGCATGTCTCAATTTTGTAAAATAAATAAAAGAAGGAAACAAGAACACGCTGATGTGACCTTGATACATTGTGGGAGCGGTTGCAGGAAGTAACAAGTTGGCCAAGGTGGGTCAAACGTTTACGCAGTAAGACAGTGGAGGTTAGGAAACAAAATTAAAAGATGCTCACCGAAGTATAGAAGTACTTGGCCACCTCTATACTCTCTTTACTCTCCGCAGTGACGAGATGATCCGGCGTGAACTTCTGCGCAGCGGCCAAATTAGCGCACAGCGAGCGATGGGTGCCGGTCAGCAGCACTGCGCACGTGCCCGTCGGCGCCTGCTCCGTCACCTGGTAGCGCACCGTCACGCCGTCTGCGCTGCGGACGACCAGTAATACTCCAATATAACGACTATACTGTCTATAGTTCATGACTAGAGACTGCCAAGTTAGCGCACAGTGAGCGACGCGTGCCGATCAACAGCACTGCGCACGTGCCCGTCGGCGCCTGCTCCGTCACCTGGTAGCGCACCGTCACGCCGTCTGCGCTGGGGACGACCAGTAATACTCCAATATAACGACTATACTGCCTATAGTTCATGACTAGAGACGGCCAAGTTAGCGCACAGCGAGCGATGCGTGCCGGTGAGCAGCACTGCGCACGTGCCCGTCGGCGCCTGCTCCGTCACCTGGTAGCGCACCGTCACGCCGTCTGCGCTGCGGACGACCAGTAATACTCCAATATAACGACTATACTGCCTATAGTTCATGACTAGAGACGGCCAAGTTAGCGCACAGTGAGCGACGCGTGCCGATCAACAGCACTGCGCAAGTGCCCGTCACGCCCTTTGCGCTGCGGGGGACAGACGCACTCAAATATATAACGACTATACTGTCTATAGTTCATGACTAGTGACAGCCAAGTTAGCACACAGCGAGCGATGCGTGCCGGTCAGCAGCACTGCCCTGCTCGCTCGCTTTAGAGCTATCATTCAACAAACCTAAGTAGTCTAAGTATACAGTGACCTACTAATATACACGAGAGTGCAGCGCCTGGGTTATTCTACTCTTGGTACCTAACGCGCTGTCATGGCCTCTGCGTCTATACAAATTGCACAGCATTTTATTGAAGACAAAATATTCAGGACAAGCAAGTACTGTACAATAGTAAAGCAAAAAAGAAAAACTTCAGTCGGAGTAGAAATGCACATATCCTATGCCATATACTACCCATACAGTCTCTTCTGAGGTCTATCCGTACGGTATGCGTCATACACATTAATACCGCTGGCACTGCTGTAGTATGAAGTAGCTTCATATCAGCGTTGCCAGACGTCCCGATTTTTATGTGTCGGGCAGAACGTTCCGCGCGTGACAGGCTCTGTACCGCTTTTCGAGGATAACTCGACCGATAAGGTAAATATGATCTCATCAAAAACATAAATGTGAAATGGGAGCCAAAGTGTCGCCACCAAAAGAATTGAGATCTAACACGTGGGCCAAGTGTTCTGTAGAAAATCCTAGATTTAAGCTACAAGAATATACCTACAACATTTAAAAGAAAGGAGATATTGCAAATATGCTTAGAAATTGGACCACCAAAATTATTTTCCCGTTATTTTTTACAATAACAGTATAAACTAAAAGACTTTAGTAAATGTGCCAAATTTCATGTATGTAGGCTAAATCGTTTTTGAGTTGTGAGGGGGTCAAAAGTAGCTCCAAATGGTTCGTGTAATATTACACACGGCCGCTGCGTCGCCAGTTTTCTTTGAACACTTTGGCTGGGCACGCTGCCGCGTGTCTAGATTTAAAATATCATATTTTTATTAAAATACATTTTCGATGGCTATTTTTCTATGTAGTCATGTAAACCTAATTTATAACATATTTGCTCGTAAAGTGGCTGTAATTACACCAATTTCAATATCGTAATGTATTTCATTACGCACTTGTGCGTTATTGTAATGTAAAACGCACGAGTGAACGATACTTTTTAAAATCTTAGCAAAGAGTTTTTATGTCAGAAAAGTGGTCAATATTTTATGAATAAAATTAACTTTGGGAGATAAAATATAATAAATAAACATTTAATTCTTTAATTTAATTAATTTTGACAATAAATTACAACTAACAATTAATTACACTAAAAACACAAAAATATTAATTTACTTTATTAGTAATACTGGCTGATTTAGTACCTTTGCCTACAAAAAAAAACGTTTTTTTAAGTAAAGATTTATTCGTTTAAGAAAGTCGGAGTTTTATTAATTTCCTCGCAAATATGTTATAAAACGTCGTATGACATACGTGCGCTTTGAAAATTACAGCCTCTACTTCCTTATAGGGCTATAAGGAAGTAGAGGCTGTAATGTATTGTGCGGTAATGTAATGTAAAACGCACGATGCTTCGACTGATGCACGACTTTCACTCAGTCAGAGTTTTATTAATTTCCTCGCAAATATGTTATAAAACGTCGTATGACATACGTGCGCTTTAAAAATTAAAGCCTCTGCTTCCTTATAGCCCTCGCCTACGGCTCGGGCTAGCAATATCGCCTCGGCTGTAATTTTCAACTTACCGCACTTATATCATAAATTCGTAATGTACTATTTCGCAAAAAATGGTAAAACCGCCCTCCATCGGCATCGTGTACCAAATTCGAATATGTCGCTCAAATTGTTTACATTACTGTTAATTTTTCAAAAATGGCTCAGCCGATTTCTGTAAAATTTAAATGGGACCACCTCGGGAGTACCTGCACCTTTTCGAACTAAAAAATAATTTTTCGATTCGGTTCACAATTGGCGAAATTATCGTTTAACATATACAAAAAAAATACATAGAACCTCCTACTTTTTGGAAGTCGGTTAAAAATGTCTTACACCTAAACGGTTCATTATAGGTCATCGAGATAAGTCGTGTGATAACATTTGCTCTCGGTATCCGAGGAGGCCTTATCTCGCTATCTTTCGGGCAGAGAACGACTGTGGCCGCTTTTGTTATTCTAATAAAGTATTCGTAATAATAGCTGTGTGTTGCCAGTGATGACTTACGGCACAGAAACGTGGTCTCTCACTATGGGCCTTATTAGTGAACTCCAAGTAGCCCAACGAGCCATGGAGAGGGCTATGCTCGGAGTTTCTCTACGCGATCGAATCAGAAATGAGGAGATCCGTAGAAGAACCAAGGTTACCGACATAGCCCAGCGGATTGGCAGGTTGAAGTGGCAATGGGCAGGGCACATAGCGCGGAGGACTGATGACCGATGGGGTCGAAAAGTCCTCGAGTGGAGACCACGTACCGGCAAGCGCAGCGTAGGACGTCCACCCACAAGGTGGACGGACGACCTCATTAAGACCGCAGGTTCGCGCTGGATGCAAGCCGCTACCACCCGGTCTTATTGGAGATCTTTAGGGGAGGCCTATGTTCAGCAGTGGACGTCCTATGGCTGAAAGGAAGGAGGAAGGAAGGAATAATAGCTTGGTCTTTTTCGTAAGACTCTTATTGGATTCCAGTAATGCTTTTTCCTTTAAAAAAGTAATATGGTACCGTACGTTAATATCTGAACCTCCGCATTTACCATGGTGGTCAAATGTGAATATATGCCGAAAAGTTTTTTGGCAAATCTAAAAGTGTGAATCTGTTTGGTAGTAATTTATAGCGCCGGAACACAGAATTCATAGAATAGTTAACGCTACTATGAGACAAAAACAATTAAGAAAGGCCATTATGGATACCTACTACAGATTGGTTTGATACATTTAGAAAGAAAACTGTTAGTTAAATTTGCGTAGAAAAGCAGCATATTATAACTATTTTATTCGTATGCCATTCAGCGTGGCAATGCAGCCAGCATGCTGGGCACGCTGCCAACTGGCAGTGGGCTTGAGCATTTGGATTATCTATAGACCTTCAAGGGTTTGTGGATGATCCAATGCTTTTTAAGTAGTAGTAGTAGTGTAGGTAGTTTTAGCATATAAGGTAGTAGTACCTATGTTATTTTGTTGTAGTTAATAAAGGCAATTTTGCCCGAGTATAAAAAAAAAATTCGTTGGATGGCCATACCACTGGTGCTACGGTGGGACTTTGTCACAGGCGCTACAAATTTCGATGATACTTCTACTACTCTTACTCTCTTTAGCAGTCGGATAATGATAAAAGTGTCGAGATAAAAGCTATAATCAGTAAAATCACCTATATCAGCTTAGTTATAATCGGACATTAGATCTGAACATAGGATTGGACCGATACGAGATCTATCGTATGACTGATGTGTTACGGGTTATCAGCATTATCAGTTACAGTGCCACCAACTTAGCTATACAAGTGGGCAAAATTGGAACTACATGTGCGTCAGCCGGCATTTTGAATTCGTCATTTGAATTTGCGCCAGTAGCGACGCCGTCAACTGAATAGCTAAGTTGGTGGCCCTGTATGTGTGGAATAAATAGGTACATTTGTTGTCGTAGTACGATATTTTTATCGAATTTACTCAGCGTGATGGTTCGTTTTTAGTTTTATCATGAATGATGACACATGAGACAGTTTCTGCAGCGGTTTAGTGGGAATAGTTATTTACTTATCTACTATTATTTAATAAGAGACTTATGTTTAAGACCACATCCTGTTTGATGTTAAAACGGTGCAGAAAGTACATGTTTATTGAGTTTTTTTTTACTGTACTTAATTATCTAGCTATCACCGTTCATACCTCACTGGTGACAGACAGACGGACGGACAGCGGAGTCTTAGTAATAGGGTCCCGTATTTACCCTTTGGGTACGGAACCCTAAAAAACAACGGGTTGCACTCCGGGGGTGCCGGCAGAAGTGAAAACTTGAACATATGTACAATTAGTTTATTGAATCAGGCGTTACTTTGCGGAAGTTCATCTTCAAATTCTTGTTTTGAATAAATATTTAGTGTATTTCCGCTCTGTCAATTATAAAGTTTATGTACAATTATAAAGTACTATCATTTATGTGGTAATGTCACGCACACTCGCTCAAGCGCCTTGCGCCGCTCAAACGAAACAGGCAGCGCCGCGCGGTAGAAAGAGAGGGGGATATTACTTCCTCTCCTACGGTCTACTCTCCGTCTTACGAATTTCCGATCAGTGCACTTGTCCTGACACGAGTTAAACATTTTTTACCCATGCCAAAAAGTGCACAACGCCGGTAAAGGAGTTTTCACTTCAAAATACAAAAAGATTTATTTACAAAAAAAAAAAAAATTACATCCAACCTTAGCACATATTGGTAATTAAATGTAGATTATTTCTATTGATAGCGCGCGAGTTGAATGCAGTCGGGGTCTGAGGTAAAGAGCGGGAGCATCTCCCCCCGCTATCCGCACGCCCCACCTCACGCGCCTGGGCGGGTTGGGCGTGCGGATAGCGGGGGGAGACATTCGCATTCCTAAGCTCTGCATTCAACTCGCGCGCGTACAGTAGTTAGATAATAATTACTACTACTGTTTACTAATGTAAAAGGTTTGCAGGTTGAATTGCGGGCCCTGCACTAGGAGTAATCCTGTATCGCGAGACCAGAACAAATAGTTTGCCAAGTTTTAGAGTTTGTGCGGCTTTAGTGCTTAACAACATTTATTCAAGGTTGTGAACAGAAAAGAAACGCCATAATGCAAAATTGTCAAATTCAAAAAAGTAAATTTGTATAGGCTGGTTGGCTAGCCCTAGTTGTAGTTGTTTTCAGAGTTTTTAAGTTGCCCGAAGCCCTCTGAGATCTCAGCACGTACCAAGGTACCTCTTGGTTGTACCTACTTTATTTTAGTGGAATGATGTTTATAATTATTATGATTAAAGTGAGGATGGAAGTTTACTCATAGTCTTCGAATATTATACAAACATGACGAATGCTTAGATTACTGCGCCACTTCCATGGTTAATAATAAATAACCTACAGTGTTTAGTGGAGGTTCGTGCTGTTTTAGACTGTAATATACCTAAAATGACTAGGGCATTGTTCTTCAAACTGGGAGGCGCGCCCCCTAGGGGGACGAAACAAGATTTAAAAGGGGGCGCGGACGATGCGGCAAAATGTATCAATATTTACCCCAATTCTGCTATAGAAGGAACATCAAATATTTTTTAGCCTTTTCTAGTAGTTACTAATGTGAAAGGGCAAACTGAGCAAACTGGTCATTGTTGGTGATTTACGTTGCGCATTATCTATCTGCTGTACAACCTAGGATCGGGAATCTAGTCAAAAATGTGCAAGCTCATTCGTCTCACTGATTTGATTGATTATGAAGAGATTCAAGAAAGATCTTGAATGTCTTTTTCTCTTTGATTCTAGTATAATTTATTTATAGTATTCGCTGTAGTGTATTTTAAAAATACATATAATTAACCGACTTCCAAAAGGGAGGAGGTTCTATGTTCGTCTGTATGTATCTTTTTTTTTTTCAATAATTTCGCCAATTCTGAACCGAATCGAAAAATTATATTTTAGTTCCAAAGGGTATAATCCCGAGGTGGTCCCATTTAAATTTTAAAGAAATCGGCTGAGCCGTTTTCGAAAAATCAACAATAACGTAAAGAATTTGAGCGAAATATTCGAATTTTGGACACGATGGAAGGCGATTTTTTCCATTTTTTGCGAAAAATAATTATTATTATAACGAATCCACTGGCTTCCTCTGGCTAGCGGCGCGGCGCGGCGTGGCGTAGGCGGTTTCATGGTAGCGGGGGGCGTGACAAAATAACTTTGGGAACCTATGGACTAGGGGTACTTACACAGCTTTGTCTCTAAGGATGGTCGCGTAGTCATCGTTGCCGACGCAACCGAAGTATGTGCACACGTGAGGTGTCTTCAGGATCCACTGCGCCACTCGCATAGAGTTCTGAACGCTACCTCCCGCTATAAACTCGGCATTATATCTGAAATGAGTACAAATTAATAAGTCAGAGATTTCGATATGAGATATAACTTTCTAACTTAATAATTATTTTTCGCAAATGGCAAAACCGATTTCCATCGTGTACAAAATTTGAATAGTTTGATTGAATTGATGTATACTTGCAATTTTTACATTATTATTGATTTTTCGATAAAATTTAAATGGGACCTCGGGAGTTATACCTATCCTTGCGAACTAAAAAAGAATGTTTTGATTCGGTTCACAATTGGCGAAAATATCGATGAACATTATAAACAAAAAAATGACATACAGACGAACATAGAACCTCCTCCTTTTTTGGAAGTCGTTTAATTACACAGTAAGTAAGTACGTCCTATGGGATAGCTCAAAAATCAAAATTTCACTCAGGTGCAGTCGCGACCAACAGCTAGTATACTATAATAATATATATTGTAGTATCAGCTTTGAGTCAACAGTGTATTTAAATAAAGAGTAAATAGGTATATCTGCGCTTGCCGGAGCAGCTTGCAGCGTAGGACGTCCACCCACAAGGTGGACGGACGACCTCATTAAGACCGCAGGATCGCGCTGGATGCAAGCCGCTACCAACCGGTCTTATTGGAGATTTTTAGGGGAGGCCTATGTTCAGCAGTGGACGTTCTATGGCTGAAAAGAAGAAGAAGGTATATCTATCTAACAATTTATCACTGTTCAAATTCATATACATAATTCAGAAATCTTTACAAAATCGTGTATGGCACAGTTAACACGTAAAACATTATTGCTACTATCGTCACACCAAGTTTTATGCCCATATTATTTATTAGTCGAAATTAACGTTCAATAATAATGATTGAAATCAATTGACTCACTATTTCTTCAAGACGAATCTTCGACATTTCAAGATGAAATTTCTTGATTCAAGGCTTTCAATTTCAAGTTCAAACTACTACTATCTAGGTGCACTAGATAACATGCATAATGCACATTCAAATATAATAAGTGAATTCATATAGGTAATAATAATATTACCATTGGCGTAGCTAGGGGGCACACTGGTGCCCACCTGTGCCCACTACCTACGCTAGTAACTTCTATGTCCACCCCAGAAAACTTATAAGTCAAATCTAGCCTTGCCTTACCACCATCATTATTTCCTGACATAGGTATACAATCTGGATAATTTCTTTAAGACAAGAGTGAATAGGTATCTTCTAGGTCTACATACTGCATCTTCAGCTACAACCTCGCTTTCCATCAGGCAAGTTGGTGGCAAAGTAGCCCAATTAGAAATTAAAAAAATTAGCGCAGACCTCATCAAGAATCATACTGGACGCAAGCCACTTCCAACAGGTCTTATTGGAGATATATTTGGACATAGGCCTCCTATGTCCAGCAGTGGACATCCCTTGCTAATATTCTAAATTCGAAAATGTGTTTGTTGATTACTTACTCTTTCACGCGACAGAGCAATAGATCGAGTTGATTTTTGGCATGAATAAAATTAAAAGGTTGGGAAGTGACATAGGCTACTTTTTCACCCTTTGTGGGTAGGCCTACGTCCTGCAGTGGACTTTTAAAAAGGCTGATACAGATAGGCTACTTTTTATCCCGGAAAAATATTAGGTTCCTATAGGTTAACACAAAAGTTGAAAGTTGGTGTTTTTCAGCGACCACCGAAATTAAGCAACGCTCCGCACGGTCGGTATTTGGATGGGTGACCGCGCGTGGCATTTTCCAACTGAGCGCTACCGTGGCTCGGATGACACGTTAAATTGTAGGCCCCGGTTGTTTTAACCGTTTGGCAAAGTAAGAGGCCTTCAGGCGCCTAAAAACTCTGACACCAGGGCTAGACACCCGGCCAATCTATACAAACTTACTTTAACACAAAAGTTAAGTTATCTCACGAGCAAAAACTAGTATGTTATATATTTCTGGAGGGGGGTCAAAAGTAGGCAGCTACCCTTTCTAGAGAAAATCTAACTATGTCAGTGCATATAATTTGTAACTACTCAATCAACTATTCAAGTTTTTACTGCTGTTTTTAAGGGACCATCACAATCTATTTTAAATCTAAGGTGCTAAATTAAAGAGGAACATTACTGTATGAAAATTAGGTGCTGTATAATACTCTTTAAACAAAGGAAGACATTAATTCAATGCTAATCTAATTACATGTCATATTAGTCACATTTACAAGCCAAACTGTAGATCTCACCCAGTGACTTCTTAGTACCTTTTACCATCCCTAAAAAAAGTATAAATTATTAAAGGCCAAATTAAACTTTTTGGGGGATGTGAAGTTAGCTACAAGCTGTGTGAAACCGAATCCTAACATACGCATGACGAAAATATAAAAAAAACAGCTGTTGTAGGCCGCGCCACACAAGTTGGCGGATGTGAAGTTAGCTACAAGCTGCGCAATAGCCAATCAACGCGCGGCTTTATGTGAGCTTCATTCAGTATTGGATATTGCGCCGCTTGTAGCTAAAACTTCACATCCGCCAACTTGTGTGGCGCGGGCTATAAGTGATCTTTTAGTCAGGTTTGGGTTTTGTGCTTGTAGCTAACTTCACAGCTGCTGAGAAGCTTGATTCGGCCAATACAAAGAAATAATAAATAAAGTTGCTATATTCATGTAATATACTTCATTATTTTTATCAATAGATAAATGGCATAGCTTCATGTTTTTATTCAAGAATTACATACTCTTGTTTCGCCAACGCTATAAGTTGGTTAAAAAATGATAAACACTTCACAAAATTCGTCGCGAGTCCAGTATAGCGGGTTAGCTCAGTGGTCCAGAGCGTCGGGCTAGTGATCCGAAGACGCAAGGTTCGAATCCTGCATCCGCGACGAATTTTTGAAATGTTTATCATAAAAAGTTACTCTTGTTTCATAACTTTTATTTCTTCTGATAACTATCATCATCCTCTGCATCCTTCTTTATCCCATAGCTGGGTATAGGCCTCTTTCTTATAGTGCCATCTGCCTCGGTCCTTTGCCAATTGGTCTTTAGAATATGTGATATATAATATCTTTTCATTCAGTAAGTTTTCATACAGTAGTAAGGTGTAGCAATGTGACGTCACACAATCGTTCGAGTAAATTAAGTATATAACATTGTTATTATAAGGAAAAATAAAAACAGTTTTGTATGGAAACTTACATCTTCATATATGATCTTTATATTTATCAAGAAATTTTTGGGAAAAAAAAGATATTCAAAAGACCAAATGTGTCTAGGTTCAACCTGCAATATTATCGACCCACCTGAGGGACGGATATTCATAATAAAAATATATTTCTAAGGCAACTGACTCACTTTTCCATCAGCTCTCTGTACAGAGGCATGTGTTTCTCCTCCGCCATGATGGCATCGTCAGGTTTCATGTCATACTTCTTAAGTAAGTCTTCGCCCACAGTTGCTGAGATGTCCAACAAAGGGTTCCCAATACCTAGGAGAAGTCCCTTACTGCATACGCTGAAAGAGAGGGGGCTATTAGGGACAAAAGGTTATTATTTTTAAACTTTCGTGATTTCAACACATTATTATTATATAGGTACTACGGGACTAATTGCGCACTCAAATTACGAGATAAATAAACCCGTCAGCCTACCCGTGACCACGACCTATGCAACTCAGTTGAAAAGTCGGGGTGATGAGGTATTTATGTCTCTTAATTTGAGTGCACGACTAGTCCCGTAGTATATAATAACAAACAGTCATTACTTTACTTTAATATTCTTTATTGTTATCTGTGTTCACCTTGTGTTCCTATTGAAAACTAAATGTAATTGAAATAAGAAAGATTTTAATACTTTTCTCACAATTCTGTATTCATTTCCCATTCCTATTCATATTATTTGTATTTTTTTTAAATATTAGATGCCATACTCAACTTTAATTATTTTGGGTATGTTTTTGGTAGGATTTTAAAATAATTTAGAATTAGAAATATTATTTTCAGTAAGGAATAAACAAAGAGATAAAGGAATAAAATTAAAATAACAAATGTGTACAATTACTACTATTTAATACCTACCTATTACAGAATATTTTAATCATTTAGAAGTTTCCGCAATAACTTTATTCAGTAGGGAATTTTAAAAAGTTACAAGTAGCGTACCACGCATCGCTACGACTTGCAAGGTTTATTATTAATCCAATAATTTAAGCAAAACTAAAGGAAAGTGTGCTTAATTTGATACAATAGCATAAAAATGCTTTGATAAGATTCTTCACGGAATAGTTGATTCTGAATAAAGCACGTGCTACATCACTCATATTATAATGCGAGGTAGAAACCTGATCTCAAATTAACCACATTAACCGCAAGAGGAAGCAGCTAACAAGCTCTAAAATAAAATTCTTACCCGGGGTTGGACATTATGTAATATTAATATTTTAAAACACCGAAAACTTGCCGCAAACTCAAAGCTAACATTCAAAAATTGCAGCTGAGAAACAGACGTCTTATCTGCGATTCACCGCAATTATTGTCGCGTGTTTTGTTGATAAAAATAATTAGAAGCGTGCTCGCGATTTTCCAGGCACGAGAGAAATGACAATTTTTGTAATTTTCGCGATTGGGGCTGCCAGGAAATAATTTCAATATATGGCTCTTGCACCATGTAAAAAATATTGTACAATATTGTACCATCAAAATCTAAAACTTTGAGCTCTACACTCTACGTTTTTGTACATGTTTTTCTTTTAATTTTTGCGGTGGGCAGGGCACATTCCACAGAGAACTGTCTTCGAGGTCTATACGTACCTGCAAGCTACGTAGGTACTAGACCGCAAATCCCAATTCCTATAGATCTTATTGGAGATCCATGCGTCGTCCTTTGCTACATAAACGTAAGTTAACCTGGTAGTTTATTACACTAAGGTAAAAATGATTTCATCAAATAAACAATAAGGCAAAAAATTATTGAAATTAAATATTATTTCTTAACACTAATAATATTAACAAACAAAAGTTAATAACTTAGGTATTACAAGGAGTCTACCCGTGACCACGATCAATGCAAATCGGTCAAAACGTCGCGTCGTAATGATGAGGTATTTATTTATCTCATAATTTTTAGTGCGCGATTAGTCCCGTAGTACATAATAATACCTAACTATATAACATGGGTAAAAAAATCAAATAATTTGAGTAGTAGTTAAATTAATTTCGACACTTAAAATTACCAATACAATTAATAAATGGGAGGGGACGACCAAAAAAAGCGTGGATGAATTGTGTGAAAGATGATATGCGAGAGAAAGGAGTTCATGATGAGATGACGTATGATAGAGTGAAGTGGCGAAAAGAGACGTGCTGTGCCGACCCCACCTAGTAGGATAAGGACAGGATGATGATGATGACTTAAAATTACCAATACATCGGTCACAAATGGGGTTTCTATACGTTCAGTAGAAAGAGTAAAGAATGTCCTATGGGTGAGGGAGGGATGGATGTATGAATTAATCTCGTAGTTCTTATTAGGACATGAATACCAATCTACCAAACGGTACATGCAAAATATTAGTCAATGAGGTTGGGAATTAATGGCACCACAGAAAACTATTTGGTAACCAAAATTCATTATTTACCAAAAACTTTGTTGGTCTTTCTGTTCGTTTCGGTAACCGAATCAAAAAAATATTATCTGATTATCAAGTTAGTAAATTGTGTCAAGGTTCATTGAAAAACGTTACCATAACTGAAACAAACAAACAGAAATATGCATATTTTGTGAAATTGATTCATTACACAATAGTTGTATATTTCAAAATCATTTTCATGTAACTTAAGATACTATTAAACAGATATTAATAAGAAGCTAAAAATTCTGATCTTTTTTTTACAGCCATTGAAATAAGTAAATCGTGTCAAATTATAATAATAATTTTATTAGAAAGTTGAATAAAAGTGACATCTCCTGCCGAAAATTTGTTAATAATTATTATTACAAACACAAAAACTAAATCCGCTCTTCTGAAGTAACATGTTTTACTACATTTTGTAACATTCTGGTAGCACTAAATTTGTTGAAATTTTGAAGCTCGACAAATTGACATTGACATATTTATCTTAAGTCACATTTGAAATCACAGATTATAAAATATAATTAAAACGAAAATCAACTTCCTGTAAGTTTGTTCTATGTTTCACTTTTGAACTATGTTAATCATTGACCAATCCGTGAATAGTTCATTGAATCCACAGAGTTCCGTCAAATCCTATTGGACAATTTCAAAATTTTGCTTCGATGTCTATGACGCAATTGAATGAAAATTGAAACCTTTTTTCATACATTCATTCAGTTTCATAACCTACAACCGGTGGAAGATCACGTTTTGCGATCCCGGCAAGAATTTTCGAGAAGTTGACATTGGAATTCATCTGCAAAGTTCTGTTTTTGTATTCCTGTCTTCTTAAAAATGTTGCGTTTACCTCATGCAGTTCGTCAAACCATCTCCTTGCAGAAAGCGCACCAGCTCACACGATTCTACGCCAAAGATGTGAGATTCGGTGCTGATGTAAGAGCACTCATGCTCCAGGGTGTGGACATCCTGGCCGATGCCGTCGCTGTCACAATGGGACCTAAAGGTAGAAACGTCATTTTAGAGCAATCCTGGGGCTCTCCGAAAATTACAAAAGACGGTGTGACAGTTGCCAAGGGCGTCGAACTCAAAGACAAATTCCAGAACATCGGCGCCAAATTAGTCCAGAATGTGGCGAATAACACTAATGAAGAAGCCGGAGACGGTACCACCACAGCCACCGTTCTTGCCAGGGCGATCGCAAAAGAAGGATTCGAGAAAATCTCAAAGGGCGCCAACCCTATCGAGATCCGCCGAGGAGTTATGCTGGCCGTAGATTCAGTGAAAGAGAAGCTGAAGAGCATGTCCAAGCCGGTGACGACGCCCGAGGAAATCGCGCAGGTCGCGACCATCTCAGCCAACGGAGACACGGCCATCGGCAAACTCATCGCTGATGCCATGAACAAAGTCGGCAGGGACGGAGTCATCACCGTAAAAGACGGTAAAACGCTCGTCGACGACCTCGAAGTCATCGAAGGTATGAAATTCGACAGAGGTTATATTTCACCATATTTCATCAACTCATCTAAGGGGGCTAAAGTAGAGTTCCAGGATGCTTTAGTCCTCTTCTCTGAGAAGAAAATCAGCAACGTTCAGACCATTATCCCAGCACTTGAGCTCGCCAACCAACAGAGGAAACCCCTTTTGATTGTCGCCGAGGATGTTGATGGTGAGGCCCTTTCCACTCTTGTAGTAAACAGGCTCAAAATCGGTCTGCAAGTGGCAGCTGTTAAAGCACCTGGCTTCGGCGACAACCGCAAGGCCACCCTCAGTGATATGGCTATTGCTACCGGAGGAGTTGTATTTGGAGATGATGCTAACCTCATCAAACTTGAAGATGTGCAGGCTTCAGATCTCGGACAGGTCGCTGAAGTTGTTATTACCAAAGATGACACACTTATGCTCAAGGGCAAGGGCAAGAAGTCAGACATTGACAGGAGAGCTGAACAAATCCGTGACCAAATACAAGAAACTACTTCAGAATATGAAAAGGAGAAACTGCAGGAGCGTCTCGCCAGGTTAGCTTCCGGTGTTGCCGTCTTACATGTTGGTGGCTCCAGTGAAGTAGAAGTGAATGAGAAGAAGGACCGTGTCAATGATGCCCTGTGTGCCACACGAGCAGCTGTTGAGGAAGGTATTGTTCCTGGAGGTGGCTCGGCTCTTCTCAGATGTATCCCCACACTGGAACAGTTGAAAACAGCAAACAGCGACCAAGCTACAGGTGTAGATATTGTTAAGAAGGCTTTAAGAATGCCGTGCATGACCATCGCGCGCAATGCTGGCATCGATGGATCAGTTGTTGTTGCTAAAGTAGAAGACTTGGGACCTGAATTTGGGTATGATGCACTCAATGATGAATATGTGAACATGATTGAAAAGGGAATTATTGACCCCACTAAGGTTGTGAGAACCGCCCTGACTGACGCCAGCGGCGTAGCTTCCCTCCTCACTACCGCCGAAGCCGTGATCTGTGACCTCCCACAAGAAGACAAACCTAACCCCATGGCGGGCATGGGAGGCATGGGTGGTATGGGCGGCATGGGAGGCATGATGTAAAGCGAACAAACAAACTTCTCATTGCATTTATGGTGTAAATTGAACTGTTACTTAGTGGTTACATCACCATTATGGGTATTGAAATCCTGTAGTCTGACTGTGTTACAAATATGTGGAGTGAATGAATATAATATTCCTTTTGTTTTGAGTCTGAATGTGTTGAAATGTAGAAAGGCAATTATCTGTCTTGTTAGAAATATTTAGTTTTAATTTTTGCTTGATTCATTTCAAGTGAGGTGTTATTATAATAAAATATTTTAATGTTTTTGTGTCGTATTTTCTCATAAAAAAGTCCTTGCTTATAATAAGAACCTAGTAGGCATTTGTTCACTCAGTTGAATAAGACTGGTTTGACCTTGTTTGAGTGTAGGTAACTAGGTAAATAGATACTATTATCCACTGCAATAGAACCCAAGTGTTAGATTAGCGTTTTAGTTGTCTAGAAAATTCGCGTGACGACATAACGCGAGGTTACGTAACAATACCCGATCCCGCCAATTCAATAGAATCTACTCAATAGCGTTATTTGCTCTTTGCACTCATAAAAAGCCTTGATGATAAGCCTTTGTCTTGTTATCAGTTAACATTATCACAGTTCATTGTCCAAGCGCGCCCGCGTGTGTCTTCGTTAATGACTTACGTGAGTCGATAGGGGGCATTTTCGTCAATGTTAATTAAAACAGCAACTCTATTAACATTTTTATTATAATGAGTCCATAGTTCATTCTTATAGCTAACAAAATTCTGGTGGTTAAAGATCTCTTATGACTAATAAAATGTACAAAATAGCAACAGTAAGAGACTATAAATTACAAAAATATTTGATCTTCATCTGAGTCTCCAGCACCATACACGAAACGTCTCTTCAAAACATTTCCGTCATCTGGCATTGCACTTTCATTGGACGCAACATTGTTCTTACAAGGAGTAACAGGATATCTGACTGGACCCAGCCATTTCCTGCTGAATCCAAAGTTTCTAGGAAGAGCAACACTTTTCGAAGAACCACTCCTAACAGACTTGTCTATGCTGTTGAGAGATGATTGAATCGATTTTAAGGAAGACTTCTTTAACAAGTCTTCTGTGTTATCGTCCAAGAAATCTTCAGGGAGTTCCAAATCAGTTGGAATACTCAGGCTCAAAGGCCGCCGCTTTGGACTTCCATTGTCGACTGCACATCGCCACGTATTAAACTTCTCGACATTCCTCTTGGAAAAGTTTTCATGTGACAAATATGATCCCAAATTGTCATACTCCTCAAAAACGCTTTTCTCTGATATACTTTTCTGTAAGTTACTTTTATTTGGAGTTGATTGCCTACTGGACTTATCTCTCATCCTACTCATTACTTTCTCTTTCGTCAATTTGATGAGCGCGTAAATTGTTTTCAAAGCTTCTTCATTTAATAATTCGTCATCTGTGAACTCTCCATCTAAGGCACTCGCGATACTGCTAGTCAAAGCATTTCGCACATCTTGGGAACTATGAGGCTCAGCTTGGTATTCCATACTGCTGACCTTGTTAGTGCTTTGAAGAACTATAAGTTCTACTTTCTGTGGCGCAGCCTGTAACATCGACAGAGCTTTGTCATACTTTACGTTTAGTAAAGTTTTGCCATTAACAGAGATGATTTGGTCTCCCGGCAAAAGCTTGTTGGATAAATCGGCGGGACTTCCAGGCGTTATAGACTTTATGTAAACATTCCCGTCAGAACCTTCAGCAACTTGCAAGCCTAACGCGTTCACCGCGTCTCTGTGTATTACAGCTGTTACGAATATTCTTTCCCCCTGCACACATTCCATGTTGTCCAATTTATCAAATAATGAGGTATTTAAGCAGGAGTCATTGCTTGTCGCATTGTAGTTGAAGGCATCAGGGTATACTTTGGGAGATTCTAAGACGTAAGCGGTTGGCGCGACGTATTGTCGTTCAGGTAACAGCTTCATGCTATTTATGCTGCAATGTTGTCTTTGCTCTGAGCTTAAATCGTCAGAATCGCTGTGAGTAGTGGCCATATCGGCGTCAGATTTCAGACAGTCATTTGAACTGGAGATTTGACCGGAAGATCTCGAGTATTTGTAGAGTGGGGACCTCATGCCATTAAAAACTCTAGTGCCCATTTTCACGCCTTGTCTCCTGGGAAGACTGCAACTTTCAGAAGACGACAGACCATCATTTGAAGATGTATTTCCTTGATGGAAGTTTGATGTATTCATAGCAACATCATCAGGTTGTGGTGACAAGATTTGTCGTAACAGCTCCTCTGTGTTAGGCTTTTCGTTTTCTTTGTTTTGGGCTTTCTTGTCCCCAAAAATATCGACCCTAAACCTTCTTCTTACTGGTCTTTTAGACCTCGCCTGATTTCTGACAGCTAAATTGTAACTGTCCTGATAGTTGCTAACATCATATTTTCTTGGGCTCTCATCTGCGTTCACAGGGCAGTTGAACTCATCTGATAAATAATTTATGAAGTCTGATTTTGCATACAGCTTTAAATACAATCTGTGGTGTAGAGATGCCAACCAGAAAGTGAAGTAGGTCTTGTTATCTGCCATTTTTAGCTTATATTTAACTCCGATTTTTGAGAGCCCTGAGTAAGAGTTGGGCATGATGTACAAACTCTTTTTGTTGTAGTAGAATGTGTGAATGTGATGCCACGGCAAACTCTGCAGTACTATTCTATTCGGACAAGTGTTTGAGTCCTCACCAATATGAGTATTCCGTGAATATAGAGTAACTCCTCTTGGCCCTATGGACAGCCAGATATCTCTGCTGAATCCGTCCCTTGTAGCCCAGATGGCAGAGTAGAAATGCGCCCCGTAGTCGCGGAATGTTTGCGCCAATGTAATGTAATTTATGATAGCTTTATTTCTATCCAAACCAAGTCTTGATTCGTGCGCTTTCTTCATGCGCAATTTTACATCTGCCATATTATCGGTTATAACTGTTTCTGGTAAATAATGTTCGAGCAGGAAGTAGTCTGCAGTTCCGTGTTCTCTATATGAGAATTCTCCAAACTCAATATGTAATGCATACCCTGATAACAAAATGAGATTCTGTATAGTAGAAGTCAATTGCCCTTCTACAGTGGCCCTCCTCAGTTGTAAATACACCCTGTATCTCCACTCTCCACCCTGTATATTAGTTGCAATATTTTTGGGCAAAAAGAATTTGATCCTCAAAAAAACGGTAACTTGTACAGGTTCTTCAATGACTTTCTTTTTCCCACTGGTTTTGTGCCAGTTCTCCGGAGCAACTTTTTTGATTTTATAATCATCTGGTAAAAATACAAAGTCTCCACCAATCAAAATAGCTATTCCGAGCATGAAGTTGTGTTCATATTTTTCGCTATGAACCAATGCTTCAAAAAGTTGTCCAGCTGTAATTATATTTGGGTCACAGGTGACGTCAAATTTTTGACCGTTCAACAGGACTACTGTAATGATTCTTTTTTCAGCATTTGCTGAGAGTGTGAGATCCAAATGTTTGGGAGGCTGTGAAGCTCTTACTATGAATTCTGGTCCTACACATCCATCTTTACCTTTTAAGCCACAATCTGCTTTGTATAACCTTGAAGCAGCTCTTTGAACAGGTTTTCCCCTTCTAAAGTTAGTATTCAAATGTCCTTGCTGGCTCTTAGTTCGATCAGCTACAGTTATGGCATTCATTGAGACGGCATTATTATGTAAAGTGGGTTCTTCTATCTGTGTGCTGCAGGCTATATCTAGAGTGGAATGTGCATTACTCAGCCCGCCTCTCCTTGATGAGTCAAATAAGTTGAACACAGCCTTTCTATGATGTCTGGGTAGTCTGCAGCTTGGGAATGGATCTTTTTCATCAGGAGACTTTAATAAGCCAACACAACTTCTAGGTCTCATGCTAACTTTCAAGTCTGTGTTAGTGGCCGCTTCTTGTGTTTTAGGCTCTCTCTGGGTGGCATGTTCGAGGTCATCTGTGAGATAGTCCATGATAGGACTGAGGCCTATTGACGCAGCTGAACAGGAGCTACGCCCCGAGTCTTCGTCAAAGTTCCGAGGCATTATTCTGGAATTAATAAAAAAATAAATAATTAACAGCAGGCATTACATTTTTTTTATAATTGACAAAGTTTTATACAAGTTATGTTCTCTTAAATGACTTTTATTAGGATTTCTGATTACAACAGCGTATGCGTCATAGTCTTGTGCATGTTTAATGCATGATCTGTCCATTTATAGACATTGGCTTTTCAAATAATTACGCGGACAGCTCGAACGAATCACGCTTTAGAGAAAGTAAACATGCTATTTGATTGCTAAATACCTGAAGATTAATTACCTACTATAGCTTCGGTTAAAGTATTAAATACTATCAGAAGAAGTTAGGAACTGTTAGAATATTATAGAGAATTATCTACGAAGACATACGACTAGGAATTTCGAAAGATTTCAGTTACGTCTTGGGGTAAACAACTTACGAAGTTCGTAGGTGTTTATAACACAAGTACCGAAATGCACATTGTCATTGTTTGATAATATAATAACGCGCTCATTGTACATAGCTTTGCGAGGCGTTTTACTTTATAAAACAAGTATAAATTACGAAAATCGGCGGCCAAACAATCACAATCACTACTTCACTTCACACCCAAACTTTTTCCCACGCACACAGAGATAAAATACTTTACACACACATTTGCAATGCATGCAAGTACAATACAAAACTACGTAATATCCGGCGCATATGGTAACATCGATTTGAATTTTCTTCATTCTTATTTAATTTCATTAAGCGTCTACTAGACAGCTGCAGCCCACTGCGGGCTGCGGCTGCGGACTAGTTATCCACCGACCACGGATGCTATTATTTAGAACAGGTTTTATGATTGGCTGTCTGGGGAAAGCGCAAACCCAAAAGTGTAACATCGACAGTTTACTTATCGTGGAGGGAAAATGTTAATACTTTGACCATGAAGTTTTAGGTAAAGGCTTTACCTAAAACTTCATGACTTTGACTATGTTACATGTATGAGATGTCACGCCAAAAAAAACTATAAGAATGAAACTTAATTTTGTAAGTCAACGCCAAAGTTTGAAGTCAGTGGATGTCAACGTCAAAAAACCCAGCAATCACAGCCAGTGAGTGTGACCGCTTTCAGTAGATTGAGTGCTATTTCAGTAGATTTTCGATTTTATGGTATTGCTGTAGATTTTCAGCACTTTTTGAAAAATCTGTATTTCAGTAGAATTCATAACGTGATTTTCGCGTTGAGATATGCAGCTCCCCCTTGAGATTACAATTTTGGAGGATGTTGAGGTATTTTTGCCTGGACGCTGCGCCCTGCGTCTTTTAATAGAAAAATATTAGTAGGTTGCATGATTTTAAAAACAGTCACACTGAAAACAACAACTATTTTCACATTTCATTTTATTTTTATTATGTTTTGTAGTTTTGGGCATTTTGACAAAGTAAAAGAATGATTTGTGATGTTTTTGTTTAATTTTAGGCTAGAATTGTATTAAATTATGGATTAATAAACAAACTAAAAACAATGGCGACATTAATTCAATCTTACGAACAACAATACTCGGTGCTCACAGCTGATATAACATCAAAAATAGGACGGCTGAAGTCTGGCAATGAAGGTAATAAACATTCCTGATTTTCTCTGTAATATAGTTTTTAAATTTTTATTGATTCCACAATTTATAATCGTGAATAATGCTTAAAAAATAAGATCCATTTATTGTCCACAACCTTCTGATTTTCTGGTATTTTTATGGATTTAATCCTACTGCTAGCTATAGGGTAATAGAAGGGCTCAGGTGACACCCCACCCCCTCCTAAACCCTTTTTAGCAATGGTATGAATGTGTTTTTGCCAATGTAAAATAAAAAATTAAAAAATTCATATCTCCGAAAGGGGGGTTCCGTGACCCCCCACCCCCAGGGGGTGCTACCCCCCCTCCTCCCCCCTCTTTTGTCAACTGTCATAATTGACACCATAGGCCAAAAATGTATTAAAAGTACTAGAGGTATAGGCCGAATTATACAAGTTGGTGGATGTGAAGTTAGCTACAAGCTGCGCAATATCCGATCCTGACTGAAGCTCACATAAAGCTGCGCGTTGATTGGCTTTCGCGCAGCTTGTAGCTAACTTCATATCCACCAACTGGTATGATTCAACCTACATATAATTATCTTTATTTAAAATATTAGTTAGAATTATCACATTTATGTTATATTTTTTTCAGTGTTTTATTATATTTATTTTGCCTTATCAGTGAATCCATTAGTATGATTATTTGTTTGATATTATCAACTAAAATAAAATATGTTTACAATAGAATATACTAAAACATCCTATGTACTTATTACAGAGAACCGCGATCAATTACTTAAAGAACTGCAAGCTAACTTTGAAGAAGCCAATGACTTAGTAAGTATTTATTGCTTTGATATATTTATTTTCTAGGCTGCAGGGGGCTCATAATGGCTGGTATGGCTAGATGCATTGCTAGAAGCTAATCATCCACTACAATTAGTACCATAGGCCTAACTTTTTGTTATGGGTGGGCCTTGCCCAGCCTAGATACTTCTTTCACCATACCAGAAAACTTGAAAGTAATCTGTTACTACACTCTTCTATACTAATATAATAAAGAGGTTAAGTTTGTAGTAATAGTAATAGTAATAGTAATTATTTATTGGCCTTATAACATTCCGTCACATTAGGCAAGTCATTTTACAATAATTCTTAATAATAGAATTTACATAACCAAAAACCATAAAATTATCATTCTATTAAATATCATTACAAATATTAGAATTAGAATACATATACTGTAAAATATACCAATTGAATTATAAACATAACTTAAAATAATAATTAAACGTAATCCATAGAATCATTACCTATTCATTCATATTACAGAATGAATATTTTGTCAGGCGCAGTCGCATAAACTCATTTAGGGAATAAAAAGGGTTGGATTGGAAGAAATATTTTATCTTTCTGCTAAATTCGTTTGTTTGCAAGGCGGTTAAGCTACGCGGTAATTTGTTATAAATGCAAATTTTAGTATAAATACCTTGTTTTTGAACCTTAGTTAATCTAGTAAATGGTTTTTGCAATTCATCAGATATTCGACATTTACGAGTGTGTCGGTTTTTGTTTTTAGGTATGTTCGATTTCTCTTCATGTATTTCTAATAGGCTTTTGTAGATGTATAAAGATACCGCTGTCATTATTTTATTATTTTTGAAGTGTTGCCTTACTGAAGCTCGTTTTTTTAAACCTAACATTATTCTTATTGCCCTTTTTTGAGCTCTTAGTACTTTAATCATGTCTTTCCCATTTCCCCATACAGTAATAGTATACATTATTCTAGATTGCACTTGTGCATAATAAATTGATAAAATAGCTTTCTTATCTAACAATGGTCTTAGTTTCAATAGCGTATAGTTTGCACTCGCTAATCGTTTGCATAATTTCCCGATATGGGCCGAATGACTAATATTGCTGTCTATTGTATAGCCGAGAAACACATTCTCTTTTACACCCTCTTCTCTGTTAATTTCTTTTCTAAATTGGTAATGCATAACTGCAGTTTTATCCGTATTAAGAGTAATACCGTTAGCATTAAACCACATTTTCAAAGTTTGTATGGCATCGTTAATTTTTTCATTTAGTCGATCCTTATTTTTGTCTTTTAGTCCAACATGTGTGTCATCGGCAAATAAACTAATAAATGACCAGTCTGGCATAATGTTCACAAGGTCATTGATATATATTAAAAAAAGGAGTGGTCCTAATATGGACCCTTGAGGTACACCTATATCCATAAAATTAATCGATGAATTTACCCTGTTTACTGAGACAATTTGAGGTCTATGTTGTAAGTATGTTTGCATCATATTAAGCTCAGTCCCTTCGAACCCATAATGTTCTAATTTTAATGCTAGAATATCGTGTCTCAAGCAATCGAATGCTTTCGTCAAATCGCAATAGATACTTGCACATTTCTGGGATTTATCTAGTGCGTCAAGAATGTAATAAACTACCTTTCTCACTGCCATTTCCGTTGACCGGCCTGTCCGAAAACCAAATTGAGATGTAGTAAAAAGATTATTTTCTTCAAAATGCTTAAGTATTCTTTTTTTAATAACAGTCTCAAGTATTTTCGAGATTGTGGGTAATATACATATCGGACGATAATTACCGAGGTCAGTATTGTCTCCTTTTTTATATTTGTGAGGTTGTTAGGGGTAATCTCTGGATCTACTGAACCGATTATGATAATTCTTTTACCAATAAAAAGCCACATTATTTGCGAGTGTCATAGGCTATAAAGTAAGGTGGGCAAAGGCTAGTATGTCAATATTTTTGGTTTATTACCAGTGTCAATCTTACTGCCAGTAGTATTATGGACAGAAAATGTTACCCGTGGTACTTACTGCTAGTACAATATCCATCATATATTTTGTTTCTTTTTGTTATTTAAGTTTTACGGTAGTACCTAATTTGGGTAATTTATGATTGCTATTCTAACAACTTTCAACAAACAAACAAAAAAACAACAACACTTTATTAGACAACCACATTACATAAAAAACAGATTATAAGGACAAAAACAAAACAATAGGTATCTAATTGGCGGCCTTATCGCATTAAGCGATTTCTTCCAGGCAACCAAGCACGGATAGAAAATTTCAGTTGACAAAAAAACGTGGCCAAGAAAGAAAATTTAAACAGCATAGAAACAAACACTTCAAAATATTAATAATAGGCAATACCTAACAAATATACTTACAAATTAATTATATTTAAAGAAAATATCGCTACACACATACATAACATATAAACTACAAATATAATATAAAAAAAAAAAATATTTTTAAAAACATTTAGCGATGGGGCACGTCTGATTTCCACCGGCAATTCATTCCACAGTCTAACAGCCTCAACTGTAAAAGATGAACCGTAGAAAGTGGTTTTGTGTTGCGGAACGGTAAGCTTCAGATTCTCTGACGATTTCAAAAAGCGGGTTAGAAGAGAACGACGGAAAATGAAACGTTCTTGAAGGTAGGGAGGAGAAGAAGGATTGAAGAGAGTGTTGTAAAGAAGAGAAAGAATATGAGCATCCCGGCGACGTCGAATAGGGAGCCACTTGAGCCTAGCACGAAAAGCTGAAACGTGGTCATATTTACGCAGGCCAAATATGAACCTAATGCAAAAGTTTTGAAGTCGCTCAAGTTTATTTAGTAAGTCTTGAGTAAGATCCAGATAGCAGACGTCAGCGTAGTCTAGGATCGGGAGTAAAAGGGATTGTGCGAGCGCAATTTTCGTGGTAATAGGAAGAAAATTACGGAGCCTACGTAAAGATCCCCCGGAGGCAAAAATCTTCCGACTCGTTTCTGAAATCTGCGGACCCCAAGAGAGACATTTATCAAAAGTAATACCTAGGTTCTTAACAGTGTCACTAAAAGGTATAGTAACACCGTCAAAAACTACTCGGAGAAGAGATTCCCAATCAACTTGGGCGATACTACGGGAACTACCTATCACGATGACTTGTGTTTTTGCCGGGTTTACCTTTAGACCAAACGATTTACTCCACCCTGATATACGACTCAGGTCTTCATTTATAGCTTCTACAGCTTCAGAAAGCCATCCAAGTGGTGCTTGGCAATATAACTGCAGATCGTCTGCGTACAGGTGGTAGAATGACGAAAGATTGTGAGAAATAGAGTTTATAAAAATAGCAAAGAGAAGAGGAGATAAGACACCACCCTGTGGGACTCCGGCTGAGGTATCACACCAAGAGGAGTAAGATTCCTCCAAGCGGACCCTCTGCCGTCGACCAAACAGGTAGCCCTGAAGCCAGTCAACTGCCGTTGGAGATATGTTAGAAGAGCGAAGAATAGCGAGAAGGATGTCAAGATCAACAGAATTGAAAGCATTGCTGAAGTCCAGGAGCGCCAACACGGTTAAGTCTCCGTTCTCCATCCCAAGACGAATGTCGTCTGTGATTTTTACAAGTGCGGTAACCGTAATGTGCCCCTGTCGAAAACCAGATTGAAAGGGATTAAGGAGATTATTGCGAGTAAGGAAAAGGTTTAGTTGATTATGGACTAGACGTTCGAGGACTTTGGATAGGAATGGAAGAAAAGAAGATTGAAAGGGATTAAGGAGATTATTGCGAGTAAGGAAAAGGTTTAGTTGATTATGGACTAGACGTTCGAGGACTTTGGATAGGAATGGAAGAATTGATATAGGGCGATATTCAGAAAAGGTGACAGGGTTGGCTTTCTTTGGCAATGGAATAATTTGGGCTTCTTTCCAAAGGGAAGGGAAAACGCCATTGGAGACGGTAACTGCATCAACTGCAGTAGTAAGAATGGTAATTCATTTACCTTTCTTACTACTGGTAGTAAGATTGGTAGTAACACTGGTAATAAACCATATTTTTCTGGGGTGGGCAAAAGTAGAGGGTGGCCCCCTAAGAAAACATCTCTAGCTATGGCAATGATTATTTATTACCCTGCACTTTCCCTACATTCTTGCTATTAAAAGTATGAATGTGAGTGACAATCTTTTATTGATGTTTCTCTATTGAGATTCTTTTTAAAATAAATGATTTGACAGGCAACAGGGCCGGATCTACCATATGGCTTTTTGGGCTTCAGTTCAGGGCCCCCATCTAAGTCAAAGTGAAATATATATGATAAACAGCGCAAAACATCTATAATTTTACTACATCAAACAATTCGTAAACGAATTTTGTGCCCTATACACTCGCGCACAATAGCACTAGTGTTATTTTTTAATAAAAAGCACTAAGGTGGTTTGTTTTGCCCATTCTTCCTTTGAAATTAATGAAAATATGACAAATTTTTGAATAATTTTGCGCTCGCTCTGCTCGCGCTTTGTCGGAATCATTTTCTTTCTTTTGCCTTTTTAAAATGTCAAATCACAGCGATTAATTGGAAAAACGTAAAAAAATATAGTCGCGTAATTTCTGTCAACGAACTACTAGGTACAACTTGATGACCCCCCCTGAATAAATATTATAGGCTAGATCCGCCCTTGTCGCCAGCTATTACATATTCATTCGATCTCGATCGTGCTCCGATATTTCCTTCTCAGTCTCTGTGTCTTCCTATCCTATACTTTGAGCACCTAATTAGGTGGGCCCCTAAGTAATATTAGCCCAGGGCCCCCTAAACTCATGGTCTGGCCCTGGCTGGCAGTGTTGGCCTCATAGAGATCTGTTCGTCTACAGCTGTTAGGGTACAGTTGAATTGTACTTAAACCTGAATTGTAATGTATATTATGAATGAATATTATTAATTTGAATGTGGTACATTCTAGCTGGAGCAGCTGGAGCTGGAGTCGCGCGGTGCAGGCGCGGGAGCGCGCGTGCCGGCCTACCGCGCCGAGCTGCAGCGCGTGCGCGCCGAGTACCGCACAGTGCGCGCCGCGCCCGCCACTGCTTGTAAGTAAAGTACTTTCCAGCTGGAGCTGGAGTCGCGCGGTGCAGGCGCGGGCGCGCGCGTGCCGGCCTACCGCGCCGAGCTGCAGCGCGTGCGCGCCGAGTACCGCACAGTGCGCGCCGCGCCCGCCACTGCTTGTAAGTAAAGTACTTTCCAGCTGGAGCTGGAGTCGCGCGGTGCAGGCGCGGGAGCGCGCGTGCCGGCCTACCGCGCCGAGCTGCAGCGCGAGCGCGCCGAGTACCGCACAGTGCGCGCCGCGCCCGCCACTGCTTGTAAGTAAAGTACTTTCCAGCTGGAGCTGGAGTCGCGCGGTGCAGGCGCGGGCGCGCGCGTGCCGGCCTACCGCGCCGAGCTGCAGCGCGTGCGCGCCGAGTACCGCACAGTGCGCGCCGCGCCCGCCACTGCTTGTAAGTAAAGTACTTTCCAGCTGGAGCTGAAGTCGGCGCGGGTCCCGTAGAGAAACTTCGAGCATAGCTCTCTCCTTAGCTCGTTGTGCTATTTGGATCCTTCTAATAAGGCCCATAATGAGAGATCACGTTTTTGAGTCATTAGTCACCACTGGTAACATTTACTGGTCAAAAATTTGAAAACTTCTTTAGCGGCTTTGTGCCGTTTTTGGGACGGGTAAAAATATCAAACTCGCCTCAGGACACGACTTGATTGAAAATTCGTAAGACGGAGGGAGAGTAGAGCGCCGGCGCCGCGTAGGAGAGGAAGTAATATATCCCCTTTTCATACTGCGCGGCGAAAATGTAAGCCTGCTCCTGCTGTTTCGTTTAAGCGGCGCAGGGCTCTTCCGCGAGTGTGCGTGTGTGATATTGTATTTTACCACATAAATGATAGTAGATACTTTCATGCTGATAAATAAAGCTATTCGTGCGAAATTATTCCATAACCATTCAAAAATGCATAACGTCAATGTTCAAATTTCACTTCTGCCAGCACTCCCGGCGTGCAACCCGTTGTTTATTTTTTGTATGTTCGTGAGGGTTTCTCTAACATAAGCCAGAGACTTTATGATGACAAACATCTTCATTTTCGACTTGAGGCACTGAGCTATGTCGGACTAGAAGACGTTACGCTATTTTCCGAACGCTGCCCAGCAGAGCTGGACTCGGCCATTGATCTCTTTCTTGAAATCGGAGCTACCTAACTACTTGTCCTAGGTAGACGTAACAATAATCATAATCAATTTATTGAAAACATTTTGTTACAAGTCATTTAAACATGTCAACAATGTATAATTACTAATCATTAATACAATTGCAATAATTCAAAAATAAATAAGCAATAGCTCACAATGTCAATCTACAATAATAAATCAATCAAAAATTACAATTTTAAATGAATGAATTCGTCGTAAGTATAGAAGGCGAGCTCGATAAGCCAGCGTTTGAGCCGTGACTTGAAGCTGCCTATCGTTGGCGCAGTCGTGATATGAGGTGGCTGCTTGTTGTACACCGTCGGACCCATCACATGCGTCGACCTGGCCGATTTCTCTAACGCGCGGGGCACCTCCGCTAGCTTATCTCTATAGCGGGCGCTGACACGCGTTTCGTCTATATCCTCATTGTGAATAATTCCAGACACAATGGAGTCGGAAGAGCAGTACGATGACTGGGGCGCGAACGAGCAGCAGAGGCAGCTGCTGGACAACTCGGAGCGGCTGGAGCGCTCGGGCAAGTCCCTGACGGAGGGCTACCGGGTCATGCTGGAGACGGAGCAGGTGGGCGCCGCCGTGCTGCAGGAGCTCTCCGTGCAGCGGGAGACCATTCAGCGCTCGCGGGCCCGGGTATGTATAACAGTATATGGTGCTTTAAACAAACGATTCAAACATAGAACTCCATGTATGACATCGAGAAATAATCGGCCAAGTGCGAGTCCGACTCAGTATGGAAGCCCCCCTTAATATATTTTATTATAATATAATTATTTATTTTTGAATGAAATATACAACTTTATATTCTGTGTATATTTCAAGCATTTTCCTGTCACCATTATTAATATCAAGCGAAAAACGGCTTAAAATTCAAGTTTGTTGGATAGGAGCCCCCCTTAAATATTTTTTTTCTGTTTTTTTTATTTGTTCTTATAGCGGCAACAGAAATACACCTTATGTGAAAATTTCAACGTTCTAGCTATCACCTTTCATGAGATACAGCCTGGTGACAGACAGACGGAGAGCGGAGACTTGGTAATAGGGTCCCGTTTTTATCTTTTGGGTACGGAACCCTAAAAATGTATCCGATAAAACGGAGACCATGTGTGAACCGGCAGTTACACTTACAGTGAAGTTACACTTACAGTGAATTGCTGACAGCCAAAGCCAACTCGGCTGGGCAGCGATCGGAAAACTACAATGTTTCCACGTCCAAAATTCCACAGTGGCTCAAGTAAAACCAGTCTTAAACCAGTTTTACCAAAGTCTTAGACCAGTTTGTGTTGTCAGTGGTGATTTATGGCACTGAAACATATTGCTTTACTATGGACCATATAAGAGCTATGGAGAAAGCTTTGCTCGGAGTCTCTCTTCCTTCAAGACCCAATTAGAAACCAGTGAACTGTCTCAGTGGACAGAGTATGTAGAAAGGAAAATTAATGGTGCCATAAAGTTCTTGAAAACCACATACCACTGAGCCCAGCCCCAATTTTACCGGCAGGTGGGCAGAGGACATGAGGAAGACCGCAAGAATATGATTAATGCCAAAATTATTTTATTAAACTTCCAACTGATCTTATTGACTGCCTCAGTGGCTCAGTGGTTAGTGACCCTAACTTCTGGGTCAAAGAAGCGTGGGTTCGATCCCCACCCAGGGCAAGTATTTATGTGATGAACATAGGTGTTTGCTCTGTATCTGGGTGTTATTTAGGTATTATATATGTAAGTATTTAAAATTATGTATATGTAGTATATCCGCCTCTGGCAGCCATATCACAAGCTTTGCTTAGTCTGGTGTCAGAGGCCGTGTGTAAGATGTCCCCTAATATTTATTTATTTGTTGAAAATCCCTTGTCTAAGAGAGGACATCCGGTGCCTGATATGTTATCTTTCAATCATCATTACAATTGTGTAGCCAAGATTTTCTGTCTCATTCTTCTTTCTCTTTATTCTTCAGGTAATTCTCCAAAAAAAAAAAATAAGAACCTTAACCCAATACTTTTGGGGTTCCGTACCCAAAGGGTAAAAACGGGACCTTATCACTAAGACTCCGTCGTCCGTCCGTCTGTCTGTCTCCAGGCTGTATTTCATGGACCGTTATTTTAATTTCCAGCTCCGCGAAGCCGACGCGAATCTCAGCCGCTCCTCCCGCCTCATGAACACCATGATAATGCGCGCGCTGCAAGACAGGTTCGTCATGACGGCCGTGCTGCTCGTACTGGGGGTCTTGCTCTGTCTGGGGCTCTATTTGTACGTCACTTAGCCCCCGACCTCCGCCGCGGACGGACCTGTTTTAACGCGATATCGACTGGATCTAGACGTGTTTTGGAATGTGATCAGTGGACGGATAAGTTTTATCGATAGACTAGCGACCCGCCCCGGCTTCGCACAGGTGTATTATACGTATAAACCTGCCTCTTGAATCACTCTATCTACTAAAAAAAACCGCTTTAAAATCCGTTTTAAAGATATAAGCATACATGGGGACAGACAGCGGGAAGCGACTTTGTTTTATACTATGTAGTGATTATGTTTATTAGCATTAAATATGAGTATAAAAATGCATTTGATGGGCGTGTTACAATATGATCGTCATGCTGTGCCTGATGAGGAGTGCATATTGAGATGGCAAACTGTCTGCTTCAATGTCGAATATCACAACCAAATTATAAATATTAAAAATGTCAGGAATTATAAATAAATAATTTAATAAATCTGCTTACGTAATACTTTAACGGTCCCTATGGCTAGGAACATATACGGAACTTCTTCTAAAATAGCCGTGTACAGTACTAAAAAGTGCTGCATGAAATTGATAATTTTAAAGAAAGAATTGTCCATTTTACGCAACACTTCGGTACTGGACACGTCTATTTTGAAAGAAACGGTAAACTGCATAAGATGAATCCGTCAAATGGAACGTTGGTTAAAAAAAAAAAGTTAAGGTGTCCGTAAAGTTTCGTATTCGTTCCTAGCTGTACGAAAGTCAAAAATAATGCCCTAGAATCCATGCAATAATAGGTACCTACTATTATTTTTTAATCATGTGGTTTTTACTCAGAATAAAGGTTTCGTCCTTATTCTAAGGGTTTTTATTTGTGCTTCAATTGGAAGTTTTATCGAATTTGCATTAGAGTAAATATAATTAAAGGAGATGGGTCTACTTGTATGTAAACTTAAAAGCTTTATGTACAATGTACATTGCATAGCTATTTCCCCCTGTCCTTCAAAGCTAGAACTGTTATCACTGCAATTATCAAAACTATACTTATCCATATGAATAACAAATCAATAGAGCATTTTTTACCAAAACACTGTCAAACAATTATCTCTTTCATACTTATAAGAAATTTAAAATGTCCACAATATTCAAGAAAAGGTTGAATATATTTTAATTTTTAAGCTTGTAACACATGAATTATTAATCACATAATTATATGGCTAAGACTAAAGTAATTTAATTTTAATTTAATACATTCCTAAAATCGTTTGTGATTTAATAGAGGAATACATAGTTGCGTTGTCCAATATTATTAAATAATTATAGGTAGGTAGGTTCAAATGTTGTGTATACTAGCTTTATTTATTATGACTATTTATTTACCGAAATATACTGAATGATGCATCAATTTACTTTTTTTAAATTCAAATTTAAGAAATATTTATTTCCAGGAAAACTGATTTCGTCAAGCCGTGGTGGTCTAGTGGTAATGATACCGGTCTTACAATCGTGACATCGTGGGTTCAAATCCCGGTTCCGTACCAATGAGTTCTTCGGAATTTATGTACGGAATTTCACACCACTGGCTTTTCGGTGAAGGAAAACATCGTGAGGCAACCTGCATACGTCCGTAGAAGAAATTCGATGGCGTGTGTGGATCCACGAACCCGCACTGGGCCAGCGTGGTGGATATCGCCCAATCACCCTTCGTGGGTGGGCCTACGTCCTGCAGTGGACTATTAAAAGGCTGGTACAGTACAGATTTCGTCAACCCGTGACAATAATCTTGTCTTATTAATTCATGATTAGTCTTTCCGCGAGAATCAGATATTTGGAGATCCGTAGAACCAAAGTAGATATTTTCTAGGATAACATGGCCCGCCCCTACAAATTATTGTTTTAATGTGTGTAGTCCTTCGAGCAAATATCTACAGAGCCACAATCCATAAGTGAATGTAGTAAAAAAATGTCCGAATACATACCGACTTAGATATTTACATTAAGGTGCAACAAGTTGACGGCACGAACTCAGATTTGGCGTAGCTTAAATTAATGATATCTCAGCTGTATTGTCTGAAGAAGAGATAGATTCGATGATAAACAGTAGATATAATGCGTGTGCACCCATTGCAATATAATTTTGTTTTTATTTGTTTTATATACCTATAATTACAGCTGCGTTCTAAATGCGCATAAGGTTTTCTCCGTAGTAAATTATAAAAAAACTGTTCAGTTAATTTATTTAAATAATAGTTATTTGAACTAACGATTACATAAACTAGGCCGCTATTTTCTTAAAAAAATACTCAGTTTAGTTCTTCTGTGTTTTTATTGCACCCAAAGTTTCCTAAAAATTTGAGTCAAAATTCAAATGTTCCGAGGCTTATATCATTTGAGTGGAGTTTTTTTTTTAACAATTTTATTAGCAATAAGCATACATTTTGTAAAGACAAATTGATATATATGTTAGTTTCAGATATTCAACAGCAAACACTGGTGTGATTAGCCACCGACGTTTGTATGGAGCGATGAGCGACTTGTTTACTCTTAAATAACTCATAACCGTTTTGTTATGAGTTATGTTACATACATTTACAATAGCCACGTGTCCACCGCACATCCGTCTCCCGCCGATTTCCGTGGACACACTGCTTTAGTAAATGGATGTACCACTACTTCGGCGCCGTCATCCCGCTCTCGGTGTCGGCGGCGGTGGACTAACGGCCTAAGTGTATTGGGAATTTTACAGACCAATTTACAACATCCGATATGGTCTAGTGGCTAGGATACCTGGCTCTCACCCAGGAGGCTCGGGTTCGATTCCCGGTATCGGAAATTCGTTTTGCTATTTTCAAGAGCACAAAAAGCGACGCTCTCTCTGTATTTTTAGGATTATATTTTTATATTATGCAACTGCATGTGCCGTGGTATTCGAGACTAATCTCAGTGGTTGGTAAGTTCCAACCATAGGACGTCCAGCGCTGGGAAAAGGCTTCCCCTATAAATCTCCAATAGGACCGGTTGCAAGCGGCTTGCATCCAGCGACATCCTAAGCTGCTCTTGTCGGTGGTCCTCACTCGAGAACATTTCGACCCCATATTTACTATACAAAAAAAATAATATGTACGGAGTTATTTCTAATCAGTTAGCACACATGAAAAATTACGCTGATACTATAGCGCCATAAGGGCTTATTATTCTGTATATGAAAACGAACAACTTTTGTTCTGCGACTTTTATCAGAACTCAAAAAATAATAATAAGCTGTTCCATACATTTTGTCGCGGGTGAACGATATTTTTCTATGGAACAACAAAATTTTTTTTGAGCATTGTCAAAAGTCACAGAACAAAAGTTTTTAGTTTTGATGTACAGAATAAGCCCCTAAAATTATGAAAAAATACTATAAGCGCGGGAAGTAAGCACAAAAAAGCAAGCATTTTCTAAAGCCTGAATTTTTAGTAGGTATTACGTTACGTTGGCGGTGTACCTACATGTTTGTTTTCGTTATTTTAGTTTTACGGTAGTAACACGGGATTTTTTTTATTGCTTTTCTAACAACTTTCAACTGCAGTAGTAACAACGGTAATTTATTTACCATTCTTACTACTGGTAGTAAGATTGGTAGTAGCACTGGTAATAAACCATTAATATAACCCAGAGCCAGTCAGCTGCACAGGTCAGCTGGGTTCCTTCCTTTGAAATGACATAGAAAAACCAAACATTCAATCAAACTATGTAACTTTATTATTTCATTTACACACATTACAATTTTACAATAGGTACATATTACAATACATTACAACTTCTATAACAAAATCACAATAAATAAAACATTACGTTACTCATATTCAGTCCTACCCTATGGTACCTTCGCATGATATAATCATAACTAGCTGGATCTGATTCTATTCACAATAAAAATATGAGATAGTCGATTACATTTAACTAGCGACCCGCCCCGGTGTATTATAAATATTAATTAATTAATTAATATTAGTTAATTTAATCCATTAGTTTGTTGTAGTTAATAAAAGCACTTTTAAAAAGGCAAAAAAACTAAGTAATTGGTTCAGCTTTAGACTTAGAAGTAACGTCACTGATGAGATAATAAAGTTAAGTCATGCACCGCTGTATTGCGGCCGCTATATGACGGATACTGTTACTAATTATAGAAAACCCTAGCTTTAGTAGAATAACGGCAGAGGTTGTAGTTTATAATTGAAGCAAGCTATTTTTAAGACATTACATAAAATAAGTTAAGCATTTTCCACAAAACAAAGTCATGAAAAAATGTGTAAATTAAGTAAGTGCCTAAAACCTAGCGTGGAAAATTAACAAATAACATTCATAGAATTACTCTTGTATTTTTAACGAAAAATATAATCAGCAGAACTTAATAATATTAATATACCTTTTACAGTGCCACCAACTTAGCTGTACAGTTGACGGCGTCGCTAGTGGCGCAAATTCAAAGTTTCGCCATTTCTGTTCGAATATTTTATTTAACACTTTATTGCACACCATTTATACAAAAGGAGGACTTCACGCTAAATGGCATTATCTACCAGTCAACTATGTCCATCATGACATGATGAATATGTCCATCATCTAGAAAAACCTGTACAAACTAAGCATCACGTAGTATGTAAGAGTCCTTTATAACATACTAGACGACCCGCCCCGGCTTCGCACAGGTGTATTATACATATAAACCTTCCTCTTGAATCACTCTATCCATTAAAAAAAACCGCATCAAAATCCGTTGCGTAGTTTTAAAGATTTAAGCATACAGACAAACAAACAGACAAAAATAGCGACTCTATTTTATACTATGTAAGGATTTGCTCGTAAAGTGGCTGTAATTACACCGATTTCAATATCGTAATGTATTTCATTACGCACTTGTGCTTTATTGTAATGTAAAACGCACGCCGCCACCGACTGCAGAACTCTGTGGTCTCGTTTCTCCTACTTTCACTCAAGAGGGTGAGAGACATTACGGCACTTGTGCGGTAATGTAATGTAAAACGCACGATGCTTCGACTGATGCACGACTTTCACTCAGTCAGAGTTTTATTAATTTCCTCGCAAATATGTTATAAAACGTCGTACCTATGCCATACGTGCGCTTTGAAAATTACAGCATCTGCTTCCTTATAGCCCTCGCCTACGGCTAGGGCTAGCAATATCGCCTCGACTGTAATTTTCAACTTACCGCACTTATATCATAATGTACTATTACAAGGCTGGTTACACGTTTCAATAAGAGAATTTCTATTGAAAATGTGTAGGAAGGTCTATGTCCAGTAATGGACGTTTTACAGATAAAATGATGATTCTTTGACGGCACGTCACGGAAATGAATATTTTTAGATGAAAATTAGCACGTTTTTTTAAAGTTTCGCCATTTCTGTTCAAATATGTCCATCGTCTAGAAATAGAACCTGAGGGCTAAGTCGGAGTTTTGCAAATCAAATCGAATTACTTTTACGTCGCGTTAACCGAGCGCGCCGAGCACACACGCGAGCACATTGACACACACGCTTGAGTTAGCCAATCACTGACGTTGCCGCGCGTGTGTTGGATCGGTTTGGCGCTCGTTACATTACCGTAAATAATACTCGCACTTAGCTAGTCAGTTTTCTGTACGTGACACAAGATGGCGCTGTGCCATTTCCATAGAAATCACATCAAACGTTAACGCGATCGAGTTCGAGCGAGAAACTCCCACTTAGCCCTCTGTACGAACGGAGCATCACGTAGTATATAAGATTCCTTAACAAGGGTAGTTCAGAGCGCATCACGTGGCGGGCTGCGGCGGCGGCGCGGGGGCTTCGTTCGGCTCTTCGTCTACCACTTGCCCCAGAGATACCAACCGGAGTCTGTATTCGTTCACTTTCATATCCTGTGATAAAAGACAAATATAGTTAACTAGCGACCCGCCCTGGCTTCGCACAAGTGTATTATACATATAAACCTTCCTTTTGAATCACTCTATCTATAAAAAAAAACGGCATCAAAATCCGTTGGGTAGTTTTAAAGATATAAGCATACATGCGGACAGACAGCGGAAAGCGACTTTGTTTTATACTATGTAGTGATATGTTTATCTCGTGTAGCGAGAGTATCTGAGAAAATGAATATTATACAATACAAAAATACAAAACACAAAAGATTTACTTAACAAAAGATTACAATAAACCTTAACAAGTACTAATAATTGATTATAAAATATCGTTATGCCATGGCTAAAAGGTTTGCAGGTTGATTGCGAGCCCTGCACTAGGAAAATCCTGTATTATTGTGATCAAACTATGAAATATGTCGGCGGATGTGAAGATATATTCTGCGCATTTTTTCTGCTAGCCTGGTACGAGTAACTTCCGCCGCTAACGCGACGATTATACCTATCAACATGAGAAATTGATCGTACGTGTGTGTGTGTAATGTGTGTGTGTGACTGTGTGAAGTGTTTAAAGAAGACCCTCACCTGATCAGCCAATAATACGAGCAAATCATCCTGATCTTTGCTAATCTTTTCTAATTCTTCAGTGGTCTTCCGCTTGTCTTCCTGACACCTCCTCAGCTCTTCTGCCAGCCTGGTAGCCTCCGCCGTCAACGCGGCGATTCTAGCTTCGGACTGGGCGAGTCTCGCTTCGGCTTCCTTTAATCTTAGAAAAAAAAAATAGAAAATAATTGGCCAAGTACGAGTCGGACTCGCGCACGGAGGGTTCCGTACTGTATGGGAGCCCCCTTAAATATTTATTTTATTTTAATTTTATTATTTATTATTGAAGTGAATACAAAACTAAATATTCTGTGAAAATTTCAAGCATCTACTCGTATCTGTTACCATTATTAATATAGAACGAAAAACGTTTAAAAAATCAGGTTTGTTGTATGGCAGCCCCCCTTAAATATTTATTTTATTCTCTTTTTAGTATTTGTTGTAATAGCGGCAACAGAAATACATAATCTGTGAAAATTCAGCTGCCTAGCTATAATGGTTCATGAGATACAGCACGGTGACAGACGGACAGACCGACATCGAAGTCTTAGTAATAGGGTCCCGTGTATCCCTGTGGGTACGGAACCCTAATTAGGCAGTTGTCTTGAATTTTGTTGCAGTTAATATACAGGGTTATTTCTAATCAATTAGCATCCTTTTAGGGGCTTATTTTGTACATCAAAATTAACAACTTTTGTTCTGCTACTTTTGTCAAAACCAAAAAATAAAACAGCTGTTCTATACATTTTGTAGCGGGTCAACGATATTTTTTTATGGAACAACAATTTTTTTTTGAGATTTGACATAAGTCGTTGAACAAAAGTTGTTAGTTTTGATGTACAGAACAAGCCCCTAAAAGGATGCTAATTAATTAGAATTTTTTTTTGTTCTGTTCCATTTAAATCTACGATCAGTTTCACTTTAAGTAGATGTTTTGGGTGTTCGGTTGACATGTCAAGTGTGCACTCCAGTGAGTGCATCTCCTCTTATTGATCTCATTTTAATTGATGACAGGCTTTCTTTTTAGCCTCGGTACATATCCTTGCTCTGTGAGTGTCACAGCCAGCTCATTAGGATAGGATGTCTTTCCAGCCGATGCTTGTATTTTTTGCAGGTTGCGGATATCTCTTCTTGGACCGTGCTCATTTCCAGGTTGCTGTGGATTTCAGTATTGGTTGTGTACCAGGACACTTCGCTTATAGTTCTCAAGATCGTGTTTTGCATCCGTTGGATCTTTGAGATTTGTGAGTTACAAGCGGAGAGAATTAGAAATAACCCTGTATAAAGGCACTAATCCAAAGAAAACAAATGATGTTAAGTAGGTTTACAGACGATAATTTTCCGTGATAACGTCATAAGGAAACATTGCTGAATCAACAACTGAAACAAGCCGAACGCTTAGGCCGATCGTGCCTCTCTATCCCTTGTTCCGCGCTCATGCTTGCACGCTCGGCTCAGACGGAACGTGACACTTTTACATGCAAGCAGCCGGCGTTCATCGTTTTATAAGACGTTATCACGCCCAAAAAAACACATTTTTAGGTCATCAACATCATTGGCAGTCCAGTGAAAAGTATTGTTCCAAGAAAATTCTAGAATGGCCGTATGTCAACTTCAAATTGCCGTATTTTTGTGAAAATGTGTGGGAAAATTTGATAAAAAGGTCGTATTTAAAAAAAGCAATTTTCGTAAGTACAACGTATTTGTAGGAAAATACGGCTTTAAAGGAGCAGACGCAAGCCGTATTTGCCTTATTTTAGGTTTTTAGAGTGCCTGCAAGCCGTGTAATATGGCAAAAGCCGTATCAGTAACATCACTAAGTTCAGCTCTCCACTGCCACACATAAGCCTTCACTGCACTATTTCCCCACAAGAATACTGTTCAATATCACCCTAAACTTATTATAATAAAGACATATTTTCAATTCAGACAATTCAACTGGGTGGTTGGTTTATTACCTGGAATCGTCGACAGGCGGTAGAGGCGTAGTTTGCGGCACTCCCTGGGGCATGGAGAGCGAAGCGGCTGACACTTGAGCTTTCAGCAGAGTATTTTCGTCTTTCAGGTGAGAGTTCGATGCTAGAGAGTCGTTTAGTGCGCTCTGAAAATATTACCACAACAATCGTTTTAACAGTTATAAAAAATTCGGCCAAGTGCGAGTCGGACTCGCCACGAAGGGTTCCGTACTGTATTGGAACCCACCTAGCCACATTCATCCTGCCTTTATTAATAGCCATCAAAAAACGCCTAAAAAATCAAGTTTGTTGTATAGCAGCCCCCTTAAATATTTATTTTATTCTGTTTTTAGAAATACATCATCTGTGAAAATTTCACCGGTCTAGATATCACGGTTCATGAGATACAGCCTGGTGACAGACAGACAGACGGATATCGGAGTCTTCGTAATAGGGTTCCGTTTTTACCCTTTGGGTACGGAACAGGTTTACTCTAGGTCCACTCAGAAATGGTTCTCAAAAGGCATATTGTAGTGATTCATTTATTATTAAAATTAATAAATTATCTCAGAACTACATACAAAATGTTCTTTTGTAAGTCAACAGTCCACAGAAGCTTCTAGCAAACGTTTGGTCTGTGATTGTCTATATGCAAGTAAATAAAAATAAAATATGTCTCCACTGATTTACTGAGTATTTTGATACACTACTACATCGATATAGAATTTGTATTTATTATAGCGAATCCTGAGTAACTTTAATCTTATACTCATGTACCAACTACAACATTCAGAATAATTAATTGAAATCACACAATTTTGGCAAATGCACAAAACATGCAACGCCAAAATGACAAAAAAAAAACTTACTTGCAGCGAGTGGTTCTGCAGCACCATTTGGTCGAGTTGAGCCATCAGCTCCTGGAGCCTGGCGTCTTGTTGCCTAATCAGGCTTTTGTACTGTTCCAAATTTCCGCTCTCCGAAGGCTGCTCGGGGTTGTCGGCCTCGCCGTTCTCTTTCGCTGTTAGACTTTGGATCAGCATACCTGAAAACGAAGTTTAATCTAAAATATAACAGGAATTAATGATATGTTAAAAAATCAAAACCAAAATTAGGCTATAATTGCAACTGCATTTGATAGGCCATGTAGAAAATCCATGTTAATTGGCATTGAAAGAAGTTTGATAATCTGTGGATTGAGTTTCGGGGACCTATGGATTGAGTTTCGGGGACCTATGGATTGAGTTTCGGGGACCTATGGATTGAGTTTCGGGGACCTATGGATTGAGTTTCAGAGACCTATGGACTGAGTTTCGGGAACCTATAGATTGAGTTTCAGGGACCTATGAACTGAGTTTCGAGGACCTATGGATTGAGTTTCAGGGACCTATGGATTGAGTTTCGGGGACCTATGGATTGAGCTTCGGGAACCTATGGATTGAGTTTCGGGGACCTATGGATCGAGTTTCGTTGACCTATGGATCGAGTTTCGTTGACCTATGGATCGAGTTTCGTTGACCTATGGATCGAGTTTCGTTGACCTATGGATCGAGTTTCGGGGACCTATGAATCGAGTTTCGGGGGCCTATGGATCGAGTTTCGGGGACCTATGGATCGAGCTTCGGGACCTATGGATTGTTAAATCACTACATAGTATAAAACAAAGTTGCTTCCCGCTGTCTGTCCCATTGTATGCTTATATCTTTAAAACTACGCAATAGATTTTGATGCAGTTTTTTTTTAATAGATAGAGTGATTCAAGAAAAAGGTTTATATGTATGATAAGTACACCTGTGCGAAGCTGGAGCGGGCCCCTAGTATAATATTTATTAGTATAAAACAAAGTCGCTTCCCGCTGTCTGTCCCCAAGTACGCCTATATCTTTAAAATTACGCAACGGATTTTGAAGCGGTTTTTTTTTTATAGATAGAGTGATTCAAGGGAAAGGTTTACATGTATAATACACCTGTGCGAAGCCGGGGCGGGTCGCTAGTATTAATATAATTGAATACGTTACCTTCGTTGATCTTGAAGAGCTTGGTGAACTCGTAGTCGAGCAGCAGTTCGTTCTGTCCGCGCGAGCGCAGCTGCGGCTGGCGCGCCGCTCGGTTGTAGCTCTCGTGGCGCGTCACCTCACTCAGGCGACTCGTGAACATTTCCAGGCCGATGCGCTTTGACACCAGCTGCTTTAGACCATCCTGCGAACACGTATACCAAAAACATTGTATTGTATTTAGCCTGGTGAGATTTACTGCCAAAGAATATATAATAATACTACGTATAGAACGGCCACTCGTTACCCCCCACCCGTTTGAGTCTTCCTCACTTCCACCCCGCGTCCACGGACAGAACTTGCTATCTGCGCGCGGGCTGCACAAGCAGGTGGATTTTCTAATAAAAACTACCTAGACTGTGACAATAGGGAAGACTTATACTGTGTATGGTTGAATATCAATGATACGTAACAAAACAAGAAATTTTAATGTTCCCCTAAAGATAAATAATAGGAAATTATTTTACATTTTTTGGTAACTTCCTCTTGATATTTTCTTTAAAATGAAGTAGATCGGTTACTTTTCGTTATAATTCTTCCTAATTAAGTAATTGTTATACTCTTTTAAGCACTAGATTTGTATTCATTTTTGCAAATTGAGTACGCAACTGTCTCACTCACGCGGCATGACGTCACGTTGTAGTGATCGCTGACAGCCATAGACGTTCCGCACACAAATGCACGTATAGCGACCGTGCGTATGTGTGTTGTCTGTGAGTAAGTAGTTGTGTAGTGTGCGTAAGACAGCAGATTTTGTATGAAAAACCGCGGGCTGTGTTACTGCTAAGCAAAGGCTTCCCCCGACTCTTTCAGTTCTGAGTCCTTAGTCCAGGTTTTGCGTAGTTTACTTAAACTTTCGCGTTCGCGTGTGGCTCCATACATTTTGGTTAGTTCTTCCTCGTTCCCGCCAGGGGCGCTGTCCAGAAATGTATAGAGCCATACGAAAACAGCTGTAGTTTCAATTTACGTGTAAACCTGTACTAACCCCTCTGTCTGTTCTTTGCTGCGGCATACAAGTCACTAAAATAATTCAAGTTTTTTAAACCTTTGTTTTGTCAGAACATCGTTTTATCAGAGTACTGTGGCCAATTTTGAAGGCGCCCTCGTAAATTTAACAGCAACTGTTTCTTTTCCACTTTAATTGTGCATTTGAAAGAGAGAACAATATTGTATGATTGATATGTCGTATTCATGGTTTTAGGTGTAAACTTAAAAGTTTTCTTCTTGTCCATCAAAAAAGTGAGGAAAGCCTGAAAACTGACACCAGTGTTATTTAAAAGTGCTGTGTATAAGTATATTTATTTCAAATATATATCAATATTTAATTATTTAATATAATAAAAATATTTCAGCGCGTGGAGCGTGTATGCCAATAGGTCTGGCGAGGTTTTATTTCTATTATTCGTTGTTGTCTGAATTTTTCATTTATATTTATATATCTTATTATGTATAATTTGTCATTTGTTCATTGTTTAGACTTTGTTTGTTTCTTTTCTTTGTTCTGTTTGTTATTTTTTTTTTGTTTCTGTCCCAAATTTTTATCGGTCGTAATGTCACTTGCTGGTTCCAACAGAATATCAGCGCTGGTTGCTCGTAAGTGCAACCAGCATTACGCTGAGTTGGGACCAGTTTTGTGACAGAAATACTAAGTAAAATACTGTTGTTTTTTGTGTTTATCATTTGTTTTGTCGTTATGTATTGTACCTCTTATTTTTTGTTGCAATAAAAATTTCTGTATTCTGTATTTCAATAATATAAGTTGCTAGTAAATTTAAGATGGTGCCTTCAAAATTTACCACATATACATTTCATTATTATATGGCAATGGAGATGCCTTCTAATAATAAAATTTATGGACAATTATTATTCTATGATAAGTTCGCGTGAGCCGACAAGCTAGCCATGGTGTCAGTTTTTAGACCGCCCGAAGGCCTCTGACATGGCTATATGGTTAAAACAACTCTTTTTATGATGACTCTGATGTTAAATTTAACGTATCGTGAACGTCTTTACTGAACACGAGATCCGAGATTTTACTATATGTATGTCATTAAAATTGATAAACTACTAAGAAACTGGACAAAACAGAAACTTATTATATCACTTGCTTACCATCAGGCGAGTCAAACGCGGCCTTACTCGCGATAAAAAAAACTATACATCTTAGGTCAAATTAATTTACTGATTTATTCAATTTGTTACTACTACACTACTATCGTAAAACAAGCTAGGACAAAATAAATCAAAAAAATCCACATTTTTATGGTTATTTTTATTTATGATTTATTTGACTGCTTACCTTAGTATAGTTCTCGACGGAATCGTCGTTGTAGTATATGCAGAGAGCGAGAAGGAATGCCGCCAGTCCTTGCAGAATGCCGTCCCCGTCGTCGTCCACGGAACTGGTTTGTGCGACGAGCCATGCCGCCCCTCCCGGCACTCGTAAGAATGCCGCCACCGCGGCAGGACACGCGTGACACCACGCGCAAAGTAGCATTAAAAATGCCACCTAGAAAACACAATCACATAGTTTAGGTAACAGAAAACAACAAGAAGAATTACGATTTCACATAATTTTTCTTACTTTAAGGAAGCTCGTTCTCAAAATTGGGGTATAAAAATTGTGGGATAGTTCATATCAGGGACGAAACAAATGAACGAAACCAAAATGTATTTTTTTTTTTAATTCTTTAGAAGGTATAGTCCGAATCACACAGCTTAGAGGCTGTGATGTTAGCTAAAGTTGCCGATAACCGAATCCTCGTGCAGCTGTTTAGTGAGCTTCAGTTAGAATTGGGTTATCCACAGGTTATATAGCTGACGTCACAGCCGCCAATAACGTTTGATTCGGCCTATAAATTATTATTATTTAGTATTTTCTATCAGTCAAATCTATTGGTGGACCATGAGAGCAGGGTTTGGACTTTACAATAGTGTATAACGAGATGAAAGACGAAACATTCAGAGTGGTAGTTTATCCTTTTATTTTTCAAGCAATAATAAGGTCTGCTGGCTGGCTGGCTGGCATTTATACACGTCCCCTCTCAGGCAGGCGGCAGGGCAGAGCTACGCGAGGCATCGCGCGAGGGGGCGTGTCGGCTGGCGGCTGGCTCGCATGCTATTGGCTGCGGCGTCGGTCATTTCTGAACCGTATTGACTTCCGCCGCGTAATAAGTGTTTTTATTTTTCAAAATTCAAAATTTTTATTGCAGTTTGCATGTTACATTGGTGGTATAAATTATGTAAAATGTAATGATGGCTCAATACAAACTTGCCTATTCAAGGCGTGCAACGTTACTGGCAGCTCTATTTATTATTATCAAATCGAATTAATTTTACGAAAATATGTTTAAATTGATTACAATGTCAAGATTAGTTAGTTGATTTTGTCAGTCAAGTGTCTCACCTTAGGTCTGTGCTTAGTGCTATGCATCAGCAACAGCACACACTGATGCAATAGAGACACTGGGGAGCTTCCAATATTGGTCGCCAACAGCACCCTGAGTAGTTGCTCCTTCTGCCCAGGGTTATCTATTAACGCGTGCATCAGTGCCACAGCTGAGAACCAGTTGGAGAGAGGATCCGATGAGAACAGCCCTCCGCAGAGCAGCTGGCCACTGGTCAGAGATGAGACCTCGGTGGACGATGGGAGTAAAGTTTGGACTAGTGCCGCTTGGCTCATTTCGTTGTGGTATAGGTAGCATTGGAAGCAGTAAAGAATCGCGCATCTGTGGGGAGAAAATTGTGGGTGTCATAAAAAGTGTCAGGATTCAGAATAGTACAGTATAGTCTCACTAATCCGGCACTATTAAAAACCAGAGGGTGCCGCAACATTGGAATGTTCGGATTACTGGATTATAGAGAAAAAAAATCATAATAAATAAAATGAAAATAATATAATGTATGTATGCGCGTGCATAATAGTACATTATTATATAAGTGCGGTAATTTTCAAAGCGCACTTATGTCATACGACGTTTTATAACATATTTGCGAGGAAATTAATTAAACTCTGACTTTCTTAAACGAATAAATCTTTACTTGTCCACAAATAAGCGATGCGCGCGCATCAACGTTTTTTTTTAGGCAAAGGTACAAAAACAGCCAGTATTACTAATAAAGTAAATTAATATTTTTGTGTTTTTGTTACAGATAAATGGTTGTAATTTATTGTCAAAATTAATTAAATTAAAGAATTAAATGTTTATTTATTATATGTTATCTCCCAAAGTTAATTTTATTCATAAAATATTGACCACTTTTCTGACATAAAAACTCTTTGCTAAGATTTTAAAAAGTATCGTTCACTCGTGCGTTTCACATTACAATAACGCACAAGTGCGTAATGAAATACATTACGATATTGAAATTGGCGTAATTACAGCCACTTTACGAGCAAATATGTTATAAAGAGAATATAATGCATATACGCACGTGCACGTGATAAGTTTTGAGGTTAGACTGCTAGACGTAGACGCGGCGACGGAGTGCATAAGCGTAGAGGGGCGAGGGAGGCGCAGGCAGAGGGTGCCGGATTATTGGACGTTTCGGTCTATTGAAGTGCCGGATTGGTGAGATTATACTGTACTTATGGATAAAAGTGGAATAATACATTTGTTGATTAGTAGAGTTAGAACAACAGGGTTATCGTCGTTCTCAACTGAATTGAATGTGAAGCTTTGCTTTGCTATATGTCAAAGCATTACACATTTTCGCCGACGCTGTAAAGTTGGTAAAAAGATAAACACTTCACGGCGTGAGTCGGTAAGCGATCTAGCTTAATTGGATAAAGCGTCTGGACCGGTGTTCCAAAGATGCAGGTTCAAGTCCTGCGATCGCGGATTTTTTTGAAATGTTTATAAGAAAAATAACAGTCACAACTTGGAAGTTTCGTGTCTGCGTTCGGGAGGCGACGGTGTAAGTTTCATATTCATTCCAGTCTTTGATTTTCTTCGGAGGCGTATCGATTCTCGCATCACCTACATAAGCATTACGTTTCATTCCTATTATTTGCCACGCGATTAGGATGATTTGGATGAGTTACCGCAAATTCGTCAACTGTGAGAGTTAAAATGAATACACACACTTCTTTTACACTAAGTTAATTCATTTGATTATCTAATTTGACCAGCAACTTACCGAATGGTAAGTAACATTGTTGCTAAAAGCAAAAGCTTTCTGACATGTAAAACCTAATGCAATACAATAATTATTTTTCGCAAAAAATGGCATAACCGACTTCAACCGTATACAGACTTCGCGAAAAGTTCGCACGGATCGATGTAACATTTTTCACATTATTGTTGATTTATCAAAAATGGCTCAGCCAATTTAGATAAAATTTAAATGGGACCAATTTCGAAGAACACTCTTTCCAATAAAAAAAGAATTATCAAAATCGAACAACTATGTAAAAAGTTATGCGTGGTTATACAAAAAAATATATTTACGCGTCGAATTGAGTACCTCCTCCGTTTCGTCGGTCAAAAATGAAAAGGAATTTAAAAATTCTCACCTCAAAGAGAAAGGCTGCTTCTCATTGACCATAGACATGAGGAGCACCACGATGGCCGGGCGGGGAGGATTGGAGGGCGCCATCACATTCCCCAAAAACTCCTGATTCACCACATTCCCTCTCACAACCTCTCCTACAGTATTTATTGTCTCCGTCAGTATATCAGCCGGTACACCACTCGACATTAGAATGTTACAAAGCGCATTCAATAACCCCACATTCTTCATAATCTGCTGACAGTTAGCTACAATATGTACCGAGTTACTCGGAGCCACTAAAGTCCTAACTATTAGCAGCATACAGTGTACGTTTGACACCTTCTGTGGAGACCAACCTGCTTCTTCTAATTCATCAGTAGCATTAAACATTGGTAACATTTTCTGTATGTAACTACCTTCTTTGAAAAAATTGATATTGCTGCTGTTATTTTTTAGCAGATTCAACATTAGTAATAGACAGTCTTCTACGATGATGCCGCCGTCTGAGTACCCCTCAGAAGATACGATTTCGAATAGTCTATCGAATGCATTTTCGAAAGCGACGATTTTCTGTATATTAGCATTCCCTTTCGTTAATTTGATTAAAAGTAGCAGAGTTTCGTTACGTATTACTTCCCGTGAATCGCCCAAAAGATCCATCATTTTGGATACAGCCATTGGTCGAACTAGGACTATCTCTTGGATATCTTTAGGTCTATTAGTTAATACTGAAGTTAATAACTGTACAGCGGATAATCTGACTCTGAAGTCGTATTCGTCAAGGAGGTCTAATACAAGTTGTATGTTGTTCTGTTCCTTGATGAACATTTCAGTGAATTGTTCCCCGATGTTCATGGGGACGCACGGGTTGTTCTCTTCCTCTTCAAACTGTGTGGGGGACATTATGTTGTTGAGTGTATCAAGAGCATAGTTTATTGTTTCGTTGTCAGCTCTGTCTAGTTCTAATACCTGGAAATTATAATACACATATTTAATTTAGCAAATAGATTGTATACAACAAATCATAAGATCCATAAGTCTTATTAACTCAAATAAAATATAGACACCCTTTTAGTTGGATTCCAAATATCTTTACATCAAAATATTCATGAAAATAAAAAATAAATAAAAATAGCCTTTATTCTCAAATATCTTATAAAACATTGTTCTTATTCCTACATATTTCTTAAATATTAGGTTATCCACCCTGGACATAGGCCTCCTCTAGAAGTTGCTAGAGCTCCCTATCTCTGGCTTTCCTGCGTCACTCTGGCGGCAGGTCATCTTCCGATCTTTTCTGTGGTCGTCCCCTGATCCGCTTCCCGTTTCTTGAATACCATGGCATGACCTCTTTAGTACATAAACATAATAGCAGCCAAATATTCATCAATGAGACTTGTTCTCATTTAAAATGGACACATTCATGGTATTAATTTTAATTTTTTATTAAATTGAAAATAAAAGAAGTCAAAATCTTGGTCTTTTCAAAATCAGCAGGAAAAGTCAGTCTGTATGCTTCATCTTCAACTACACAGCTATTTACAATCAGTTGAGAAGGTGGTTGGAAACAAACTTAGCCATAATAAACGGAAAAGAATGTCACCTGCTTCAGCACACCCATCCCCTGGGCACCAACTTCGATGCGGTAAGTTCTGGACATGGCCTTCAACGCACGACACGCATCCCGCCGGTCTTCTAGCAGGGTGGAGCTTTGCACCCTGTCTACTAAACGCTCCACCTATGGAAACATAATATTAGTAACTATTTTAAATATTAGCAACTAAACTAATATTAATAAGTAAAGGAAAAGTAACATTTTATCATTAAAAAAATTGTCGTTGCAAATTTAAAATCTATTATGTGCAAAAAGTAACATTTTGCAAAAACAAAAAACTGATCAACAGTTTTTAGTGGGCTGTCACATAAGGCAATTTATAAACGCACCTTGTGTCAGTGAAATATTAAGATACTCACATAAGAGTTTTTGCAAACTATTGCTCTTATTAGAAGCTTGCAAATGAAAATCTAATTTATAAGAAAAATGTCACATGTGAGGTTTTAAATTTGCAGTGACGAATTTATTATAATAATAAGTACAATCAGCAAAAAATGATTTTAATTTTATAGTGCATCCCACACTAGGTTTATCTCAAAGAGTTACTTTTTATGATAAACATTTCGAAAATTCGTCGCGGATGCAGGATTCGAACCTTGCGTCTTCCGAATCCGAATTGTAAATCAGCAAAAAAGCTATAAAATAAAATATTATTTTATCATAGAGCGAGCATTCATGGTATTTAATGACCTTTGGGCATTTAGCATTTTGAACTTTCTTTTAGACAGCTATGCCTAAGCTTACACTGATATACTTTTGAATTAAAAAAAAAAATTGCAAATTAAGCAGTATCAATTTTAATTCCATTTTATTTTAATACTGTGTCAAATCAATTTCCATTTGCCAAATGTTATACAATTAAAAAATATGCATACATGTATAGCTTTTAATGTGAGTAGGTATTTCTAAATGTGATCCAATTGGAGAAGTGCATAACAATCAGCTGATTGTATTATTGATTTTACAAAGTATAATAGAATGTGTAGAGTATAAATTCTATATACATTTATAGAACGAAATGAACTTTCAAATTTAGTAAAAACCGACATTAGTAACGCCTTGGACTCAGAATTTCCAATAAAATTATGTAGTTTATATGTTGCAAAAAATCAAAACATTCGAACTATTCAGAGGATGTGTGGCATGTATCGCCCACACATAATAACTGAATTGAAGTCATTGCAGTCTACTATTATACTATAAATAGGTCAAGTAGTCTAACAATTTGATGAATTTGTGTAAAACTCACAGTCTCAGCGCCAGACGGCTGGTGGCCGGGTTCTGGGGCCCCGAGTACGGTTTTCAGACCGCTCTTAAGGAAATCCATTATTATCGACCGTTAGCGTAATACCGGTAGCACAAACACTGTAATTAATATGAAATCATCCTCGGAAAACAAGTAATTTACGAGAAAACAGTTCTTGGCCTGGCCCGTGTCCGGACACGTCAAAGCTAGACTGACAGCTGACAGCTGGCTGCTGGCCTGACTCGAGTCTTGATTTGACACCTGCACCATTATTGACAGTGACAGCAATTTTACGTCGAAATGAAAAATTGAAAAATGATGTAACTGACGATATGACTGGTAATACTGTTATTACCCATTTATCGATAATTTTCCACAATTTAGGGGATTTAAAACTGAATTATAAGAATAATTTTAAAAAGTTGAAGTTTGAATTAATTTAACTAATCCTAACAATCTTTACTCATTTTTCTCCAATGATCATTTTTCACTCTCTTTCCCAAAGCATTTGTGTATTTTTTAAACGAAAACATTTTTCAAAACTAAAATAATGTGGTGATTACGTTCAATTTGTGGGAAATTTAGTTTGCTTATTGTAACGATTGTCCTTAAAAAAAAAACAAATCAAAACAATAGTTTCTATCGTGCCTAATGTTCCGAGCTGAATTTTCTTCAAATAAACGAGCAAAATGTCCACCGATTTAAATGCAAGTTTCAGTGAACAATTCATGAACATTAATATTAAGTTAAAAAAGTAAGTTTTGCCTATTGTACCATAATATTAAACGTTCAAATATCAAGACCGTTTTCAACTTTGCATCTGTATTTCAGGCGCTTTATGCGAAAGCCCAATATATCCGAAGCTACAAACGAGTTTATAGCGCTTGCTATTCAGTGTGAGCACTCGGAGCAGCCTGCGTTCGCGGCCCATGCTTACGTGGGCGCCGCAAAGTGCGAAGCTTCCATCGGAAACTCTCTGGGCGAGGCAGAACATTATGTTACAGCCGCTAGACAGTTTATGAAAGCTGAAAAAAAACTTAAAACACTTAAATTCTTTAGCCCAGACAGGGAGAATTTAGAGGTATGTATAAAGATCATTATACAAGCAGGAGGCTCCAAATGGATGCAGGGGACAGACAGAGGAAGGCCTATGTCGAGCAGTAGATTATTAGGGTCTGATGATGTTGATAACAATGATCATCAGACCCTAATTATTTTGATCTCAAAATTAGCATAAAAATAGTCAAACATCAATTAGGTATCTTAAACGAAAACAAAAAAAAATTGATTCAAAATAGCCCTCATTCCTTTTACATTACACACTTTCACTTTCTTTTTCTAAATACTTACATGAAAAATTTGGTTGTCCATTCTGCAATTGGGCTTAAATAACAAAAAACTAAATTCTACATCAATGTCATTTTCAGGCATCAATAGGTTGCTTCTTACAAGCCTTCAACAAGTATCCAGAGAAGTCCCCTCTTCGAGTGTCAATTTTAACCGAACTAGCTGAAGACCTAGTCTTTTTAGGACATAACGCCGAGGCACTGGAGTACTTCGAACAGGCACTGGAGAATGTCACCGAAAGCACTATGAGATTGATGTTTTTAAGGAGAAAGCTTGACCTACAGGTTGATTGTGGTGTGTATTTATTTTGTTTTGATCATTTGTCCATAGTTACGGACAAACACTGAAAAATTAAATTTTTAGAACATAAAGAATGTAAAATTCTATCCATGTGCATTCCTGATTAAGCACAATGTCAAAATTTTAAGTAAATAGTAGCTATCTTCTAGTTAAGCATGTCGAACGCTATGTAACTTGTATGATTGCTTAAAATTATTTATGAAAAATTTTCCATCTTTGCAGAAAAATATGATCTTGCTCTAGAGACTGCAAACGCTATAGCAGACTCAAACTTAAGCATACCAGAAGATATTTTAGCTGAGTAAGTTTCCATAATTTCTCTGTAATTCCTTGTAATCTAAATAATACACAACTTGTACCCCGTGAAAGAAAATATATGGGACAGCAGAATCCCTATTATGATCTGCACCATCACAAACCAACACTGCACACCACATCCTCTGCAACACAGTGGTCCACAATCAGAACAGGTTGCCAGAGAACGAATATTCTGATTTTTTCTATTTTTCGAATTACAGGATCCAAATAAATAGAGTGCTGCTAACACTCCTAGTGAAACCTTCCGAGGAGAACAAACCTCAATCTTTGAAACAACTCTTCACAGATCTCATGCATGATACGGAGAGTGATTGTAAGTACCTATACAAACATAATTATACAGGATGTCCCTGAACTTAATGTCAAACCAGAAACGCTGGAACAACCTGTATAATTATATGGGCTCGAAAATTGACTTTGAGTTCAGGGACACCCTGTATTTTAGGGACTAATGCCTCTGACTGTATCATTTTTGGGCAAATTCTCATTTAAATTTAGACACAGGCACACTGAGGCAGTCATTTTATTTCTAAGCTAAGATAGATAGATAGATTTTTATTTTTTAAGATAGTGGCCACTCATGCCAAATTCATATGCCAAAGAATGCAACGAGTTTTCTAAAAATTTCAATGTAATTCAAAACATCATAGGTTTCACCCATTCCAATATGTATGTGGAACTTGGAAGTGAGATGGACTATAGTGAGAATGTGCCATCTTTTCACCAGAGAGCTCTCCTTGTTGCCACTTAAGTGATCCTTGACCAAAAAAATAAATTATTAATTAGTATTTTCCCTCTATTTCAGTGATACCATTCAACACAGATTTGGTCCTCAAACTGCAGTCCATCATCATATCGACGATGAGTGGTGACGTCGTCGCTCTGACGAGTGCCGCGAGCGAGGCGCTGCGCCTCATTTCGGTGCGGCAAGAGGCCATGCTCTGTACACTGGTGAAGAGGGAGAGGGCGGAGCGATTGACTCTCACATAGACGACACTTACTAGCTATAATAGTGTAACATATTTAGTCGTTAAACTGCAGAGTATCGTCATATTGACGATGGGCGGTGATGTGCGTCGTCGCGTTGACGAGCGCCGCGAACGAGGCGCTGCTACTCTTCTCGGTGCGGCAAGAGGGCCTGCTCTGTACACTAGTGAAGAGGGCTCTCTGCGGGAGAGGAGCGGAGCGATTGACTCTCACATAGACGAAACATACTAGTTAAAATAGTACAACATATTATTATTTAGTCTTTAACCTGCAGAGTATCGTCATATCGACTATGAGTGGTGACGTCGTCGCTCTGTCGAGCACTACTACTCATCTCGGTACGGCAAGAGGCCATGCTCACAAACTAAAGGATACTGCCATGCTCTGTACACTAGAGGTATAATCCGACCGCCAAAGGTCCCCGCCGCCCGCACCTGTCTCAGTTCCCCTTTGTCGTCTAGCGCCGCGTCCCTGTACCGCGCAGGCGAGGACTAAGGCGGTCGAATTTTACATTTAAGTTACTAAGACTATGAAAAGGTGGAGTGATTGACTCTCACATAGATTCTTCGTCGCGTCGATGATCCTTGACATATTTTAATAGTTTTAGCTCCCAGTATTTGGCCTAGCTAAGTAACACAGTAACACTTTTACACAATAAGAGCAATGCTGGGATGAATACGAATATAGACAAAACATTACGACATCTAACCAAAGTTACCGACGTATAATTTGTCCAAAGTTCTCGAATGAAGACCATGTACTAGGGCAGGTTTTCTAACGTCAAGGTTTAAGAACTGATTAACTAATCAAGTTTATAGGAACACGCTGGATGCAAGCCGCTTCCGACCTTCCCTTATTCAGGTCAAGGGTCCCTATTCATATACCATGTAGTGTAAAATCTACTTATGCCATTCCGCAGCGGTAAAGGTCACGTCACACTTCTCAAGGAGGCGAAAGCTTCAATTTTGTTTGTTATATTAGATTTGAATTTAAATTTCGTTCTATGGATATTTTTCAAAAAAAATCTTTAATTTATTTGTATTTACATTATATATAAATTATTATATATAAATTATTTGTATTTTATTATTGTATTGTATTGATGTAGGTATATACTTAAGGCAAGCTGTATTCGCCTGTAATTGCTGTGCCACTTGGCTGTTGTTTATTCTTGTCTTTCTTGTTGTTGTCAACACACGAACAGAGTTGGTGAGGTAATAAAACTAACCAAAAAAAAGCCGTGGGAAAGCGGTCGCGATTTTTTGATTCGAGCATTACAAAAAATCCGGTCTCGGAACGCGACCGCTTTCTCGAGATTCCCGCCTGTGTTTGACGTGACTTTAGTTCTAAAAAATATAAATATGTATTGTAATACAGAACTGTAAATAAGATGTAAGATGATCTTTGCAACCTAGTCTCAATCTCCAATGTATGTTGCTGTACTTTCTCTAGTTTTGCTGTATATTGTTTGTGATGTAATACATACTAGTTCAGTAAGTTCATACTGGTTTGAATAAGTGCTAGATAAGGATACATCCTTGTATCATTGAACAGTGAATATTTAAAAAAATGTAAATACCCTTAATAATATGTTAATTTATAACTACGAAATAAGAAAATATAATTACATTACATTTTTTTATTTGATCAAACCCCAATATTAATCTATACATGCCTGATATTGAACACAATCAGATCAGATTTTTTTGTCATTTTTCTTCATCAATTTGTATAAAATTGACACGATTTTCACATTTTTCCTTTACTACTTATGTAGATAAATAGGTAACATTATTAAGACTTTTTTTCAATACTGGTACTTCCTATATTTTCATCTTTTGGTAAGACAATGTCAATTTCATTGGCAAAGTTGACTTTTTTGTCAATTTTTGGGCTGGTGCCTGGAGCAGGTTCATAATCAACAGTGTTGCCGAAGTTAGCTGCAGTGTCAACTTCTTTAGTCTTGATGGAATGAGTCCACATTTCCTCAAACTCATCTTCCTCGTCTTCATCATCCTCATCGCCACTCTTGTCACTCTTCACCAGTTTTCCTTCACTGGTCTTCTGCCAGCAGTACTCGAATGGATAGCTGGTGTTTCTGTTGTCATCCAAAGCTATTTCGAACCTTGATGACAGAGAGTTGAAGGTGGTATGGACCCCTTCCAGCATGTTCACATCAACTTCTTCAAACCCTGTGATGGACTTGAATAAATCCTCAGCAGACTTCATGTCACGGACGTCTTTCTTCTCAAAGAACTGCAAAATGATAAATATAGATTTATTATCATGTTTTTAGTTTCATTGACACATTGATACAGATTTCAGTTTCAAGGCAAAATTAACAATATATTATTACATAACATCATGTTATTGTTATGAAATAAGTACAGACAGTGAAGCAAGTAATAAACTGAGCAAATACAAAATTCAACTGTGCCAGTTTTATCCTCTTTGTCTATTAAAATTATAGTAGTTGTTTTATGACCCAAACTTACATTGGCAATGTTACGGCAATCTCTCAACAAAAATTCCAGACCACTGGGGTGATCTGGCTGCACAGACTGGGAGACATCAATGAACCAGCATTTATTGTCCCACCACAGGATATTATACTCTGAAAGATCCGCATGGACCAGATGGCCGATACTGTACATTTTGTGCATAGCATCTACAACCTCATTGTACACGCTCTGCCACTTCTCTGGTTTAAGAATCACATCTCTCAGCTTTGGGGCTGGTTTATTGTCACGCCCAATGAATGACATAAGCAGAATGTGCTTCTTCAAGCAAACCATATCCGGGCAGTTGAGGCCAATCTTCTGCAACCTTTTCATGTTATGCATCTCTTTCTCCGCCCACATATGTACAATCTTCCGAGGGTTCTGCTTCGAGAACCTGTCCTTGAACCTATAATCTGCTTCGATATACTTGTCGCGAGTTTTGAACTCATTCAATGTAGTTTTAAAAACTTTGATTGCACATTCCTTAGGAACTGTAAAATCAGGGAATGAGGTATCCCCGTTGGCATGCAGGACAACAGATTCTTTGCCAGTGGAGATAACTCCGTTGATATCTTCTAGCACTCCGTTGTTAATAAGCTTGAATAATATAAGTCTAGTGGGCTCATCGAGGCCCATTTCAGCGGTGGCATGACTTTCTTTACGGTCCAACATTTTGTTTTTCCGAGTGTGATGATGCTTTGTTTGTTCTCTCAGGTGATTGAACACAGAGTTGGAGAGTTTCATATCGAATCCTGCGCCGTCGCCGGTGCACACTTCTGGTGGGAAAGCCATAACTTTACAGGCATTCCTCCTACCGTTGATGACGCTGTCATGCTTGGTGACCATCTCACCATCTTTCATAATGAACCCGCGTTTGGGAAGGCTCGCGAACTCTTTCTCGTTGGTCTCGAATCTATCCCAGTCTTTCTTCACGACCCTGTCGAGCTCCTCATCGTCCGAATCCGAATCGTATAGTAGATGATCAGGGACGTGGCGGTAGTTCTCGTAAGAAACAGATACCTTTGCGTCTCCGTTCTTCTTTTTTTCCACTCGCTTGACTTCTTCGTCGTATTCTTTGTCGAACTGACATTGCAACACTTTTGCAATAATAGCGTCGGAATCGCAATAGCTGCTATTGCTTGCGTCCTCAATTTGTTTCAGCAGCTCTGGAGATATATCATTTGAGGAACTCTCGTGCTGATCCGATATTTCTTCAGCAAACTTAATTTCTTCTTTAACCTGAAGACCTCGAGCCAACTCTTCGGACATGATTTCTGATAAGTTTTGCACTTCAGCTGGTGCGCTGACTTTCTTCCAGGGATTCGACATTGTAAAATTCTTAAATTATAGTTATATCACAGTTGTTTATACTGATCTACAAAAGAATCAGGACCTAATATAAAATTTAAAAATTAGCAAGGACACACGAAGCAGAGCAACAGGAAATGAGGAAATAAAATCTAAAATGTTGCCAAGTAGATAATTCAAGTTGTCCTCAAACTACATCAATTTGACAATTTATACGTAGTATCTATAGTAGTCTGTGGACAATTTTCGGATAGAGCACCGAGCTTTGGGTCAAATGATACCAAAGGCGGCTAAATTTTTAACTTTTTTTTTATCAGGTAAAATCTTTAATTGATACAACTTCACCTCGAGGGCAGGTGGGTGGTTCCAGTGCTCCCAGTCTGCTAAAGCCCGGAATCTTTGGGTACGCAGATGACAGTACAGTCGTGGAGAGCTACACATCCGATGCAAGAACCAGCGGGCCACAGATCGAGTCTCACAGAGGGGCTATGGTCGAGCGGCTCAACTTGAGTCTGGAGGCGGTTTCTGACTGGGGTGATGCTAACCTGGTCAAGTTTAATGCCACGAAGACTCAAGCCTGTCTGTTTTCGGCCAAAAAGAGACCCTTCCAATTGTCTCCTGCTTTCCGTGGTGTCTCCGTTCCGGTAACTGACAGCTTGGAACTATTAGGCGTTTCACTCTCATCGACTCTTAACTTTGGCTCTTACATAGAGTCAAAGGCCCAATTAGCTTCCAAAAAACTTGGTGTTCTCTCTAGGGTGAGACGGTATTTCACACCTGAGCAACTGCTTAGTCTGTATAAAGCTCAAGTCAGGTCGTGCATGGAATACTGCTCTCACCTTTGAGATGGCTCCGCCAAATATCAACTGGAGGCTCTGGAGTCGATTGAGAGGCGAGCCAAGAGGCTGATCGACAACGACACTCTGACTATGTCGCAGCTGCAAAGTCTCGAGCATCGACGTAAAGTAGCGTGTTTATCGGCCTTTTACCGGATCCACTTCGGAGAGTGCGCCCAGGAGTTGCAGAATCTGGTCCCACCTGCCCCTTTCTTCTATCGTAAGGCTAGACAGACGCGACCAAAGCGCCACCCTTTTATGGTGGACATTCCGCGCATTAGAACCAAGCGTTTCGAATCCTCATTCCTCATACGAACAGCCAGAATGTGGAACGCTTTGCCTGGGTCTGTCTTCCCGCTAAAGTACAATGTGGGCGTCTTCAAATCCCGAGTAAATAAGTATCTTCTAGGTAAGCGTGCTACAACCTAGACCGCATATCTGCTTAACAACAGGCAGTATGTGGTCAAACGCAAACCTATTCAGAATAAAAAAAAAAAAAAAAGGTGGGTGGTTATGTGGGGGTACCCCGGCGTCTGGACGGTATACCCACCAAAAACCTTGGGTGTTCCACCACTGCGCCTGGTTTTGGGGCTACGGGCACGCTTTCGTACTCCTCCACGGCAATCGACAGCGCTGGCCCAACTAGAGCCCCACCACGAGCGTGCGCTACCGCCTCGATGACGATGTGTTGGAACAAGTGTAAAGTGACCCCGCGTCTGCCACTACGGTTACAGAGGATAGGGAGAACAGGCGACGACATACTGACACTACTCTTCCTCTGCAGCCCCACTGCCTCCGCCAACATGTTGGCAGCACCCGTTAGGGCCGCTGGTAGGTAGGGCAGGCAGGGGCACACACTGCCCGTCCATCAGTTGCAGCCCCCGCCTTGATGGGCTCGGTCGTGGCATCGCGACACCGCAGTCCACCTCACTCGGCAAGCTTAACAATTGGCCAGCCTCCACACGGGCTTTGTGAAAAATACCCGGAGAGGCGGCCCCACCACGGGTTCCTCTTCGCTTCAACAGACCCCAGCTACCTGGCTACTAAGCCCCCTCGCAACGACAAGGCGGGAACCCACTCGGGGGGGAGTCTCCACCACTGGTCAGTATACCCACAAAAAACCCAGGGTGTTCTTCCACTGCGCCTGGTGTCAGGGCTACGGGCACGCTTTTGCACTCTTCCGCAGCACCCGACAGCGCTAGCCCGATTCTGGCTCCACCGCGGAGCTTGCGCTCCTCTCCGTCACAAAGACGATGTGTTTAAACACCAGACATCCACCACTCAGACTCGGGACCAACCAATACTGGGTGTCGGACAGCACCCGTATCCGTCAGTCCTGCTCCCGGTGCAACGGGTCAATTATAGTAGCCCAACAGGCAAGAAATAAATAAATATTGGGAGACATCTTACACACTGTCTCTGACCCCAAACTAAACAAAGCTTGTGATGTGGCTGCCAGAGACTGATATACTACATATACATATATTAAATACATACTTATATAGATAATACCTAAATAACACCCAGACACAGAGCAAACACCTAAGTTCATCACATAATTGCTTGCCCTGGGTGGGGATCGAACCCACGCCTCTGTGATCCAAAAGTTAGGTTCACTATATAACAACTGAGCCACCAAGTACGTCACAATCGTAATACAGGTGGCAACACCAACAGTCCTCTCCCGGCGCGACCTCCTCAGCAGCAGCTGCAGAACGTGCCATACGACTGATACGACATTGCAGCCCGCCTCAGTTGCGGTGCCTCCCACAAGGCACCCAAACTACTTTGACCAGCTTTTACACGCGCTTGGAGGAAAAGACCGGAGAAATGGCCCCACCACGGATTCCTTTTAGCTATAAAGGGAGTACGATGCATGATAATGCTTAATTTGAAATAATTCAATCGGTTTTGATTTTGCTTTATTGTAGGGAGTTTGTTCAGAACTTGGCAACTTCGTGGAAACGGAGTTACCAGAGTATGTTCAACAAAACATGTATATTTTTAAACCTACGCTCTTTTTTAAAAAAAAATGTTTTTCTATACTTATTCATTTGCTTACTTTTATCATTTCAGCAAGCTGCGCAAATCTAGAGCTAGGACTATAATTTCGCAGTATTTTCTTGTTCTTTGTCAATTGTATAATTGGTGTACCTACTCTATTACAATTTAACGTGCTCAACAATTCGCCCCGAAATCTCATCAGAACTTTTTCTTTTGAAAGCACAAACTAGTCTTAAGATGGGCAGAATTTATAGCACCTTAAATTATAGATCACCAATTCACCACAAAGAAAATAAAACAAAAGTGGATTTTTTAACTTTTATTTAGCCTAGCATTTACTTCGCAGATTTCTTGGCACCACCACCGCCGCCGCCAACTTTGACACTGGCTTGTTGTGCCTTGAGCACCTTGACAATCTTCTGTTCTTCAATGAGGAAAGCTCTGACGATGCGTTGCTTCACACATTTGTGGCAGAGGACACCTCCGTACACGCGTTTTACGGTCTTTTTGCGGTAGCAGAGGCGGGAACGCTCAGCGGGTCTGGCCGGCTGGATACCGCGGAGTTTGCTCTTGCACTGCCCACATCTCGGGATCTTCTTGGGCTTCTTTACATACTGATAGACCAGGCGACCACCTGGTGTCCTGACTCTGAAAATAAAATGATACCATTTAAAGCATTGGTTTCATGTTATGAAAATTAAGATATGTGATGAAATCTCAACAAGGATTATAATCACATTTAAGAACAGATTGGACCTTTAGATGGAGAAGGAAAAAAATTGCATGGCAGGTATGGGCTGAATCAAATTAATTGCTTAATGCTATCAGTAAAATTAGCTACAAGTTGTTCAAATTCCCACTCTTTCCCACCACTTCATCTGAATTTAGTAGTACTGCTCAACACTTGCCTCATATTCACAGAAACCACTAAGTTTGGTTCGGCCTATAAATACTAATAACTCATTATTTATACAGGTACATCATAATTTGCAGGTCACCTACATAAATAAATAAGAATCGGTTTTTACATAGCTTTAGGTTGAATTTATCTTTTTACTTAACCTAACCAGATTGGGCCAGCATGGTGTATAAGGCCAAATCACCCTTCTGAGGCAGCTTTATGTTCAGCTGTCAATTAATACAAGGCCAGTACAGTACAGGAGCATCTTTTGAATCATACGCTTATCTGCTTAACAACAGGCAGTATGTGGTCAATGCATAGGTTTGCATTCAGAATATAAAAAAAAAACAAATAATTAACGATTCCGTTTTAAAAATTAAGTTGGGTTTGAACTCTAGTCTTGATACATTAGGGCATGGGAAGAGATACTTACTTTACCAGGTTGGATAGGTTTCATTCATGTGCTGTTGTTTAATAAAGGTATGTTTCACTAAACTGAACCTAACATTAGAATCAATGTCATTGTATGTAAACAATCAAATGTTTTGTGCTGTTTGATACTAAAGTTTGGTTTTGTAGTTTTAATATAAGCAAGCACTGAACTGACTATGTGAAGATCTAGGGAACTAAGTACCTAGGTCTTCAGTTATTTTCATAAACATTTCTTCAGGATGGAACTGTTGGTAGCGTAAACGTGCTGCTCAAGTCCTTCATAAGTCCAGTTACCTGATAAAGCTGTTACTTTGTACATAAATAATTCTATATTCCAGTAATCACCTGTCGGAGAGATTACCATCTTCCTCCTGTAGAGGTTATGTCAGTTTACTGAAAGAATATGATAGAAATACTTATCTACAATATAAAAATGTGCCACGGGGGAGTCGTAATCACCAACAATTAACTGTAAATCCAAGAAACTACTTACATTCTTCTCTGGTTTGACTTTGTATTGTACGACAATCGTCGTCTGAACGTAAGCCGCTGCACCATTGCGGAGCTGAAATATAAAAGTAACAATAAACTACTAGCTACGAACTGCGAAAATCACTATCCTAGATTGTATTCCACATGAATTATCACAGGATTAACATAGATTTTATTTAAAAATTTCACTGAACACACAAATTCCAACCTTTTTGACAATGGTTGACAGGAAAAGAAAAACAATCAGTTATCTGGCAACATTCATTTTAGTCACAGTATAAAAATATTCTTATTTGTCGTATTTTTGAACAGAAAATAACCTACACTGACAAAGCCTTCCCTAGACTGTGAAGGCTTAGAACCGCGGCCTGGTGAAAAAAAAAAAAAAATAGAAAATACAAGCTCATTTAAAAACAACCCTACATAAAAAATAAATTAGCAAATTATCCAGATGTACGTATGAAGCAATTTTGCATTTAATTATTAAACTTATTATTTAGCAAACAACATCTTTAAGTTTCAATTTCCTATCGTGGAAACCAAATCAATTAATTTAGTGGGTATAAAAATCATTATCATAATTAGTCCGCCAGTTAGATTATTAAAAAATATTGGACACGTATTTTTTCTTTTTTTAATCAAACAATTAGTGACAAAGATAAGCCTTGTCAAAGTTTGAGAGTGGGGGCTCGTGACGGCACTAGTACAAATGTACCGGACATTTTGACCCCCATTCCTTCCCAATGCCCACTAATGCCATTATTTCAGGCTCATCCAAGCCAAGACGGCAGCCAGCCAACCGGCTGAGAGGGTGCTGGAGATACCACCTGCCCTCGCAGGCGGGTCGGATGCTCGCACCCTCCGAGAAATTCCCTGCAGGTAGTGACTTGCAGCGTCCTGCCGCAGCAAAGAGGTGATCCTCGAGGCTGCAACCTAGCTCAACACAAATAGTGAGCAAGAAGAATCCACGAAGAAGAGGACATTTTGATAGCGGTTAGTGACGTCACGCGGAACTTTAACGGGCTACCTATATCTTTATCAATTTTTGTTAAATTGACAAAAGAAAAAATACGTGTCTAAAATTTTTTGACATTCTATTTGACGGCCTAATTGTATTTTTTTTCAGTAAACAAGCCTTCTACTTTTCTGTAAAAACTACTTTAAACCGAAATGAATGGTTGTTTATTTTAAGACCAAAAGTGCTCTTCAGTACCTACCCACATTACACAATATTTCAAAAGTACGTCTAGCTGTACCATTGACCGTGGTTCTGTTGCGTTGGTACCATCACCCTCAGATTATCACCTTTGGTATTTTGAACTAAAACAAGCCCTTAGAAAATTACAAAGCTGAGGACGCAAAAATCACCGTCTCCCGTATGCATCTAGTAATATCTAGAACAGATTTTGAATGGTCCCACCCACGGTTGCTGCGGCGTAACTGAGTTATAGACTGAATCATGCAATTCAGCAGATGTGAAGTTAGCTACAAGCTGCAGAATCAGAATCAGAAATTTTTTATTGCATAAAACTGATACTAAGGTGTAAAACTGGTACAATAAATATTATTGTATTAGATATCACAGTTTTACCCTATTCGGGCCTGCAATGTTTAAGTTCACACACATACATGTAGTTAAAATAAAATAAGGTTTCTTACTACCTACTTACAGCTACAGTAAATAAAAACTTTAAAAATATCCAATCTGCGCAATATCCAATCAACGCACAAATTAATGTGAGCTTCAGTCAGGATTGGATATTGCGCAGCTTGTAGATAACTTCACATCCGCCGATTTGTATGATTCTATACTGAGATTGAAATGGTTATTTGAAAATAAAATGCGGCCGCAGCCGCAATCTGCAAAAGTCTGGGGGATGTATTTCGATATAACTTCAGTTTTTAAACGAATAATAAAATGTTGCATTTCAGTGCTGGTAACACTGAGTTAACAAAATCAAAATGGCTGCTGTTTTGTGATGTTTGTGTGCAAATGTTTTTCAGTGATAAATATTTTTGAAGTGGATTCTGAAAGAAATTTGGCTGAAAATGGGTAAGTAATAAACTTGGTTAACCTTTTTTTCAAATGGATTTGATTAAGGACAGTTTCCTATCAGTTCTACACAACATGTCTTGAAATCTTCGATTTACAGGAGTCAGATGTTTATAGTAAAAATGCTTTAACTCTTGCCCTTTGCAAAATCATATTGTTTTAATGGGGTAATTGAGTATATATTTGAGTATTATACTTTTGTGACTATCAGTAATATCATTGACACATGAATTCTTACTCTTGGTGTTCCTCAATTGCCTGTTGTATTATCTCACTCATCTTCTCAATATATGGTCTATTTTACTCAAAAGTAATTTATTTGGTAGTATATCTTCTGCAGAATTTGCTTTATTTTCTTGCAACTAAAATGTTTGTCAACAGATGTTGTTAGCATCTCAACTATAGATTAGAATTCTCTAATTTTTAAACCCTATCCCATAGGATTACATATACCCTTATGATATGACCCTACCTGCTATACTTACATATGAACTACATACTAACATTTTTGCTACATGTCTTGGGTGATGTTCTTGTTGTGTCTACATATTATGTCTACATATTATGAGGTAGTTGAATGATTATTTGATGCTTGATAACAAAGTAGCAAGATAAAATTGAGCAGAATGCACTGTAAAGGTTTTTCTTCCAAAAGATTTGTCATATAGCCAATAGAATCATTTCAAATCAGTACCCCTAGTTTATCAAACGGATTGAAGGTGGATAAAATTTTATCAACTTTTAATGTCACTTTTTTTAAAATTTTGTATTGTATGTGCATTTGACTACATATTATACGGACTAGGGTGTAGCACGTTTACCTAGAAGATACTTATTTACGCGGGAATTGAAGACACCCATGTCACTAAACTTGTGCAAATCAAACCATATAACCTACTAAGTAGGTTGAAGAATGGATTACAAGACTTGTAAACCATAGTTTTTGGATAATTTGGTGGAAAGACGATTTGTCTATTTGCCATCATTGGAGTACTGTGGTGTGGCATAACAAGGTTGAAATTATTATTATATTGGTGATTATTTTCTTATTGTTAGTCTAGTGGAAACACAACTAAATAAAAATCTGATGATATTGGACCAATGTAAACTCATTCATTGTAAAATTTATTTTTTAACTCATCATTGTTTTCATTCAAAATTATGTGTTTCAAGTGCAGCTCCAACTTTTTCAGTAGCATTCCAGTCTAGTGATTAAATTCAGTGCTGAAATGCTACTGGAAAAATGTAAACTGGCCCCGAAATGTCCTCATTTTGTAGAATAATGCAGTCCCGTGACTGAATTGATGGTCTACTTTTTCATTCCAATGCACCATAGTAGCAAGCAAATGGAATAGAAAATAAATAAATAAATATCTGGGGACATGTTACACAGGATCTCTGACCCCAAACTAAGCAAAGCTTATGATATGGTTGCCAGAGACTGTTATACTACATATACTTTTTAAATGCATACTTATCTGTATAGATAATAAAATCCAGACACAGAAATCTATTTTCATAATAAAAATATTTGCACTGGGTGGGAATCGAACCCACATCTCTTTGACCCAGGAGTCAGGGACACTAACCACTCGGGTAATGAGGCAGTCAAAAGTAGACCAGTTCACACCACTGTGAACTGACAAATCACATGTGTAGGATGTCCTTTTATCATCATTTGTTTGTTTACATTTAGATGCTTGTCATGTAATTACATGACACTTTTGATTACTTATTTGACTGCCACAGTGGCTCAGTTATTAGTGTCTATGACTAAGTAACACTGATTTTATGTATTAACTTATTATCTAATCTGGTGCCATAAGACATGTTACAAGTCTGCAATACAATGTTGCATTATAACTAACTGAATAAAGCGATAAATTAAAATTGTCAACATCAACTCTTCTCAATTCATTGCTGGACATAGGCCTGTTCTAGTTAGTGCATTGTCCTATTGTCCTGCGTTTGTGTATTACATGATATATTTCAGTACCTACATGAATTTAAAATAAATGTAATATTGTCATTCATCTTCAAGTATTCTAAATTGGTGACTTTTTTTTAATCGGCTAGGGGTAATAGTATTTAATTGTCTACTGTATGTCTACAATTACAGAGAAATTGAAAGACTAGTTCTATAGCAGATAACAACAATAGTAACACTTTATTAAAAAACCGATTATAAGGACAAAACAATACAAATAGGTTTTTAACTGGCGACCTTATCGCTCTAAGCGATTTCTTCCAGGCAACACTTGAGATAAACTTCCCAAGCACATAAAGCTTTTACACCACTGGATTTTCAGTGAAGGAAAACATCGCGACGAAACGCATACATGTCCATAGAAGAAATTCGGTTTAATATGTGAATCCACCAACCCGCACTGGGCCAGCGTGGTGGATATGGCCCAATCACCCTCCGTGGACAGGCCTACGTCCTACAGTGGACTGTCAAAAAAGCTGGTACACTACATAAAGCTTCACAATTTTCACCAATATTCATACCTGAATCTCGTAAAGTATTATTTTCAAAACGAACTCCCAGAATCCAATTTGAAAGCCTAATTCGGTGGGTTCGGTTTAAGATGCGCGTACGCATTCGTTATGCGCCATGTTTCATCCGAGGTGTCAGAAATAAGCCCTTTATAAAACGCTTAAAGGCTCGTACCTCGTACGATCGTGTAGCAATAGAATTACGGCAGCAGTACATGAGGTCGCGCAGAAATGTTTTTCTAATTGTGGATAGACTTGAACATTTTGTTTATCGTGAATAAGTCCGCGCTTGACCACCAACTCGCCTGATGGTAAGCGATGTTGTGGTCGAAGATGAAGCACGCAGACCTAGAAGATACCTATACACTCTGACCTAGAAAATGCTTTAGGTTATATCTCTTAGGAAACAAGAAAGCAGGAAGACTGTTCCATTCCCTGGCGGTACGAATCAGGAATGTTGAGTCAAACCGCTTTGTACGTATCGAAGGACAATCGACAGTGTAGAGGTGGTAATGTGGCGTCTTCCACACACACTTCCACATCATCCAATGTTGAAGTTCACAACGAGAATAAGCATTGATTATTTATTTCTAAGGATTATCGCTATAAATCCACTGCTGGGTATAGGCCTCTCTCATGTGCCATTGTTCCATATCTCGGACTATTTTCACCTATTCATGTCCGCTACATCAAATAGAATATAATAGAAATAGAGCTCCTGATATTGTCTATGATAAGGAATATAAAGATACGATTTTACGATTTCCGACTGCGGTTTTGACATTCTCAAATTATTTTATCTGTTTACTTAGGTATTACATTCAGGTCACGTGTCCTGACGCGAGTTTAACATTTTATTTCCCATCCCAAAAAGTGCACAACGCTGCTATAGAAGTTTTCACGTCGAATTGAGAACCTCCTTTTTTGAAGTCGGTTAAGTATTAAGCTGAAAATCGTGAAGCCTGGAAATTGCTCCGCCGGCAAGAGCCTAGCTCTTATGTAATAGCAATGAATGGAGCTTAGTAACTGTTGTTTTTAGTGTAGTAATCGCTAAGCAACGTTCCGAGAACCCATCGACATTGAGATGGGTCATTTTGTATTAACAATAGCAGGGATGCCGGCTAGGGCTGCTACTGGCCGAAAATATTAAAGTTAATTTTTTTTTCTCACATAGTTTCACGAAAAACTTCATTCGTCTAATAAGCCCGATTGCAGAGGCGCCATCGTAATTATATTAGCTAAATAGCATAGTTCTGTTTCTTTTTCACTTTAGGCATTCGATAGAGAGAACGCTTTTACGTTGCTATTTTTTTTATTCTGTTTTGGTTTGCGTTTGACTACATACTCCCTGATGTTGAGCAGATATGCGGTCTAGGGTGTAGCACGCTTAGCTAGAAGATACCTATTTACTCGGGATTTGAAGACACTCACGTCGTACTGGCTTAATTAAATTAAATTTACGTTGGCGTCTCTGTAATCGGGATTAATCTGCGACTATATTTTAGATAATAGTTACTACGTAATAAAGTTAGGTAGAGCTAGCCAAGGCAGGTATCACCCTAGAATTCTCTGTGCCTAAGAATTTATTGAAATAGTAGCCTTGGTGCCCGGTTGCCCAAGCACCACCCTAGAAAAATACTATAAAGGCATGCCATCACTAAAAATATAGCCACGTCAATAAAGTTGATGGTGGTGGTAAATATATTTGGATTTGATTGTTTTAAGACTTAAAAAATACTCATTAAATTTAAAATGTATTGTGTAAATGGTCCGATTGGTGATTTACTATTTTGGCAAATGTGCTGATCGCTTTACATGGAACAAGAACTGGTGCGACATGACTCATTCCAATTCTACCTACAAAATTATAAAAATCTTTAATCTCACTTAGCCTTCGACCTTATCGTGCGTCTGAATTAAATATACAATTATCATATTCCTCTAATAAAATATTATCTGTTTTTTATCAAGTTTTTTGGGACCTTAATGGAGACTGCTCCATTAGTATTGTAATTTGGAAAGTTATTTCGCGTGTAGCGGTTTATATCGCTCGGAGGGTGTCAGAGTTCACGCCGAACCAGTTGCTGTCTATGAATTATTTAAATGGTCGCAAGCTCGTGCCGCTATTCTTCCCTTTGAATGCAATACTTCTGGCGTAGTAGAATTTTAGTAGTACTATCTAAAGTAGCTCATTTTTATGCGGGCTCGCACGGTCCTCAAGCTGGTTTTGTTGGGATGAGAACACACTTATAGTAATGCCAAAAACAAACATTGGGACTATTTTTCTAGGCCAAAGCAATGAGTCTTTTAGATACCGCGTCATCTAGAGGTATTTATTGTCAGAAGTTTCGCTTGTAAATCTAACGTAGAATTTCAAATTCACTTGAAATTTTCTTATCCTTTAAAAATGTCGATATATATTTTTATCATAATTATCTAATCCATCAGACTTGAACTGTTGGATTAAGGTCTCCCTGGACCCTGATCCAACTTCTCTCCTCGTACAGAAATTTCAAACTTCTCAAAATATTGATGAAACTTGGAATCAGCTCAACCCTACCAGCGCGCCCGTAGGCCGAGCTTTCTTTTCTTATTTTGGTGGCTGGCTCCGAAGGCCGACACCTCGCGACACTGCCGCGGCGCCTGCCCTGCCCTCCGACTATTGTCGGAGTCAACCTCGCTAGTCTCGGCACACCGTGATACAAAGCCCTATTAGTGGGTAACGAGCTATTCAGCTTTTTGGTCGACGATCTCTTTAGAACGCAATTGTTCAATTCTTCCTGCCCAAGTTTTGGAAATAGATGAGGGGAAAACCTACGTCACAGGGATTTCAGGGGATGCTATTGTTGATGATAGTTTGGTTTTAGGTCCTGTATTGAATTGTTCCTCTGCTGAGTACTAGAGTATATTCTCACTAAAAAAGGGTTAGTTTGGTTGGCCACAGTCCACCACGCTAGCTGATCAAATCCACCGGTCTCCGAGCTAAGGTATGACATCTTTATGATAATGCAAGAGCGTGTGTGTACCTACTATGAAAGATATTGTTCTAGGTCTAAATTAGGTTGCCCTAACACACAAAACGACAACTTTCCCAATTGTTCTTCCATGAACTAAAAAGATAAAACTGTTAATGATTTAAAATTTCTCGCTAACCGTCTAAAAACACGCTTAGCTTAAAAACGCGTTCTAAACACCATTATCCAGTCCAGTCACGACGGGAATCCCACAGGAAAATAGAAAATAGGTTACATTACAGCATCACATCAACATCGATTCCGAGTATTCCATTCGTCTGCAGGATGTTTAAATGGTCTGTTGCCAGATTTAGAATGATAAAGAGCTTTTCTTCGGCCCAGGACGTTCGTATAATGCGAGTATTCGACAATGGTCATCCGCCCACTGGAGCGCTCGAAGCCTTCATTGTTGCGACGACTTGGGAATGACGTCTATGAATCTTATTCTTCGCATTAAACCGTCTCCGTGGTTTATGGGTAGGCGTTAGGTCTGGCAAGCGTGGGGCGCGTTCCCTGTCGTGGTTAGGTATGCTAGTAAGATGTCATGTGTTATGCTGATTTCATTTATGAGATGTCTCCACGGGACATCACAATTGTTAGGTATCAACTTAAACCTTCAAACTATGGAGGTTTGAGGTTGTGACTAAAACTTGCCTAGATGGTATTCACTTAGAAAGATATGCCTCTGTTGAATACAAGCTAAACGCGGAAGATACAGCAGTCTTGTGTCCTGTATTATGGTAGAAGAGTATACCAGTACAAAACGTGTTCTAATTCAAGATGCTAAGGGTAGGAAGACAATTTTTCACCGTTACATTTTGTTCTCAGCAAATTGGTCACGCTCTTGGTATAATAGCAGCATCCATCTCGGTGTCCCACTGCCCGTGACGAATCGAATGGCCGGTAATGTGGTCACGTCCAGCGCCGATTCCCCTGATTTCCTGCGGGAGAGTAATTCTACCTCGGCTGTAATCGTATCGTCTATTAAACTATGACTGATGTAATGATTATTTCAGAGTGGATCGATTACGTCAATCACTCTTTTGTTGGCGCTAAAAGCTTTAGAATGTTTTATGAGGTGATGTTTCGTAGAAGCTCTATACTTTTGTCATAATCATAAACCAAACTATCTTAGGTATAGTTAGGTACCTATAACAAAGTAGGTAAGTATGTGCTACAAAGAATTCCGGTAGCCCTTGACACCCAGCTCATTCATGCTCCGGCTTGCGCCGTGACCAGCTTCGCCGCGGCGACAAACAATAGACCCTCTCAGATAAAACAATACGATGACTACGTATAAAATATCTTGAATTTAGTGATGCTCTGTTGCTAAAATATACATGACTAGACAGTTCAAAGTAGATCCTATCAGACACGATCAATGTTTCATCGCCGTCAGCCCATAGTCCAGTTTTCACGGAGCGCAGACGTGGTTTATAGTTTCCCCCGAAGTTTTCTTTACACATCACAGATTATTACGTAGCGTCGTATTTCTGGATTCTCGCATACGTCTGTTTACGGGTCGTCGACCCGCCGGAAAATACTAAGAACGTATTGTTGTAAGCATAACACAGTTTACAATCTGGGGCGTTACCCCTCTAAATTGAGCCGGTTGTTTAATAACAATGCCCAGTTTAGATTACAACTATGTATCGCATTCCGTTGGATTACTTGCCCCGCGGTACTATAAAATATGTACTAGATTTGACTACCTAAAGAACGAGTAGTTAAGCTCTACGCGCTTCCGTTATACATCTATGTATAGCATCTCGTGTTAGCTACATTTATATCCCTTATCGATGCATTTAAAGTGGGATCCCGAAGGCGTATTAGACTTCTGAAATTAAATATCAACACAATCACGGTTGAGATTCTCAGATAGGGTGGACACTTGGACAGTGTGAGTAACGGCCTTCTAACCGAGCTCTATTGACCGTTGTATTGATAAATCCGCCGCGATGCGGCCGCAGATGTATGCTGATGGATCTCTACAGTGTTTGATTACAGATAAGACGTTCCTACTCGAATTAGTGCACCGCATAATTAATACGGTATGTTTTTATAGGTATACGTATTTTACGTGGGACGCGATGTCAGATTACAAAATTATGTAGAGGGGTTGAATTTAATCTGAAGACAAATCGTGAAGTCGTATTGTATGTGTAGTTAGAAGGATGTGTGGATCACGGAGATGGTGCGATAATCCTGTTATTTATTCATCCTCCCGATGGCCCTAATTAAAGCCGAGCTGAGCCACAGAAGAAATAATGGCTGAGCTCGACAAACGTCCACTAATTCTGACATATTCGGAGGTATTTGCCTCGGACCGGTATGCATGCCTCTCCAAACGTGAAGCGGCTTAACGACCCCTTTCCGCTTTAACTTGGTTAAGGGCTTACCGGGTTTATTTTTTCGTGCTGTAGCTTTCTAGATTCCTTGTTTGCTGTCTGGTACGCGAGAGTTCGCGCTTTTTGTAACGTGCACGGCGCCGCGTGCGGGTTTTTCTCGCGCTTCTCGGTAACGAAGCAGTCACGACTTGGATCGTGTTTAACATCTATTTCCACTTTTGCATTTGGTACATCTTATACCTATCTATCCACGGTTGGTCATTTTTACAGTGTGTGTGGAAGTGCAACAGCCCGCATAAACACGAACTGCAGTCGATTTTTCGTTTTGTTCGTGCGTTCCTGCGGCGAAGCGTATCTTGCACTATTGCCTGCAATTTGCTCGTACGTGCGAAAAAGGATTGCCTCCGTAATTGCTGTTTGTGAGCGCTCCGGCCATTTTATTTCCTTCACATTTCGTCTCGTATTGAATTCACTTCTCGGAAGTGGCCGATTTGTCAGTGTAGCCCGAGCGTGTATAATGCGTGATTACTCTGCTACCGGAGAGCTTCCAAAGCTTCCAGTAAGCTTTTTCACGTTCTATAAATTCAGTCCCCGAGCTGTATTTGGAAGTGTTGATTTTCTTGTTTCTTTTCCATGTAGAGGGAGGTTTAAATCTTGATAAAATCGGTGCCTATTAGGGCCCTCCGCATGTCGGTCATCCGTAGGAGTTAGCGGCGGTCATATAAGGGGTTAGAATGGGCGCCGACATGCGTTGGAGTGACATAGAATGGAGAATATTGGCGCAGCACTTCAAGGTACAAGTCGTTTTTAGGGTTCCGTACCCAAAGGGTAAAAACGGGACCCTATTACTAAGACTTCGATTTCCGTCTGTCTGTCTGTCACCGGGCTATATCTCATGAACCATGTTAGCTAGGCAGCTGAAATTTTCACAGATGATGTATTTCTGTTGCCGCTATAACAACAAATACCAAAAACAGAATAGAATAAATATTTACTTAAGGGGGCTTCCATACAACAAACGTAAGTTTAGGACTTTTTTGCTCGCCATTAATAACGGCAAGAGGCATGGGGCTCCCATACGGTACGGAACCCTTCGTGCGCAAGTCAGACTCGCACTTGGCCGATTTTTGTTTGTTGCCAGCGTCGCGAACAAAATTACCCGTGGTCGTCGGGCGCCGCGACCGCTCTGCACCTACTTCTCTTTTTAACGTGCGCGTCCAATTTTATTATTTTTATTTAACACCTGCGCCCCGTAATCTGTATTCGACGATCTCCCAAACGCTTAACTCTTTTTGGGCGTGTTTTTATGCCGGGAACCGACGATTTATAGCGTTCGTGTTTTGTCCACCGAATAGTGTCGTTTAATTTTCCGTGTCGCGCCGTTCGAGATCGATTATGTTCGCCCTTGATTGCATCCTTTGGACCCTATATCTTGATATTTTATTGTAAACGTGACTCTTCAATAAATCGGTATCATGGTACGCGTTTTATTTGGGTTTGGTTGATTTGTTCTATAATAGTAGTGGAGTTAAACGCTAATGGCTACCGGGCGCGGAGGCTGCGCCGGCGCCGTCCTACCCCGCCATTATCTAAATGCACGCAGTGTACCTGCCACGTCTCCACACTATAATTTTATTCTGAGTTTGATTTAGACAACGACACCGAGATATCGGACTAATAATAGCGACCGAATGTAACCGGGCCATTGTTATCTAAATTCCTCGAAAAGCGGTATTAGTTATTGTTAAGTTTTTTTTTTGTTAATTAACGAACTAATTGAAAACGGCCGACGTTGGCGCTTTAGTTCGTACCTAATGTCGTGACCCTAATGTTATCTTGAAAACAAATCAATACACTCGTTAGGTATTTGACTACTTGAGTCGCGACTAACGTGATAATTGATATTAAACAAAGCTATGTGTGCTATTCGTATTATATGGCCACTTGCGTAACTCCATTGACAGTAGAGTAGTTTTGTTAAAAAATTCTGTTGTAAATGCAATTCTGGCTCTAAAGGTTGCATAAATTAAGTAAGTACATAAGATGTTACAAAAATTCGCCACATTCATTGTCAATAAGTTTTGTTCAGTTACCTGCTATTAGTTTATATAAGTTAATTATTTTAGCTTGCAAACGTATTTATTTATTGTTATTTCTTGTCACCTCTAGGATCTAATGTACACTAGAGATGTACATAATTTGTTAATGTCTTGAAATTAAATAAAGATCTTTAAAAAAAAAAAAAAAAAAAAAAGTAGAGTAGGAGTAGGTGGTACGATAATACCCTCAGAAGAATTACAAGTAATAGAAGTATTGTAAAATTTTACTCAAACAAAAACTACGTTACAGCTGTCTTATTCATATCTGGCTAAACAGCATACGCGAGAGCTAGAGGAACAAAAAAAAAACGCAATGTCTGTCAAAATCACCAGTTGGAATGTCAAAATGGTTAAAATTTGGTTACACTTGGCTATTTGTCTTTTTCGGAAATTCGAACTCTCTAGTTTCAGTAAGAAGGTTCAAATCTCTGATCATTTTAAGTACCTTCCCACTTTTTACCTTTTTGAATTTGGACAGGCGAGATAGCTCAATACTAGTTTGTGAAACCCTTCGAAATTACGTAAGTTCGGGTGTATGTACTGTAAGTGCATCTTTTTCTAACACCTTTTAAATTTCATATTTAAAATGGGACAAAGTGATGTATACCTCTTGCTATTTTAGTACTGTTTCTATTACTTTAGTTTTGATTCTATGGATATGCCTGCAGTATTCACCACTCGGTATGCCGACCCGACCTCGCATCGGATTATAAAATAAAATCCCAACTTTAAAAAAATGCGGCATCGTGGCGCCTGCTAGACCCTCATCATATGAACCAAAATGAATACAAAGGAGCTTATCGTCCTTGGTTTTAGGATCAATTTAATTGAAATTCACGGCATGCGTATGTTTGTAAACCTATAAATCATATTCGCCTCCATTGTGCCCTAAGAACGCGTGTTTTTACACTTGGAAATAATACATCGACAAATGGAATAAATAATAGTTTGTATCTTTTGAAAAATGTCTGACGTCAGAGGCGGGACCTTAGTAATTACGATTGCAAATTAAATGGATTGGGTGTGTTATGCGCAAATAAAGGTTTATTAAAAAGACTACGGAGATGTAAATAACTAGCCAACTGGAAGATCTGAATAATCTGCACTGGAGTTGGTTTTTACGGTCCTTTGCTCATTATGTTCACTTGCTTTTTGATTGAATAAATAATTACGGACTGTAGAGTACAGTGGTAATCTAGTAGACTAGAGATGGATAGTGTTGTTCTTGTTACTTCTTATCGAGCATTTCTTATTCGTACTTTCTAATTTGAACTTGATTTGAGCGTACTTTTTCATCTTTTTTAAGGTTCCGTACCCAAAGGTTTTTTACAACGGGACCCTATTACTAAGACTCCGATGCCCGTTTGTCTGTCTGTCACCAGGCTGTATCTCATGAACCGTGATAGCTAGACAGCTGAAATTGTCAGATGATGTATTTCTGATGCCGCTATTACAACAAATACTAAAAATAAAATACTTAAATATTTAAGGGGGCTCCCATACAACAAACGTGATTTTTAGGAGTTTTTTTACTCGCTTCGCAAGAAGAATGGAGCTAACGTCTAAAAAGCTAATGGACGTCAAAAAAGTAGCTTTGATTTTATAGGTAACGTTAGAAGCTTATTATTGTGCTTGTTATATTTTATCTTCCTAGAAGAATGCCACTTAAGACTATTTGACTCCCCCAAAAAGGAGGACAATATTTTTCGGTCCTAATACTTTATGTGGTGCATTCGTCTAATTGCGCACATATTGGTTTCATTTTTATATGAAGGTTGTTAGCCCAAAAATATGCCTTTCGATACTTCGTTGCTTCTGTACTCTTAGAAAATAATAGGTGTAGGTTGAATCATACAAGTTGGCGGCTGTGATTTTAGCTACAAGCTATGAACCCAATCCTGACTAAAGCTCACGTAACACCTGCGCGAGGATTGGGTTATCCGCAGCTTGTAGCTAACATCACAGCCGTCAAGTTCTATGATTCGACCTATAAAGTGACTTACACACTGTCTTTCTCAATTCTACAGAGACAATGTAACAGTCTATCGATTCTTGCAAGGTAATCGTAATCAAGTTAACATGCCCGACGCCCATATCTATCTCTATTGCAAGAAAGGCGTCTAAAAATTGTAAATTGTCAACGCATGTTTCTATAAAAGGCTTTGAAATGCGACAGTCTTGGCGATCGGTTCTTGCCGCGCTACAATACCAATACACATTTCTTGTGTTGCGTCTATCACGCTCCTTATTCGTCCAGACAGAGCCTTATACTTCAGCCGTTATTGCATTTGAATGTGGTTATGTCTGACATTCATCTACAACTTTTTCAATTACTTATCTTAACGATATTTTTATTGCATGTACTCCGCTGTTTATGATGCAAAAATTAATTGGTTTTAAATACCGAGTGTTCAGTTTCATGCTCAAATCGCGGCGTCCGTTAAAGGCGCCAATATTTTTTTTGTTCTTGCCTATTACACTTTTTTCTCGTCTGAAGCGGATAGTTATGCAAAACTTCGAATCGCAATTAGATACACGCTTTAGTCAGATTCGATTCAGTTTTAATGGCATCCGGAAATACCAACATTAAAAGGAATTTTAAATTAACCGATTAATTGCCCTAAAACTATGTTAATTTAATTTTGTTCTAAATCTCTGTCGTAGCTTCGTGAATTGTTAATTTGAATATCTCACATAATTCCGTTCGTCCGCGAACAAGCTTTTTGTATTATCTCCACCGGAAATAAAAGTAGGCATTTCGTTTTAAAATGCATATTAACAGTTTACTTAATGGCTCACTAAATTAATGTTTAGTATCATAAAATGGCTCGGTATTGTTTTAGAACTAGATATTTTCGTTTTTATGGTTTCTATATTGGTATGGAATTTCTTTTGTGTCGGCTTCGTGGAGGCAGACGCGTGGATGATTTCATTGAGATACCGGATGGCTCCGGGAACTCGGGATTGAAGTATTGTGTGCAATGATACAGGCGCATATGATTGACGGCTCGGCTTCGTTAAGCCTCTCTTCAAAAGGTACGTGGGCACGAGTAGTTACCTACGCCGTCCTGCCCTCGCGAGTCGCGTATAATACCACCTCATCTCCATTTACGACGTGTGATATTTCTTGTGGTGCGACTAAAATGATTTTCTATAGCTCTTTATGTCCGGCGTGGTGTGGTTTGACGGAATTGAAAGCGATACGCTCTCCACTCGTTTTTTTTCCGCTCGATATTATCCGTTGAAGTCTTTGATCCTTTTTAAGTTTTATAGCCGCTCATGTCACTGTCAGACCCTCTTAAATAACTTTTATGGACCCTGACTTGTAGTTTTCTTTTTACTACCAAGTTAATGATTTTACTTTCTTAACTTTGTATCTTAAAAGATCTGGTACGTATTTAGTTGCGGCCGTGGATACTATCTCGGATAGCTAGCTCGTGAAATGATTCACACTAAATCTGCTCAAAGAATGTTTTTATAAAACAGTATTAACATTCTGATGGCGAGAAATGTGTGGTGTTTATGTGGTTTATACAGCAGATGTTTTATGAAGCAACTCGCCAGTGATATAACGTCAGTCAGCGTGATTGACGGCAGGCGCCACCAGCTCAGCTCGAACTCGAACCGGAGCCAGATTGCTCTCATACAATTAGTGTTACAAGCCCGGCATAACCATCTCTGTTTATTTTATACATTAGATATTCATAGATTCACCATTTACAACGGGCTTTAGCAAGGCTTACGAAATAATCGTATACAAAATGCTTTGTAAAACAATAAATATGTAGCCGCTTAGGCACATCTTAAATGCTTGTAAATCATTATTTAGTATTGGTTAATTTAATTGAACATTATAACAGCTCCGCTGACTAGTTTCGTGGGTTCGTGTCGTAGGTTCGAGGCGCGTAGGCGACCCGGCGGCTTAAAATCAAACCCGTAGCACGTTATAAAAGAGAAAAAATGGTAATGTCAATTGGTTACGGTGAAATAAATGATTTCCGTCGGCCGAGGCCGCGGAGGCGTCCACAAAGGGGGCTCATTAACGGAGCCCTGCCCCGGCGCTAATCCTTTCGTTAGACCTCTATTGTGGTGTGATCACCACCCGGAGCCAGAATCACGCTTTTTCTTGAAGCAGTATACTAGCGACCTTTATTTACACGGCGAAACAGATTCATTTCCTGAAAATAACCGTCGTAACCGTTCAGCTTTGTCAGGGGTCATCAGTTGGCTGGAAAATTCTGGTAACAGTGCTAGCCACCCCGCCTATACGAACATATTTATACTCTTCGAAATTGCAGAAAAAAAAACATGATCGTATCGTTCATAATCGTAATTTTCAGTATGGAACGTTTCTTTGAAACAACAACACACCATTAGTTATATTTTTTTCTATGAAAAAGTTTTTCTTTTTCTGTCTTCACAGTTATCAATTACTTGTCTTTATCTTAGTAGTTAGTTCTTCTTATTCCTTAAAAACGTACAGACATTAAAATAAAAAGCAATATTCATTGACACGAAATCTTGATGTTGATTTCTAACAACTTTCAAGGACTGTTCATCATCGAGTGAAGACTGAAGAGTTTGCCCTTCTCTCCACTGAGAATAAACCCCAATAACAACGCTGGATTCGCCATAATTACGACTAGCTCTCTATGATCGCAAATTGTGCAGATCCAGACGCAAACGAGCAACAATTGAGACGACTCAGTGCCTCTAATCAAAGCGTGACACACTTCGGCCCGAATATTCGCCAATTATTGTCTTATTGTTTGCTGTCTACACAAATGTTATCAGAACAGAATTAGACAAATAGACATAGTATGAAAACCGTGTCACATTTTTTGCACGATCGATGATTTAGAACAACTTTGAATGTTTCATCTATCGAATAGTTTAGATTTTGTTAATTTTTGAACGATAAAATTTATTCTTATTCAAAACTGATATGTAAAAACCGACCAAAGTTACTAATAATCGGCCAAATACGAGTCGGACTCGCGCACGGAGGGTTCCGTACTGTATGGGAGCCCCCCTTAAATATTTATTTTATTTTAATTTTATTATGTACTATTGAAGGTAATATAAAACTAAATATTCTGTGAAAATTTCAAGCATCTACCTGGTACCATTATTAATATAGAGCGAGAAACGTCTAAAAATTCAGGTTTGTTGTATGGGAGCCCCCCTTAAAATATTTATTTTATTTTGTTTTTAGTTTAGTTTATTTTTTGTTATAGCGGCAACCGAAATACATCATCTGTGAAAATTTCAGCTGCCTAGCTATCATGGTTCATGAGATACAGCCCGGTGACAGACGGACAGACAGACAGACGGACTTCGAAGTCTTAGTAATAGAGTCCCGTTTTTCCCTTTGGGTACGGAACCCTAATAAACCTCTGAGGTAGAGGTCAAGGCGTTATATCACACAGACCACATTTTTGAATAGAGATGTTCTCTACAACAGCTACAGAATTAAACCGCTTCCAAGTACATAGTCCTTTTGAAAATCAAAAACAACGCTCGTGTACTAGCTTTTGACGGTATTTACGAGGATTAATTTAAAAAAACTTCGAGTTATTATCTATCATAATAAGGTGTGTATGTTTAGCTACACGATAAGGTTATCTAGAGAACACTATAAACTAAATATGCACTAGGTAATCAATCATGTCCTCGGATACCGACTTGTTTACCATTCTTTACTTCTTGTCATGCTGCAATATACTCGGCTTATTACCTCTTTACAGTCGTGTTACAAGCCTGGCAACTAACTATAAATAAAATCCAACGTTTTTACCACTCACATATCCAAAAAAAATACTCCTAATTACACATTTACGAGACACCTACCTTGTCACTCAAATTAAGGTAACCGTTTTACGTTCTCTCTAAATCAAATTAATTAATAACAACCACCAGTAATAAAGTCCATTTTAAGATTGAAGTTGAGTCCGAATTTGGATCATGTTCGAACATTTGTATCAAAACCATTGCTTCATATATCCAATTAAGTCGGTAAGCTACCTTTTAAAGTAATACGTTTAAGAGCATTCTTCGGCGGTGCGTTTAAAGGTGGTTTTATCTCGAGTTGACAGGTAACTAAATCCTTTTAATTAGGACGAGCTGCGCCGGCCCCGAGTGTGGCTACTCCCACGCTCCACCTCGCACCTTGTTGGACTCTTCTATTTTGGGGAAAGTAGAAATTGTAGTCTATTTACGTATTTTGGTCTAGGTCTTAGAGTTTTGTGGGAAACCAGGAATCATTATTTTTGTCTCTAGAAATCTTCGTCGTCCGTCGTTCATCATACAGTCCGTATTCGACCACTGCTGAGCATAGGTCTCTCTTCTTGTACGCCAGTCATACCGGTCCAGTGCCAATCTTGTTCATGAATTAATGGGCCACATATTTGGGTGATGCATTTAAATAACTGTTCTGGGTCTGGGTGTTAGTTGTCATTCCGTCCCTTTTTAGGGTTCCGTATTTTGTGTGTTCACAAAAACAGGAAGAGAATGACATTTCCCATACAACCTATATGGGAAATGTCATCTTCCTATTGGATATCCTATCCTATGTCTGTCCTAGTGGCGGCTATAAGTGTGATGCGTTATTTATACCTTCTTTCGAAATTTTCTTTCATATTCAACGCTTAATTTCTCCTCAATCCAAATATTTACTAAATCAACTAATATAATAAATGTTGTGGGTGAAATTGTACAAAGCAAACACGCTTCCAATATTTACGTCAAGTCCGCCGAGGCCTCCACTTTGTTAGCTTTACGGCGGAGCTTTCTCGGTAGGACTCGTTTAAATAATCCTATGCATATTCAAACGGTCCGCTTCTATGAATTTTGACATAACATAAATGTTAGTTTTGAGCTCCGTCCTGTCTCATTCTCCCTACGCGTTAAAATATCAATCGGGTTCATTATAGTATCAAAACATTGTAGTCGTGGACACAAACTCTGTTTCCTGACCGTCACAAGTTGAGCTGTTGGTTTGGACTTTTTTGATGATGTTGCTTCGCGCTTAGACCATCTTGAGGGATCTAATAAGAGTAGTTGCAGGCTTTGTAGTTACAGTTAGTTGGGCTGAATGGGCGTAATCGGTACTCGTAAAGGGCGCTCAGACCGATCCTTTGCAAATTTTAATGTCCGCATAGTTTGGCATCTACAGAGACGGCATCTCTACATCCCACGCATTATGAAAACTAGAACATATTGTTCAAAAGCGTCTTGTTAAGCTATTGCATAGCTTCTATCGCGGGCCTTGAGCGCGGGGACCGAATCCAGAAATTCCGTAACGAAAAAACCTCACGCTCCCCACTCCGACGGGCAAGGAGGTGTGGCTTGAAGGCCGTGCATCGTCTAACGTCGTTTCAGTTCGGCACTCTTCGACACGGCGTTGTGTGCGATTAGACGTATTGTAAAATTATGCAATAGCTTTACCGCGGCAGTCCCCGAGTGCCACACGTCTTTTTTGTTAGTGCAGTAATAATGTTAGCTATTACCACATCAGCCGTAGACCGTTCACTGCTGGACATAGGTCTCCATACAGGTTATAAATCGCGACATTTAATGATCGAAAAATAAATCTCCCTAAGAAGTTAATCCCTAAATGTGACTCCGCCCGTATAATCGCATAATCAGTGATCAATCAAGTATAAGTTGACTTGCTATGTTGCGCTGTTTTGCTTTAAACTTATGTAAACTCGAGCTCGATTGCGTATTAATATTATTGTGATATTTAGCAAGAAGTTTTCACAAACCTAATGGCCTATCTCTCAATAAGTTTAAAGGGGTTATCCAAAACTGGTGTACTGAACCGAAAGGGAGTGTTCTAGACCACCGTCATAAACTACTTTTATCTACACTAATGTTGTAACATTCTACTTATGTTTCCAATACTTGACTTATAATGACTTCTGTTATAGCGCAGACAACAAAACACTCAATTTAAGCAATTTCACATGATGTTTTAATATCCACATCGATGTCGTAATATCTCATTATAACATCGCGCGCTCGCTCCTGATTGGCCCTGCGCGCGCAGCTGCGATCTCATTGGTTAGATTTTAATGGCGCCAAGTTCACTGTGACAATACACGTACGCGTGAATTTAATGTTTCGCAATATGTTTTTTTTTTTATTTTTTTTTTTTTTTTTTATTAGTGAAGATAAAGTAGTGTATGCAACTGCATATAATACGGGTATTAAAACACGAGTGTGAGTTTATGAAACGAGCGCAGCGAGTTTCATAATAGTAACGAGTGACATAATTATATGACAGTTGCATAAATTACTATTAGTATGAGGCCAACTCAGAATTCAAAAAGAAAAATCAGCTGTGTCCGTATTTCTCGATTCCGAGATGCAATTTAAATGGAATTGCTATTTTTTTTCCTGTATTTCGAGTTGGCCCTGTAGTAAAGGTTGTTCGCAGTCGATGTGCTGAAGAGGCATATGAAGGGCTGTGGTATCGAACATGGGAAACATCATGGGAAACTCAGATTTAGACCTAATAATCGGTCAAGTGCGAGTTTGACTCGCGCACAAAGGGTTCCGTACCGTATAGTCAAAGTCAAAGTTCCTTTATTCCGTAGACATTACAGTTGCACTTGGAATCGTCAGATAACAATGTTTACAGTAATTTAAATCTAATCTCAAATAGGTAGGTACTTACATACGTTTCAAGATTTCACAAAATATATTTAATACAAGAAGAAATAATATAGAGACAACTTAAAGAAAAAATATATCAGTCTAATAAAGTAATGTCAACGAAACCAAACATCAAAGCAAGAACAAAAAATAAATGATCATCACAGATAAAAAAGTAGCATATTACGTTATTCAGCAATAACGGATATTAACATCACAGTTAAGGAACAAAATAACAAGACACGTTATTCAGCAATAGCATCGTCAATTAATAAAATAATAGTAACATTAATCTCAGATTACATAGGTAAAAGCCCCCCTTAATATATTTAATTTTAATTTAATTTTTATTTTTTGAAAGATTATAATTTTATATGAATATTTTTAAGCATCTCCCTGTTGCCGTTATTAATATCGAGCTAAAAATCACGTTTCTTGTATGGGTATCTTCCCCCTTAAATATTTATTTTATTTTAATTCATCAAAAGTTGTTCACAGTGATGGTCTGTACCACCCCCTTTTTAACCCCCGACGCAAAAGAGGGGTGTTATAAGTTTGACGTGTCTGTTTGTCTGTCTGTCTGTCTGTCTGTGGCATCATAGCGCCCGAACCACTGAACCGATTTCAGTTTAGTTTTTTTTGGATGAAAGGAGACTTAATCGAGAGTGTTCTTAGCTATGTTTTATAAAAATCGATTGAGCCGTTTAAGAGTTATGGTGGGTTAAAGTTGGGATGGAAGAACCAAAATTCTACAAATGTGCCCAAAATGGTTGTCAAATGAAAGATAAGATATTTTATCAGTGGTAGGACTCTGTCTAGTCTGTCGGGGGTATTTTAAATTTAAGTAATTATGACTTAGTACAGGGTAAGCAGATAACCCTGTACGTATCTGGCTATCTATTTATCTAAGCGTTCGTAGTTCGTACCAGCCGCTCCTTCGCAAAGTCCGCATAAAGCACTCTCTTAACAGTTTGAAAACGTAGTTTATTTATATGTGGATTTAGCAAAGGCTGCAGCATCCGTCCGTACGTGCGGTACGGAAATACACGGTCGCAGCTGAATTCCGCGACGTCTAGCGGGTGAACGAACTCTCGTGAAATACTGCCTAATGCAGAGCTTTCCAAACTTTTCTACTTCACTGCGCATTAAGTAAGTCCGTATAGGCCGGGTGGCTAGCCCTGGTCTCAGAGTTTTTAAGCCGCTTGAAGGCCTCTGACATGGCTAAACGGTTAAAACAACCGGGACCTACAATTTAACGTGTCTTCCGAATCACGGTAGCGCTCAGTTGTAAACGCCATTATAGGTTTAGTATTTTAGTTTCGGCGGCTGCGCTCTAGCTACTCAAAATGGGGCATACAAAGGCAATTTAATTTTTCAGTTTGTACGAAGCTGAAATTCTATTCGACGCACATTGTAGACTTACATTTTTGTTATTTAATGTAATTTGTTATCTAAGAAAAAAATACGTAAAATACAATGTAACTTAGTCAACGTGATAATGTGTGAGCTTCGTAATGTCCCAACATTTTTTCACCCGATTTGAATTAATTTGTATTCCTAAATATATTTGATTGAAAGGGTTATTTTTGTGATAAACATTTCAAGTTTCATTCAACGCAAGTCTTGAACCTGCCTCTCTCCGGGTCAATTTGAGAGAGCTAGGATTAAGTCCTGCGTCCACAATTTTTTTTTAAAATGTTTATCTCAAATATAACTCTTTAAAATAAACATAGTGTGGGAAGCACTATTAAAATTAAAATCATTTCATTAAGTTTGATTGTTGAAAATCGTCGTTGCAAATTTAAAACCTCCTTGTGACATTTCTTATAAATTAGATTTTTGCAAGATTCTTTTAGGAGCTAACTCTTATGTGAATATCTTAATATTTCACTGACACAAGGTGCATTTATAAATTGCTTTATGTGACAGCCCTAAAAACTGTTGATCAGTTTTTTGTTTTTCTCAAAATATTTAGATAAGAGTTTTTAAATCTGCAACGACGAAATGGAGTACAGTTAGCTTATTTGTTTACTCTACAGCTTGGCAGGGCTCCGCGGCGCACAGTTTGAGTACCCCTGTCCCAATGATAACATTAGCTTTAGATCCCGGTGACATATGGCGTTTCGCTCGTTCACAGTTACTGCGAGCTTTTTATTCGAGTGATAAGTGATGTCGATAAAAATTTGAATACTCTACGTGCCGATTCCTATCTTATATTGTACTCAAAAATTTTTAACAGTAGGCATTTGGTTTTTCTAAGTAACTAGGTATGTTAGATAAGAAATTGTACGTATGAATTGTATGTAGTATTTCCTATTGTTCTCATGAACAATTCTCTTTGCGTATGTTCATTACATTCGAAGCAGGCGCCAGTCGTATGTTTATCGTACCACGTACGAACTGTTTAATTTTGGTATTAAAATGAAACCTATTCTCTTATCAAGTTTCCACGAATAACTCCACCGTAGAAAAAACCCGAGCGATCCGATTAAATCGTTTCGATTAAGTCCAACGTCCCCAGCCTCCATTGCTGTATCATTTATAACGTCGATTTGAATACTCCGTTTCGTATACGAGTCGCTTGGGACAATTTATTTGTGAAATCGAGTCACTGATGCCAACTTAGCTATTTTATAGCTAGATCCAGCTATTTTTGCAACCTGGCAACTACAATTTCTAAAAAGTTGTCTACTTATTTTAGCAATTTTTTATCATATCGACTTCATCTACCCTTTTGTAAGTTTTGTCAACTTTTGTCTGTTGTCGTAGGTCGTTTACTCCCATTTTAATACAGCGTAATTATTATTTTAACCATTTGCGGTCACCAGTCATCAATTTGTGTCATAATTAGTGTAATGAGGTTTTTTTTTATTCCATTTTTTTTTTGGGACATTTATACAAGAATACATGGTAGTCCCCGTTGTATATTCTATTTTAACTTACTAGCTACTTAACACTACTACATATTCCGGATGACTTGAGGCGACTCACCAAATCGAACAGCGCTCTGGCTGCGTCCGAGCTGGGATCAGCAAGTATTTTATATAGAGTCCAACTTCGAGCCTGTTGAAGTGATAAGTCACCTCAAGTGCCCGCCTCTCATTTTGTATTCGTATACATTCCACGAGAAGGTGAAATGGATCTACCCAAAAACCGAAGACTTAGGGTGGATTGCACCAAATTACTTTAACGATAACCCCTAACCCTAACTAGTCGTAAAATCTCTGGTTACGTCAAATATTTTTGAGGTAACCAGAGATTTAGACGTTAACCAAACCCTAACCGGTTGTAATATCTCTGGTTAAGTCCAAAATATTTGACGTAACTAGAGATTTTACCACTGGTTAGGGTTTGGTTATCGTTGAAGTAATTTGGTGCAACTCACCCTTATTCCCAAAAACACATAACTGAGTAAGAGCTTAAATGAATTTATAGAGTGGTTAACTTTGGAAACTTCTAGCTACTTTTCGGGGTGAGATAATGTGGGAATCTAGCTACTTTTTGCGAAAGATCTAGCTACAGTGACGATAGTGGAGTGGGTAACATTGAATCGAGTATGTTTTAGTGGTGTCGGGTGGAATAAAGCGTGTCTGGCATGGAAGGGCCATTGTGGCGATGGTGTGAAGTCCCGCGGTGCCCAATTATTCCGGCGGCGGCGCGGGTGCGCAGGCGCCGCGCCCCCTATCGCGGCTCGCCATCGATTACCAACCGGTTCGTTTTTCGTTTATGGGTCGGACCATCTTGATATTCGACTCTCCGGACGGGTTTTGTACTCGTACCACAGAATTCCTAATCTGGATTTCTTGTTACTCCCAGTGTAATTCATTCTCGTGCTCGTTACATTACAAATGGTCATTGTATTTATAACTTTTTTTCCGATCTGTGGTATAACTACCCTACTCATACTAATATTATATGCGTGAAAGTTTGTAAGGATGGATGGATGGATGTTTGTTACTCTTTCACGCAAAAACTACTGAACGGATTGAGATGAAACTGCAATAATATAGGTTATTTATCAGATTAACACATAGGCTAAAAATTATACCGATATTGAGTAAATTTTCCATAATATAAGTGTTAAGTAAGTAGGAAACAATTTGACATCTGCGAGCTATTCTAGCGTGCGCTTCAAGAAATGTCAAAAAAAGATCTGTCGACATACTTAGTTTGAAAGACGGAAAGTGACATAGGCTACTTTTTATCCCGGAAAAATAAAAGGTTCCTATGGGATAGCACAAAAATCAAAATATCACGCGGGTGAAGCCGCGGGCAAAAGCTAGTAGGTACATAGTTTCTTTTTCGACCATCCTCCATGTTTTTGTAGCGCGTTTCGCAGGTGCGTCGTAGCATTTGAACCGTCTCCGATCACGCCAATTAGTCATTTCCTTTATTTGATTAGCTCTAGAGGCCATTTGTTTTTCCGAGAGGGGCTTGGCGATGGAATTCGCTTTCTTGTCCGACATTTTCACAGCGCCACGTCAAGTTTCTAGCATTTATTATTTTCATTCAACAAGGGTTTTTCCAGGTATGGGCTTACAAGTACGCCTTACTCATGTTTGTTTAATCGACGCCATTACCTTATTTAAACGAAGTCGTACTGCATCAGAATGCTTAACAATAAAGGTATAATAATGCATTTTTCTATCAGCTTTGTCGTTTGTTTAATTAAATGTCCATAATGGGTAGAGTTCCATGCTCGGCGTCTATGCGCAAATTGCTCCGTTTTCAGTACCCGCTCGGACTGAGCGTAATTTGTCTGAACTCTGAGCAATTACAATTACAGTCGAACCTGGCTAACTGAGAACTGGATAAGTGAGAAACCTCTATAAGTGAGAGTAATTGCCAGGTCCCGTCATTTTACCCCTCAAATACCTCTAAAAGTGAGAGACCAAAACCTCTATAAGAGAGAGTCGTTTTTCCCTCATGGACCTCTATAACTGAGAGTACTACTTTCTGAACCTCTATAAGCGACAGTTGAGGGTAATGAAACCTCCGCACTTTATGACCCATTCTTAAATTTTGTGGAACTAACTACCGTTGATTTCAGATCGTGTTCTATTTAAACTTTTTTTTTTTGTGTTTTGTTGAAATAAGTAACATTGTTTTTGTATCGCATTTTTGGAATGGCCACACGCATTTACACTATCTTATTGGTCAAACGTACTACAGTTTAAAATTATCAATTGCGGAGAAAGGTTCAATGTTAATTGATAAATCTTTGGGAATACAAAATAGAATATCACTTAACGATAAGCTTGAGATTGGTATTTAATGCGTTCAAAAGTGGAAAATCTCGTAATAAAATACACAATGAATTTGATTTATCAGAATCCAACTTTTATAACATAATAAAGTCAAAAGAACCTATACGGTCTCAGTGCTCTTAGGACAGGGAAATATTAAAAAGAATCGACTTTTTTAATTTTCCCAATTTAAAAAAAAAAGCTTTTAAGAATGAATAAATACTTAATCATCTATGTTCAATTCTAATCAACACAATCCGAACAATTAGTACCTATATACTTAATATAAATAAACATATTTATCATTCTTCGCGCATGTAAATAACTACATAAAAATGAACGCATTTTTAACCTCTATAAGTGAGAGAAGCCACTTCTGAAACTGGATAAGTGAGAAACCTGGATAAGTGAAAAACCTCTATAAGAGAGAATGAGACGGCGGTCCCTTCAACTCTCTCTTATCCAGGTTTCACTGTATTCGCTAAGCGACTCGAAACATTCTCTTTAAGAGGTGCTCACAACAGGTTTCCTCAGAACGCGACTCACATTAATGTTATTATCTAGCTTTGCAGTTTCCTCAACTCCGCAAAAAAGGTTTATCGCACATCTCATACTCGTACACACGACCGTAAAGGATTCCGTGACTCCGAGTTGGGATATTCATTTTAAAAGCAGTCATTATGTGCAGAAGCTGCAATTTGGTTCTCACATGACCCCGTTGCGGACCGTGAGATAATCGCGAACGGTAGTGTCCGAGCACGTACTAGCTCCTTATTAGGCAAGTGAGATTTTTTCTGTCGCCGTCTGCCTCCCGGCCAACAGAGTCGTGGCATGGGATTGAGCGCGCATGCATGATTCCAACCGCATATTAGCTGCGCCCGCGCAACCATATTCAGACTTTGTACCTTTGCATCGGGCTTCTAGTTAACCTGCTCGCAATCTTTTTCTTTTTCCACGTCTTACCGAGAAGCGTGAGCTCCGAGCATCATTTTAGATCTGGTTTTTAAATTGTCATTTTTTACTAGTACACTCGTAACGTTTCGTGATGCCGTAAAGTTTGTGATGGTTGTATAACTGTCGTCGACCCCTCCAATTTAAAAGTTTAAGAAACGACCTCGAGCCATTTTCAATTTTAATAAATATCGTCAGAATCGTAGGACCCTCATCTCATATGCCATTAAAGTCGAGCGCGAGTGTTATAATGAAATATGATAATTTCCCTCGTCACTTGTTCGGAGCAACAAAACGATTGGGCGCTGGCGCCGGCGGTCCTGCCGTCGTCATGTCTTAAACGACCAGTTTTTATTCAGCTCGGGTATGGACCATTAAACTGAGCAGATTTTCAAGTTCGCGCTTCACCGGCGCGGGCGGCCGCTTGTTTATTACTGTCCCCTTTATTTCCCGATCGAGCGCGGCCTGTAACTTATCGCATGTACGCTTTGCGCAACAACTACCCGAATGGTCCATAACTTTGCCAAAGGAAATAGGCTAGAGGCCTAATAGGCTCGATGTAGAGAACAAAAGCGATGACAAAGGCAGCGCAACTCGCTGCGCAGCCGTCGAGTGAGTAGCGCGCTGTCCGGCTGTAAGAATCCGGTCTAGGTATCTGCAGAGTAATTCAGCTTATTAGGTTGCCGTTTTAGGTATGCAATAATCTATATATGGGCACCCGGAAGCCACTGCTGGTTCCACAGCGCGAGAGCCGCGTGGAGACTGCTCCTTATGAATTATCCAAAGGTGCGTGCGTCTCCGCGGCGCCTGCGCGTGCTTCGCTACTATCAACAGTAAACATCGGCCGAGATAATAAACGGACGCGTATGTTTATTTCCTTTGTGTAAATCTCGTCTGTCATAAAGTTGCATCTGTTGATTCATAATCGTACGGACCGGTACGTGTACGACAAACGCAAAGCGTCACTTCATTAATATGCATAAGAAAACGATCGTAATGTTTTGGAGTCAAGTCGAGTTATTATCAATGACAAACAAGCGCATAAATGAAACGGATTCAAATTCATTTAATTGGCTCGTACATTTTCCACAAATGGCTACGGAATGGGCCGAGGTGTGTACGCTGGTAAATGGTGACCCGAACAGGTATTCCTCTTAGCACTCAAATAAAACGAAGGATAAAAAATGTCTGTTTTTGAGTTTTTATTTAGAAGGGCACATAAAGCGTTAATCGGCAAAAATACCGAAAAAAGCGCCTGCTTACGTACGTCGCTTTGTTAATCTTGTTATTAGCACCTGAGATAAGGTAGGACAATAAAAATGGCAAAATGAATAGACCAATGTTTTCATATAATAACATCCAGTGTTAGATGAAAACATGCTGATTTCATAAAAACAGATCTGATTCCTACAGTATTTTTTACCAGCAAATCAATAATAATTATGATTCGATAACCTTGAATTTCAGATACAAGATGCAATGGCATCTTGTCATCCTTTGGCTATCGGTACTGCACTATTGCACTAGTTTATTTTTTAACAGATTTCTATTAAGCAGGAGAGCCATGTCGGAGGCCTTCGGGCTAGCCTCCCGGCCTATACTCGTAAGAACTTACTATCATCAGAACATTATATTATCGACTGCATGTATTTTTTGTGTACGAAATAACTCCGCCAACTAATACCTATCTGATTTGCATTTAATATTTTGTAGAATATCCCGAAACGGTCTCATAAAAAAAACATTAATTTCGATTCCGTGATTTTAACAGCTCGTCTAATATGAAAAAATAATCACGGCCTCTCGGCAGGGCACGATTGCTTGAAGTCGGCTGCCGCATTTTTGTCAAAGCTTAATTATAATTTTATGTATCTTTGTGTCGAATTAATGCTCTTAAGAGAAAAGCAAATACTTAAAAAGATAATAAATTACGTCTTTTCCTAGCAATAACAGTTTCCACAATGTAAAATGAATAATAAACGAAAAATTCAATTTTAAATGTGGGTCGAGTAATCGAGATAGACAAAATAGCTGTCAGTTTAAATGTTGTTATATCGTATCACATTTCACAGCGCGACAACGCCGATTCGTCGGGCCTGGCATGTAACCAGCTTGCTACTTTGAACTTGCAATTTAACACTTTTGAGTAATATTCCGTAGAGTTCTGAGCAAAACGTCCACTCACAAGTTAAACATTATGTTCTGATTATGACCGCAAGATTGTGCTGGACGAAATCACTTGTTGGAAATTGTGGGATGTGTTATCGGCAGCGGGAAATTTTAAAATTTGTATTTTAGCTGGTCGTCAAATCCAATCAGCGTTATTTATTTAGACGAATTGTAAACGCGACAGTTATTTTACTGCGAAATTCCTATGGCTACATTTCGACTTCATCATCAGAACGTATCCACGATAATGTTATATCTATGACATCTAGATTCTATCGTATGATGTTATTATATTGTCATAGCATTTTTAAAAGTATACCTGAGTGTGAAAAGAGATATTGCCTTTGGGAAATAAATGTGAACTTTTGAAAATATAAAAGTTATAAAAATGAAATCTCTGCGTTATTTGAGTGGATCGACATAAGCTGCCGCCAGCCAAATAGTTTGTGACTCAGAAGTATAATATTTTTGTTACTTATAATAAACCCACGACTGTAGCGACCAGCTCTGACTACGCATAGTTTAAAAGCGTCTATTATCTACTACATATCAATGTACTTATTTTTGTAACACTATTTTCGTCAAAACCCGTAGTGTAGCTTGTAAAAGACTAAGATATGACGTCGAGGATCCGCCCAGTGTGCCAAAGGCCTAAAGATCTGCATATCCACCAGGTATGAAAATATCGTGATGCTATTGGTTGCTTTTTAGGGCTCCGTACCCAAAGGGTAAAAACGGGACCCTATTACTAAGACTCCGCTGTCCGTCCGTCTGTCTGTCTGTCACGCTACTCATTTACACATCTCACTTCTGATAGAAAAGAGCCTAACTTGACGAACCGGTAAACACGTACAGCTTGTTTTATTTATCTCTAGAGAAGATAGAGATAAGAATACGATGAGCGTCGCGCTTACCAATAACAGTACAGCTTTTCAAACCTTGCGTGACAAGGCCCGTCACACAAAATAAAATGTTAAATCTCATTATGCACAGCAATTTCACTGGAAACATTGCTCTTCAAGCGGAAAACTATTATTTAGCGGTTATTATTTTATTGTAGGAATTAACAGCTTATATATCAGAGAGGTCATTATGCTGTAAACGTTAAATTCAGCGTTTAATTTTATTTAACCTACAAAAATGAAGGTTTGGTTGTTTATGTCTTTTTTTTTATTCTATCGTTGTCAGTCAACAATGTGCAAAATAAAATGTGTACATGTAAAGAGTTTAAAAATGTATCAAGCCCGTTCACATAGCTTTGGCTACTTACGAGTATTGTTATATTTGAATTATTTCTGTATCTTATTCATAGTTTCTACGTTTTTCCTATAAACATGTAAATTAAACTAATAGCAGCGTCCAATAATATAGGTCGCAGCGTCGATCGTTTCTCCTTTGCTTTTGAACCTGCTGCATATGTCCCGTACAGCGGACTCGCTTGACGCTCGCGCTGATTAATAGCCCCTGCGCTTTCATCTTGTGACATCATTACATCCTATTCTTATTAATTATCATAATTTATAATACCTCCGTCGGTCCCGAAGCTAACTACACAATATTATTTACGAGTCATCATCGATCCGCACTGAAAAGTGAACGAGCTCATCGCACGTTTTTGTTGCTTTTATGGCCTCGCTAATTTTCTTATTCCGGATGCGTACTCCTAATACATTGGCCGGAAAGGCAGATTTATTATTTGTATCAACAATAAAACTATTTTTATTACCACTCCATCGTCCGTCATTAAAATAATAAACACCGAGTCCCTCAGCGATTCCGTCGTGGGCAGATGTTTCCAGTACATTATGGGAGCGAATATTTTTGTTTACAAGATAAATAATATTTTAAAAGACGCTGATTCAGCTCATATATTTTTACGTTGGCTGTCTGTGTGGTTTTTAAATAGATTGACCTGTTTTTTGTTGAAATTCCTGCTAGTCTGCCGATTTCGTCTGGTATTTTTGTAAAAACTAGCTCCATTCCGCTCACTTGCAAGATGAAAATTTCTCATACTCAGTAATTGACATGAACGCAAATCGTGTTTTCTTAAAATTACATGAGTGTAAATTTAGCGGAAGATTTGCTTATCTCCATGCAAATTTTTATTGATTGGTGATCTCATATTAATTTGTTTTACGATCGCTACTTCTTTGGCAGGTGTTGGATATTGCGATTTGAGAACTTGTTTATAGGAGTCGTAAACTATAACGAGGATTCGTCTAAAACTGATCGATTTTTTTAATGATTTGCTTTTCTTTTTGCCGAATTTTCGATAAATTAGAGATGATTGCTAATTACAGTAATTGCGTTTCTATTCGGGTCTGAGGGTTCAAAGAAATCAAAGTCCGCATCTGGGGTTGGAAGTAAGTACCAGAAATTGACTCACATGCGCGATTTAATTTTTATTGTGGCGCCTTTGACAATCTTGCTATAAAATTAATTTAAAATTCTTTTCGTGTCTTTATTTTTTCGATACCGAAACCGAAAGGGGGTGATTAAGACCATAATTTTGAACAACTTTTACCATGGGGCCAACACAAAATTTCATTTGTGTTGGCCCCATAGACAACTCAGAATCGACGAAATGTATGAAACGGCTGATTTTTTTCTCGAATTCCGGGTTGACCCCATACCACAGCCCGGACACTCCGCGATTTTTCATACAAAATCTGCTGTCTTACGCACACCTACACAGTTCTTACTCACAGACAACACACTTACGCACGGTCGCTACACGCGCATTTGTGTGCGGAACGTCTATGGCTGTCAGCGATCACCACAACGTGACGACATGCCGCGTGAGTGAGACAGTTGCGTACTTAATTTGCAAAAATGAATATTAATCTAGTGCTTAAAAAAGTATAACAATTACTTAATTTGGAAGCATTTTAACAAAAAGTAACCGATCTACTTCTTTTGTAAGATAATATCAAGAGGAAGTTACCAAATAATGTAAAATAAGTACCTATTATTTATCCTTAGGGAAACATTAAAATTTCTTGTTTTGTTACGTATCATTGATATTCAACCATACACAGTACAAGTGTTCCCTATTGTCACAGTCTAGGTAGTTTTTATTAGAAAATCCACCGGCCAGTGCAGCCCGCGCGCAGAGTACACGATGCGGTACGTAGCGCGGGGTGGAAGTGAGGAAGACTCAAACGGGTGGGGGGTAACGAGTGGCCGTTCTATACGTAGTATTATTATATATTCTTTGCCCATACTAAAAGTTGTTCAAAATGATGGCTTGAATCACCTCCTTTCGACTGTTCTATAATTCCAGTTATATAATACCAGTTCTGAATAACCCTGTATAATAAGTGAATATTATGAATGTTGAAACCATTCCGATAATAAAATTATATTGCACCCGCCGCGGCTTGTACAAGCTCGCGATTAGTTTTCGTGTCATACCTAGATTAATTTCGTTTAGTCATTTTGCTTTAGGTACAGTTCTGTTGTAACAGATGACCGCAGATGTGTTGGCATCGTGTACAATTAGCGGAGTACATTGTACGCGGCACCAATTACACTTGAAATCAGGACGCGTCGCTCGTGGTTAATTAATTGTAATGTATACCGCCGCCGCCAGGGCTGTGTTACTCGCTAGCTCACTACAATATCGGGGTGACCACTCGGCTACGAGTTAGGGCTTTAGGCGCTTTGCACATGGATCAACTATTGCAGCAACTGACAACTATAATCCTACCGCTTAACTTAGTCTTCGCCTGCGCGGTACGAGGGCGCCGGGGGAGACTACAAAGAGGGACTGAGACAGGTGCTGGCTCCGGGGACACGCTGTCCGGGTCTTCCCCGGCGCCCATATACCGCGCAGGCGATGACTAAGTTAAGCGGTAGTATTATAGCTGTTTATATTATATTTCAATGGGACACAAATGTGTACGCAGTCCCATTGAACACTCGGTGTAACCACGAGTAAAAAAGTTTACTCGTAGTCACACTGGTGTAACAAAGCGGTGTAACCACGAGTCTGGACCCGAAATATAATGTATACAACTAGTTGCCAGTTGCTGCAATAGTTGCTCCTTGTGCAAAGCGCCTTAGCGGCAGCGGCAGCGGCGCCGGCGAGGTTTACGAGCGCTCGGAGCGGGATGTCATACCGTGGCGTCCTTCTAAAATTTTAGTACTGCACTGTAACAGCCTTGTTAATAGTCAACTGTAGGACGTAGGCCTACCCGCGAAGGGTGATTGGGCCATTTCCACCACGCCATCACACAGCCACATTTCCCATATGCCATCGAATTCCTTCTACGGTCGTATGCAGGTTGCCTAACGATCCTTTCCTTCACCAAAAAGCCAGTGGTGCGAAATTCAATACATCAATTCCCAAGAACTAATTGGTACGGGACCGGGATTTGAATCCACGACCTTCCGATTTTAAGGCGGGTACTACCACTAGACCACCACGGCTTCATCTTAGTACATTGGTTATTTATCGCTCGCCGCCTCGCGCCCCGCTACCGCTCATAGCGGCGAGGTCGTGGCCGAGCGTTGAGCGAGAGAGACACAAACAGCATAGGAGAAAGTAGACAAAATGTAGCGCTCAACCGTAGTCTGACTAGGTGTATCTTAGCGATCACCGAAGTTAAGCCACTTTCAGCATGGTCAGTCTTCCCGCGTAACAGCGGGTGACATTTACAACTGAGCGCTGCCGTGGCTCAGATGACAGTTAAATTGTAGACCCCGGCTGTTTAACCGTTTAGCCATGTCAAAGGTCTTCAGGCGACAATTTTTTTTTATTATTATTACTTATATTGTTATTATTCTATTTTTAATTAATGGTTATTTTTTATAAGTGGAACTCATAATTATGATTATTATTGACTACTCTACCTACTGTAATTTTTTGATGTATGCAATTTTGTATAAATAAATGAGTATGAGTATAGGACACAGGTAAAGTGTTGTTGACATGTACTCGTACTTTGTAAGTACATTAATTTTAACTGCAATGGTTGTGATTCCTGCAATATTGAGCAATAAGGGCTCAATATTGAACTATTGCTCATTGCATTTGTAAGCTACTCAAACGAGAAGAATGATACTTCATCCTGTGTTTTGTTTTAAAAACATCTTACTAAGGTATAGGAACGCTCTTACGCACCTGTGGTTTCGGCAGCCCTGCAACCTTCCCGCTATGGTGTGGCCGTCCCTGTGCAGAATATCTAAACAGCAGCAGCGTCTCACACTACATGCACTCCGTGTGATTTATGAGAGAGGAGGCTCTTTTGGTGGCCGTCTGAGACGTCAATGCAATTCCTGATATAGGAAGACCGTTACGCATATAATAGTCGTTCTTCGTTGTTCATGCATGATATTCCTTGTAATTTTTTTTTACCCTTACTGTCCCACTCCTGGGCAAAGGTCTCCCCCATTTCCTTCCATAAGTCGAGATCCATCGCAACTTCTTGCCAACCCCTCTCGAATGAGCTTCGTCACGCCAGCGTTTCTTGGGCCTTCCCTGGCTGCGTCGTCCGTTGTTCTTAGCAATTATAATTTTAAAGCTCAAGCTAGCTTTAATTTGTGCTGGAGCTGAGGCATGCTTGACATCTTTTTGTGGGCTAAGCGAACTCACGTTTATGTGATTTAAATTTGGCATTGTTATAAATTCCATGAATAGTTGCCATACTATGATGCAGCGGTATTAATATTAATATATATATAATTATAATATATAATTAATGCTATTTTTTGTATAAAATCTTTAACGAGCTTACAAATCACGTCATATCTCGGAGATCTTTACGTATTTTGCTCGTTACTTGCAGATATTTCTGCAAAATATCTCACATTTTGATCTCTGGAGCGAAATTCTTGGAGATGTAATGGCGGTGTTGCATTATTCAGCACATCAAGTAGTGCACTGGTGTTGGCAAAATCGGTTCTATAAAATAGTCAAGTGGGTGTTCAGAGGAAGATAGTCTTTTACTGGGCATGTTATGGCCAATGTAATGCAGGTACACGTACTTATCGAGTACTCACAAATCTCACAATACAGGACATATCGATGATATCGAGTACAGCAGCTGATTAAAGATAGGACACGAGACGGCAATACCCGCTATTACTAAACACCTGTGGGCGTTTACTTTTACTTTAATTACTCAGAATTGAAAACCTTCGACTGTGAGCGGAATTATTCCCATTTACAATTCCTCTTTAATATCTTTCGTGATATTTTAGTCTATTAACATTTAAAGACAAAGTGCCGTCGTTAACATCTTGGTTGCGAATGTGAATTGATGAAACTAATGGGTTATATTCAATTGTTGATGGGCATGCGTCGCCTAGACGTTCAAGGAGTGGCCAATTGCAATTCGACGAATTGATTCGTTTCGCAATCAGGTCGTCGATCTCTATTATCTCTAACTAGTAAGCATGTTTGCAACATCGACGATTTTCCCAGGTTTTTGAGATAGGTTTATGCCGCCAAGTAAAATATTACAATGTAAGGTGTGAATACATAAATGAAAGATATATTTCCAGCGTGTGTGCGTGTTGAATCGCGTGAAAACCTAACGCGCGCTGGCGATACGTATCAAATGTCTTCGTGTGCATGATCAAAGGAACGTATCACGTCGCCAACTGTTATTATTGCCCATCTTATATCTTCCTTGTCGTTTACAGCATCATATTAGTGTTTACATTCGTTCTCATTACGCTTCACAACCCCTTTGAGTTAGTTAATTTTAACGTTCTCGTTGATTGCTCACTTATCTTCCACAAACTTCTTTTGATCCTCCAAACTTATCTCGACTAGTAATCTTCCTGTTTGCTGAAGAGCGTTATCCTTTATGAACTCTCACGATTGAGCGGTGTTATCCGATTGTTTAATCGTTTACTTCCTTGTTACTTTGAAGTTGATGGGAATTGAAACAATTTGGGACGTGAAGGAAGAGATTGATGTATTTTTAGCGCGTATGTGGACCGCTGTGCCGGAGTACGGTCACGTATGAGTCACCGTGGGAAACTAGATCTGTACAATGAGATATAATCGATACACTGCCTGCATGACATATCGAATCGTGTAACTCTATATCGTGACCCATTCGGACACGGCGTGTTTTGAAATGGACACTAGATTGTGTCGGCTCGGTTGGGCGCGAGATTTGAGCCGCCGGAAGCTGCGTCGTACTCGCCTGTTGTACTTGGCGTCTCCACTGATACACGTTTCCGGTGATCCTAGTTTACATCTGTTGGCGCCGGTTTAATGTGAGAACTGTTTACGTCAGTAAATTCTCACTAGATTTATCGTTTCTCTAATCTCTTTTAACAGTCCTGAGCTTCATTATTAGAGTTATTTCGATATGAAATCCACTGACTCATTTAACTGTTCTATTTATGAGCCAGATACATAAGTGAATATAAGTATTCGATATTGTCGACTTGTAAACAAAAATGTGTTAAGTGTGTGAAAAACTTATGTATTTTTTCACATGAAAATTTTGCTATGTGACTTTACTTTGTGTTAGTAGTCTAGTTACGAAGGTTATGCACGTACCTTAACTTATGTTATCTAATTCGTAACTCATTTTGTTTGTTCTTTATGTATTGTTATATCTTTTTTTTTCCTAGAATATCTAATAGAAAGCCAAATACACAAAATGCTAATCAGTATTTCCGATTACAATGATCTTATCGCATTGACGTATCTACGAACAAAATCAATAACGTTTGTCCTGTCTGTCAGATGTTACATTACAATCTAGTTAGCGTGTCTAAGAAATTGATCTGAAGCTTTTGTGCCTTGGAGCAGAGTTATCAATCATTTCGTCGGAGGTGTCTGATGCCAGATCGTCATGCCAACATTCAGCCTAGCAAGCTTTGAAAGCTACAGATAGTTCAAACCCGTGAACGAGACATCTTCGGATTTTCTATTCTATTCATATCGCAATTCTTATCTAAGCGTAATATGTATGAACATTATTAATTCAGGTGCTTGCAGCTTGCCGTTTTGGGGTGTATGACGTTAGACAGAACTACACTTGATCAACACAACCAAACATGCAATGCACTGTTCAGGCTCACTGAAGATTTGATAAAACAAAAGAAATATCTAGATTATGCCCTGTTACACTAAGAGCACGGTCCATCAAGTACATTCCAGTAAGTATAGAGCTATAGATAAGTAACATCGAAAATAACTATTCGTATCCAGTCAATACATAGTTATTTGATTACCCTCCTGGCTCAATTGGGAATACATATCTCTGCTTTTGTTGCAGGGAATCCCGGGTTCGATTTCCGACCGGACAGATATTTAGCGTATTGAATTTAAATATCTGTTCTGGGTCTGGATTAGTCGTCCTTGTTATTGTGTATTCCATGGCACGCCCGACATCAGTGTGAAGCGTTTTGTATTTGATTCTATCAATGTTAAAACGTCCTATCAAAAGTTGCACGCCTGCCACGCCTAACCCTTTGTCGACCCTCGATGACCATTGACCAATCGGTTCTTTCGCAGTCGTTTCCAGCTACTTATTACTGATGGGGTCCTTATCGCCATGCGATAACCTGCCACGAGCTCGGGTTGTGTGCTCTAAATTCTTCGCCGCGATAACAGTCACAGGTACTGGAAAGGCTGTGTAAATAACTCAATTAGCCCAATTTGTTTACGTGGAATCGAGTATGGCATTGTTACTTATCATTGGTGGATTGTTATGCAATTAGATACTTGTGTGTATCGATTATTGTTCTATTTTCAGTTCTTACGCTGCCTATTGACGTAATATTGTTTACTGTTTATTTATAATATGTTATGTACTATTGTGATGGAAAGCGTCTATTTTCTGATCCTAGAGCTAATCTAAGAAGATTTTTTACGCTACCTACGGATTATCGTTGACTTTGTATATAAAGTGGTATTAGTATCCATTTCAGCAGTAAACTACAACTACTCACTGCAAGCCAGTGCAAACTCACGGAAAGAGAACCAGTTAGAAATACAGAGTACTTAGAAATTACTTACAAACGGGATTTCACTACGATCTCGGTACGGTCGCCTGTCCACATTAGGGTTTAGGTTTAGAGCCTACGCTATTCCGATCTTCATCCGAGAACTTTACGGCTATAACCAACATTTGTAGACATCATTTATTTTGAACCGACTTCCAAAAAGGAGGAGTTTCTATGTTCGTCTGTATGTATCTTTTTTTTTGTGTATGTTCATCGATAATTTCACTAATTGTGAACCGAATCGAAAAATGTTTAGTTCGAAAGGGTATACTTTCGAGATGGTCCCATTTAAATTTTACAGAAATCGGCTAATCCGTTTTTGATAAATCAAGAATAATGTAAACAATTCGAGTGAAATATTCTGAATTTTGTACACGATGGAAGGCGGTTTTGCCATTTTTTGTAAAAAATATTATTTTAAACTGAAAGGTTTGAACTAGTGCCGGTAGAGTGACGTTCTTACATTAGATTTGACCAAAACCATAGCATCTTAACTATTATTATAGTCCGTTCCATAACCGCTGAGATTGGTCCAGTTGAAAATCTGTTGAAAATTTTGGCACAAGTCGTAAAAACATACATAACTATTACCTATTTTCAGCACGCATTTTATTATTATTTAATAACTACCAGAATATAGGGATATTTTTAAAAGCAAACTTATTAGGTAATTATATACGTCAAAGGTCATCGTGACCCTAGTTTTCAGCGGTTTTGGGACGGAGTATAGATTTGACCAAGTCCAGCATCTTAACTAAAACTGCAATTATGCCTTGCGCAAGTCCAATTAAAAAAAACAGTAACATTAAATCACGGCCATTAACCAACTCTATAAAAACAAACCTCTGAAATATGGCATTCGTAAATATTCTTAACAAGTGAGAGTGGTTTTATACGTGAAATATTTGGCGGACTTATAAGGCTCGTTATACGATGGGCTCATAGGCCGGCTTTCCGCTGCGCACCTTTCCTTTCTCGTAAAACGTAACTATGCGAAAACCAATCAAACTCTACACTTTACTGCGCTTTTTATCACAATGAGAAAATATTTACATTCCCTGGCACATCATCTGCTTGACGTCTTGTACCTAATTAATTAATTTTCTTTCGTTCGTGTCTGTTGGGTGATTCCCAGGGTTGTCGATCTTCTGCAAATGTTCTCAACATGTTCTCTGCAACTCACTCGACATGGTAACTATCTGCTCTAAAAATGTTATGTCTTAGCACTTAGTCTTTCTTGGCCTTCAATACTGTTAGGTGGATATTTACAGTGACAGTAGCACATATCATTTAGAACTACGTTATGCATAACTGCTTTTGTACTCCACAATATTACACGGCATTAAATCTATTTATGCCCAGTAAGTGCTACAATAACATTGCTTATAATATTATCGCATCAATGTTCGCATGATACTGTTTGGCGATCAAATAGACAAACGTAAAGTAACTGGGTATGATCTTATCGACAAAAAGGTTCTTGAGGAATCACCACGTAAGGTCATAGTATATCTTACTATACTATTCAATGCAATGTTGAGAGTTGGATACTTCCCGGATCTATGGAAGGTCTCAACTATTATAATGATACATAAACCTGGCAAACCCATCCATGAAGTAACTTCATACAGACCAATCAGTCTTTTACCAATAATGTCCAAATTATTTGAAAAGTCACTTTTATGCAGGATAATGAAAGCTATAACAGGAAAATCAATTATCCCAGACCATCAATTTGGATTTAGACAAGAACATGCGACTGTAGAACAGGTCCACAGAGTCTGCAGAGTAATAAGAACCTCTTTAGAAAAAAAAGAATACTGTTCATCAGTCTTCTTAGACATACAACAAGCATTTGATAGAGTCTGGCACAAAGGTCTGTTGTTTAAAATAAAATCAGTACTACCCCATACCTTCTATCAAATCTTGAAATCTTACCTGAGTGATAGGTTATTTCAAGTGAGAGAAAACAACAGCACTTCAAACTTCTATGAAGTTTTAGCAGGAGTCCCACAGGGTTCTGTACTTGGACCTGTGTTATACACACTGTACACATACGACTTACCGCAATGTCCTGGTGTTACTGTTGCAACCTTCGCGGATGATACAGCCCTGTTATCCTCAGACAAATGCCCAACCCAAGCTTCACGAGTCCTGCAAGACAACATAGATAAGATAGAGAAATGGCTAGCCAAATGGAGGATTGTTGCCAATGCTTCAAAATCAGTGCACATAACATTTACACTCCGCAAAGAAGATTGCCCTCCAGTCAGACTAAACAACACCCAACTATTGCACCACAACACAGTGAGATACCTGGGGATGTATTTGGACCGCAGACTTACCTGGCAGAAACATATCCAAACAAAACGGGATGAGATTAACCTAAAATACAAGGGTCTTTACTGGCTGCTCGGCCGTAACTCCAAACTATCAGTTGATAACAAGTTGCTGTTGTACAAATCGATCCTGAAACCTATTTGGACCTATGGAATACAATTATGGGGCGCAGCTAGTGCCTCCAACATAATGGTCATCCAAAGAGTACAAAACTATATCCTAAAACAAATATCAAACGCACCATGGTTCATTAGAAACACAGAGGTCCATGAAAATCTTGATGTGCCCATGGTGAAAGAGGAAATAGAGTCTCATGGAGCGAGATACAAAACAAGGCTGGAAAACCATCCAAACCCCCTGGCGGGTCAACTTACTATCCCTGAAACCATACGTCGACTCAAAAAGCGGCGGGATATTTTTGATAAGGATTAACAATTATCCATAAAATAAATAGGCTAGCTCCGCTGGGAGCTGCGCTATAAACGCCAAAAAGAACGCAACTCATCTGCTTATAGTCTCATAGACTGATTGCACGATCAAAACACACACAAAAAAAAAAAAAAAAAAAAAAAAAAAAAAAAAAAAAAAAAAAAAAAAAAAAAAAAAAAAAAAAAAAAGTAATTCTGAATAATCGGCCAAGTACGAGTCGGACTCGCGCACGGAGGGTTCCGTACTCTATGTACGCCCTTAAATATACAACTAAATATTCTGTGAAAATTTCAAGCATCTACCTGTTATCATTATTAATATAGAGCGAAAAACGGCTAAAAATTCAGGTTTGTTGTATGGGAGCCCCCCTTAATTATTATTTTTATTCTGTTTTTAGTATTTGCTGTTATAGCGGCAACAGAAATACATCATCAGTAAAAAAATCAGCTTTCTAGCTATAACGGTTCATGAGAAACAGCCTGCAGACAGACAGACGGACAGCGGAGTCTTAGCAATAGGGTCCCGTTTTTACCCTTTGGGTGCGGAACCCTAAAATGGGTCCTAACTTATCACCTAGTTCAAGAGAAGTAATGTAGAAATAGCCTGAAAATAGGTACTTCAGAACTTAAACTCTGCCATACTTGCCCATGCCCATAGAAACTGCAGACCGCGGCCATGATTTCAATTCAGTCAACGTAAAGTAAGAATACTTAATAACGTTGTCAAGACTTGATTTATCATTCAGGGAAATGGTGGATGATCGTTAAGCATCGTTTTGACGTATACGATGTCTACGGTGCGGTTATTTATGATTAAAGATACTCCTATTTATTCGAATGTAACTTTAAGTAGATACTTCCGCATGAAAACGGCATGAAATAGTTTCATGTCAGATATTAGATTTTAATAGAGCGATTACATGGCATTTCTGTATTTTTAACCGACTTCCAAAAAGGAGGAGGTTCTATGTTCGTCTGTATGTATTTTTTTTTTGTGTATGTTCATCGAAAATTTCGTCAATTGTGAACCGAATCGAAAATTTTTTTTTTTAGTTGGAAAGGGTATACTCCCGAGGTGGTTCCATTTAAATTTTACAGAAATTGGCTGAACCGATTTTGAAAAATCAACAATAATGTAAGAAATTACCAGAATACCAGCGTTGAGTGCTGGGTCCTCCCAGCACTCAACATTTATAGCTGAGGTGGGTCCCTTTCGACGCTTTTTATTTATTTTTAATTTTATAAGTTCTTTGTACCTACCTATAAGTATGTCGACTAAAAAATATTTCATTTCATTTACTTATTTCATTTCATTTCATTTCAAATTTGAGCGAAATATCCGAATTTTGTACACGATGAACATCGATAATTTCGCCAATTGTAAACCGAATCGAAAAATTCTTTTTTAGTGCGAAAGGATATACTCCCGAAATGGTCCCATTTAAATTTTACAGAAATTGGATGAACCGTTTTTGAAAAATCAACAATAATGTTAGTAAATAATTCGAGCGAAATATTCGAATTTTGTACACGAAGGCGGTTTTACCATTTTTAGCGAAAAATAATTATCTGCAATAGGGATATGCAGTAATGAAACGAGTAAGTTTCTCATATGATGCTGATTTATACTAGTGTCTAGGCAATCGAAATTCTTCAAACTACCATTTCTATTATCTTGTTTAATTCATACGTGCGTAGACTACTGGAGTACTGCAGTCCTGTCTGGAGCCCATCTTACCACGTCTACATAGATTGAATTGAAAGATTGCAAAAGAAGTTCCTGTATCACCTCTCATATTCGAGTAATCTGTGTAGGCAGTTGGACTCTTACGAATCTAGGCTTTCACATTTTAAAATGTCGCCACTGTCGCTCAGAAGGAACAAAGCTGACATCGTATTTTAAAGAGAAGTATAGTCGGTACTTTGGCTGTTGATTAAAATCTTATTGCTAGTCCACCGTACCGCCAGGACGGTTTTTTGCACCTACTCTATGTACATATTGTACATGATACTATGTTATGATCTATAACTTTTGTCTGTAACAGTGATAACCACCCAGAATATAAAGTTCAAAAATACCATGTCACTATAGAAATAAGTTTAAAATGGTTAAATTGGTGCTTAGTTATAACTTTGCGATTACGCAGCTGGTGTATGTTCCTTCCCCAAAAAAATCTCAAACACTATAATAGCAATTTAATTGTGTTCTAATGCCCATATAGGGTTATTTCTAATCAATTAGCATCCTTTTAGGGGCTTATTCTGTACATCAAACTAACAACTTTAGTTTTGCTACTTTTGTCAGAACTCAAAAAAAAATCAGCTGTTCCATACGTTTTGTCGCGGGTGAGCGATATTTTTCTATGGAACAACAATTTTTTTTTAGTTTTGACATAAGTCGCAGAACTAAAGTTGTTAGTTTTGATGCAAAGAATAAGCCCCTAAAATAATGCTAACTGATTAGAAATAACCTTGTATATGTTTATGTATACTTCTGCATTATAATTTTATCTCTAGAATAATATCCTCTATTCTTCTCCTCCTGTAAATATTTCCTAACATTATTGCACCCACGCGATTTTGCGATCTTGATCATCTGTCCTGTCCGCCTTGTAAAGTAAAGTTGTGACCTCTGTTATGTACTTGAAATCTGAACGATACACGTTACACATTATGTGTCCTTTCCAGCCTCAATAATTTCCAATTTAGATTCAATTGTGTTTGTCACCGAAGATGATGATGGATGCACCCACAGCGGCTCCGCGATCGTTTCCTGCCATCATCCAATATCACTCAATTACTTAGGTACCGAGCACGGCATTCAATTACCCAGCTTGGTCGGCGCCGGACCGGAAAATGACAGTCTTGAATTAATTTACAAAATTGACATATTTCTCTCTGGTCCGGTTTACACTGAATGTAACCTCCAATTATTCTACTAAATATATTCGCTATTTATTGCAAATAAATGATAGTATCGTTGAGCCTTATTGAAGATTGTAGCTTTGGCTGGATGCAGACGGGCCACTGATTACAGCCACCGGTGGCGGCCGCTACTACTAAATCTGAATACGTATCGCGGACCATACTGTACACAGTGTGGCTGCCACGCGGTTGTTACAAAATGTATGAAAAATCGTGTGAAATGCTTGTCACTCGCTACCGGTACGTGGCTGAAATCGGTGGCCCGTCGGCGTGAGCCTAATACTTGCTGATTAAATTGCAACTCCAATAATAGGCAAGACTACGCATCACTGAGATTTATTGAACGTTCATGAATAGGAGAATCATCAACTAAATCACGAAACAATCAGTACTTTTAGGTTAGTAGTATAAAAGTAGAGCAAATATTTCGAATAACTTTAACAATACCCATCCGAACAATCCAACCACACACAAGTCAGCAACTTAGTAACAAGATACATCGAACGCCGTCCCTCGATTGATAGTAAATGGTAATACACAATTGGCCAGGGGCCGAGATTACTCTAAATTGATATTACTGCTTGTTAAACGGGTCCTGTCTCATTTGCCGCATGAATAACGTCGTTGCAGTCTGAACACATTATTGAACACTCGATTTGCATGCTTACAGCGCTTGTGGTTCGTCGGTAATGTGAAAGCTCCGTCATTACAATGAAACATTGCATTGTAACTGTCTAAATCTGAATTTACAGCAAATATTTCCAGCTGACGTCGTGTTGCAGTTTGCCAAAAGTCTTGCTAATACCCAATATTTTTATAAGCGATTCGTTTTCACACCACTGATATTAAAATGCGAAAGTTCTCAATGATTTTATGTAAAGTTTGTTGCCAGGTTTTTGTCAAACAATATTTTTAGATTAGCCCGAGATAGAGAAAAATAACACAAAAGAGAGGAGACCTATACTTACTCAGCGATACAGGCTACTGATGATGATGAATATTTTTTATGAGCTATCAATTCCGTCGGTAATTTTTTGAGTGCCGTCGTCATAAAACTGATATTGACGAGTATCTTAAAAATATGAAGTTATTAAGTGGTCTAGCATGGGAATCAGCTCTAATCTTCCGTTTCCGTCCCGCCTGGGCGCGGCTGCAGCATAAATCAGTGGTTCTGCCGGCCTCGGGGCTTTTGTCATTACGTTCACTTGTAATGAAGTGTTGCAGTTTCTTGTTTCTCGCACAATCTCATTCACTTTGGATCTTCAAACCTGTCGTGATTATTTTACTGATGATATAGCGCGGTGATGCTGGCAGTTATAATCTATGTTATTCGTACTCCGTCCGTTTCTGTTTGCTGCTATTAAACGTTTTGTTTTTTTAGTGTTTTGTCATCCGTTCTACTGATTGCTATACTCTACGACATGCGAACCTATGTTAAAGTTCTCCACTAAGTTACAATAAGATCAAAACCCGGAGTACTCTAAAGATAACAGTCCAATCTGAAACCCGTCACTTACCAAAAGGTCGCGAGAGTTGCCTCTGCAGTCAATAATTTCGATCTGTAGTGATTTGAGAATAGTCACTAAAATCATTTGTAAATTTAAACTGTCGGTAAAATTGCTCGTCCACAATATGAATGTAATAAATACTGCAGCCAAGCAGGTCGTTTAAGCAGGTTAGATAACACCATCTGCGCAAACAACACATTTCCTATCAGATCTATATCAGCAGCATTAGTAGCAGTCCATTTGTAACGAGATTCCAGACTGTCAGTAACCTGCGCTCCAGTTGCAGCACTGCACAATTATGCAGGGAGTGTCAAGCAACGCTAAATTATTGCAATTTGTGGATCGCGTGGGCAGAATTCGTGGGCTTGATGCATTGCAATGGCAGCCGATACTAATGCTGGCGATTACGGCCGCATCGGCACCTATCGGCCGCGGCTCAGGGCCCATTAGCTGTAATGTCTGTGTTTCAATTGCTAGATTGCTACTAAGCCCTTGGGCTACTGTAAATATTTAGATTCAATTTTTGTTTGGTACTCTACGGTATATCAATATAATAATAGAAGGAAACAGAGGAAGAGGAAGACCACAGAGGGCATTTTTAGATCAGATCAAAGAGAAGGTAGATGTCATGTCGTACGGGGAGGTGGAGACACTGGCGGAAGACCGCGAGACGTGGAAGTTGCTCCACCGACAAGAGCCGCGCTCTTAAATCCTGAATGAATTAAACGGTAAAGAAAATTATTTCTTCTTTGCTGATAATAAGACCTTGAACATACTTCAGGGTTTTGAAATAGCTATTGTCGTAATAATATATTATGCTATTGTTATCATACTCTAATTAGAATGGATAATACCTACTTAGTTACGTATGTATCTTTTTTCCGTGTTTTTTGTTCAATTTCTTAGAAAATATCTTGCAAATTTTAAAATAGACCCATATTATATTTACAAATAATACAAATGATACTTGATTATATTTACACTAGAAAGAAAATGAATCCATTCCCTCTTCCAACTTGTACCACGTAAAGTGAAAAGTTCATATTCTACTTGTTATGCATGCAGAAGCGCAATGAAATGAACCAAAACGGTTACTTTATACAATCTAAGCTGCTTATGTTACCGCAGAACCCTGAAAAGTGTTGGGAATCGCAACTGGAAGCGCTACAAAAAGAGTGTAAATCCGGAATTTATTCCGAATTCTTGCAAACGATTTTCGCGTCCGCGGCGCGATCTTGAATTTGTACAAAAAGGCTTGTTCTTGTGTAAATTCGGGTGTAGCGAGCGCGCGGGGCTCCGCGGGGCGCGCAATAAATCCCCTCGAGCATTGTCCTGTCGACTCGCCCGCATTTACAACTTATATTATAGTGAGACTCGACTTGTACTTAATGTGGATGAGGGTGCTCATTGGCCGCTTACAGAACTGGGGATTTGGTTTAGGGAATAAAAAGGGGAGGAGAGAAAGACATGATCTTCATTAAAAACAAAAGTTTGCAACATGGAACTTCACACTGTGATCTTACACACTTCATCATTATCAGGCTGAGCGGTATGACGGAATATACCTAAACTTCTCTTATAGATTTCTAATAGGATCGATTTATAAACGGCTTGCATCACGAACACGATACTACGATCTTAAACTTAGTTAGAAATTGTATTACAGCTGTAGATAAAACTACGAACTGCGAACGTTGTAGTTTCTATTACAACCTATTTCATTGCAAGCAGTGGGCTGCCACCGCTTACAATGAAATAGGTTGTGTGTACTACGTGTGTCCGTAGTTCGCGAAGACAGCTCCCCACGGAGACCACAGCGAGAGAAAGGAGAACTCGTGCAATAAACTTTAATAACTACATAAGAACGTACTTAGCGATGCTTTTACAGATTGTAGCTCAACGTGCTAAGAGGCCAATAAAAATAACTCGCCTAGCTCGCCGAGGTGCTAATACCCAACGCATCAACTTACTTTGTTTTATTTGTACACTCGGTGCATTGAAATACAGATGGACTTACTAGTAATACATGCAATTACTAACACTTACTAGCTCTCAGGCGATTTACGTGGAAACGGTAACAAAATTGAGTAAACTGAAGTAATTAGAGACTAATGATATGTACACGTAATATTTGTGTAAAATTGCAATGTGTCTGCAATTATGGTGGTAGTTGCGGTTTCCGGGCGCTAATGAGCCGCTCGCACGCCATCCCCACTTGTTGAAGCTGATGAAAGCGCCTCACGCTCGCGTTCTTTTCCACGGACCCTTAGAAGGAGCGCGCTTAACAATCCTGTGCTTTTTTGTTCGTTTTCGCCGAGGGAAGTGCGAATTTCGCGCCGCACCGGACGCCATAAAAATTCCGTCTTACAAATACCAATAGGCTCTCCAACGCAACCTACTCCGTTCGGAGCTCACAGCCTTTTCTGGAAGGTCTCACATTAATAATGAGCCTGACAGCACAGAAATCAAAGAAGCCCCAATAATCCGATTAAAATTATATTTTTAGATCGTAAACCATCAATGATATAAGTAACGCCGTCACGGGGCATCAGACCAGTTTTATTGGATATTTCTCAATATTTGTATTGATCAGAATCTATAAATCTCGAACTATAAATGCTGGGGTCGGGTCTATGCCGCGGTTGGATCGCGCTGTATATCACACCGGGGATTCTTTTATCGATAAATCATGTATGTGCTCGGTTATTACTGTGGCCATGCTCGGGTCCACACCTTAGTCGCTTACCATAATGATTACAGCTGTTAGGAAGCTTATGTTTCTAAGAGGAAAATCACAATTTGCTCATGAACGGGAGATCCTGAAGCGAGAAAAAAGAAAGCTGAAGGTGTCTTGGGTTACTCAAAGAGTCGGATTCATCTTTTCCCGGAACGGGGCAGTCGACATGTGCGCGGAAATGCCCTGTTTACGTTCCGATCACGGAATCGGACAGCTCCTTTTAAGTCTAGTTTATTGCGTCTCTGTACGAATAACAAGATATTTTGTAACTGCCTATTTCTGGCAGACAATAGAATTATTACTTATGTGCGTCGGGTGGGCTGATAACTAAGAATTCCGCCGATGGAGTTCCTATTATCCATTTTAGTTCGAAATGACATATTTGTAGATCTCGTAGCTCCGTTCTCTAGTTTGGAGCTCTACCGTTCGACGCGAGCTCCGTTTAATTTATTATGGTAATTGGTAATACGGCACGCGGTCGGCGGTGGTTCAAAGGAGCTCTTAATAAGGACGTGTCCCCTTAAATCCCGCCGGTGTGGTCACTAACATTCCTACAAGGGTTTGATCTCCACATTTTTGTTTATTCCCGCTTGTTTTTCTTTTAAACCATTTCCCACCTCTCGTTTTGTCGCCGAGAATTTAAACGAGTCTGCACCGATCTTGATTGTGGCTCAGTTTTATTCGTATTTCGTGCAAGAAAAATTGTTATGTTCTCGAAAATATAAAAAGCCACGTTTTTACGACAACTGTTTTTACTATATGAACGCCTAAGGCCGACTTTATGTGCCGGTTTATGTGGCATTCTTTCAGAACAAAGACGCAGTAATGTTAACGACCTATACCATCAGCTTTCGGAGCTTGTAAACGTACCTGTGGTTTCAATGGAATCAAGTGAAGAAAGAACGATTCCAAACGTGAAACTGCAGCTGTTCACACAAGGCATTATTCATGTAGTCGGGCATGCTATTGTTTTTAATCGAATCGGAATTATAGAAATATGGTTGATATGTATTGTGTGCTTTTTTAGCCGCGCTCGCCGCCGCCGCCGCGGTTTGTGATTTGTTTTGTTTTTGGCGGAGGTAGGAATTGTGCGATGGACAGTGGATTAACAAGAGCGTCGGCGCCATCCAGGGCGTGCGGCCGTGGACAGGACAGAATAGCAAATGCGACTCGGTGTGCGGCAGCCGCGTATCTCGATGGCAGGAGTGCGCGTGCGCACGCTCGCTGCCGAGATGCGCGCGATTGGCTGCATTAAAATGCGCTTGTTTTTATTCTGCTCCGAATGCATTGCTCTTTGCGGTGCTTTTGAAATTCATATTCGGCTCTACATATGGTCGTAAATATTTCTTGTATGGCTTTTAACTTAGCGCGAGCGCGATTATCCTGTCTCCGCTGTTAAGCTAGCTAATTGACGGAGGGCGTTGTGCCTTCAAATTGTGATCAAATATTTGTAGTGCGGACGCGTAAAGCGCAGTGCAAACACGCGGTCCGTCCGTCTGTTTGCCGAGCCCAATGAGCCCAGGCTGGCGTTGTTTGCCTCCTCTTATCTGTACGTGATCTCTGCTCGGCCCGGCTTGCTCCATCTCTTGGCTTTCTATTCTCTACCATCTAAGGCTTGATCTTTACGTGACATCGTGTTGGCACGTTCTTGGTACACACGCTTTAGGGATTTTTGGGCAAGTCCATCCGCTAACAGGCCTTTGTTTGTTCCCTTTCCTCATACAAACTGTTATGTTAAGATTTTTAAAGCTGTTGGTGCTAATTTTGATGTGTTTGTTTTGTTTCAGGTATGTAAGCCAACTGATTTTAACATACCTACCTATAGAGGTATAGCTACCTACATGTCGTGGTGTTTGGTGAGTAAGCAGATGATAGCACGTTAATGTGCTGGTTATGCTAATACGGATCTATTCATTTACTTTGTTATTTTTATGATGACAGAAGTCAATTATTTCATCATGCATTTAAATTAGCTTCGCGGTTTTAAAACACCTATTTAGACAACCTAGTTTATTTTTGGCAAAATTTTATTGTAGTCTGAATTCTAGTAAAACTTTAGCAAGAGAAAATTCAGAAACAAATTTACTTGATACGATAAAAGTTAGAGGTTAAACTTTACAAGTGCTTTCAGCTCAGCTTATCTAAAACTAGCAACCTCAAAAAAAAAATTATAGCCTATGACACCCGGGGATTATGTAGCTTGCCAACAGTGAAAGAATTTTTCAAATTGGTTCAGTTGTTTCGGAGCCTATTCAATGCAAACAAACAATTAAATCTTTCCTCTTTATAATATTGGTATAGATTTTAAATAAATGACAACCCTATGTACATCGCACGCTCACTTTTTATTATTTGCATGGTTTTAATCTTAATTAAAGTTTTTCTGCTGGGTTCCATTCAAGCGGTCGTTTAGTACTTACATTAGGACAAATATGCGGCTCGCGATATCTGATTAAAGGAAACAGTGGGATTCCTAGAGGAGTCGGTCGGCATTTCAGGCTGCGCGGTATTCCGCGCGCGTTGGTTATTTCGCGCTAATTGCGCCCAAGTCAGCCAAGCACGTCTGCGCGCACAACCTCAGTACCTAATGACCGCCACTAAAAAAACCTTTAAAAACCCTTTAGTTAGGTTGAGATAAGTTATATGGACCTCAACTCAAAACCGTCACTAAAAAACTAGGCTGTGATGAGTGCATAACTTCTTCTTCCTCTTCTTCTTTTCGTGTCGATGTTTCGTATTTTTTTTATTATGGGTATTCATATTTTATTTCACCAGAATGTTGCCATCCCAATGGCGTTTTTCGTTGCCTTAAAGAGGTCGTCTGCAGTCCACGTATCAGGACATGCGGCACAGTCCAGCAGATGTAACATTGTTCAAAGTCAAAGTCAAATCATTTTGGAAGTACAAAAGGCCGGTAGTGGAGCTATGGTTTACGATGAAGCCTAGCGTTAACTTTCAACTAACATTACAACTTATAAATTAAGAACGTAAGTAGGTAGATCACAGTCTTCATAGACCATCTTATGTCTAAACTAAAGATCGCACAGTACTGTTGTAAGGAAAATGTACGTTGTGTTGTACCTGTCTCTCTCTGTAAATGTTTCAAAGGTTATATAACATCTTTTCTCACGTCTGCTGCCCCCGGGGCGTTTTTAAGCAATTTGCGATTTCGCTTCTGCTTCTGGTCTACGTATATTTTAATCTAGAGCAGTCTAGAGTCCAAGATTTATTTTGCAATTTATATTTTGTTTCTCACAATCAGCACTGTTAACTATTCGTTCCGCGTAGTGCTTGACAGACAAGAGCGCGGTCAAGCTAAAATTAATCAATTGCAAATGTAGTGTTTGTGTTCTTGTGCATGTTAAGTGCACGAGCACGTCAGACCTCAGGTCACACAGGAGCTGTGTCCGGTCCTGCAATACCGTTGCGCGTTGCACGTAAATGCATGCAGTGCCCGCTGTCTGCTGAGATGGTAATTTATCTTGAGTCTTGGACGTCTCCTCGTTGTTGGATACTTAGTACTGACCGTGGAAATATAACGGGCCCAGCTATTTCTGACTGACCCCCATGCATAACCATATACCTATACTTATGTATACAGCTGATACACATATCGAATTTTGCTTTAAGAAAAGCAAAGCTGTCATAATATTTTGCTATACACACAACGTATGTATCTTCTTGCTTATACTATTGTTCGAGAAAGGTTTGACGAAAATACTACTTGCTAAAAAATGCTAGTTCTGGCTCTTGTGATCGGGCCTTTCGTCGTCCCTTCTTCTTTGATATGGATTTGATAATAAATAAGCAGCTATTTGTTTATTTTATGGTTCAGTCTGCTTCTGTTTCTGTAGTCCATAGGGATAGGATTTGATTCCAGATACTAACATTTCCATTGATATCGTCTCTGTCATCTTGATTGCAAATGACGCTGATGCATGTGTGGGTTTTGAATTGTAGAACGCATTATACTGTCTGAACACTATGTATTCAGAGTAGGTATTGAGTTTAAATATCGCTTGTGATAACCCGTAAAGTTGATTTGATTGACGAAGGTTACATCGCTGCATCTCGATCTGCAGATCAGTTTAGTGCACTAATCTACCTACTTACTACCTACACATCCAAATCCAATTATAAATCAAAATTACATCGCACGCTATGAATAAAATTTAGCAAATTTTGGAGTGTGTGGGCAACCCTGAGACACATTAATTGAAGCTTCACCGAGAATATTATGTACAAACCTGTTCGGATATCGTACGATCCCATTCACAAGTTTCATGACTACAAATTAAATATTCACGAATATTAAATACCGGACGTCGAAATTAGAGTTTTTGCAGTTCTTTAACGGTATCGCAGTCGGATCATCGAGCCGACATGTAGAGTACCGCCGTTTAATCAAACCCAGCTCGTAAGGTACGGCCTCCGGTGTACAAAGCGATGCTATAAATAAAACGCTTTACACTTACTTACATTTAAAGCTTGTGACAGTTCCAGAAGTTGAAATAATACTGGAATACAACGCATATACAAAACACGTTGTTTTACCGTTACCGCTGCTCTTTTTGCACTCCTTGTTATTGCATACCTGAATAGCACAGTGACAAATATTTCTGTACTAGCGCCCCGCCCCGGCTTCGCACAGATGTATTATACATATAAACCTTCCCCTTGAATCACTCTATGTATAAAAAAAACTACATCGAAATCCGTTGCGTAGTTTTAAAGATATAAGCATACATGGGGACAGACAGCGGAGAGCGACTTTGTTTTATACTATGTAGTGATGAGACCCGTTTCGAAATATCCGTTTCAATTTTATAACCATAAAAATGCTTGGTGTATTTACTGCTGTTCCGTCCATAGACCTCAGGAATACGTATTAGAAACTTTTACAAAATAAATGCAACCGACGCTTACAGTAATCCGTTGCATTGTTGCTGTGTCAAAGAAAGACGAATGCTTTTCCATTCATAACATTAGCCACTACGCCAACGATTTAAGCTTACACTGCAATGAATGGCATATTTTTGCAGAGACTAGCATTACATATCATTGTCGGATATGGAGACACGGCATTAAAGTCTCGTTGCCACTCTCGCCGATTGTCACCGTATGATCGACTCGACCTGATTGATGTTGTCTTTAATTAAGCAGTTTGATCATCCATGCAAACAGCACTTCCTGCGCTCCCACGACGCAACGTGAGAATAACTGCCAACTATCGCCACTAGTCGTTGACCGATTTACTCATTGACGAAAACGTTACTAGCAAGGATTAGCTATTTTAATAATCTCTGATCATTTTAAACGATATAAAACGGGACTCACTCACGTGTTCGTATAGTCATAACACGACTATAGTTTCGATCGCGTTCGGCGACCTTTCTCAAGTTGGCGAGTGCTAGCACGCGGAGACGGCTCCGGTTTAAAATGTGTGAAAACCACGTAAATTTCCATAGTAAAATCTCTGATCAGTCAGTTACCACGGATTAGATTCGAAGTCTCGATGATATTTCGTAATGATTTCAACTGTCGAACGTCTACTGGTGAACATGAGGCGTCCGCTATCAATATATATGTAGATCTTCCAATAAGACCGTTTGGAAGCGCGATCCTCAAGTCGTCTGTCCGCCTTACGGGAGTTACGAGGGGTATAAGTCCTGCGTAGACTCAGTAGGTATTTGCCGTCTTGAAAATGATGCAGCTACTATACTACCATTTTTGAATGAAACAACGTAAAAATGGAAATTATTTTTCGCAAAAAATGGCAAAACTGACTTGTGTGTAAATTCGAATAGTTCGAGCGGATTAGTGTAAGTAAACAATTTTTACAGTATTGTTGATTTTTCAAAAAAAGCTCAGCCGATTTCGATACAAATTAAATGGGACCACCACGGAAATGTACCCTTTTGGACAAAAAAGATTTTTTTTTATTCGGTTCACAATTGGCGAAAGTATTGAACATGCACAACAATAAACATATGTACAATGAACATCGAACCTCTTCCTTTTTGGAAGTCGGTTAAAATACTTGATTGGTAGAGCTGAGTTGCGACTTTCGTACGCTCTCACTGGCGTTACTGGCATGTACGTCTCCAGAGGAGAACTGCTTAAATTCTTTTAAATTATTAAAGGATGCACATGCAGTCATGCAGCAATAAATTCCAATTGAATCCTTTCCGATTGAGTTCGAAATACGGGAGCTGCAATCGATAACATCATTTGAATTACAAACCAATAGGCCTATCTAAGGTGCAAGCGGATCTACAACTCAAATGGAACAAGTGAACATGTAAAGGGCCTCACTTTGTCTGGCTATTTGTCCTTGATCAGATAAATGCGCGACAACAGGCTTGGTTAAAACCACAGATCTCGTTAAATAGGACGTGTCACCTCGATCTTGGGAGACACAATATCGCACGAAACTCTTTGCTTAATTAAAATCACAGTTACGCGTAACGTCAGTAAAATTACTCATATACCACTACAAATCACTTATTCTCATGTGCTCACACAACACTGCATTTTGCAATATTCATTCAAAATTTAAGAGCAAACCTTTGTCGGTGGAGCGACTTCCGTGTCTCGCGGTCATATTAACACAAATTCCCGAAGACAAAATCAGCTAATAGCACCAGAACCAAAGCTTGAAATTATAAAAAGGGGTCCAGAATACATGCTTATAAAAATATACAATGCTCTACCTACCCACTTAAAAGACGAACATGATGAAAAAACTTTTCATCAAAATATCAAAAAGCTGTTAAAAAACAAATGTTATTACAGTTTAGACGATTTACTTCACTGATAAAATTAAATACATAGTAGTAACTTGTAGTATGGCCAAGAATCTATGTCCTATGTATTTGTAGTTCTGTTTTGTAAGTAAAATGTGTACTAGGTAAAATTATAGTAAAGTTTAATTTAACTAGTTAAATTACTATATTTTAAAAATAAGATAGGTTTAGTAAACTGTAATTTTTAAGATTTTTAAAGTGTTTACCTAATAAAGTCCTCTGCCAGTGTAACGTTATTCTGCAATATATAGTTTCGCAAATTTATGTACATTTTGCGGTATTTTTTTGCGTATTTGTTACATATAATCGCACTCAGTGTAAAGAGAAGGGTTCTCTCATAGTTAAGGTCTTAGGTATGTAAGTATAAGTACGTTTTCTAGATTTATTGCAAATTACTTATTTTACGAGGCTTGGCTCGTGCCATAGATCAGGAGGCAGAATGTTAATTGGTCCGTAATTGCGTAGTTAGGCAAAACCCGGTGAAGGGGCAAGCTGGCATTTACACATATTACAATCATTACCTCAATTGTTGCTAATTTAGGGTTCCATAAATTTTTACCCAAAGGGTAAAAACGGGACCCTTCCTTACATAGTATAAAATAAAGTCGCTATTTTCGTTTGTTTGTTTGTTTGTCTGTATGCTTAAATCTTTAAAACTACGCAACGGATTTTGATGCGGTTTTTTTTAATGGATAGAGTGATTCAAGAGGAAGGTTTATATGTATAAAAATTCCCGAAATTCCCACGGGAACGGGCACAACGCGGGTAAAACCGCGGGGCGCTGCTAGTTTTTTATATTTCGAATAGGTTTAATTAGACTATTACTAAGAGTTCGATGTCCGTCTGTCCATCTGTCCGTCTGTCTGTCTGTCACCGGGCTGTATGATAGCTAGGCAGCTGAAATTTTCACAGATGCTGTATTTCTATTGCCGCTTATATTATACTAGCAGCGCCCCGCGGTTTTACCCGCGTTGTGCCCGTTCCCGTGAATTTTTATACATATAAACCTTCCTCTTGAATCACTCTATCCATTAAAAAAAACCGCATCAAAATCCGTTGCGTAGTTTTAAAGATTTAAGCATACAGACAAACGAACAAACAAACGAAAATAGCGACTTTATTTTATACTATGTAAGGATAACTACAAATACTAAAAACAGAATAAAATATATATTTCAGGGGGGCTCCCATACAGCAAAGGTGATTTATAGGAGATTTTTTGCTCGCTATTAATAACGGCAAGAGGAATGGGGCTCCCATGCGGTACGGAACCCTTAGTGCGCGACTCCGACTCGCACTTGGGCGATTTTTGTGCTGGTCGAAGCTTATATATCAATCAATCAAATCATTTATTTGCTAAAACACATGTCATATAGATGGTCTTATATCTACATACATTGCATTCAGTCTGCAAGCAGACGTGCAAATATTTGTTCATAAATACAGTTAATTATTTAGTTAAATCAAGATATTCCTTAACGCTATAAAAACAGTTTTTTAATAGCCAGTCTGTTAAAGTTCTCTTAAATTTAACCCCGTCCAACAATTTTATTTCATTAGGTACATGATTATATATTGAAATACACATATTATAAACATTTCTCTTGTAGATGTCTTTTCCGGCAGGAGGTTGATATAATAGATTTGCGAATTTAGTTCTTTTTTGACGCATTATGATTTCATTACGTTTTTTGAAATAAATAGGGTGTTCCTTAGTGAAAATGCAGATGGCTTTTATGTACATACACGGTAGAGGGAGTATGTTGCACTTCTTGAAAAGCGGCTTACAAGTATCCAAAAACCAAGCTTTATTTATGACTCGAATGCAGCGCTTCTGAAGCTTGAAAACTCTGTCTACGTCAACTGAATTTCCCCACATGATCAGGCCGTAGCTTAGGAGAGACGCCACATGGCCGTGGTAAGCCGCCAACGCAGCCTCTATAGACACAGTATGCCTAATTTTCTTCAACGCAAATACAAATCTATCAAGTTTCCTACACAGAATATCAATATGGGTTTTCCAATTTAAATGATTGTCCAGTGTTAGTCCTAAAAATTTATAAGTGTCAACATTCTGAACTGTTTCGTTATTGTAATTAATGTCAAGTTGAAGAGGGTTAGAATTATATGAATTAAATTGCATTACTTTAGTTTTGCTTACGTTTATTTCTAGTTTGTTGTGTTCCATCCACTGTATCACGTCTGTTAAAGCCTTATTTACGGTTAATTGAGCCTGTTCTTTATTTTTACATTTGATTACGACTGTAGTATCATCAGCAAACAATATACTCTTATGTGGTGTAGCCTGTGGAAGGTCGTTAACATAAAATAAAAAGAGCAGAGATGCCAAAATACATCCCTGGGGCACTCCACTGTTGTTAATTAGTGGCTCTGATCTAAACCTTTCTTTTTTTTATACATACTAAGAACTTTTCCATTTCCAAATATTCTTAGAGTTCTAAGTTCTCTACCTTAAAAGTAAACTTTTATCTTACCGTATTCCAGAGGTCTACTTTAGATTGACTTTGACTGCGATTGGCCGTACGCAACACTTAGAGAGTTGATACAAACATTTGTGGATGTGTATTTAACTATTTGTAGCTTCTAATCTAAAATTTTTAGATTTAGTTTTTATTTAGTTGATATATAACTTAAGCAAAGTAGGTACTCTCTTTTTGGTTTTATTGAAAATTGGTTTTAGGTGGTTTTAAAATATACATACCTATTGTGTTTGTCTTATTGCGCTTGATACGAGTTCGAAACATTACAAGGGATTTACGGCCAAGCGAAAGCGAGCAAATGCATTGTGCCTATTATTTTAAAGCTGGCATTTGGCGAGATTGAATACCTATCAGCAAGTTCCAATCAGCAAGTTTTTTTTTTTTTTTTTTTTTTTTTTTTTTTTTTTTTTTTTTTTTTTTTTTTTTTATTATTCTGAATAGGTTTGCGTTTGACCACATACTGCCTGATGTTAAGCAGATATGCGGTCTAGGTTGTAGCACGCTTACCTAGAAGATACCTATTTACTCGGGATTTGAAGACGCCCACATTGTACTTTAGCGGGAAGACAGACCCAGGCAAAGCGTTCCACATTCTGGCTGTTCGTATGAGGAATGAGGATTCGAAACGCTTGGTTCTAATGCGCGGTATGTCCACCATAAAAGGGTGGCGCTTTGGTCGCGTCTGTCTAGCCGTACGATAGAAGAAAGGGGCAGGTGGGACCAGATTGTGCAACTCCTGGGCGCACTCTCCGAAGTGGATCCGGTAAAAGGCCGATAAACACGCTACCTTACGTCGATGCTCGAGACTTTGCAGCTGCGACATAGCCAGAGTGTCGTTGTCGATCAGCCTCTTGGCTCGCCTCTCAATCGACTCCAGAGCCTCCAGTTGATATTTGGCGGAGCCATCCCAAAGGTGAGAGCAGTATTCCATGCACGATCTGACTTGAGCTTTATACAGACTAAGCAGTTGCTCAGGTGTGAAACACCAAGTTTTTTGGAAGCTAATTGGGCCTTTGACTCTATGTAAGAGCCAAAGTTAAGAGTCGATGAGAGTGAAACGCCTAATAGTTCCAAGCTGTCAGTTACCGGAACGGAGACACCACGGAAAGCGGGAGACAATTGGAAGGGTCTCTTTTTGGCCGAAAACAGACAGGCTTGAGTCTTCGTGGCATTAAACTTGACCAGGTTAGCATCACCCCAGTCAGAAACCGCCTCCAGACTCAAGTTGAGCCGCTCGACCATAGCCTCTCTGTGAGACTCGATCTGTGGCCCGCTGGTTCTTGCATCGGATGTGTAGCTCTCCACGACTGTACTGTCGTCTGCGTACCCAAAGATTCCGAGCTTTAGCAGATCGTTGATATGCAGTAGGAAGAGGGTCGCAGAGAGCACTGACCCCTGAGGAACCCCGGCATTGATAGCCATATGATCTGACGAGCAGCCATCTACGACCACTCGTATCGACCGATTCCTCAAGAAATCTGATATCCATGCGCAGAAATCAGCAGGCAGGCCGTAAGATGGAAGCTTGCCAATTAGGCTCTCATGCCAGACCCTGTCAAAAGCTTTGGAGATGTCCAAGGAGACAGCCAGCGCCTCCCCGTGCTTTTCGATGACCTCACTCCAGATGTGTGTGGCGTACGCCAGAAGGTCCCCAGTAGACCGGTTTCGGCGAAAGCCGTACTGATGGTCACTGAGTAGGTCATTCGCTTCCAGGTACGCCAGGAGCCTGTTGTTAAGGACACGTTCCATACTCTTGCAAAGTATGGACGTGATCGAAATCGGTCTGTATTTGGCAGGGTCGGCACGGCTACCTTTTTTGGGTACAGGCTGCACGCTAGCAAGCTTCCAAGATTTGGGCACTTGACCTGTCTTCAGAGATAGGCGAAAGAGGCGAGTCAGCACAGGCGACAACTCAGGCGCACAAGTCCTCAATACAATGGCCGGAATACCATCAGGGCCACTGGCCTTGTTCACATCAAGACTGCGGAGAACCTTGAGAACCTCCTTTTGCCGGATATGTATATCACTCATTACAGAGCCACAATTTGGCAAGGTTGGAGGTCTCGCACTACCGGGGTCCAGACGCGAAGACTCAGCAAATTGAGATGCAAATAAATTTGCTTTCTCAACCGCGGTATGGGCCAGCGAACCATTGGGTTTCAGCAACGGAGGCAGTGAGGGGCGGCAGAAGTTCGCTTCAACCGATTTAGCTAGGGACCAGAATGCCTTACTACCCGCAGGGTAAGAAGCAAGCTTATTGCCTATTCGACTAATGTGATCAAAGCGAGCCCTCCGCATAACCTTTTTACAGGACTTAGCAGCCCTATTGTATGCCTTCTTCCTCAGACGAATGTCCCTCGACTTACGGTTTCGAGCATCGGCCCAAGCCAGGTATGCCTGATGCTTTTGCGCTTCGGCGCGTCCACATTCAGGTCCAAACCAGGGCCGAGCTTTGCTAGACAGAGGCACGTCCGAAAATGGGATGAAGTATTCCATGGCGGTACGAAGCACATCTGTCACGGCATCCGCGCACGTAGAAGGATCATCGGAAGAGAAGCAAACAGACTGCCAAGGGTAAGATGCAAAGAAACACCGCATCTCATCCCAATCCGCTAACTTGTACCGCCACACTCGCCGTGACCCTTTGGGGCTGGGGTCTGATGGGGAGTAGACGGATACAGATTTCACCAGACAGTGGTCAGATGAACCTAACGGTGAGGAAATCGCCACTGAATAACGGTCTGGATCGGTGGTTAGCAGAAGGTCCAAGCAGTAGGCTGTGTGCGTGTCAACATCAGGTACCCGTGTGGCGCCTTGAACCAGTTGCCGCGAAACCTTCGTCATTTCATCTAGAAGTTTCTAGCTACCGTGTATTGGTAGCTGGCGGCGTGACCTGGAACTATTCCAGGCATTTGGTTCATTTGTTCTTTGCACAATTACCCACTCGAAGCAACTAGAAGCTGATTGCTATCTGTAGATCGATATTGACAGATTTGCCGCCGAAAGGCTATAGGAGTCACGATCGGTGATGAAAGGCTGGTTTTATGAGAGGCATCCTGTGTGGAGCTTGAATGTAACTGGCCTTGTATAGATAAATCTTCATTAATGTTACTTTGTAAGCTAGACTAATATTTTCATTTGTATAAGTATCGAGCTCACTGCGACTAAAGCGTAAAAGTTATGTGTAATTTAAAGTAGATATAACATTTTAAAAATACACATAACTTTGAAAAATATTATTTCAAAATTAAAGTTTTCATTTCAAGAAGTTAAGCATCGATGAGTGAATATCTTAAAAATACCTCTAATCATTTTCACAGAAACTGAAAAAAAAACACCGTAAAAGCGATAGGACCCGCCTATTGCGAACATACGTTTCAATCGTCTTCATATGTTTTGTATGAGGATATAGTGCAGTTGTGGCGCGGTGTGTACCTACATCGATGCATACGGCTAAGATTTTATTCCCGTGATTCAGGTCGGGCTATAGAATCTGCAGTTCTCTTGAAAAAAGGGAAATCTCTTGCGGAACTGGCGAGTGGTCGCAATTTAGGCTACTTTATTTCCTCTTCGAGGGGATATAATGGTGGAAAGACCATTTGTCCCTTTGCCATGCTTCCCGTGGTGTGACTACGAGTCGGTCATAAAATAAATCAATCTACTTAGAATAACTTGTCAAATCCGTAGCAATCCGACATCATTAGAGGCCCTTACTTACCTTTAATGATGTCGGATTTTTAATCAACTATTTTTTCTATCCCAATTAGCACGTGTTGATACAGCTAACTCTTCGTTTCGCAAGTACTCAATAAAGTTTGAAAGCAGGTTCGATAGCCGCGTATAAAATAACGAGTTTAGACTATGCATTATGTTAGCGTTTTATCACAATGTAAGCAAATAACCAGTTCGTTCATCCGTGCGGGTGCGGTTTCAATTCTGAACCAATAATGAACTACATAAATCCGAGCGAAGCCTTATTACTTAGCGGTGGCGATCATGTTCGTGTTTCAACGCTACGGGATGATGCCGCATTGCCGCAGACAGTGATGCCTTTACGATTTGATTGAAAATTTCGATTAAAGTGGATTAATGACATCGCTGACCGTAGAAATACTATGGATACAAGCCACTCCAAAGAACTCAATCGAAACCCATGGGTCAGACCTATGTTTCGAAGATACTTGAGTCTTGATAAATCGATGATAAGTAATAAGCATGCTATCCCCTGCCGTGTAAAGCGTAAGTAAGTGTAAGCGTAAAGCCGTGGTGGTCTCGTATAGGTGGTGACACCCACAGGTGACACCCGTCTTACAATCGTGAGATCGTAGGTTCTAATCTCGGTCCCGTACCAATGAGTTCTTCGGAATTTATGTACGGATTTTCCCACCACTGGCTTTTCGGTAAGGAAAACATCGTGAGGAAACCTGCATATGTCTGTTAAAAAAATTCGGTGGGGGTATGTGACTCCACCAACCGGCACTGGGCCAGCTTGGTAAATATGGCCCAATCACCCTTCGTGGGGTGGGTAGGTCTACGTTCTGCAGTGGACTATTAAAAAAGCTGGTACTATACAATACGATGTCCTTGAGATTTTCTTGCATTGCAGTTTGCAACAACATTTTCAATGCCCGCTCCTGCTAGAACTTAATCGATGCTACATTCTGGTTCGCTATCATCTTCCAAGACAAAACACGAATACCATTGCTACCATGTTTACATAATAAGGTTTCTGATTCGCGTCTCGCCTCGGGATCTAATTGAAATCGATATCTAACCTCTAATCATTGAACTGTAATCTGTAGACTATTAAGTGAGAAATTAATTATCTGCTATCTCTTTTACACTTTCATATAGTGTAGATTTTTGTGCATATTTTAGTATTTTATCACTTGGCGATATACTATGAAAAGGGATACAATGGGACATCATACAGATTTAAAGCTTCAATATGTTCGAAATAACTTTGAGTTTTAGGGTTTTATAGATGGTAAAACAAGAAACCTTATAATATATTTGTGTCCGTCTGTCCCAGATCCTAACGTTACAAATCGTATCGTACTTATATAGATAGGATAGTACCTAAATAAGCACCCAGACACAGAGCAAACACCTAAGTTCATCACATAAATGCTTGCCCAGGGTGGGGATCGAACCCACACCACACTCGACCATTGAAGATAAAACTACTTATTTTCCAATTAGAGCCAGGAATAAGTAATTCAATGTTATTCTTTAATCCTCATATATACAGCGGGTTAAGAAGTATTGTATTATATTAATGTAAACAGTAGTTTTATGCAATTGTAATGTTATGTAAGTGAGTACTAATTAGTAGTGAGTAGCTTGAATTATGGTCAGTGTTTCGGCTATCATACTGGGTACTTGAAATAAGCTATCTCCATCCCATTTTTTTACCCCTAACGCTTCCTTTCAAGAAGTCGATCCATCCAAGAGATTATCAGGTGATTTGACAGAGACCATTCACAACACTCATTTTCACCATATTTTTATTAAAATCTAGGGGGAACAGTAAAACGCGAGTATGTCCCGCAATGAATACGCAGTGGCTAAGATAATGCTGTTTCTCTTGTCGCTTTTCATTACGTGCCAAGTCTTTAAAACCAATTATGTACCTCAGGATAAAATATAGGCACTTGCTTGCCTATTCAATCAGCATCGCCAGTTGCCTTACAGTAGTATTTTATCTATAAAAGTGGTTTAAAGTTTTATTACTGCCTATAAATATTTATTTTATACTATTAAGGACTAAATGTTGAACAACTCGCTTCGCCTAAAAAATAGACAAGGCTATATGGCCAAGTTTTACAAGGTACTCGTATAAAAACAGCTAATAGTTTGTCAGTGGGACTGAAGTAAAAGAAGGTATGTTACAACATCCTAAATTGGTGTGAAGTAAATATGCCGCATTTTACACAGAATCGCAGACTAGTACAAAAAGCGTCCTGACGGGGTTAGAATTAACTGCTTCGTGGTACGCCTTCGAGGAATCCGAGTCTTTGTTTCGCGGCTGGAACAAGTTTGGGAGTTATTTTGAAGCCCTATCGAGGTGTCGGATCTCCATGGTCGTCTAGAAACCTGTGTTGAATCGTATAAAAGCAGCACGTTCGTCTGCTTGTTCAGAATAAGTGGCTCGTGTCGGTCCGGCGAGAGCTATCTACAATTTATTGCTTTTCTCTGACCGAACGAGACATGGATCTGACTTTTAATGGGCACCGTTTTCGCCAAATCTGATTGATTTAACAACCACTTAACGGTCAAATTTTTAGATTGTGGATTACTATTATCTAGATTATAATGAACCGAGACAGTTATGCAGAATTCTGCTTTGATGTCTACCTGTGTGTAGAGTCAGTTCGTTAACCCTTAAATGCATCTTGTATCGATATCGATACATCGCATTCTAATAGTTTTTATCGGATTTTTATTTGAAATACTGCGTAGGCTGAAGATTCATACATTTCTTTGCCTCAAAACCCAACAAAAAAAAGTAAGTGTCAGGTGTCAATGTCATTTCTGTGGAATAATTTCCTTGTCTATGGTGTAGTCGTCAACGTAGTGCGCGTTTCTCTGAAACTGAAGTTTTTATAAAACTGCGAAAACGAAAATAATTCGAATTGATGCCAACAAAAATCACAAAATGGATGGTAAGTCCTTCATTTACTTGAAAACAATCGAATATGCACGACTTTTATGTGTTTATCTGAGTAAATATCGCTTTTTATGTTTGTCTCGAAAACGATACAGCATGCGTTTGGTTCCCGCCTACACCCCATTCAAAAGTTTGTTTTATAACGGTTTTGGTTTTGATTTTACTCGCTTTTGGGTATGGTTAAATGCTTTTTTTTTGCTTTGTAGACCGGCAAATAGAAGATATGCTTATGAGGTTGGAGAACGGTGAGATATCAGAAGATGATTTAGAGTCAGATGGAGAAGATATTCCTTATTACCCATCTCAAGAAGCCTTGGCAGCTGAATTAGAAGATGACGAAGAGGTGCTTACGGGAGAGATTAATTTAGAAGAATTTTCAGACCCTCCATTGGTTCAAGATGAGCAGCCTATACAAGACGCACAGTCTTCGGAGCGAGTGGAAGCACAAGCTACTGAATCTCTCATAAATTTGAGGCATTTGCTGTGGAAAAAGCAGTCTTTTCCATTTGATGAGAATAATGTCAAATTCGTTGGATCTGAAGAGTTACCTTCATCTATAATGGAATTGCAAAGTCCTTACCAGTTTTTTAACTATTTTTTCACGGATCAGTTTATGGAAAACATTGTTACTGAATCAACTCGCTACGCAGTCCAGAAACAACCTGACAGACCCGAATTATTCACAGTAGGCGAACTTCGCAAATATTTTGGGATCCTTATATTCATGTCTGTGTACCATTATCCGAGTACAAGGTCGTATTGGTCCAATAAATTTGGCTTTAGACACATCAAAGAAGCAATGGCTGTGAATAAATTTGAGAAAATGCGAAAGTTACTGCACTTCAATAATAATGATGATCATTTACCAGTAGACCATGCGCAGCATGATAGGCTTCATAAATTACGTCCCGTAATAAACCATTTAAATGAGAAGTTCTCCAGCGTAACCATCGAACAGAGATTATCTATAGACGAACAGATGTGCGCCACCAAAGTAGGACATTTTCTGAAACAATACCTCCCCAATAAACCCCATAAATGGGGGTTCAAATTGTTTGTTCTATGCAGTTTAGCCGGTTTTGCTTATAGGTTTATAATTTACTCTGGGAAAGAAGCTAATGAAGGATTGTCAAACGAACATAACTTGGGAGTTGTGGGACAAACAGTCATGAACTTGCTGAGTGTGGTACCCAGGCAAAGAAATCATATTGTCTATTTCGACAATTACTATACATCTTTGCCATTGATGTATACACTAGCCAAACAAGGTATACATTCCCTAGGCACCATTCAAAGAAACCGAATAGGAAAATCTTGCAAGTTGCCAACCAAGCAGGATGTTATGAAGAGTTCAGTTCCAAGAGGGTCATATGAAGAATACGTAACAAACTTTGAAGGAATTGACATGACAACAGTTAGCTGGAAAGACAACAAACAAGTCATCTTAGCTTCGACATATGTTGGAGCATGCCCCGTGGAGAATATAGAACGATTCGATAAAAAAGAAAAGAAGAGGATTCCAATCACATGCCCGAAGTTAATCAAAGAATATAATATGCACATGGGTGGGGTAGATCTAATGGATTCCTTTCTAGGGAGATACAGGATTCGAATGAAGAGTAGAAAGTGGTACATGAGGATCTTCTATCATCTGCTAGATTTGACTGTAATAAATGCATGGGTATTATACAAAAAAGTAGAAGAAAGAAAAGGCAACCACAAAAACATCATGACCCTTGCAGACTTCCGATCAGAGTTGGCTGAAACTCTTTGCCAATATACTCCTGTTAACACCAGAGGGCGCCCTAGTACCAATGCAATAAGAGAAGAAGATCAACCACCACCCAAAATGCGAAAAGGCAAACCTATCCAAGTTTTGCCACCTCTTGAAGTTAGACTCGACCAAGTGGATCATAATATCATGAGAACCGAGTCACGTGGTCGATGTATGATGCCATCGTGTAATTTACTTAGTATAATTAAATGTTCTAAGTGCAATATTTACTTATGTTGTAAGAAAACTAAAGATTGTTTCACCCATTTTCATAATTCTTCAGTTATATAAAATTTAATTATTTTGTAAAAACAATGCATAGTGTATCGAAATCGATACAAGCATATTTTTAAAAAAAAAAAAATGTTCTAATTGATTTAGATTTTTTTTATTATTTTTCGAGTTAATTTAGACCTCTAAAGAAACATAATATATTTTTTTTGGCTAAAAATCTTTTATTATGCATTTAAGGGTTAAAATAGACGAGTCTCTCTGTTCTGTTTGTATATTTGTCACGGCGCGACCTCAAACATCCGCGGAGCGAGTCGCTCGTGCTCCGACTCTATTTTTTTTGTTGGATCGTCGCGCCGCCATCTTTCCGAGAACTGTCGCTCTACAGCAAAAAACGTAAACCTCAACCGACTCGCGGTCAACTAAGGTGTGAATATAATTAATGGTTTATCAAAAGGCCCGCCTACCGACTTCGCGTTTTACCCATTGCAACCTATTTGGACATGGGCTCGTTTAGCGACGGCCGAAATTCAGACTTCTTTTTTACCGCGCCGAAGATCCATTAATTTGTTCTGAGATTATTTCTGTTCGTACATCGATCAGGGCGCGGTAACTTATCAAATTTTAATTGGCGTGCTCGTAAATATGAGTTATGAAGAGAGTCTAATTTGATCTCTCCTTCGCTGAGAGGTCGTTAGTCGACACCTCGACTGCATAACTTTGTAACAGTCTTTATTTGTCAAAGTATATCTCAATTCCCAGGCTATACTATTTTTATACCCAGTATATCCAGTTTCAAGTATTAGCCGTGATTATGTTACATGTACATATGTCATATAACTCCTGTCCCGGCCCTTATCCGTTCCATTAGCACTACGTGTGAAAAAGCTTAATGAGGCTTAAACCTATGCTGGTGGTCGTTTTATGTTTCCTCTGTTTATACCACAAATTGACCAAGATGGTCGTGTTTATGTCATAACGTGCAGCACTGCGCATAATGTTGGCAGTTTATTAGATAACCGTTTTGCGGAAATGCAAACAGTCTTGATGGCTAGTTCTGAGAAGGTGTGTCGTGTGGCAACGGCTGCACCTCCTGTGACAAGTCAATGAGGTATTGTGCGAGCTGCCGGTGTCGCATGCTCCTCTACCGGGAACAGCCGGGTCGATGCTTCTATTGATGCAGCTGTGCCCCACATCGTAGGATGTGTTCCGCACTTATTGTTTATCTTATTAGAAATTTTATCACAGAGAAAATTTTCTTTTTAAAGTCCGTAAAAAAAATCGTTTCTTGTGTGTTGTTGTGACACTTGAGAGTATTGGTTTGATTGACATGACATTTTTGGGATTGTAATTATTTTGTTATTAACTAGTACAATTCTGTGAAACGTAATGGATTAATTAAGTTTAGTACATTATGACGACTTTTTGTAGAGTTCTTGAGATTACCAAAATACCCTGAAAAGACTAAGTAGGTACACTATTTGTCTCGGTTTAGATTAAGATGGTAATCATGTAACGTTCTAAAATACTTACATTATATTTATAAGTAATAACACTATAAGACAGTTCAGTTATATGGTAATGGTTTAGTAATGAACTGACACTGTAGAGTAGAGCGGTAGAGTACGTAACGATTTGCCCGGTACCTCTCATGTGAAATTATATTATTTGATGCATTTTGTTGTAATAGCAGTAGTAACCAGCAAATTGGCTTTGAATTACTGGCGGCAAACAATTTTATAATTGGAATTTATATCGTACTTTATAGTCATCTTTATCTATAAACTTTAATGATTAACGTTGTCATAAAAAAAATAGAGTCACAAATCTTACGACCTGCTTTTGAGAATATTACCACATAAAAATGTTAGATTATGATTGTCATGGCAGCTGAATGAACCAAACCAATATTTTTTCTCGAACATAAAAGTAGAATTCTGATCTTTTTTCAGCTTTCAACCTGAATAGGGGAGATTTCAAAAGAGTCCAATCGTTACGCTCCAACGGTCATAATGGCTCGCAGGTACGGGCAGGTAAATCTTTATGATTGTGATTTCTTTCGAAATCCTATAAAATCGGGTTGGCTATTGTCGCCAGCAGACGCTGTGTCTGCCAGATGCGACGCTGCATTGTGTCAGCAGCTTTGAAACATGAGAAAAAACCAAAGTTTCCGAGAATCTGTCCGATTCGACGCACAGCACATGTGCATCGGCTTTATGCTTTTATACCTGTTGCTGTAACTCGTAAAATGGTTCTCCTTTGTTGGAAACGTGGAACGGACACGAAATGGCTACGGTATAATGTATAATAACGTCGTGTTATAGGATTTAAAGTTATTACGATCTTCTTGATTTTTATTGCATTATTTTTATTGCTAACTAACTAGCTGTACCAAAGACTTTTACCAGCTATCCTGGTGGATCCACTGGGTTTTTCTTTTTCGAGATAAAATATAGCCTACTAATATATGTTACTCCAAGGTATATGCTATAGTCTGACCGTTTAACTGAGTCCTCGCCTGCGCGGGTACAGGGGCGTGGGGGTAGACGACAAAGGGGGACTGAGACAGGTGCGGGCGGCGGGTCCCCACCGGACTCAGTTAAACGGTCAGACTATACCTTCCATTCGTCCTTCTTTTGAAATCTATCCATTCATTAAATCTTGAAAATGGTCAAACTTTCGTAAACTTTCTTAATAAACATAATTGTAGATCATTTTGTAACAACTCCAAATTACACAAAATGATGACCTGCGGATATGTTTTATTCACATACCACTTGTGTAAAAGACCTTCGCCATGATGATATTTTATAGCGGTTGATGTAATAGTGCCGTCTGGTTCCTTGGTCGATAGAACGAGGTTCGCGATGCACCTTCAGTAGTTTCAGATTAGCTTCGGTCATTCAGCGCGTCGCTCGAGACTTGATAGGTCTCCGCTTTCTAGTCATCCTATTTGACGAGGTTGGTCTTGATATTACTATCTTAGACACAGTACATTATTATAATCATGTCTCTTTACTTCTACTTGATGTATGAATGGTTAAAGAATGAGTAAATTGCATTTACATGGATTTCAAATTCTGTTTCCATATAGAAGCAGAATTGACAAAATCTGTGACTGATCTAAAAAATCTGTACCTACTATTTGAATAATAATAACTTTAATATTCAAAATAGTTTCCTTCACATCGGTTTTCAATAAGCTACACACTGATACGAGTACATATAGCCAGTGAGCTTATGCAAGATCATTGCAGCGCATTATCGTGTCAGGTTGGGAGTTGAACGCCGAACTTTACCAACAAACCATACTGACTGACCTTACACTATTCTTACACTCTTCATACTGTTCAACGACTCAGTTATAGCATAGCATTTATTGTATTGGGAGTTAGAGAGACCAAGGTTTTTTTAGTAGCGCTATCATCTCTACTTGGGCGGCTGGAGGCGTTGCAGGCGCGCACTTGCACTCGGTTTATATTTAGTGTGAAGTGCAATGACGCATCTAATGGCAAATGGCACTAGATCGCTGATGATATCAGCTCCTGGTTCCGGCCAGACGGCGAGGCGCGGTCGCGCCCGCTGGCACCGGCTCGCGGATGTGTCGCCTCTCTGTTGTGACTATCTGGACTGTAGACGAGCCATCATGTCCTGTATTGAAATCTCGTTCGTATGCTTTGGCTAAAATGCATTTATTTTCCTCGATCGATCCGTATGTATAAAAGTATACAGGGTTGTACAGAACTGGTGTACTAAATCGAAAGGAGGTGATTCAGACCATCATGATGAAAAACTTTTACTATGAGGACACACCGGAATGGTAGAAAACAAAAATCAGCTATTTCATACATTTTTTCGATTCCGAGTTGCAGTTTTGTATGGGACAGGTATTTTTTTTCTCGAATAATGGATTGGCCCTCATATTCAAAGTTGTTCATAACGATGGTCTTAATTATACTCCGCGCCACACAAGTTGATGGATGTGAAGTTAGCCACTAGCTGCGCAATAGCCAATCCTGACGAGACGTGACGTGGAAGCAGCACGTTGATTTGCTACGACTGCCTCGGTGGCTCAGTGGTTAGTGACCCTGACTTCTGGATCAAAGTGGCGTGGGTTCGATCCCCACCCAGGGCGAACATTTATGTGATGAACATAGGTGTTTGCTCTGTGTCTGGGTGTTATTTAGGTATTATCTATATAAGTATGTATTTAAAATATGTAAATGTAGTGTATCAGTCTCTGGCAGCCATATGACAAGCTTTGCTTAGTTTGGGGTCAGAGACCGTGTGTAGAATGTCCCCTAATATTTATATTTATTTATTTATTTAATGCGCAGCTAGTGGCTAACTTCACATCCATCAACTTGTGTGGCGCGGAGTATACCCTCTTTTGGCTTAGTGCAAGGTAACCAGATAACCCTGTATATACTTCTTTGGCACTTGACTGGAAAAATACTGACGCTGCCATATAATAAATATGTATTATTTTCCTCGATTTCTTGACTGCTTCTGTAAAGAAACATTTGTTCATGTTAACTTTTTGCTTTTGAAATTGCATAGATCTAGAGTGCACGGTGTTTGACCCGTACATTTTCTGTTATCAAAATGTTATGCCCAAGTGGTTGTTAATATTTAATGATAAAAGGGGGAATAAATAGTTATGTCGTGTAACTTAGCGCAATGGATTAAGGAACATGTTTCCCTCATACCAGAAGCTTGTAATATTGTTGTAACACTTGTAACGCACGTCCATTGTTAGTTTATCTGAAATTGAAATAACCTCTATCTTATTCGAATATTGGTAAATCCTACCTAAATAATACCATCACTTGTACGGGGTCAAAGATATTAAACGCAAAACCTTTTAAGGGCGGGTCCAGTACATCTAGACAAACATCTTTTGTACAACGACTTTTGAAAATTCGCAAAAAAACCCTTCTCCATTTTGCCGCGTGTTGACGAACTTTTTGTATAAAAAGCTGATTTTTTCTTCTTTATTTTCCAAAAGCCCTAAAACAAAAGTTGTTTGTCTAGATGTACTAAACCCGCCCTAAGGTTTTGCGTTTAATTCCTATGACCCTGTATAATTACCAAAGAATATCATATTCTTAGGTACATTCATTAGGTAAGGAAAGCAAAATCTTTTCACTATAACAAATAAATTGAAGTAAAGTCTTTTCCCCAGTTTGATCTGTATACAAGCGGAAATAATGTATATGAACTCGATTTCGAGAACTGACAAGACTTACAAGTGGAATTTACATTGGGTAAAAACCATATATACCAAGTTTTTATTTAGGTACCCAGTAAAACATAACATGTGCGATTATTTCGAGAAACATTTAAAAAGTTACGTCTACGGTTGACTCATTTGCTCCAAACATGATAATACCAGTGACGTCACAGTTGTTCTTGATCCCCCGCGGCAAAGAATACATAATAATACTACGTACCCGCGGGTAGGATATAGATAATTAGCGATTCCAGGAAGGCGCATCCAGTACTTGATGCAATATCTGGCTGTGCCACTGCCAATACTGACGTTGATTGAGAACTGCTGATTAGATTCCCGCAATGGCAGTAATGGGACAGGATTAGCTTTGAAATAACGAGGTGAAAACTCACTGCATGGTTTCACGCCTAGAATATGTAGTATTCATTTATTGCTACATAGTTTGTCATAACTGTGTTGGATAAAGTGAAATCGCTGTCGTTTACTGTTTATGTTTGTTTTTAGGGTTCCGTACCTCAAAAGGAAAAAACGGAACCCTTATAGGATCACTTTGTTGTCCGTCTGTCCGTCCGTCCGTCTGTCAAGACCCTTTTTCTCAGGAACGCGTGGAGGTATGAAGCTGAAATTTATATCAATTACTCAGGTCTACTGTCCCTTGAAGCTGTGAAAAAATCAAACTTCTAAGCCAACGCAATCAAAAGATACAGCCGTTTATGCCGCAAATTTTCGACACTTGCAAGGGAATCAAAACCTACAGGGTGCTTCCCGTGAACTCAGAATCTTGAAATCTGGTACGAAGCAACGTCTTATAGCATAGATAAAGGAAAAATTACGAAAACCATAAATTTTTAGTTACATCACATAATATTTTTTTTTTTAATAATTTTAACCTTACTACCCATTTCCTCATAAACGCGTAGAGGTATTAAATTGAAATTCATACCAAATACTCAGGTCTATAATACCTTTAAGCTGTAACAAAATCAAACTTCTATGTCAACGCAATCAAAAGAAACAGCAATTTAAGCTGCATATTTTGAAACTCGCAAGTACTCGCAAGGGAATCAAAACCTAAAGGGTACTTCCAGTCGACCTAGAATCTTGAAATTTGGCATGAAGCAACGTTTTATAGCACACATAAAGGAAAAATTCCGAAAACCTTAAATTTTTAGTTACATTACAAAATATATATTTTTTAATAAATATAAACTTATTACTTTTTTTGAAGAACTTTGAACTTAGAACTTTGTAAACCTTGCAGGTTTGTACGGAACCCTCGGTGCGCGAGTCCGACTCGCACTTGGCCGGTTTTTGTTATTGTGATAGCCCGTAAAGTCCCACTGCCGGGCAAACACCTTTCCCAAATTGTTTCATTTTTGGCAGTTTGGTCCTGTGCGGTTTGCGATCAAGACGCTATATTCTTGATCGAAGTGTGCGGTGTACCAATTTTTAAAAAAAAAATATTTAGATGAACATGACTTCGCTTATCAAATTATCATAGATAGATATTTACGTGTAATTTACCTAAAATAACTTTTTTAGAGATAAGTACCTAAAATAGATATATGTTATTGGGAATAACGGCAAAAAGTGTTGACCGGAGCTATCAGACGCAAGTAATTTTAAATCAACGAAGGCATCTGAAGATTATTTGAGTCATTTTATAAGAAGTAGGCACGTTACATGTGTAAGGTAAAGCTGCTCCATACACGCTACGAAGCCTAATGTTATAAATCAATGAAACGCCATCAATATTCAATAGGCAACGAGATATGATTTCGCTACACTTGCGCGACATTAACGGCAGTAAAGGAAACCGGCCCAGATTTATGGCTAAGCATCGTAGACTAAATTATTTGGATAGACTAAATTATCTTGGAAGTAGTTAAAATTATCGTCTCTATATTATTCACGATGTATTATGGGCGACAATAAAACGTCGGTAGTAATACGCCGGGCGACAATGTTGCTTCCAGCCTATTGGGTTATGGGCCTCGTGGGCCAAATAGGAAGTAGAATTTGCTGTAGTTTAAACTGTAAACTGGTTATTATTCTTCTTTTTTATAGGCTTATTAAAATATACTAGTTGATGGGTTTGTTATTGTTCGTGTTTTCCAGCTATTGCACTATCGCTGCTCGCTCTATTGGTCGAATCAAAGTATTTAACATTGGAATGGAGCCCCTGGAAGAAGAGTTATTCAATATTCATGCTTCGTAACCGTAAGGGCCTCTTAAACACAAGCCTCGATGTACGTGTAAGTTAGCAATAGAATACAATTTGCATTCAAATTCACTTCTTTTCCGATGGCGTTTGGCGACAGTAAACGCACTAGACGTGTCCAATTACCATAGAAGTAGCCAGTTTCTCCTCACATCTCCCTATCGTTATTGGATACGTTTGAACGCGAAAGCTTACCCATTTATGAACATGCAGATATTATCGAGCGTAAAATATCTAGAGTCGGACACGTAGTGCCGTGGAATAATACCACGCCCTCCGCGGTTCTCGCGCCTCGCCAACTTGGCAAGTAATTTGTTATTCATTCATCTTCGCGGAATTTGTAACAAGTTACACGTTAAGCTCGTGTGACGTACTCATTCTAATTATATAAATGATTAATTATATTTGCTTCGAAAACTTTATTGCCGAGAGCAAAACTGAGAGCGGTTTAAAAGTAGACCCTATCAACGTCGCGCAGAAGCTCGAAGATAAAGCTGGCAGACGGAAATCATTATCTGGAATAATGAGATAAAATCATACTTGAGCATTTCTACACACAAAGAACCGTATGAATCTATCTAGATATGTGTGTACTTTTATGGTGTTGAGAGAGCTTCGAAATAAAAATGTATCACTTGAGTTCTATAAACAGAAAATAACGTCAGTAATGACGTAACATCAGAAGCAGGCGATCACATGCCAAATAGGTGTACTGAAACACAATTAGCTGGCACGGCATCGCAGCCTCTATCGGCACCGTAATTAGTGGTGACGTAACGCACCGAAATGATCGACAGCCGAGCACAGCCGATAGTAAACATGCGTAAGCGTCATTCACAGACGCGGCCGGAAGCTGTGCGTGTGTGAAAACTGGGAACACGTACGTACGTCACGCGCTTGCCTGTGTGCTCGGTAACATTATGAAGTCATTCCTATACAGAAGATGCTCCGTACAGATATTGTTTGAAGTGAGTTGCATCACGTATGGACATGGAAGCATGCAGCGATTCATTGTAATCGACAGACGACACATGCAGTTATGTAATGGATTCAGTAATGAGAGATCATCTAATTGTTCTCGGATGTACATTGTACAGCGCCGCTGAACGGGGCCGTGTCGTAATGTTATCGAACTTGGAGCATAACTATTGTACTCCCGATACAGACTTCTTAGGTAGCTGCTACGTATTATACCTAACATTTTAATCTCTTTATATTGGCTAAAAAGAAAGCGAACTCCATCGAGTCGCGACTTGTCTATAAATGAGAGGTCACGACTGCAAAAACTAGTTTTCGATATCGGAGTTTTGAAATCGGCACACCCAGCAGTCAAACAAATTTTGTTAAAATCTGTTTCGCCTCTACACAGTTTAATTTAGTGAACGGTACATTCTTGGCAGCTTAATTATTGAAATGTGGCCGATTGTGCGCGACAAGGACTCGGGTGCATTCGGCACACTTCTGGCACCAAAATACTTGCAATTAACTGGTACGGACTACGGACGGAGCTGATCACAACTATGCGACTGGTTCGCCTCACCTTAGTAATGGTTATTAATTTTGTCTAAAACAATCCATTCTATCTACCCAAGCAATTGCATGTCTCAAGTTTATGCAACCGAGATTACTATGAAAATTATTGCAAAGCCATATTAGGAACACTTAATGATTCTCATAATTTTATTAACGAAGTTGTTTACGGGCATTTATTGATCGGTAAAGTGTTGACGATTGATTGCTATACTAAGCACCTAAAGAACACCTGTTGCGAAGACAAAAAGTGGACAAAAATGAAATATTGATTGGAACTAGCTCAATAAAAATGTAATGGATATGATTTTAAAAGCGGTTGATGAAGCACGTTGCGGCGCGGCGCAGGCGATCGCGGCCTCGGACGCCGGGCGCAGCGAGCTCGATGGCGAAATGAAATGTTACCTCCGCCGCTCGCTCCGTTATGCCACCGAGCTGAATGGTGGCCCATCAATGAACCACGTATCACTATTTGCATAAACACTGTCGTAACTCTATGCACACTCGCAGCGTCGACTTCATTCATAAGCTCGAAAGTTCTTTGGAATTCCGAATTAGTATTCCTTATCATTTACATAATGATTGTTTTGCGCAATTGTAACTTATGGTTATGAGTTGCCATAATCTCAAATCGTCGTAGGATTATATATTGCCGTTTTACTATGTGAATTACAATATTGAATACAAAGTTATGTATTGATGTCATCTATATTTTGTGCAGCTATTTCATTGCGAATGTTGTTATTTTGAACAGATATGTTTCAGCTTGTGTTATTAAAATCGGTTCAAAACCGGTTGTTAGTCAGTCTATCGTCTGTATGTTTCGCAATATTACTGATTCGATTAGGCAGGTGGCCGCGACCGGCACTACCTAATATATTATTATTGACGGCCAATTAGGTGTTTTAATCAGCCAGTTGATGCTTCGTAAAATTTTAACGTGTTTGTATATGTTACCAAATGTGGAATGATTGCTATAGTTATTGTCGAAACCGTTACTTTTTAATCGATTCAATTTTTGACCGACGAAACGTAGGAGGTACTCAATTCGACGAGTATTTTTTTTAATTTTTTTTTTATGTATAACCACGCTTTGCTTTTTACGTAGTGGTCCGATTTCGATAATTCTTTTTTTTATTGGAAAGAGTATACTTCGAAATTGGTCCTATTTAAATTTTATCGAAATCGGCTCAGCCGTTTTTGATAAATCAATAATAATGTGAAAAATGCTACGTTGATTCGTGCGAAATACTCGCGAAATCTGTACACGGTTGAAATCGGCCATGCTGTTTTTTTGCAAAAAATGATTAAATCATCCTATTACTGGGGTTCACTATCAATTGCATGAGCTTAATCTTTAGTAACACACAAAACAGCAGTGTAGTTTTTAAAAACGCATATTTTGGGTTACATCTGTCAGGTCCCTTGATAACACTAATTCGTGTATCCCCCATTTAATAACACCTAATAAAAGCAGCATGTCGATGGTCGGTGCGGTTGTCATTATCAAAAGTATCAATTTGCAGACGTGGGCTCTCCGTGATAACGGCTGTCGACGCCCACCGGGGACCCCGGCACGCGCGATGCCTAAATTTAAATTATACATTTTAATATAGTTTGTGTCGTTTTTGGTTTTGAAATCTAGGTAATATGAGTCTTATCTTTAATCTTATCTATGCAAACTATTGTACTCGCACACGTGGGTTTCGCGCATTCGAAGTGTTGTGATTGTAATGTGAGATAACTCTTGGCTGAGCAGTATCTGAAGTCTATAGTATTTTTGAGAGACATTTTTTTAATATTCCTATATTTTCGCGATCATATTACAGTCTCGTATAAAAGCGTCAAGCTCACAAGCCGCTCTTCTCTCGTGAAACTGGCATCCATTAGTCTGGGCGCAATTTTGTAAATTCACCGCTGTCCGCCGTTAACCGGCGCTCCATCAGTTGACGTTATCACCCCGCCCCCGGGTTGCATCGCTAATGGAAGCGAGCCAAAGCCTCCGCGTTTCGCAATCCTCATCAATTACTTGGGTAATTGAGCGCTGAACACCTCTGCAGTGCTGCGAGTCGCCAGAGCCGTGGAGGCCGTTTCCTAATCCAACAGCAATAGACGTAGAGTTACCGCAGAGAGCGTAGGCGACGCCGTGACCTCTCGCCACGCGTGGGCGCCACTTTCTACAGATCCGCCGACGCCGCCCCATCTAAATATCTAAAATGAATATTCATCTCATATTGTTGCGATTCGACCGTATTAATTGCCCATTATACGCCAAATTCTTGCTATTCTTCGAGCAATTTGGCAATTTTAATTCGTAATTAACATCATCCATTATAATATCCCCGAATTCCAATGTCGGTTACATATTATGTGAGAGTTCGAACTGGCATATTATTTTTTAAAAATAACTTTGTTTTTGTAGACATCAGTGACACCTAATAAGCCGGAGCAAGGTTGAACACACCGCAGCTGTCAATGGCTCGGATTATGTTTCACAATAAAAACCTAAGTGTTAGTTACCGAAACAGAAAATTCCATGCGACCAGCGTCGCCACGTTTTCGGTCGTACAAAATCAAATGTTCATTTTGATGATAAAATATCAACTTACACGCCTTGACTTTGTCGTTTGAGCAGCTAAATATTTAACGAAAATGTTTTCATATTTGAATTTATGAGGCACTCTTGGAAAGGTTAATAGCATTACAAAATTATATTTCAATCTTTCACGACAACGCGCCGTAATCCAGTATGTTATACTTGACCGTTAAGATGAGTTTAATGTTGAAAATTTCGTCGAATTATGCTAAGGCGATACGTGGAGGCCATAACAGGGAATTATAATAGTAATGGGTGTCGTGTGTCACCCGCCAGTTCGATGTTAATATCGTCTCCAGCGGCTAATGGTGCGGAAGTCGCCTACGCGTTGCGATTAAAAAGTTCCTCCAACACACGCCTCAACTCTTCCTACTCCGTCTCATTTGTTGCTCTTACTTTATTCCCTACCTTAATGGCATTAGCATTAACAGATCGCATCTCATTACGTTGTTAATGATCTCTTTTACTAACTAACGATTTCTAGAACTGTTATCCGAAAGGGCTTCCGACTTAATGCTATTCAGCATATCTAAACCTCAATTAACTTCTGACCGGGAGGTGAGTTTTAATCTACCGGCGAGATGCAAATTATTATAACGTTATACGATTTAAGCCCAGCGTGGAAAATTTGATATATTTAGGTAAAACCTTTTTAGATATGGACTTATAGAATGTTGTGAGTATAAATATGGGAATCGTAATGAGGTTGCGCAAGTGGAGGCGGTTGCCCACACAGCTCGTCCACATATTCCGGTCAAAAGTTCGCCGTTTGGTTGTGGAGTGGAGTAGCCGCCCACGCCCCGGGCTGCCGCGCGGTCGAGGCTCTTGTATCTCTAGCGGCCATTACCGGTGCCAATAACATCTCTAATATATCATTATACTATCTAAATTCTTAAACATTTTGGGTATCAATATGGATTCTTACCGTCCGTACCTTACGTAGGTATAGGTACGTCATTCATTCATTCTTATTCGTGCTAAAATTTCCGGCTCAAAATTAAGACTAGCTGCGATAATACTTTTATGTCGTTTTATCTTTTGTTTGTAACCTGGTTTAAAATAGAGCTTAATTAATTTTCATTTAATTTTATCAATATTGACGACTACGTAATGTAGGATAGCATTCACCTGATCGAAACTATAAATAAGAATGAATATTTGAAAGAGGAACCGTTTGCTCGTATGATAAACTTTATTAGGCTTGCTGCCTAGAGCTTCATCGTGTTGAAGGCTCATGCGTGTTCTTCGAAAGCAACATGTCGTAAAGCCATGCTGTCATGTACGTTACACGCAAACAAAACATAAATCGCCGTAGGTAAATTGTGTCGATGAGGCGTAGGTGTGAAGAATCGATACAACTTTGGATTTATTGCCTCACGCCGTTGTCGTTTCGGTTAATTGTTAAATCATAGACTTTTGGGCGTATTAGTTTCACGGAGAGTTCGTTAGCTTTTGACCCGAAGTTAGGGCAGGCAGTAACTCCCCTGGGGCTGTGGCAGTGGCCTCTTGGATCTGGTGCGACTTTCTCGCAACTGTGGGCGTCATCTGTTGTGCCGTACCGGACGCTCGCAAACTTGTCTTGACTCCAAAATAGATCTTTCGTTGGCTCTTTATAATTATGTTTTTAGTACACGGTTTTCATAATTGTCTATATTACCCAGAATAAACAAAAATGTTATAATATATTTATATTCAAATCAGACTGTAGTATATGCGAGTTTCCAATCGTTTCGCTTGATGTTTTTGTGTGATGCTGGGTTATAAAATTTAATATTTCTTTCATGCTGCTCTGTGGTGCAGTACAGCAAGCATATTCAGATTGAAAATAAAATAAGATTATTGCTCGCTCATCTTGTTTCTCCTACATATTTCCTTGGGTTTTACTATCAGAAAGTAATTTGTTTATTAAATCCTAATAGTGTTTTTAATACAATGATCACGTGACAAGGGGATTACTGTCACGCTTGGCTTCAATTATCATTTCTCACATAATCCGGCTTTAATTTTAGTCTGGTATAATCTCCTTGCGTGTAAATAACACACTTAGGTACATGTACAAAATTAATTAAATTATATCTAATAGCAGATAATTTATTTCCTTCTCGTTATTCTCATCTTCGGTGCAATACTTGCATTGTAATGGTTGCTCGGTTCTGTTACCATACTCGTTTGGGTCAGCGGATTCGCCTACGTGTAGTTTTTATGTTATTATTTTAGCTATTAAAACATGATTGTTGGATGTCAATTGTCTGTTCGAGAGGATCAATGGAACTTGTGACATTGATATCGCTTTGATTGACACACCATTTGTATTTTATTTCTTGTAATCCATCGCCACTTTGTTCTTGTTTATCCCGATCAATTAATCTGTCTTTTCTCGTCTTGACACATCATTAATTTTTACTATTTGTATTGGTATCTATTGTTTCGTTCCTATTTGTTCCCGTATTGCTACGAACGAATTTCGTAATCCTTCGATACACATAATCTATTCGATAAGATTCCATTGTATCAAAGTAAATTACGTCTCTTTTGTATTTGATATCGAATTATCGATATCGGTCCTGTCTGAATTCTAACTGCGCAGTACCGGTCTGCTATTGAATTTTCGACTGTGCTGTCGTCTTTTTGAAAGGTTATTGTCGATATTTGAAGTGAAAATCGTTGTTGCATTGTTTTTTTGAGCATCGTCGTTTGTAGATCATCGGCCCAGGACATGGTTGATAAAAATAAAGGTTGTTATCGAGTGTTAGGTATTACCGGTGGTGATAGGCCGGTATCGTGGTGCTCTCGGTGCGGCCGCGCCCCTGCAATTAGATTATCTCTGTGATTAGGAGATTACACACGACCTAAAATCGCACTATGTTTGGTTTTCGCACTGTTTATGATCTATCGTGGAATATTTTGGCCACCGTATTTATTGCTGGACTTACCTAACTAATCAAGTTCCATAATGTTGTAAAAAGTGGATTGAAATTGAAAGCCGCATGATTGAATAGTAGCGACTAACGTGCTCGCTTAATAATAATTATATTTATCGGTGTATGTATAGTATACATACACCAATAAATATAATTATTATACATTGTATACGCGTTGACAATTTAATATCACATACTAGCACTGCTCATTCATTTCTAGATAGTGCACAGATAAAATCCTGTTGTTGTTTCGTTGAGATCAGTCGAAATGGAGCGCATCGTATCGGACGTCTGCAGCCACTGATGTCCTCTCGATGCATAATTGTGGCTAGACATTTTACGATTAAGAGAATTGCTCGCGTTACATAGCAAACTCGCGCTGCGTACTATCTCAAAACATGAATATGGAGGAGAAATCGATCAACATGTAAATGTCACTCGCCGGACCGGCCGGCGGGCGCGCCTCGCGCAAATTGCTACTCGGGTACTTTATGAGTGCGTATATCAGAGGATCCCATATCCCCCGTCGCGGAATCACCTGTTAATTGAGATCATAATCATATCGTAGTCGCAGTGACGCTCAATACAAGGTACCTAAATTGCCGATTTATTTAGTAGTCGATAAGGGCCGCTCGTGGCACTTGTCACGTATCGTTGCCCTGGTTCTTGGGATTTGTTGGGTATCACTTTTGTGTACCGTTATCAGCTGTTGTCTAATAGTTTCGATTAACAATTATCAGAATATGTTCTATGTTATTTCAAGTCCATATTTTTTTCAAAATTGGATTTGCCTATGATCATAGATTGATATTGTCCGCGAACACCTGATCAGAATGTAGATTCACTTCAACACGAGATTTTAGTGTGTAAGTACTAGTTGCTAGAATGCTCGTTGGAGGTGGTTAAACTTATTATTTGCCATGATAGTGTACGAAGTAATAGTAATTCTCACGTCAGGTAGAGAGATAGCAGTTCACATTCGTCGGAGTTCGGTAAATATTGATCCGCTGTCTGCTGTTTATCGAGGATTCAATGAACCCCACCGGTGTGCAAGTGTTTGTTTACTATCTACTGGTTACATTTTCATAACATTCGTAACGTTCAAAATCTTTACTTAGGTTTTGAATCGATTAAATTAGCTACAACTTAACCATCAATCATAATTAGCCTTGATCATTTCTTCCCAACTGCAGTGGTGAGTATTTATTCGTGTTAGTGTACAGTATACTCTATATGCAATATCTATATTCCATAGTCTATACAATTAAATAATACGAATGAATATTATACTGGTATGGTATGATTTATCAAATAAATAATAACTGCACTATTCCCGATATGAAATCATAAAAACATTGGTCAAATAAAACGTGACTAAATAAACAAACCGACTCAAAACGTTATATTTTTTATCCCCAAAACCTGCGCAAGATTAAGGGTGTGTAAAAACTATTACGTAACCTGCATTTAACCTGATACTCCTTAATCCTCGTAACCACAAAAAACAGTGCCGGGATCCTGTTTGGAACATAGTCGGGAGATGAGCGGGCGCGGCGCGGGGCTCGGGGGCCCGGCACCTTCTCGGCGCGCCACTCTGCCGCCGAATAAATTATGTTCTTTGGCCTATCTGGTGCCCGCGCGGCCCTCGCCCGCGCGCCCTTATCGATCGCCTCGGATAATCCTAGAGGTCGCTAGATCGCCGCCGTCTGCGCTCCATACGACGATGACCTTTCGCCCCGTGCCTTCCCCCGCGCGTCTCGTTCTCTCCGAATTCCCTATTGCAACAGTCACGATCCTAACAATACCGCAATAGATAATCCCTAGAAAGGCAGTTATGCTCATGCTTTTAATTGCTTATTATACCTACACTACATTTCCATTCGCTGTACCGATCTAATCTCGATACTTTCTCGGATGTGAGAAGTGGCGATTGCGATGCATATCGGTTTTAATCCGATTCCTTCGACAGAACGCCCGTTCGAGTTTGTTCATATCTAAAACGAGATGGAGTGCGATGCGGTGTACCACATCGGCTTCATCGTGATTGATTGACCTTTTACTGATATCTTTTACAAATCGATTTATATGATCGGTTGCAATTGCAGCTCTTTCGACGTTCTGACTCGAGCGCATGGTCGGTATCAGAAACATCTGCGTGGTTCCCCGAAATCCGGCTACTTTTGCCAAGGCTTTTGCACGTGTTGCGAACGCAGTCCGATACATTACAGTTTGGTTTGCTTGTACTGTACGTAGCTACTTAATTTATGATTTTCCGCAAGTCTTGTATGATATTCTCGTTTTAACTGAAGAAGTTGCTGTTGATGGGTTTCTGATGGTGTCTTTATTGTGTCAGGAGCGCTTCCCACGAGAATCGCGTCGGGACAGCGCTCGTCGCCGCATTAGGGCCGCGGAACTCAAATTATCTCCCGATGTGACACAATCGTGCAATCAGAACTCAAGTCTCGACTTATATTAGTTTAATAGTATCGATTCTTTGCAAATTGATGTCCCAGACGAGCCCCGAGAACAATACTCGCCCGCGCACGTGTCGCTTGAATTCATAACACTCATTTGCATTTCCTTTTGGCAACCGTCACTTCATCTACTATTTTCCGTGGCACATTTGTACGTAATTATGTATCATAGTAGCACATGTCATAAATTGTTTATTGAATTGGAATATTTAACGTCGTCTCATATTTGAACATGTCAATTATCAAACATTTATCTACATCGTCATATTGCACTTGCGCTTAGCTCAACATACATGCTATTATTGCTGCTATGTTAGATCAAAGTTAAATGTTTTAATGTTCAACATCATTTCTTTAAATTTCTAGTTCGTAAATTAAGTTAATAGCAATCTTTTTTATTTTTGGCTTTATTTACGATCACTTTACACTAAATTTACTGTCACATGTAGTCGTTAGGTGTTGTTTTGCAACATTAGCTGCTTAGTGTACCGCACGCGACCACATGTGCTGATCTATGGTTATACGCGAGATAAGGCCGATGCCCAAATCTGTCAGTCAGGCCGCGACACGACCACCCCGCTGCCGTCTGCCCTTACCGGGACCTGAAGTATTATACACGAGTACTTATATCAACCGGCTTGCCTTCCACGGAAACGTTCAGAAACTATATCATGAGTGCACTACGTGAGCTCGACATTTGCTTGTGCGAATAACGCTAGTTCGACAAAACTGAACTGCGACACACCATAGTTCGCTTGCACGCTTGAGAGACACACTGAAGCTCGACATCACTCTAGTGCGACAAACTGTAGTACGAATATTGTTCGACGTTAGTACCATCATGAGGCGGTCATCAAACCATCACAATATAGCTGTATTCCGATTAGCCCGCTCTGGGTTATTGCTTGCGTTTCTCTAATAACATGTGGAAGTAGGAGTATAAACGCCGCTCGTAAACTATAAAAAGCTTCAGCTTCCGACAGATGTTGAATTTCAAGAACTGCTACCGAATTTATGTCTTTCGCTAAAATTATACGCGTGTTTACGATATCTGCTAGCGCGTTCTTTATATTCGCGACGTCGTGCACTCGATAAAAGACTCCGTTATTCTTCATATTATTATCGCGATCACTTTTGATACATTTCCTTGAACGTGAGTGAAGTCCTTGTATCCTCTACAAAGACCGCCTCTTGTTCTTTTTTAATAGACTTCCATATTCGGAGGGCGAGCGTTCAACGTCCGCGTTTCGTTCCTGTTCCCTCACAAGAGCGTTATTGTTGTTTTGATTATTAGGCCGGCGACGTGCGTGTTTATGTTTTATAAGTAGAGCAATAAACAGTTGGCAATAAATCAGCGTGGCGTCAATGAATCGCGTCGTCCAATTGTATACATCGGGCGGGTAGTGTGTGGTGCGGTGCGGCTCGTGGCGTTATCTCGGTCGGAGCCATGTGGAGGCTGCGCTGCAGCGGTGCATAGTGCACGGGGCGGGGCGGAGCGCCGGCCGCGGGAGCAGGGCCGCCGGCCGCGCCGCGCGCTCCGCCCGCCATTCGCGCGCTCCGCGTCATCCGGGCGCGACGTGTTTTCTGCGCGCCGACACAGGCCTCTCCCGAGAGACGGCGTGCGTTGTCACACTCCGCATTTAATCTCAGTGGTGTAAAAATAAAGCCGGCGACAGACGGCGGCGGCGTCCCAAGTTATATTTAAATGATAGCGCGGACTCGGGGCCGGGATCGCCTCGATCGCTCCCCGCCAACATGAAACTAAGTACGTGCGGCACCTCTACTAGATCATACGTCTAAGCTAGCTCCAGTTCCGCCGTATGACTCCCGAAGCTGCCAGTTCAGATGCTCCACAATCCACAAGTGTTTATTTTGTTTAGTGTTTTCGTCGTCGGAATGAAGAGTTACCTAGTGATCACTAGTAGTGAACTAGACATGTGCTGCGTTTCCGCTTTTAGAACGGATTTGTATAATGAAGGATGCGCAGGTTGATTCACTTGCGTTTCCTGCCTTTGTCATTGCATTTCTAAGTTTTATCTGTCGTAAGTAAAACGTTCTATTCGCTTGTCAGAACAGTTCTATTATGTGTCGATTCTGTATAAACAAAACATTGTTAGCACAAGTCGTTCCTCACATCTCGGCGCTCATGACATGCATACCGCATACGAAACTCTGTACGAGTACAATATCAGCCAGTCTCGGGTTTCTCTTACCTTTATAAATGCCACAGCTATTATTCCGCTATGTAGTTATTTTCGTTTAATTTGCTGCAAAGTAATTGCATATTGAAGTTCCTTATGATTAGAAACTTATTCTGATTACCTGTGCAGTTTAATCAATGTAAAATCAATTAACGTCTCTTTGAGTCTTGATTACTAGGTTTCCAATTATAGTATCATAGATTTATATTACTAGCTTTATATTGCTATCTGGTAACTACCTATGCTTATTAGTTTCCTCGTTATGTTGTTTCATAGAAATTATTTTGCTCTTGACATCTCACATGCCCTTGCGGCTTCTTTTGTAATAGAATCTAATTGTACTACGTAATTAGACAATACAGCATTATTAGGTCCTCAAAATGCGTTCAAATTAAATGAAAGCCTATTTGAAATAGTAATCTACTGTTGTGATTGCAAAGGTATATAATTTGATTTTATAATCGAATATTTTTTCGATCTATTCAATTACCATATGAATATGGTTTGAAGCTCTACCTGCGTGTTGTCCATTGTATTCAGCACGTTTTTGTTGGTGTCTACGTTCGAACTTTCGTCTGTATGCATGCACCGAAGGGCGCCTGGTACCTGTTTCTCGGCTCCTGCCAAAAAAACAACTTTAGACGCCTTGCGACCGACTCAGGGGATTCATCGAGCTTAGCTGTAAAACTCACACTTTCCATCGCCACACATAATATACCTGTTGTTTCTTCTACGATGTACCATAGGTATCAACTGATATATTTTTAGCATAGTTACATCCTGGTTTTTAATCATCTGATCGATTTATCAATATGTATTTAAATTTGCAACTAAATCATCAATATAATCAACTAAATCTAAATTATCAATGATCTACATTCCCATTAACAAATTTTTATATTCAATACTCATAAAAGATCTAGCGTCTAGACAAGAACGTTAATCCCAGTTTGGTTGGTTTTTATTCGCTGCAAGACAGAAATTATCATAAAAGTAGATGTAAAACTATTCATAGACATCCAGTTTGCCTCTCGTACGCCGTTGGACGACAAACTAATGCATAAAACTAATTAAATTAACCATCGTTTGCTAACGCGTCTGATTATTTTGTTATTTGATACCGTTGAATAATTTTACGACGTCAACATTGTTAGCTTATTATCAACAAGATCAGCTACATCTACATCATCTACATGCAAATTGGCTGGTTATCTTCGTGCCTTTACTATGTACAAAATAGCTATTTCATGTGTAAAATATTTATCCTAAATGGGAACAAATTCATCAAATAGAAATTCCCTGCCATTTAAAAGTTTACTTAGGTATTACCTGTGTTTGCTGTGTTATTATTCGTTCTTCTCATTATTTGTGACAAGATTTATATTATCTTTGTGGGACATTCTTGTATATTGTGTTGTACGTCGTATAAATCATACTACATATATGTAAAATCTATCTATGTATTCTCTAGTGACATAGGAATGAGAAATTGGTGAGAGGGTTTTTAGGGAATTCTGAAAAATACTCTGGCAAGCGCCTATCCAAACAAAACATCGTACAATTAGAAAAATAAAACGAATCATGTTGGACATCGTTGAAGAATAATCGATAATCATTAATGAAATTAAACATTATTCTAAAACCGAATTTTGAAAACATTATTGTTTAAAAGTATTTTAAGAATGTCATAAACATAAACAGTTAAAACATTTATGACCAGTAAAATCAAAGAAAAGAGATTAAATTAGTTAATTGAGTCACAATGAAAGTTGCTCAGTACCTTCTTAGTGGACAACCCAATCACGCAAATGATGTTTTCGTCCAGTCTCTTTCTGAATTACTTTTTTAATATTGATTAGCCGATATCCATTTGCCGTTAAGTTACCTTTTTTTGAAATCTTTGCTATCCTTTCTTTTTGAGTTAGGGTTTGCTTAATTTAAACCTTTATATGTATACTATATTGTTTCTATTATGTTCAGAAATCTATTCTAGATACTAGGTAGTAACAAATATGAAGAACAAGCAGTGTCAATGGCATTGGCGGTACAGCTTCGCTTCAATAACCGTGACGGCTGTCGGCTGGGTTCTGTGTACTTCCTACAAATTATTGCACTTGCCACTTTTGACCTATTCTTCAAATCTTGCAACTGGAATAGAGCTTGTCACAAATGGTTTAGGAACAGCTTACGAAAGTAAATTTCGTCAAGCTCAATTAATATTGATAGTGTTCGTTTTACAGTAAGAGCCCGTTAAATTGTTAGCTCTTTTATTATATTCTACACAAAAACTGGTAACTAGAGAGCAATGATGCTTGAAGTTGTACGTTTGCTCCAATAGTCATTGTATCTACTATTACGTTTTTCTACAATCAGTTTCTTGTAAGGCATAGACTTCGATGTACTCGGCCTGTGCGCGAGTAGTTTTATTACTTGCCTCAATGATTCTAAATTGCTAATCACCACATCATTATTTGCTTCGTGTTCCTGCTGTAACTGTTTTCATTGGCTTTGTCTATATCTACATACATTTACATGTACACCGGTGATTGTAGCACATGTGTTAGAGATTATTTCGTTTTGTTATTGTCAATCATATGTACATTTGTATGATTTCGCCTTTTGACATATGTTCTGGTGCCGAAGTCGCAGGTGGCTCATCGGTGGTGTTAGATTACTCATTAACACATTATTTATTCACGCCGTACCTATTTATTACTACCCAAGTTTTGTTTTTCCTTATCGCGTCATAGTATTTGCATCGTCATAATTTGGTATTACTTGGAAAATCACTCTTTTCTTTATCTTACACGTCCTTGATGATAGAAGAGTAATTGTTTAATTTCACCGCTATCTTATAAATTGGAAAAGATTACATGAATTTAAATTTAACATTGATATAATCTTAGTTTCCGGGGGTTTGACGAAGTTTTTGCTTATTGATTAGAAATACACTGTTCTGGAAAATTTTCTTTGCAAGCAAGTTCTACGAATGATAGTCGCTAGTTTAATAAGGATGTATTATCGTTTGTCATTATAAATATTTTGTCCTCGTCATCATGAGCTTATCAGCTTATTGTAGCGCAAAACCTTCTCCTTTTTTGCCATTTCTACGCTACGCAAACGCTCTAGAACTAACGACAAATCTTTTGTAAATTGTTGAATTCATTCATTCTGCTAATACTTACTAGAGGAAGATAAATCATAGTGGTAGAGTTCGTTCACAGAAGCCAGAGCGAACCTACCTTAGTCCGCTCGCCATCAGGCGAGTTGGTGGCCGGACATTGAAGTATAGTACCTCTATAAAACTGCCTGTCTGGGAGGAGTACCTTTGAAATCACGAATTACCGACATTCTTCCCTGCTCTCCATTTTTAGTAGGCGCGAGGTCCGCGGACCGTATCATAGAGTCCTTTATCTTTTCTAATCTGTGCCCTTACTATAAAGATCGTCGATCACATCTTCATAGTCTGACTTATAATAGCCCATCCCGGTGGCTTGCTCTTATGTGGTAAGCCAGATAACCCACCAAAGCTCGTATTTATGGTAAACTTCTGTGAATAAACATAAGAAAAGTCGCCGAGCCGATATCGGCTGGGAGACATCATTATCAATCATCATCATCCGCAGCCTTCTGTATCCACTTCTGGGTATAGGCCTCTCTCTAATATAATAGTGCCATCTGCCTTGGTCCTTTGCCAATGGTGTCCAGGTTCGACCCGCGATATTAATGATATCGTCGAGCTACCATGCTGCCGGACGAACCTCGCTCCGCTTGTCGTGTCTAGGCCACCACACTCTTGTCGTCTTGCTCCATTTATAATATTTTGTCAATAGTATTAGACCAGGGCTGGATTCATCATGGCTTTTTGGACTTGAGTCTAGGACCCCGTGGTTTCCAGGCCCCCTAACTAAGTCAAGTCAAAGTAAAAAAATAGGCGATAAATCTATAATTATACTAAATTATTAAACAGTACCTAAGGTTTGCAGAATCTGCGAATCCTGCGATTAATCAAACCCATTTAATTCAAGTCTACGTTCAGGGGTCGGTACTTCGAACTGACAATTAAAATGTTTAGCAGCCATTACACATTCATTCGATCTCGAACCGCTGTTTCCCTCTCAGACTCCGTCTCATTCTATCGTGCTATCCTATATTTTGAGTAATTAGGTGGGCCCATAAGTAGTATCTAACAAGGTATATGTAAGTAGGTAACAAGAAGAATATAACTAAGCGTTGTCTGTTTGGTGCTTCCAGGTCGGGGCCTGGTGTGCGAGTGCAGCGGCGTGAGCACGTGCCCCGACGGCTCCGCGAACGGCACGTGCGTGACGCAGCCCGGCGGCTACTGCTTCGTCTCCATCGAGGAGGTGGAGGAGGACAATGGCTCGTACGGCATCGAGCGCCGCGCCGGCTGCCTGCCGCCCGATGAGGCCGGATTGATGCAGGTACGTGTCACACCCTCACCTGCCTTAAGCTGGGGCAGCACATTGCCTTTATGTATTGGCTACACATTTTAGTTTCGGTTCCAACACATCAATGTGTGGATCGGTCTTGAATTGATATTGGACGAACCATATCAGTGAGTCATTGGTGTGTTGGAATTAAGACTGATTGACTCTGCTAATCGTCTGATCACACCAGATTTAAAAAGGATTGCAGAATTTCTCTCCTTTCATTCATCTATTATTACACAGGGATTAATACAGATGCGGTGCTTTATTTTATTTACCCCAGAGTCAGGGTTCCACTATTCACTATTCCACTGTGCTTATAATGTAACAGAGGAAATCTGTGACAGATGTCTAGCTTGCATTCGAATTGTGTGTCATTAGATCTTTTTAATCAGCCTTTATCCGCCCACTATTGAAATTCTCCCCCTCTGGCTGTGGTCAGCTATGGAGATGACTAGGCTCGATTTCTTTCTGCGAGATTTAATTAGAAATGAAAAATGTATGGACGAATCGGTTACGCTTCATAAGTGCATGGGTTAGTAAACTAAACAATCCACACTCCACAGATCTGTCAAGATAAATAATTCAAATATCGCTGTGCTAACTAGAATGAATAGCTTGAGACGTTTCAGTTTCTGACGTGAGTAATCTATGTATTTCCAGTGTAAGAGCGCCCAGGTGCCGCACCAGCACCCGCGGACGATAGAGTGCTGCGTGGGGCGCGACCTGTGCAACCGCAACCTGCACCCCGCGCTGCCCGCGCCGCCCGACGAGCCGCCCGAGGCCGGCGCGCCCGCCGTGGCGCCCGGCGCCGCGCCGCCGCTGCTCGTGGCCGCCGCGCTCTGCATCGCGCTGCTCGCCTTCCTGGCCGGCGCCTTCCTCGTGTGCCGGCGGCGGCGGCGCGCCGGCAAGCGGCCGCCCTCGCCGCCCGCGCCGCTGCCCGCCGACCTCTCCTCCGGCTCGGGCTCCGGCCTGCCGCTGCTCGTGCAGCGCACCGTCGCCAAGCAGATCAAGATGGTCGAGTCGGTCGGCAAGGGCCGCTACGGCGAGGTGTGGCTCGCGCGCTGGCGCGGCGAGCGCGTCGCCGTCAAAGTGTTCTTCACCACCGAGGAGGCGTCCTGGTTCCGCGAGACCGAGATCTACCAGACGGTGCTGATGCGGCACGACAACATCCTCGGCTTCATCGCCGCCGACATCAAGGGCACCGGCTCCTGGACGCAGATGCTGCTGATCACCGAGTACCACGAGCGCGGCTCGCTGCACGACTACCTGCAGGCGACGGTGCTGGACGCGCGCGCGCTGCTCGCCATGGCGCACTCAGTGGCGAGCGGGCTGGCGCACCTGCACATGGACATCTACGGCACGAAGGGCAAGCCGGCCATCGCGCACCGCGACATCAAGTCCAAGAACATCCTGGTGAAGCGCGACGGCACGTGCGCGCTCGCCGACTTCGGCCTCGCCGTGCGCTTCGTGGCCGAGCGCAACGAGGTGGACATCGCGCCCAACGCGCGCGTCGGCACGCGCCGCTACATGGCGCCCGAGGTGCTCGCCGAGACGCTCGACGTGCGCGACTTCGACGCGTTCCGCATGGCCGACGTGTACTCGCTGGGCCTCGTGCTCTGGGAGATGTGCCGCCGCTGCGCGTCCGGCGACCGCCGCCAGGACGCCGAGCCGTACGCGCTGCCCTACTCGCACCTCGTGCCGCACGACCCCTCCTTCGAGCAGATGCACGCGGTGGTGGTGGCGGCTGGCGCCCGGCCACCGATACCGGCACGCTGGCTGGCCGCGCCGCCGCTGGCCGCGCTGGCGGCGCTCATGGCGGAGTGCTGGCACGCGTCGCCGCCGGTGCGGCTGACGGCGCTGCGCGTCAAGAAGACGCTCGCCAAGCACCACGCGGAGGGCGGCGGCAAGCTCGTGTGAGCGCGACATCAGTTCCTCGATATTTATGTAGGCCGGCCGGTGCGGGCGGCCGCCGGAGCCGCCGGAGCCGCCGGAGCCGCCGCGTGGTAATCTCAGTATTGTTAAGTGTGTCGTCCGGCGAGGCGCCGCCTGTATATCGTCGTCTTCCGTCGCGGCGGAGCGGCCGCCGCCGGTGGACCGCGATCGCCGTCGCGTTGTGATATTTTGACAATAAGCCTTATGATCGTACGGACTCTTCGCGTCAACATCGTTGACCGGCCATTATACGTGCATTTCTATTCGGACGTCTCTCGGGACCGTACTTAAAGTTGAGAAAGAGACTAATATGTAGTGTGTGAGTATTAAGATGTGTGCGCGCGCAGCGTCTGACGGAGATGCCTTCGCCCCGACTAGTATTAACGTAGGATTTGTTTTGTATCGCCGCGCGCTCGGCCGCGCTTGGAAATTGTTCATTATATGCGTTCTTCTTACGAAATTATGAAAGAAATCGATGAAATTATTTTATTTATGACTTTTATATTGACGAACCGATGAACTAGTGCCTGAGTATGTGCCTGCTATAAACGTTGGAAGGTAATAAAGACTGGTAGTATGTAAAACAATTTTCAAACTCACATCCCTGTATATAAATGGCCGAGCGCGAGGGTAGCATTTAATAGGGCGTACGCCCCCTGTACAGTGTTGTGTATATATAGGTAGCTGACATTGCATAGGTATTAGGTATCTAATACATGTTGATAGTTAAGTTACGAATAAATATTAATGGACATACCGTTGCCTCTTACTTATTCCTTGCAACCTTTAAAATAAATAATTACTATAGCGATATCTATATTCTTAAGTGTAGCATTGAGTCCATGAAATCTTAAAAAGCACTACATATTTCATTTATTTTTATTTGAGCGTACCTTACGCCGTACGAATGTGACCGAGACAGAAACATGGCAGATTTTATGACCAGATACTTGAATGAATGAATGAATGAATGAACACTTTATTGTTAACACAAAATACAGAAAAAAATACACAGAAAGGAAAAATAAAGTAACTTAAAACTAGTGCAACAAAGGGCGGCCTTATTGCTTACAGCAATCTCTTCCAGGCAACCCTTACATCTAGAGAGGAAATAATAATAATAGAAAAAAAAAAACGGGGTGAGTAGTAGAGGAGAAAGGAACAAAAAAAAAAAAAAAAAAACATTTAATTAGTAAATACGTAACAAGTTAAAATTCGAATAAATATATTTAGTACCTACATCCTAATACATAAATAAAAATAATAAAAGATAGACTAATACATACAATTTGATAAAAATAAAAATGTATAGCAATAAATAACAACAAAATATAACAACAGATCTACTGCGATGGCACCTGTGACAGATAAAGCTTTTTAACGCTTTCCTTGAAAACAGCCAGAGATGGGGCTTTGCGTATTGGAACAGGCAAAGCATTCCACAATTGGACAGCCTGAAAAGCAAACGACTTGCCATAGAACGTTTCAGAGCGCGCAGAGGGAGACATGAGAGTGAGGTTATCTTGAGACCTAAGAGGAATAGAATGAGAGGAGTGCCAATAGCAGAAGCAATCTTTTAAGTAGCGTGGGAAGGTAGGATTAAATAAGATATTATAGAGTAAAGAAAGAATGTGAGCATTCCGTCGAAGGCGAATAGGCAACCACTTGAGCTTATTGCGAAACTGAGAAACGTGGTCATATTTGCGTAAGCCGTATATGAATCTTATGCAAAAGTTTTGAAGCCGCTCAAGTTTATCTAACTGTTCCTCGGTAAGATTGAGAAAGCAGGCGTCAGCGTAGTCAAGGATGGGAAGGAGAAGTGATTGTGCGAGCGCAACTTTAGTAGCAGTAGGTAAAAAATTCCGAAGCCGTCTTAAGGAACCGCCAGACGCAAAAAGCTTGCAACTGATGGTTTTCAAGTGTACGTCCCAACTTAAAGTGCGGTCAAACATGACACCAAGATTTTTTACAGAGTCGCTGTAGGGTATGACAGTTCCATTAAATATGACATTTGGAAGATTAGCCCAATCGATTCTGCTCGATACTTCAGTTAGGATTGACCGCACTGAATGATTATTATAATATGGAAGCATAGATATATTAATAACCATTAAACTGAGGCCCTAGCGTGCTGCATCTTCTGTGCCGCCCCAATGCAATAAGACGTGTAGGTTGCAGCCCTTGTTAGATAAATGGATTGGAATAAACGTGATCTGTTGTTATAAGTCGATTTAAACTTGATGGCTTCAGCTACAAGCTGCGCAAACCCCCACTACTCACCCCGGCTGACATGGATTTGCTACTGCGCCACGACTCGCATCTTGTTTACGCACACACCATTGATTCGACCCATACTTTCATTACGCCTCTGCCGAAACAAATGTAGAAACACTTCTAGCAAAGGAACACTCCGTTGTCACACGAGGCCGGAGTCTATTGACAAAACGTAACGTAGTAGGCAGGGCATTCATTCTTCGGAGAACGGGTGGCCGATAGGGCCGTAAAGTTCTCGAATGGAGACCACGGACCAGCAAGCGCAGCGTAGATCGTCCGCCAACTTGATAGTTGGTGGACGACCGCTTGCTGTTCTGTGGTCTCCATTCGAGAACATTCCATTTTTTATAATTATCTTTATTATATACTCGGAAGACAGTCAGGTGGACTGACGATATAAAAGAAGGCCCTGAATACATGTCCATAAAAATTTACAGTAAAATTCCCAATGCAATAACAAAAGAAACATCTGAAAAATCCTTCCAAACCAAATTAAAACACCTTCTAACACAAAAATGTTACTTACACATTAGATGATTATTTTGATGATAAATTGTGAAACTAAAATAAATTATAATTATAAATACTAATTGTTAAACTAGTTTCTATAGTAGTTTTAAGATTAGATAAATATCTATAGACATATCTAGAAGCATATATGTGTCTAATACTAAACATAAGTAAAATAAATTTGTTATCAGAAATTGTGAACTTGAAACGGTTACCAAATTTACAATAAGCGCTATTTTTGCTCGTTTCTTTTAAATGTTTCTTCTATTACACTTTTTAGCATAAATGTTAAGCCAAAACTTTGCTATACCCTATGAAACAGGGTGACATGTAAGATAAGATGATAAGATCTAATTATAATTAGAAGTATGTGATCTCACAAAATAAATAAATATCTAATATCTAAAAGATTGCAGGAACGCGCCGGATGCAGGCCGCTTCCAACCAGCCTTATTGGAAATCTATAGACCGTGTGTAAGATGTCCCCTAATCTATACAAATGTAATAAAGAAGTAAAGTTTGTGAGGTTGTAGTGGGTAATCTACTCAACCGATTTCGATAATTCTTTTACCAATAGAAAGCCACGTTATCTGTGAGTGTCATAGGCTATAAAGTAAGCGCGGGCATAGGCTAGTATATAATAATATAGAGGGGACCTATGTCCAGTAGTGGACGTCTAACGGCTCATGAATGGATAAGTGTAAAGAACCAATATACGCCCATTATAGTGCAGCAGTTTCAATCCAGTTACTCCACACTTCTGTGCAGCCTGCGGCAACCATAGCATAGCAGCAGACTGTACAGCGCTCTATGCACTAAGTAGGTAGGTATTATAAGAAATCTTTAGTTATGCTTCTCACGCTGCATTCAGAACATAAGACGGCATCTGAGCTGCACGGCCTTATCCTACCATCCCCTTTTTACTACAGGACAAGTAGGAAGACGCCATATTACCACCCCTACACTATCGATTTTCCTTCGATACGTTAGAAGCGGTTTGACTCAACATTTCTGAATCGTACCGCCTGGGAATGGAACAGTCTTCCTGCTTCATAAGAGATATAATCTAAAGCTTTTCAAGGTCAGAGTGAATAGGTATCCTCTAGGTCTGCGTGCTTCATCTTCGACCACAACGACGCTTATAGGTCGTGCCACCAAAGATGAGACTTGACGAGCGTCAGTGGTGGGGGATCTTGCGCAGGTACAGTCGTGTGCAAACTGTTATCCAAAATTTGTATATCTATTAAACGTTTGTATACTTATCTATTATCCAGAATTTGTATAGTTATTACAAACCAAAGTGGTTTCTCAAGTCTCATCTTTGGTGGCATGTACTATACCATCAGGCGAGTTGGTGGTCAAGCGCAGACTTATACGCGATGAAAAAAAAAACAAATAATCGGCCAAGTACGAGTCGGACTCGCGCACGGAAGGTTCCGTACTGTATGGGAGCACCCCTTAAATATTTATTTCATTTTATTATTTATTAATGAAGTGAATATAAAACTAAATATTCTGTGAAAATTTCAAGCATCTACCTGTTACCATTATTAATATAGAGCGAAAAACATCTAAAAATTCAGGTTTATTGTATGGGAGCCCCCCTTAAATATTTATATTATTCTCTTTTTAGTATTTGTTGTTATAGCGGCAACAGAAATACTTACATCATCTGTGAAAATGTCAGCTGCCCAGCTATCATGGTTCATGAGATACAGCCCGGTGACAGACAGACGGACATCGAAGTCTTAGTAATAGGGTCCCGTTTTTCCCTTTGGGTACGGAACCCTAAAAACGGCCACTGTTGAACGTAAGGGGGGCACTGCGTTCAACGGTAGGCATCATATTATTATGGTCGATATGTTCGATCATGTTACCATAGTTATTATAAAATTATTGTCACATACATGAAAGCTAGACGTGCGCTCGTAGCGTAGTGTAGGTATACTCAGCGCCACACATATCGGCGGATGGGAAGTTATGCGCAGAACGCTGCGCAAAAGCCGAAATATAGGTCTGCGCGGGAGCCAGAGAGACTCGCGCCGGGGCACACCCGCCCGCCAACCTCATGCCTCCCGCGCGCACCCTACGCATTGTGCACACATGCGCAATAATTAGCGAATCACAGCAAAGTGTTGTAACTGCGGCTAACTTCCCATCCGCCGATTTGTGTGGCGCTTAGTATACCTAGGTGTTTTTTCCGCGTATAGACTTGCGACCTCTGTTCCCATGTCGATACCACTTCGCTATTTCGAGTATTCTCGAACACGCCGAGGTGGCTGCTGCTGCTTCGAGCCGTAATTGGCCGAATCAAACGTGTTCTATGATAGTACCTACAAGCTGCGGATAACCCGCCAGAAGTTCACTTGAAACTGCGCGACTGGGTTTCGCGCAGCTTGTAGCTAATTTCCGTTTGTTGCCCGTGGTCCTACCAGATGTACTACAGACACGGGCAAAAAAAAATTCCGTGGTCCTACCATGCACTCTAGTAGGACTACGGGAAAAAAATTCGTGCCCTGGAACCTTACTGTGTTAAGCCGGGTCCAGACGAGTGTAACGTGTAATGTAATCCACCGTGTAATGTAACACGAATTCTACGTGTGGACGGCACTACGAGCATTACATGTAACGCTCGCGCGGCGCTCGGGGTTGATCCATCGGCTGTCGGTTTTTCGCGCGAACACAAAGACGCTCGCAGTGCTCGTTTGGACGGCGTTCGTGACGGTTGTGTCGTATGTACGTTCATGATGTGGAGTGACGAACAATCGCTTGAACTTATTAGTTTGTATCAAGAGAAACCTGTTACTTGGGATCCAAAAAACCCGCAATACTATAAAAAAAATCTGAAACACGATGCTTGGAGTGATATTGCTCATTCATTGAAAATTGCTCATTCATTGAATTCAGTTAGTAAATACATGAAAATAAAAGCCGCACCAGCTATCACGACCTTCCTATTCGGCATGTTCGTAGCAACTGAGTGGAAACAGCTTTTGAAATATTTTCGCGTTCACAATTCGCTTTGAGTTCGTGTGTCGTCCACACTGTTGATGCTAAATTACACGTAATCTTACATTACACGTTACACTCGTCTGGACCCTGCTTTACTTACTGCCGCTCGCTCTCGTGACGTAACTGGCGCGAGCAGGAGAAAAAGTGAAGCCGAACGTCAGAGCGCTTACGCAGTAAGGCTCCTGGTCCTACTAATATTGCAGTAATATATTTTCAGGGTTTTACCCCCATTTTGCTCGTAATTCATGTTGACGTCAAAGAAAATCAAATGCTCAGTTGCCAAGATGTTTGATTCGCTCTATATGTGGCGTCAAATTTAGCAACCAGAAGAGTTCTGGCAGCTAAAACCACCTTACAAGAGCACGCCAGATAGCCATCCTGATTATACTATAACTATTTGTTTATTATTATTATCAACAAAAGGTTACAACATACATATAAAAAGCCTTGCAATGGTTTGTCATAGTGTTAAGTTCTACGCACAATAATTCAATTTAATAATAGTAGTTTATGCAACTGTCATATAATGAAGGGTATTAAAACACGAGTGTGAGATACAAGTGTTTAATACCCGTGTTATATGCAGTTGCATACACTACTTTATCTTCACTAATAAAAATAAAATAAAACATATTGCGAAACATTAAATTCACGCGTACGTGTATTGTCACAGTGAACTTGGCGCCATTAAAATCTAACCAATGAGAGCGCAGCTGCGCGCGCAGGGCCAATCAGGAGCGAGCGCGCGATGTTATAATGAGATTTTACGATATCGATGTGGATATTATAACATCATGTGAAATTGCTTAAATTGAGTGTTTTGTTGTCTGCGCTATAACAGTAGTCATTATAAGTCAAGTATTGGAAACATAAGTAGAATGTTACAACATTAGTGAAGATAAAAAAAAATAATAGAATAGAAACCAGCATCTTCTACTATTTGACGCTGGTTCCCGCCACTGTCTAGTTCGGGAATTAGAGGCTTCCTTAACTGAATACTTATCTTTTATAATTTTTATATCAATAAAAACTTTTTGATTGATTGATACTTTGTGGTGGTGCGTCGCCCCATATCAAGTTAGCGCTTTTCTTAACGTATACTTTATTCTATCACTATGTTCAAATTAATAGTACAAGCACTGCATTTTCTTCAATGGCCCTCCTACCTTATCAAGTCTACATATTATTGCAGACTAATGAAAGAATCTGTTTACTTAAAATGGTATTTATTCCGCTTATTTACATTCGTCAAACATATATTGCAGTCACATTATCTCATAGTAGATTCAGTCAGTCACACATTCACCCTGAGTCACCCCACACTTACATAAAATGTAATTATTTATCTATGAAAATGCTAACGTTTCTGGGACAGTCAGTAGAGAACCATCAATTGATTCAGTGAGCGTTAGACATTACTAAGCTAGTCCTTCAGTAGGGGGCGTACCGCCGGGAGGGCGACGGGCCGCGCATGCCAGGTCTGTAACAATACAATACACTAATTAAAATAGATATTCATAGGATGCTTCAGTCCTGAAAGATGAATATATGAAGGTAGGGTTAGAATAAGCAGGATTTGCCATAACAGTATGGTGGCATTTGATATTTAGATTTTCATGCAAATGCTCTGTATATTTATTTTGCATACATATTTACTTGTAGTTATTACATTGTTTGCATTGCTTGGTATTTGGTGGGTGGGCATATATAATCCAGTAAAGACTTTACTGGATTACTTTTCTACTTTTACTTTATTTTATTACACAACTTTTATGTAACAAGTTTTATGCCACGCAATTAGGGTCTCTGGGGGACTATTTTGCAGAAAATGCCCACTGGGAATTTGAGTAGAACTACTTTTACAGCATGGCGAGTAGATGAATTGTCTTGTTTGTTTGTTTGTTTAGGAGTGGAAATATGAATTAATTGAAAACAGACACTAGTGGAGAAAAAGTGTTTCATTCATCTATTTACCAAGTCAGAGATGCTGTGGATTCTGTAAGATTAGTAAATAGTTGGCTGGATAATTGGCAAAGGTATGAGATAATTACCTTCTGTCATCGAAGGTGTCCCGGCTGAAATCTTCATACATCCTGTAAAAACAAATCAGACATTATAACAGGTGTTCCTGGTACAAAGCTCATGGAAAACATTACTACATACTCTACTAGTTAAAGTGTTTGTTTTGCCAGACTGAATTAAATGCAAGAACCCTATTATTTATTTTTGGGATTACTCAACAAACATGCATCTGCAATAATGAAGTGCTATTTTGCAATTCATATTTCCACACATATTTTAAATTTCTACTTTGTTTCTTTTTTTGCATGGAGAGAGGAAACATGCTAAAGATTATTTCATAATACAGCTTGAAGAATGCATCAGCCTATTTTACTCAGGTACAGATGTATGGTTGTGATGGAGATCTCTATGTCAGTGCAGAGACACTGTTCTTGTCAGCTCAAATTGCCTCTGAGACTACATCATAGGAATGCCCGGATTGGGCAAGGTAAAACTGAGCAGACTAGAACAGCGTTTGAGTGCATCACGTGGAAGTGGTGAAGTCTCACCCCCGGGACATCTGGGGTCCAGGCGGGGGGCTCCTCCTGCTGTACATAGCATCATACGACGACCTCATAGATCCCATGGCGCTGCGCATCGGCGGCAGGCTCGGCATCGGCGGCATCGGCTCGCGGCGCAGAGGCGGCGACACGAAGTCCCCGCGCGCGCCGCGCGACGCTCCCATCTCTAGCCCGCGCGACGCGCCCACCGGGTAGCGCCGCTCGAACAGATCGCGCGGCGACTCGAACCGCGCACGCTCGTAATACCCATCGTACGGATCCTGCGTTCACAAACAGAGATTACTTGTGTGTTCCGCGGCTAATAAATAATACAATACGAATGTCGAGTGTATAGTGAGATAGATCGAACTGTAGCATCAGCGGGGACTACACAATCGGCCCGAGTGTAACGCCGCGTGCGAGAAGCATCCACGCGCTCGGCCTACATGATGCGGAAAGCGGTCGGAACCGGCGGTTCGAGAGATAAGACAGAGAACGCGTTACCCCAAATCCTCCCATCATGCGATCGCGGAGGAAAGGCGGCGGCGGCGGCGGGGGGTAGGGGTCGCGGCCGAAGGCGCGGTCGCGGAAACCGTTGCGGTCGGGCCCCAGCGCCTTGGGGCACTCCTTGGACCAGTGGCCGCCGCGGCCGCAGCGGTAGCACTGCTCGGGGTCGCCCATGCCGGGCCGCTGGCGCACGCGCGACGTCGATATCTGCACCTTCATCGGCTGCCCGTCCACCATCATGCCGTTCAGCTCTTTGATGGCTTCGTTCACGTCGCCCGTCGCGTCCAGGTGCACGAAGCCGTAGTTACGCACGATATCGCACTCCACGACGGTGCCGAACTTCTGGAACAGCTCGCGGACTTCGGGCGCGCGCGTCTTGTCCGTCAGGTTACCGACGAAGATTTTTGTGGTCGGCGTAGAGGGTGCTTTGCGACTCTTCGCCGCTTCTATTTTGATCGCTTGACCGTGAACTATCTCTCCGTTTAGATTCTGAATGGCTTCGCGGCCGGTTTGTTCGTTTTCCATGTGCACGAAACCGTAATTTCTGACGATATCGCATTCTACGACCGTACCGTACTTTTCGAATAGCGGTCTAAGATCGGCGTCCGTGGTTTTATCGGATAGATTCCCGACGAAGATTTTGAAAGTACCGGCGCCCGGCATTTTAGGTTCTGAAACGCATACATAAATTCACGAAATGAGTCAGCAGCGTCCAACAAACTACAGCTAAGTTTCGCGACGGTAAGCCGTTTTCGTTGTTCAGAACTAATGAAATTGGTTATTTGTACTTACCTGTTCTACACAATGTAAAATACCACAATTAAACAACTAATTACACAATTTATACACAAAGAGGACGATTAATACGCACAAATCTTCGAGAAGCTACACAAGCTCATTCAAAATGGCGGTCGATGGTATTTTTTTTAACACATCATCAATGTTGCCATCAATAATTTTCAATAAAAAACAGAACGGTAACTATATTATTTTATTGGATGACATTACGGTATAGGCTGAATCATAAAACTTGGCGGCTGAGATGTTAGCTACAAGCTGCAGATAGCCAAATCCTGACTGAAGCTCACTTAACAGCTGCGCGAGAATTGATAAGTGAGATTTAGTGTCTGCTTATATCTGGCTTTTTTCGTGCCTTTACGCGGCCTCAATGGTATCTGTTATACCTGGTTAAAGAGAATTTTAGTATACGCTATCTCTTTTTTGTGTTCTTGATAATAAAGAGGACAACAGTACACAGCATAATTCATCATTATTATTATCATCATCATCATCCATAGCCTATAGCCTTCTTTACCCAGTTGCTAGGTAGAGGTCTTTATCTTTTTTTTTTTTTTTTTTTTTTTTTTTTTTTTTTTTTTTTTTTTTTTTTAATTAGACTACAAAACAGTATAAATGTGTCAATTACAAAACAAACATTCTTAAAATTACTTACGAGTACATCTACACTTCACGATGTAGTCCTAACATGCAAATAATACACGCTACATCTTATAGCGCCATGCCATGGGCCATGACTTGTTGACGCCGACTTGTACAAGTCGGCGGATGTCCAAGTCAGGAATACAGTATAGTCAGTTCATACTCTAATACAGGAAAAACCAAGAGGAGAGGGCAATTACTGTGCTGCTAACAGATAACTTCACAAACTCTCAAGGGCTTAAGTTTGATTCGGTCCATCTGACGAAGATGGTTTCGATACATTTTGCAAGATTTTGTACAATGTGTGATTTTGTTGAGGTTTAGATATTTTTTGTCGATGATTTTACATTAAGCGCTTGGTCCTTCCCTTCAAAATAAAAGGGTATTCACCGATTTTTCTTACACTTAATTGTCATATTTGTTACAATTTCTTGATAACTATTAGTATTACAAGTCACAAGACTGTAGTAACAAAGAAGATATAATAATACTAGTTAGTAATCAACTTTATAGATGAAATCACCTTAGATAAAAAAACTAATAAGTTAAGAAAATTGCGGAGATCTGTTTTTATTTGTCTTCTGGCAAAGATGTGCTTTGTGACGTGACTTCACTTCCGCTTACCGGTGCTACCAGCTACAATAATTCTGTTAAGTGTCCGATGCCGCTGAATTAAGCTTTCCCCAGACAGCTGCAGGGGCGTGAGCGGATGCGGCTGCGATCTAGTATCCACGGATCGCAAATAAATGATTTCTTTTTTCTATTGATCGGGCTTCGTGATAGGTTAGCTAATTTTGTGGTGGCGCCACCAACGCTATAAGTTGGTGGTAATGTTAAGCTCTTCAAGGTGCTTGCGTAGGAGGCGAGCTGGCTCAGTTGGTTAGAGCGTCGGGCTAGTGATCCGCAGGGGCAGGTTCAAATACTGCGTTCGTTTCAGAGGTTTGAAATGCTTATCACAAAGATAACTCTTTGAGATAGTAGTATTTGTAATAAATAAATAAAATAAATAAAAAAATAAAATATGTCGTGTCAATGGTCCGATATGGTCATGATGTGGTCGTGTACGTCCGACGTACAATAGTTCATTATCTCTAATAGTTTCTGGTGTCACTGACCGGCCAATGCAGTTAATGGAAATGTAAATCATTCAAATTAATCAATTTTCTTATTTATTTTATATTTTTATAATAAAAACTACAGGAACTTGTACAAAACAAAACACACTCTGAGCCGATTTACGTGCATAAGTGTCGGCAAGTGATAAAATGTGATGTATCATGTAGTTCCGTGTTGTTACCAAAACTCCAAAGACGCCTCTAGTAAAGTCTCTTTAGCTTTACTGAGATATGACTTGGACTATGTTTGGACTTGACTGCGACTTTGTTAAGACGTGACTACGACTGAAAATTTTGATTAAATATCAAAAATCACTCAAAATACTTGACACTGGTAAATGCACAATATGCGACTTGAATGCGACGCTAAAATAAAAAGAAGAATGTCAATTAAGGATAAATAAGGATGTCGGCAGCTCATACATACGAATTCCTGTTGTTTATGAATACCCAGGGGCGGTGTTTGAAATGACATGGCATTATTGCTATGACAATAAAGTTCAAAATAAAAGCCCTGCCTAGGAGACGTTTGAAGTTTGTCCACCATCTTTGTGAAATCAAATTTGACATTTGATCAGCAGTTCAAGTGTCATTTGTGTCTAGATTACATAGCAGTTTCTATGGATTTTCGACGCCATGTTTGTGGAATCATGCATCACAAGTTTTTTACTTTATGTCACTTCTACTGTTTTTCCTTATTCTGAGATGAATACACACATTTTCTCCCAAGTTAATTTCTAAAAATGTTATGTTCGTCAGAGTAATTTATGACGCTTCTAAAACTGTTCTGATATGAACAAGTTCGTTTTTAATGAAGTTTTAAAATATTTGACCACACAAGCATTGGTAGAGGATTTAGATGGTAAAAACAATAAAAAATCAGTGTAATTTTTCTGGTGGTCTAATTTTAATTTTAATTAGTGATATGAAAACAGCATTAAATCACTATGTTTTTGAAGCACATATCATGTTTAGTTCAATGATTGCAAAAAATAAAATAAAAATGTTTTGACAGGTCAAGTCTCTGCATCCTTCTTTCAAAATTTTAAAAATGTCACTGTCATTGCTGTGGTGCTGTCGTCTGTCATTTGGGTCGACGTTCTGTGCTGGATGTTCGACTTGTTCGCGTAAAAATTGATGAAATTGTACAAAATAATCAATTATAAATCGTGAAGCAGTGTCGTTTTTGTGCTCTCGTAACCTGAAAGGATTCGTGCAGGGAGTTTTCAGTCGGTAAGTGCAAATTTAGGTAACCTTAGCTTTGAATATCGGGTGCTAAAATAGGTCAAATAGTCCTTTGAATTATTAGATTATTGGCATTTCGCTAATTATACAGTCCGGTAGCGTGATGTGCTAGCTTTGTTTTGACTACGGCGCTCAAACCGAGCGGCACAGGCAGCTGCGAGCGCGATCGTTTCGTACATCTGTGTAATTTGTTACTTATACCTACATACCAACCTACAATAAACAGAACATGGCTAAGAACGTGACGAGCAGACGATTCTGATGCCGGTACGGTTCGTCCACATCACAGAAACTGTACTAAACGGACACAAATAAGAATTGAGGGTCATGAACTCATGATAATACTTTACGGGTTGATTTTCCTGTCACTGTATGATGTGGGTGAGCATGCTAGGTTAGTGGCAAACATTCAAAAATATTAGGAAACTTTATTTACTTACCTATTCTATATTCATGTACCAAATTATTTACCTGTTAATATTAATCATAGATATAGACTTAGTAGGAACATGGCAAGCCTTGTAGAATACATTTTTAATAAAACTTTAATTCTTAAACAAGGGCTCTCATAGGTACCTGTATTATGTAAATGTAAATACAGTATGTGGTTTATGAGTATAGATCTTGTCAGACATGTCAAAACTATAAAATATGAAAAGCATAAAATAACGCAAGCATTATAACTTTTCTTACATGTTCACATAACACTGCATTCTACAATGCACGCATTGTAAGTATAAATTCTGCATTGTATGCATCATAAACATGTATCTGTTGTACATATTTATTTTGTGGCATATCAAGATTTTCGTCACGTAAGTGTCTCACCCACAGGGCAAAAGAATGCTTCTCTTTTTATAGATCTTAAGAAGTATTCTTTCAAAATGATCAAAGAGACATTCAAAGTTCTGCAGATTTGGTATAGGCCGAATCATACAAGTCGGCAGGTGTGAAGTTAGCTACAAGCTGTGCAGTAACCAATCAACGCGCAGCTCTATGTGAGCTTCAGTCAGGATTGGATATTGCATAGTTTGTAGCTAACTTTACATCCACCAACTTCTGACTTACTGTAACTCGGTCTATAAGCAACATTGTGGTCGAACATGAAGCATGCAAACTTATAAGATACCTATTCACTTTGACTTAAAACAACAGTATAATATTTATTTCTTCTCTTCTTTTCTGTACAATTTGTTTCCAAGTGTGTTTGTTTGTTTGTTCCCCCTTTAACGCAGCAACAGAGCAACGGATTGACTTGATTTTTAGCATGGACCTAGGTTGAACGACGGAAAGGGACATAGGCTACTTTTTATCCCGAAAACATAAAAGCTTCCTATGCACAAAAATCAAAATATCACGCGGGCGAAGCCGCGGGCAAAAGCTAGTGTTTCCATAAAGGCCCAGTAGTTGGCGGTCAGTGAAGGACTTTTACTGTAAGGCAGCCACTGGGTCCGTGAAAACATAGTTAAATGATTGGTCAGTCAGCTCAACTATGTTTTCACAGACCCAGTGGCTGCCTTACAGTAACTGTCCTTCATTGACTGCCAGCTCCTGGGCCTGTGAAAACCAGACTTAAGGCTGAATCTGATAATCTAATCTTAGTTGTGAAGTATTGTGCTTGCTAGTGTAGTACTCGCAAGTGATCAGAGAGGTGGTGAGTTGATATACTGGGGAGAAGTGATACCGTTAAACTGTAGCTGTGAAGTTCGTCTATTAAGTGTGTGAGAGCGAGAAGGCATGAACAAGTAGTCTGCTAGGGCTGTCACTTTTTTATTTTATTTCTGGCGAAAACAAGACTTTCTTTCTGTATGCATTTTTTTGTCCTAATTGTTGAAATAGGTTGTTCATAGCTTTCTCCCGCCCACTCTTATAACCGATTCTAATTTTCTAGACATTTGGTCTATTTTTTGTAATGAAATTAATTCACTTTACCAAATTATTATCACAAATATTTGAATTAAAATATGCTATGTTTTGCTATGTTATGTATGCTGCCTTTGATTTTCAATTTTAACAGTCTATGTTGTAAGGGGTAGCATGGTTCTCTAAAATATAAGCAGAGCCTGGTTTAGCTTACTATCCTATCATGTAAAAAAAATCTCCTGGGTGTATGTTCTTTTTTTCCACTGCCATGTGCAGTCCAGAGTACAGTCCAAACCTTGTCCAAATGAAATTTATTTTATTTTAATTTGATTATTTATTATTGAAGTGAATATACAACTAAACATTCTGTGAAAATTTCAAGCATCTACCTGTTACCATTATTATTAATAAAGATCAAAAACGGCTATAAAAACAGGTTTTTTGTATGGGACCCCCCTTAATTAATATTTTTATTCTGTTTTTAGTATTTGTTGTTATAGCGGCAAAAGAAATACATCATCTGTGAAAATTTCATCTTTCTAGCTATAACGGTTCATGAGATACAGCCTGGAGATGGACAGACAGACGGACAGCGGAGTCTTAGTAATTAGGGTCCCGTTGTTGCCGCTTGGTACGGAACCCTAAAAATATGTGGTCCACATCGTGAAGTAGGTATTGTGAATGCAGCAGAACCAAGTCAGAAAGTGGTGCTGAGATGACGTACTGGCGAGAAGCGACACGACAGTCGTAAAACTGTCGCTGTGACGTCCGCACCTCTGAGTGCGGGAGCGAGACAGCTTGAACAGGAGATTTGCTAGGGCTGTCTCTGTTTTATAAATTACTAGCTTTTGCCCGCGGCTACGGTCGTGTGGTATTTTAATTGTTGTGCTATACCATGGGAACTATTTATTTTTCCGTTGCTGCGTGAAAGAGGAACAAACCAATAAACCAACAAACACACTTTTGGAGTTATAATATTAAGTAAGAATTCAATAGTTTGAAACTTTCTGCAAGAAGATATGTAGTTACAACTGACAGTTATCGAAATTGGGAGTTATCGAAATTAGTAGTATCTTACGAGTATACTTACTGTTAAAAAAAGTCCAACTCAAACATTCAAATCGATTTTAGTTTTCTGGCTTTTGTGAGGTTCTTTCACAATTTTGTAATATGCGCTCGTAGCGTAGTTTAACTAGGTGTTTCTAATGCTGGAGCCACACATCAGTCTTGAAGCAACATTTTTATTGAGATGACAGTGTAAAATCCGAATAGGGCATATCCTGACTCCTTAGAAGGTATTTTCCGGAAAATATCAGAAGTATTTTCCGGAAAATATCAGAGCTGTCTCATTCTAGCTTATTTATACTCGTATCTCCAATTTAATTTAACTTTTACTACATTTTGTTTTAATATTTTAATTTAAAAACTAAGCAACGCTTTATGTTCATATCTGGAAGTGCCTAGGAACACCCAAAATGACGAGTACCTATAACAATAACACCCAGGAGAAGAACAAATACTAGGTTTATTTTAAAATTATCTTTGAAATATATGAATATATATCACGTCTGTGACGCTTTCTTAACTTTTACGAATTTATCTACATGTTTAGTAGGTATCATAAAGGATAAATTTCCCGTGATATGTTTTTATGGTGCATAATTCATGTACTTCATTGATTTTATGGTTTTCGTTGACGGGTTACAGTACAGGATGCGCTAGGATCACGGGTATACTGAATACATTTAATATTGCGATGCGTGGATGATGGAATAACCCCCGTAACTTGTTTTAAAATTAATTTCTATCCGTCTACATATTTTGCTTCACCTGGTTTTGCGACTATGCTTGTATGCATTAACAATAATTATTTTTCTCAAATAAGTAATGGCATAACCGACTTCAACCGTGTACAGAATTCGAATAGTTCGCACGGATCGATGTAGTAATTTTCACATTATTGTTGATTTATCAAAAATGGCTCATCCGAATTCGAAAAAAAAATAATCGGGACCACCTGTAATCTACCAAACAAAAAAAGAATGATTGAAATCGGACTACTCTGCTAAAACTTATGCGTGAAAAAAATATACGCGTCGACTCGAAATTTATGCGTGGACATACATAAAAAAATATACGCGTCGACTTGAACCTCCTCCGTTTCCTTGGTTAAAAAAACAGTTTAATATGACATGCGGTAAAATGTTCTTATTTTTTCTTTTAAAATAAACATTTTTGTATTAGCCAGCCCTAGGCCGTGCGAGCGGGACGGGCTGCGCGGCAGGGGAGTGAATCCGCTCGATACAGCACGGTTCCGTAGGGGTGCCCTCTCCTCCCCCTCCCCCGCCCCTGCGCGCCCTCCCCCCTCGCCCGTCGTTATGTAAGCGGTCCACGGGACGCGCGGAATGTAGCCGAGCCAGCCAGTAAAGTAATTGCCCGGTGATATTCGCCAATTTGAGAACTACGAGCTTTTTACGCTAGTACGAGTACAGTACGGGTACTGAACTAGCACGGGCACACACAGGTGCCCGTACACACGGGTCTAGCGGGTACACACGGGCACGGTAATGATAATATCATTACCGTGACACGGGTGTGATTAGGGTGACGTTTGTGGGACTTGATAGGTTAATCAGAGAAACGATGTGCATTACTTTTTAACCTTTCATTTATTGTTTGAATTAAATTAATAATTATTTATTGTTTGAATTAAATTAATCGGTTAAGTTTAAGTACTTTTTATTAACCGCCTAAAGGCCTTATGACATAGCTAAACGGTTAAAAACACTGGGACCTACAACTTAACGTCTCATCCTAGCCACGGCAACGCTCTGTTGAAAATGCCACCCATGGTCACCCATCCGAAGACTTGAATATCGATGTCGTTTCTAGAGATGGCTCGAAGCGATAAAATCGCCATTCAGTCGTTTATGTGTAATGCTTTGACGGCATCTTATCATTTTCTATTAAAAAATAAAACTATTGTGATAGGCATTACTATTTTTTACTGCACTTGCATATTTGGCGCTCATGTAAACTAATCCAAATTCATAGATAATCATTATTTTTCGCAAAAAATGGCAAAACCGCCTTAAATCGTGTACAAAATTCGAATATTTCGCTCTAATTGTTTACATTATTGTTGATTTATCAAAAACGTCTGAGCATACATAAAACGCTTACAAAAAGGGTATACTCCCAATGTTGTCCCATTTAAAATTTTACAGAAATAGTAATCGGTTCACAATTGGCGAAATTATCGATGAACACAAAACAAAAATACATACACACGAACATAGAACCTCCTCCTTTTTGGAAGAGTTAAATAGATTCCTATTACTGCGAAATAGATTCCTATCGTGCCTTCTATGCGCAAAACAATGTATTATAACAGTATGCAAATAATTTCACTATCAACGTTTCGCGTCAATCGTGCACAATCTATCTATAACGTAATTAAGTACGTGATACACTCCTGTTATCACATTATCAGCGTGTAGAGCACTATTGCCGGAAACTCGTGGAATGGTTCGAGAATGAATCACCGGAGTTTTTGCCGCCTGTCCTCGGCCAACACCACTTACCTGTCACTTATCTCTTATTGTAGGTGCAGCTACAAAACGCCAATAGGACAGAAGCTAAGCTTCACTATCACTATCACTACATAGTATAAAACAAAGTCGCTTCCCGCTGTCTGTCCCCATGTATGCTTATATCTTTAAAACTACGCAACGGATTTTGATGCGGTTTTTTTAAAAATAGATAGAGTGATTCGAGAGGAAGGTTTATATGTGTGCGAAGCCAGGGCGGGTCGCTAGTTAATCTAAGCTCAAAGTTCAAATATATTTATTTCAATTAAGTACCTAAGATACACTTTTGAAACGTCATGAATCTAAGCACGTTTCAAATCATCAACAATAAAGTTAAAAACAATGCCCGATTACAGAAAATCTCGAGCGTAGCATATTCGCACAATTCTGATATTTTGTTGGTGAGTATACACTGAAGGAGAACATCTTTTCACACCATCGTAATCACTACATAGAATAAAAAAATTCGCTTCCCTGTCTGTCTGTCCCTATGTGTGCTTATATCTTTAAAACTGCGCAACGGATTTTGATGCGGTTTTTGTTAATAGATAGAGTGATTCAAGAGGAAGGTTTATATGTATAATACACCTGTGCGAAGCCGGGGCGGGTCGCTAGTAAGATATATTGCCTACTTCCTTAAAAAAAATCGATGGCAAAAGTGAATCCATCCCTAACCCGCAACTGCCATCGGGGTGGATATCGCCCACTCGTTTGATAATAGGCTTGTTCAGCAATGAACTATTCGGGATGATTCATATTAGACCGGGACGAACCGTGGCGAGTCGGGTCGTTACGTACATTTTGTCCGTCCCGCCCCGTCCGTACAGTATAATACACTACACAAAATGTATGGAACGTCCCCGTCCGGCCCGGCCCGTCACGGCTCGTCCCGGCCCTCTACTCCCTGGTACGATACGGAACGATGTCTGAACGTACTATGCATTGCTCGAACGCGCTTTGTATGAAGCATGAATTCTGCACTATCGATGTTTTGTCAGACGCAACTGTGACGCAAAAGCCGCACGAACGCGAGTTCAGCTGCCTTTTTAGGGTTCCTTAACCAGAGTTTAGGAGTTCTTTGTGCAAAGGTTCAGCAATTGCCTAGTCATGACCACCATTTTCCCCTTTTTAATTTAAAAAAATGTGATGTGCCAAAGCGGCCTTCTCTTTAGCATAGCTAGATTACACTATGGCATTTATAACTATGCATAGGAATTTAGAGCTGTCCCATACACAAATTTGACTTTTTAGCGTATACGGGTCAGCTTGCAGGGCCTCGTATATAGAGTCAAATATTGCAGGTTGTAGTATAAATGATGCGGAACCTTTCGTGTATGTGTCCGACTCGCGCCTGGCCGGTCTTTATTATGTGTCAATGTTATGGCTGTTTTACCTCAAACAACGAGGCGCTGTCCTCGGCGTGACTTCACGGCTCTCGTTTATGCTCACTGTCGAAAACGACATTTAAGAGGATCAGTTTTAAAGAATCTTTTACAGCTCTAAACATAACATTTATAGTGTCGCCCTCTTAGTCTAATTAGATCTATTAAGAAAAAAGTAAAATGAAAAAAAAAAAAGTTGTTTTCGAAATACAGTGCAGCCGGGCTAGGATGCGCACGAAGTAATATTTCTTTCGACGTACCTATCAGAACGAGACATCGTTATGGCAATGTATATATCTGTCACTTTTTCACACGTCGAAAAGAGATCTTTTTGCGGCTTTTCGTGGTTGAATGCTGGACTAGCATATCTCAGTGACGAGAGCAGAGCAGCTCCGCAAGATTTAAAACTGTTATAGTTAACTTAGTCCACAATTTTGTGCAGTCGTGTCACGGACATGCGCAAAATGCAAGCAAATATAGTTTGTTAAGTTGTTACTCAATTGTAAAAAGAAAAGTCGTGATTTGTTTTAATGAAGAATCAATGAGAACGGGAAAAAATATAAAGTCTGGAAAGTCCGCAAAACATTTAAATTTCGTGATTAGTAGGTTTTATTTTTTAAAGTTGTCAATAGTACCTAAAAAATTTTAACCGGAGAATACACTAACTTTATTTCTTAAGATCGCCAAATAAAACCAAAACGAAGTAATATCGTCTATTCAGATTTGGACTAACAAGATACGGCAGTGAGTCACGAGTAGAAACGACAGTCATAATCTCGCTATCGCGGCAATTCGCTTAATGTAGGAAGTCTTGTTTTCTATGTATCACCGTGATAAATATAATATTATTATGTAAACATACGATAACCATATTTTTTTTCTTGCTAAGTGAAATGATATTTTAGGGTTCCGTACCAAAAGGGTATAAACAGGACCCTATTACCTACTAAGAATCCGCTGTCCGTCTGTCACCAGGCTGTATCTGATGATAGCTAGAACGTTGAAATTTTCACTGATGACGTATTTCTGTTTCCACTATAACAACAAATACAACAAACAATTGACAATTTTTAGCCTTTTTTCTCTCGATATGAATTACAGTGGCAGGTAGAGGCTTGCAATATTTACAGAATATTTAGTTAAATATTAACTATGAAAATAAATAGTTAAAGTAAAATAAAATAAACATTTAAGGGAGACTCTCATACAAGAAACGTGATTTTTTTTGCTTGATATTAATAACGGTAACCGGGAGCTGCCTAAAATATTTACAGAAGCGGTTTATTTCCTTCAAAAATAAATAATTAAGTTAAAATATATTAAGGGCGTCCACACTGTACGGAACCCTTCGTGCGCGAATCAGACTCACATTTTGCCGATTATTCTCAGTTGACTTTGCATTTCCGAAAAAGTTCCAAATTTATTTTCCGTAAAACATGAGCACGGTAATGATACCGTGACATGAGAGAGGATGGACGGCAGCTCTTTTCCGTAGATTAAATCGTCATCCAGCAGGTCCCGTGACGAGCCTTCCCTAACCATCGCATCGCTCAATCCATCGGACGTCCTCCTCCGATCTCGGGATGTAGGTTAATTGTCACGGTGTTTGTTACGTTGGCGGAAAACATGTGGGGCAATGGGGAAGACCATATAATATACTAGCAGCGCCCCGCGGTTTTACCCGCGTTGTGCCCGTTCCCGTGGGAATTTCGGGAATTTTTATACATATAAACCTTCCTCTTGAATCACTCTATCCATTAAAAAAAACCGCATCAAAATCCGTTGCGTAGTTTTAAAGATTCAAGCATACAGACAAACAAACAAACAAATAAATAAACAAACGAAAATAGCGACTTTATTTATACTATGTAAGGATAAGGGTTATTTGACAGCTCTTGTAAAAGCCTAGCGAAATACTAGTGGCATAAGGACATTTTCACAAAAATGTATTTTACTGTTTTACTGTTTAACCTGTTTTACTTTACCCCCGACTGTCCTTCGAATTCAATTATAATTATTTACGAAATAGTTTTCACAACAACAAATACTAAAAACAGAATGAAAATAATATTTAAAGGGGGCTCCCATACAGCAAACCTGAATTTTTGAGCCGTTTTTCGCTCTATATTAATAATGGTAACAGGTAGATGCTCGAAATATTCACAGAATATTTAAAGATATGTTCACTTCAATAATAAATAATTAAAATATAATAAATATTTAAGGGGAGCTCCCATACAGCACGGAACCCATCGTGCGCGAGTCCGACTCGTACTTGGCTGATAATTTAAGAAAAACTACAGTAGGTACTTAAACGTAACATAGTGAAAAACTATTGAAAAATGGGTAATTTTTTGCTGGATTGCACTGGATTTCAAACACAAAATAACGTTATGTATAACTTTTTTTCAACAAGCATTAATTTTTTATGGTTGATATAATCCACGTACATGATTTCCCGTGATATTCATAAGGCATCCAAAATTTTAAGGATATTATTTGTGAACAAGATAAATTATGTAATTCAAAAAATATTGATCACACATCAAAACATCGGATTGTTCCATTTTGTGGTTTTTTATTTTTACCAGTTTTTATACCAAATTTGTTTTAAGGAAATGCCCATAAGTACGTTTGTATAGGCCGCCGTGTGGCTCTGACACCAGGGCTACCCGGTCTATACGCACTTACTATGAATATCGGAACTCGCGCGATCGGTTCGCTCCCTCCAATGACAGGCTCGCAGGGGAGGGGTGGGCTGTAGTGGGGTGCGGGGGCGGGGGGTGACGTCAGCCCATTGATCGTGTGACGTCACACTGCAGCGCCCGGGTTCTGCCCGGGACGCCTCTGCCACGCTGCTTCACTAACAGACTTTGTAATGGTGGAAATGTACAGAAATGGTAGCAGGTTTTTTAGGGTTCCGTACCCAAAGGGTAAAAAAGGGACCCTATTACTAAGACTTCGATGTCCGTCTGTCTGTCTGTCTTTCACCGGGCTGTATCTCATGAACCGTGATAGCTAGGCAGCTGAAATTTTCACAGATGATGTATTTCTGTTGCCGCTATAGCAACAAATACTAAAAATAGAATAAAATAAATATTTAAGGGGGGCTCCCATACAACAAACGTGATTATTAGGAGTTTTGTGCTCGTTATTAATAACGGCAAGAGGAATGGGGCTCCCATACGGTACGGAACCCTTAGTGCGCGAGTCCGACTCGTACTTGGCCGATTTTCTACAAATGCTATCATTTGTACCAACCGTGTTTAACAATTTTACCATTGTTAATTTGCCAATTCTCGAAGGAGATCTATCATGTATTTACTTACAACTGCATTTTGGGGTTTCATTTATCTTTTATTGTTTATTTAGATTTTCTTAATATTAAGACCGATTGTACGTGGTTTGCATCCAGCGCGATCTTGCGGTTCTAATTAGAACATCCATAGCTTTAATTAAATAAATAAATATTAGGGGACATCTTACACACAATCTCTGACCCCAAACTAAGCAAAGCTTGTGATGTGGTTGCCAAAAACTATACTACAAATACATATTTTAAATAAATACTTATATAGATAGTACCTAAATAACACCCAGACACAGAGCAAACACCTATGTTCATCACATAAATGTTTGCCCTGGGTGGGGATCGAACCCACGCCTGATCCAGAAGTCAGGGTCACTAACCACTGCGCCACCGAGGTAGTTGGAACGCTCTATCTTGTTGGAGGTCTTACACTGCGCTTACCGGTGTATGGTCTCCATTTAAGGGCCTCATTTGCCATCTGCTTCTTTAATTTGTAAATCAATTTAGCCACGTCCGCGTCGGTGACTTTGTTCCTTCTACGAATCTTCTCTTAGTTCGGTTTAACATTACCAATATTGTAATTAGTTAATTACATAAGCAATCAAATCCAACTAATTTTAATTCATGACATTTACCTAAGTCTAACCGGAACCGAATGTGTGTGTATATGTAAGTGTGTGTGTGTGTGTGTGTGTGTGTGTGTGTGTGTTCCACTAAAGTACAACATCTCTAATCTCGAGTAACTAGCTATATTCTAGGTAAGCGTGCTACATCCTATACCGCATATTTGCTTAACATCAGACAGTGTGTAGTTAAACGCAAACCTGTAATAAATTAAAGAAAACCATTGTAGTCAGTCTACCTGGTACCATTATTAATATAGAGCGAAAAACGTCTAAAAATTCAGGTTTGTTGTATGGGAGCCCCCCTTAAATATTTATTTTATTCTATTTTTAGTATTTGTTGTTATAGCGGCAACCGAAATACATCATCTGTGAAAATTTCAGCTGCCTAGCTATCATGGTTCATGAGATACAGCCCGGTGACAGACGGACAGACAGACGGACAGACGGACATCGAAGTCTTAGTAATAGGGTCCCGTTTTTCCCTTTGGGTACGGATCCCTAAAAAACAGCTGTTTCATACATTTTGTCGATACCGAGTTGCAATTGAACAGTTGATTTTTTTTCTCGAATTTTGAGTTGGCCCCGTAATAAAAGTTGCTCGTAATGATAGTCTAATCACCCTTTTTTGGATTAGTACAGGTTAAACAGATAACCTGTATAACCGAGATGCAATGTGCTTGCTTTACCACCGGCTTGAACCAAGGCCATGAAGCTTCTGGTGGCAATATATTAAACCATATCCTGCGGCCTACTTTAAAACGAAAAAGCCCACATTTTCCCGGGACGTATAAATTACAACATGGCTCGGAAACGAGTTTTTTTTATCCTAATGGTCTCCCTGATTTCGCCCTTCTCGCTTATTTTACCAGCGGGAGGACCCAGGATTTAGGGGCATAGGGGGAAACATAACATGGACCCATGGACCGTTGTAAAGTACAATAATGTAAATTCATGCGTAAATGAATTATTTATGTGTTGCAAATGTGAGGGAAAATATAGGAATGGACGTTGTACAGGAAATAAGGCGAAAATGTAAAGCCGTAATAAATCCTAACCTAAACCCTCGCGCGCATTATGTAAAAATGTGATGTTGGCAAATACGCGGCATATTGTTTTGTTACTGACCAAAAAATTTGCGCTTTTGTAGTAATTCCCAATTTAATAAAATTAATGTGTGCATCATCATGCTTGCTGCTCCTCCAAATCTCTACTCTGTCGCATAACGGAAACAAACAGACAAAAATTGATTGGCTGATTTGCGTTTTACATGACTACAAACATGTTGCTTTTGCGATTAATGTGATTAATTTTTTACATACTTTTTAATAAATGCTGTAATTGGAGCATTTTTTTTGTTCAGCCGATCCGGTATCTAGATAGATACATAATCAAAGGCTGGCTTGCTATCTATACGCCAAAAAAAAGAAAGTGATTAATTTTTCATGCTTCTCAGCAAGTGCTGTGCCATATTGAAGCATTTTTTTTTTAAATTTACTTGTATGTCCTTCCTATGCTATCAGATGTTTTCTGTTCGTATTGTTAATTTATCCCTAAACTCGGGAACCCCCGTTATTTCTCCAAGTACGTCCCCCGATGCGGAGACAGGCTTGATTACTGATCACACCGACGTGCTCGGAGATAATTCGGTGAAGCGTTCGAGGGACACTGACGATTTGATCTGGAAGGTTCTCTTTTTGGCAAGCCTTCGAGGGAGACCTTTGCGACTTCGTTTTATGTTGAATCGACTGTTCAAGTGATTGGATTTATGGATTCCGCATATTTTATGCCGTCTGCGTACTTAGATGTTTGGAAAAATGTGGTATTAAAATATGTTTCGGCATTTTCTGAACGCTGCCCAGCCGAGTTGGAATCGATGATTGAACTCTTTCTTTAAGTTGGATCTAACTGGACTACTGGTATTTGTCCTTGGTAGACATATTGGACTCTTGGTAGGTTATTGGGCACAGTAGTACAATTCTGTTAACTAATCTCGTTGCTGAGGTGACGCGTTCTTGAGCTTCTCTCGTTTTTTTGACAGCCTTGAGCCTACAAAACTGTCAGAAAAGCGAGAGGGGTTCGGGAGCGTATCACTTCGGTGACGAAATCGGTTGACAGAATTGCCCCACAGGTGTGTACCTAGTGCAGGACCCGCAATTCAACCATCAGTTAACTTTGTTGCAGTTATAACAAACTCTCCCAGTGTGATATACCCATATATAACCTACCCATATGATTTGTAACTCAAATTTTTAGAATTATCAAGATACATAATATGAGTCGACAGCTTCCAGATCCGTTTTCTTAACGGATATCGGGGTGGATATATCATGGGCATATTATGATCATCATACATGACAGCTTAGTTATTATTCTCCAACGCGCCGTTGAAGCCACAAGTATTTGTCGATCATCATCATATCGGCCGTAGGATGTCAACTGCAGGACAGGACAGTGGGCAGGGCACATACTAGAACGGATGGCTGATGGGGACGTAAAGTTCTCAGATGCAGAGCATGTACCGGCAAGTGAACGTAGGACGTCCACTGACAAGGTGGACTGATGATTTAATCAAGACAGCAGGAACATGATGCAGGCCGCTTCCCACCAGTCTTGATGGGAATCCATAGGGGAGGCCTATGTCCAGCAGTGGCCGTCACGGCTGATAATGATCATTGACATTGCTGTTTACGTCAGTGCTTATACCCCTGTATTCTATTCACTTCATTTGAAAGTTACATTTACTAAATTTGTCACCATATCACGTAAAAATAATCGGCCAAGTACGAGTCGGACTCGCGCACAGAGGGTTCCGTACTGTATGGGAGCCCGCCTTAAATATTTATTTTATTTTTATTTTATTATTTATTATTGAAGGGAATATAAAACTAAATATTCTGTGATAATTTCAAGCATCTACCAGGTACCATTATTAATATAGAGCAAAAAAGGTCTAAAAATTCAGGTTTGTTGTATGGGAGCCCCTCTTAAATATTTATTTTATTTTGTTTTTAGTATTTGTTGTTATAGCGGCAACCGAAATACATCATCTGTGAAAATTTCAGCTGCCTAGCTATCATGGTTTATGAGATACAGACCGGTGACAGATGGACAGACAGACAGATAGACGGACATCGAAGTCTTAGTAATAGGGTCCCGTTTTTCCCTTTGGGTACGGAACCCTAAAAAATGTTTATACATTAATATTCCTATTCAACACCAACATTGTACCCCAATTTAACACAGGTAACTTTCATCCCAGAAAATTACACTGTTTCGGAAAATATCGACTTTCTGCCAACACAAGTAATATAATTAAGCGAAATAATCGCGAGGCAAATAACGAACCTTCCGATGGCGGTGCAAATTAAAGGATAAGGTGGACCAATTTGCCGAAACAAAGCTTCAAAGGCGGATTGTTGTTATAATACGCTGTATCTGGGAACGTTCCAATATTAACAGAAATAATTGAGTCTGTATTTAGCTTCTATCTTCCCGATATCTCAATCAATCAATCAATAACACTTTATTAGACAACCACATTACATAAAAAAACAGATTACCGTGAAAAATAATACAATTTATAGGTTTCCAACTGGCGGCCTTGTCGCTTTAAGCGATGTCTTCCAGGCAACCAAGTACGGATAGAAAATAGATCTGAAACCTAGAGATTCTTTGAAATAAATAAATATAATAACAGTGCCATCACTATATATTTATGAAGTAATCATGTATACACGAAAACATATTTTCAAATTTTAAGAAAATATCTGACATCCATTCATATAATGTACGAAACAAAGACAAGTTAGTATTTCCTCGCTTCAGACTTGAAAAAGGCAAAAAGTCCTTTCTTGGAAACTCTGTGCTGTATTATAACAAAATTCAAAGTGAAATATTAGATTTAAATGAAAATAAATTCAAAAAAAATGTCAATAAAAACTAACTTGTAATGCTTATTATAGTTATCAACAATATATAGATGATAGAAAGGCTTGGGAGTAGCTCTGCCATTTCTTAGCTGGCTAAATATAGTGTATAACAAGCCTATGTAAATTTTTCTTTGTGTAATTTTAACTTATTGTTACTTGACGTGCCTAAGCGCATTTTGATAATGCCAAAAGGCTGAAAAAGCAAATACAAATACAAATCTCTTGGTTGTTGAAATTATCTGGATATCATAAAATCTTTAACCACGATTTTTTGCGCATGTGTAGATTTTATGTTAAATCCTCCAACTTGAAGAGGAATGTTACAAGTTTGAAGTATGTGCTTACATGTAAGTATATCTATTATACTCGTATCATATTTGCCAAACGAATAGACCGATTTTAAGGTATGGATGGAACCCGTCGTTCCATACCTCAAAACCTCTTTGTTGTCTATTTGAGAACTTCTATCTCAGGAACGCTTGGAGGTAACGAGATAATTAAAATCATATACGTAGAATGATAGTCAAACGAGTCAACGTGACGTGATAAAAATCAAACGTGACTAACACCTGTGTTTTAATTAATTAAAATGTACGAAAACCACGTTAGTTTTCATAGTGAGAATGATAGTCCTTCGCACCTGTGAAATAATCTAACTTTTAAAAACCTCTTAAAAAGGACATCATCCATAAAATATAAACACGCTTCAAACTGTGTTTAACCGTGCAATTTTACCGTTAAACATTGTCTAAGGCGTGCGTAAAACTTTTGTGGTAAGACGGAATATCTCTTTGATTTGGAGGCTTATTAATGTTTAGCCCAGCCGGGCTAGTATGCGCGCCACGAATTATTTCGTTCGTAGTGTCAAAACGAGACAGTGTTATGGCAAAGTATATATCTGTCACTTTTTCACACATCGAAATGAGTTCTTTTCGTGCCGTTTCGTGGTCGCATGCTTGACTAGCAGGATTGATTTTATTGTTTTGGGTAGTGTTATTACACGGCTGCCCAGAAAGAAAATATTTTACCTTTCTCCTCACAGCGTAATTGAAATGAGCCAAATCGATGGTTGGTAAAAGCCTGTTTATGGCGCATAAACTTGATTTTCCTCGAAACCATTAAGTTTTTTACGTGGAAGGGTTCCAACCCCTAAATTAATTGGCGACGTAATACGAAGGCGATCATAAATAACAGCGGCGGCAGCCCTGAAACTCATAATTCATTAAAGATATTTTCGAGGACTGGAGCGGAAAAATATTAGACTACCGGTACATTACCGGTAAATTATGCTAGTCAATTGGCCCAGGTTACCAGAAGGTCGGCGCCATGCGCCGTAATAGGACGATACGCCGCAAAAACGTCGTGTAGTCGTCACATCACTTCATAAGTACGTACAGTAATTAGTTGTCGAAAATCTTTTACTCATTCTTTGATGTTCACTATTGTATAGATAAATAACTAAAATTCATAATTCTATTTAACTAAATAACTAAAGGCTATGTGGTCTTTTTTCTGTCTATTTTGTGTAATTTGAATGTATCGACGCTTATTCGCGTTTGTTATTATTTAATATTCCCCCGGATATTAATAATTATTAAACTTTTCCTGTCAATTAGTTAATGCGCTTTATTAAAGTTAAAATGACCTACCGCTTTTGTTAAACTGTACCGGTTTATTCAAGTTATTTGGTCCGATGTTGCGACTGGACCTTGACGAAGGTTATGCAAAACCTTTCAGGACTGAATTTATTGTTGTCAAGACTTTTTGTTGGCTTATCCACTGAAAATGTATAAAATGAAGTATTTAATTTAGTTTATCTGGTGAGAACGATTCAAACTTAGACTTAGATACATGAAAGAGGCTTATAAAGTTGTAGATATTTTTTAAGGATGCCTATTCATCATCCTTATAATGCTGGATAGCATTTAAAAGCTTCTCTTCGTTGTTAGTAGCGCTATAGAGAAGGTTGATTTGATAAGGTGTTCGTTAGCGATCATCGAAGTTAAGCAACGTTCAGCACGGTCAGTATTCGGATGGGTGACCGCGGCTGGCATTTACAACTGAACGCTACCGTGGCTCGGATGACACGTTAAATTGTAGGTCCCTGTTGTTTTAACCGTTTAGAAATATCAGAGGCCTTCAGGTGGCTTTAAAACACCGAGGCATAAACGACCTTAGTTTATTGTTTCACGAAGATTTTCATTTTATCCCGGAGTTGTCATTTCAAACGAAAAGGCTAAAACATTGACTTATCGAAATTTGGTAATATCATACCTTGTTTCTTATTAGATTATGGCGACCGGTGACATGATTTCGATAATGGTATAGGCCAAATCAGTTGGGTAAATTGTTAGTACAGCTTGTAGTGTTGACATCACAGCCGCCAAGTTGTGTGATTCGACCTATACTATGTTTCTTGTTATTAGTTCTAAAAGGTATTATGGCGACCCGTGACATGGTTCCGAATTACGATAATGGAACTTCATAAGAAGTACAGAGGGCCTTACAAAGTAGTGGTGCTGGGGTTGGTGGCCTCTCAGTGGCGTGCAACCACGCGGCCTCCCTGACCTGAAACCAGGCATACCATTCCGATTGTGTCGTGCATGGTATGTGAGGCTATTTAGGGTTCCGTACACGTAGGGTAAAAACCCTATTACTAAGACCTATGTATTAAAAAAAGACTCCGTTGTCCGTTCGTCCGTGTGTCACCAGGCTGTATATCATGAACCGTGATAGCTAGACGGTTGAAATTTTCACAGATGATGCATTCCTGTGCCGTAATAACAAAAAATACTAATAAACGGTCAAGTGCGAGTCAGACTCGCGCACGAAGGGTTCCGTACCGTACGGGAGCCCCATTCCTCTTGCCGTTATAAATAGCGAGCAAAAAACTCCTAAAAACCACGTTTGTTGTGTGGGATTTTATTCTGTTTTTAGCGGCAATTAGAAATACATCATCTGTGAAAATTTCAGCTGCCTAGCTATCATGGTTCGTCAGGGGTCCCATACAACAAACGTGATTTTTTTTGCTTGATATTTATAACCCCAACAGGTAGACACTTGAAATAAGAAGCTCCAATATGGTACGGAAACCTTCATGCGCGAGTCCAACTCGTGGCCGATTTTTAATGCTACCTAAAATTATAGTAGGCTAGTCAGATTTCCAATCTAACACTGTAGAAGAGAGTACATCCAGTGACCACTGAGGGGCCCTAGTACCACTACTTTGTAAGGTCCTCGCCTTACAAAGTAGTGGTACTAGGTACCTCTCAGTGGCGTGCCAGCACTGACCTGAAACCAGCATTCCATTGTCCACCAGCACCAAGGCATGTGACACATTATTTTTTTATGGTTAATGACAGCAGTTGAATAAAATATATCTATAATTATGACACGCGGACACGTGCGTTAAACTTATACTCGTAATACTCTTCTTTCGCAGAGGTTTAAAAAGGTCACAAAAACATATTAAGTGGAAAGCTGCTTTCAAATTATTAGCAGCTTTTTTATAGAGAAGGCTTGTGTTTACAAGTCGCGCGTGTAAGATGATGATTTCTTAGTGAGGAAGTTTGTATGGCTAGCCCTGGTGTCAGAGTTTTTTGGCTGCCTAAAGGCCTCTGACATAGCTAAACGGTTAAAACAACCGGGACCTACAATTTAACGTGTCATCCGAGCCACGGTAGCGCTCAGTTGGAAAATGCCACCCGCGGTCATCCAAATACTGACCGTGCGGAACGTTGCTTAATTTCGGTGATCGCTGACAAACACCTAGTCAAACTACGCTACGAGCACTACACTTATAATACTCTTCTTCTTTCGCCGAGGGTTATAAAGGTCACAAAATCACATTGAATAGGTGGAAAGCAGCTTCCAAACTATCAGCAGCTTTTAGAAAACTATTTTATAGAGGAAGGAGGCTTGTGATTACAAGTCGCGCGTGAAGATGATGATTTCTCAGTGAAGAAGTTTGTATAAATCGAGTAGCTTGGCTATAGGTGTCACAGATTTGAACCAACCTTTTACGAAGCTAAACGGTTAAAACCTCAGAACAATAACTAAAGCTACTTATTCTGAGGTTATAACAAGCTGGGCTTAGCTTACTATTTAACGTATCATTCGGCCACGATTACGCTCAGTTCTAAATCCCTCCTGCGGTAGGTACCTAACCCATGCTTATGCGATGTTCAGGTCACTTGCTATTACCCTATGATATCACGGAGCTACTAACCGATAGTGTCAAACGTAAACCGTCTCCACAAAGCCTTGAACTAGCTCACAGAAAGTTGATCAATATTTTCATGACGTCAAGTGCTCGTCCCGGATCTTAGGCAATCGCATCCATTTTGTCGATATGGTGTAAGAATATTTGGGTTTGTGACCAGGATGGTAGCTTAGTGAGTCCTTTCTCTTATAATTTAGATTGGACATTAATTTTATGACGTAACAGCTTCGTGTATGCCTACGCAAACTAACTAAACTAAATGTTGCTGTCTTTTGCTAATACATATAAAGATAAAAATGATACCCTGTTGTACCTAATTATTTCGTTTAACTACCTACTATGTGTTACAAACCAAAATATGTCATCAATGTACCTAGCTACCTTCAGAGACAACATTTTGAATTTAATTTTGAGTAACTTTTATGTATCATTTGCGCAAATTTTGTTAAAGTTATTTAACAAAATAACTTGGTAAATAAATATATTCTTATTCTTAGTTGTTTCCACTAAGTAAGAATATAAATGCATTCGGAATCCGGAACCGTCGTTTTTGTACCGAAGTCGTTTTTAGGCCGAATCATACAAGTTGGCGGCTGAGATGTTAGTTACAAGGTGCGGGTAACCGAATCCTAGCGTGAGATTCAGTCAGGATCGGCTCCGCATCCGCAGCTTGTAGCTTACATCATGGCCAACACCACAATGCTTGGTTAGGCAGTTAAGGTCAAATTCAGTGACGCATCGCTGTACCGCGCTGTAGTTTTGAGCTAATAAATTTCAAAAAGCCGTGGTGGTCTAGAGGTAGTAACACCCGCCTTACAATCGTGAGGTTGTGGGTTCAAATCCCGGTACGGAATTTTACACCACTGGCTTTTCGGTAAAGCAAAACATCGTGAGGCAACCTGCATATGTCCATAGAAGAAATTTGATTGCGTATGTGAATCCACCAAGCCGCACTGGGCCAGCGCGTATGGCCCATAGGACGCATATGGCCCAACCACCCTTCGTGGGTAGGCCTACGTCCTGCAGTGGACTATTAAAAAGGCTGATACAGTACAGTACAGTAAATTTCAAAATTCGAGGCGGCGATGTCGTTCAATTTCACTTTTGTAACTTAACTTTTTATACTTAAAACTTTTTAAACGTCGCTTTTGTTGTATAACTATAATTATACCTAGAGTAGTTAGATAATATTAATTACTTTCCTAGTACCTACTGTATTGTAATTTTTGATACCTAACATACTTAATAATAAGGAAGAGCCTAGGTCCCACGACACAGGTCACCCTAGTGTGGGAACTAGTGCACAACTTGTTTTTGTAAACTTTTTGGAACAATAAACGTTTTATTTATTTAATCGTGTCGCTTTCAGTCGAATGTATTTCTTGTCTCGTCACTCAATTGTACAAAAAGCGTTGTAAGTTACAGCATTAGTGCTTATATCCTTAAAAGCTCCTTTTGTCGGCGACATGTGGCTCATTTAAATCCAATTTCTTAATGTATTTTCCTGTCTAGGTTGCGAAAGGGTCAGTCTCTTTTCTGTTTTTAACCTCTGACGCAAGAGATGGGTGCCATTTTTACAGTTTACTAAACATTGTAAATGCGAAAGTGTTGCAGTAACAGAGTAACAACTACTGATCAACTTGAATTTTTGCCTGAATATACATGGTTTAATGGTCGGTGAGTGTCATAGGCTAGAGAGTTGATGGGATCGACTCGCTTCTTATTAATTAGCTATAGTTTAAAAAAAAGTAGGTTAGCAAAATTGTTAATTTTACACTTAGGTAACCCTACCTAATATATAAAAATACCATTTTAACATAAAATTGTCTTATTAATCCATAAAATTCAAAGTGGCCACAAATAATACTAAGATGGCCACAACCGGTGCATCTGGGTAGATGCACCATTTTAACATAAAATTGTCTTATTAATCCATAAAATTCAAAGTGGCCACAAATAATACTAAGATGGCCACAACCGGTACACCTACTATATGTACCTATCTCTTAAAGGAAAATCCAATTTATCCATAGTGACATCAATTAGTAGGCATGGATGATTCAAGATGATTTAAAATTTTTGATGATGTAATTTAGATGTTGTTGTCATCACCTAATAGAATGCAACGAATAGGTATTAGGCATTATTAAAATTAATGAAAATCAACTGGTATAGGCACACATGATTATAAATAGAAGAACATATTGATGTCAAAGATGCCAAATAGCCCAATAGAGTCATATAATGTTATTTTTTTAATTCCTAATGGGTTTGCGTTTGACTTAACTATACAGGGTCATAGGTTTTAAACGCAAAACCTTTTAAGGGCGGGTCTAGTACATCTAGACAAACAACTTTTGTTCTAGGACTTTTGGAAAATAACGAAGAAAAAATCAGCTTTTTCATACAAATAGTTTGTCTACGCGCGTCGTCGTATGGAGAAGCGAATTATTTTTTTGGGAATTTTCAAAAGTCGTAGTAAAAAAGTTGTTTGTCTAGATGTACTAGACCCGCCCTTAAGATGTTTTGCGTTTAATACATATATATGACCCTGTATAAAACCAACATGTATTGTATAAAATTGTACAAAACATTTTACTTAAGAATCGCATGTAAATCCTACTAATATTATAAACGTGAAAGTTTGTAAGTAGGTATGTATGGATGTTTGTTACTCTTTCACGAACAAACGGCTGAACCGATTTAGATAAAATTTGGTAAAGAGATGGCTTAGACCTTGCATTAACACATGGGCTACTTTTTATCACGGGCTAACGCGGGTAACACCGCGGGGCGCAGCTATAGTTGTCCATAAATCGTAAACGGTAAGTTTTACAAAAAAGTTTAATGGAAACAAAAGATGCGAAATTTTATTTTCTACAATAATGATCTTAATGTTTTTTGACCTTAAGTACATAGTTTCCGAGATATCGGCCAAAAACATTTTTTCAAGATGACGTGTCAGGAACGCATTCTCTGAACGGCCGAACTATAGTACCACATATGTTGCAATATATGATTGAGTAGATATTGCACTACAACTTTGATATAAAATGCGTTGACCTCCAATGTTCATGAGTCAAGAATTTGAAATACATTATTACATGGAGCGCGCAATAACCGTCAAAAGTGTATTTCCCCAAGTGAACTTTGAAAGCTTTAGCAGGAAAATATTTTTATACCTACCTAATTATAATATTATTTGGCTTTTTACTTGCATAACAATCGATTCAACCTGTTTTCATTGATATTATAGTCTTACTTGGTGCCTCATAAGCATGTTCAAAGTAACTCAAAAAGCTACGGAGAAGGCTATGCTCGAAGTTTCTTTTCGAGATCGAGGAATGAGGAGATTCCCAGGCGAATTAAATAACCGACATAGCCCAACGGATTAGAAGTTGAACTGGTAGTGGTCAGGGCTCATAGCGAAGAAAACTTATGACCGATGGGTCCGCAAAGATCTCGAATGGAGACCACGTGCCGGCAAGTATAGCGTAAGACAGCCACCACCTAAGTGGATGACCTAATCAAGGCATGAACGCTCTAGATGCAAGCCGCTTCCAACAAGTGTTATCGGAAATATACATACAGGGGAGGCCTATGTCCAGCAGTAGATGTCTTACGTAGATATTGGTAGTCATACTGGATGTGTTATAATTTATCAGTAAGTAATAATAAATCTAGACCCGTTAGATGTCCGAATATGAACCAGTTGCCAAGGTTAATCACCGCGATGGCGATCACGCCACCGATTTCTCGGGATTCCTTGTTAATTTGCATACTGATTCATGGATTTTTTTGTTTGCGACATGTTTTGGACAAACATGGTCCGATGCATTATCTGTTTCATATATCAGTCGCTTACCGTTATCCTGACTATATGAGATCGGTTTAATGGATTGGTTTTCTCGATTCGTCTTTATCATGCATGATTATTATCATTCTCTATCCCACTGCTGGGTGCAGGCCTATGTCTTGTAGTGCCATCTGTCTCGGTCGTTCGCTAATTGTGTCTAGATTCAATCCGCGATTTTGACGATGTCGACGCTACTCATCTACATATTTATCTTCCTTCCTTCCTTTCAGCCATAGGACGTCCACTGCTGAACATAGGCTTCCCCTAAAGATCTCCAATAAGACCGGGTGGTAGCGGCTTGCATCCAGCGCGATCCTGCGGTCTTAATGAGGTCGTCCGTCCACCTTGTGGGTGGACGTCCTACGCTGCGCTTGCCGGTACGTGGTCTCCACTCGAGGACTTTTCGACTCCATCGGTCATCAGTCCTCCGCGCTATGTGCCCTGCCCATTGCCACTTCAACCTGCCAATCCGTTGGGCTATGTCGGTAACCTTGGTTCTTCTACGGATCTCCTCATTTCTGATTCGATCACGCAGAGAAACTCCGAGCATAGCCCTCTCCATGGCTCTATTATCTATTTATCTACCATGTCCGTTTGTTGTCATGGCATCCATGTAAAATAAGTAAGGGGTGTTCTACTCAGCCTTTTATCCAGTTCTGGTGCCGACCTGGCTGTAGCCGCCTTCCGAAACAAAGGTCAATCGGCTGAGCAATGCTGAGCCATATTTAACCATCTCGGGTAGGTAGATAGCCCGTCATACATGTATGCACGAGTGCTTCGCTTATTTAATCACAAGTAAAACAAAAGATTCTTTAAACTATATTCATGTAAAAGAATCAAGTCAATCCGTCGCTCCATTGAATAAGGAACAGATAAACTACCAGTACAGAAGGATACTAATAAATAACCGTATGTTTCGTTGGAAAGAAATTCGGTTGCGATGATACTAGATAGACGGTGTTGTTATGACACCCCTTAATCACTACATAGTATAAAACAAAGTCGCTTCCCGCTGTCTGTCCCCATGTATGCTTATATCTTTAAAACTACGCAACAGATATTGATGCGGTATTTTTTAATAGGTCTAGTGATTCAAGATGAAGGTTTATAATATAAACCTTCCTCTTGAATCACTCTACCTTCCTAAGCACACTGCGTGCATGGTCGAGTTATCTCCGAAAAGCGGGACTGTGGCTGTCCCGCGCGGGAAATTTTGATTTAAAAATCGGGACGTCCCGCCAAAATCGGGACGTCTGGCAACGCTGGTTTATATGTATAATACACCTGTGCGAAGCCGGGGCGGGTCGCTAGTTAAGGATAAATAAGTAAGGGGTGTTCCACACAGCCTTTTATCCATTTTTGGAGATAACCCAGCTGTAGCCACCTCACGAGACAAAGGTCAGTCGCCTACGTAATTTAGAGCCATATTTAACCATCCCGGGTATAGCCCGTGATGCATGGACGCATGAGTGCTACGCTTAATTTGATCACACATGAGACAACAGTTGAAACCAAACTTACTTGGCTATTTTGAAAACCTAAGTACATAATATAGTACAAGGTACGAGTACAAACTACTATTTGGTACCCTTAGTAAGAATAGTTCACTATTCTTACTAAGGGTAAGGTAAGGTGAGTTTGTCAAGTTTTTACACGCTCAGTAGAGTTAGCGTAAACTACAAATTACGGGTATATCGTGTAATGCCATCTGATGCCTTCGATTTTACGTTTACTCTATCGAACGCGTAACAAACTTGACCATTTCGTACTAGAAACACTGTAGCTGTTTTGGGAATATGAATAAACCGTATTTTCCCTGTATTTCTTTTGATCTATTTCCATGTTTTCCAGAAAGTACATGTATACCTACTACTTTATTGTGCTCTTTGTTCAACCAATTCACATGCAAATACTCGTAATGTACGTACAGCCAATATCAAACAGCAATTATCATCTTCGATCAAACCAATATTCTCAATATTCAATCTTCTGACTGTTCGCTCGCATTTATCAACTCACCTACGAGTACCTATCTGCCTATTCAGTATTCATATCGCATGGACTCCATAATATCGCAGATTTCTAACACTAGAACCCTGACACATGAATTTGTTGATGTTGCTACGATGATCATCTTGAAAATGGAAGGAATCCGATGTGTTTTGGTACAAACTAACAAAATTTGGTTAAAAATTTAATGGACTTAGATTTGAGGGTACCAAAAACTTGGCATAAGCCATCAAGATCGACAGAAACTAACCACGTGTTTAACTCGTGCTTTTGGGCATCAATCAATTCAAATCAATACATATATTTTAGGATACCTCGTTCTCGATATTTTGGTTATTCTGTACGTAATTTACTCAGTCAAAACTGAGGGCAAAATATTTTGTGCTCAACTAAAAAAACTTATTTAATTAGCGGTGAAAGTGTTAAGAAAATATTTAAGTGAATTTTATGAAAAATACATTAATTCTGAAGGCTGACCACATTTCAGAGCGATCATAAAAGATCATAAAATTCGTCTCTAGGTACTTGCCATTCTCTTGGAACTATGCTTTTAAATTTTCGTGACAGAACAAAAGGAGTTTTATCATTTTATGACTCCGTGCAGCTGCGGTGGAATATTCCGAATTGTAATGCAAAGCTGCGGATTTTAAAAGGCTGCTTTCGGGTGAAGCAACAAAGAAGGTCTTGTGGCAAAAAAAGTTTAGGCACTTTAGTATGGAAAAGTTTGTATTGAGTTTAAAGATTGAACTGAATTATTTAGGTGACTACCTAAACTCAAGCCTCAGTTTTCACTAAATTTTGAAGTCTGCTTTGTCTCGTTTATCGTTAAAAAATATCTTTGTTGGCAAAAATAAGTTACTTAATAAAGTATTTAATGGATACTTAAGTATTTATGGTACCCATAGTATCTATTGAGCGATAAAAAGCTCAATTTGTGAATTAAAATTACTCATAAACTTCATAGCTTTAAAAAAAAATAGGGAAAGCATTTCCAATTTAGCCATGAATTTTTGACTGACATTTAGGTATAGAAGAAAAATAAAATTAAACAAAATCTACTTAAATTAGCTTATTAGTATTTATTAGTGGAGCCTTGTAAGTGGCTGTCCATGCATGTACTTTTACTTAAGTCTGTAACATAGCAGTGAGGTACCTGAATAAATTAAAATATAAACAATATTTTCAATAACTAAGGTTATCTGTCCTGTTCATCTCTCCTTTAATCTTTCAAACTATTCGAGTTAATTTTACAACCCGTCTAAATTATTTGTAGGCTTCTAATTAACGTAACGGCAAAGTTAGTTAATTAAAAGATAACAAAAGAGCTGGAGCGGGCGACTTAGTAATTAGCGGTCCTAGGTTGGTTCGTGGAGCGCTGGGTTGGAGGAGGCAGATTGTTAGGAGCCTGAAAGAGTGCTTTTTGATCAAATCGATCAACCATCGTCGTCAGACCATCCGCTCAGTTATCGGTGAAGGAAAACTTTGCGGATAAACCTTCATACCATCGACTTGGCATTTTTCAACCGACTTCCAAAAAGGAGGAGGTTATATGTTCGTGTGTATGTATTTTTTTTGAGTATGTTCATCGATAATTTCGCCAATTGTGAACCGAATCGAAAAAATCTTTATATTCCCGATTTCGTTATTTTATACTCCCGAGGTGGTCCCATTTAAATTTTACAGAAATCGGCTGAGCCGTTTTTGAAAAAATCAACAATAATGTAAGCAATTCGAGCGAAATATCCGAATTTTTACACGATGAAAATTGATAACTTCGCCAATTGTGAACCGAATCGAAAAATATTTTTTTTGTTCGAAAGGGTATACTCCTAAGGTGGTCCCATTTAAATTTTACAGAAATTGGCTGAGCCGTTTTTGAAAAAATCAACAATAATGTAAACAATTCGGCCGAAATATTCGAATTTAGTGCACGATGGAAGGCGGTTTTGCCATTTTTTGCGAAAAATAATTATTGCGCATAGGTTGCGTACCTAAAGGGTAACAACGTTACTCTATTACTTTGTTTCTAACACTTAAGATTTTTACCGTTTCTGGGAGTTCCTTATTTTAAAGAAAATCTCATTATCATCATTATCTCGTATCTTCAAATCTATGCCTACCGTTGTTTCAGTCACCTGCCTTTGAGCGTTAACTAAAAGACAAGTAACTAGACGAGTTATGTAATTAGTGGTGGCCCAAGTTAGATTCGTGGAGCGCTGGGCTGGAACAGGCAGGTCATTACAGACGTGATTCAGCAAGTTTCCATACTTTATTACGGCTAGAAACTCTTCCGAAAAACTTGTACTCAGTGTAAATTTGAGAAAGCTCGATTCGAATTTGGTTCTGTAAAAATTGTCGGAAATCAACGAAGACACGTCCAACTTCTATTATGTTTTTGAAGTGAAACTTCTAATCCGAATCCTAACAAGGTTGCGTTAAACGTATAACGCTACCATGGAGGGGATATGAAAGCACTGTTGCATCAAAGTTTCACTTCTTCCGCGCGGAGGGACTCCACGTCCACGTCTTTTTTTTCTGTTTTACCCTCTAGGTACCTACTGTCCTAGAGCATATAGTATATTGTAGCTATAGCTGTTGAGATTTGGTTAGCGTATAATGTTGTACCTTTCGTTGGTTGTCTTCACAAATAATGCTTAACATAAATAAAGAAAAGAATAAACATTGTAGGTATATTTATTCTGATTGGTTTCCAACACATACTCAATAAAAAATATAAATTTTCGTGCTCCGGCTATTTTAAGACTATTTTTGCTTTCCGAAAATATAATAAATGATAATTTTGAGGAAAAGCCACCCGTTGCGTATCTCGAATCTTTAGCCGCACAAAAGTTCCATTGTATGAAACTCAAACAAATCTATTTATCTTCCTTGCCAAAATCTCAAGCCCGGCTCTTCTGTTTGGTTCAAAACATAAAAATATATTCCCGTATTTTGTACCGTGAATAGACCACAATTATACTCAAACAAAAAATCCAAAGAAAAATGCTCGTTAAAAAGTCTCAGAACCTCATCTCAACCCTTTCATGCCAAAGAAGGTGATCCTGGACATTTTCTGTTGCGGGAAAATGGAATCTTTTCACGAGTAATTTGTTACATTTTTGTTTGTAGACTGCAGTGGAGGAACTATGGGTTTTAAAGTTGGATTCGGTCCGTGGCGGTCTCTAGCGGCCCATAAAACTGTTAAACTGCTTGACTTTAAAGCCGCCTTGACAGTTTGAAATTGCGCTACTTCTACCCTCTTTTTGTAGACGGCGCTGGCTGATACATTTTTAAGTCGGAGCAACTTATCCACCGCTCGCATGTCTAGATTTTTTAAAGCTGATGCTAATGTTACTTTAGAAAATCCTATTCAAATCAGAGCTTATACAATACCTATCAGAGATGCTTTTAAAATCTTTGAAAATTCTTATTTCACGAGTATAATACATGTGACAGAAAAAGATATTTAATCTGATTGAAAAATTAAAAAGTTTCTTTTGACAGTCTGCTGAAAATCCTCTGAAAATTCTCTACTTAGAAATTTACACGTGTATAGAATCTTCTAGAAAACTTAAAGCTACGCACAAAATTGCGACTCTGACTGTTGTCGGCTTGAAGTTAGGAGAGTTCTTATGAAAGTATTGGCGAAGTCAGACGACAAAGAGTACTCATTTTTTGCTATAATATAACGCTTCAACGTTTCAACGTGGGAGGAATGTCAACCATAAAGCTCGCCTTCCATTGCGAGCTGAATGGACCCATCACACACTTAGCTAGAGTTTAGCTCGCAACGTCAACATGCATACTATAATCAATTTTTTATAGTCAACTCTTTTTCAGTGGAGGCACTTGCATGAATTTTGTCTTTGCGATTTAAACGGCACGGTAATGGTATTCAACAGTAATCCATCTTCATACAAATGGTCGGAACGCGAATCATACCTATGCGCCTTGGAGCTCGGTATACATATAAATACACAACAGTCGCAGGGGCGCGCCGCAGTGACGAACGAACGTGAAGTTTGTATCAGTAATCGTGCGGTTTATCTACCAGGCGGGCAGCCCTAGCGTGTGATACGTACTGCGTCGCCACGCAGGGCTTTCAGTATTTATTTCAAGAACGTGGCCGAGTCCTAATACTGTTAGATACCATTACTGCAAACGGAGTCATGGGTCCGATCCGCTTACAGTGGAAGACGGACATAACGATGGCGCTGATCCCAGATACGATATGTCCGTAGATAATGTGGATATTTTAGAAAGATACCGGAAATAGCGCACTTATAATGTCAACCCAATAATGGCTACCGAAATGCCGTAACCTTAGAGAAATCGTATTACGCACTGCTGCTCACTTCGACTATTTTTTGAGGTCACAAAGACAGATGAAAGGATTTTTTGCTTCTATTTACGTTAATTTTGCCTAGTTTAATAAAATTTCTAATCCATAATCTGCCAAGTACGAGTCGGACTCGCATATGAAGGGTTCCGTACTGTATGGGAGCCCCCTTAAATATTTATTTTATTTTAATTTGATTATTTATTATTAACTAGCGACCCGCCCCGGCTTCGCACAGGTGTATTATACATATAAACCTTCCTCTTGAATCACTCTATCCATTAAAAAAAACCGCATCAAAATTTTAAAGAATTAAGCATACAGACAAACAAACAGACAAAAAGCGACTTTATTTTATACTATGTAGTGAAGTATAGAAATATAAAAAATCATAGAAAATGATTAGAAATAACCCTGTATAGCCGGCTGCAGCCATGAAACCGCGATATATTTTTTAGTCTCGTCATGTTTTCTTATTAATTACGAACGGGGACTTGCCGTTTGACCACCATGGTAATGTGTCTCCATTTTCAAAAAAAGATGATTGTTTTTAAACGTATGATTCTAGATACTACCGAACTTCATCATCTTTTGTTCATCCTTTCTATGCAATAGTTGCCTTATGGGCTAGGATGCGCACCACGAATTTTTTCTTTCGACGTGTCAGAACAAGACAGAGTTATGGTGAAGTATATATCTGTCACTTTATATGCTAAGGTCTAAGGAAGATATTGCTTTTTAGCGAAAAGGCTCTCAGTTGCTACACTAGTTATAAGTTACACTTATTTTCCTTTGTTATATTATAAATCTTTGTGTGTACAATAAAGAATTGATCAATTTATCGATTAAAGTAAATAAGAAATCAGTTTTCATCATTTGGGAGAAAGAATTACGTTCCAATAAAGGTTTTTTTTAATGTTCATGTAACTATGAAAGAAAATGCAATTTGTCTGCTAAACTGTCCCCTGTCTTCTTTCCGATCTAGACTGACAGTTCCCAGCTCAGTCTTCGTCTAATTTATTAACACCCGTATCGTGCTAGAAGCCCGAGGGTGGCCGAATCTTTTATTCAGAGCAGCCAGATAATGCGCTTAGTGCTGCCGATTTGCTAATTGGCGGGAAAGCGGCGAATTTCAAGGCTTTTTCGACCTTTCGGGACACTTGAGACGTGGAAAAGGCTTTATTAAACTTCTTTCGCGCGTGACAGCTTTTCGAGCTTCCTAGGTGAATTCGTTATGTTTAATTATGGTTAGAGAATATATTACAGGAATTGAACCAAAAATAGTTGTTCTTTTTGTTGATTTGGAAAGAACGCGTTCATTTACTGAAAGGAATGTATCATAACTAATGAGCAACAATTAAAAGATATTATAAATTAATCACATGGTAGAATACTCGCGTCAGAATCTTTCGATTCGTAATTGGGACCAACCATTGACCACTATTGGGGCATATTTTACCCCACCAGATCGTAATAGGAGTAAAATATGCCCCAATCGCCCATCTATGGCAGGTCGAACGCGAATTTATCACTACGTAGTATAAAATAAAGTCGCTTCCCACTCTGTCCCTATGTTTGCTTATGTCTTTAAAACTACGGAACGGATTTTGATGCGTTTTTTTAATAGATAGAGTGATTCAAGAGGAAGGTTTACATGTATATAATACACCTGTGCGAAGCCGGGGCGGGTCGCTAGTTAAAAATAATCTGATCCGGCGACAACATAATTCAATTTATTTTTGTACTGATAATTTTATTTAAAGGTAGTGCTCTACTCGACAGGAAGATATAAAAAGCTCTTGTTCATAATTCCATAACGCGCGGAATGTACGAATATATACACGGTTATTTCTAATCAATTAGCATCCTTTTAGGGGCTTATTCTGTACATCAAAACTAACAACTTTTGTTTTGCGACTTTTGTCAAAACTAAAAAAAAAACAGCTGTTCCGTACATTTTATCGAGGGTGAACGATATTTTTCTATGCAACAACAACTTTACTAATAATAATAGACCCTGTATATGTCGCAGCCGCCTCTGTAGTTGTTTACTGGCGACCACTAATCATCGCGCTGAAATTCAAATTAAGTTGCAGCGATACCAAAACCCAGAACAAAGAGTGGATATAGCTTTAGCAGCGCTCGGACGCTGGCTTATCTCTTTGTTGTTCGATTTATGGCCTGCAGAGAATGGCCCGTTCCCACCGACCGATACACGAATGATATCGTAAACTCACTGATAAACCACTGAAGGGTTTTCTTTAGTGTTACTTATTCGCCATTGATTTCCAAAATGGAGGTCCTTAACTCCTGTCGTATGCTTTTGTGTGCATTTTACGCTTTATCTTCGAGTTTGAAGTGATGTGTTTCATTTTGTATTTTTTAAATGATACTCGGGGAAACTTTCATACCACTGGTTTTCCAATAAAAAAAACTGCGAAAAAATTCGTTGGCGCATGTGAATCTAGCAAGCAGCAAATGGGCCAGTGTTGGAATATCGATTTTGTCCTTTGAGGACAGGCCATCTTTGAAGGTGGGCTATTAAAAGACGATACTGTGATTTCGATACTTCGAGCAAAAATCTGTAGCTATAGAGTCACAATCGTGCAATAAAAGTGTCCGAGCCAAAACGCTGCCCAAGCTACGTAGTGGCAGGCGTTTTAGTTAGTCGTAAGGCGATTGATTGCAAGTCGACTACAACACCACGCGATGCTAAAGTGCTCGGGTCGATTCCGAGCACTAATTAGGTGATAACGTCGAGATTCGAGAAAACAGGTAATTGTGAATTATTTAATGTAATATCTAAGTCTGTATGTATGACGGCGCTCCGATTTTTTTTTACTACTCTCACTTAGGCTCTGTAGATATTTGCTTGAAGTTTCAATATGACAAAAAAAATTGGGGATATGTTACACACGGTCTCTGACCCCAAATTAACCATAGTTTGTAATATGGCTTCCAGAGACTGATATAATACATATTTTTGAATACATTCTTATGTAGATAACAACTAATAACATCCAGACACAGAGCAAACACTTGTGTTCATCACATAAATGTGCCCTGGGTGGGAATCGATCCCACGCTTCTTTGACCCAGGAGTCAGTGTCACTAACCACTGCGCCATCGAGGCAGAAAAACTAAAACTGCAGCGTCAAAGATCCTTAGATATAGATTTGATGGCCCGCGCAGGCGGTGCCGGCGGTCGGGCCATCAAGCGTCCGATCCCGTTGTAAAGTCGGCCGGCCCCGGCCCCGGACCCGGGCCCGGCGAATCCTCCAATCGGACTAGATATTTCCACTTTCCGAGCAGGTAGCGCTTACTTGAAAAAACGTTTACCGTCGGTCGTTACCTCGTTTATTGAATTTCCCAAAGAATGCGTAAGATGTGGAGTGAAAAATGTGTAAAGAAACAATTTGTAAATTACTGTTTTATGCTGTCTCAGCCTTAACAAAATTTTGTATCCATCTCTGTAAAATGCTTATAAGTGATCGTTGGTTGGTTGGTTCATTCCTTCGCGCCATTCTTTCCAGTCCTGTGAGAGCCTCATCCTTTGCTTTCCTACCTTGCTAGACAATACTATCTGACTATGGACTGATGAATGCCATGGTCTGCCAATGTGACGTCTGTTTCAGGGAAACCAATCCGTCGTAGCCTTAGTACACTTGCAAACAAATTGTCAACTGTTCATTAGAGCACATATATGAGATTAAGCATTTCTTGTTTTCCTTCTCTTATTTTTTTTTTGACGTGATAACGTTTTATGTTGCCGCCACTCTCCACAAGGCGACACGAGCACCGCAGCTGTAGCATCGCCGAATTGTAAACCTACTTGTTTACGATGTGAAGTTAGCTAAGTACAGCTGCGGTGCTCGTGTCGCCTCGTGGAGAGTGTGGCGGCACCATTATAATTCGAATGCCGGCTGCACGGACGAAAAAGTGTCACGTTCCGCCAGAGCCGAGCGTCCAAGCGAGAGTGTGCTTCTTCTATATTTAACAATGTTTTCTTATGACGTTATAAAGTAAACCGAGCTTTAAGACAACCAATATATTTTCTTTATTTGTTCGTTGTTCTTGTCCTGAAGAGCTGATTTTTTGCACATTTCCTTATCAGTGGCGGATGGAAACGGTGGCCAACTATATGACTGTATATTTGTGTGTTTGCCTGCCTAATGCGATCTCTGCCCGGAATGTCGAGATTCCTCCTATTCAGGAGGGTCGGATGAATGGCTCTCGTCCTCTTATTGAGAGCTTTGGGTTTTGCTTTACTCAATATTTTGTTGAATTATTTTTTGGAGTATTTGTTAAACAAGATGTTGTTTTGCATTCTTGTCACATTATAGAGTTGTTCATATATTATTCACTAGCGACCCGCCCCGGCTTCGCACAGGTGTATTATACGTAAAAACCTTCCTCTTGAATCACTCTATCTATTAAAAAAACCGCATCAAAATCCGTTGCGTAGTTTTAAATATATACCTATAAGCATACATGGGGACAGACAGCGGGAAGCGACTTTATTTTATACTATGTAGTGATTATGAACTAATTTTAACTATGTGACCATCCCTTAAATTACAAATAGAAATTAATCTTAAGCTAATTGTTTAACACAATACTAATGTTTTTTTTTTTATTTCAGGTAAGTTCGCGATTGGTCACCTAATGGTACTTACTTAGTTACCTAATGGTAAGTATCTACTGTCGCCGTCTTCCTGCTTCTATGCAGGAGTAAAATTAAAGGGAAATGTATGCCATCCATCCATTAACCCATAAGATATGCCCTTATGGATTTCCAATAAACTCAGTTGGAAGCGATTTGGATTCAGCGCGTTGATTCGGTCTTAGTTATATCTTTATTCATCTAGCTGATGGACGTCCTATGCTGCGCTTGACGGTATTTGGTCTCGTTGAAAATGATAGATGGAAAAAATTACTTCATCAGAATTTTCATTAGTCCATTCGTTCGGTATGATGCCACAGCCAAACACTTCAAACTTATAACCCCTCTTCGCCTAGTTAGGGTTCCATACCCAAAGGGTAAAAACGGGACCTTATTACTAAGACTCCGCTGTCCGTCTGTCTGTCTGTCTCCAGGCTGTATCTCATGAACCGAACCGCTATAGCTCGAAAGCTGAAATTTTCACAGATGATGTAATTCTGTTGCCGCTATAACAACAAATACTAAAAATAGAATAAAAATAATATTTAAGGGGGGCTCCCACACAACAAATCTAAATTTTTAGCCGTTTTTCGCTCGATATCAATAATGATAACAGGTAGATGCTTGAAATATTCACAGAATATTTAGCTGCATGCTTAATTAAATTAAAATAAATATTTAATGGGGGGCTCCCATACAGTGCGGAACCCTTCGTGCGCGAGTCCGACTCGTACTTGGTAGATTATTTTAAAAATAGCACAGCGGAGTCGAATATCCTGCCATCGATAAGTTAACAAGTAACGAAGTAATCCTTGCCTTTTGTGCCGGAAACCCAGAGTACAGTCGGCGTAGTGCACCAAACGTCTTTGTGCCCAGCTTAACCGAGTTTCCTCTAGCTTTGTGCTGCCGAGGCTGCCACTTTATGCTGCAGGTTTCATTCGATGTTATACGACGTCTATCATGGGATTCAAGGGGTGAGTTCGATTAGAATTATATCAGCCTTGTTGTACGTTCAATACGTTCATGGCGATCTGAGATTAGAACTCGCCATTTTACCTCGAGATTATATGAATGGATAGGATTTTTAGAAACAATTGTTTTACAAAAAAAATTACTGGATACAAAAGATGCTAAATTTTATTCTCTACAGTAATGGTCTCCATGACTTTTGCTCGAAAGTGCATAGTTTCCGAGATATCGGCCAAAAACGTTTTTTCAAGATAGCGCTTGAAGCTCCACCGGGATCTGTCAGCATTTTGTGATATTATGCTCAGCAAGTGATCCTTACCCTTATAAAAAAACATATTAGATCGGAAATTTAGTGCCAAGTTGACCAAAAAAAAAAACGTCTATTTTTCCTGAGGTAGAAGGGTAATTGGGCGGACTGGTGGATTCACATACGCCATCGAATTTCTTCTACGGACATATGCTGGTTTCCGATGATTTCCTTCACCGGAAAGCCAGTAGTGTGAAAATCCGTACATAAATTCAAAAGAACTCATTAGTACGGTACCGGGAAACCACGACCTCATGATTGTAAGGTTGTTGCCACTACCACTAGACCACCACAGCTTTTGAGAGACGCTTGCTTGTTTCTTTTGCCACCTTATTCGTCTCCAGCCGACTTCCCAAAGTCATATTGGATGTGCACACGCTCATCCCAAGTTGGAAACTCCTCAGAGCTCTAATTAGGCTGGAACTCCGCAACTTCGCCCGGGAACTGGAAACTTGGTGGATTATTCAAACGAGCATTTGTTTTAATTACATGTTCTGCCTGCTTGGATTTATTCTGAACTTGGTCGCGTAATTTATTCAAATGTTCAAACGTTACTAATGTTGCTGAGAGAGATATTTTGGTAGGAAATATTATGAAGATACGCTTGTGTAATTATCTAAATATAATTAAGCTTCATCATTTAAAGTTTAAATTAGATAGGTACATTGCAGAATCGAATTTCATTGTCATTAAGTAAGTAAGTATTAAGTTGTTCTTATAATTGCTGCCCTTTTTATTGTATCTTTGGGAGCCCAAGCGTTTTTTTTACTTACTCGATCGCGTTATACGAGTAACTATTTGTATGTGAATTAAACTGTGTATACAGAGTGTCAAGTGGGAGTTTTGCAAATCAAATCGAATCACTTTTACGTCGCGTTGACCGAGCGCGCCGAGCACACACGCGAGTACATTGACACACACGCTTGAGTTAGCCAATCACTGACGTTGCCGCGCTTGTGTTGGATTGGTTTGGCGCTCGTTACATTACCATAAAAAATACTCACACTTAGCTATTCAGTTTTCTGTACGTGACACAAGGTGGCGCTGTACCATTTCCATAGAAATCAAATCAAACGTTAACGCGATCGAGTACGAGCGCGAAACTCCCACTTAGCCCTCAGACGGCGTTCTGTAAAATCCATACACAAGTTTATTTTAACTCTACCCTGTAAGCAGAAGAATTCATAATAGGCCCCTTTGGCTATACCTATTACCTCAATATCGACATTAAAAATGTAAAATTTTGATTTGTGACCTGACTTCCTTATAGAAAAACGCAGCGATCTCTTCAGATTTTAAGGAAAAATTAAACTGATCCAAGCCACTAGAGTAGTTATGTCAGCGGACTAGAGCCACGCTTCGTTACTTCAAGGAGCTGGGCTGGCACGGGTAGGCCCTGGAGGCACAAATGAAAAATGCACAAAAAAATCCCATGCGGGGACGTCAGTGCAGGACTTCTCGCCCCCACACCGAAAAAGAATTAAGAATGACGTTCATCAACATCTTCAAAAAAGTTCTTTCAAATAAATAGACTACCGTCTCCCATAACAATGGATGGAGATGCCATTATTTCCGCGAACACACGCGAGAGTATACGGTCGACGGGCCTTTCAATCAGGTCGCGCCGCGCCAAGCTTCCATTTATCATCTCCATTGTTCTCTGTGGACCACTGCAGCACAATCAAATCTATGCTGTGACGTAGAGAAAAATGTTTTATGCCCTTCTGTGATGTCATTGTGAAAAGCATTGAAAACAGCGGTCTAACATGGTCAGAGGCAGAAAAATTCTAGCAAATAATTTAATTTTTAAATTCTATTACTAGCAGAATTCAGTTACCTTACTAGAGCTATTACAACTTCTTTGTTGGAAATTAAAAAGTTTTTATAGGTTTTTTATCTTAGTTAGATAAATAACACGAATTTCAAGATATTATATCAAGCAATCAAGATATATCCTTGTTGGATGGTCTATCGTCCGGACTATATTAGAAATTGATTACATGCTTTAACATCAATTACATCTAGCGATGTAAGTAAAGCTTAACATAATCCCCTTGTAACAATATTGATTATCAGTTATTTACTGGAAACTCCTTCGTAATCGTAAAACGAGACCTTTTTTAATTACGACGCCTGGGATGACGATAAAATTAATGATGTTATTAATTTACTTGCGACATTGATATTGCTTTATCAAAGAAACTTTTATTGAGCAAATAACTATAAAAATTTGTGTTTGTTGTCCAATAGCAAAAGTCAGAGTCAAGTGTCAAAGAGACAAGTGTCATTTAGGTGTCTAAGTGACAGGCACGTAGACCCCTAAATAATACTTGTCTCTTGTGTGTTATTGTAGGAAACGTCCATAATGAGTGTAACAAACACTGTTACTCTTAAACTTCCACTCCCCTAAGTACGGAATTTTTGGATTATGTTTTTGACGTGAGAGTCTTATAAATTCATAAATGCTGCGTTGGCTGCACGCACGAAAAAGTTCCACGTTCTGCCTGAGCCTAGCGTGTAAGCGAAAGCGCGGATCAATCGATAGAGAGGCACGAGCGGCCTACGCGTTCGGCTTGTTTCAGTTGTTGATTCAACTTAGTTCTCTTATGACATTATCACGTAAAATTATCGTGTGTAAACCGACTTTACAGACAACCATTTTTTGTCTGGAACAATATTTGCGAGCCCTCTGAAATGTCAGCTTTGTCTACAATGAGATTGGCTTAGTCCCAACGCCGCAAACTTGGTAAACTGCGATTGGAAGCTAAGTTTGTAGCGTCCAGCGAACTCCAGCGGGTGTCGTGTTAGCTGCAAACCAAGTTAAGAAACAGTTGAATGCTACGACGGTCAGTTTACTAGAATTTTAGAGCTATTTGCTGGCTCTGTTTTATTCTTATACTCGGGTATTCCGTTATTCATAATCAACTAGCTTTTGCCTGCGGCTTCGCTCGTGTTATATATAACCTAGCTATGACACTCTGCGATCTATAAAATTGTATGTTTTTTACAGTTAAGTCGTTGCGTGAACGAGTAACAAACACGCTTTCGAATTTATAATTTTATTAGTAAGGGTAGGAAATGTTTGGAGTATCTCAGAGCATGCTCTATGTTAATAAATAAAATTAAGCATATTTTGAGCAAAGTATTATAAGTAATTAAATTAATACTCTACTTTATGATAGAAAAATATACATTTTAAAAATCTGAGTCGGTAGTAGAATCCGTTTATGAGTCAGATACGATTCAATTATATTTTGACTACAAAACGTTAGTTTAGTACTTATGCCTGGCACAAAATTTTCGTACTCTGGCAGCGCATCGATAGTAAATTTAAAATAATTGGAATTGGAATTTTGGATCTCCACACATTTTCTATCGAAAATATAAGGCAGTATCGTAGTAGCTCGGGTATCACCTTATATAGGCATGATGCCTAAGAAAATATAATTAGTCCGTCAAACAGATTATTAACCAACATTAGACACGTATTTTTTATTTTTTCAATTAAACATAAAGAAGGATGTCGACAGCTCATACATACGAATACCTGTTGTGTACGAATACACTCAGTTTCTCCCAAGCTCATTTATAAAAATGTTATCTTCACCAGAGTAATTTATGACGCTTCTAAAACTGTTCTGATATGTACAAGTTTGTTTAAAATGAAGTTAAAATAAGAAAAACCGAAAACAATTTTCAAGCTATAGGTACCTACTTTGATTTATAGAATTATAGACCATAGCAGTGCTGCCAACTCCTTTTGGCAAAAATTCGCTATCAGCACGTCAAAAACGCGCCAGAAGCGCTAAATGGTAACTACGACGACTGGTACTACGAAAAAATGAATGATAATGAATTTCGGTATTCATCCACTTCATTAGCAATAGTATAAGAACCACAACTTGCTGCTATTCGAACTTCGGCCGCAGCCTGCGGATGCAGGTCGCGATTGCAGGTAACACACATCTGAAATGCAGCCACTGCCTGCTTTCGCAGTCGAGAGTGATTCCGAGGTTGGCTACACGTGCTGCGACAGGCAGCACGTCTGACTTGTCTAAACAGGTGAACAACACTCGCAGCTGAGGCTCGGTAGCACGTGCTGCCGGAGCCGCAATCGGAATCTTTTTTGCAGAAATTCATACTACTACATAGATAACCAGAGCCCTTACTCGTAGTCCAGGCTTTGCGAAGTTTACTCAAACTTTTGCGTTCGCGTGTGGCTCCATAGATTTTGGTTAGTTCTTCCTCGTTTCAGCTAGGGGCGCTGTACAAAAATGTATAGGGCCATACCGAAACAGCTGTAGTTTCAATTTACGTGTAAACCTGGATTAACCCCTCAGTTGTGCAGCCACAGCCGGCTTCGCGCAGCTGCTGCAAGTGCTGTTTGTAGCTGTAGCCTGCTGCCGAGATTCGAATAGCACCTTTAAGGATTATTACGAGCAATATCAAAATAATCAGGAATATCTCGGATAATTTCAACTGCAGCTTTTTGTTAGTAGTAAAGTGAGTGAAACCCAAAAATAGAATATTCTTTCTTTTTGATAATTTTTTAGTATACAAAAATGTATGTTTCTATAAAATATGTAAAAAGACACCTCAGTTCGTAAAATTACTAGTTGAAACACTTGAAACGAGTTAAGGAAGGAGCATGAACAGTAATAAAATAGTGTTTTTTTTAAATAATGTGCCCATTTTTGGACAGGCTAAAGCCTTTAAGCTCATACCGCCACTTCTTATGTATGTAATCTATAATGTTAAAACAATAAAAAATCATTGTAATTTTTCTGGTGGTCTAATATTAATTTTAATTAGTGATATGAAAACAGCAAAAAATCACTAAATTTTTGAAGCACATATCATTATTATAAATGATGTTTTGTATTCTACCTTCTTGCAAAAAAAAAAAAAAAAAACGACAGGTCCATTCGCTGCATCCTTCTTTGTGAAGATATAGCCCGTTAAAGTTCCTCGTGACGTTACGAGTGTCATACAAATGTATGGACTTTCGTAAGAGACGTGACGTCACGACCCCCCCACTCCCAAACTTTGACAAGTTTTACCTTTGCTATTTGTTGTCTTATAGACAAAAGAAAAAATACGTAACCAATATATAGGTCTGCGTGCTTCATCTTCGACCACAACGTCGCTTACCATCAGGCGAGTTGGTGGTCAAACGCGGACTTATTTGCGTTAAAAAAAATGTAATAATCAAAGTTACGGACTAATTATAATAATGTTATTTTAACTGTTTGTCCATGTCAGAAGCCTTCAGACGGCTTACAAAGTATGACACCAGGGCTAGCAATTCCGCCTACACGAAGTTACTTGCGGCCAAATTCTTTTCGTTTTTGCGCTAAGTATATAGCTGTCTTCGACGATAGCGTTGACTTGCTGCGGCAACCCGCAACCATCGCCTTGGACTACATCCACCCCCGCAGGAGCCTTGACCTTGAAACAAACCAATTGAATACATTCTTCACGACTGCCCAAATACGAACCGTATGTGTTTAGGGCACTTTATTCTATGGTAACTTACAAATGGCTGTATTGATTTCCTGTGTTAGTGAGATCGTTACTTTATCGCGGGGGACGCAGGCACTTGTGTTTTCGTTAAGGATTAATGCTAGCTTATTTTGTGTGGTTTTGGAAGCTAAATAGTTGTAAACACTAGACTGGACGAGTGCTCACACCCATAGCTCTCCACTAGGATTACCTGTGTCAGGGATGTAACGGAATATACAGGACCAGCGGGCTTAGCATAAGGACCATAAAATAACTCTATCGACGTGTCAGAGCGTGACAGAGTTATGATGAAGTATATATCTGTCACCTTTGCACACGTCGGTAAACTCTTGTCGTGGTCTTGTATGCTAAGACTGCTGGGGCCAAATTTTCTATCGACAAAACGTAACGTCACGCGGTTGTTTTTTTTTTGCTCTCCGTATGTTTGGAGAAATGTTTGATAAATGTAAGATTACGTTACAATAAATTGTAAACCGAGCTTAAGTTATGTTATTTGAAAAATACATATTTTTATCACCAATTTTTTAAAGCAAAAACCATGTTAGAGCGTGATACGTGCTTGTTTTCATGATGATGATGATTTCCCGGCCGTTTTCGGCCACGGCGACTGCATATATCTTCTTAGGTTACTTGATGGGTCCTCACATGACTGAAGTAACCAATTTTAGCGGTGAAAGTTCGAGAACAGGTGCTACATGTGAGGATACCATCAACATAATTGTAAGGTATGTTTGCAGGCGGTCTGTTTTTAAGTTGTTTTCTTTTCGCATCTAGGTCGCGCCTTCGTTGGTCTTCAAATGCGTAAATCTTTTTGTGAATCGACTGTCTCCATTCAGAACGATTGCTGGCTTCATCTTCAAATGTTGATGGCTCGATCCCACACCCCTTCATGTGGCGCTTCAGCACATCCTTATACCTCAAGAACTGGCCTCCACTTTTCCGCTTACCATTCTGAAGTTCCGAGTAAAAGATGCGCTTAGCTAACTTTTCATTGGGCATGCGGGATACGTGCCCACTCCATCTCAGCTGGCGTCGCATTGTTTTCATACAGGTTTAACCACCGGAACAAGTATCACTCAGACAGAACGGATAATTGTGGTTATTAAAAATCTGTCGGAGAAGTCAACTTAATCTATCTGCCCAGCAATGGACGAACTCTGATTTTATGACGATTACTATTATTAATAGTTTAATAGTCTATTAAACCGTTTTGGATAGCTGTGGTTGATGTTCCAGTCCAGTGTTTATCTAACTCAGTGTTTGTCTAACATCATACTGTCCCTTCATGACTCACGAGTTTTGCTCACTCAAGGCGGGAACGCTTCAAACCGATATTTTTATGCTATTTTGGTGAATCGACAAATGGGACACATACGTAATTGCTATAGCCGCCTCTTCTAAAACTTGCTATTCCTTAAGAACTCTGGTTCCATTGCCGATGTCTCAGTAATGAATATTCCGTGGAAGTTGTTGTATGTCGCCAATTTGAGGATAAACGAGGCTTCTCGTTAAGCCGAGGCGCGGGCCTAATGGATAGGAGCGCGATAAAAGTGTTGTCTGACAGCCGAGGCACGCAAATTGCGGAAGTCCTCCGTTGTAAATCATTGTCGTCCTGCCGAGGGCCTTTTTTAACGCGGGCATAACAAAATCGGCCGATCTAAAGCCCTTCATTTTGAGGTGGATACTCATTGGGAACTTTCGCTTGAAACGTGATACTGCAAGATTCCAATTCAGAGTTAGTAAGATTAAATACAGAATACCTACTACCTTAGATATAGGCGCGATAAAAGTGTTGTCTGACAGCCGAAGCACGCACGGAAGTCCTCCGTTGTAAATCATTGTCGTCCTGCCGAGGGCCTTTTTTAACGCGGGCATAATAAAATCGGCCGATCTAAAGCCCTTCATTTTTAGGTGGATACTCATTGGGAACTTTCGCTTGAAACGTGATACTGCAAGATTCCAATTCAGAGTTAGTAAGATTAAATACAGAATGCCTACTACCTTAGATATAGGCGCGATAAAAGTGTTGTCTGACAGCCGAGGCACGCACGGAAGTCCTCCGTTGTAAATCATTGTCGTCCTGCCGAGGGCCTTTTTTAGCGCGCGGAATAATAAAATCGGCAGATCTAAGGTACTTCATTTTGAGGTGGATACTCGTTGAGAGCTTTCGCTTGAAACGTGATACTGCAAGATTCCAATTCAGAGTTCGTAAGTTTAAATACAGAATACCTACTACTTAAGATAAAGGCGCGATAAAAGTATTGTCTGACAGCCGAGGCACGTAAGGAAGTCCTCCGCTGTAAATCATTGTCGTCCTGCCGAGGGCCTTTTTTAACGCGGGCATAATAAAATCGGCCGATCTAAAGCCCTTCATTTTGAGGTGGATACTCATTGGGAACTTTCGCTTGAAACGTGATACTGCAAGATTCCAATTCAGAGTTAGTAAGATTAAATACAGAATACCTACTACCTTAGATATAGGCGCGATAAAAGTGTTGTCTGACAGCCGAGGCACGCACGGAATTCCTCCGTTGTAAATCATTGTCGTCCTGCCGAGGGCCTTTTTTAGCGCGGGGAATAATAAAATCGGCAGATCTAAGGTCCTTCATTTTGAGGTGGATACTCGTTGAGAGCTTTCGCTTGAAACGTGATACTGCAAGATTCCAATTCAGAGTTCGTAAGTTTAAATACAGAATACCTACTACCTAAGATAAAGGCGCGATAAGAGTGTTGTCTGACAGCCGAGGCACGTAGGGAAGTCCTCCGCTGTAAATCATTGTCGTCCTGCCGAGGGCTTTTTTAACGCGGCTGATAATAAAATTGGCCGATCATTTTGAGGTGGATACTCATTGGGAGCTTTCGCTTGAAACGTGATACAGCAAGATTCCTATTCAGAGTTTGTAAGTTTAAATACAGAATACCTACTACCTAAGATAAAGGCGCGATAAAAGTGTTGTCTGACAGCCGAGGCACGTAAGGAAGTCCTCCGCTGTAAATCATTGTCGTCCTGCCGAGGGCCTTTTTTAACCCGGGAGATAATAAAATCGATCTGAGGCCCTTCATCGGTAAGATATACTGGGTTATTTCTAATCAATTAGCATCCTCTTAGGGGCTTATTCTGTACATCAAAACTAACAACTTTTGTTAAAACTCAAAAAAAAATACAGCTGTTCCATACATTTTGTCGAGGTGAATATTTTTCTACGGAACAACAATTTTTTTTTGAGTTTTGACAAAAAATTTTTTTGAGTATTAATAAAAGTCATAGAACAAAAGTTGTTAGTTTTTATGTACTCGTACACACAGAATAAGCCCCTGAAAGAATGCTAATTGATTAGAAATAACCCTGTATACACAAAATTTAAATTTTCATCTACGAATGTGTACGTGTAAGCTTTGGCAGAATTATTTTGGAAATCACATCATTTTTGCCTGCTATGTAGGGGAAAATGTTGTGCTGATTTACGATGCGCGTCAATATTTATCCGGTCAACGTTCATCCCCGTGATATGATTTCGTAAAATCAATTTCCATTGTGAGTGCAGCAATCCAATGCAGTTCCTACAAACTGACACTCGAAATTCAAATGTTTCATGCCATATAATATGGATGCTCTTGGTGAGTAACCGCCTTTACGTAACCCAGAGGGGTCATTTAGTGAATGAGAACCGCTTTTGTCGCTTAGATTGCATACCGGACTAGTGTTTTCATCGACATACAGCCAGCCACATTGAAAACGGCATCAACGGCGTATTGAGGAATATTCACTCTATCACAGCCCGTGGTAAAATCGGACCTTCAGGCTTTCATCACCTCGCGAATTATGTCCAGCAGTTCGCGCACTTCTCTTGGAGCCCATTCGAAAAATCAGATCTAGAACCTATATTTTTTTTTTTTTTTTTTTTTTTTTTTTTTTCTTTCTTCTCCGCCTATTCCCCTGGTGTATATATATTTCAGGGTCTTTTTATAATGATTGTTTAAATTTTTACTACAAACGTTATGTCTCAGTGTTACAAATGGTCAAGTTACAATTTTCAGTCTAATTTTAATTTAATACATTAGTATTTTTATCTTAATTTTTAATAAAATAAAATATGTCAATAGTTCCTAACTTCAAATTTATTTCATAGTTTATTTTTACATTTATACTTAAGAATCAATCTTCGTCTTGAATCATAAATATATATATAAATATATATGGATATTTATACATTACAAATATAAATAAATTAGCGTGTGTCAGTCATTCATGAGGAATAATTATCGAGTGTATAATCGTCCCATGTGCATACTTATGGGCCGAAAGGTCCATACGTTGCACTTTCGGATGTTTTAGTTTTCTTTTAAGCACAAACTTCCGTTCAGTTATAACTTATGTACTGTATATATACTTTTACATTTACTTTCCAAAGAGCAGTTTTATTGATATTACCTATATTGTCAAATATAGAAATTCAATTTTATTTATGTATCTATTTATTTCTTTGTATAACTTTTTTAGCAATTTTAACACAATACTCTAAAAATTCGGTTCTTATATTTTCATCCATCATTATCTTACGTAAATTTTCTTTGACTATATTTTCTCCGATGAGTTGTTCTATCTCGAACCTTTCTCTAGAGAATACAGGACATTCCGTTAATATATGGACAATGCTTTCGGTTTTATCCGGTTCGCAGGTACACGATGGATTATCCTTACACTTAAAGCGATGCAAGTATTCGGAGAATCCACCGTGCCCCGTCATAACCTGCGTCAATACGCCCGTTGGTGCAACCCGCCTCACAAGGTTGTAGGCCGCAACAGCGTCCGGCAAAAACAGTTTGGTGACGCCACCAGTACTCCCTTCTGTATATCTCCGATTCCATTCGTCAAGCGTTCCGATTCGGATTTGTCGCTTGACGAATGAAATCGGACACAAGTCGTAGTGCGGTTTCGTTTTGCACCTCAAAGCTGCGTCCTTGGCCAACTGGTCCGCTCTCTCATTCCCCTCGAGCCCCGCGTGGGCTTTGATCCAATAAAGCTCAACCGTTTTGTTCCTTTTGCTGCATTCTATTAGATTTCGCGGATTTTGGTCGCGAGGGGATGGAGAGAGCGGTTATTGACGATTGTTTCCAAGGAAGATCTAGAGTCGCTGTAGATGCCAAAACTGTTTTCGGACCTCTTCAGCACTTCACTGGTCGCCTTGCAAATAGCCAGCATTTCGGCCTGAAAGACGGTGCAGTAGGACGGCAGCAGCATTTTCAGGCTTTTGATTTCGGCGGCATCACTCCACAGAGACAGCGCCGCTCCAACCTTGCCTTCAATTTTACTACCGTCCGTGAACATCCTTACTGCTTGTGTGTTGTGCGCGTTCACCTCTTCTTCATCTTCCAGGCATTTGAAATTCAGGCGTATGTGATTCGCCGGATGTGGCGTGTCGCCGAACGCTGTCGGCCGCTCGATCTCCCTATCCCCAAAAGCTGGCCGAGGTACCCCCCTCTTAGCCTCATACAGGGCGGCTGCCTCTTGTATTCTAAGATCGAGGGGGAGCAACCTAGACAGTATCAGCGCCGAATTCAGGGAGACCGTGCGATATGCCTTGCACAATTTTTGTGCAAAGCCTCTTTGGACAGCGTTCAGCTGTTTTTGCACGCCAACCTTTTTAGAAGCGTCTGCCCACACGCTTGCTGCATACATTACCACGGGCTCTATCACTGCGGTGTAGATGGTCCGGATAATCTCCGGGTGGAGGCCCCAGCTGATCTTGGCGGCTCTGGATAGATGCTTGTATATGTTCAATGCTTTTCTGCACACATTGGCTACGTGCGTGTTGAATGTCAACTTATCATCTATCCAGAGCCCCAAGAGTTTGATCTCGTGTGTCATGCTTATGTCGACTCCCCCCATGCTCAGCAGCGGGGTGTCAAACCTAAGCTTTCTTGTTATGACCATCGCGTTTGTCTTGTGTGGTGCAAACTTCAGCTTATTTTTGACCCCCCACCGCCGCACATAGTCGAGTGCTTCATTGGCACAACGTTGGACTTCCGTCGCCGTATCCCCATCCACCAGCAGGACGATATCGTCTGCGAACGCTTGGCAATAGAACCCGCGACGCTGGAGCTCCTGCAGGAGCGGATCGAGGAGGAGATTCCAGAAGATCGGGCCGCCAACGGAACCTTGTACGCAGCCCTTTGAAGTATCTTTTGTCACCTCCTCACCCGCGTACCTCACCGTCACCCTTCTACCCTGAAGGTAGCTATCAATAACCCTTCGCACATTTACCGGGCATTCTTCCTCCGCCAACCTCACCCTTATGGCCGGCCACCAAGCGCCATCGAAGGCTCCCTGGATATGAGCGTCATGAGCTTTTTCTCGTTTAGCTTCTCTCGTATTCGCTTAATAAGGGCATAGAGGGAGTCCTCAGTGCTCCGCTGGGGCATGAAGCCATATTGATGGGTGCTGAGTCTGGGGACTATGTACCACTTTATTCGGGCAATAATCATCTTCTCCAGAATCTTTCCCATCACTGGCAACAGACCAATTGGTCTGTACGATTTTGGCTCTGTATAACTTGCCCTCCCTGGTTTTCGCAAGATCACTACAGTCGCCTCCTTCCAACGAGTGGGGAAGCAACCCAGTTCCAAACATTTGTTTGCCAGTGATAGGAAGGTCCCCGGGGCTCGGTATATTGCACGTTTGCAAATGTCCGCCGTGAGGCCGTCTGCGCCGGGGGCTTTTTTAGGATTAAACGACTCGACGGCAGCCACAAGCTCTGCAGAGGTAAACGGGGGATCATGGTTTTCATCATGACCCTCTGCATTTACTTGTTCAGCTTGGATTCTGATATGCTCATGGTCTGCATTGTCCTCTTCTTTTCTATCTTCTGGGTAGAAGGTAGACGCGAGTAACTCAGCAGATTCTTTTGGGTCGAGAGTACGTCCGCCGTGAACAAGTGGGACGTCTTCCTCTCTTTTGTTTGTCCTAGTCATTACCCTATAAATCCCTTCCCAAAGTCCCTCCCTATCCTGCCTCTCACAGAACTTCTTCCAGCTATTTATCTGCGCTGCTTTAATTTCTTGCTCGTATTTTTCTTTTGCTTGCAAATACTCCTCGACGACTTTAGCCCTGCGGACCGGCGCTGCACATCGGATTCTGCGTCTGCGGGTAGCGACCTCCTTCTTCAAGACGGCGAGCTCATCAGACCACCAAGGTATGTTAATTTGAATTTTATGTTTTAGCTTTGACATGCTGTTATTACTTGCTTCTATTATTATATTCATGTATATGTTTATTTTATCTTCCAATTCTGATTTGTCCACTATTTTATCTATTTCCAAGCTGTTTATTTTATTTTCTTGTAGCAAACGGTCAATTTCTTCATAAAATTGGTGCCAGTTTGCTTTCTTGCTATTATAAATTCTGGTAGTTCTACTAATATTCATGCCTTTAGCTCTTTTTATTCTAATTTTGAAGAGAATGGTATTGTGGTCTGAACTTGTCAGTCCTTCTTCTACTTCCCAGTCTTCCACCAGGTTCAGCATATCCGACGTACAGGCCGTTACGTCCACAAAACTGCTAAATATTTGTCCCCCTCTTACCGTGTAGAAGGTTGGGACGGTGCCGACGTTGAGTACCTGCAAGCCCAAGTCTTCCAATGTCCCCGCCATCTCCTCACCCCGCCCGTCCACAATCGGGCTACCCCACCAGGTGCTTTTGGCATTCGCATCTCCTCCGATGATAATGAATTTGCCAAAGTGCCTTTTTATCTTGCTCAACTGCTCCAGGTATGGCCCGATAGGCTTGGGTTCAGGTTCAAAATAATACGAGACGACGAGAATTGCCCATGCACTGGTTCTGATCTTTACCACCACCACATTGGGGTTGGTAAAGCCAGGACACTGTATGATGTCCAGATCGTGATCGAAGACGGCAATTGCCGCTTTGACCGGTCCATCACCAGATGCCGTGTTTTGGTAGACTCTCACACCTGCATAATCCCTCATCCTCCCCAGTGCCCCTATATAGGGCTCCTGGAGCAGTGCAAAGGCCATGCCCCTGGATCGTGCTTCCAACATAAGCTCTTCTGTTGCTTTTTTGCATCTTTGAAGGTTCGCCTGTGCTACTAAGTATGGCTTCGCACCGTTTGGAGCAGGATTTCTACCCGGGACCACTTCAGCAATATGCTACAGTGGCGCGGGCCAGCGCGTCCCATTTGTTCCTAATGGGGCATTCTGAGCTGAATGCATTATGATCCGCTCTATCCATCTTCGCATTCAGACAGTTACAGCACGTCGGGGGCGCACCCGCAAGCCACTCCGAACAATCCGTTTTCATATGAGGGCCTCCACAGTGGCTACATTTCTCCAGCGTTTCTTTACAGAAACGCCGGCCATGCCCGTAGCCGAGGCAGAGCGAGCACTGTACCAGTGGCGAGTGATCACCCACTCTAACTCGCTGCAGGTCAATGTGCACGGCCTCGGCCGCGACCATGCGTTGCCACAGTTTGGGTGAGACCCTCACTACGATGTGACTGGTATGCGGGTTCCTAGTGCGTTTCTTGTACGCTATTTCTAGCCTATCTTCGTCTTTACTAAGATCTTTGAAGATAGTCTGGTTTTGGTTGCGCAGCGCCTTTAGCACATCCTCGTCGCTGTTGTATTGCAACACGTCTCTTAGGAGGACAAGCGGATCCTTATTCTTTATATCCTCAACATTCAGTTTTCCTTCTCTACTAATTCGATCCTTAACCTTCTGCTTTTCTTCCTCCGTCCGACATCCAACAACCACTTTTCTATCTTTTACTTTTCTGATCCTCTCTATTTGCACCCCTCCTTCTTTTGCATTCACTACGTTTCTAATCATCCCGAGAACCTGTTCTCCGGTCTCGGATTCGTCCTTAGCAGTGACTATCACCGAGTGTAGTGTCTTTGGGACCGGCAGGTGCACTCTGGTGTTCGCCGCCGCCACACTAGCATAAGTTTTTCTATCCAGAGTTTCCCGTAGTGATTCCATTTTCTGATTATTTTCATCAATTAGTTTTGCGTGTCTTTCCAGGATTATTTCCAAATCTTTGATTTCTTTTCCTCTTTCTTTCTCTTTTCCTTCCTCTTTACTATTCTTTCTATTTCTTGTACCAGGTGCGGCTGCCTCTTCCTTCATCAGCTGATACATCCTTTCCACTGCCAAAATGATACCTGCCTTGAGCTCTGCCTTCATGTTGCGAGCTTCCTTTAAGTGACCTTTCGCTTTCAAAAGCCAGCTCCAGCACTCAGTCACTCTGTCCGCGGACTTTGATGCATCAGCTGCTCCTGGCGCTCCTCCTGCAGACTCAATGGACTCCCCTTGAGCTGTTGGTTTTGCTGCCGGGAGTGTGAGCTTCTGCTTTGAAGGCCCCTGTTTTGGTGGTGAGAGTGTGTACGCTACGGGGACGGTTGATTTAGAAACAGCCACACCATTTTCCCACTCTCCGATGCTTTTTCTCACATTGGGAGCTTGCGTCTGGTTTGAAGAAGAAAGTCCTGCCCTCCCTGTCGCGGTGGGATGGGAAGGGCTCTTTTCAACCACTTTCTTCAGTGGTGACCGGGAGACAAACATTGTTCTAAGGTTTGAGCTACAGCTTCTAGTCTACAGTCAATTCTATGACGACGTGTATAGAGCGTCAGTCGGTATATTAATTGTAAATAGTGTAATAAGAATACCAATTAACTATGGGCAGACTTGCTATATTCTACCTAGTACGTAATGTATTGTTTCGAAACAATTCGTCAATAATGTAGATATTAATAAATAAAATATAGGTACTTAAAATATAATAATGGACTGATTCTTAAAAAGTAGTCTTGGTTACGTCAAAACGTCCGTCAAAAACCGGGATTTCGTACACCAATAACTTTAGGCACTATTGACATTTACAGAGTACGACTTATTGTGACAAGGTCCTTTGTTCTAATTTCAACCATGAGCGTAGTGTGGTTCTTAAAAAAAATATAAGTCCTAAACTTATCGCCAGAAAATTTTGAAATTTTGCCAGTATATAGTTTTATAATCACACTATTTTTTAAGAAATAATAAAATATATGTCATCGATCACTTTAAAAATAATAAATTATTTTAAATACATTAATTTTATAAATTAGGTAGGTCCACGAGTTTTGCACTTTTTTTGAATTATGAAAATTATTCCGGGCTCTTCGATTGATTCCTCGTCGATTAACATCAGCAGAAGTTGTCCAGCACGTCCAGAAGTGGGACCACGTGGCCACGTGGTTTCGACTTTTTGGCTTTTATTTCTGCCCCCTTTGGCAGAAAAAATCCGATTTGTGTCTTGGTCGATGGGGGACTTGAGTACCCTTCCTCACGCACCATAAAAATGGCAGGTCGTCGATCTCAATCGAGCAGCGTTTGGCAATTTCATTTTTCCAAATTTCCACTTTTGCACTGTTTTTTCAGTTGTATTTCGGGGTTTTCACTATTTGAAAAACTTTTTTCACTTATGGATGCGTCTCACCCAGGCGCAAATTTTGATGTATCACACACTGCAATCCGTGGACTTTTGCCAACTTTTGAATTTTTTACGTGGAGCGACACGTTTGTGCTGCACTCGTCACACAGGTGATTCCGAATAAAAGGCTCTAGAACCTATATTCCATATGGTAAGCTTTCATCACTTTGTTAACTAATATACACCAGCCTTGCTTAGCTAACAGAGCAGCTGCTCTAACCTCGGTCAAATAGATAAAGACTGGTTTATCATTCAGGCTGTTGAAATGTAATTTTCTCTCGGGGCTCATTCGCAATATATGGCCTCCAGGCGGTCTGTCAGTATTGCAAGCCCGTAATACCATCATACGATAGAGTACTTTAATCACTTTGTAAACTAACATCCAGCAATCCTGCTTAGCTCATGACAGAGCCGTCGATGCTGTTTTCTATGTGGCTGGCTGTATGTCGATGAGAACACTAGTCAGGTCTGTCCGTTTTCTATAGGATTCATTTCAGAGAGTGTGCATCTGAGCTGCACGACCTTATCCTACCATCCCCTTTTTACTACAGGACAAGTAGGACGCCACATAGCCACCCCTACACTGTCGATTTTCCTTCGATACGTACGAAGCTGTTTGACTCAACATTTCTGATTCGTACCGCCAGGGAATGGAACAGTCTTCCTGCTCTCCTGTTTCCTAAGAGATATAATCTAAAGCTTTTCAGGGTCAGAGTGAATAGGTATCTTCTAGGTCTGTAATCTAAAGCTTTTCAGGGTCAGAGTGAATAGGTATCTTCTAGGTCTGCGTGCTTCATCTTCGACCACAACGTCGCTTACCATCAGGCGAGTTGGTGGTCAAGCGCGGACTTATTCTCGATAAAAAAAAGAACTTTCATCACTTTGTAAAGTAACATCCAGCAATCCTTGCTTAGCCGCTGTACCCTCGGCCCGATAGATGAAGGGTGTTTTATCATTCAGGCTGGTGAGATCGAATTTCTCCCGGGGCCCATTGACTAGCGGCCGCGCGCGGCGCCGGTCGCCTCTCGCCGGCCCGTCAATATTTCTACGTTACGTTTTACGATAATAGCCCCTTCCCGTGCCCATGGCTGCATTTCGAAACGTATTGTAATATTTTTTTCCCTGAGAAAATGTTTGATGTCTGGTGAGTGTGCTGTGTGCAGAGTCTGTGTTTAAGGTTTTTTTAGATGGAAATATTACTAGATTTGTATTGATTCATTGATCAGCGATTTTTAGCATAGATGACATCAGATATTTACTATTAATTTCACCTCCTGGTGCTTATTAGTATTTACCAATCCTTTCACTGTCATCAGTTCGCGTTTCGAACGCCTATTTCAGTAAGCTGTTAGGAATGGCATAGTAGGTATACTATAGCACATACTTTAACGCAATAGCTCGATAGACTATATTATTTATTGATAATCACGGTATCTGGGATTTTTTTACCAATCTATTCGCAGTTTGCTAATAAAATGAGTACTGTACTGTACTGTACCAGCCTTTTTAATAGTCCACTGCAGGACGTAGGCCTACCCAAGAAGGGTGATCCTTACATAGTATAATATAAAGTCGCTATTTTTGTTTGTTTGTTTGTCTGTATGCTTAAATCTTTAAAACTACGCAACGGATTTTGATGCGGTTTTTTTTAATGGATAGAGTGATTCAAGAGGAAGGTTTATATGTATAATACACCTGTGCGAAGCCGGGGCGGGTCGTCTAGTAATAAATAAAATGAAGAATAAAATGAGTAAGACATTATTATTTCATAATAGGTATATTATTTATCTCTTGTAAGTAAATCATCGTAATGTATGTATATATTTGTGTCATGATAGATAGATATTCTTTATTGTTAACACAAAGAGCACAAATAACACAGATAACAAAAACATTAAAACTATAGCGTGTAACAAGAGGCGGTCTTATCGCTAAAAGCGATCTCTGCCAGGCAACCTTGCCTTCATGCCTTCCTTCCCGTCATGCCTTCTTACCCGTCTAGACTTCTACTCTAACAAAATTAAATAAAATCAAAACTACATTTATTTTGATACACAAAGAACCATAACTCCTTGAGTATAAGCAATTTAATCTATCTAGTCGTTTTACTTTTCTCTTTCAACTGATTGCCGTTCCAAACTTTGCCGACATATTTTCTAGCGCTTAAAGCTAGACCTAGATATCTAAGTCCTGATAAATATCTAATAGCTGATCCATCTCAGTTGTTCGCCCATTCTTATTTATTACAATTTCATGCGATAATGTCTAGAGACCGTTTCGAGGCGAGAAGATAACGAGGTAGAGCCGGCTCCCGGGAGGCGCGAGATCTCAACTCACAGAATGCAACATTTTTAGCATTCCGTAGTAGTTATAGTATGCTATAACAGTGGCGCTTATAGCGTAGTTTGATTAGGTATTATAGGCCGAATCATAAAACTTGGCGGCTGTTATGTGCTGCGGATATCACAATCCTGACTGAAGCTCACTTAACAGTTGCGTGAAGATAGGGTTATCAGCAGCTTGTAGCTAACATCACAGCCGCCAAGTGCACCCTACGCCCGTGCTCACTACTTCGCCACTTGTGTAAGCATTGTGCACACATGCGCAATAATTAGCTAATCACGGCGAAGTGTCATCTGCGGCTAACTTGTCATCCGCCGACTTGTGTGGCGATACCTATACCTTTATTTTGGAGCCAATCCGTCGCTTGAAGCGCTGCAGGCAGCCAGTAATCACATCAGTGCCGAGCCCCGACCGTGAACATGGCTAGATCTACCAGAATCAATAGGATAATGCAGTTTTGGAGCGTTCTGACACGCTACAGCGGGCCTAGGCTTGCGTGGAAGCCTTCGATCGCATGTTGCTCTAGAAATGCCTCGGACGTTAAAAATTCTGTACCCTGCTACTACTGTATAGTATTTCATAACATAATTTATTGTGATTTTTGCCGTTCCTGAATTAATTGCTATTAGTCGTAGCTATCATGAGCTTCTTTTCTTCCACAATACTAGCCAGCAGTAAAAAAGTTACCCAAGTAGAAACAGTAACTTTCAGTATTATTATGTTACAAAATAACTTGCTTAATTTAAAAATTAAATAAATCTGATGTGTTCTGATAGAGACACTACCATATAGTTATCATATTGTAAATTCAGGCAGGCCGGTTAGGTCAATGCAATGATCTTAAATACTAGGTAGGTATTACGTTCTTACAATTAGCGGCACGTAAGTCTAGCGCTGAGGGTACTGTGGAGGGGATGGCTGCGCATGTTGACCGCCATACTAAACTCATGCGCAGCCACCCCCTCCACACTTCGCTAGGCTTATATGCCGCGACCTGATGACGAGATATAGTCACGTAGATGTGATATATTTATGTGGGTACATAAAATTTAGATTTTTTTTAATTGCATTTAAGAAATTATTAATAGACAAGACATTATTCCAAAGATGAGTTTTTAAATGAAAAATCTTTGTGCAAATATAATGTGTAATATAAACTCACAATTATCGATACCTATAAAATTAAAATTAATTAATAATAAATTACGGGAAAAACTAAATTACTGTGTTGCCATTAAAACAGCAGGTTTGCTTAATAAACGTATTTGTTAAACTGAACAAATTGTAATCGCGTGTGAGAAAGTAAAGCTTCTTTTTTGGTTTTAGGGGTGTTGCTCAGTCAAAAGCACGAAAACTTCATAAATCATCTTACACGCAATCCCGAACCCAAAGCTCCATTAACCTACATTTTGCTCCAAAAGCCTACTAACATTATTTTTTGCTTCCAGATCCATCCCTGAAGAATTCCCGATTCCCGAAAACCCTCTCGAAAATCCTTAATTAAATACAGAATTATTCATATAATTACTGTTTTAATTATTTGTAGCTTAGTAGTAGTTATTAACTCGTAGTTTTCGCCCGCGGCTTCGCCCGTGTGAAATTTAGACGTTTGTGCTATCCCACAGGTTTTTTTTGTTTAAGATGTAGCCTATATCACTCTCCAACTTTTGAACTATTTTTATCAATGCCAAAAATCAAGTCAATCCGTTGCTCTATTGTGTGAATGAGCAAACAAACCCACAAACAGACTTTCAGATTTATAATATTTATTAGTAGAGATAAGGGTTACTGTTTTAAATAAATAAATATTTGGGGTTATCTTACACACGGTCTCTGACCCCAAACTAAGCAAAGCTTGTGATATGGCTGCCAGAGACTGATATCCTACATATACATATTTTGAAATACATACTTATATAGATAGTAACTATATAACACCCAGACACAGAGCAAACACCTATGTTCATCACATAAATAAATGCCCTGGGTGGGGATCAAACCCACGCCTCTTTGACCCAGAAGTTAGGGTCACTAACCACTGAGCCACCGAGGCAGTCAATTTATTTGTAGCGTTACTCGTAGATATTTAGACTTAGTAGAGATTTCTCAGAATTCCAAGGAAAGTTCGGATTGTGCGGGTAGGCGGTGAAAGTTTAAACCGAGGCGTGGAACAATTCCTGGCCAGTACTAGCTGAGTCAGCCATTCAAAGGACCTAATACGCCCGGGGAACTTTCCGCTAGTTAATAACCATTTAATTGAATTACTCAAAGTAATTGTTTTAAAAAGGTCTTGGGGCATAAGTTAAGTCTTTTTAATAAAAACTACGTTAATAGAAAAACTGGCTTTGATTTATTTTAATACTCTGTGATGAGGCAAAGTAAAAATAAGCCCATAGATACATGAAAGTCTAGCGGAGCGAGAAAGAAAAAATAGGCACCCAAGCCTATTTTTACTTTCTTTTATGAAGAAACGTTAAAGTAAAAATAAATTGTAAGCTGCGATTTCCAGAATATGTCTATTTTATTCTATTTTTAAGAAAAGTATATGATTAAAATTAAACACTCTAATTAAAGGCCTATCCGCGATTCCGCACACAACAGTGCCGGCACGTGCCGATCAGTAACGTATCCATCAGTGTCAGTGAAAAATAATATTGTAGCATACATTTTGTATGACGCTATCCGTACTCGTACTCGTCAGTGACAGTGACGTTCAGTGATATATAACTGTTTAGTACGGATAGCGTCATACAAAATGTATGCTACAATATTATTTTTCACTGACGCTGATGGATACGTTACTGATCGGCACGTGCCGGCACTGTTTTGTGCGGATAGGCCTTAAATGAGTACTTTTGTTTTGCGTTTACGCAGAGCTCTTACTTTCTGATTATTTTCCCCTCTTTGTCTAATTCGACTCCGTAATAAATTGGAAGTGCGAGCACATAGCACTGGTCCTGAGATCTGCTGGTACTTAAGTACCATCGTAACTTATTCGGAGATAAAAATTTATGGGAGTTTTCTGACCCGGTGGCTCACAGGTCGATGATAGTGCATGACAGTTTTCATGGTGGCAGTAAAATCATCAACTTTCAGACATAATACGCTAATCTGAATTTATATAACGCTCACTTTAAATAGATAGTCAGGCAAAGCCAACAGGGGTTTGATTTAGACCATTATTACGAACAATATTTATATAATATATCTGCTGCCTAGTCAAATAGAGATTTAGTCGTAAAGCTCCTAACCAGTCTATAGTTACATATCTAACCAGTCTCCATAGCCGATACTTGAATGCGCTTGTCGAGATTCAGTGATCCGAGCACATTAACGAGCTACAACAAGTTATCGATGTATCTGCTTAACGATTTAATAAAACGTAGACTCAACGCAAAAATAGAAATCGTTAAAGGGTTTCCTTCGTCTGTTGCGCAACAAAGACGTAGATTCTACCAGTGCGACAAACTTACGACTTGGCACGTTGAAGTAAGAAATACTTGCGCTTTCCAATATTTGTTGAGCTAAAAGTTCTTGTAATTATGCCGGTCTAAAGATTCACAGTGCTTACTTTATATATTTTAACAAGGATGACTTTATAAGCAAACAATTATAGTAGCGCTACTTAACTTACTTATACTTAGAAATCTGAGAAGTTTCATTATTTTATTGTTCTTGCCGTCGGGTACCTTGGACGCACTGAAAAGTGTTTTTGTACAGATATAAAGTACCTAATATGTAGTGTCCATAATTGCCTAAGCCGATAGTGTTTCATCGGAATCATCACTTAGCACATTACCTTTATTACATTTCTGTTGAAAGTAATGTCATTGAGAAATGTAGATCCCGATCAAAAATAATATGCCGTCTCATTCGCTCTAATTACATCTCCAGTGCAGTGCTTGCTTCTGCTTGCATTCTATCGCTATCACGATCAAGATTAATCATAACGACCTCTCAATCTTTCAATCTTTTCCTCTATATTTGCTACAAAAAGTCTTAAAAAGATTCCTCACTTTCTATATTTTAAAATAAAGATTTCTTGGCCGGCCGCAATCACGCTTGTTTATACAGCGAGGAGAGTCGCGCCTTCCTGCCAGCGCCTTTATCCCTAGACACATTTTCCATTAAATCCCTTGGCCCATATATCGTGGCTTTCTGGGTCAATATGAGACTTCCGCTGCGACTCGGTAAGGCGAATAAATCGCGGAGATCGTGTGTTTGCCTAGAATACCGCACAAAGGAGCCTGCAGGCTACTTGACATAGGTATTCAGGCCAGCGTGGTTCAGTAGTACAAGTAATATATAGAAATTGTAGCGTCAAATGGAATAATGCCAGCGCTCCTAAATTGAGAGACTGGTTGAGCTTTAAAATTTCGGATACTTTAACTGTTGTTAATTAAACTTGTTAGTCATGTTAGCTTGATATTTTAACAAAGTTTTTGGCATATTTTCAATCTATAGGTCAATAAAAATTACCTACAAAAACGGTTGCGTTTGTACGTAAATTTTCCATTATCGATAGATAAGATAGAGTTCGGCACAAACCTATCGGGCGCAGCAGACATTTAGAAAACAGCAGTCTCTCTAATTTACTATAGGTACCTATTATTGTTCAAATAAAGCACTTGCCAATTTGAGCGAAGTAATCTAATATCATATCCAATACTCATTATCCGAAATATCAAATTAATCCTCCAATTGTTTATCTACCCGCGAGGCAACGCAGACATAAAGCTTTGGAAGCCGCAACATTTACGGCTGTGACTTCTAAACGGTGATTCCGTTGTTTAAGAAATAGCACTGATGTGATGAGTCGTGAGATGGTTGAGATCGTTTGTCTTTGGTAAAGCCATTAAAGTAAGCCACATCTTGCGTAAAGATGATCGTGGTGGCGCGTCGGCGGGGGTGCGTCGCGCAGGCCGCGGCGCAGGCTGGCTCGCAGTCACCGCGCGAACTCGGAGCAGACCGCTCGTCTCTCGCTCCTTCCCACTGTATTACAACTACTAACTTTAAAATCTGTGAACTGTCCCGTGCAATTTGCTGCAAATCAATTGCCCCCAGAGTCAGTGCGTGGCTGCGGTTGACGGCACAAGCCGGTGAGTTGAAATTTGTAAATGTTCTGCCGCCCGCTAGATGGCGTTAGAATGCCGCGTCCGTATTGCAGTTGTAAAGATTTTTGTCGGTTTCCCATGTGAAAATGTTGTTTATTATGTAATTTGATCGGTGAATCTTATTGGTGGTGACTAGTTGACCGTGTGTGATGTAGAAACTGAGATTTATGCTGTACATCACGTCATATCCATTCTGCATTTACTTAAGTAAAATACCTATCTATAGATATTATAATATTGTGTAATGCAACTGAATCAGTATTCAGATTCAGTTTTCAGGATTCAGTTTTAGAGATGTCCATTTGTCCAACCTTCATTATACAATGTCAAGTTGTTACATTCATCGCCATTTGATCATACAAGCTACTGCAGTATATTATTTATTAGATAAATTATTATCATTGATTACCTATTACCTGTCATATTGTAAAAGACTACCCTATGGAATCTCTGTTTATTAACCTTTACATTCAAAAGAGATTCCGATGCAAACCCATTAGAGAGACAAAGTTGCCGCAGTGTACCGGCAAATCCCCCGGCGCCTCCCGGCTGTCTAGTCCTTTTATAGGATAATTTTATTACGTTGACTTTGTCTGCAATGAACAATTTATTATTATTAAACCAAAGAATCCGCGAAGCATATTTTTTAGCGATTTTCGTGTTACGAGTTGTACTAAGTTCGTATTGGCAAGACTAGCCTGGTGTGAGAGTTTTTTAAGCCGATTGAAGGCTCTGACATGGCTCTATTACAATATTTATGTTTTACAACTCCTTTAGTGAAAGTTGTTCAAAGTAGCAAAGACGTTTCACTATTTACGAGTAAAATATATTAATTACGCAAGATTGAAGGCATTGTAGCGCTCAAAGCATAGTTTGACTACGTGTTTCTCAGCGATCACTGAAGTTCAGTAACGTTCGGCACGATCAGTCATCGGATGGGTCACCGCGGATAGCATTTACAACTGAGGGCTACCGTGTATCGTATGACACGTTAAATTATAAATAAATATTTGGAAACATTTACACACGGCCTCTGACCCCAAACTAAGCAAAGCTTGTGATATGGCTGCCAGAGACTTATAAAATACTTATACATATTTTTTTATACATACTTATATAGCTAGTAACTAAATAACATCCAGACACAGAGCAAACACCTATGTTCATCACATAAATACTTGCCCTGGGTGGGGATCGAACCCACGCCTCTTTGACCCAGTAGTTAGGCTCACTAACCACTGAGTCACCGAGGCAGTCACACAACAGACAGGTTAAATTATGGGTCCCGTTTGTTTTAACCGTTTAGCCGTGTCAGAGGCCTTCAGGCGGCTTTAGAAAACTCTACCACCATGTTTATTACACACGTACTTATTAATAATCGGCCAAGTACGAGTCGGACTCGCGCACGGAGGTTTCCGTACTGTTTATGGGAGCCCCCTTAAATATTTATTTCATTTTAATTTCATTACTTATTATTGAAGGGAATATAAAACTAAATATTCTGTGAAAATTTCAAGCATCTGCCTGGTACAATTATTAATATAGAGCGAAAAACGTCTAAAAATTCAGGTTTGTTGTATGGGAGCCCCCCTTAAATATTTATTATATTTTGTTTTTAGTATTTTTGTTATAGCGGCAACCGAAATACATAATCTGTGAAAATTTCAGCTGCCTAGCTATCATGGTTCATGAGATACAGCCCGGTGACAGACGGATAGACAGGCAGACGGACATCGAAGTCTTAGTAATAGGGTCCCGTTTTTCCCTTTGGGTACGGAACCCTAAAAAGATTAAAGAATAAGAAGACATTAAAGAGTAAAAGAATCTGCCGTACTAGCAACACTGGCCAGTTAGCTAATCAATCAGCTCAAACAAAGGGCTGGGTCCCTCGCAAACAGTGAGCCATTAACCTCGTTTAAGGTGTCATTCCACCCCGCACCGTACGCAGCCCTAGTAGTCCTAGTACCGAGCCCTACGTACGTACAGGATACAGCTGTGCAGCGCCGAGCTGCGTGTTTTCCCGGAGGGATTTTTACATTCACTGCTCTGACTCGCTTCGTCGCTAGGAAAACATCGCCGGGATATCTAATGCCTTTGATATGAGTTTGCATAGTAAACGAAAAGTATTATCGTTTTTAGGGTTCCGTAGTAAAACGAGAACTCTTATAACTTCGTTGTATCCATCTGTCTGTCCGTCCGAATATTACAGAGCTTTATAACTTTTTAAGAACCAAATAAAATTACAAGTACAATATGGTAGTTTAAATATAGATCTCAATTTTAAATTCTTAAAATTTCTAGTATTGTGTATTTAAGGGGTAGCTCTTGTTACATGCATGAGAGATACCCCTTAAAAAAGAGGGGATGAAAAAAATGTTTCATCCTCATGTGATCAAAAATTGATCATCATCATCGTTGATTAGGTTTTCTAAAATGAATGTAAGGTTTCTTAACCATTTTTTGTCAGGTGTACTATTTGTGAGACATAAATTGAAATAATCTGCCAAGTACGAGTCGGACTCGCGCATGAAGTATTCCGTATTGTATGGGAGCCCCCCCTTAAATATTTGTTTTATTTTAATTTGATTATTTATCATTAAAGTAGGTATGCAGTTAAATATTTTGTGAATATTTCAAGCATCTACCTGTTACCATTATTGATATCGAGCAAAAAACGGCTAAAAATTGAGATTTTTTGTATGGCAGCCCCCTTAAACATAATTTTTATTCTATTTTTAGCATTATTTGTTATAGCAGCAACAGAAATCACATGTGAAAATTTCAGCTATCTAACTATAGCGGTTCATGAGATACAGCCTGGAGACAGACGGACAGCGGAGTCTTAGTAATAGGGAATCATTTTTTTCCTTTGAGTACGGAACCCTAAAAAGAGTGCGACTTACGAGTAAAAACTGACATCAGAGCTAGTTATCCGGCCCATACGAACTTATAGCTCCGCCACTACGAGCTCCACACATTTTACAGAATTACCCTTGAACGAAGTAATTGTACATAGAAGTCACTGTTCGCTGTTTATCTGTTCAAAGAAAAAAAAATTGCCGATATCTAGTGGAATAGCGGCTTTACGCTGGAAATACCTCCTTTGTAATCTCAGAAAATCTAAGATATTAAGATGAGAAACCCGTTTTCGCTTATAAAGGGTTAGGTTGCTAAAATAAGGCATGTTTAGGCTGAAATTAAAGAATTTCCAAGGTTAGGTAATTCGTTTGGGCCTACCCGCATCGCAGACAGATCAAAGGACTCTTTACGAGATGCCATCTACAAAATGCTTCCTTTCGCGTTCTCATTTCGCAAACACTCAGAGGTTTTGTTGAATTTTATCGCAATTGCTTTCTTTTATGAAAATTGTTCAGCTGGAAGGTTTTCTCGCTTTATTTTAAAGCGTTTGTAAGGTGCTTGGGGTAATATTGGAGTGATGTAGTGAGGCACTTAGTGAAATAACAGAAATAATAGACGAACGTATACAATGGGCCGTTCTGAGCAAACATCTCTATTATCATAACATTATCTACGTTTACTTAGACGTTGTATTATGATTGATATTAGGTACGAGTATAAGTACAAAGACGCGTGACCAAAATGCTGGTGTATATTTGGCTCAACGTATAAGCATTGCCATTCAGCGTCGCAATGTTGCCAGCATGCCGGGCATGCTGCTAACTGGCAGTGGGCTTAGCTTTTGGATTATCTTAAGACCTTCAAGGGTATGTTAATGATCCAATTGCTTGTTGTGTAGTAGTAGTTTATGTTGTTTTAGATTGTGTAAGTCTTGTATTTAGTGGTAGTTAATAAAGGCACGTGCCCTATTAAATTTAGTACAAAGTGTTTAGACTTTCAGGGGTTTACAACTTTTATGGGGTCATTTGAAAAATAGCTAAAAAATCAACTACCTTCATAGTCGAGTCGAGAGTCAATAGAATACCTAGCTGTCAGGAGTTTTCAGGAGTTTACAACTTTTATGGGGTCATTTGAGAAATAGCTAAAAAATCAACTACCTTCATAGTCGAGTCGAGAGTCAATAGAATACCTAGCTGTCAGGAGTTTTCAGGAGTTTACAACTTTTATGGGGTCATTTGAGAAATAGCTAAAAAATCAACTACCTACATAGTCGAGTCGAGAGTCAATAGAATACCTAGCTGTTTTTTTCGCGATTACTTATTTGGTTACATAGTAAAAGTTGTTCATAATAATTAGCATAAGTATACACTTCTGAAAGTCGTAAAAAATATTGGTCAAGTCGGTTCTGTCACTAAGCTGCTGTTAGGACCTGAGAACAATAACTAAAGTAGACCCTCAGAGCAATAACTCTAGGAGGCCCTTGGAACAATTACCAAAGTAAGCCTGTTCCTCATTACGATACGCACATACCGACTCCTAGTCTCGAAGACTAGTTGCCGCGTCACTAACATATAACTGGAGACTTGCACAGTTCGATAACGGTAAATGTAAGTGAGTGAGATACTCCGCGATAGTATTGTGTCGATCAATCTTTTCTTACCACCCAGGTCGCGACCAACCCACTACTGAAACGACCCGGGTGAAACAACTCGATCATTTGATCGAGCTGACTGCGCGATCGGAAAGTCTGTGTCGTTTGATCAACCCAACTGCACGTCTGTTAAGTTCGTGTCATTTGATCAACCCGATTGTGCATCCGTACAGTTCGTGTTGTTTGATCGACGCGATTCTATTTGACGAACTCAAACTTACATAGGAAAAGTAGGTACCTATCCTATTTCATAAGAGTTTGGCAACTATTCATCATAATGGGTGTGAGTCAATCAACAGCGCGACCGACCTGCAGTACGTGATTGAGTGGCATGCAAGTGATTGGGTCGGCGCAGGTTAAACGATCGAATCATTCTCTTGCGGCTCGCGACCCAATCAAAACGACCCGATCAATCGTGATCGACCCAAGACTACTCCGCGACGACTAGTATCTGACACTAGAGTCGTGTAGGCATATCGTAATGGGAGACATATTTGTCACCTAAGTCACTGTTCGTCAATGAGTTGCATCAAACTTTTTAAGCCTTGTTTCACAAACAAAAATTCTCCACGTATCCAAATCAGAGACGGGCTTAAGTTGTAGAGAACCTTCGCGGTCGCTATCGGTACTGACCTCGTTACACGTCTAGCTGCGAACCGCGCGCGCTTTAAAAATTTGGAATGCTATTTTTTTTTGACTATGGATGTTTTTTTTTCTCTTGCGATGAATTCATTTTAGTTTTACTTAAATAATATTTAGTGAATTTTAATACATATATGTAAATAGCCTCTTGGTGATTATTAATTTCAACGCCTACCTCTACTAATAGTGAACCTGAGATAATATAACTTCAGTGCAAATAATAAAAGATCAATATTAGTGCAGTTATTTTTTTTTTGTGACACCTAAGTCACCGTTGTTAGTTAATTCGCGTCAAAGGTTTAAAGCTTGACAAATGTTTCCAGAGTATATTTAGTTACATAATGTCCAAACGAATACGCAAAGGCCGCGGCAGTGCCAGAGTGCCACCGATCGATGTACAACCAACGCGTCATGTATGTACAATCGATGTACAATCAACGGCTCTATATTTAGCTGGGCCGCAGTGGCCCATGGGCCCTGTTGTGCCATTGTAGAGGCATAAATACCTACAGTGTGATTATAGTTTGAGGTGACGTGGACACTAACATTACACACCTGCGAGTTCGTTGTTGGTATAAAACTAAGACTCGACTGCCTCGGTGGCTCAATGGTTAGTGATTCTAACTACTCAGTCAAAAGAGGATCCCCACCCAGAGCAAGTACGAGTATTTATGTGATGAACATAGGTGTTTGCTCTGTGTCTGTGTGTTATTTTGTTGCTATGTATGTATTTAAAATATGTATAAGTAGTTTATCAGTCTCTGGCAGCCATATCACAAGCTTTGCTTAGTTTGGGGTCAGACGCCGTGTTTAAGATGTCCCCAAACATTTATTTATTTATTTAAGGATATTTGGTGATTAGGGTATTTCGTGAAAACTTAATGCAAATCCGACTACACAAAGAAATAGACAAAAACTGCGACCCGCGACTTCAGTTTTTATTAAAATGTAACTAATACTATCTCGATCACAATAACGTCGGTCGGTGCGTTTAGGAACTACGACGTCACTGACACAGAGACACTTACAGACACATTTCAAATGTATAATGCTCGTTCTTTTGATTTGGGTTGGGTAAAGTCATAGCACGGTGAAGTGGAAAGTTCGAGACCATGTACAAAACCTTAAGCGACCTGCTAGCTTAGCATACAAGACCAAGACAAGAGTTTATCGACGTGTGCAAAGGTGACAGATATATGCTTCATCATAACTCTGTCACGTTCTAACACGTCGATAGTATTATTTTATGGTCCCTATGCTAAGCCCGCTGGGCATTTCGCAAGTTACTGTATCGTGAGTTGCGTGTTCTATAAAACAAAACAAAAATTAAAGAAGTAACAAAAAATATAAGTGTAGTACAACACCAAACACTGTTTTTATCTGTATCGTTGATCAGTATATACTTTATCTCTTCTATCTCAGGAAAAACACAATAATGTTTATTCTTTTTCGTATCTACACGAAAGTAATAAGGAAAATTACATCAGAAAAATAAAAGTCCAATTTAATTTATAGCCGCCCGAGGAAAAGCCTCTTCAACATTAGTTTTGAGTCTTTTATATATTGGAGTATAAAATCCTTTTCCTCTTTTTCTACTTACAAAAAAATACAATTCAACTACCCCAGCTACTACTTTTTATCTATAGTAAACGAGTCCGCGCTTGACCGCCAACTTTGGCGTTCTGTACAACTGTAGCACTCATAAGGTAGATTAACTAGGTGATCGCTAGACCGCTAGCTAGTAATAGCTAGTTAATCTAGGCTAGCGGCTAAAAAAATCTGGGCTAAGGCTAGCGGAGTGCTACCGTTGCTCGGATGACTCGTTGAATTGTAGGCCCCGGGTAATTTAACAGTTTAGCCATATGAGAGGCCTGGCGCCTTTGAAACTCTGACACCAGGGCTATAGAAACTTACCATAGCCAATACGAACTTGTCCGCCAATTCGCTTAAGCCTAAGCGACGTTGTGGTGAATATGAAGCGTGCAGATATAGATGATACCTATTCACTCTGAGCATGATAAGCTTCAGATTATATCTCTCCGGAAACTAGAAAGCCGACAGTCTGTTCCATTCCCTGGCCGTACAATCTGCCAACCTGGAGTCAAACTGCTTCCTACTTATCAAAGAACACAGTAAAAAAAGCAACATTCACGGAACACTGACCGCCTTACGACAAAAGTTTTACGCACACTTTAGACAATGTTTAACAGTACAAATTGCACGGTTTAACCATGTTTAAAGCGTGTTTAAATCTTTTGTGGTAAGGCGGTGAAAATCTAAAGATAAAATCTAAATGCCTAAGCCCGTTGGCGGCGTGCCTGACATGATTTTCTCTTATATTGATATAAATAAACTCCTGGTAAAACGACGCTACGACTGTATCACCCCGTTGAAAGTCAGATATTGCCTAAGGAAATGATAAGTTAACTGGTCTCAGTTTAAAGAGCGCCAAAAATTATATGTTGTCTACGTTTTCAATTTGTTTATTAATTTCGTATGCTGTGTATCTCTAAAATATATTTCCCGACTGCAACCGATGCCCATGTAACAAATCGATGAAAGAATTTTTGTAATTGGTCCAGTAATTAATTGCTAACAAACAAACTTCTCTTTATAATATTAGTGTAGACGTAACTAAAGATTTATGGAGACTGGTGTAGTTAATTTTTCGCTTTATTACACTACCACTGTCCAATGTTGTAGGTTCTAAGCAAAGCGTGGTATTATCGATCTTCCCCTCCTGCGTCCCAAGGGGTAAACGTATTGAAAAGCTACCTTTCAAATCGAGGAGCGGCCGACGGCTCCGCGGTCGCGCCGATGCATCACTGGACCAATCTACGGACAATTCGCGATTTCCCTACATTTTGTTGTAATTTCGTCTATTATCCTATTATATTTAAAACAGCCTTTTGCAGAAAATACAAATAATAATCGGCCAAGTACGAGTCGGTTATTTAGTAAGTTATTTTATTTTAATTTTATTATTTATCATTGAAGTGAATAAACAACTAAATATTCTGTGAAAATTTTAAGCATCTACCTATTACCATTATTAATATAGAGCAAAAAACGGCTAAAAAGTCAGGTTTGTTGTATGGGGACCCCCCTTAATTATTAATTTTATTCTGTTTTTAGTATTTGTTGTTATAGCGGCAACAGAAATACATCATCTGTGAAAATTTCAGCTTTCTAGTTACAGCGGTTCATGAGATACTGCCCGGTGACAGACAGACAGACGGACATCGGAGTCTTAGTAATAGGGTCCCGTTTTTACCCTTTGGGTACGGAACCCTAAAAATTAATACGGGACTTATCGCGCAATAAAAAATGCTATATGTATTAATTAAATACCTCTTTTTCTACCGACGTTTCAACCAAGTTGCATTGGTCGTGGTCATGGGCAGGGTATGTAGTATCACTCAAATTGATATTGTCACCACGACACACCACACTGAGAGTGTCATTGTAATTTCGTCTAGTCTTGCCAGGCTAAAAATAAGCACCACGACAAAATTTTATAAACTCAAGGAAACGGAGTCATGGGGATTTTGAGACAGATTTGTCAGATTTCACACGTTGACAGAAATTATGTCGTGGTGCGTATGCTATGCTAGCTGTTGTCATAGTTTTAAAAACCGCCTGAAGGACTCTAAAATGGCGAAACGGTTAAAACCTCCGAGGCCCATAATTTAACGTGTCATCCGAGCCACGGCTGCGCTCAGTTGTAATTGCCACCCGCCATCACTTATCCGAAGACCGACCGTGATATACGTTGTAGCTTTGGTGATCGCCAAGAAACGCCTAGTGAAGCTAATCTATGAGCGCTATACCTATAACTTTAAATTACTACCCGAACCACATACGGAATCTTACATAATGTAAAATGCTCACAGAGACACAAAAAGGCGCTACGCAGCTACGACAGCTACGTAGGCTGCTACGCCGTAGCCATAACTCTACGACCGCAGTCGTTCACGCGAGTGATGAATGAACCGTAATGGCACTATTGTTGTACTTAGTGAATGGACACTACTCGTAACAATAGGAAATGTTTCAACTTGATTGTTTGGCTTCATTACGGTATTTACAGCTGGGGCCGGTGACTAGCCCTGGTGTCAGTTTTTAAGCCGATTGAAGGTCTCTGACATGGTTTAAACGTTAAAATAAATGAAGGCTATGTAGCGCTCATAGCGTAGTTTGATTAGGTGTTCGTTAGCGATCAAGATAAGCAACGTTCAATACGGGCAGTGTTCGGATGGGTGACCGCAGGTGGCATTTACAACTGAGCGCTACTGTGGCTCATAACACGTTAAATTGTAGGCCCCGGTTGTTTTACCCGTTTAGCCATGTTAGAGGCCTTCAAGTGGCTTAAGAACTCTGACACCAGGACTAGCAACGTTCCGTTTTGCTTAAATTCATATAGGATAATGTTGCTAATAGCATTTCGTTGTTAGTTAGGCAACGTTCCGTTGCTTAATTTCGATGATCGCTGACGAAAAACTAGTCAAACTACGCTATAAGCGCTACTAAAATTAATTATGCTTTATGTAAACTTTCATTGTTAAACTATTTTAATTTAACCGGCTTCTAAACATTAAAACTTTTAAAGACAATTTATACAATACCTAATAGCGTTGAGTTTAATTGAACCCTGAATAGCACAAACATTATTTAAGTCCTTTCAAAATGGTCGTCTAAAAACCTCTCGTATTTTCACAAAAGCTTTTTACCAAGATAAATTGTTTCGAACTAGCGAGGTTTGCGATGAAAGTATCTACAAAAGTGTCAATTAATACCCTCTGAGTGAAGAAAAAGTGTTTTAGTGTACAATAGCTGAAAATGTTCAAGAAAAATATCACATTTTTGCTCAAACTTCTCGGACCCGTTTCAAAAACTCGTTTATCAAACCTTTTGACACGGAGTTTAATAAAGAATTTTGAAAGCAACGTGTGGTCACCCACAAAGTAATTTCATATTAGATTTGATATTTATGGAATAAGTTTTCTTTCTATTTCCAAATTCTTCAATATTTATTTGTTTGAAATAAATGGTCACTCTGCGCCTTCGAGCAAATACTCGTATCTACAGAGCCAGAGTGCCTAAGTGAAAGAAGTAAAAAAATGCCCGAGCGCCGTCATACCGACTTAGAAATTTACATTTAATAATTTACAATGACCCGTTTTTTTTAATCCCGACGTTATGTCACCTAATTAGTGCTTGTAACCCAAAAAAACGAGAAACTTTGGCATCCCGCTGCGTTGTAGTTGGCTTGGAATTGCTTTAAGACTAACTAAAAAGCCTGCCCACTACATAGCTTGGGCAGAGTTTTGCCTCGGACACTTTTTTTGAACGATTGTGACTCTATTGATATTTGCTCGAAGCTCTGCGCCAATAAATAAAAATAATAAATAAAATTAATTAAATGGTATTAATTTGAAAACTTGTTTCTCTTATAAAAAAATCTGATCACGACACGTATCACGTATAATTCTTAAGATCTTTCACGATACTAATATTTTGCTCAGTAGAATGAAACTTGAATGAAATGTTATTTGGAAAGTTTAAAACATGTTTGAAAGTATAGAATGTCACGTTTTTCAAATTGCTATTGTTGGCTTTCGTTGAGTTTCGAATTTTCTCTACAATAGACAGCACAAGTACAATAATATTATGTTCAAAGCGTTTTTAGGGTTCCGTACCCAAAGGGAAAAACGGGACCCGATTACTAAGACTTCGATGTGTCCGTCTGTCTGTCTGTCTGTCACCGGGCTGTTTCTCATGAACCATGATAGCTAGGCAGCTGAAATTTTCACAGATGATGTATTTCTGTTGCCGCTATAACAAAAAATACTAAAAAGAGAATAATATAAATATTTAAAGGGGGCTCCCAAACAACAAACCTGCATTTTTAGACGTTTTTCGCTCTATATTAATAATGGTAACAGGTAGATGCTTGAAATTTTCACAGAATATTTAGTTTTATATTCACTTCAATAATAAATAATAAAATTAAAATAAAATAAATATTTAAGGGGGCTCCCATACAGTACGGTACCCTCCGTGCGCGAGTCCAACTCGTACTTGGCCGATCATTAATAGTCCACTGCAGGACGTAGGCCTATCCACGAAGGGTGGTAACGCAGTCTGGTGGTAACGCAGTCTTATTCTCGTTTTAGAGGTAGCTTTGTATGTAGCTTGTAGAGTTATTTTTGTAATAAACATTTTGAGTATAAAATTTTGCCGCGAAAAATGTGTGGTCAACCTTAGCTTGTAAGAGCCGTAAGAGATTACACCACTGCCATAAAAATGAGTGGTGAGTGGTATGTAGTTACAAAATAGTTAAAATATTCATTATGGTTCAGTCATAGAACAGGCATTATCTCAAATATTTGGTGTAGTAATATTTCCCACACGCGTACACTACGCTCTCGCCTGACAGTGTATTTGGATTATCTCTAGACCTTCATCGGTCTGTAAGCAATTCGATCTAAGCTCTTTGCGAAGCTTAGATATAATGTAGATATGTGTTTTGTTTAATTGACAAAAGAGGTCATTTGGAACACACAGATTTTACATCCTATCCTACTAATATTATAAACGTGAAAGTTTGTAAGGATGGATGTATGGATGTTTGTTACTCTTTCACGCAAAAACTACTGAACGGATTGAGCTGAAACTTTGCAATTATATCGCTTATACATCAGAATAACACATAGGCTATAAATTATAATGATATTGCGTAAATTTTCCATATTATAACAATGGGTGTTAAGTAAGTAGGAAAAATTCTGTCATCTGCGAGCTATTCTAGTGTGCGCTCCAAGAAATGTACTATTATATCGAACAAATGTCAAATCGAATTTTTTGTTTTTTTATTTTCCACCTCCTTTATTAAGGGTGGCAAGGTAGGGCCTCGAAATATCATGCGGGCGAAGCCGCGGGCAAAATCTAATTAGTTTACATATATAAATAGCTATCTTAAAGAACTAAATCATCGGTTTGAAAGTGTGCGTAATTTTTTATATCATATTGTTCGCATTTCTCGAGTTGTTCAAAATGAAATGCCTGACTTCTAATCAAGCACCCCTCGTCTGGTTATGTATGTCCTTTTGTAAACTTTCTATGAACATTTCTTTTGCCACTCAAAGTATCAATGACTCTTTCTTTTATAACTTTATTCGTTATCAGTAAAGAGCCGGCCGTGCGTGAAACACATGTATTTAGTTGAAAGTTCTCGATAATGAGTTTCGATTTGGAATTCGTAGAAAGTTTTAATTGTTATAGTTTAAGGCTTGCTGAACGTTTTTTCTTTATAATAAACATTCTTTGTCTTTTCACAGGTAAGTCCTCATCAACAAGGCTACATTTGATTCTGTACCTGTAAGTTTTTTAAAATAATAGAAGATATCTTCAAATCGGGTCCTTCCTGATGATCAAACTCGATAGTCTGATTTGTCCAACAGGAAAAAAATGCGCGTGGTTAAATTGTCTTTTGTGACAAATAGTACAGCCAATAAGACAATAGTAAATCAAAATTATTTAAATCTAACGTACCTA